>QJPP01000131.1:0-1380800 GCA_003996215.1 Jaltomata sinuosa | reverse complement strand
CTTTAATTATTCCAAGAACAAGAAACCAAAGATCCCAAGAACGAATCAAGAACAAGATTGAGGAGAAGGAAACCGTGTGTAGCGCGTTTCCTCTCTCAAAACTCGCTCAAAACTCTCCTAAAATTATTGGGAGAACTATTGTAATAATAATTGAATGCATAATTAAAATAAAACTAACATAGGGTATTTATAGGAGTCTAGGAAACCAATCCCAAAAACGCTCGGATTCCGCATCGCGGACTGCCTAAGTGTGACGGCCAGGCTGACGGACCGTCACAGGGTTGACGGACCATCGCCTGGACCGTCACCCTTAGGCAGTGGATTGCCTCACTTGCTGCCTTGGTGTGACGGTTTGGGTGACGGACCGTCACACCCTTGACGGACCGTCACCTGAACCGTCACTCTTATCCAGAATGCTCTTTTTCGCGTATTTCCTTCCGTTTCCATGTTTGTCTCCATTTCCTACAAATATAACATAAAACCATCAAAAACAACGATGGTTGCTTGAAAACGTACGATTGTTCTTAGTTAAAAGGGGTCGAAAGTGCCGTAAATTGGCGGCACATCAAATCCCTCAACTTAAAACGTTCGCTTGTCCTCAAGCAACATAACATAAAAACAATAAGACGACTCAACTAAGAACACAAACTCATGTCTCTAGCAACTCATGGTCATTCAAAACTTATTCAATTAAATCAAGCTCCCTCGTAGCACACTAATGTATGAAACACTAACTTGCAAGGATCCAAACATGTCATTCCGATATGATCGAACATTCTACATACACACGCGTAGCTATCCTAACAATCAATAGACAATACAGAAATCTTGGTGCCCTCACCACAAAGAAATCCCACACACAAGATTCGGGACTAGGTAAGCGCTCACACTCACAAACGATTTCAAACAATGCACATGCGATACCATAGGCTTGCCCTTACTATTCTATTTCAGTTCTTCAGAAAGCCGCTCAGGATCACTACAGGACTTGTTTTGGCTTGTAATGAGGCTTCAGGTGCAGGTAGGATACATTTAGGGGTTAGTGACTAAGCCCTCCTTGGAACCACTGATAACGCCCAAACTACACCTCGAATTAACGAAGCGTAAGCGGTCATAGTCAAATATAGAACCCAACTAGGTTGGGGTCGAATCCCACAGAGAATATGGTGAAGATTAAGCCTTTAGTGAAGTATGTGACTAGTCGTCAATAGTTTCCGGTAAAAAGGGGGGGTTTTGTGTGATCAAATTGTAAACAAAACAAGCAATAATGTATGAGAAATAATCAGTAGGAGAATGAACTAGGGAAGTGTTTACCATGGCGTTGGTAACAATGTCGATTCTAGGCTTAATCGGGTTCTTTTTATATGCGTGTCACGATGTGATTGAATTAATGGTATCGTCTAAACATTTCTCAACCAAATAGACGAATTTCCTTTTATCTTCTCTCGATCTCAAAAAGGTGTGCTTTTAGATTTCAATCCTAAACATCAAGTAGATTAATCTAGTTACAGCATTAATCATAAGACGAGAGTTGGTAGTCTCGAATCCTCGTCGTTAATCAAGTTTCCCGGGTTTAATCTCTTTACTCAAGCAAATTAAACCTAGGCATGTTCTAATGTTTGCAACCACTAGAAAACGTTACACAATGTATGATTAACAACGTGACAACATATATATTGAACCCGACGCTACCCGGAATCTATCTTGCTACGTTTGCCATGGCTCCCACAAACCTAGTTGTGGGAGTTTAGTTAATCATGCTATAAAGAAAAGAGAAGAGAATTGTATTCATAATAAAGAGAAGGGATTCTTACAATATAATGAGAACAATCTTCAATATTCCAAGAACACGAAAAACCAAGATCCCAAGAACAATTCAAGAACACGAATTCAAGAAGAGAAAAACGTGTTTCTTGCTCTCAAAGTTTCGCTCAAATCTCTCCTAAAATTATTGTAAAAACGTGATTTGCATAATGAATAAAATAAACCTAACATAGGGTATTTATAGGAGTCTAGGAAACACAATCCCAAACGCATTAGGAATCCGAGAAACCAAATCCCAAACGCATTAGGAATCCGAGAAACCAAATCCCAAACGCATTAGGAATCCGAGAAACCAAATCCCAAACGCATTAGGAATCCGAGAAACCAAATCCCAAACGCATTAGGAATCCGAGAAACCAAATCCCAAATGCATTAGGAATCCGAGAAACCAAATCCCAAACACGGTAGGAATCCTAATCGCGGGCTGCCTTGGTGCGACACTGCTTTGGTGTGACGGTTAATCGCGGGCTGCCTTGGTGCGACACTGCTTTGGTGTGACGGTTTGGGTGACGGACCGTCACGAGCTTGACGGTCCATCACTCTTATCCAGAATGCTCTTTTTGCTCGTATTTCCTTCCGTTTCCATGTTTGTCCCTATTTCCTGAAAACATAACATAAACCCATCAAAAACGACAATGGTTGCTTGAAAACGCACGATTGTTCTTAGTTAAAAGGAGTCGAAAGTGCCATAAAATGGCGGCACATCAGTGGGCTGACGAGGTCGAGGAACAAGGTATTGAAGAGTTAGACATAGGCTTGGCTATAAGTCATACGCAAATGTTTGATAATGATCCAACGGGTGTGACAAAAAGTGTGACAAAATTATCCAATGCATAAAAATTCTCCTAATCGATAGGTTGCACAACATAAAACTATGGATACAACTGCAACTACTGGTGCAAAATTTACAGTAGGTATGGAGAGTCTTGATCAAAATTTTGCATTGGTTACTACTGAAAATTCATTAAAGTTTAGTTTAGTAGCTAATGCTAATTTACAATCCATTGGGGCTCAAATCTTGGAAAACATGAATCCCATTCATGTTCTGAATGAGAATTTGCTTCCTAGATTTGTCAAAAATCAGCATGGACAAATTCTTTTGAATTTGAATGAGAACTCAATAGCTCATTGTCTTGGTGTTATTAATTCTTCAGCTAAACTGCTGGAACATGAACTGTTTAAGCAAAAAAATAGGCTGCTAAATTACTTGGGAAGAAAGAGGAAAATTTTGAAAATCATGGTGACAATTGGAGTGGAAATCGATTTCCCTTGGTTCCAGTAGCAATTTCAGTTCCTGAAGCTCTTGATGATCAGATGAGTCCAGGTGCAGGTATTCAAGGATTTAATTCTCAACAGGTCAATCTAAATACATCTGTCCAAGAGATCCCATCACATATTCAAGAGGATTCTTCAGAAAATAATGGCACTCGGTTATCAGGGAGGAGCATGTATCTATCCTGCATTTCTTTAACTTTTCAGTTTTTTTCTTTGGATATGTGAAGTCATGCATGTGATTTTGAAGCAATCGTTGGATTTTTCACAGAGGGGTAACAAAAGGATGAAACCAATCAACTTTACAATTGATGAAGTTTTTCAAGAATATTCCAACTAACGAAAAGATTTTCATATAGCATTGCAATAATTTCAGCACAATGAGAAAAATAAATTCAATCTACTAACCTGTTATTTGCATCTTGAAGTATTCAACTTCTGGAGCGGGGAACATCATCTTTAATTGGATCAAAACTGGGAGGTACAAGGACATTATCCTATACTGCCTTATTTTGATAAGCTGTTGATTCATAAGGTTTTTACTTTGGGGAATTGGAATTCTTGTTTCAGCCTGTTAGGTTGTGATTTGAATGATGTATTTTGATGATTGAAAAACTTACCACCATGTACCTAGTACAGAGACTTGATATTTGTCCGCTAGTCAGCAGTATCAAGGTGACAGTACAAGTCGCTTTCACAGAAAGCTGTAGTGTACCATTGGGTGTCAGCACTACTGCTGGTTCCTTTCAGCGTCCAATAGAAATTGTCCAAGGTTTTCCATCCAACATGCTCTCATATATATTGATCCTTACTTGGAGGAAAACCTAGCTTTTTCATTTGGATCAAAAAGGATACTTCCTCTTGATAGCAAAAGCTGCCTGAAGTTTTACTCAATAACAAAGATGGATCAACCGAAGAACCAGCCACTCAATCATGAATATGTATTTAGTTCTAGGTTGATTGCTTGTATTTATTTTTCTCTTAACATTGTAAACTCACTCCTCACCAAGAGGCTTGTGTGAGTGGTTTTTCTATCTGTTCTCTGTTCACATAGATCAAAATCTGTAGGCTAGAGTTAGCTGCAGTAACACACAATAGAGTTATTATGGTGTGTGCTTGCAATAGAGTTATTGTAAGTTAGAGGGATTGAAGAGTTCAATTCCTAGATTGCAATTTGTTGTAATCTGAAGGTTGCTCAGGTTTAGTGAAGTGGTTGAGAAATCCTACGAGGTAGATCGTGGTTTTACTCCCTTGAGCAAGGAGGTTTCCATGTAAACATCCTGTCTCATTTACTTTACTGCTTTACTGTTGTGTGTGTTGATTGTATTTTCATTTATATCTGAGGACCAAGTGAGGAACCTAGTTCCTAGCTTGGTTAGTGGGTCACACAAACCTTCAATTGGTATCAGAGCAGGTCCTTCCTAAAAGGTTAACACCTAGGAAGAATCCTGCCATAATGGCTGCTCCACCCAATCTCGGGAGGATTTCGGGGTGGTCCTTTTAGCATTCCCCTGTTATGTGACAACACCAGTTCCTTGAACATGGCAAAGAATCCTATACACCATAAAAGGACCAAGCATATTGACATCAGACATCACTTCTTACGAGACAATGTTAAGAAGAAACTGATATCCATGGAGTATTGCAGAACAGAGGACCAGGTCGCTGATATTTTCACAAAAACTCTCAGCAGAGAACACTTTGAAAGGAATCGCACCCAATTGGGCCTGATGAAGTTGCATTAAAGATCTTCACCCATCCTTGGCTAGGATTGGTCAATACGTATATGAGGAGAAATTCTACAGGCAGTGTCTAACTCAGTCTCATACCTTGCAGGTATACATACACGGTGAGCTCACATCTGGATAAGAACAGGAAGCTACTTCGATGTTAAAGGGAAAAAGATTTGCAATAACTATGAGGGACTTGGTCTCCTCGCACATGTCAGTATCTCATCCCATCTATTAAAGTAATACTGTACGCTATAGTAGAATGCCATGTCATGTGTCTTTTCCTGCCTCTTCCTAAAACGATGTTGCCTTTAGAAAGTCTCTCCCACTTCTCGATGTGACACGTTGCCTACATCAGTCTGTTCTCTTTCATCCTCACTATTCATCTCATTTTTTTTATTTTTTTTTAAAAAGAACGCTTCATCTTTTGAGAGAGTTAAAACCTAAAAGAAGATTCAGTTCTCCTCTCAAGCATTCTCTCCCGTCTCCTTCTCTCTTAGCTTAATCGATTCTTTTCTCTCCTACAAAATGTCTCAACCTGCATCTCCAGAACATACACCTCTTTAAATCATACATCCAATCCTTCATCTGACATCCTCCGTCGAAGGCACTCCTAAGCCTCCTCCGGCAGAAACTGTTCCTATACCCTCTATCTCCCTTACCTCCTCCTCGATGGCTCCTAGAGCTCGAAAGAGTCCATCTCCTAAACGTTTCATCTCCGGGTCATCTTCTCTAAGTGCCCCATGTTCAAACCCTAATTCTCTTGAGAAGCCCAACTCTGATCATTTTCTTCACCCTTCCAACACTGCCAATGACAATCTTGATGGCGAAAAGGATGCAGAGGTCACTAGCACTCCACGAGATGATGATATTGAGGCTCCTTTTGCTGATCTGTCTTAGCCACAGAAAAGTGAGTCTGTGGTTGGAGACACCCTCAATGAGGGACCAGGTGCTATGACTCCGTGTACTTGGGATCAGGTCTCTCTTTCAGCACTTGAGGGGGACCAGGTTCCTGTTCCCAAGGATGCATCGAACCCGATACGACACTTTGAGGACTTTGTAACAACAGAAAAGGATGAGGAGAGACTAGAGAGTGATTTTGGCAATATTGACACACTATCCAAGGCTGGGTCTTCTGCTACCTTGTCTCCTCCATAATGGGATGGTACACCTGTTCCACCTGGTTCTACCGAAAATGCTATTGTGTCTGAAGAGGTTGCTGATGATGGGATTCCTGTGAATTTGGTGTTTAAGATCAGTGCCAAACCTAAGGTGACCAAAATTGTGCAGAAGTCCAACCGACGGCCAGTCACCAGGCACTCTTCTCAGACTCATCTAAGCACCAAGGTTATGGAGAACAAACAAAACACTCAAAAGCGTAGAAGATTAAAGAAATCTGTGGTTGAGCAACAAGCCCCTCCCTCTAAAGTGTTTGATGTTCAGGAGGGTGACACTTCTTAGACAGTTGATGGCACTTTTTCCCCAGGTAACGAAGCAAAAAAAGGTTAAGGAAAAATGACTAAAAATGTTGCAGGACAAGGAGGGAACTCACACTGCAAAAAGAAAGAGAACAGATGGATCTTGATCCGTAGCTAGGGAGACCAGTTCCCTTATCAAGTCTAAGAGGGGTGTCAAATCTCCAGCTCCTGATCCTGAGTATGAAGACAAGTGTAAAGTTCTTCGCACACAAAAAGTGTTAAACGAATGTGTCTTCGACCCAGACATCTCTCTTGAACCAGGGAAGGAGGAGTTGCATGCTATTGTTGATACACAAGGGTGGCTGCATCTGTTTGAGCCACCTGCAGTACTGTATGCTCGTGAGGTTGGAGATTTTTATGGTGACCTGATGATCACAGAAGACAAAAAGAGTTTGTCTGCTACTGTGAATGGAATTCACTTCACTATTGACGAGGATTCTCTGGCATAAATTCTTGGTGTGCCCTCTTTAGGTGTCTCTTCGATTGAGGGACAACATGCCTCCGATGAGTTTCTGGACATGATAGGAAAGTTACAAAGGAATCCCAACAGTGAGCAGATGTTGAAAAAATAGATGAAGTCTGACTACCAGCTTCTGTTTGAGCTTGTCAATAAAGTCCTGCTTCCTCGCACAGAAGGAATATCTCTTGCTTGTATCCCAGATCTTTTCTCATGGAGATATTGGTCACTCTTATGCCAATCAGCCTTCCAGGCATCATGATTGAACATATGATCAAAATCTGCGAGCTTACAGTAACTAATCATGGTCTTGGGTATGGGTTCCTGCTTTCTAAGGTGTTTGATCACTTTGGGGTTATTCCGATTCGTCGCACTATGAGGACTAGAAAACAAATATTCACTCTCTCAACCTTAGAGGAGTGCGAGTGTGTGGGCAGAAAGGGAGGAGTTGGTCCAAATTCGAAGGTGTCGACCTTGATTGCTGCTTAAGAGAACTGCACAGAGGAACTGGAGGCGTTATCCACTATGGTGGCCCAGAAGGATTCTGAAATTGTAATACTGAAGGCACAACTGCTGCAGGGATCGAAGGGACCTCATGAAGTATTTGGTCCTTCTCAGGAGCTACTTGCTGAGAATGCTCAGTTGAAGGCTGAGTTAGTGATGCTATAGCAAAAACTGGCGGATATCAATGAGCAGATAATGCAGAATCAGAGGGATGTTCTGAAATGCATAGACCAACTCTTGTTCAAATCCTAATTTGCTTCCTTGTCCTCTTTTTGTTGTTCTTTCCTACTATCTTTTTTTTTTTTTCCGGACAATCCTTTCCTTCTCTCATAAGCTTGTTTTTGTCAATGACATGGCATTTAGCAGCAGCATTTGTTTTACTTTGCTGAATGGGTTGATATACTGCTCTGTCTTGTACTTGCATCTCTATCCCATGATTAATGAAGTTGCTACTGTTCTTATCTAATTGCTGTTCTTACTCGTGTTCCTATTGCCCCAGTGGCCATGAGTTAACTTTGCCTATGTTTTCCCTTCTCATGTTACTGTTGTCCTTTTTAATGATGCCAAAAGGGGGAAGTTTTTAAGGGGGATTTAAGGGGGAACTACTCGTTATAGAAGAGGGAACTACTGGTGATAAAAGGGGGAACTACTGGTGATAGGGGGACTACTGGTGATAGGGGGGACTACTGGTGATAGAGGGAACTACTGAGGGGGACTATTGGTGATAGGGGGAACTAGTGTTTGAAGTATTAAGAGGGAACCTGAACTGAGGCACCAGGGATCCCGTGCTGACAACAAATAGGGGATTATACAAAAGCAAGGATTATAGTTTGTCATCATCAAAAAGGGGGAAATTGTTAGGTTATGATTTGAATGATGTATTTTGATGATTGAAAAACTTACCACCAGGGACCTAGTACAGAGACTTGGTATTTTCCCACTAGTCAGCAGCAAGGTGACAGTACAAGTCGCTTTCATAGACAACTGTAGTGTACCATTGGGTGTTAGTACTGCTGCTGGTTCCTTTCAGCGTCCAATAGAAATTTTCCAAGGTTTTTCCTCCAACATTCTCTCATATATATTGATCCTTACTTGGAGGAAAACCTAGCTTTTGCATTTGGATCAAAAAGGATACTTCCTCTTGATAGCAAAAGTCGCCTGAAGTTTTACTCAATAACAAAGATGGATCAACCGAAGAACCAGCCGCTCAATCATGAATATGTATTTAGTTCTAGGTTGATTGCTTGTATTTATTTTTCTCTTAACATTGTAAACTCACTCCTCACCAATAGGCTTATGTGAGTGGTTTTTCTATCTGTTCTCTGTTCACATAGATCGAAATCTGTAGGCTAGAGTTAGCTGCAGTAACACACAATAGAGTTATTATGGTGTGTGCTTGCAATAGAGTTATTGTAAGTTAGAGAGATTGAAGAGTTCAATTCCTAGATTGCAATTTGTTGTAATCTGAAGGTTGCTCAGGTTTAGTGAAGTGGTTGAGAAATCCTACGAGGTAGGTCGTGGTTTTACTCCCTTGAGCAAGGAGGTTTCCACGTAAACATCCTGTCTCATTTACTTTACTGCTTTACTGTTGTGTGTGATGAATTTGTTTTCATTTATATCTGAGGACCAAGTGAGGAACCTGGTTCCTAGATTGGTTAGTGGGTCAAACAAACCTTCACAGCCCTTACTCTTATTGAGCCCAAAGGTTGTAAGCTTTACCCTCGTCCCGTAATTGCTAAGGTACCCAATGGAAGGTATGCATGCTTATTAGTCTTGAAAATTGATCTCATTTCAGAGTTCTGAAATTTTGATGGATTCATGTCAACTTAATACAAGAAAGGACTCTTTGTAAGTTCACCCAACAAGAGAAAAATCATTCAACAAATTTTCGATACTAAATTTTCAACATGCTGTCTCTTAAATCATGTTACTTTCAAGTCCCAATGCAGTACTTAACAGTAACTATGTTCTTCTGTTGCTTAGTTTTAAGAGAGAACTTAATGTGAGCTTAAGATTGACCAGGTTTATATCTGGCCAAGAAGCCACTGAACAATACTATAACAAAAGCCTGATTCAGTTCTGCAGGCATCAAGGGATTTTTTTTATAACAGAACGAAGATTGTTCATTTTTCCTTTCACAAATCTACATTTTGTGAGTCGAGAACATAAACCTTCCATTCATTTGTAACGCAGATAGAAAAGATAACACCAGCTAAGTCAGGTGATGAGCACTCCAAATCAGTTAGTTCCATTATTCAGACTGGACTATTTTTGAAGTATTATTAGTTTCCATTGTGCTCTCGTGCAAAGAAGTGTACAGACATCAAGGGCATCTATTCATGTAAGTTGCTAATCAGCAGTAACCACCTGTCAACATTCTTTAAAAGATACTAACTGTCTGGTCGGATATTATACAAGAATTCTGATCACTCCAACTAAAATCTTTGTTTGAAAATTACAAACATATATGATATAACTATATCATCCATCCTTAAAAAGTAATCAAACAATCTAAACATATGGTAACAGATGGTAGCCTGAAGCAATTTCTTCTAGAAAATTATAGTATAGAAAAGTAGCAGGCAAAACAAAGTTGTGGATCTAACAATAACCTAGATTCTCCAAAGAGAGGTTGTTTTAAATTTGGTATCATGATGATACATCAATTACATTTTCAATGACTATTTATTCACAAAGCTTAACTTGGTATTTCAAGTCATTTTGAGATATCTTATTTACTTCAAAGCAAACAGGATAACCACAAGAAACCAAAATATGTCCAAATCTCTGTTGATTCATATTTGCATTTAACTGGACAGGAGGATCACGTGAAGCCCTTTGAGGATCAAGTGAATACCTTAGAAGATGAAATAAAGGAATTGAATGAGAAGTTGTCTGCAGTACAATCAGAAATGACAGATAAGGAGAACTTAGAGAAAACATGTGAAGGTTGCTAAAAAAGCTTTTTCAGGTTGGACGTTCCTTATTGAATTACTCTGTTCTTACTTTAAATTTTTAAGCAAAGTATTGCCAAACGAAAGAAGAAGCTTCAACATTGCAAAGTCACCTAAAATCTATCTTTCGTGAAGTTTACTGCTGAAGCCCGGGTATCACATTAGGATAGTCTACTCAAAGAGCGCATGCAGCAAATACAGAACTTGAAATAAGAACATGAACAAAAATTGGATGATGTCATTCTCAACAAAACTGAATAATTTCACAAGATAAAGCTTGAATTTGAAGCAAAAATAGCTAACTTGGATCAAGAATTACTCAGGTCTGCAGCTGATAATTCAACACTTTCGAGGTCTTTGCAGGAGTGGTCTAATATGCTCCTTAAAATTAGTGAAGACAAGCTGAAGCAAAGATAGAATTGTGAAGAGCAACACTGAATCATGTAAAGAAAACAGATAAATTCTCTCAAATATGAACTCCATAATGTATTAAACGAGCTAGAAATTCGTAACAGGAGAAAATCATGAGTGTACAGTCTGCAGAAGTGTTAAATAAGTAACATTTAGAGGGAGTAAAGTAAATTACTAAGCTGGAAGCAGAGTGTCAAAGACTACGTGGTCTTGTCCAACGAAGTTTCCTAGGCCTACATCCCTGAGCTAAATGAAGCTTGAAATAGAGGGTTTATGCCCAAATTTGGAGAAAGTCCGTTAAAGAAGTTGAAGCCTTCTAGACCATAATTTTCTAGCTTGCCAGATTTTTGATTTATAAAATGCAGAAGTACCGTAAAAAGAATGAGCTGCTAACAGAACACCTTTTTGCAATGGAGGAGAAACAAAGATCAACTCAATATATGAAATAGAGTGAATAACTCAGACAATCATATTAAGATGGGTGCTTAGTTCATCAAATTCGACACTCCATGCTGCACATAGTGTATTCACACATATTAAACCTTTTAGTCCTAAAAGATTACACTGTATTCATCTTCCTAAAAATCTTATAGCTCTCTTTTTAAATTTTAAAATGAACCTTCATACACCATACATCCCCATTTAATCACTCGATATTAGATTCAAGTCACAAAAGCTATCACAAGAGACATAAGAATTGAGCCTCAGCATTACCTAGCACTTAAATGAAGGAACTCAGTTGATACATTCCAACTAGCAGCAAACATATTTGCTCATAGCTATGTTCACATAGTTAACCTAGCTTAACCCACACTTAGTTCAAGACACATAGGTGATGCAAGTTAGCATTGGTATCCAATATTTTGTTTTAAATGATCACATACAAGACTATTTCACATGCCATAACAAGGACTTTCTCTAAGACCTCACACATGGTTCAAATTATATCAAAAACTGCCATAAATAGTTTGAAGTAATTCAAGTAGACAAAAGAAATACATTCATGGTTCATATGGAATTGACAGTCGCACACAATGTTTGGGGATCAAACTAGAAGTCACATAAGATCATGTTACATTTAAGCTTGCATTTTTAAGAAAACAAATCAAATTCCATATCTCAGTTAAATAGCCCATGTAGTTCCATATTAACCTTATCTAAGCAATCGAATTAATGTTCGCAAGCATAGCTACAATTCGATGCTCAAAAAAGTGTTTATTCAGTTGTGAGCACCTTTAGTTTGAACATTCCGACAAAACAGTCCAAAACTGACCCCGAACTGCCCAAGTTCGCCACACTAACTCTTAAATAAACTCTTCATATTGCTCGATTACTCTTGGATAATCTAGTTGAAGCTCAAATCTTCATCCGCTCTAGTACAAATATACTGACCAATGGTACATTTAATTTAAAAGTTATACATTTATCTTTGTATTTAACATTTTGGTATTCAGAGGGGTGTTGCACTCAATGTGGTGGAATTGGAAATCCACAGAAGAGTCAAAACAGAAGGGGTATATTCACACCTAAATATACTTGCATAAGTTAGAAAAGAAACTCCTTTTGCAAAAAGTTTGATGGAAACTGCTAAGGTGGTATAAAATACTTATATGTGAACCTCCCTCAATACTTAGTAGTTAGTTACACCAACACCAATAAACCATAAAGAAGAAAAAGAGAAGAATGAAGAAATAAGATGCACCATAAAACCAAATTCATTAATGCATGTACAAAAATAGAACCTTACCTTGATGAGAAGAACACTCTAAGAATGTTATTATTTATTACCAGTAGCAGCTGACAAGAGCCAAAAACCAACAGACGAGGAGGTTCGATGAGAAATGAACAGTAGCTAGAGAAAGTTGGAATTCTTCTTTTAACACAAATGTGTTTTGCGACTGCATAATAAATTCTCAACTTTAAATAATCTACTAATTTTCCTCTTCAATATATAATAATTAAAAACAGAAGATTCAGAATAGAACACATTTTTATACATCAGCAGATAAATACCTAAGGGTTCTAAACCAACACTATAGTAGCCGTAAGCAGCAGTAAAACAACAGTTGTTAGCAGCAACTAAGGCAACACGATAGTTCAGGTAAAATATTTTGATCACATGCTAAAGAAATCAAGCAACAGCAGATGTAAACACTAAGCAGAAGCTATCAAGCTAAGGAAACAATACAAGTTACAAGAGTCTAGTAGCTAAGCAGGAAGCAAAAACTGCAAGTACTCCGCAAAAATAAGGCAAATAGTGAACTCTCACGTAAGATGTCAGCTTTCATGAAGATATTAAAGAATCTTCTCTGTAAGTTCCAACTAGCAAAGCTATAAGTTGTACAATTGACCTTCCTAAAGCAATGCGAAAAATAAAAATTACCAACTTGTATCAGCTCAAATATTTATTCCAATATGTGGGAAATTAAAAATGGGTCATTTTTAGTTTGGCATGAAATCGGGACCAATCTCTCCTTCCTAATTGACAAGTTCAAAGTACAGACTCATGTCCTTTGTCGACGTGATTCAAGTTAAGTGATTAGATGAGAACTTTTCTTCCTATTTCCTACAGCTATACAAGTCAATAAACATCAGTTTTCTTCCAAGTTCCTCTTGCAGTCCTTCACGCTCCAAGATTTGGATAGTTTCTTCTTCATATGTCAAGCCAGGATTAACCTCAATGGATTCAATACGAAGAACATGAGATGGATCTGAGTGATATCTTCTAATCATAGAAACATGGAAGACATATTGGATCTTGTCTAACTCAGGAGGCAAAGCTAATTTATATGCAACTGGGTTAACTCTCTCAAGTAATTCATATGGTCCAATAAATCGAGGGCTAAGTTTCTCTTTTTGTCCAAATCTCATAATCTTTTTCCATGGATACATTTTCATACCTTATTGCCAACTGATGCTCAATTTCACGCCTCTTAAGATCAGCATAAGACTTTTATTTTTGAAGCAATTTTCAGATGATCCTTGATTATTCTTATCTTATCTTCCATTTTTTGCACAATTTCAGAACCAATAAATTTCTTTTCACCAACTTCACTCTAACAAAGAGGAGTTTGATATTTTCTTCCATATAAAGCTTCATAAGGAGGCATGCCAATACATGATTGGTAGTTATTATTGTAAGCAAATTCTATCAAGGCCAAGTGTTTGTCCTAACTACCCTCAAATTCAATAATGCAGGCTCAAAGCATATCTTCTAAAATTTGTATTACCCTTTCAGACTTGCCATCTGTAAAGAAGTACTTAAGTTCAACCTAGTACGCAAAGATTCCTGCAAGCTTGCCAAAAATATAGATGTAAACCTCAGGTCTCAGTCAAATACAATAGAAGCGAGAATACTATGTAGTCTCACAATCTCATTGATATTCAATTCTGGTAAAGCAAGTGAGTAATCCACTCTAATTTGTAATGACTCTTTCCATCATTACGAGTGAGCCAGTCATGCAAAAATCTGGTTTAAATTTTTTCCAAAACTTGAAGTTAAAAATTTCAGGCTAGGCTAGTCTTGGATGAAATTCGAGTGGGGTATGGTCTAGGGTAATTCGAGAATAGATTGGGTAAAGTTTAGCTTGATTTTATGTTAGCTAAAATGATAAAGAATCCGTAGGACTTTTTGGAAGTGAATTCGAGTAAGTAGAATTCTCAATATCGAACTTGACATAAAGGGGTTAGTCTGGAATGTCATAATTTGAGGTTGCATTGAAAAAAAAGACAAAACTGGGAGTAATCTTGAGTTTCTACCTCTCCACACCCGTTATAGCGGGTGGCAGGACACTACAGGACTGCCTCTATAGCGGAGAAATTTCTTCTACAGCAGTAGTAAAGATGGTCAATCTCGCTATGGAGGGCGGATACCTCTATAGTGATGCCTCTATAGCGGGATCGGGTCACTATAGCAGGACAAATCGATGTTTATGTAGAAAATTCTCCAAAAATGGTTCATTATTTCTAAACACATTTTGGAGAGGTCTTAGGCGATTTGGGGAAATTTTCACCTGTTTTCCACCAGATTTCTTCATAAAGATAAGTTATTTATCCCCATTAACTAGTTTTTCAATTCTTTGACCTTGAAATCACTAGTTTATGGGTTTTGAAGAGGGTTTAACTTGACCTAGCTGTAAAGTTTGGTGTAAGGGAGGTTATTTGGGTGTAAAACCTTTGGATTTTAGTTAAAGATTGATTATTTACTCTTGCATGCATAATTCACTAATTTAATCATAAAATTGGTAGTTTTAAGGTGATTGTTTTGTGGAAAAGCCCTAAAATGGTGGGGATGATCATGAAATTGGCCTTGGGGTTCAGGATTAGGCTGTAATCCTTAATTATTATAGTTTATTTGGTTGATCATGTGTTTATTTTCCTATTTTTAGACCACAATTAATCCAAGGTTGCAAGAAACGGGAAAACTCAGGTTTAGTAGAGTATTTCAAGCTTAGATTGAGGTAGGTAATGGTTTAAATGTAGTTAAAATCCAAATTATATTATGTGTACATGATAACTATTCCTTATTATTACTTGGACAATGCATGTTCAAGGAAGAGTGAATGCCTATTTGATATTCTAAGTGTTAATCACATGTAATGATTATTTAATTAAAAGTTTATTGGATTTTACAAGTGTTGTTTATGTTATCATTATGGTTGTGATTGTATTGATACTTGTCATTATTGTTGAATGTACCGGTATTTGGATATCTCCACGAAATTGGTTGGTATAAGGTTGGAAGACACTTTATGTCTGGGATTTGATACATGGACAAGAGCTCGTCCCCTGCAGGTCATGGCTAGTGGGCGAACATAAGACCCTTAGCATGTATGTACAGGTATTTGGTGAGTCTGATGGTTCCTTGAGTGAACTTTGTTGATTATGTTGGTTCCTTGAGTGAACCAGGGATTATGTGTTTTTTTGATTATGTTAATTCCTGGAGTTAAACTAGGCTTAACTATAACTTGATATAATGTTGGTTCCTTGAGTTGGACCGGGCTTAACTATTTACTTGATATACATGTTGGTTCCTTGAGTTGAATTGGGCTTAACTGTTTACTTGAAATGCATGTTGGTTCTTTAGTGAATTGGGCATAACTGTTACTTGATGTATATGTTGGTTCCTTGGGTTGAATCGAGCTTAACTGTTTACTTGATATACATATTGGTTCCTTGAGCTGACTGGGTTGATGTGCTTAATTGCTAAGGTGGTTTCTTTATGTAAATCGGGATGCATGTTAATTGCCATAGTTGTTGTCTTAGGTATCCTTGGGTCGTCCAGGTTACTTCCAAGATGTGACATAACTTTGTGTTGTCTATTACTTGTGTAGTTAGGGCATGATTTATATGATTATTGAGTCAGGATTTTTGACTTAGAGTCTTGTTGGTGGTCAAAATTTGACTTGACTTTTTATTCTTGTTGACTCCATATTGACTGAACTTCATGTTGTACTTGTTACAAGGTTAAGTGTTATGAACTTGGAGTAGAGTTTCATGATATGATATAATAGTTGTTTTGTTGTACTACGTTATGGTTATGTATTCATATTTTTCATTTTGGATTTGTCGATGACCCTACCAGTTCACCGTTATTTCTTGTATACTGATACTGCACATGCTCTTCTTTTATTGAGTACAGGACATTTTTCAGTGACTGCTTTGAGATCCCAGCTGTGACTCAGACCGTATTCGAACTCAAGGGTGAGTTGTATTTTTCGGGCTACCATGAGTTCTTCTTCTATTTTCTAATCTATCATTTCAGACATAGATATTACTTTTTTTGGGGTTGCATCCCCTTCTTTAATAATTATTAGTGTTTTGGTATGATGACTTTCAGATTCTAGGGGTGATTTATTTTCGCATACTTGTTCCTATCAGATATTAATTATTGGCTTATTTAATGAAATTGTTTTGGTTGCCTAATTTCGGCTAAGTGTTGGATTTTTTATGAGTTTAGTTGGTTCTCCCATCGAAGGGTTTAGTATGGGTGCCACTCACGATGGGTTTAGGTCATGTCAAAGTTGGTATCAGATCCCTAGGTTCATTGATCTCATCGTACCAAAATGGGTCTAGTAGAGTCTTGTGGAATAGTACAGAGACGTGTGTACTTTTCTTCGAGAGGCTATAGGACCTTAGGAAACTACCGTTTCTTTCTTTCTTCGTGCCATAACTTGATTCCAATTGGTACCTGGCGATCCAAATTGATATGCGACTCTCCCTTTATTCTTTTATCCATAGATGGTAAACACTAGATTGAATGGAGCAAGAGCAACAACTCCAGCTGTGGAATTGGTTATTCGAGGATTAGGTAAGGGTAGGGGAAGAGAGAGAGAGAAACACCCGCCAAGGGTGGAGCTCAGGTAACAGCTGACCAGGTCTGTCAGAGGCTAGTATCACCTCCTCCATATAGGATCATCTGAAAGAGGCCGAGGTAGTGGACGAGGATAGAGTAGAACCAGAGGTGGCAACACTGGCCGGAGGTGCAGTCCTTCCTCCGATGTCTTCCGAGGTTATTCTACAGGTTCTGGCTTTTCTAAGCGGGTTATCTGGTACTAGAGCCACCCCCACTATCCCAATTTTCCTAGTTTCGAGTGCTCATAACTACCACTTTAGCTCCCAGGATGGATGAGGCTTCGGGTACTAATGCTTTTCCCTATCCTGCACTAGGCGCCGTCAGGACCGAGATTGAACATGAGTTACTGAGAAAGTTTCTGAAAATGAAACCTCTTTCATTTCATGGTACTAAGGCTGAGGATGCATTTGAGTTCATCCTTGATTGATATGACAGGCTACACATATTGGGGATTGTGCAATAACATGATGTTGAGTTTGTGACCTTCCAACTGCAAGGGATTCCATGCAATGGTGGAGAGCCCATATGGAGTGTCGATCACCGGCTTTGCCTTTATTGACTTGGGCTCAGTTTCATACCTTATTTTTGGAGAATTATGTACCTCGTACTCTTTGGGACCGCAAGAAGGATAAATTTTTGATCTGGATATATGTTAAAGGTTTGAACACTGATCTTCAGGTTTTGTCTGTTCACATGAATTCTGCAGGAAAGAGCTTTAATGATGTAGTTGATTATATGAAAAAGCTTGAGGGAGTTAAGCAAGTTGGACAAGTTAAGGTATTATCTAAGAAGTCTCGAAATGTGGGTAACTACTGTGGATCTTATTCCAGGGTTCACAGCCAACAAGTTCACTCGGCTCGCCCCATTTAGTCAGCTTTGCCAGCCTCTACGGGTGGTCATTCAAGGGCTATTTAGCAGTCTCTAGTTGTTAGAGGCCAAGGGTCTTCCTATTCTTCGGCCAACGGGCCTTCTCTCTGTTATACTTGTGGTACTGTAGGGCACTTCAAGAAAGAGTGTCCTCTGAGGCAGACAGGTAATCAGGCATAACAGCAGACCAGGGTTGTGGTTCCAAAAGGTATAGGTGGAGGTAGTAATGGTAAGGGCCATCCACAGGGTGGATGGGGTAATAATCAAAGATGTTGTAGTGGAAACAAAGGTTATGGTAATGCAGGGAAGGGTGGAGCAAAGCCTGCTAGGGAGGTTTCCCAGCTTGATGAGAGAGCACACTGTTATGCCTTGCTAGGAAAGATCGAGGCTGAGGCATCTGATGTTGTTGTCACAGGTACTATTCTTGTCTGAGATCGAATGGCTACTATTTTATTTGATTTGGATTCCACTTACTCTTATGTATCTGTTAGATTTGCTTTGGGTCTGGACTTGGTATGTGATGTACTCGATTCTCCTACATATTTTTCTACTCCAGTTGGAGATTTTATGGTAGTGACCCATGTATATCGTGTATGTTTTGTTTTGTTTATGGGTCTTCAGACTTGGGTAGACTCGATCATTTTGGACATGCTAGATTTTGACATTATTCAGGGTATGACTTAGTTATCTCCATATCATGCTGTTTTGAACTGTAATACCAAGATAGTGACTCTAGAAATGCCAGGTATAGGTAACCTAGAGTGGGAGAGTGTGTATAAGTCTAAGCTAGTGAAAGTCATATATGTTGTTCGGGCTAAAAAGCTAGTGGGTAAGAAGAGTTCATCCTTCTTGGCTCATCTTCGGGATATTAGTGCAGAGCCCCTTTCTATTGAGTTGATTCTTGTGGTTTTCGAGTTTCAGGAGGTAGTTCCTATGGATTTTCCTGGTATGCCTCCAGACAGGGATATTGATTTTTATATTGATTTGGAGTTGAGAACTTGCCCAATTTCTATTCCTTATGGAATGGCTCTAGTGGAGTTGAGGGAACTCAAAACCCAGTTATAGGAACTACTTGATAAGGGATTTATTCATCACAGTGCTTCACCTTGGGGTGCTCTAGTTTTGTTCGTTAAGAAGAAAGACTGTAGCATGAGTATGTGCATTGATTACATGCAATTGAATAGGGTTACCATCAGGAATAAGTATCCCTTGCCCCACATAGATGCTCTCTTTGACCAGTTGTAGGTTGCTTCAGTATTCTCCAAGATTGACTTGAGGTAGGGCTACCATCAGCTGAAAATTTAGCCAGAAGATATACCTAAGACAACTTTTAGGACTCGGTTTGGGTATTACGAGTTCCTAGGGATGTCTTTTGAGTTGACCAATGCACCAACAACCTTTATGAGTTTGATGAATGGTATTTTCAAGTCCTTCTTGGATTCGTTTGTTATAGTTTTTATTGATGACATTTTGGTTTACTCCAAGAGCAAGGAGGAACATGTTGGTCATCTTTGCATTTTCTTAGGAATTTTGAAGGAGAAGAAGTTTCATGCAAAGTTCTCGAAATGTGAGTTTTAGTTGTCTTCAGTTTCCTTCTTAGGGCATGTACTCTCAGAAAAGGGGGTGATGGTAGATCTCCAGAAGATTGAGGTGGTTAAGAGTTGAGTTCAGCCTTGCTCTGTGACAGAGGTTAGGAGCTTCGTGGGTCTTGCTAGTTACTATCGCAGGTTTGTAAATTTTTTTGCTTCTATCCACTCTACAAGGTTGACTCGAAAGGAGGTGCCATTTATTTGGTCGGATAAATGTGAGGAGATCTTCCAAAATCTCAAGACACTTTTAACTATAACTCCTATTCTTTCATTGCCGGTTGAATGTAAAGATTTTGTTGTATTTTGTGATGCTTCACATTTGGGTTTGGGTGTTGTGTTGATGCAGGACAAAAATTTCATTGATTATGCTTTAACGCAATTGAATCCTTATGAAAAGAACTACCCGACTCATGACTTGGAGTTAGTAGCTATGGTGTTTGCACTTAAGATTTGGAAACACTATCTTTATGGTGTCAAGTGTGACGTCTTCACAGACCATCGTAGCCTGCAACATGTGTTCACATAAAGGGATTTAAACTTGAGACAGAGGATATTGATGGATTTGTTGAAAGACTTTGATGTGACCTTCCAGTATCATTTACAGAAGGCCAATATAGTGGCAGACACATTGAGCCAAAAAATAGTAGGTATGGACAGTTTGACCTATTTGAGGGTGTCAAGGCGACCCTTGGCTAGGGAGTTTCAAACTCTAGCATCTAAGTTCATGTAGTTTGGCATTTCAAAAAGAGATGGAGTATTGGCTGGTATTGAGGTAAAGCCAATATTCCTCGATGAAATCAAGGCCAAATAGTTTGAGGATGTGGAATTGAATTAAATCTGGAACAAGGTGGTGTCTAGTGAGGCTTCAGAGGCTACAATTGATGCGTATGGAGTATTATGGTTTAGAGGGTGAGTATGTGTTCCTCGGGTTGGTGATTTGATCCAAAATATGCTAGCTGAAGTTCATGGTTTACAATATTCTATTCATCCAAGTATAACCAAAATGCGTGACTTAAGGTAGCTTTATTGGTGGCCTGGGATGAAGAAGGACATAGTGGAGTATGTATCCATATATCACAACTGCCAGCAGGTAAAGTATGAGCATTAATAGCCTACGGGTTTGATCCAAAGGATATCTATTACCGAGTGGAAGTGGTAGAGGATCACTATGGATATTGTGGTAGGTCTTCCTAAGACCTTGGGGAAGCATAACTCAATTTGGGTTATAGTGGATAGGCTGACTAAATCAGCCCATTTTATTCCGCTTAGAATGGACTACATCTATAAAAAAATTGGCTAAGATCTACCTCAAAGAGATAGTGAGGCTACATGGGGTGCCACTTTCCATTATTTCAGATAGAGGTATGCAATTCACTTCTAAATTTTAGGGCAGGTTGCACGAAGAGTTGGGCACCCAACTCACTTTTAGCACAACCTTTCATTCTCAAACTAATGGACAGTTGGAGAGGACGATTCAGGTGCTTGAGGACATGTTGAGGGCATGTGTGATTGATTTCGGTGGATATTGGGACCAGTTCTTTCCATTGTATGAGTTTTCATACAACAACAGTTATCACGCCTACATTAATATGGCTCCCTTTGAGGCACTCTATGGGAGGGAGTATAGATCACCCATAGGATGGTTTGAGGCTGGTGATGTGAAACCTTTGGGCACTGATTTGGTGCTGGAAGCTCAGGAAAAGGTTAGATTTATCCAAATCAAGATGTTGGCATCCTAGATTAAGTAAAAGGATTATGCAGACCATAAGTTGAGGGATATGTCATTCAAGGTTGGTGAACAAGTTTTATTGAAAGTGTCACCTATGAAAGGAGTCATGAGGTTTAGAAAGAAAGGCAAGCTTAGCCCTTGGTATATCAATCTATTCGAGGTTCTTGGTGATGTGGGGCCGGTAGCATACAGGTTGGCATTGCCACCAAGCTTGTCGAGGGTCCATCTGGTGTTTCATGTATCCATGCTTAAGAGATACCATGGGGATGGGATTAATTATCAAGTGGGATTCAGTTTTGTTAGATAAGGATCTTACCTATGAGAAGGAGCCGATTGCCATTCTTGATTGGGATGTTCGAAGGCTGAGGACAAAGGATATTCGATCAGTAAAGGTCCATTAGAAGCATCATATGGTTAAAGAAGCCACTTTAGAAACCGAGAAGGACATACGGTACAACTACCCTCACTTGTTTGAGGATTCAGATACTCTTTCATTTTCTTGACTTGGCTCAGTTTTTTATTTGATCATTTGGGGATGAGCGATGGGTAAATTAGTATCTGTTGTAATAAACTTTCTCGTTATTATGGGGAGAGCCAATCATGCAAAAATCTGGGTTAGAATTTTACCAAAATTGGAAGTGAAAAATATCAGGCTAGGCTAGTCTTGGATGAAATCTGAGCGGGGTATGGTCTAGGAAAATCCAAGAATGGATATAAAGTTTAGCTTGATTTTATGTTAGTAATTTGTAGGACTTTTTGAAAGTGGATTAGGGTAAGTAGAACTCCCAATATTAAACTTGACACAAAGCGGTTAGTCTGGAATGTCATGGTTTGATGGTGCATTACAAAATAGGAAAAACGGGGAGCAATTTTGAGTTTTTGCCTTACCACACCCTCTATAGCGGGTGGCAATCCTCTACGGGGCTTCCTCTAAGTGGAGAAATTCCTGCTATAACAGGAGTCAAAGATGGTCAATCCCGCTATGGCGAGTGGATTTCGCTATAGCGATGCTGCTATAGCGGGATCAGATAACTATAGTAGGGTAAATCACCATTTATGTAGAAAAATAGTTCATTATTTCCAAACATGTTTTAGGGAGGTCTTAGGCGATTTGGGGCAATTTTCACTTGTTTTCCACTAGATTTCTTTGTAAAGGTAAGTTATTTATCCCCATTACCTAGTTTTTTGATTCCTTGACCTTGAAATCACTAGTTTACGGGTCTTGGAGAGGGTTTAAATTGACCTAGCTTTAAATTCTTGTGCAAGGGGGGTAATTTGGGTGTAAAACCTTTGGGTTTTAGTTAAAGGTTGATTATTTAATCTTGCATGACCATAATTCACTAATGTAACCATGAAATTGGTAGTTTTAAGGTGAATTTATGGTGGAAAAGCCCTAAAATGGGTGAGATGATCATGAAATTTGCATTGGAGTTTGGGATTAGGTTGTAATCCTCGATATTATAGGTCATTTGGTTGACATGTGTTTATATCCCTATTTTACACCACAATCAAGTCAAGGTTGCAAGAAACGGGAAAGCTCAGGTTCAGTAGAGCATTTCAGGCTTGAATTGAGGTAGGTGATGGTTTAAATGTAGTTAAAATCCAATTTGTGTTATGTGTACATGATAACTATTCCTTAGTATTGCTTGTACAATGTATGTTCAAGAAAAAGTGAATGACTATTTGATAACATAAGTGTTAATCACATGCAATGATTGTTTAATTAAAAGCTTGTTGGTTTTTACAAGTGTTGTTTCTGTTATCATTGTAGTTGTGATTGTATTGATATCTCTCATTATTGTGGAATATACTAGTATTTAGACATCTCCACGAGATTGGTTGGTATAAGGTTGGCAGACACTTTATGTCTGGGATTTGGTACATGGACAAAAGCTCATTCCCTACAGGTCATGGCTAGTGGCCGACCATAAAACCCTTAGCATATGTGTACAGGTATTTGGTGAGTGTGATGGTTCCTTGAGTGAACCGGGGATTATGTCCTTTCTTAATTATGTTTATTCCTTGAGTGAACCGGTGATTACCCATTTTCTTGATTATGTTGGTTCTTTGAGTTGAATCGGACTTAACTGTTACTCGATATACATGTTGGTTCCTTGAGTTGGACCATGCTTAATTGTTTACTATATATACATGTTGGTTCCTTGAGTTAAACCGGGCTTATTTACTTGATATACATACTGGTTCTTGAGTGAACCAAGCTTAACTATTACTTGATGTACATGTTGGCTCTTTGTGTTGAACCGATCTTAACTGTTTACTTGATATACATGCCGGTTCCTTGAGCTGACCGGAATGATGTGCTTAGTTTCTAAGGTGGTTTCTTTATGTAAATCAGTATGCATGTTAATTGTGATAGTTATTATCTTAGGGATCCTTGGGTGGTTTGGGTTACATATAAGATCTGACACAATTCTGTGTTGTTTATTACTTGTGTAGTTTGGACATGATTTCTATGATTGTTGAGTCAGGATTGTTGACTTGGAGTCTTATTGGTGGTCATAGTTTGACTTGACTTGTTATTTTTGTTAAATCATATTGACTGAACTTCATGTTGTACTTGTTACAAGGTTAAGTGTTATAAACTTGGAGTAGAGTTGCATGATAGGGTGTCATGGTTGTCTTATTGTGCTACGTTATGATTATGTGTTCATATTTCTCATTTTTAATTGGCCGATGACACTACCAGTACACCATTGTTTCTTGTGTATTGATACTGCATATGCTCTTCTTTTGTTAAGTACAATTTTTTTTTCTAGTGACTGCTTCGAGACCTCAGCTGTGACTCAAATCGTATTCAAACTCAAGGGTGAGCTGTATTTTCCAGGATACCATGAGGAGTTCTCCTATTTTCTGGTCCATCATTTTGAAATTAGATATTACTTTGGTTTTTAGGATTGCATCCCCTTCTTTAATATTTATTAGAGTTTTGGTACGATGACTTTCAGATTCTTGATCTTAGGCATATTTATACACCCAAGCGCTGCATTTTACCCATAATTTAGCAAAGTTTGAGAACTAATTACCTTGTATATGAGTGCTTTGCAATATGTTTGATGTAAATGTGTTAATGTACATGATTAGTAGTGTTTTAGGAGTAAAGAGGAAATGCGTAGAATCAAGGAGACAAAGGATAAACAAGACACGGGAGATTGGATGAGCATCAAGCCGAAGTGAGCTCCAAAAAAGAGGCATGCTCCACACATCCAGGGGCCATGCATTTAGCCCTATGTTGCATGGCCAGAATCCTAGCATTGACCCCTGTGCCACGTGACCAGCTACAAGGGTTGACTGTTCCTATCATGCGTTGGCCCGATGTCGCAGGCCTCTAAGCCCCACATTGGTCCATGCGCCACAACCTTGTGCATGGTAGGTATTGTGTTTTAAAAGTGAAGAAGTTTTTAGGGTGTGAGAGTAATTTTACCATACGTCTATAAATTCCCCAAGGACGTTTTTTAGAAGGACTACGCATTATTTTGAAGGAGAATACAGAGCATAAGGGTTTTGACTAGGGTTCTTCATTTTGTTACTCAACTACTTACTACTTTTGTATGATTAACAGTTGTTTTGGTGTTTTTGTTCTGATTATGAGTAGCTAAACACCCTTGTTCTGGGGTTATAGCTAGAACATGATTGAATATAACTTTATTTGAATCAAAGAAACCTTGTTTCACATTTGATTGATCTTGTGTTCTTATGCTTACTATTTTAGTGTCTGGCTAACATTAGAATAAATCGGTAATTCTTGCATGAACTAACTATGGGAACGTGAGAATCAGATGAAGAACACGAGGAATAAGATCACTTATGGAATAAGTTAGGGTTGATTTGCAACTAGGATAGGATATACCTAGTTTGCCTTATTCGATATTAAACAGGATGGAAACATTAATGCATTTGAATTAGAAGCTCATATCCCCACTCAATGATGTAGTTATGAGACTAGTTTAAACAGTTGATTTAGAGGATGATCATTCCCGAATCGTATTATTAACCCCAAAATTAATTGGAGAAATAAAGTTCTTTGAGATGACTAAATGTTATTCATAATTATGGTAAATGCCGTATCCCTAGAATTCTCCTTTGATATTGTTAACAACCTTTGCTAAATTCTTTATTGCTTTACGTTATTATTTTGAAACAAGTAGAACATCATAAGTTTATAAATTTTCTTGATAAATCACAATGCTTGTCTGAAATATTATTAGAAGTTAGATTTAGTGAATTGTTAAGCACGTAGTTTTTGTGGGTTCAATATCTGGCTTAAAAGATCTACTATATTACTTGCACGACCACGTACACTGCGTGTGTGTTTGGACGTAACAAGTTTTTGGCTCTGTTGCCGGGGACTTAAGCAATTAGTGATTTGTTTGAATTTTAATTTTAATAATATTATACAAGTGTTGACAACTTTATCTTAGCGGCTGTTCTTGCAGGTTCAATTTATTCTTCAAGCTGGCAAGAGAGAGAGAATTGGTAAAACCATATTTGGATCCTGAACAAGTATTTCATCAGCGGCGAAGAGCAGCTGCTCTGCATATCCCATTCAACAGAGTCAACTGGCTGATCAGGTAGAAGTTGTTCCTGTCGAGATGTCAGTAGCAAGGCCAGTTCGCGAGGTGGCAATCCCACTCGCTAATAATGTCACCTCCAGCATCCGCAGACCGGCTGCAGGAGGTCGATTCGAGCTTAAAAAGAATATGGTGCAACTATTGCCCACCAATGGACAGTTCACAAGGCTATCTCATGAGGACCCACAACAACACTTGCAAAATTTCCTTGAGATTAGCGACACATATTTCCCACAGGAGTCTCGAGACTCACACTTTTCCCTTTCTCTCTGCTAGGGGAAGCAAAGAGGTGGTTGAAGGCTGAACCACCTAATTCTATCACAACCTAGGATGACTTGGCAAGGATGTTCTTGATCTGTTTCTTTCTTTCCGGAAAGAATGCAAAGTTAAGGAGTGAGATTTTGAGCTTCAGACAAAAGGATGGTGAAAATCTGTATCAAGCCTGGGAAAGGTTCAAGTCCATGCTTTGCGATTGTCCTCATCATCACTAGACTAATGAGGTTCTGGTGCATACTTTTATAGAAGGGCTTAAAGCTAACACGAATATTCTTCTGGATTCAGCAGCTGGTGGACAAGCTTTAGAAAAGACATAATGAGTTGTATACACTACTGAATCGCATATCACAGGGAAATCCAGAATGGAATGCATATGATTCGAGGAGCACCACAAAAAACACTGTTGGGTTATTAGAAGTGGATAAATTGACATCCATAGCAGCACAGATTGCATCTTTGATAAATCATATGAACAGTCAGTTTAGCAACCTAAATCTAAGACAGCAGCAAGCTCATGTGAATATAGTGCAGCAAACTCAGGCGTGGTGTGAGGTATGTGGTAATGGTGATCACTCAGCCGATGCATGTGGGGCGAATCCAGAGTCAGTAAACTTTATGGGTAATTGTCAACGCCAAGGAAATCAAAACTTTAGGAACACTTATAATCCAGCCTGGCAAAATCTCCCAAACTTCTCATGGAGCAAAAATCAGAGGCAGAATGTGAATCAGAATCAGTATAGGAACCAAGTGGGAAATCAAAATCTCCAACAACAAGCACAGGGGTTAACTATAACACCATATCTAGCAATATTAAGGAGATGTTGAAGAAAATCATGGCTAACCAAGCACAGATGGCTGCTGACATAAAAAATCAGCAGTTAGCCACAAAGACCTTAGAGGTTTAGATGGGATAACTTGTTGTAGAAGAAAACACTAGACCTTAGGGGGTTTGCCAAGTGATACTGATCCTAATCCCAAGCAGGTTAATGCAGTTTCCACTCAAAGCGGTAGGCAATTGGAGGAGTTAGAGCCTAAGAAAGCAACTCCCAAGGTTGTGGTGAGTGATGAGAAGCAAGCAGAGGTCGAGGATGAGAAAAATGAAAATAATGCAACAAGTGTGAAGCCACCACCTCCATTCCCAAAAAGGTTAAAAAGCAAAATGAGAAAGCATGTTTTTAAAAGTTTATTGATTTATTAAAATAGGTGCACATTTATCTTCCTCTTGTTGATGTTTTGCAGGGAATTTCAAAGTATGCCAAGTACATTAAGGATATCGTTGCTAACAAGAACAGGCTGACGGAGTATTCCATTGCACTTACCTAAGAGTGCACATCCTAAATTCAAAATAGACAGCCAATAAATCTCAAAGATCCGGGGAGTTTCACCATCCAGATCACTATTGGGCAGACCATCAATGCTCGGGGATTGTGTGACCTTGGGGCCAGCATTAATTTGATGCCCACTTAATTATTTAAAATGATAGGGTTGGAAAGTCCACTTCCCACCACAATTATTTTGTAGCTAGCTAATTGCTCACTTGAAAAACCTGATGGGGTGGTTGAGGATGTTCTAGTACAAGTGGAATCACTCATTTTCCCCGTGGATTTCATTGTTTTGGACTTTGATGCAGATCCGGAAGTCCCATTTATTTTGGTGCATCTATTTTTGGCTACTGGTTGTGATTCGATAGATGTAGCTGTACATGACAAAGTTGAAGTGTTTGATGTCTACAAAGCCATGAAGTTGTCGGCTATCTATGAGGAGTTATGTGCAATCACAGTGATTGATCTTGAATTAGATCTTCCACTGATTACGTCTAAGGATCCTTTATAAAGAGCTCTAGCTGGGGATGAGATTTTTGGAGATGTAGATGCCCATCAGATGATGTAGATTCTAAATTTAGCCACCCTATTCATTCGGACAGGAGACTTCGAGCCTCTGATAAGACCTCTGGGGCCACCACCCAAACCATCTATTATGGAAGCCCCTAGACTGGAGATGAAGACGTTTCTATCACACCTCAAGTATGCTTACTTGGGGGAGAATGACACCTTACCGGTGATTCTTTCTGTAAGTTCGACCGAGGCACAGGTTGGAAGAGCTTTAGCTGTGTTAAAATGAAGGATAAAGGCAATTGGTTGGCAGATGTATGATATTCAGGGAATAAGCCCTGCATATTGTATGCATAAAATCTGTATGGAAGAAGGGCATATACCAAGTGTTTAACATCAGCGAAGACTGAATCCTGTGATGAAAGATGTGGTGAGAAAGGAAGTAATCAAGTGTCTAGACACAAGCATTGTCTATCCTATTTCAGATAGTTAGTGGGTCAGTCCAGTCTAATGTGTTCCTAAAAAGGGAGGCATAACGATGATTACTAATGAAAAACATTATTTAATTCTGACTTGCACAGTCACAAGTTGGAGAATTTGCATGGACTACCGCAAGCTCAACGAAGCCACTCAAAAGGACCATTACCCGATTCCCTTTATTGATCAAATGTTAGACAAGCTTGCTGGGCAGGAGTACTATTATTTATTAGATGGGTATTCGGGCTACAACCAGATAGCCATTGCTCCAGAAGATCAAGAGAAGACAACATTTATATGTCCATATGGTACCTATGCTTTCAAGCGTATTCCATTCGGGCTATGCAATGCACCGACTACTTTCCAGCATTACATGATGACTATATTCTATGACATGGAGGAGGACTTTTTAGAGGTATTTATGGATGATTTTTCTGTATTTGGTAACTGTTTTGAAGTTTGTTTGCAGAAGCTTGATAGGGTGCTTGCTTGCTGTGAGGAAATAAAGTTGGTATTGAACTAGCAGAAGTGCCACTTTTTGGTCAGAGAAGGCATTGTTCTAGGCTATAAAGTCTCACAAAAGGGCCTAGAAGTTGATCGTGCTAAGATCGAGGTTTTAGAGAAGCTTCTACCACCTGTATCTGTGAAGGGCGTGCACAATTTTTTGGGGCATGCAGTATTTTACAGGCAATTTATCAAGGAATTTTCCAAAATCTCAAGACCTATGTGCAGAATACTTGAGAAAGAGGTAAGTTTCAGTTCTGTAATGACTGTGTTAAATCCTTTGAGGCTTTGAAGAAAAAGTTGATTGAAGCACCAATATTGATTGCTCCTGACTGGGAGTTGCCTTTCAAGTTGATGTGTGACGCCAACGATGTGGTTGTGGGAGCAGTGTTGGGTCAGCGAAAAGAGAAAGTCTTTCACTTGATTTAAAATGCAAGCAAGACTCTTGATGCAACTCAAGCTAATTATACTATGACAGAGAAGGAGATGTTGGCGTTAGTGTATGCATTTGATAAGTTCTGATCATATTTGGTAGGTACCAAAGTGATCGTTCATACCAATCATACAACTATTCGATATCTATTCAACACAAAGATGTTAAACCTCAGCTCATTAGGTGGATTTTGTTGTTACAAGAATTTGATCTGGAAATAAAAGATCAAAAGGGGTCAGAAAACCAAGTAGCTGATAATTTATCTAGGTTAAAAAGTTGGTCCCACGTTTCAGAAGATGGCAAAATTCGAGAAGAATTTCCTGATGAACACCTCTTGGCACTAAGCGTCACAGAGCTTTCTTGATATGCAGATATTGTAAATTTGATTGTAAGTGGAGTATACCCACCTGAGGCCACTAGTCAGCAGAGAAAGAGGCTTTACTATGAGTCCCATTTCTACATATGGGATGAGCCATACTTGTTCAAGCAGGGCCCAGATTGAGTGATTAGAAGGTGCATTCCGAAATGTGAAGCAAAGAAGGTTTTAAAGAGCTTCTGTTCATCTCCTTATGGAGGGCTTCACGGTGGTGAGCGTACAACTCATAAAGTGCTACAGTCTAGCTTCTTTTGGCTTACCTTATTCAAGGATGTGGCCATATTTGCAAAAGAGTGTGACCAATGTCAGCACATGTGTACTATTTGCAGAAGGCATGAGATGCCTTTGAACAACATTTTAGAGGTGGATATCTTTGATGTGTGGGGAATAGACTTCATGGGTCCTTTTACCCCGACATATGGTAACTCATACATCCTTGTTGCTGTAGATTATGTCTTCAAGTGGGTGGAAGCAGTAGCACTTCCCACCAATGACTCAAAGGTGGTAGTGAAGTTCGTCAAGAAGAATATATTCACAAGATTTGGGACACCGAGAGATATTATTAGTAATGGAGGGTCACATTTTTTCAATAACTAGTTTAGAAATATATTGGATAAGTACGTGGTGAGACACAAGGTTGCCATAGCCTATAATCCCTAAACTAGTGGCCAAGTTGAGGTCTCGAATCATGAGGTGAAGTAGATATTGCAAAAGACGGTCAATGCGCAGTGAAAAGATTGGTCTTATAAGCTGGATAATGCATTGTGGGAATATAAAACTGCATACAAGATTAGAACGTTACCTTACCGACTAGTCTTTGAGAAGGCGTGTCGCCTACCCGTAAAGTTGGAGCACCAAGCCTATTGGGCTATGAAGAAGTTGAATCTTGATTCAGATTTGGTGGGCCAGAAATGAGTGCTACAGTTGCATGAACTCAACGAGTTTAGGTTACACGCTTATCAGAATGCAAAGCTTTACAAGGAGAAGACTAAGAGGTGGCATGATAAATATATTTTATCTCGTACATTTGAGCCTGGACAGAAGGTGTTGGTGTTTAATTTGAGGTTAAAGTTATTCCTCGGAAAGCTTAAGTCGAAATGGTATGGACCATTCCAAGTAGCAAGGATGACTATGCATGGGGCGGTTGAACTTATGTATAAGGAAAAAGGCAAGACATTCTTAGTAAACGGCCAAAGAATGAAACATTATTGGGCCGAAGATGAAGATCAGCAGAAGACATTCATAGCACTATCGGATGAGTGATTCTTAGCTGGGTCATGCTGTGATGTTAAATCATACACTACATGGGAAGCAACCCATAAATCTAATGTAATAGTGTAGGATTTTTCTTTTATTTTATTCAAAAACATTAATAGATGTGTCGAGCCATGACCAAAACTATGACGCTTGGTGGGAGGCAACCCACCCTTATAATGCTTTTTTTACTTATGTTGTAGGGACTTTTCGGTACTAAGAAGCTGAGGGAAGTCAGAAAAAGCCTAAGGGATGAAACAAAGATGTAAGGTAACCGAGGCTAAGAAAAAACGACCCCTACATTGCATAGTACAAGGCCACACATTTAGCCCCGCACTGAATGGTGAAGGACCACGCAGTGAGCCTAGTGATGCATGACACTCTGTAGTGGTCCACTGGAATGCATCTGCATTAGCCTGGCATTTCAGATCTCTAGGCCCCGCGTTGGGCCATACAGCGCGACCCCCCCATTTTGCCAAAAATTATTTTAAAAGCAACTGGGTCAACCTGACCTGGTAGAGTAATTTAAATACCCCCATTAGATTTTATCGCTCATTTTCTACCCTAAGCACCACTGACCCCCTTGTTTTCCCCCCAAATCGCGACGCGACCCCTTTTTCTTTCAAGGACAAGGTAAGTTCTTTTAGTTCTTTGTCTTTGCTTTGTAAAATAGTGCTTGAGGATTCATATTCCCTGTGTTTTTGGTCAAGAAATCCAAATTTTGAGGGTGAATTTTCCTTTGATTCGTGATTCATATGCTTAATACTCTATCCCTCCTTGTAAACATAGGTTTTGAAATAGATTTTTGTGAGTTTCATTGTGGTGTAGGTTGGAACTCTTGTGGGTGCATTGTTATTTCATTGTAATAGTGTCGAGTAATAATTTTAGACCTTATTTTTGAGTTTTTTTGTGAAAATACCTTGCTTAGGGAAATGGTTGGTGAAAGAGTTGATTGCTACATTGAAATGGGTTGGTTAAATGAAGATGAGTTAGTGATCACTTGCCCTGAAATTTTGTGTAAATTATATAAATGGGCATGAGAGTTGATGGGTGGCTGTGTTTGGGGGTGTATTGTCATTGTTCTAGTGATTCTTGCACTTGGGATGTACATTATTTATGTGGATGCTTTATACATGTGAGCCAACGAATTGGTTAGAGTGAATTCAATGTGAATAACCATTCCAGGAGCTAACCATTGGATAGTAAACATTGTGGGAATAAAATTGAAATGTGAATCGTGTGCACTAGTCAATGATGGTTAATAAGGGAAGTCTGAGTACCCGAAAAATGGAGACTAGTTGTGATATGCTAACAAATTAAGTGTGGGGTGATTTCGATTACCTCTTAACTTAGTTGTGGTTAGCCTTTAGGAGGCTATAACTAATATTTTTGTGTTTATGAAATTGTGATAGGACTCATGGCACCAAAACCGAGCAAAGGAAAAGGAGCTACCTCTATCTCACAATAAGGACAAAAATGGAGCCGTATGGGGTAGCCCACCGGTGTAGCCCGAGCTACCCAGGCAGCCTCCCAAAGTGAATGTTGGTGGTTTAGAGTCAAGTGGATTGAGAAGGAAGGTGTACAATGGTACGAGGATAATAAGGAAAACCACTACCAACCGACCGAGAGGATTGACAAAGCAAACCTGGGAGCCAACTATCCCCGTATCCTTAAAAGGATACAACAGTTGCAAATGGAGTTTGTTTTTGATGACATGGGTGAGTGCATCTTGGGTTTGGTTTGGGAGTTCCTTGCAAATTGGTTCCCGAAGACTCAGGGTAATGAGGTCAAGGTTCATGGGCAAATTATGATACTGGATGCTGCAGCACTGAACACTTTCCTTTACACACCAGATATTGATCATACTAGGCTGAAAGAGATGTCCATCTGGACACTATATTGGGCTATCCACCACACTCTTTATGGACTGCGATCCACAGCTAGATGGGAAGACCATAAGGAGAAAGTAAACTACAGAAACTTTCTGTATGCTCACTTGAATAAAGAACCAAGAATTTGTCTGCGGATTGTTAGTGCTTATTTTATCTCGGGAACCTACTTCACTCATATCACTCATGATTGGGTATGTTTGGTTTATGCTTTGATGACTAATATCCCTGTTAATATGGGTGCAATGCTTAGGTCCTCTGTGCAAAAGGCCTGGGTTTACAAAGGTTATAGGTTTAATTTTGGTGGCCTTGTGATGCGATTCTTGATAGATCATGGGGTTTCGGAGGACCTAGTGGATTATAAGTCTCCGAGTAATATGAGAGGATTTGATGTCACTAAAGTGAAGGAACCTGATTCTGTTCTTGGGCCAGTTCTTACCACAGTAGAGAGGAACGTGCGGAGGAAAACCACCTTTATGGGATGACCAAGCTAACATTGATGTGTGGAGAACGACAACCCACTGAGGATGAGTTGCGATAGCTATACACAGATTACCCCCTGAATGATCATGACAAGGCCATGTGTCGCATTGGTTTATTTTTTCATGAGATGATAGATGATGATGTTCCCACTGATGATGAGCGTTTGCTAGTTGATTTTGATATTGAGGTGGATTCTAATGAGGAATCTGAGGTAGTATATCTTAGTCTCGATGTGGATAAGGAGGATGATTAGAGCCCAGGGAGTTCTTTTACCCCATTTTTTTCACTTACTCTTACATTTTGTTTGCACTGGGGACAGTTCTTACTCTTAAGTGTAGGGTGGGAGAAGTACTTTCGTTGGTAGTTGACATTTTAGTGATTTGATGACATTCGGATATTTGTAATTTGTAATAGTTAGTAATCCGTACTTTGTTTACTTCTATGAATTGGTAGTAGTATTTGTGTTCACTAGTCATTATTTTATTTGGGTTCCTCGGCTTTTGTTTTTGGTGCTTTTCCTGAGGATAGTTCCTTTGAACCGAATAGGAATTTTTTTTAGGAGTAATAATTGTCATAGTTAGATGTTTTTTCCCTATGATAGATGGATGACGACCGTCTTAAGGGACAACTAGTCATAGGTAGTGAGTAGGAAGTAGAACCTGTTACTATTTGAGAGTGAGTGATCTTGTTGGGCCACCTGACTACATGATGCAATTTTAATTTAATGTGAAAGCATGTTGGGATGAATTAAATGACCACTTTTGAGACACTTAGGCTCATTTATGTGACTCTTGTACGATTTTAGCTTCATTTTGAATTCTTGTTGTTGCTTGATGTAGAATCTGTAGGGAGCCATCTTGATTTGAACATGTGCCATGTGTGCGTGTGAGATTCTTGTATATTTCATGTTTTGCATCTTATTCTAGAACTTGCTCTGCATGTTATTGAAGCGAAATAAAAAGTATTGCTCTGTTTAGAAGATGATCATAGGCTTTCTTTGATTTGTCTTATAAATTTTAGCCTTTTCAGATATTATCACTAGTTACCCCTTTGAACCTGTGACCTTTTGTTTGGTAGCCAAATTGTTGCCTTAATTCTTTTGTCGAATCCCTAGTTTTTGTACCCTGCTTTCTTGAGCACTGCAGCATAGACTGTGATAATATTATTAAATCTGAAGAAAAGGGATGATTGGGTAAAAAAGGTGACCAATGATAGTTACTTGAGAAGAAAATGATTGAAGCGTTCTTGATATAATGAGAATACTAGTGAAAATAATTGAAGAGAGGGCCAAAAATAATGGGTTATGAAGTCCAAAAAAGTTCAAAGTGCTTAGGGAAGTGTAAGTCATTACTGTATAGTTTTCCTGCCCGTCCCCTAGCAAACATTACAACCCATTAAAGTCCTATATGATTTTATTCGTGCATGCTTAATTAGTAGAGATGTACATAATGGGCAAGCCTATGGTTCTTTGTGCATACATGTGAATTTTTTTTGTGAGTGTGAGAGTTGTTTTATATGAAGTCCTTAATATGTATTCGATTCTTTAAATTGAGTGTGTGGACTATTTATTCGTGTGAGGGCGCATGTTTAATGAAGGATAGGTAATTTATATGATTTAGTGGTCAAGTAATGTGCATGAATTTGCTAATTTTATGGAGTCGATTCTTGAGGCTAGTAGGTTTTGAGTAGTCATTTAGGTAATCGATGTACAAGGTGACATGCTCGTTGTAGAGCAAGCCATTCATATTAGTTGTGGTGGTTCCAATTAGTCATACTTTTTGTAGAGATAGAGTGTCTTGTTTCAATTAGTAAGGTCAGAGTCTTCTTTGATGGGCATGAGTGTAAGGAATTGTTCAAGGACAAACAAGGCTTTAAGTGTGGGGTGGTGATCTTAGGCGTATTTATACACCCAAACGTCGCATTTTAACCATAATTTAGCTTAGTTTGAGAACAAATTACCTTGTATATGTGTGCTTTGTAATATGGTATATGTAAATCAGCTAATGTACATGATTAGTATTGTTTCAGGAGTAAAGAAGGCATGCGGAGAAGCACAGAGACAAAGTATAAACAAGACATGGGAGATTTGATGAGGATCAAGCTGAAGTGAGCTCCACAAAAGAGGCATGCGCCAAATTTCCAGGGATCACGCGTTTAGCCCTCCGCCGTATGGCCAAAAGCCTAGCGTTGACCCCTACACTGCATCACCAGCCGCAAGGGTCGACTATTTTTGTCACGCATTGGCCCAGCGTCACGGGCCTCTAGGCCCTGCATTGGGCCATGTGCCGCAACCCTGTGCATTACGGGTATTATATTTTAAAAGTGAAGAAGTATCTAGGGGCGTGTAAGTAATTTTACCATACGTCTATAAATTCCCCAAGGACATTTTTTAGAAGGACCGCATTATTTTGAAGGAGAATAGAGAGCACAAGGGTTTTGACTAGGGTTCTTCATTTTGTAACTCAACTACTCATTACTTTGGTATGATTAAAATTTGTTTTGGTGTTTTTGTTCCGATTATGAGTAGCTAAACACCCTTGTTCTGGGGTTACGGCTAGAACATGATTGAATAGAACTTTATTTGAATCAAAGAAACCTTATTTCGCATTTGATTGCTCTTGTATTCTTATGCTTACTATTTTAGTGTCTGGCAAACATTAGAATAAATCGGCAATTCTTTCATGAAATGACAATGGGAACGTGAGAATAGGAAAAAGAACACGAGGAATAAGATCACTTCTGGCATAAGTTAGGGTTGATTTGCAACTAGGATAGCGATATACCTAGTTTGCCTTATTCGATTTTAAAAGGGATGAAAACATTAATGCATTTGAATTATAAGCTCACATCCCCACTCAACGATATAGTTGTAAGACTAGTTTAAATAGGTGATTTATAGGATGACCATTCCCGAATCGTATTATTAATCCCGAAATTAGTAATCAGAGAAATAAAGTTCTTTGAGATGACTAAATGTTATACATGATTATGATAAATGTTGTAGCCCTGGAATTCTCCTTTGATATTGTTAATAACCTTGCTAAATTCATTATTGCTTTACGTTATTATTTCGCAACAAGTAGAACATCATAATTTTATAATTGTTTTTATAAATCACAATGCTTGTCTAAAATATTATTTGAAGTTAGATTTAGTGAATTGCTAAACTTGTAGTCTCTGTGGGTTTGATATCCAGCTCGAAAGAACTACTATATTACTTGCACGATCACGTACACTTGTGTGTGTATTTGGACGCAATAATACTAGGGGTGGTTTATTTCCACATACTTGTTCTTATCAGATACTAATTATTGGCTTATTTAATGAAATTATTTTAGGTTCCTGATTTCGTCTGGGTGTTGGATATTTTATGAGGTTAGTTGGTTCTCTCATTGGAGGGTATAATATGGGTGCCACTCATGGCGAGTTTAGGTCATGACATGATTATAAGTGAGAACTCTTTGTTAGCCTATACATTATAACCCAAATTGCGCCATGATTTCTTTGAGTGCGACAAATTCTAGAAATAATGTCCTTAGTTATACTCTACCATTTCCATTCTTTTATCAACAAGGGTTGTAGTAAACCAGCTGGGACTTGATGTTCGGCTTTATTTGTTGACAAATCAAATATTTCAAAATAAACTCTGCAATGTCTTTCTTCATACCATTCAATCAATAGTGTTCTTTGATGGTTTGGTACACTTTTGTGCCTCCGGGATGCATTGTGTACGGTCAAGTATATGCTTCATTCAAATTTTTTCTCCACAAATTGACATCATTAGGAACACATAACATATTCTGATAAAATAGGACACCATCATCCCTCAATGAAAAATCAATATTTTCCCCATTTTGAACTTTCTTGGTCAATTTTGCGAGCTTCTCATCTAATTTTTGTGCTTCTTTCGCCTGTTCAAGTAGTATTGTCTTGACTTATAAGGTAGCAACAACTGAACCATCAAAATTTTGTGAAATACAAGCATTCATGTCTCTTAACTTAAGAATAAAGGGAAAGGGGCTCAAACATAAACTTGTGAAGGATTTACGACTTAAGGCATCTGCAACCACATTGGCTTTACCCAAATAATAGTCAATTGTGTAGTCATAATCTTTGATGAGTTCAAGCCATATCCATTGTCTCAAGTTCATATCTTTTTATGTACCCAAGTACTTCAAGCTCTTATGATCAATAAATATATGGGACGTTTCCTCGTACAAGTAATGTCTTCAAACATTCAAATCAAACACTATAACAGTAAGTTCAAGATCACGAGTAGGATAATTCAATTCATGCGATTTTAATTTTTGAGAGGCATAAGAAATAACTTTTCCTTCTTGCATCAGAACACAATCGAGACCATAATGAGAAGTATCACTATATATCACATACTCTTTCCCTTCGGTTGGTTGAGTAAGTATAGGAGCTTGTGTCAACAAGGATTTGAGAGTTTCAAATCTCTCTTGGCATTTGTCATCCCAAGTAAACTTGACTTCCTTATTCAAAAGTTTAGTCAAAGGAGACCCAAGACACTTCTTATTTCTGTTGGACTTTTGGGTGGTTTCCATTCAACAATAGCTTGAATATTACTAGGATCCACCTTTACACCTTTAGCTGACACAACATGTCCCAGAAAGTCCACTTTACTAAGCCAGAATTCACACTTAGAAAGCTTAGAGCTCTTTCTCCTTCAAAATTTTCAAAATAATGCGGAGATGTTTATCATGATCTTCACTATTCTTGGAATATATTAAAATATCATCCATAAATACAATTATAAATTGATCAAAATAAGGCTTAAATACTCAACTTATTAGATCCATGAACACCACAAGAGCATTTGTTAACCTGAATGGCATCACAAAAAATTCATTATGACCACATCGAGTTCTAAAGGCAGTTTTAGGAATATCTTGATCTCTTACCTGCAGTTGGTAATACTCAGACCTCAAAACAATTTTTGAAAATAAATTAGCACCCTTCAGCTGGTCAAATAAATCACCAATCCTAGGCAATGGGTATCTGTTCTTGATTGTTATTTTGTTCAATTGCCAATAGACAATGCAAAGCCTAAGAGTGTCATCTTTCTTCCCTACAAATAAGACAGAGGCACCCTAAGGAGAAACACTAGGATGAATAAAATCTTTCTCAAGAAGTTCCAATTGAACTCTCAATCCCTCAATATGTTGGACCCATTCTATAAGGAGTGATAGAAATAGGGGTAGTTCCGGGAACAAGCTTTATTGGAAATTTAACTTCCCTTTTAGGGTGCAATCCAGGAAGATTTTTAGGGAAGACATCAGGAAAATTACACACAGTAGTTATGTCTTTGAGACTAGGACTCTCCAAACATGAATCAACTATATGAGCAAGATTGGCATCACAGCCTTGAAAAATCATCTTTCTTGCCAAGACCGCCAAAATAATATTAGACGTCAATGATCTTTCACCTTGAACAATGATGTGTAAAAATGTAGGATCTTTAAAATTCACATCCTTCGACCTATAATCCACTACTGTGTGGCATTTATAAAGCCAATCCATCCATAAAATGACATCAAAGTCTTGGAAAGCCATTTCAATCAAATCATCAGGGAAGACTAAATTTTGAAACGTGAAGGGACAATATCGATAAATCTGATTATAAATGACCTAATGACCCAAGGGACTTTTGACAAGTACATCATATTTAAGTCTCACAGATTTCACATTTTCTGGAAAAACAAGTGATGAACAAATATAGGAGTGTGTAGAACCAGGATCAAATAGTATAAGAACACATAAGCCAAATAAGTGGAATTTATCAAAAATCACACCTGGTCCATCTTATTCGTCCCTATGTCTCATGGAATAAGCTTGTGCAGTATCTCTTGACCTACTAGCTTGATTAGCTTTACTTACACCCGCTGCTTGTATGTTTCTAGATCTTGCACTTATATTACCTTGAGGAGAATTAGTAGCAGGTTTTTGAACTGAGCCTTCAGTACATAGAGAAGGAGAAGGGTTAAGATTAGGAAAATCCTTAACCTTATGATCAAATCCCCCATCATTAAAACATACACCAGAAGCCCTCTTACAAGTACCATAGTGATTCTTCCCACATAGTGCACAAGTGGGTATGTGATTCTTGCCTTGGCCATAATTTGGAGTGCTAGAAAAAAATCTAATCTATTTTTTTTATGTTGAGCTGACATGTGAACACTACCAGCCTTGGAATCATCAAACCTTCCCCTTTTGGATGAACCTCTATAATCTGATTTAGGCCTTCTAAATTTGTTTTCATTTTTGCTCGCTTCTTCTTTATCAATTCTTTCCCAAGTAAGGGCAGCTGAAACTAGCTAGTTTAAAAATTTTTCTTATGTTGTAGGATCGCCATATTCTTTCGGATTAAATCATTCAAACCTCTTTAAAGTGCCTACACTTATATTTTCCTTCATTTATAATACCTCCAGCATAGAGAGAAAGCCTTAGAAACTTTTGTTGATGCTCAGCAATAGACATGCTCCATTGCCTTAAGTTCAGAAACTCTTTTTTTTTGCTTCACAATAAGCAGGTGGTACATACCTTAACCAAATCATCCCAAGTAAGAACTGAAGATTTTGCTTTGGCATTTGGTACACATACCCACCAGTCATAAGCATTGTTTTGTAACAGTAAGATAACATACTTAAATTTGGCAGCATCTAAATACTCTAATTGCTCAAATATGCTCTCCATATGTTCAAGCCATTGTTTAAAATCAATAGGATCAACAGTGCCTTCAAACTCAACTCCACCCATTTTTCTTATTTAATCATAATACATTTTATTAGGGTCATGCATTGCTCCAGCCAAGTGGTAAAAGAAATCAACCATCTATTAAAAATGAGGATTCATAACAGGAGCACTATGACCCATATGAGGATGTGGCTAAACTATCACACCATGATTGTTTCAAACTTCAGATCCATTGGTATGAGATTAATTATGATACATATAATATTCTCCAACCCCTTCTAGTAAGTGAGGTTGGGAATTAGAGTCATCCAAACCTTCACGAGCGGCTTCTATAGGTCTATTAGAAGAAAAGGCCATAACTTAATCTCTTTAAAAGGGAATATCACAGTGCATTAGGGACATGCACATGATGCATGCACAATATACTTAATGAAGTATATTATCCAAGTATGCAAGAAAAGGTATTATCTAAGAAGTCTTAAGAAGAACAAATGTACTAACAAGTTATAAATAAAAGACCTAGAACCACAAAATTAAGGCTCTGATACCAACACTTGTATGTATTTTCAAGTGCCTGGCAATCAGCTGCACAGTCTAATAAAATCTTCAATTTTGTGCCCATACTCTTAATAAAGGTATGCACTAACACCTTATTAGTTTGTTGATAATGCAGACAATCTCTTTGCAGAGATTAAAATCTTTCCCAAGCTTAGTACAAGTTTTCTCCATCTCTCTTTTTGAACCCCAACATCTTTCTTCTCAATTTTGTAGTCTTCTCGTATGGAAAGAAGTGAATCAAAAACTTTCGAGCAAGATCATTTCACGTGGTGATGGAATTTGGTGGCTCATCTTTGTAATTACTTATTATGTCGTTACTAAAATATCTGCAGTAAAGATATACAAATCTCATTTGTCATAGGGAGAGGATCAATTCTATAATGACATGTTCTGTCATTATAGGTAAACAATTCATGCGAAATCACAAGTTAGAAAACTTTCAGGTTGGGGAGTTAAAAATTTAGGGCTAGCCTGTCTCGATTGATTTCTGAGCAAGGTGAGGGATAGGGAAATCCAAGAAAAGATTGGGTAGAATGTATATATTTGATCTAGATTTTCTATTATCTAAGAAGATAAGGAGTCCGTAGAACTTTTCAGAAGTGAATTCGGGTGAGTAGAACTCCCGGTATCGAACTTGATATGAAAGGGTTAGTTTGGAATGTCAAGGTTTGAAGGTGTGTTGTAAAATGGGAAAATTTGGGAGGATTGTGGAGGTTCTAGCGGTTGGCACACTGCTACAATGATGACCCCTATAGCAGAGAAATTTCTACTATAGTGGAAGTCAAGGCGGTCAACACTGCTATAGCGGGTAACTTCCGCTACGGCGATGCCGCTATAGTAAAGTTGGGACCGCTATAGCGGAGTAGGTCACAGTAAATGCAGAAACTTTTTCAAAAACATTCAAAATTATTTAAGAAGGTTTTGGGGAAGGGCAGAGGCAATTTGGGCGATTTCATATTAGTTTTCCACCAAAGTTCTTCCTAAAGATAAGTATTTTATTCCCCTACTTTAGTACTTCGATTCCTAGACTTTAGAATCGATAGTTACGGGCTTTTGGGGAAGGTTTGGATTGACCTAAGGTAGAAAATACAGTATAACAAGGAATGTGGGTGTAGAAAGCCTTGGGTTTTGTATGTAAACTGTTTATTTTTTGTTTTAATACCATAATTTGCTAATGTGACCACGAAATTGGTAGTTTTAGGGGAATTATGGGTGGAAAGGCCCTAGGTTAGGTGAAATGATCATGGGTTTGGCCTAGGGATTAGGATTTTAATATAATTAGGGAATGACTAGGCCATATTGATTGATTCTAGTATTATTGTGTGATTGTTTTAGACCAAGGGCAAGCAAAAGCTTTGGGAAACAGGAAGACTCCAGTCCAGTAGAGCTTTCAGGCTAATTTGAGGTAGGTGATGTTTTTATTTTTCCAAGATGTGTTATATATGCATATTAACTATTCCATAGTATTTTTGTACATTGTATGTTTAGGGAATAAAGAACTTTATGTGAAATGATATCTTATTGTCAATCCCGTACAATGACTTGTTTAAATGCTTGTTGGGTTATAAATATGGTTTTATTCATTGTGTCTGTGATTGTGTGATATCTATGATTTTTTAGTTGGCTCAGGTACCACGCTTGGTATGGGATATCTATCAGTTGGATCGATTACGATGCCTGGTACAGTTCTATTGGTTGGCTCGGGTACCACGCATGGTATGGGATATCTATTAGTTAGCTCAGGTACAACACCTGGTACAGGTTCTATAATGGTTGGCTAAGAAACCACGCCTGGTACAGGTTTGATTATACATCTTTGATTGTACATGTTTGTTTATTCTTCCTTGTGTTGGTTCCATGATTGAATTGGGTTAATGGTTAAGATGCATTTATTTCCTATTGGTCCATGAGTGGTCAGGTTATGGTGTTTAAATGCTAGAATGGTTCTTGTATAGACCGGGGTTATTTGTTAAACACCATAGCTGATGTCTTTAGGATCCTTGGGTGGTCCGAGTACTTAAAGGTTAGGTTGAATATTACTAGAAGTTGTTTTTGTGGTGGTTTTTGGACATGGTATATGTGGTTGTTAAGTTAATTAATGACTGAGAGTCTTGTTTATACTCACTGGCTTGGATTTACATGTTCTGTCTAGTTGTACTATGTTTCAGTTATTTGTTCATATCTCGTATGTTTGGAGCTGACTGATAATCCTACCAGTACACTATTATTTTTGTGTACTGATACTACACTTTCTCTTCTTTTATGAGTACAGGGCATATTCTGACGGCTTCTACGCAACTCAGCTGTAGTTTTGACGTTTCCAAAATCCAACGGTGAGTTGCTTCTTCCTAGCTTCCATGGGTTCATCTAGTTTATCTCTAGTCCATTGTTCGCACTCAGACTTCTAATTTTTTGGGGTTGCATCCCCGTATTTTAGACTTAGTAGATGTTTTGGTACACGACTTTCAGGTTCTAGAGGATATTTTCCACATTGGTTTGTTTTGTTTTAAACTTATAGACATGAGATCTTGCTTTTATTTATGAAACTGGTTTTAGTTGTTAGCTTAGTTAAGTATTGGCTTGGTTACTTGGTTCGCTCGCTGGAGGTTTTGGGTGGGTGTCACTCATGGCGCCTTAGGTCATGATAAAGATGGTATCAAAGTCCTAGGTTTGTTGATCTCTTCATACCAAAATGGGTCTAGTAGAGTCTTGCGGAATGGTACAGAGACGTTTGTACTTTTCTTTGAGAGGCTACAAGACTATAGAAAACTATCATTTCTTTCTTCCTTTGTGCTATAACTTGATTCCAGTTGGTATCTGGCGATCCAAATTGGTATGTAACTCCCTTTAATCTTTTGTTCGCAGATGGTTAACACTAGGCGTAATGGAGTAAGGACAGCAGTCCTAAGTGCAGGATCGGTAGTCAGAGGATGAGGAAGGGGCTGTGGAAGGGGTAGAGGAAGAGAAACACCCGCCAGAGGAGGAGCTTAGACAGTGGCTGAGCCAAGGTCAGTGACCCCTTCCCAATCCCAGGATACTATTGAGGAGGAGGTTGAGGTTGTGCTTAAGAAGGGAGTGGAGCAGGAGGAGGTGGCACCGGTTGGAGGTATAGGTCTCCCCCTTATGTCGTCCGAGGAAATTCAGCGAGTGTTGGCTTTTCTGAGTGAGCTGGCAGGTACTGGAGCCACCCCTACTGGGCCAGCAGATCAGGTTTTGGGCACTTATCCAGCTATTGCCATATCTCCCAGGATAGATAAAGCATCAGGTACTAATGTTTTCTTTCATATGATGCTAGGCTCTATTATGACCGGGACCAAGCATGAGCTATTGATTAAGTTCTTGAAGCTGAAACCTCCGTCATTTCATGGTACAAAGAAGGAGGATTCCTTTAAGTTTATTCTGGACTGCTATGAGAGGTTGCATAAGTTGGGCATTGTGTAACAACATGTGGTAGAGTTTGTTACTTTTCAATTGCAGGGTGATGCCAAATAGTGGTGGAGGGCTCATGTAGATTGTCGATCTTTAACCTTGCTTTTAATGACATAGTCTAACGATCGGGTCCATCATTATGGGTAAACTATTCATGCCAATTTTTAGAGTTAGAAAACTCTGGGTTTGGGAGTTTGAAATTCTGGGCTACGCTAGTCTCGGCCGGTTTTGGAGCAAGGTATGGTCTAGGTCTCAGCTAATTTTTAGAGTTAGAAAACTTCGGGTACGAGATAATACTAATGGTTGGCTCGGGTACCATGCCTAGTATGGGTTTAATTTCTTGTATTTCTGCATCTTTATTTAATGGTTCTTTGAGTGGACCACGTTGTGAACTTGAATTGTGGTTGTGTATTTTGGTCCTTGAGAGGCCGGGTTGTTACATTGCTTTATGAGTTGGTCTTGGTGTAGACCAGTTTGTTTGTCTAACACTTAGGTGTTGTCTAGAGGGGATCCAGGGTGGGTATGGGATATATAATGGGATATGACTGTTATTGTTGTGGATTATCGATCATAACTGTGAGGTGGTTTACATGTGGGACAAGTTAGGTAGAGACTTGTAGTCTAGAAATACCTGTTGACTTGCCTATGTGTTTTCTGTACTCTTACTTAATTTTTGTACTATTCATGCATTGTTTATTTGGAACTGGCTGATGATCCTACCAGTACACGGTGGTTGTGTACTGATACTGCACTTGCTTGTCTTTTTGTGAGTACAGGAAATTTTCCGGCGGTTGATGTATGACCTCACTTGTAGGCCAGACTTTCCAAGATATCAAGTGTGAGCTATTCGATCGAGCTGCCTTAGAGTCCATCTAGTTTGAGTTGTGGCCCATTTGTTCGGGCTTAGACTATTTCTATTATTTTGGGGTTGCATCCTCATACTCTAGTTTTGATAGATATTTTTTATATGATGACTTTCAGATTCTAGGGAGGTATTTCCGCAGGTCATTTTATTTATAGAGTTGCTTTTCATTTATGATTGAGTGCTAGTTTACTTTTCTGCACTGGTTTTAAGCTGTTAGGCTAGGCTAAGAGTTGGAATCTAATGGATCGCTCATCCAGGGGTTGGGTGGGTTCCACTCACGATAGCATGGGTCGTGACAAAGATGGTATCAGAGCCCTAGGTTCATTGATCTCGTCATACAAAAATAGGCCTAGTAGAGTCTTGTGAAATGGTGCAGAGACATCCGTACTTTTATTCGAGAGGCTATGGGACTTTAGGAAACTATCTTTTCTTTCTTCCATCGTGCTATAACTTGATTCCAATTGGTATCTGGTGATACAAATTGGTATCTGACTCTTTCACTCTTCTGTCCGCAGATGGTTAACACAAGGAATAATGGAGCTACACTGGCGGTCCTAGCAGTGGGCCTGGCTATCTGTGGTAGAGGTAGGGGAAGAGACAGAGGACGAGGAAGAGCCACACCCGCCAGGGGTGGGGCTCAAGCTATTGCAGGAGCGCGAGAGGCAACCCCTCCCCACCTCAGGAATAGGTTGTCAAAGATGTGGAAGTTGTTGTGGAGGCTGATAGGGCGCAGGCTGAGGTAGAGGTGGCACCGACTGGAGGTGCAGGCCTTCCCTCTATGACACCAGAAGCATTTTAGCAGTCTTGGAACTTCTTGAGTGGGTTGGTTGGTGCTGGAGCCATACCCGCGGGCGTTGCAAATCAGGTTCTGGGCACTCAGCTAGTAGATCCTACTGCTCCTAGGATGGATGCAGCTTCAAGCATAGGTGACTTCTTCAGGCTAATGCTAGGACCAACGATGACAGGGAATGAACATGAGATGCTGACCAAGTTTCTCAAGCTGAAACCTCCTACATTTTAGGGCACTGACATGGAAGATGCTTATGAGTTCATACTGGATTGTTATGAGAGGCTGCATAAGCTAGGCATTATGCAATAGTATGGGGTGGAGTTCATCACATTTCAGCTGCACGGTGATGCCAACCAGTGGTGGAGATATCATGTGGAGTGTCGGTCGTTCGTTTTACCTCCACTGACTTGAGAGAAGTTCCACTCTCTTTTCTTGGAGAAGTACGTACCTTGTACTTTGAGGGACCGGAGAAATGATGAGTTCTTGAATCTAGAGCAGGGTAGCATGTCAATCTCTGCTTGTGAAAAAAAGTTCCATGCCTTGTCTCATTTTGCTACGCAGTTGCTGGGTTCTAAGGAGGAGCGGGTTTGGTTGTTTATCAAGGTTTTGGATATTGAGCTTCAGATACTGTCTGTGCACATGACTTCTTCAGGGAAAAGCTTTAATGATATGGTGGATTATGTACAGAAACTTCAGGGAGTCAGGCAGGCGGGGCAGGCTAAGGTGTTAGCCAAGAGGCCCCGAAATGAGGGAAATTATGGTGGTTCGTACTCCAGGGGTCACAATCAGCAGGTATACTCATCATGTCCTATTCAATTAGCTCTGCCTGCTACTATAGGTGGTCGTCCGGGAGCTAATCAGTAGTTTTCAGCTCCTAGAGGCCAGAGAGCTTCTTATTCATTTGCTAGCAGGACTGTACTTGATCGTGGTTGCTTCCATTATGGTGATCTGGGCCACTTTAAGAGGGAGTGCCCTCATAGGAAGACCAGAAATCAGGTTCAGCAGCTGCCCAAGGCTGTGGTCCCGGCAAGTAGAGGTGGTCATGCTAGAGGTCATCCACAGGGTGGGCGAGGTAACTTCCAGGGAGGATGGGGAGACATAAGGAATAGCGGCGCGGGCAGGTGTGCAGCGCAGTTGGCCAGGGAGGTTGCCTGGATTGATAACCGGGCTCACTTTTATGCATTTTTAGGGAGGACCAAGGCTGAGGCATCAGATACGGTAATCGCAGGTACCATTCTCGTCTGTGATAAAATGGCTTCGGTATTATTTGACCAGGTTCTACATATTCTTATGTGTCTGTGAGTTTTGCGTTGGGTCTGGACTTGGTATGTGATATCCTTGATTCCCCTATCCATGTTTCTACCCCAGTTGGAGAGTCGGTTGTGGTGACTCATGTTTATCGTAACTGTTCTGTTATTTTTGTGGGGCTGCATACTTGGGTAGATTTAGTAATCCTGGATATGGTTGACTTTGACATTTTTTTGGGCTTGACCTGGTTATGCCCTTATCATGTTGTATTGAATTGTAACACCAAGACTGTGGCTCTAGAGATTCCGGGTAAGGATAGGCTAGAGTGGGAAGTAATGTAAAAGTCTAAGCCGGTCAGGATTATATCATTCGTTCGGGCTAGGAAGCTAGTGGGGATAGGGTGTTTAGCCTTTTTGGCTCATCTCTGGGATGATAGTGCAGAGTCCTCAACTATTGAGTCAGTTCCAGTTGTTTTAGAGTTTCGAGAGGTGTTTCCAATGGATTTGCCTGGTATGCTTCCGGACAGGGATATTGACTTTTGTATTGACTTGGAGCTGGGCACTCATCCCATTTCCATTCCTCCATATCGTATGGCTCCAGCAGAGTTAAGGGAACTTAAGACTCAGCTTCAGGAACTCCTAGATAAGAGATTTATCTATCCCATTGCTTCGCCTTGGGGTGCTCCGGTATTGTTTGTAAATAAGAAGGATGGTAGTATGCGGATGTGCACAGATTACAGGCAGTTGAACAAGGTTACCATCCGGAATAAGTACCCTCTACCCCATAGTGATGATCTGTTTGACCAGTTATAGGGTGCATCGGTGTTTTCAAAAATTAACTTGAGGTCAAGGTATCACCAGTTAAAAATTAGGCCCGAGGATATTCCTAAGACTGCTTTTCAGACTCGGTACGGGCATTACGAGTTCTTAGTGATGTCGTTTGGTTTGACCAATGCACAGCGACATCCATGGGTCTAATGAATAGGGTATTTAAATTTTACTTAGATTCGTTCGTCATCATTTTCATTGATGATATTTTGATCTACTCCAAGAGCAGGGAGGAGTATGTTAAACATCTTCGTATAGTGTTGGACATTTTCAAGCATTAAAAGCTTTATGCGAAGTTCACCAAGTGTGAATTCTGGTTGACATCGATAGCATTCTTGGGGAATGTAGTTTCAGAAGAGGGGGTGATGGTAGATCCCCAGAAGATAGAGGAAGTCTAGAGTTGGGCCCGGCCTAGCTCTGTGACTGAGGTGAGGAGTTTTGTTGGGCTCGCAAGTTATTACTAAAGGTCTGTTAAGGATTTTCCTCCATTGCTACTCACTTGACAAGGCTGACACAGAAAGATGTGTCATTTGTATGGTCCGACAGGTGCGAGGAGATCTTCCAAAAGCTCAAGACACTTCTGACCACGGCTCCTATTTTGTCCTTATCGGTTGAAGGTAAAGACTATATTATTTACTGTGATGCTTCACATTCTGGTTTGGGTGTTGTGTTAATGCAAGATAGGAATGTGATAGCTTATGCTTTTAGGCAGTTGAAAGTGCATGAGAGAAACTACCCGACTCATGATTTAGAGTTGGCTGCGGTGGTGTTTGCACTCAAGATTTGGAGAAACTATCTCTATGGTGTCAAGTGTGAAGTCTTCACTGATCATCTCAGTCTGCAACATGTCTTCACTCAGAATAATTTGAACCTGAGGCAGAGGAGGTGGATGGAATTGTTGAAGGATTACGATATGACTATTCAATACCATCCGGGTAAGGCTAATGTGGTGGCAGATGCATTGAGCTGGAAAACAGCTAGCATGGGAAGTTTGGCTTGTTTGGGGGTGTCCAAACGACCCCTGGAAAGGGAAATTCAAATATTGGAGTCCAAGTTCATGCACTTGGGTATTTCAGAACAAGGTGGGATCTTGGCTAGTATTGAGGTCAAATCCACCTTCATAGAGGAAATAAAGGCCAAATAGTTTCAGGATTCGCAGTTGAACATAGTTCGAAGCAAAGCAATGTCCGGAGAGTCTGGGGATGCCACATTGGACTATGGCGGTGTGTTAAATTTTAGAGGAAGGATATGCATTCCTCGGGTTGATGATATGATTCAGAAGGTGTTGGCAGAGGCTTATAGTTTGCGATATTCAATTCATTCGGGTGTAACCAAGATGTACAGGAATTTGAGGCAACTTTATTGGTGGCCTAGGATGAAAAAAGACATAGCTAATTTCATGTCCAAGTGTCAGAATTGCCAGCAGGTAAAGTATGAGCACCAAAGACCTGTAGGACTACTTAAGAGGATGCCCATTCCAGAGTAAAAGTGGGAGAGAATAGCCATGGATTTTGTGGTGGGTCTCCCCAAGACTTTGGGGAAGTATGATTCTATTTGGGTCATTGTTGATAGACTGACCAAGTCAACTCACTTTATTCCGGTCAGGGTGGATTATAATTCGCAGCAATTGGCTAAGGTCTACATGAAGGAGATTGTGATATTGCATGGAGTGCCACTGTCCATCATTTCAGACAGGGGTACGCAGTTTACTTCAAAGTTTTGGAGTAAGTTGCATGAGGAGTTGGGCACTCAACTCACCTTTAGCACAACCTTCCATCCTCAGACTGATGGTCAGTTGGAGAGGACAATTCATGTATTGGAGGACATGCTGAGAGCATGTGTGATTGACTTTGGGGGTCACTGGGACCAGTTTCTACCATTGTGTGAGTTCTCATACAAAAATCCAGTATCGATATGGCATCGTTCGAGGCTCTATATGGGAGGAGTTATAGGTCACCAATTGGGTGGTTTGCGGAAGGCAATATGAAGCCTTCGGGCATAGACTTGGTAAGGGAAGCCCAAGAAAAGGTAAGAGGCATTCAAACTAAGTTACTAGCTGCCCAAAGCAGGCAGAAGGAATATGCGAATCGCAAGGTCTGGGACATGGAATTTCAGGTTGGTGAACAAGTGTTGTTAAAAGTGTCACCAATGAAGGGAGTCATGCATTTTGGTAAGAGGGGCAAGCTCAGCCATGGTTCAACAGACCGTTTGAGGTTCTTGAGATCATAGGGACTGTCGCTTACAGATTGGCACTGCCGCCCAGTCTGTCGGGTGTCCATTCGATATTTTATGTATCCATGCTAAAGCGATACCATGGGGATGGGGACTACATCATCAAGTGGGATGAGGTGTTACTTGATAAGGATCTTCGCTATGAAGAGGAGCCGGTTCTGATTCTTGATTGGGATGTCCAAAAGTTAAGGATAAAAGTGATCAGTATGGTAAAGGTTCAATAGAAGCATCGTCCAGTTGCAGAAGCCACTTGGTAAACTGAGAGGGACATGCGGGACAAGTACCCTCACTTATTTGAGGATACATGTACTACTCTTTCTTTCTTTATCTTTCCATATTTTTGGGTTTGAATGTTCGGGGATGTACAATGGATAAATTGGTATCTGTTGTAACGACCGGGTCCATCATTATGGGTAAACCATTCGTGCCAATTTTTAGAGTTAGAAAACTCCGATTTTGGGAGTTTGAAATTCTGGGCTAGGCTAGTCTCAGCTAGTTTTGGAGCGAGTTATGGTCTAGGGAAATCAGGGTAAGGATTGGGTTAGACGTCTTGATTCGAGATAGTTTTCCTTTTAGCTAAGACATAAAGGAGTCCGGGGGACTTTTCAGAATCAAATTCGGGTAAGTAGAACTCCCGGAATTGAGGTTGATGTGAAGGGGTTGTTCCGTGACGTTGAGAAAATAAGTGTGTTGTAAAATGGACTAGTTTAGAAGATTTTATGGCTTTTTATCCTATTTCAACCGCTACAGCGGTTGACACTCCGCCATAGTGACCTCCACTGTAGCAGAGAAATTACTACTACAGCGGAAGTCAACGTCGGTTAGCCTCCGCCATAGCGGACGACTCCGCTATGGTAGTACCGATATACCAAAGTGGACCGCTATAGTGTATCATGATGGAATTTAATACAGAAACTTCCCCAAAAACATTCAGTTTTCACAAGTTTGTTTGGGAGAAGGGCTAGGGCGATTTCAGGCCTTTTTCCTCCATTCTTCATTGTTTTTCTTCCCTAAGGTAAGGTTTCTACTCCCCAAACTCCGTAATACTTTTCCTATGCGGTAGAATTGCTAGGAGTGGACTTGGATAAAGGTTTGGAATGACTTACAGAGGGTAGAATCCAGGGAAAAAGGGGATTCTATGTGTAGAAGTTCTTGGGTGTTGCTAAGTTTACTGTTTTATGATTATGTGACCTTAATTCCCTAATTGTTCCATAAAAATGGTATAACTAGGTGAATTAATGGTGGGGAAGCCCAGGAAAAAGGGTGAAATGATCATGGGTGGATTAGGGTTTAGGATTTTGCATAATTCAGGTGAAATTTAGGCCATAAAGATTGATTCTTGGTTATTGTGTGTTGTTTTAGATCAAGAATCGGCAAGAACTTCGGGAAACGGGAAAGCTCCGGTTGAGTAGAGCTTTGGATCATTTCGAGGTAGGTTATGGTTTGCTTCTGGTATGCTTTGTGTGTTTAAGTACTCTTATCTAAGTATTTGTATGAGATGCATTGCTTAGGGAATTATTAGAAATGTCTAATAGTCATGTTAGCAGTATGGTAAATTGAACGTTGTATTGTGCTTGTTGGTTTATAAGTTGATTGTTCATTTTTGTGACTGTGGATTGTTTGACTTTGGTTGGCTCAGGTACCATGCCTGGTATGGGATAATACTAACGGTTGGCTCGGGTACCACGCCTGGTATGAATTATACTAACGGTTGGCTCGGGTACCACGCCTGGTATGGGATAATACTAATGGTTGGCTCGGGTACCACGCCTAGTACGGGTTTACTTTCTTGTATTTCTGCAACTTTATTTAATGGTTCTCTGAGTTGACCGAGTTGTGAACTTGAATTGTAGTTGTGTATTTTGGTCTTTGAGAGGTCGGGTTGTTACATTTCTTTACAAGTTGGTCTTGGTGTAGACCGGGTTATTTGTCTGACACTTAGGTGTTGTCTAGAGGGGATCCAGGGTGGGTCTGAGTTATGTAACAGGATATGACTGTTATTATTGTGGATTATCGATCATAACTGTGAGGTGGTTTACATGTGGGACAAGTTAGGTAGAGACTTGTAGTCTAGAAATACCTATTGACTTGCCTATGTGTTTTCTGTACTCTTACTTAATTTTTGTACTATTCATGCATTGTTTATTTGGAACTGGCTGATGATCCTACCAGTACACGGTGGTTGTATACTAATACTGCCCTTGCCTGTCTTTTTGTGAGTATAGAAAATCTTCCGGCGGTTGACGCACGACCTCACTTGTAGGCCAGACTTTCCGACATATCAAGTGTGAGTTATTTGACCGAGCTGCCTTGGTGTCCATCTAGTTTGAGTTGTGACCCATTTGTTCGGGCTTAGACTATTTCTATTGTTTTGGGGTTGTATCCCCATACTCTAGTTTTGATAGATGTTTTTGCTACGATGACTTTCAGATTCTAGGGAGGGATTTTCGCAGGTCATTTTATTTATAGAGTTGCTTTTCATTTATGATTGAGTGCTAGTTTACTTTTCTGCACTGGTTTTAAGTTGTTAGGCTAGGCTAAGAGTTAAGACTCTAATGGTTCGCTCATCCGGGGGTTGGGTGGGTGCCACTCATGATGGCCTGGGTCATGACACTTGGGCTCAGTTTCATTCCCTGTTTTTGAAAAATATGTACCTCACACTCTGAGAGATTGTAAGAAGGATGAGTTCCTGGCCCTTGAGTAGGGTAATATGTCTGTTTCAGCTTATGAAGCTAAGTTTTATGCCTTGTCACGTTATGCTACCCAAATTTTGGGTACTGAGAAGGAGAGGATTCATCTGTAAGTTAAAGGTCTGAATACTGAGTTGTAGGTTTTGTCTGTTCATATGACCTCGACAATGAAGAGATTTAATGAGATGACTGACTATGTGAAGAAACTGGAGGGAGTCAGACAGGTTTGGCAAGCTAAGGTGTTAGCTAAGAAGTCCCGGAATGAGGCTAACTACAACGGTTCTTACTTCAGGGGTCCCAATCAGCAGGTTTATTTGGCTCGTCCTATTTAGTCAACCCTGTTGGCTTCTGCAGGTGGTCGTCTAGGAGCCAATCAGTAGTTCTCAACTCTTAGAGGCCAGGGGGCTTCGTATACTTCTACCAACAGGCCTTCTCTTGACCATGGATGTTTCCATTATGATTATTTAGGTCATTTCAAGAGGGAATGCCCTCATAGACAGGTAGGAAATCAGGCTCAACATCATACTAAGGTTGTGGTTCCGATAGGTGGAGGTGGCAATAGCAGGGGCCATCCACAGGGTGGAGGAGGTAATTTTTAGAGAGGCCATTGGAATAAAGGGAATGGTAATGCTGGAAGGGGAGTAGCGCAGCCAGCCAGAGAGGTTGCTCAAATTTATGAGAAAGCCCATTGTTATGCCTTCTTGGGGAAATCTGAGGCAGAGGCATTAGAAGTTGTGATAACAGGTACAATTCTAGTCTGTGACCATATGGTTTCTGTATTATTTGATCCAGGTTCCACATATTCATATTTATCTATAAAATTTGCCTTGGGTCTGGATTTGGTTTGTGATGTCCTTGATTCCCTTATTCATGTTTCTACCTCGGTTGGGGAGTCTGTGGTAGTAACCCATGTGTATCGTACTTGCTCTGTGATGTTTGTGGGGTTTCAGACTTGGATAGATTTGGCTATTCTGGATATGCTGGATTTTGATCTTATTTTGGGTATGACTTAGTTGTCTCCGTATCATGCCGTGTTAAACTGTAATTCTAAGACAGTAACTCTAGAGATTCTGGGTAAGGATAGACTAGAGTGGAAAGGTATGTATAGGCCTAAACCGGTGAAGATTATATTCTTTGTTCGGGAGAGAAAGTTAGTAGAGAAAGGTTGTTCAGCCTTCTTAGCTCATTTTTGGGATGCTAGTATGGAGTTCCCTTTGATTGAGCCAGTTCCGGTGGTTTCTGAATTTTAGGAGGTGTTTTTGGCAGATTTACCTGGCATGCCTCTGAATAGGGATATTGATTTCTGCATAGACTTAGAGCCGGGCACTCGCCCAGTCTCTATTCCTCCTTATCGTATGGCTCCGACAGAGTTGAAGGAACTTAAGACTCAGCTTTAGGAACCTTTAGATAAGGGATTTATTCATCCCAGTGATTCACCTTGGGGTGTTTCAGTCTTGTTTGTGAAAAAGAAGGATGGTAGTATGAGCATGTGTATAGACTACAGACAATTGAACAAAGTCACCATCCTTAATAAATACCCTTTACCCCGTAAAGATGACCTTTTTTATTAGCTGCAGGGTGCTTCGGTGTTTTCTAAGATTGACTTGAGGTCAGGGTACCATCTGCTAAAGATTAGGCCTGAGGATATACCTAAGATGGCATTCCAGACTCGGTATGGGCACTATGAGTTCCTGGTAATATTATTTGGGTTGACCAATGCTCCAACGGCTTTCATGAGTTTAATGAATGGTTTCTTCAAGTCATTTATGGACTCCTTCATAATTGTATTTATAGACGATATTATGATTTACTCCAAGAGTAAGGTGGAGCATGTGGAGCATCTTCACATTGTTCTGGGATATTGAGGCACCAGAAATTGTATGCCAAATTTTCAAAGTGTGAATTTTGGTTTTCTTCGGTTGCTTTCTTAGGGTATGTGGTTTTAGAAAAAAGGGTGATGGTAGATCCCCAAAAGATTGAGGCAATTAAGAGTTTGGTCCAGCCTAGCTCTGTGACTGAGTTAGGAGTTTTGTGGGGCTTGCGGGCTATTATCGCAGGTTTGTCAAAAAATTTGCTTCCATTGATACTCACTTGACAAGGTTGACTCAGAAGGAGGTACCTTTTGTTTGGTCTGACAAGTGTGAGGAGAGCTTTCAAAATCTCAAGACACTTCTAACTACAACTCTCATTCTGTTATTGCCGGTTAAAGATAAGGATTTTATTGTGTTTTGTGATGCTTCACATTCGAGTTTAGGTGTTGTGTTGATGCAGGATAGGAATGTTATAGTATATGCTTCAAGGCAATTGAATCCCCATGAGAAGAATTACCCAACCCACGATTTTAAGTTTGAAGCGGTGGTCTTTGCATTAAAGATCTGGAGACACTACCTTTATGGTGTCAAGTGTGAAGTTTTCACATACCATCACAGCCTGCAGTATGTGTTTACATAGAAGGATTTGAATTTGAGATAGAGGAGGTGAATGGAGTTGTTGAAGGATTATGATGTGACCATCCAGTATCATCCAGGTAAGGCCAATGTGGTGGCAGATGCATTGAGCCAGAAGGAGGTTGGCATGGGCAGTTTGGCTTGTTTGGGGGTGTCCAAGCGACCCTTGGCTAGGGAGATTCGGGCTCTAGAATCAAAGTTCATGCAGTTGAGCATTTCAGAACAGGGTGGAGTGTTGGCCAGTATTGAGGTTAAACCCACATTTCTGGAGGAAATCAAAGCCAAACAGTTTCAGGATGCACAATTGAACAAGCTTTGGAATAAGGTGGTGTATGGGAAGGCCCAAGATGCCACACTAGATGCTGGTGGGGTGTTATGCTTTAGAAGGCAGATTTGTGTTCCTCGGGCTGATGACTTGATGCCAAATGTGTTGTTAGAAGCTCATGATTCACGGTACTCAATTCATCCGGGCGTAACTAAAATATAGCGAGATTTGAGGTGATTTTATTGGTGGCCCGGAATGAAGAGGGACATCGCTGAATATGTGTCTAAGTATAAAAATTGTCAGCAGGTGAAATATGAGCATCAAAGGCCTGCAGGATTACTCCAGAGGATGCTCATTCCTGAGTGGAAGTGGGAAAGGATAGCTATGGACTTCATGGTGGGTCTTCCTAAGACCTTGGGAAAGTATTATTTCATTTGGGTCATCATAGACAGGCTGACAAAGTCAGCTTATTTTATTTTGATCAGGGTAGATTATACTTCCCATCAGTTGGCCAAGATTTATGTCAAGGAGATAGTGAGATTGCATAGGGTGTCGCTTTCCATCATTTCGGACAAAGGTACACAGTTTACTTCCAAGTTTTGGGGAAAGTTGCACGAATAGTTGGGCACCTAACTCACTTTCAGCATAACTTTACATCCTCGGACAGACTTTCAATTGGAGAGGATGATTGTGTTGGAGGACATGCTGAGAGCATGTGTGATCGATTTTGAGGGCCATTGGGATTAGTTTTTATCATTGTGTGAGTTCTCATACAACAACAACTACCACTCCAGTATTGACATGGCACCATTTGAGGCACTTTATGGGAGGGGATGTAGATCACTCATAGGGTGGTTCGAGGCAGGCGATGTGAAACCTTTGGGCGTGGACATGGTAAAGGAAGCTCAGGAAAAGGTGAGGGGCATTCAAACCAAGTTGTTGGCAGCCCAAAGCAGGAAAAAAGAGTATGTGGATTGTAAGGTAAGGGACATGGTATTTCCATGCCTGTCATGTGGGCCAGTCCAGGTCAACCCGGCCCACGAAATGTTTAGGCCGCTAGTTTCATGGTCTGGGACAGTCCGAGTTCAGCATTAATAGGTCGATCCGATCTGGGCTATTGTGAGAAAATTGCTCAACCAGCCCAGCCTAGGTCTGACAACTATTTTTTGACAGGGTTTTTCAGTTCAGTCCGAGTTAATGAAATGGGCCTTCATAGGCCGGGTTTGGGGGACGATCCATTGGCTCAACCTCTATTTTTTAAATTTAAAATTTAAAAATTAAGTTCTAATCATGTAATGTAGTGTTATAAATTTTAAAGTGTGATATAATTATAATTATTTAAAATTTAAAATTTTGAATTTGAATTATATATTTATATTTTATAATCATGTAGTGTGCTAGTGTAGTAGTATTTTATAATCATGTAATTAAAAAATATGAAATTAAAAATTTAAAAATTTAAAATTCAAATTTCTAAGTCCAAACACTCCAAACTTCAAAGTTAAAGTTCAAACTTCAATGCATTGAAAGTTGAAATTTAAAATTTCAAATTCATAGAAGTTTGAACTTTGAAATTCAAATTTCAAATCTTTCTATCTTCTCAAAATATTCTCTCCATCTATAAATAATACTACATTCCTCTTCATTTTTCACACAATTTCTACTTTCTACTTAGTTCATGTCTATCATTTTATTTTAAATTTTAAGTTTCAACTTGATTTCTTTCATCTTTCGAAACTTTCATGGATAATAATCTACTTCCACCTCTACCTCTACCTTGTCAAAGAATAAAAAGGCTACTTTGGCTATAGAAGCATTTCCACAATCTAGATAATCAAGTTCAATGTCAAATTTATGGTATAATATTTAATTATTCTGGTCTAATGAGCACCAGTACTATGTTTAGACATTTAAAACGCAAGCACATGGATGAAATTTGAATGTACTTAGTTTGTATATTTTTAATTTCTAATCATGTAATGTTAGCAATCTAAGTTTGTATGTTTTTAATTTCTAATCATGTAATTTTATCAATTTATGTAAGTTTGTATGTTTTAATTTAAATTTAAGTTACAACTTTGTATGCTATCAATCTAGCTTCTATACCTTGTGAATTTGAATTTCAAAAATATTAGTTATTGACAAATATCTAATAAATTAAAAAATTAAAAGAAATTGTAGTGTAATGTTATTAATTTTAAAATTTAAAATTTGAATTTGATAATAGTAGATGTGATGACCCTTGCGGTTATTCCCGCATTTACGCTTTCCTTGAACTATTAGAACTTGCCTGTAACGGTCCCAAGTCATTTATGGATTGATGGGACCGGTGGTTCGACGCCCTGGCCGTTCGTTTGGTCTTTATGGCCGTTTTCCTATTTTAAAACTGTTTTTTAAGAATTGAGTTATCAAAATCGTGCGATAGTGATTTGCGATCGTATGACCTCAACTGACCTTGTGGATTCTGATTTGAGGAGTCGTAATACTTTCGAAGATGGGGTGTCCCCATTTGATGTAAGTTTTTATTCCGGTGTATAGGAGAGGTTCTGTCGGAAATTTAAGAAGTTCCTAACCTTACTCGTGTATTCGATTTAACATTCGAGGATGAATATTCCCAAGGGAGGGAAGAATGTAACACCCCAGATGTTTTGAGGTTAACCTTCATCCCGTATCAAAGGCTTGCGAGCCTAAATTTGAGAATTTTATTACCATCGCGCGTATTTGAAAATATTTGATTTGAAAGTTGAATTTGGTAAAAAGTTTTATTTATTCTAAAAATATATTAAATATTTATGAAAAAAATACTTTTGTTATGATATATTTGTGTATGTATTTATTTTATAAGTGTTTTATAAATTATTAATACTTTAACGGAAATAGTAAGTCAAGTTATGTTGAAAAATTACTATTATAATAGAGTAGATTTTATTCGAAATAATTTTCTATTAATTGTAGTATATTCAAAAAGTTATATATATTTGATCATGAACTTATGCAATACCCAAGTGCATGCGTAAGGGAATGAAAATATTTATTATGGAAACACCTCCACCTCCACGTGGAGATAGAGGGAGTGGGCAACACATTTTTTAAACATGCAATAGCTGCCACTTGTCCATCTAGCATGCCATTAAATGGCTATATGTGTTATATGACTTATTTAATGTTGGAAAAAGGATTGGTTCTTACTAAAAGTATATAACATCATTTTTGTTGTAGCCATATACAAAATGTACCTTTCATTTATATTTTCCAGTGTTAAAAGTGAACATATGATGCATCTATATACTACTATGCACGTTGAAAAAAAATAATAAGGAGTTCGTACGAAAATATTTGTGACGCAATATTTTGGATTATCAATATTTTGAATTATCAAAAAGAAATCGATTATTTATGCGAAGTTATTCTAATCTGAATTCGAGTTGGATTTTATTTTGGAACTTCTCAGAGCGGCTCGGGCTTGAACATCGTTGTTCTAGCACCTTATCGTCGAACGACAGGTAGGTTACGGTTTAACTCTTTTAGACTTTGCATATATAGGATATAATTATACTAATTAGCATCCTTGGGTTGGGTTTATTAGTTTGGTACCCCAGACCTTGTCCTCTTTTTCATGCCCGTCTTATTTTCGCTCCGGTTACTATAGTATTCAAGGTAGTTGATAGTATCACCCTTGTGGTCTTGCGTGACCTTGTTTTTTACTCTGGACCACAGATGGTGGGTTATTTAGTAATGTCTGTGAGTCCCGGACATCGATACTATTATTATAGAGTTGGTTATGTTTGTTGTAGAGCGATTGGAGCCTGTGCAGGACCGATAGGTTAATTGTGAGCCGTTGGGCTACCGCTTGTGTTTGAGCATGCCATTATGATGCATATAAAGAGGTCTTTCACATGTTTTACTATGATTTTGGCTTCGGGCCTACTATTGTTGATTTTCTAAACCTTGCATGACCTCGAGGGACCATTTTCGATAAGAAATGGTTAGAAAGGGTTTGAAATTATTTCCATTGATCTTCTTGGGGTAAAAGGAGTTAAAAAGATGATTTTATTACAGCTTTTCCTATTAATACTAGACTCGGTCAGACCAAGCAACAAATTATTTTTACTACTGTTTTAGACCCAGTTATGTCCAGGCACCATTGTTGGGGTTTTTGAGACTTGATTTACTTATTTAGACCCGGGTAGAACCCCGAGCGTGCATTTTTGAGGTCTGATAACTTATTTGGATCCGGCTACACTCCGGACAGTTATATTGAGATTATGAGATTTAGTATGTGACTTACGAGTAGAACTCCATGGACCTTGCCGATCCGGACTAGGGGCTACGTGCTGCGAGTGCCAGAGGAGGGGTGTACGGTGGAGTTGAGGTACTCGGGGGAATCCCTTCCGTGGATCCTGCCTCTATTGGGCCATTTAGGTACCGAAGGGGGTAACATATGGTACTACTATCACTTGGTTTTAGCATATCATATCACATCATGCATATTGTGTTCGAATCCATCCTTGTTTGCTGTTTTCTCAGTGTACGCTCCGATAGTATGGGATGCCGGAGAGTTTGTTTCACTTGTATGTGTTCCTCGGGTGTATGAGCGCTCGTGGGACTGTAGGTAGACTTTTATTTATTGTTATTCTATCACAATATTGATCCTGATTATGGTTACATTCGATGACTGGAAACTGAGAGTTGTATTATGTTCATTCGGTTCACCTGACAGTTATACTTGGGTCATTGACCGTTTATTTCTGGTTTAAGAGTGGTATTAATAGTATGACTTAGTTGTTAGTCTTGTTTTGAGCATGTTATCGTTAGTTTCCTTTCCTCCTTCCCTTTTATTTAAGGTTACCGGTATACCGCCTTCTTCTTCTTTAACTCTCTTTGTATATATTGTCATTGCATGGACCCCAGGTTCGTTCCTTTCCTTCCTTCACCTGTGTCCGTGAGACTTATATTTCTATTAGCTAGCCTAGCATGATTGTTTTCGCCTGGTATCCTTTCTATACTAGCTTCCATGTGCTTGTTCGTTGTTTCTGTGACTACTTGTCTCTTTTCTGCTATATTATTTCTTTTATATCTTATATGCACCCAGTCGACCTATGATACTTACTGGGTACCCGTTGCTTTGCAATTGGTGCTCGTACTACACTTTTGCATCTTTTGGTGCAGATTCGAGTGTGAGTTCTCGCCGTTGACCTTACTGCCTCGTGCGAGGTATTTTTGGACTATCCGCGATTGAGGGTGAGCTCTTGGAAACAGGGGCTTAGATTTTAGTTCCTCCACTGTATTATGTACTCCTTATCATTCACAGACATATGTATATCTCTTTTTTTGATCCTTTGTACTCTGTTGATATAGTTTCGGCTCTTATACTATGATACCAGGTTTTGGATTTGGTTTAACTTCCATGTATGTACATATATATATATATTATATATATATATATATATATATATATATATATATATATATATATATATATATTTTTGTTGTCCCTTTTCTTTACTTATTTCCCTTGCTTCTGCATATTTTAAATTGTTCTCTCGCTTGATTAGTTGATAGTAGTCTACTACTAACTGTTTCGAACTACAGAGATTAGTTCACCTACTGGGGGGTTGTATGTGCCATCATGACCGAGAAATCGGGTCGTGATAATAGAATATTCATAGAATATACTATATATATATATATATATATAGAGAGAGAGAGAGAGAGAGAGAGTATATTTTCAAAATATACAAACTTGATATATATAGCATATTCACAATATATACTTTATAAGTACATATAAAATATATACAAAATAGATGATATCCATGATAAATATATATATATATATATATATATATATATATATATATTTTTATATAATTATATGAATATATATAATATTCATAATATATACTATATGAATATATATAACATAAAATACAAAATAGCTGATATACATGATAATATGATATACATATAATATATATATAGAATATTCACAATATGATATACATGTGATATATATCCTCTGGAATATTTTCCATGGTTAAGTTTTTCTCTGTATATCAGAGTTTTCCAAGAGAAATATAATTTCCCTTTTTTGGAGTTGCTCATAAGATATGATATTATCATCATCTTCTTTCATTACTGAGGCAAAAGTATCTTTCTGCCTTTGTGCATGAAAATATGCCTGCGCATGCTCGTATAACGGGCTTTCCTTTGGAATATTTTCCATATTAATAATCTGCTCAAGGGCAGTAGATGATGAAGATTCACCTTCATCTGAGATCTTTTTATTAATAAGGCTTCTGTTACCCATTTGTATAACTGGATAATTGGATCGATATGACGATCCCTGTATAACTGGATAATTGGATCGATATGATGATCCCTGAGAGCTGGAATGTCCAGAGGACCTTCCCGGGGTTGATCTTCCCCGTCCTCTTCCCCGAACTTGCCTCCAAGGCGGGTCCATCCTGTAGGAAAATAAATTAGTCATTCTGTAAAATAATCTGTTAAGTATTCCCGGATATTTTCCGAGTAGTCATGTATAGAGAAATTTTCTCTTACTAAATCATTTATGATGATTTCAATAATGAGCTGTTTAAGATCTTTTGGTAATATAATTACCTTTAAAATGGAAATCAAGGCCTTTTCAGAAAAAAATGTCAAATAAAACATTTTATTGGATATACTCTCGGGATAAGAAGTCAGGTAAAGAATTATCGCTCCCCTTCTTATAATGGATATCGAAATCAAATGGGGCTAGTTGAGCCTGCCACCTTGCAAATATAAGTTTGGACGTATCATGCTTAAAATCTTTGTCAAACATGTATTTGACTGATTGAGCATCAGTTTTTATTAAAAACTTTTGATTATATAAATCATCTTGAAATTTAAGGACACACTTAACAATTGTAAGCATTTCATGAGCCACAGTTGCATATTTTTTCTAGGCTTCTGTCCATTTACCTGAATGAAATCTTATAAGATATTCATTTTTGTCATTGGGATTAATTTGTTTAAGAATCCCACCGTAACCAATATTTGAAGCATCTGTTTCAATAATTTTTTGCCAAGCAGGATTAGCAAGAGTTAAACAAGGTAAAGACTGAACTCGTAGTTTGATGTTCTTTACCAAAGTGGTGTGACTATTAGTCCACGGGGATTTATAATCCTTTTTGAGCCTGTCATATAACGGGGCTAAATCACGAGAAAGATTCTTGTAAAAGGGGGAGATGTAATTTAAACTACCCAAGATTCTCTGCAACTGAGTTCTATCAGTAATAATGTCAGGAAACTTTGATGCAAAGTCGATGGCCCTCTGGATAGGAGTGACTTTTCCTTGACAAATTAAGTGTCCTAGAAAACGAACTTCAGTCTGGAACAAACTCATTTTTGGTTTAGAGATAACCAAACCATTTTGTATAACAATTTTCTTGAAGATATCAAGGTGTTTTATATGCATTTCAAGAGTTTTGGAAAACACCAGAATATCATCAATATAAACAATAATAAAATCCATATATGGATTGAAAATGTCATTCATAATTTTTTGAAATTCTGATGGGGCAATTTTTAAACCAAATGGCATGACATTCCATTCGTATTGCCCAAAAGGAACATTAAAAGCAGTTCTATAAGAATGCTCTTTAAATATTTGAATTTGCCAATATCCTGATTTTAAATCAAATTTTGAAATTATATTGGCGTCGTACAACCTAGACAATAAGTCTCTTTTGTTGGGAATTGGATATCTTACCCATTTTAAACATTTGTTTAAAGGCTTGTAATTTATTACTAACCTCGGAGTTCCTCGTTCCTTTTCTGCAGCATTATTCACATAAAATGTTGTGCATGACCAAGGAGATTTTGATGGTTTTATTAAACCCTTTTGTAATAAAGTATCAACTTCCCTTTTGCAGAATTCTACTAATTCAGAATTCATTTTGCAGGGACGAGACTTGGTTGGAATATTTTCTTCTGAAAAATCCTCCTCATACGGAAGAGTTACGATGTGCTTCTTGCGATTCCAAAAGGCACTCGGGTGATCGGCGCAAATATTAATGGCGATCTGTTCGAAATTATTTTAATTTTTTCCTGTATTTTAGCAGATTTAAGAGACTCAAATATATTCATGCTAAAAAGCTCATATTGTAAAGAATCAACATGTTTTTGCTTCATATTAATTAAAGCATTAATATCACGAGTCATTGGTTCCGTGATAAAATCATAACTTATTTTATTATCTTTATAAGATGCTGAAAATTCTTTTGAATCAATATGCGTAAAAGGATAAATTGCATTTATAAAAGGCGTTCCAAGTATAATTGGAGGATGCAATTGATTTTTTACCAGAAAGAAGAAATGTGGTATGCAAACCTTGTTCTGGCAGATTTTCGTATTTGAAAGTTTATATTTTATATCTAAAGCATGTCCTGATGCGGATTTGACCATATGCGCAGTTTTTTGAAAATATTTTGAGGGGACAAGACCCTCTTGAATGCAGCTAACATCTGCACCGCTGTCGATCATAGCAACATTAGTAATAGAGAAACTATTATCAATTAAAATGGTGCATTTAACATACCATTTGTGAGCAGTGACAACCTGCATCATCCCTAAAAACATGTTAGTTTCAAGGTTACTGGTAGTAGGTTCATCATGGAGAACCTCTTTACCTTTCGAAGAACTGGCCTGATCTGGACGAATATTGTTCTCAATCTGAGAAATTCTTTGGTCGCAAATAACCTGGTTATGTTTGAGAGTTTTTATTTCTATCTTGAGGTTTTCAACCTCTTCCTTTAGGTTATCAAAAGAAGCATCCTTTTCATCAAAACCATTTTTTATTATTAAACGGTTTTCAACCTCCTTTAAAGAATAAGGTGCATCATATTCAAAATCTTTTTTCTTGTTATCAACAAGGGGTTTTGAAGAACTAGAATCATAGGTGGCAAGATTGATAATCTTTTCTCGAAGTTTGTTATCAGTAACTTCTTTTAATAACTCAATTACATTATCAGAAGTGAACGTACTAAGGTTGAAATATTGAAATTGCGATTGCAGTTTATAGATTTCATCTCCTTCACAATGGCAGGTATCACCTTTGCAAGTGGTGCAGGAGCTATCAACTCTTGCTTCATTATCAGACAAGTCAATGAGATAAATATCTGATTCTGCTTCTGAATATGATTCATAATCATCATCAGAGCCGGAGGTGTATAATAAACTATAAACCTTATCATGTAGTTCTGCATCGAGTTCTAAGGCTTTGAGTTTATTCAACTTGCAATTTGGGGCAATATGTCCTCGCTTACCACATTTGTAACATTTGATTTTAGAAAGGTCTCTTCCTGACCTATCTTTGGTGAATCTATTTGATTTACGAGAGCTTTTTCTAGCGTCTCTTTCTTCTTTAGACCTTCGTTTAGATCTTCGTCTCCTGTTAGAACCTTCAGTTCTGGGGGATCGGTAATACTCTTTTTTGCTACCATAGGTTGCTGGTTCAGGTAAACCGAACTGTTTACAAAAGTCTCCAAGCTGAGATCTTTCTTTGTGTTTATTCATTTTAAGCTGTCGTGACATAAGGAGCTCGTTGCATAGGTTTAACCCTTCTTGAGTGCATACTCCTATTAATCTGCCGTAGGTGTGATCCTTATAAGGAATTTCACTATGGCTGCCTTTTAGGGTTTTTCTAACCCTTTCTGCGAATAAAGAAGGGAGGCCATCTATAAACTTAGCTTTCCAATATTCATTCTTATTTTCGGGTAATTCCATAACCCGGCTGAGAAACGTATCTTTGTACCACCTCCATTTGGTCAAAGTGGGACACTTGAGTCCATTAAGGAGGGTACGAATCGTTTCATGCTGAGAGGTAAATCTACCATTAAAGTGTTCTATAATGGTCATAACCAAAGTATACACTGCATCTTCTCTGTTGGCAGTGAGAGCCATGCCTAGGTTATCGATTCCTTCGTTTTCGGCAACGACGTTAATGATAGAGGCTTTCTCCTCTATGTTTAGGTAGTTATCCCACCATCCTCTGAGCTGACCTGTAAAACCTGCTACAATCATTTTGCAGATATTCCTGTCACTATTTTTGACGCTTTTGCATATGGTTGAATACATAAGCATCCTATGAACAAGAATGGTCAACTGCCTATCTGAAAATCCATCGAGATTCCATTCGTAAATCTCGGAACCGCTGTAAGACGTATTAGTCTGATTCCAATCTCGTTCCTCTATCAAGACATCTTGAGGGGTAGGACGAGGGTAGTAGAACGTGTTCATTGCTAGTTTAGTAGCATAGCTACTATTCTTTCGGGGGTAACCTTTGAGCTTATTAACCTCTGCGAAAACCTGGTTTTTATAATCACCAGTCCTTTCAATTTTTTCAGCAAAATCTTGCGTTAAATCAATAGGCTTTATATTTAAATCTGAAAATTTTTTATCAAGAAGTTCTTCTAAATCAGTTACAGATTTAATCTTAAAATCCTGAATCTCAGGAGGCCTTTGAATAAAGGTAGAGACTACTGCTATTTTACTAGTTAAAGCTATATTAGTCTTAGCTATATCAGCTTTTATACCTTTAATCAAAATAGTCATTTCATCAAGTTTTTTATCTAGAGAGACAATATGTTCTCCCAAAACTTTGACATATAAACCCAAATAATTATTTTGAGCAATGAGCTTATTAATCTCCGAAATACTTAATGAAGCGATATCTTCATCAACGAATTTTTGGAAAGCGTTGAATGTTATACCTGTATTATTAGGTAAAAAAGAAGCAGAATGTGGAGGATAAATGGCTGTTATTAACTTCCCATTAGAGTAGCGATAAGTCCTTTCAATAACATTGACATATACAGGCAAATAAGTGGTTATAAACCAAGGAACAAAGTGCATAATTTGATTATGTAATGCACAAGTTTCATAGAACTCTTGAGAGATATTATTCATGTCTTCTTTGCTATAAGAATCGAAAAACCAAGTTTTAAACTTATTCCACCTTTTATCAAAAAATTCCTTTTGAATATGTTTTCTTGCCAGGGATCCTGGACTAAAATCAATTTGGTGTGGAATCATTAAGACTTATTTACGTCAAACTCCATTTCGGAAGGAGTCAGAAAGTCCTTATCAGAACTGTCGTCATGAATATCATTAGCCTGAACAATATTGGTTCGAGGGTTAATTTTAACCTTTTCTACCTCTGGATTATAATCAGATTCAATAGTGTGAAGCGAAGCAGCGCGATTTCGAGCTGGACCATACGATGGTTCAATGGGAGAGATATGCTGAATATTAGGCACAAATCTGTAACTTAACGATCGTCTATTATAAATAGAACTTACCGGAGGCATAAGCCCACTGTTTGATAGTGACTGCCTGTGATGAGCATAGCTGCCTTCTGTAAACTGGATGCAAACCCTACCGTCGGGATTTTGCAAAATATGAGAATACTCAAAGTTAGTGACCGTATCCATTAACTGATTTGGGGATATAACCGAATCAAGAGTCCAAGTTGTCGGGAAATTAATTTCCTCCCACTTAATCGGTCTCCTGGTGGTGACCTTAGATCTTGCAATATTTGTTTCCCTCAAAATAGTTTGATCGGAAGTATCGTATAACTTGCATCTTGGATTCAAGGTTGATAATAACTTGAAATAAATTCTATAAGACAAATTTATAAGTTCTGAACCTGGCACATAGTTATAACCATGCGTTTTAACATTTAACGTTAAGGCATCAAGAATATTGATATCAGATAAAGATAACTGCAAATTAGGCTGCGTATTGAAATAAACTGGACCATACGCCACAGTTGATTCAATCGAACCCATAAGAGACTGTCTGAAATTTAAATTTCTAGCATCTCTGAGAGCGGCTAGGAAAGTCTCTGGTAACCCTTTAAGGGTAAGTGGTTTAAATGCAATTTGAACCATGCCAATATGTAGATAATTAGACTGATTTTTATAAAGATCAATATCTCGTTTATTTAATAAACGAATAGTTTATTCAGAAGAATTTAATGCTAAAGATTGTTCAGTTGTTTTAATCAACTGCTTAGTAGATAGTTTATCAAACCAACCATAATCATAAATGGTTTTAATAGGAACTTTAGGAATCGTCCATTTGTTTAATAATCAAGGTTTTGAGGTATATCTACCTTCTCGAGTCTAGTACTTTTAGTACTCATTCCTCCGAGATCCATAATAACTATGAAGTTCAATATCTATATCTACTACTTTCACATCCATCTCATATATACCATGAACAAATTCTAGGCTCTGATACCAGATTACAGAACCCTCGTCTCTGAAAAAATTCTACTTCCATATGATGAGGATTTTTCAGAAGATAATATCCCAACCAAGTCTCGTCCCTGCCAAATGAATTCTGAATTAGTAGAATTCTGCAAAAGGGAAGTTGATACTTTATTACAAAAGGGTTTAATAAAACCATCAAAATCTCCTTGGTCATGCACAACATTCTATGTGAATAATGCTGCAGAAAAGGAACGAGGAACTCCGAGGTTAGTAATAAATTACAAGCCTTTAACCAAATGTTTAAAATGGATAAGATATCCAATTCCCAACAAAAGAGACTTATTGTCTAGGTTGTACGACGCCAATATATTTTCAAAATTTGATTTAAAATCAGGATATTGGCAAATTCAAATATTTAAAGAGCATTCTTATAGAACTGCTTTTAATGTTCCTTTTGGGCAATACGAATGGAATGTCATGCCATTTGGTTTAAAAAATGCCCCATCAGAATTTCAAAAAATTATGAATGACATTTTCAATCCATATATGGATTTTATTATTGTTTATATTGATGATATTCTGGTGTTTTCCAAAACTCTTGAAATGCATATAAAACACCTTGATATCTTCAAGAAAATTGTTATACAAAATGGTTTGGTTATCTCTAAACCAAAAATGAGTTTATTCCAGACTGAAGTTCGTTTTCTAGGACACTTAATTTGTCAAGGAAAAGTCACTCCTATCCAGAGGGCCATCGACTTTGCATCAAAGTTTCCTGACATTATTACTGATAGAACTCAGTTGCAGAGATTCTTGGGTAGTTTAAATTACATCTCCCCCTTTTACAAGAATCTTTCTCGTGATTTAGCCCCGTTATATGACAGGCTCAAAAAGGATTATAAATCCCCGTGGACTAATAGTCACACCACTTTGGTAAAGAACATCAAACTACGAGTTCAGTCTTTACCTTGTTTAACTCTTGCTAACCCTGCTTGGCAAAAAATTATTGAAACATATGCTTCAAATATTGGTTACGGTGGGATTCTTAAACAAATTAATCCCAATGACAAAAATGAATATCTTATAAGATTTCATTCAGGTAAATGGACAGAAGCCCAGAAAAAATATGCAACTGTGGCTCATGAAATGCTTACAATTGTTAAGTGTGTCCTTAAATTTCAAGATGATTTATATAATCAAAAGTTTTTAATAAAAACTGATGCTCAATCAGTCAAATACATGTTTGAAAAAGATTTTAAGCATGATGCGTCCAAACTTATATTTGCAAAGTGGCAGGCTCAACTAGCCCCATTTGATTTCGATATCCATTATAAGAAGGGGAGCGATAATTCTTTACCTGACTTCTTATCCCGAGAGTATATCCAATAAAATGTTTTATTTGACATTTTTTTCTGAAAAGGCCTTGATTTCCATTTTAAAGGTAATTATATTACCAAAAGATCTTAAATAGCTCATTATTGAAATCGTCATAAATGATTTAGTAAGAGAAGATTTCTCTATACATGACTACTCGAAAAATATCCGGGAATACTTAACAGATTATTTTACAGAATGACTAATCTGTTTTCCTACAGGATGGACCCGCCTTGGAGGCAAGTTCGGGGAAGAGGACGGGGAAGATCAGCCCCGGGAAGGTCCTCTGGACATTCTAGCTCTCAGGGATCGTCATATCGATCCAATTATCCAGCTATACAGGGATCGTCATATCGATCCAATTATCCAGTTATACAAATGGGTAACAGAAGCCTTATTAATAAAAAAATCTCAGATAAGGGTGAATATTCATCATCTACTGCCCCTGAGCAGATTATTAATTTGGAAAATATTCCAAAGGAAAGCCCGTTATACGAGCATGCGCAGGCATATTTGCATGCACAAAGGAAGAAAGATACTTTTGCCTCAGTTATGAAAGAAGATAATGATAATATCATATCTTATGAGCAACTCCAAAAAAGGGAAATTATATTTCTCTTGAAAAACTCTGATATACAGAGAAAAACTGAACCATGGAAAATATTCCAGAGGTACTTCATCAAGGGATTATATTTCCCGGGAGAGTCATACAAAACCCGATTATACTATGAAACCATATTGACAAGTACTGGTAGTACAGAAATTCAGCACTTTTGCCCTACGGGTTATACCCCGGAAGAGAATGTTTATAATTTCTCAAAAATAATCATCAAACAGATTATATCTGTTGAAGACTGGGGAATGTCCACTATGAAAGAAAGGCAGCTTAGCCTTAAGGGTATTCCTATAAACTTTACTTATTGGGATTATATCCAAGCTTTCAGTAAAACGTTGTTTTATAATAATGATAAAAACAAACATACATGGTTTGTAAAAATTTGCGCAAAAGTATTTGCAGAACCAATCCCAAACTGGTTCATTAACTGGTGGTCATACCACGGTCCTATAATCCAGATATTACCGGAAAATTTCCTCCAATTATACAAAGAGTGGAAGAAGGTATCCCCTTTTCTCGGGGAATTATATCACGAAGATAATATCTGCTGGTTAGAAAAAATTGACCAGATGTATTTCTTTATAGAATTCTCAATACCGTGGATCCATAAATGGGCTCCCGAGATAGGATTCACAGAGGAGAATGTTCCCTGCTTATACCGAGTTTATTATAACAATTTCTGGGAAAAATTGTTAAAAAAGGATCCCAGGTGCAAACAGATGAATGGACAAGAACTTATTGATACCATTATCAACACAATTAACGATTATAAAGAACTTCCTCAAAAGGGAATTAACGTTGATAATCCCTCCGTCAGGCCTATTGCCCGAAGAATCTCCACTCAAGAGGGAGAAAAAGAAGCAATGATCAACGAGTATCTCGAGGAAATAAAGAAGAGCTTGCTTCAAGGTATCAATCAAATTGATAAATCTGATACTTCCATGAGAAGTGAAACTTCAGGCGAAGAGGCACAGCACCATGAAGAAGACATTATATTTTCTACGGAAGATATTCAGGGGGCAGAAGACTTGCTGCAATCACTGAAGGCCATGGAAAAGAAACGTGGCAAAGAAAAAGTATGAAGAAGACAGACTAAGTGGCTTTCACTATCAACTGAACAGTTTATAAACTGTTTAAACAGTAAATTCACTGTTTAGGGACCCATATGGGACCCCTCCCTACTGTACAAAGATTCTTTATGTTTTCTTTCTTTTTCTATATAAGTTCTCACTTTGTTAAGTAGGAGGACACGGAAATTCTTACAATCTCTCTCTTCTCTCTAGAATAGCTTTGTAAAGAAAACTTCAGAAAACGTTTGCCACTGTTTCGGCTTTAATAAAATTTTGGATCAGTATTCGCAAGCAACCTCGGCTCTTGGTCGTCCTTAAGGTATTTACCTTTTTAGTTTAATTTACCATAGTTCTCTTCTCCTAGACAGGACTATGTCCGGCTAAACGGCTTCCATATCTATGTCTCTTACCTAACGTCTCTCCTATATGCACCATGAACGGATCTAAGCTTTATTAAAATAGAAAGGAATTTTTTATAAGTTTTCTTGACTTGATTCTGAGATGGTGGTACAGTCGGATCTAGAACTACTCTTATTTTCTCTGTCTGGCAAGCCTATAGAAAGCCATGACCTCCTTAGCCCGAGTTATGTGTTGAAAAGGGCACCTCTTGGTCCGATTAGAACCGCTATTGGGTTAGAACCATTGTACAAGAGTATAATAAGAGTATGTACTGTGGTCCTGACAGGCCCTATGCTCATGTAAAAGAGTTTGTCTCTTCCATACCATACAGTCTAAAGAGATTGTATAAAAAATTCTCGAATATTTTAGTTCTTATGCCTGCGTTTATGCGCCAGTATAAGGATGCTGAATTGCTAGATCATAGACTATGGCGGACTACCGCCCGGTCTCCGATCCTGTAACCTGGTATCAGAGCCTAGAATTTGTTCATGGTATTTATGAGATGGATGCGAAAGTAGTAGATATAGATATGGAACTTCATAGATATTATGGATCTCGGAGGAATGAGTACTAAAAGTACTAGACTCGAGGAGGTAGATATACCTCAAAACCTTGATTTGTTAAACAAATGGACGATTCCTAAAGTTCCTATTAAAACCATTTATGATTATGGTTGGTTTGATAAACTATCTACTAAGCAGTTGATTAAAACAACTGAACAATCTTTAGCATTAAATTCTTCTGAACAAACTATTCGTTTATTAAATAAACGAGATATTGATCTTTATAAAAATGAGTATAATTATCTGCATATTGGCATGGTTCAAATTGCTTTTAAACAACTTACCCTTAAAGGGTTACCAGAGACTTTCCTAGCCGCTCTCAGAGATGCTAGAAATTTAAATTTCAGACAGTCTCTTATGGGTTCGATTGAATCAACTGTGGTCTATGGTCCAGTTTATTTCAATACGCAGCCTAATTTGCAGTTATCTTTATCTGATATCAATATTCTTGATGCCTTAACGTTAAATGTTAAAACGCATGGTTATAACTATGTGCCAGGTTCAGAACTTATAAGTTTGTCTTATGGAATTTATTTCAAGTTATTATCAACCTTGAATCCAAGATGCAAGTTATACGATACTTCCGATCAAACTATTTTGATGGAAACAAATTTTGCAAGATCTAAGGTCACCACCAGGAGACCGATTAAGTGGGAGGAAATTAATTTCCCGACAACTTGGACTCTTGATTTGGTTATATCCCCAAATCAGTTAACAGATACGGTCACTAACTCTGAGTATTCTCATGTTTTGCAAAATCCCGACGGTAGGGTTTGCATCCAGTTTACAGAAGGCAACTATGCTCATCACAGGCAGTCACTGTCAAATAGTAGGCTTATGCCTCCGGTAAGTTCTATTTATAATAGACGATCGTTAAGTCACAGATTTGTGCCTGATATTCAGCATATCTCTCCCATTGAACCATATTATGGTCCAACTCGAAATCGCGCTGCTTCACTTCACACTATTGAATCTGATTATAATCCAGAGGTAGAAAAGGTTAAAATTAACCCCCGAACCAATATTGTTCAGGCTAATGATATTCATGACGACAATTCTGATAAGGACTTTCCAACTCCTTTCGAAATGGAGTTTGACGTAAATAAGTCTTAATGATTCCACACCAAATTGATTTTAGCCCAGGATCTCTGGCAAGAAAACATATTCAAAAGGAATTTTTTGATAAAAGGTGGAATAAGTTTAAAACTTGGTTTTTCGATTCTTATAGCAAAGAAGACATGAATAATATCTCTCAAGAGTTCTATGAAACTTGTGCATTACATAATCAAATTATGCACTTTGTTCCTTGGTTTATAACCACTTATTTGCCTTTATATGTCAATGTTATTGAAAGGACTTATCGCGACTCTAATGGGAAGTTAATTACAGCCATTTATCCTCCACAGTCTGCTTTTGTTTTACCTAATAATACAGGTATAACCTTCAACGCTTTTCAAAAATTCATTGATGAAGATATCGCTTCATTAAGTATTTCGGAGATTAATAAGCTCATTGCTCAAAATAATTATTTGGGTTTATATGTCAAAGTTTTGGGAGAACATATTGTCTCTCTAGATAAAAAACTTGATGAAATGACTATTTTGATAAAAGGTATAAAAGTTGATATAGCTAAGACTAATATAGCTTCAACTAGTAAAACAGCAGTAATCTCTACCTTTATTCAAAGGCCTCCTGAGATTCAGGATTTTAAGATTAAATTTGTAACTGATTTAGAAGAACTTCTTGATAAAAAAATTTCATATTTAAATATAAAGCCTATTGATTTATCGCAAGATTTTGCTGAAAAAATTGAAAGGACTGGATATTATAAAAACCAGGTTTTCGCAGAGGTTAATAAGCTCAAAGGTTACCCCCAAAAGAATAGTAGCTATGCTACTAAACCAGCAATGAACACGTTCTACTACCCTCATCCTACCCCTCAAGATGTTTTGATAGAGGAATGAGATTGGAATCAGACTAATACGTCTTAAAGCGGTTCCGAGATTTATGAATGGAATCTCGATGGATTATCAGATAGGTAGTTGACCATTCTTGTTCATAGGATGCTTATGTATTCAACCATATGCAAAAGCATCAAAAATAGTGACAGGAATATCTGCAAAATGATTGTAGCAGGTTTTACAGGTCAGCTTAGAGGATGGTGGGATAACTACCTAAAAATAGAGGAAAAAGCCTCTATCATTAACGCCGTTGCCAAAAACGAAGGAATCGATAACCTAGTCATGGCTCTCACTGCCAACAGAGAAGATGCAGTGTATACCTTGGTTATGACCATTATAGAACACTTTAATGGTAGATTTACCTCTCAGCATGAAACGATTCGTACCCTCCTTAATGGACTCAAGTGTCCCACTTTGACCAAATAGAGGTGGTACAAAGATACGTTTCTCAGTCGGGTTATGGAATTACCCGAAAATAAGAATGAATATTGGAAAGCTAAGTTTATAAACGGCTTCCATATCTATGTCTCTTACCTAACGTCTCTCATATATGCACCATGAACGGATCTAAGCTTTATTAAAATAGGAAGGAATTTTTTATAAGGTTTCTTGACTTGGTTCTGAGATGGTGGTACAGTCGGATCTAGAACTACTCTTATTGTCTCTGTCTGGCAAGCCTATAGCAAGCCATGACCTCCTTAGCCCGAGTTATGTGTTGAAAAGGGCGCCTCTTGGTCCGGTTAGAACCGCTATTGGGTTAGAACCGTTGGACAAGAGTATAATAAGAGTATGTACTGTGGTCCTGACAGGCCCTTTGCTCAGGTAAAAGAGTTTGTCTCTTCCATACCATATAGTCTAAAGAGATTGTATAAAACATTCTCGAATATTTCAGTTCTTATGCCTGCGTTTATGCGCCAGTATAAGGATGCTGAATTACTAGATCATAGATTATGGCGGACTACCGCCCGGTCTCCGATCCTGTAATCTGGTATCAGAGCCTAGAATTTTTTCATGGTATATATGAGATGGATGCGAAAGTAGTAGATATAGATATGGAACTTCGTAGTTATTATGGATCTCGGAGGAATGAGTACTAAAAGTACTAGACTCGAGGAGGTAGATATACCTCAAAACCTTGATTTGTTAAACAAATGGACGATTCCTAAAGTTCCTATTAAAACCATTTATGATTATGATTGGTTTGATAAACTATCTACTAAGCAGTTGATTAAAACAACTGAACAATCTTTAGCATTAAATTCTTCTGAACAAACTATTCGTTTATTAAATAAATGAGATATTGATCTTTATAAAAATCAGTATAATTATCTGCATATTGGCATGGTTCAAATTGCTTTTAAACCACTTACCCTTAAAGGGTTACCAGAGACTTTCCTAGCCACTCTCAGAGATGCTAGAAATTTAAATTTCAGACAGTCTCTTATGGGTTCGATTGAATCAACTTTGGCCTATGGTCCAGTTTATTTCAATACGCAGCCTTATTTGTAGTTATCTTTATCTGATATCAATATTCTTGATGCCTTAACGTTAAATGTTAAAACGCATGGTTATAACTATGTACCAGGTTCAGAACTTATAAGTTTGTCTTATAGAATTTATTTCAAGTTATTATCAACCTTGAATTCAAGATGCAATTTATACGATACTTCCGATCAAACTATTTTGATGGAAACAAATTTTGCAAGATCTAAGGTCACCAATAGGAGACCGATTAAGTGGGAGGAAATTAATTTCCCGACAACTTGGACTCTTGATTCGGTTATATCCCCAAATCAGTTAACGGATACGATCACTAACTCTGAGTATTCTCATGTTTTGCAAAATCCCGACGGTAGGGTTTGCATCCAGTTTACAGAAGGCAACTATGCTCATCACAGGCAGTCGCTGTCAAACAGTAGGCTTATGCCTCTGGTAAGTTCTATTTATAATAGACGATCGTTAAGTCACAAATTTATGCCTGATATTCAGCATATCTCTCCCATTGAACCATCTTATGGTCCAACTCGAAATCGCGCTGCTTCGCTTCACACTATTGAATCTGATTATAATCCAGAGGTAGAAAAGGTTAAAATTAACCCCCGAACCAATATTGTTCAGGCTAATGATATTCATGATGACAGTTCTGATAAGGACTTTCTGACTCCTTCCGAAATGGAGTTTGACGTAAATAAGTCTTAATGATTCCACACCAAATTGATTTTAGCCCAGGATCCCTGGCAAGAAAACATATTCAAAAGGAATTTTTTGATAAAAGGTGGAATAAGTTTAAAACTTGGTTTTTCGATTCTTATAGCAAAGAAGACATGAATAATATCTCTCAAGAGTTCTATGAAACTTGTGCATTACATAATCAAATTATGCACTTTGTTCCTTGGTTTATAACCACTTATTTGCCTTTATATGTCAATGTTATTGAAAGGACTTATCGCGACTCTAATGGGAAGTTAATAACAGTCATTTATCCTCCACAGTCTGCTTTTGTTTTACCTAATAATACAGGTATAACCTTCAACGCTTTTCAAAAATTCGTTGATGAAGATATCGCTTCATTAAGTATTTCGGAGATTAATAAGCTTATTGCTCAAAATAATTATTTAGGTTTATATGTCAAAGTTTTGGGAGAACATATTGTCTCTCTAGATAAAAAACTTGATGAAATGACTATTTTGATAAAAGGTATAAAAGTTGATATAGCTAAGACTAATATAGCTTCAACTAGTAAAACAGCAGTAGTCTCTACCTTTATTCAAAGGCCTCCTGAGATTCAGGATTTCAGTTACAGATTTAATCTTAAAATCCTGAATCTCAGGAGGCCTTTGAATAAAGGTAGAGACTACTGCTGTTTTACTAGTTGAAGCTATATTAGTCTTAGCTATATCAGCTTTTATACCTTTTATCAAAATAGTCATTTCATCAAGTTTTTTATCTAGAGAGACAATATGTTCTCCCAAAACTTTGACATATAAACCCAAATAATTATTTTGAGAAATGAGCTTATTAATCTCCGAAATACTTAATGAAGCGATATCTTCATCAACGAATTTTTGAAAAGCGTTGAAGGTTATACCTGTATTATTAGGTAAAACAAAAGCAGACTGTGGAGGATAAATGGTTGTTATTAACTTCCCATTAGAGTCGCGATAAGTCCTTTCAATAACATTGACATATAAAGGAAAATAAGTGGTTATAAACCAAGGAACAAAGTGCATAATTTGATTATGTAATGCACAAGTTTCATAGAACTCTTGAGAGATATTATTCATGTCTTCTTTGCTATAAGAATCGAAAAATCAAGTTTTAAACTTATTCCACCTTTTATCAAAAAAGTCCTTTTGAATATGTTTTCTTGCCAGGGATCCTGGGCTAAAATCAATTTGGTGTGGAATCATTAATACTTATTTACGTCAAACTCCATTTTATGTGAATTCATATAATATTCATAATATATACTATATGAATATATATAACATAAATACAAAATAGCTGATATACATGATAATATGATATACATATGATATATATATATAGAATATTCACAATATGATATATATGTGATATATATAAAATATATATAAAGTAGATGATATACACGATATACATAATATATATATAATATTTTGTATGTCAAGTTCAAATAATATTTCATAATATTATATTTCAAGTATAGAATTATTTTTCAATATATGTTTATGTATTTTTTGCTAATAATATATATATAACAATATAATTCATACTAGAGTCAAGAATCAAAATTTAAATTTTATGAGAGAAAAAATTAAAAATGCAAAGACTCAATGAGCCTTTGACTTTATTATTAATAGATTGATTGAAAAATAAAGTTGAAATTCAAAGGTTACAAATACTTTTCTCTAACTTCATAAGCTAAACCTAAAAAATAAAAATTTAATAGATAAATTGAGAAATCTACATATTTTGAATTTTTTTTAATTCCTCCGTATTAACATGGACAGGAATGGGCTCATAATTTTCAAAATCAACAACTCCATACATTAGACTTGATTGTGTTGAAGGATCTCCAATTGACATTATTTCTTCAAGTGGTTCTTCTTCTTCCGGTTCAATTGTCATTCCTTGATTTCTTCGCTCTGCTTTAATTCAATCTCTGAGGCAAACTAAAACATTCATAACATTGCTTCCTAATGAGTGTCGATTGTCTCTGATTTGTTGTCTTCCTTGACTAAATGCACTCTCTGATGCAATGGTTGACATTGAAACATTTAGCCATCTCTAGCCAATGTTGAAAGTACGGGATATTGTCTTTGATTGTTCTTCCACCACTCCATTGTTGGAATTTGATTTTGATAGTCCTTCACGGGCTATCTTAAATATAAATTAAGCTCATTGCTATTTATGCTTCCTTGCACTGTAGGCTGTAATCTTGACCAAACAGATAAATTAGTTACACCATAAATAGGCACACCTTGTGCCTATCTTTTAGAAGATGATGGTTCGTCAGAAGGACGAGATAAAGGAGTAGTATGAATCGGTGTAGCATTATCAACTAAGGTAACATAATGATTATATAAATTTTTCATATAAATATTCGCATTAATAATAGCATCAGATATAATAAGTATTTCATCATTCTTAATGTCTAAGTTTTTATAAATCATACGAGCAAATTCACACATATTAACAAATTTCATATATGGATTTAAAATAGCACCAACTAAGTAAATAGGTGGAATCGGAAAAAAGATATTTTTAAAATTTTTCCATCATTTTAGTAATAGCTTCCGAGTAACCTGTTTTAAGCTTATATTCACTAAGAAATATAGAGAGATCGGCTATATAAGCTAAAATATTAGAAGCAATAGGATAATAAGCACCGGAAAATTCAATAGTAGCTAAATAAAATGAGTGTAAAAAATCAACAACATCTTTAATTTTCTTCTAATTGGATTCTTGTAACATAAGTTCAGAAAATTCGCTAGCATATTGGTTAAAAGTCGTAGTAATAGAAACTTTATAAATATTGCAAGTATTTAAAAAATTATAAGTAGAATTTCACCTAGTCTTAATTTCTTCAGGCATTAATCTTGGTCTAAGATTATTATCATTACATTTTATTTTAAATTCTTTATGTCTAGTCTTTCTATTATTTTCTTGAATAAAGCCAACTGCATGTCTAATTTCAATCACAAGTTCAAAAAAATTAAGACTATCTTTTACAATTAGATTGTATATATGACAAGCACACCTTAGAAAATTTCTACACACAGCGGCGTTGTTAGATGCATTATCAAAAGCTATACATAAACTTATTCATTAAGACCATAATAATTTACAACCAGTGAGATAGATTTAGAAATAAAATCTGCAGTATGTCTATGATCTTCATCATATTGAAATGCCAAAATACGTTTTTGCCCGACAAAACTACTATTTATCCAATGACAAGTAATTGTTAAATAATCATTTTTATTAACTGCACGACCAAGATCAGAAGTGAGAGAAATTCTACATGAAAGATTTGTTAATAACCAACATAAATAAAATTCATATTGTCCATGTAGTCTAAAAATATCTGACCGACAAGTACTTATAAGAATAATGTTAAACATTGTATTATAAACTGATTGCATATAATGAACAAAAGTATCAGAAGAAGCAAACGTGAAAGGCAAATAACACAATGATATCATTTTCGCTAACTCTTCACGGTCTTTCATTTTACTATATGTCTCAACTAATTTACCGGTCTGTGGGTTCAATCTAGTTTGTCTTTATGCCCCACTAGCCCCACCTTGTTTTAAAAGTTCTTCTCAGTCTTTATGATCGAATCTCAAATGTCTCATCAATTGACTCATTCTCCCACTATCACCCCTGGTCTTATGCTGATATTATTAGTGACAAAGATTGCATTCAACAAAAGTTGCTCCTTCTATTCTAGTATAAAAATTCCATGTAACACTAGTTAATTTTCAGAGTTTTCTAGGCCGTGGAGGAAGATTAGGAGTACGAGATTGATCATTATCAATAACGGAACTAGTGGGTGTACCATCATCAACATCAACATCATTATTATTATTATTATGTACACTTACGCCAACTTCATTTTCTTCTTCAATGCCATAATTTTCTTGAGCCTCTAAATAATTCATATCATGTGCACCCACATAAATGTCTCGGTCTCCTATCTCACTAGGTGATGATGGAGGAATACGAGAATATATATTTCTACCACTTGTACTACCTCTACCAGAAGTGATTTTTTTCTTACTACCACTACTACTTCCGGGACATAAATTTTTAACACTTTTACCAAGTTGTCTTACTTTATCCATTTTACAAAATTAAATTAATAAATATTAAACACATAAAATTAATAAAAAAAGATATTCAACAAATAATGTACTAATTAAAAGTAAGACATTGTAATGACCCTCCCGGTTATTTTATATTTTCCGCGCTTTTCTGCTTTTCGAGCTTTCCCTCAGCGGCTCAAGGTCATTTATGACTTGTCGGGACAGACGGTTCGATGCCCGGGACATTTGTTAGGTTGTTGTGACCATTTCCCTGTTTTAGCTTTTAAGGTTGGTAAAATCTCTGACTTTGGTCAACTTTCTTGGCAAGCGCACTCAGAATCAAATTCCGACAGTTCCGTTGGCTCTGAAATGGGGATTTTGGTCTAGTGGGACCGCTGGTTTGGGTCTGAGTGCTTTCGGTTTGGTTTTACGTGGCTTTGTGGGTTTTGAAGTCAGTTTGGCTGGTAGGGTTGACTTTGATCAACATTCTTTGCTAACGTGCTCAGAATGAAATTCTAATAGTTATGTTAGCTCCGGAGCAATGAGTTTGGTTTAGTTGGACCTTTAGTTGAGGCTTGAGAACTTCCGGTGTGGGTTTGGTGTGGTTTTCTCAGTTTTCAAGCCATTTGGAGTTAGAAGTGTAACTTCGGGTGACTTTCGATGATCGGAGTGTCAGATTCAAAATCCGATGATTCCATCAGCTCAATGTTGAGTTTGGGCTAGGGAGGTGGTCGGTTTGGGTTCCGGGTGAGCCGGACTCATTTCGATCCCTTGAGGTCCTTTTTGTTAGTGTTGACTTGGGTCAATATTTCTCCGAAACGACCTCGCATGGGAGTTTTGTTGATTACGTTGAGTTTGGAACATCATTTCCACTCTGTTAGAATTATTGGTTTTTGAATATCGGTTTCCGGTTGTGCTAGGAACACCCCGTGGAGTTTTCTAAAATTTGCAGAAAATTAGTTGCAAGCCAGCCTTCAGCGCAATCACGCCAAGGCCAGCGCGATCATGCCTGCCGACATTCAGCGCGATCGCGCCCTCCCAGTGCGATAGCGCCGAGGCGCCTGCCTCCCTTCAGCGATGTTGGTGTTGGCCTGGCCATTTTTCAGCAGCTATATTTAGCTGGAAGTTCATTTTTCCAGCTTTGTTTCTCACACTTTCTCACTCTAAAACTCTTATTTCTCTCCAACAAAGTGTTCCATATTGATTCTAACACTTGGGGAGTCCTTTGTCCACGGATTCTCCGTCGTCCTTTGTCCCTTGGTAAGCTTCTTCTCCTCCTAGACTTTCTTGAATTCCACCATTGATGCCCTCATCCCAAGCTTGGGGTTTTGTTGTAGTGGCTGCCTTATGGCTTGTGCATGCTCGTTAGGGTGGTGAATTCTTCGTGTTGGCTGGAATTCCATCATTTTGGTAAGTAATTCATGCCCAATTTTCCGTTTTAATTTCTGAAATTCCATTCTTTAAACCCCAACATTTGCGGGCTGTTTTGACCCCTTTTTCCTTGGCCAATTGTGCTCAAATTTGGAGCATGCCTTCTTGGCATCGTTGGGGTCATCATGGTTCTTTTCATTTTTTGGTTTCGGGTGGTGGGCCTCGCAGGCCGCTTTTGACCCAGATATTGACCCGACTACAAGTGTAGCAATATGGGTATCGTTGGGCTCGTCTTGACACATAGTTTATGTTCTTCATAGTGTGGAAGATTTTTGAGGCCATTCGAAAGGGGAAGGCATACGAGTGACGGTTCGTGCTTACAGTTCGGCCCCGTGGTAGGTTACGATTTACCTTCTAGACTAAGTTAGTTAGGTCATATATATTTACAAGGTCATATATATTTACATATTACTGGAACGCTAGGTTAGATTTTAGATAGACTTAGGCTTTAATCCTGTTTATCATGATTAATTGGCCATTCCGGGTGTTTAGTCTAGGATTGCATGTTATCCTTAGCCTAGGAGCTTATTTCTTCTGTGTGACTAGTCTAAGATCCTTAGCATGTTTTTAGGATGCTTTAGAGGTAGAATAGAGCTTGCCGTCATTTTTTGCTTTATTTTTCCGCTTTATCGCTTTACTTTATAATGGTGTGTAACTGTGGGCCCGAAGCCATGGCTAGGATTTGGATGGATTTCGGGTCAGTTCTCTTGTTTTGGAGGGTACTTTTGCCCTGTTTGATCTGATGGTGTGATTATTCCTCTTCTTGTGAACATTCATACTCATATCGCATGGCATATCATTGGTACAGTATGGAAATGACTTTTCAAAGGCTTTTGGGTTTGAAAAGAGGTTTTCCTACTGTTGTGATGAGTTTTGAACTAAATCGAGCTATTTTGAGTATCACTTTGGTTTTTGAGAGGGAAAGGGGAACTACTATTTTCTGTATATAAATTTATGGTCTGATGCGGTATTCCTGGCCCCCGATGCGTTATTTTGGGTATTTTACTCTCTTTATATACATATTAGTTCGATGCGGTATTTTGGACTCCCGATGCGTTATTCTGGGTATATTATTATTTCATATACATATGCATAGTTCAATGAGGTATTTTGGGCGCCCGATGCGGTATTCTGGGTTTTTATTATATTGCATTCATATATGCATCATCGTGCATCGCATTGCATTTGCTTTGGCACGTGGATTGACTCTGGTTTGGCTTGTTATTGTTTTCCTTTCTCTTTTTGTTCGTTGGCATGTCTTCGGCTTTATAACTAGATTTAGAAGGATCCATGTATAGTTAGCTGCCTTTCTGTAATCTATATTTATATATTATCTTTCTGCGCTCGGTCGGCCTATGATGCCTACTGAGTACCCGTTATCTTGGTACTCATACTACACTATGCATCTCTTTTCTGATGCAGCACCTAGTACAAGCCACCCACGATGATCCCCTGTCATTCGAGGCCCGTTGCTGTTTGGATCACGGTGAGCTCCTGGCGCGTTTGAAGACTTTACTTGCTTTCCATCTTGTATTTCCTGTCTATATTTTGTATTTTGGATAGACATGGGTTGTTGTATAGCTACTCCTTGTTTTAGTCGCTCTTGTACTAGTGACACCATGTCCGGGTTTGTGTTCGGGTCATTTTATCTTTCGGTCACTTTAGGGCCATCTTTTGTATATTTTGTACGCTGGTATTTATATATGCTTTTGGCCCTATCCTTTGTTTATATCTTCCGCTTCTCTTTAGTTAATTATTTATTTATTTCTTTTCGCATGTTTGGATTAGGCTTGTCTACTGGAGGGTTATGTAGATGCCATCATGGCCTGGTTTCGGGTCGTGACAGAGTGGTATCAGAGCTTTAGGTTCACCGGTCTCACTGGTACAAGAGCAAGTGTCTAGTAGAGACTCGTGGATAAGGTACGATGATGTCCGTATCTGTAATGACCCTTCCGGTTATTTCCACGTATACGTTTTTCTTGAACCGTTAGAGCTTGTTGTAGTGGACCCAAGCCACTTAAGGCTCGTCAGGACCGGTATTTTGGTGTCAGGCCCATTTGTTTGGTCGTATTATAAGTTTTGAAGTCAAGCAAATCGACAAAAGTTATCGTATGTTCTTTAATAAATTTCCTGAACTTTGGGTAAAATGTCTCAGAGCTTTTCTCTCAATATATAAAGAGTTAGAAGTCCCCCAAAATACCAAATCGAAGTTCTACGAGTCTAGTTTTCTATGCACAAAACCTCATGTCCAACTGATCTCGGAGTAAAACGTTATGACTGTTTTACCGCGGACTGTCTGGCAGAAAACGGGTTACGTACCGGGTCGCGAACCGGGTCGCGTTAAACTCGATTTAAGCCTCAACTTCACGTTTTAAAACGCCATTTCAGTTCCGAAATAGTGATAAAACATAAGGGAGGATCCCGAGAGAATTCTTGAGTATCAAAATCGTGCGTTGGTGAATTACGAGCCTAAGCTTAAGAATTTTATTAGCATCGTGCGTGTATTTGAAAATATTTTATTTAAAAGTCGAATGTGGAAGAAAATTATATTATTTTTACCTTTTCAAAATATTTTAAAGATTTATGGAAAATATTTTTGATACGTTATAATTGTATATGTATTTATTTTATAAGGTTTTTATACATTGTAATATTTAATGGAGATAGTAAATTTAGTTATGTTGAAATTTATTATTATAATATAGCAGGTTTTATTCGAAATAATTTTCTATGAATTATGGTATATTCAAAAAGCTATATATATATTTTACCATGAATTTATGCAATACCCGAGTATATAAATAACGGGATAAGATTTTTTTCTGGTGACCTTGCAATTGCCACCTCCACTCCACGTGTGGGTGGAGGGAGTGGCCAGCAGGTACCAACTATAAGAGGTGGCATCACATAATCATTCTCATGATGCTAATTTCTAAGTAAGTATATATTAATTAATTACTTTAGTTAGTGCATACTGTGAGAGCAATTTAATGCAATTTGCCTACTGTCGTGACTTATATATCTACATGTATATATCTTTACTAGTAGGGTTATGTTCCTTTTATAATAGACAAGATTCTTATCATAATTCAACTGACATTTCAAATCTTCTACACATATATGTTTAATCATGTTGCATATGTCTCATGGAGATATTACTTAGTGCTATAATCAATTATCTACGTCAAGTTATTCAAGCCCGAGTTCAAGTTTGATTTCGTTTCGAAGCTTCTTTTCGGAGAGATTCGAGCTTATCGTCGGACGACAGGTAGGTTACGGTTTATTTTCCCTAGACTCCGCATATATAGAATAAAATTGTATTAATGGGCATCCTTGGGTTGGTTTATTAGGTTGGTACCACAGACCTCGACCGCTTTATTCATGTCCGCCTTCTTTTGTTCCTCCGTTGCTTGTAGTATTTGCCGATATATTTTATTTACCCTTGTGGTCCTGTGAGGCCTTGTTGACTCTGGAACATAGAAGGTGGGATTTTGGGAATGTCCGCGAGTCCCGGGCATAGAATTATCCTTCTAGGCTGGTTATGCTTGCTGAGTAGCTGTGGGCCTGTGCAGGGTCGATAGGTTGATTGTGAGCTGCGGGGCAGCTATTGTGTGTGATCATACCATTCCCATGCATATAAAGAGGTTTTATCCATGTTTTACTGTGGTTTTGGCTTCGGGCCTACTGGCACTATTTTCTAAACCTTGCATGGCCCGGGGGGCCCATTTTTTATGGAAATAATTTGGAAATGGTTTGATTTAACTTGTGAATATTTCTGGATAAAAGAAAGTAAAATTATGTTTAAAATCATCAGTTTTACGATTATCGCTAGACTCGGCAGGGCCGGGGTGCTAGTTGAGTTTTCTTGTTACTTGAGATGATTTTTAGCCTCGGTCGGACCGAGCACCTGAGATGACTTTTACTGTTTAGACCCGGTTACGCCCGGGCACCCTTGGAGGGGTTTTTGAGACATTTTCCTACTACTTTAGTCCTGGACAGGGTCTGGGCATTGCATATTCGAGACTGGTCTCTATCTTTGATACCGGACTTGCTTCCGGACGACATGTGTTGATACTGAGTTTTAGTATGGGGTCTGGGACCTCCATGGACCTTGCCATCCGGGCCAGGGGCTACGGGCTGCGTGTGCCGGAGGAGGGTATACGGTGGAGTAGAGGTATACGGGAAGTGTCCTTCCATGGAACCTACCTGCTGGGCCGGATCGGCGCCGGAGGAGGTACATACAGAGATACCATTTCACTTGAGATCTTCATGCATCATATCATTCATTGTTTGAGGCTCCACCCTTGTTTGTTGTTTGCTGATTGTACGCTCCGGTAGTATGGGATGCCGGAGGGTTTGTTTTCACTTGTTTGTGTTCCTCGGTTGTATGGGCGGCCGGGGGACTGTAGGTAGACTTTGCTATTTACTTACAGAATTGTTCCCTGTTATGGTTAAGTATGAAATTGGTTACTGCTAGACTGTTAGTTTCTGGATTTGAGATTGATATGATTAGTTGAGTTTGATTCATGTCCCTGAGCATGCCTATCATTACTCTTTCTCTCTTCTTCTTACACTTGAGGTTACCGGTATACCGTCCATTTCGTAAACTTGTTTTGTATACACTGTTGTTGCAAGGACCCCAGGTGCGTTGTTTCTTACTTTCACCTGTGCCTATGGTGTGTATATTCTGCTTACTAGCCTCACATGTGCTTCTGTTGATTTCCCTCTAGGCTAGTTCCTGTGTACCTTTTGTTGATTTCTGTGACTACTTGCTTCTATTATGTCTGTTACTATGCTTTTATCTTATATGTGTCCAGTCGGCCTATGATACCTACTGGGTACCTTATGCTTCGCATTTGGTGCTCACCCCTACCCCCTGCATCTTTGGGTGCAGATCCTAGTGTGGGCCATCACAGATAGATCACTGTGATTTGGGCTTGGAGATCTGTCGGGGACTACTTCAGACTGAGGGTGAGCTCTTGGCGATCGGAGCTTAGCTTTAGTTTATCTTTTGCTTCATGTACTCTATTACCATTCAGAGACATCTGTATATATAATTTTGGTTTATTTGCACTCCATGTATGTAGTTTGGCTCTGTACTATGATACCAGGTCTTGGGGTTTAGTTTAGTTTCCGCATATGTATATATTTATATTCCTTTTATCTGTTCTCTTCGTCTTGTTTCCTTATTTGTTAGATAGTAGCCCATTGCTAACTGTTCTGGGCTACGGGGATTGGTTCACCTACCGGGGGTTGTAGGTGCCATCATGACCGAGAAATTGGGTCGTGACAACTTGGTATCAAAGCTTTAGGTTCACCGGTGTCATCGGTATAGGAGCCAATGACTAGTAGAGTCCTGCAGATCGGGGCGGAGACGTCCGTACTCAATCTTTGGGAGGCTACAGTGGCATTTTAGGAAATTCGACTCCTTTATTGCTTCTTTGTCGTGCGTACAACCCTTGAAGTTTCTGGAAATCTCATTTGTTCTACTTCATTCTTCCGCAGATGGTTCGTACGAGATCATCGGCATCACGCAGAGATGAGCCTCCAGCTCCAGCGCCAGCTCCAGTGCCAGCTCCAGCGCCAGCTCCAGTACCAGCTCTAGTGCCCACTTCTGTGCCAGCTCCAGCCGCAGCTCAGTCTCCAGATATTCAGGGATTACTATTACAGCTTTTGGGTATGATTGGAGAGCGGTCTTCCGAGGTAGCGCAGACATCCGCTCAGGGGGCAGCCCTGGGTGCACAGAGCTTAGGAGAGCAGCCGACTACTATGGCTCCTCGTACGGAGGTCATTCTGGTTCCATCCGTTGCACAGCCTCTTGCTCCTCGCCCAGTTATGACAGAGTCAAAGCAGAAGGCGTTGGGTAGGTTTTTGAGGTTAGCACCTCCGAGGTTTGCTGGTACTTCTGGACAGGATCCACATGACTTTATTAATACCTGTGAGGAGATGTTACATCATCTGGGTTTGTTGGAGACTCACGGGGTTGGTTATACTACCTATCAGTTAGAGGGCCCAGCAAAGTTATGGTGGAGGGCCCAGGTTGCTTGTAGACCACCGTCGTCACCTCCTTTGACCTGGTCTGAGTTTTATGAGGCCTTTATGGCCAAGTTCCTACCACATAGTGATCGTGAGCGTCGCAGGGAGCAGTTTATTCACCTTATGCAGGGATCTACGTCTATCTCGGAGTATGAGACCCGTTTCCATCAGCTAGCACCATTCGGAGCTATGATCATTCCTACCGAGGCTTATAGGATTCGCAGATTTGTATGAGGTTTGAGGCCAGAGATCAGGCAGCCAGCTGAGCTATTGATTGCCAGTGGTTGGTCATTCCAGGCTATCGTAGACTATGCCCGCACTGTGGAGGACTTACAGCGACACGATCAGGGGTCCAGAGATAAGAGGCCTCGACATCAGGGTGTCTATAGTGGTTCCAGATATGGTGGTAGAGGTCCTGGCCAGTGGAGCCAGAGTTATCAGCCACAGCAGTACCAGGGTCGGTCCAGCCGACCGGTTCAGGCTTCCCTTCAGACTTTTGGTAGTACCTAGTTCGAGCAGGGTCAGAGCAGCCATCAGGGCTATGGCGGCCAGTCTTCGAGGGGTACAGTTTCTGGGGCATCAGGTCATGGTGGTCATACGGGATCTGCTGGTTCTACTCGACTGAGTAGGCCGTCAGGGGCTTGTTTTACTTGTGGTGCGATGGGTCATTTTGCTAGAGATTGCCCTCAGCAGGGTACAGTTCAGTTGGCCGAGCCTTTACGAGCAGTTCAGCCTCCGGCTAGAGGGGGTGGTCGTCAGGGTAGAGGTGGTGCTCCGCGCGGCAGAGCAGGTGGTAGGGATGGCGGTCGGGCAGGTGGAGGTCGTCGTCAGTTTTACGCGGTCCCTAGGAGACCAGAGGCAGAGGCCTCGGATGCTGTGATTACAAGTACGATTTATGTGTGCCATCAGTCTGTTATGGCTTTATTTGATCCTGGATCCACTTGTTCATATGTATCTGCCTACTTTGCGCCTTGTTTGGGGTTGGCTAGTTAGCCATTATCTGTTCCTGTTTCTGTTTCGACCCCAGTAGGAGATTCTTTAGTAGTGGATCGGATTGTGAGATCTTGTATGCTATATATTGGTGATTCAGAGACTTGGGGTGACTTGAAGATTCTTGATATGCTAGATTTTGATGTGATACTGGGCATGGACTGGTTATCCCCTCACCGTGTGGTTTTGGATTGTTATGCCAATACCATTACCCATAGCTGTGCCCGGGTGTATCCCGGTTGTGTGGCAGGGTTCGGTTAGCCATACACCATCTGGGATCATCTCTTGTCTTCGAGCTAGGAAGTTGATTTCCCGTGGGTGTTTAGCTTATCTAGCATATGTCCGAGATGTTAGTGCTGACCCTACTTCTCCTGAGTCTGTTCCTGTGGTTAGAGACTTCCTCGATGTGTTTCCTACCGACCTGCCAGGTCTTCCACCTGAGAGAGATATTGATTTTGCTATTGAGTTAGAGCCGGGCACTAGGCCATTTCTATTTCTCCTTACCGTATGGCTCCTGCTGAGTTGAGGGAGCTTAAGGAGCAGCTCCAGGATCAGTTAGCTAAGGGGTTTATATCAGACCTAGTGTGTCGCCTTGTGGTGCTCCTGTTCTCTTTGTGAAGAAGAAGGATGGGTCGATGCGCAGGTGTATTGATTATCGGCAGCTGAATAGGGTGACAGTGAAGAATAGGTATCCGATGCCAAGGATTGATGACTTGTTTGACCAGCTTCAGGGTTCAGTCGTGTTTTCGAAGATTGATTTGAGGTCTGGCTACCATCAGTTGAGGATTAGGGCGGAGGACATCCCTAAGACAGCATTCAGGACATGTTATGGCCATTATGAGTTCCTGGTGATGTCTTTTGGGTTGACTAATGCCGCCGCAGCCTTTATGAACTTGATGCACAGGGTTCTTGGCCCGTATTTGGACTCATTTGTGATAGTTTTTATAGATGACATCTTGGTATACTCGCGTAGTAGAGATGAGCATGAGCAGCACTTGAGGGTTATACTCCAGGCTTTGAGAGATCATCAGCTTTATGCCAAGTTCTCAAAGTGTGAGTTTTGGCTTGAGTCAGGTGCATTCCTAGGGCACGTGGTGTCTAAGGATGGGATTAGGGTTGACCCGGGAAAGATTTCTGCGATTTGTGATTGGCCTAAGCCTACTACTGTTACTGAGGTTCGCAGTTTTATTGGGTTAGCAGGTTACTACAGACGGTTCGTTGAGGGATTTTCTTCCATAGCAGCACCCTTGACTATGATGACTAGGAAGGATGTCCCATTTCAGTGGTCGGATCAGTGTGAGGATAGCTTCCAGAGGCTTAAGGACTTATTGACCTCAGCTCCAGTTTTGACTTTGCTGGTTGAGGGTCAGAGCTTCTCCGTGTATTGTGATGCTTCTGGGGTTGGTCTTGGTTGTGTGTTGATGCAACAGGGTCGAGTAATAGAATATGCATTGAGGCAGCTGAAGGTTCACGAGCGCAACTACCCCAGTCATGACTTAGAGTTGGCGGCGGTAGTTTTCGCGCTTAAGATCTGGAGGCATTACCTATATGGAGTTCACTATGAGATCTTCACCGATCACCGTAGTCTTCAGTATATCACGAGTCAGCGAGAGTTGAACTCGAGACAGAGGAGATGGGTCGAGTTACTGAAGGACTATGACTTCACTATTCTGTATCATCCGGGCAAGGAAAACGTGGTAGCGGATGCCTTGAGTCAAAAGACAGTGAGTATGGGTAGCCTATCTTCTCTTTCAGTTTCAGAGCGACCGTTGGCCTGGGACATACAGTCCTTGGCTAACTGTTTGGTTAGGCTTGACTTGTCGGATCTTAGCCGAGTTCTCCCCAGTGTTGAGGTTCGTTCTACTTTGATTGATCAGATTCAGAGCAGTAAGTTTGAGGATCAGCAGTTGTGTGACCTTCGTGATTGGGTTGTTCAGGGTGAGACCAGTCGTGTTACTCTAGATTCAGATGGGGTTATGAGGTTTGATAGTCGCCTTTGTTTTCTGAGGATTAGTGATTTGATTCTGTTGATACTTCATGAGGCACATTGTACTAGATACTCCATTCACCCTGGCACAACAAAGATGTATAGAGACTTGAGGCAGCTTTACTGGTGGAGTGGTATGAAGCGGGATATAGCGGAGTTTGTATCTCGGTGCTTGAACTGTCAGCAGGTTAAGTTCGAGCACATGAGACCTGGTGGTTTGATGCAGCGACTTCCCATTCCTAAGTGGAAGTGGGAAGGGATTACTATGGACTTTGTTGTTGGTTTGCCTCGTACTTCTCATGGGTTTGATTCCATATGGGTGATTGTTGATAGGCTGACTAAGTCAGCACATTTCTTGCCGGTTCAGACTTCTTATGGTGCAGAGAGGTTAGCTCAGATCTACCTTCGTGAGATCGTTCGATTGCATGGGGTCCCAACTTCTATCATTTCAGACCGCGACACTCAATTCACATCTCAGTTCTGGAGGGCTATTCAGCGAGATTTGGGTATAGAGGTTCATCTTAGTACCGCTTTCCACCCTCAGACAGATGGCCAGTCCGAGAGGACCATTCAGATTTTGGAGGACATGCTTCGAGCCTGTGTTCTTGACTTTGGAGGTTCTTGGGATCAGTTTGTTCCCTTGGACGAGTTTGCTTATAATAACAGCTTCCATTTGAGTATCGACATGGCACCTTTTAAGGCTTTGTATGGCAGGCGTTGCAGATCACTGGTAGGTTGGTTTGATGGTTTTAGTGCTGGGCCACAGAGCACAGATTTGCTTCGAGATTCCTTGGACCGAGTCCGAGTGATTCAGGACAGACTTCGGGCAGCTCAGAGCAGGCAGAATAGTTATGCTGATCGTAGGCTTCGTGCCTTGGAGTTTAGTGCCGGTGACTTGGTGTTTCTCCGTGTATCACCCATGAAGGGCGTGATGAGATTTGGTAGGCGGGGCAAGCTTAGCCCCAGGTACATTGGGCCTTTTGAGATTCTGCAGAGGGTTGGTAGCGTTGCCTATCAGTTAGCCTTACCTCCGATGTTTTCAGCCATACATCCTGTATTTCATGTTTCTATGTTGCGTCGGTATGTCTCAGATGAGTCTCATGTGTTGCAGTGGGATTCAGTTCAGTTGGATGAGGGTTTAGCCTTTGTTGAGGAACCGACAGATATTTTGGCCAGAGATGTCAGGAGATTGAGGTCTCGAGATATCCCGGTTGTTAAGGTTCAGTGGAGGCACCGTCCAGTCGAAGAGGCTACCTGGGAGACCGAGAGAGATATGCGGGATCAGTATCCGCAGCTATTTTAGCCTCCAGGTACCCCCTTGACCTTGACTTTCGAGGACGAAAGTCCTTTTTAGTAGTGGATGATGTAATGACCCTTCCGGTTATTTCCACGTATACGTTTTCCTTGAACCGTTAGAGCTTGTTGTAGTGGACCCAAGCCACTTAAGGCTCGTCAGGACCGGTATTTCGGTGTCGGGCCCATTTGTTTGGTCGCATTATAAGTTTTGAAGTCAAGCAAATCGACAAAAGTTATCGTAAGTTCTTTAATAAATTTCCTGAACTTTGGGTAAAATGTCTCGGAGTTTTTCTCTCAATATATAAAGAGTTAGAAGTCCCCCAAAATACCAAATCGAAGGTCTACGAGTCTAGTTTCCTACGCACAAAACCTCACGTCCAACTGATCTCGGAGTAAAAAGTTATGACTGTTTTACTGCGGACTGTCTGGCAGAAAATGGGTTACGTACCGGGTCGCGAACCGGGTCGGGTTAAACTCGATTTAAGCCTCAACTTCACGTTTTAAAATGCCATTTCTGTTCCAAAACAGTGATAAAACATAAGGGAGGATCCCGAGAGAATTCTTGAGTATCAAAATCGTGCGTTGGGGAATTACGAGCCTAAGCTTAAGAATTTTATTAGCATCGTGCGTGTATTTGAAAATATTTTATTTAAAAGTTGAATTTGGTAAAAATTATATTATTATTGCCTTTTAAAAATATTTGAAAGGTTTATGAAAAATATTTTGTTACGATATAATTGTATATGCATTTATTTTATAAAGTTTTTATACATTGTAATATTTTAACGGAGATAGTAAATTTAGTTATGTTGAAATTTATTATTATAATATAGTAGGTTTTATTCGAAATAATTTTCTATGAATTATGGTATATTCAAAAAGCTATATATATTTTACCATGAATTTACGCAATACCCGAGTATATAAATAACGGGATAAGATTTTTTTCTGGTGACCTTGCAATTGCCACCTCCACTCCACGTGTGGGTGGAGGGCGTGGCCAGCAGGTACCAACTATAAGAGGTGGCATCACATAATCATTCTCATGATGCTAATTTCTAAGTAAGTATATATTAATTAATTACTTTAGTTAGTGCATACTGTGAGAGCAATTTAATGCAAGTTGCCTACTGCCGTGACTTATATATCTACATGTATATATCTTCACTAGTAGGGTTATGTTCCTTTTATAATAGACAAGATTCTTATCATAATTCAACTCACATTTCAAATCGTCTACACATATATGTTTAATCATGTTGCATATGTCTCATGGAGATATTACTTAGTGCTATAATCAATTATCTACGTCAAGTTATTCAAGCCCGAGTTCAAGTTTGATTTCGTTTCGAAGCTTCTTTTCAGAGAGGTTCGAGCTTGTCGTCGGACGACAGGTAGGTTACGGTTTATTTTCCCTAGACTCCGCATATATAGAATAAAATTGTATTAATGGGCATCCTTGTGTTGGTTTATTAGGTTGGTACCACAGACCTCGACCGCTGTATTCATGTCCGCCTTCTTTTGTTCCTCCGTTGCTTGTAGTATTTGCCGATATATTTTATTTACCCTTGTGGTCCTGTGAGGCCTTGTTGACTCTGGAACATAGAAGTTGGGATTTTGGGAATGTCCGCGAGTCCCGAGCATAGAATTTTCCTTCTAGGCTGGTTATGCTTACTGAGTAGCTGTGGGCCTGTGCAGGGTCGATAGGTTGATTGTGAGCTGCTGGGCAGCTATTGTGTGTGATCATACCATTTCCATGCATATAAAGAGGTTTTATCCATGTTTTACTATGGTTTGGCTTCGGGCCTACTGGCACTATTTTCTAAACCTTGCATGGCCCGGGGGGCCCATTTTTGATGGAAATAATTTGGAAATGGTTTGATTTAACTTGTGAATATTTCTGGATAAAAAAAAGTAAAATTATGTTTAAAATCATCAGGTTTACGATGATCACTAGACTCGGCAGGGCCGGGGTGCTAGTTGAGTTTTCTTGTTACTTGAGATGATTTTTAGCCTCGGTCGGACTGAACATCTGAGATGACTTTTTACTGTTTAGACCCGGTTACGCCCGGGCACCCTTGGAGGGGTTTTTGAGACATTTTCCTACTACATTAGTCCTGGACAGGGTCTGGGCATTGCATATTCAAGACTGGGTCTCTATCTTGATACCAGACTTACTTCCGGACGACATGTGTTGATACTGAGTTTTAGTATGGGGTCTGGGACCTCCATGGACATTGCCATCCGGGCCAGGGGCTACAGGCTGCGTGTGCCGGAGGAGGGGTATACGGTGGAGTAGAGGTATACGGGCAGTGTCCTTCCATGGAACCTACCTGCTAGGCCGGATCAGCGCCGGAGGAGGATCATACAGAGATACCATTTCACTTGAGATCTTCATGCATCATATCATTCATTGTTTGAGGCTCCACTCTTGTTTGTTGTTTGCTGATTGTACGCTCCGGTAGTATGGGATGCCGGAGGGTTTGTTTTCACTTGTTTGTGTTCCTCGGTTGTATGGGCGGCCGGGGGACTGTAGATAGAATTTGCTATTTACTTACAGAATTGTTCCCTGTTATGGTTAAGTATGAAATTGGTTACTGCTAGACTGTTAGTTTCTGGATTTGAGATTGATATGATTAGTTGAGTTTGATTCATGTCCCTGAGCATGCCTATCATTACTCTTTCTCTCTTCTTCTTATACTTGAGGTTACCGGTATACCGTCCATTTTGTAAACTTGTTTTGTATACACTGTTGTTGCAAGGACCCCAGGTGCATTGTTTCTTACTTTCACCTGTGCCTATGGTGTGTATATTCTGCTTACTAGCCTCACATGTGCTTCTGTTGATTTCCCTCTAGGCTAGTTCCTGTGTACCTTTCGTTGATTTCTGTGACTACTTGCTTCTATTCTGTCTGTTACTATGCTTTTATCTTATATGTGCCCAGTTGGCCTATGATACCTACTGGGTACCTTATGCTTCACATTTGGTGCTCACCCCTACCCCCTGCATCTTTGGGTGCAGATCCTAGCATGGGCCATCGCCGTTAGATCATTGTGATTCGTGCTTGGAGATCTGTCGGGGACTACTTCAGACTGAGGGTGAGCTCTTGACGATCGGAGCTTAGCTTTAGTTTATCTTTTGCTTCATGTACTGTATTACCATTCAGAGACATCTGTATATATAGTTTTGGTTTATTTGCACTCCATGTATGTAGTTTGGCTCTGTACTATGATACCAGGTCTTGGGGTTTAGTTTAGTTTCCGCATATGTATATATTTATATTCCTTTTATCTGTTCTCTTTGTCTTGTTCCCTTATTTGTTAGATAGTAGCCCATTGCTAACTGTTCTGGGATATGGGGATTGGTTCACCTACCGGGGGTTGTAGGTGCCATCATAACCGAGAAATTGGGTCGTGACAGTATCCTATCTGCGAGGGGCTATAGGACATTCCTTAGGAAAGGCTTCATTTTGTTTGATTCTTTACCGTGCTTACTTGATTTGATCAACTCCTAAGTATATTTGTTTCACTCCTTCTCAGATGGTTCGGACGAGATCTTCAGCAGGTGAGGATGAGGCCCCTGCGCCTGCAGTTAGAGCCCCAGCTAGTGGATGTTGTAGAGGTCGGACCTGAGGTCAAGGTAGGGCACGGGCTGTGGCACCATCTCAGACCCGGGCTAGAGTACGTCACCAGAGCCGGAGGTTAGAGCTGATGAGGTTCAGTAAGAGTCAGAGCATGTGGGTCCAGCCCAACATCCGACCGGTTTTGTAGCTACTCTAGTATTGCAGGACACCTTGGTTCAATTGTTAGGGTTTCTTGAGGGTATGAATCCATCAGCCGGTTCGCCGAGCACTCCAATGGTTCTCAGGTTCGAGGTGAAGCTCAGACTTCAACTCAGGCGGCAGCACAGGGTCCAGGAGCACAGCCTGTTACTGCGGATCCCAGATTTGAGGTACTACCGGTCCCTGCAGCTGCTCCCCCTCTTCCAGCCATGCCAGTTATGTCTTCTGAGGAGCAGAAGATGCTGGGTAGGTTCTTAAGATTGGGTCCTCCGAGGTTTTCAAGTGCTGCTAGGGAGAATGCACACGAGTTTCTGACTAGCTACCAGAAGAGGTTACATAATTTAGGGTTTGTCGAGTCACATGGAGCTGATTACACCGCGTTTCAGCTGTATGGTCCATCAAAATACTAGTGGAGGTCATATATTGTTGGTAGACCAGCCGGGTCGCCTCCGCTTACTTGGGATCAGTTCTCTGCAGCCTTTCTGGAGAAGTATGCACGATGTAGCATGAGGGAGCGTCTGATGGATCAGTTTACTGGGTTGGAGCAGGGCTCCATGACTGTGTCTGAGTATGAGGTTCATTTCCACCAGCTGTCCAGACACGCCACTATGATTCTGCCCACTGAGCACGAGAGAGTACACCAGTTTGTTTGAGGTTTGACTCTACATCTTCACTTAGCTATGGAGGGTATGGTAGCATCGGGTAAGTTCTTTCTTGAGGTGGTTGATCATGCCCATACTATTGAGGGTATAGTTTACGAGGCCCAAGGGGGTAGCAATAAGAAACCCCGCCATCACGGAAGTTTCAGCAGTTCACAGGGACGTGGTAGGGGATACTATGGTAGAGGTCAGGACCAACAACACTTCTAGCTGAGTCGGCCTGTTCAGGCGGCATTACAGACTACTGAGGGTCAGAGTAGCCAGAGTCTCATTCCTGCTCCCCGAGGCGGTCATTCAGGATCCTCAGGTCATGGTGGTCGTTTTGATTTGGTCGGGCCTTCACAGCGGAGTTCACAGGGTCGGGGTTGTTATGAGTGTGGCGAGATAGGACACTTTGCTAGATAGTGCCCATCGATATGGCATCATAGGTGACAGGATCAGTTAGTTCAGCCCCCCAAGGCTCCAGCACCTCCAGCTAGAGGCAGTTCACAGGGTAGTAAAGGTGGTCCCCAGGGTTTTAAAGGTGGTCATTAGTCTGGTAGGTCAGGTGGTCATGGAAGTCGGGGTCAAATGTATGCAATTTTGGGCCGGATAGAGGCTGAGGCTTCAGATGCTGTGATCACAGGTACGATCTTCGTTTGTTATCATCCTTCTTCTACTTTGTTTGATCTGGGGTCTATATTATCGTATGTATCTACTTATTATTCTACTCGTCTGGGGTATGCTTGTGAGTCCTTGCCTGTGCCTATACGTGTATCTACTCCCGTAGGTGATTCTTTAGTAGTGGATCAGGTGTACCGGGCCTGTGTGGTGACTATCTTGGGGTATGACACCTGGGTTGACTTGGTTGTCCTTGATATGGTTGATTTTAATGTGATCTTGGGCATGGATTGGTTGTCTCCTTATCATGCGGTCTTGGATTGCTTTGCCAAGACTATTATTCTTTGGATGCCTTCTATCCCTCCTATCATATGGAAGGAAGCCGATAGCCACATATCGAGAGGAGTTATTTCATTTATGAGCGCCCAGCGGTTGGTTGGGAAGGGGTGCTTAGCCTATCTTGCCTACGTCTGTGATACCAGTACCACCACATCTCCTCTTGAGCCTGTCCCTGTGGTTTGCGAGTATTCGAACGTGTTTCCTTTTGATCTTCCTGGTCTTTCTCCTGATCGTGATATTGATTTTGGTATCGATGTCGAGCCGGGCACCAAGCCCATCTCCATTCCACTATATCGGATGGCACCTACTGAGTTGAGGGAGCTTAAGGATCAGCTCCAGGATATGTTGAGTAGAGGGTTTATCCGGCCTAGTGTGTCTCCGTGGGGTGCTCCGGTTCTGTTTGTTAAAGAAGAAGGATGGGTCTATGCGTATGTGTATCAACTACCGGCAGTTGAATAAGGTGTCAATTAAGAACAGATATCCAATGCCGCATATTGATGATTTGTTTGACCAGCTACAGGGTGCATCCGTGTTTTCTAAGATAGATTTGTGGTCCGATTATCACCAATTGAGGATTAGGGCTGAGGACATCCCAAAGACTATATTTAGGACTCGATACGACCATTATGAGCTTCTTGTCATGTCTTTTGGGTTGACTAATGCCCCAGCAACATTTATGGAGTTTATGAACCATGTGTTCAGTGCCTACTTGGATTCATTCATGATTGTGTTCATCGACGACATTCTGATTTATTCAAGGAGTAGAGAGGAGCATGAGCAACATCTTAGATTGGTACTTCAGGCCTTAAGAGACCATCAGTTGTACGCCAAATTCACTAAGTGTGAATTTTGGCTTGAGTATGTAGCATTCTTGGGGCACGTGGTGTCCAAGGATGGGATTATGGTAGATTCGGTGAAGATTGCAGCAGTTCGTGATTGGGCTAGGCCTACTTCTCCTACCGAGGTTCGCAGTTTCATCGGGTTAGCAGTTTATTACAGACGGTTTATAGAGGGATTTTCTTCGATAGTAGCTTCTTTGACTAGATTGACTCAGAAGAATGTTCCCTTCCAGTGGTCAGATGAGTGCGAGGTGAGCTTTCTGAAGCTCAAGGCCTTATTGACTTCAGCTCTGATTCTTACTCTTTCAGTCGAGGGTTAGGGTTTCACTGTATATTGTGATGCATCAGGTATTAGTTTGGGTTGTTTTTTGATGCAGCAGGGCCGGGTTATTGCATATGCTTTCAGATAGTTAAAGGTTCACGAGAGGAACTACCCCACACATGACTTGGAGTTAGCAACGGTAGTCTTCACGTTGGAGATGTGGAGGCATTATCTTCATGGCGTGCATTTTGAGATCTTTACTGACCATCATATTCTTCAGTACATTTTCAGCCAGAAGGATCTAAATTTGAGGCAGCGTAGGTGGTTGGAGTTACTGAAGGACTATGACATTTCTATTCTCTATCATTCGGGCAAGGCAAACGTGGTAGCGGATGCCTTGAGCCGGTAGGCGGTGAGTATGGGTAGCTTGGCTTTCTTAGCTATGAAGGAGCGACCTTTAGCTTGGGACATCCAGTCCTTGGCTAATAGGTTGGTTCAACTTGACATTTCTGAGCCTGGACGTATTCTTGCTTGTGTGGAGGCTAGGTCTTCCTTGTTGGAGAAGATTCGAGCACAACAGTTTGATGATGCGAGATTGAGGATCATTTGTGATAAGGTGTCGAGTGGTGAGGCTAATAAGGAGACTTTAGATTCAGAGGGTGTTCTGAGGATCGAGGGTCTCATTTGCATTCCTAGAGTTGGTGACTTGGTCAGATTGATATTGGAGAAGGCTCATTGCTCTAGATATTCCATTCATCCCCGGGCAGCTAAGATGTATCATGACTTGAGGCAGCACTACTGGTGGTGTGGGATAAAGAGGGATATTTTGTCTTTCGTATCCAGGTGCTTGAAATGTTAGCAGGTGAAGTTCGAGCACCAAAGGCCAGGTGGTTTATCACTGCGGCTACCCATTCTGGAGTGGAAGTGGGAGCGTATATCCATGGACTTTGTAGTCGGATTGCCATGTACCTTGCGGAGGTTTTGATGCTATTTGGGTTATCGTGGATAGGTTCACAAAGTTTGCTCACTTTCTGCCAGTTTAGACTTTCTACAGTTCCGAGAGGTTGGCCCAGATCTATATTCGAGAGATTGTCCATTTGCATGGGGTGCCAATTTATATCATTTCCGACCGAGGTACTCAGTTCACTTTGCACTTTTGGCAGTCTATTCAGAGAGAGTTAGGTACTAGAGTTGAGCTTAGCACTGCCTTTCATCCGCAGACAGACAACCAATCAGAGCATACCATTCAGGTTCTGGAGGATATATTGCGAGCCTATGTTATTGAGTTCGGGGGTCAGTGGGACCAGTTTTTGGCCTTGGCAGAGTTTGCATATAATAATAGTTACCATTCAAGCATCCAGATGGCACCGTTCGAGGCTTTGTATGGTAGGTGGTGCAGATCTCCGGTGGGTTGGTTTGATGCTTTTGAGGTTAGGCCGTGGGGTACTGATTTGCTTCATGATTCTATGGATAGAGTTTGGGATATTCAGGAGAGATTTCGTACTACCCAAAGTAGGAAGAAGAGTTATGCTGACCGAAGAGTTCGAGATCTCGAGTTTATGGTTAGTGACAGTATGTTCCTTCGGGTATCACCCATGAAGGGCGTGATAAGGTTCGGGAGGAAGGGTAAGCTCAGTCTGAGGTTCATTGGTCCATTTGAGATCCTTCACCAGATAGTAGAGGTTTCTTATGAGTTGGTATTGCCTCCCGCTCTTTTTAATGTTGATCCGGTGTTTCATGTTTCTATGCTACGGTGGTACATTCTGGATGAGTCGCACGTGCTTCAGTTGGAGTTGGTTCAGTTTGATGAGTCCTTAGCCTTTGAGGAGGAGCCTATTTCTATTTTGGACAGGCGGGTTAGGAAGTTGACGTCTAAGAAGATTCCATCAGTTAAGGTTTAGTGGAGGCATCCTCCTATCGAGGAGGCTACTTGGGAGATCGAGACCGACATGTGGACCCGTTATCCTCATCTTTTTGAGTCTTCAGGTACTATCCTTATTCTAACTTTCGCGGAAGAAAGTTCTTTTAGTAGTGGATGTTGTAATGACCCTCCAGGTCATTTTCTGTTTTCCGTGCTTTTCTGCATTTCGAGCTTTCCCTCAGCTGCTCCAGATCATTTATGACTTGCCGGGACTAACAGTTTGGTGCCCGGACGATTTGTTAGGTCATTGTGACCATTTCCCTATTTTAGCTTTTCAGGTTGGTAAAATCTCTGACATTGGTCAACTTTCTTGGTAAGCGCACTCAAAATCGAATTTTGATAGTTCTGTTGGCTCCGAATTGGGGATTTTGGTCTAGTGGGACCACTAGTTTGGGTCTGAGTGCTTTCGGTTTGGTTTTTTGTGGCTTTGTGGGTTTTGAAGTCAGTTTGGCTGGTAGGGTTGACTTTGGTCAACATTCTTAGCTAACGTGCTCGGAATGGAATTCTGACAGTTCTGTTAGCTCCGAAGCAATGAGTTTGGTCTAGTTGGACCTTTAGTTAAGGCCTGAGAACTTCCGGTGTGGGTTTGGTGTGGTTTTCTCAGTTTCAGGCCATTTGGAGTTGGAAGTGTAACTTCGGGTGACTTTCGATGATCGAAGTGTCGGATTCAAAATCCAACAATTCCATCATCTCTGGAATGTTGAGTTTGGGCTAGGGAGGTGATTGGTTCGGGTTCCGGGTGAGCCGGACTCATTTCGATCCCTTGAGTTCCTTTTCATTAGTGTTGACTTGGGTCAACATTTCTCCGAAACGACCTCGTATGGGAGTTTCGTCGATTCCGTTGAGTCCAAAACGTTGTTTCCACTCTGTTAGCATTATTGATTTTTAAATATCGATTTCCGGTTGTGCCCGGAACACCCCATGGAGTTTTCTAAAAGTTGCAGAAAATTAGTTGCAGGCCAGCCTTCAGCCCAATTGCGGCAAGGCTAGCGCGATCGCGCCTCAACACCTGCCGACCTTCAACGCGATCTCCCCCTCCCAGCGTGATAGCGCCGAGGCGCCTTCCTCCCTTCAGCGTTGTTGGCGCTAGCCATTTTCCAGCAGCTATATATAGCTGAAAGTTGAGTTTTCCAGCTTTGTTTCTCACACTTTCTCACTCTAAAACTCTGATTTCTCTCCAACAAAGTGCTCCATATTGATTCTAACACTTGGGGAGTCGTTTGTCCGCGGATCCTCCATCGTCCTTTGTCCCTTGGTAAGTTTCTTCTCCACCTAGACTTTCTGGAATTCCACCATTGATGCCCTCATCCCAAGCTTGGGGTTTTGTTGTAGTGGCTGCCTTACGACTTGTGCATGATCGTTGGGGTGGTGAATTCTTTGTGTTGGCTGGAATTCCGTCATTTTGGTAAGTAATTCTTGCCCAATTTTCCGTTTTAATTTCTGAAATTCCATTCTTTAAACCCCAACCTTTGCGGGCTGTTTTGACCCTTTTTCCTTGGCCAATTATGCTCAAATTTGGAGCATGCCTTCTTGGCATCATTGGGGTCATCGTGGGTTTTTTCATTTTTTTGTTTCAGGTTGTGGGCCCCACAGGTCTGCTTTTGACCCAGAGATCGACCCGGCTACAAGTGTAGCAATATGGGTATCGTTGGGCTCGTCTTGACACATAGTTTATGTTCTTGATAGCGTGGCAGCTTTCTGAGGCCATTCGGAAGGGAAAGACACACGAGTGACGGTTCGTGCTTGCAGTTCAGCCCCGAGGTAGGTTACGGTTTACCTTCTAAACTGAGTTAGTTAGGTCATATATATTTATATTTTACTGGAACGCTAGGTTGGATTTTAGATAGACTTATGATTTAATCCTGTTTATCATGATTAATTGGCCATTTTGGGTTTTTAGTCTAGGATTGCATGTTATCCTTAGCCTAGGAGCTTGTTTCTTCTGTGTGACTAGTCTAAAATCCTTAGCATGTTTTTAGGAGGCTTTAGAGGTAGAATATAACTTGCCGTCATTTTTCACTTTATTTTTCCGCTTTACCGCTTTACTTTATGATGGTGTGTAACTGTGGGCCCGAGGCCATGGCTAGGATTTGGATGGATTCCAGGTCAGTTCTCTTGTTTTGGAGGGTACTTTTGCCCTGTTTGATCTGATGGTGTTATTATTCCTCTGCTTGTGAACATTCATACTCATATGGCATGGCATATCATTGGTACAATATGGAAATGATTTTTCAAAGGCTTTTGGATTTGAAAAGAGGTTTTCCTACTGTTGTGATGATTTTTGAACTAAATCGAGCTATTTTGAGTATCACTTTGGTTTTTGAGAGGGAAAGGGGAACTACTATTTTCTGTATATAAATTTATGGTCTGATGTGGTATTTCGGGCCCCCGATGCATTATTCCGGGTATTTTACTCTCTTTATATACATATTAGTCCGATGCGGTATTCCGAACCTCTGATGCGTTATTCCGGGTATATTATTATTTCATATACATATGCATAATATGATGAGGTATTCCGGGCACCCAATGCGGTATTTCAGGTTTATATTATATTGCATTCATATATGCATCATCGTGCATCGCATTGCATTTGCTTTGGCACGTGGATTGACTCTGGTTTGGCTTGTCATTGTTTTCCTTTCTCTTTTTGTTTGTTGGCATGTTTTCGGCTTTATAACTAGATTTAGGAGGATCCCTATATAGTTATCTGCCTTCCTGTAATCTATATTTATATATTATCTTTCTGCGCTTGGTCGGCCTATGATGCCTACTGAGTACCCGTTGTCTTGGTACTCATACTACACTCTGCATCTCTTTTTTGATGCAGCACCTAGTACGAGCCACCCTCGCTGATCCCCTGTCATTCGAGGCCCGTTACTATTCGAATCGCGGTGAGCTTTCGACGCTTTTGGAGACTTTACTTGCTTTCCATCTTGTATTTCCTGTCTATTATTTGTATTTTGGATAGACAAAGGTTGTTGTATAGCTACTCCTTTCTTTAGTCGCTCTTGTACTAGTGACACCAGGTCTGGGTTGGTGTTCGAGTCATTTTGTCTTTCGATCACTTTAGGGCCATCTTTTGTATATTTTGTACGCTGGTATGTATATATGCTTTTGTCCTATCCTTTGTTTATATCTTCCTCTTCTCTTTAGTTAATTATTTATTTATTGCTTTTCGTATGTTTGGGTTAGGCTTGTCTACTTGGGGGTTATGTAGATTCCATCATGGCCCGATTTCGGGTCGTGACAGAGATGAAATGATTATACCAAAATGCGAAGACAAAGAAGTAATTAAGCAACCGTAACTTGATCAATTACTTGAACTTCCTTGAACTTGATATTGTTAATAGAAAAATAGTAAAATAAATATTCTGATATTGCTAGAAATCAAGAGTGAAAATTGAGAGAGAATGAGAAGTATTTTGTAGTAAAAATGATAGAATTTAGTAGATATTGTATATGAAAAATGGGTGAAAATATTTTTTTTTAAAATGGGAAAGAAATGAACGTTGGCCAAAAAGCATTGTAGTCGTTGGCCCAACGTTCATTGCTGAGTGAAATGTCAATCCAACATTTCAACTTTTCATGACATAGTGATAGTATAGCCTGAAAAGGCTAAAATTGCCTAATTAAAGTCTAAAGCCTACAAAGGCTGGCACTAGGCTAGGCCTGCGGTCGATAGGAAGCCCATGTGTCTTGTCAGCTCAACAGGCAACAGCCTCAGCCCAATGTAGAAACAACCAACATATATATATATGGAAAAAATAATTCACTGGCCAGACCGGTCCAGTGCACCGGTGGGCTAGGTCCGATCTCAAAATTGGGTCGGTCTACTGGATTGCTAGGCCTGGACGGCCCAGTCCCTGAACCAGCCCCTGAACCCGGCAAACTTAATAGGTCTACTCCATCTCTGGTCCGGTGCATTAATTGGGTTGGTCTGGTCTGGGTCAAACCGACCCAGTTGACAGGTTTAGGTATTTTAGGCTGGTGAACAAGTTTTGTTAAAGGTGTCACCAATGAAAGGGGTAATGCGATTTGGCAAGAGGGGTAAGCTTAGCCCTCGGTATATCAGTCCATTTGAGGTTCTTGAGATTGTAGGGCTGGTGGCTTACAGGTTAGCACTGCCGCCCAGTTTGTCCGGAGTCCATCCAGTTTTTCATGTATCTATGCTGAAGTGATACCAAGGAGATGGGGAGTATATCATCATATGGGATTCGGTCTTATTAGACAAGGACCTTCAGTACGAGGAGGAGTCGGTTGCAATTCTTGATCAGGATGTCCAAAAAATTAAGGACAAAGGATATCAGACCGGTAAAGGTTCAATAGAAGCATAGTCCAGTTGATGTATTCAGTCCAAAAAATTTAGCTCACATTTTTTGTATTTGACATTCGGGGAAGAATGATAGGTAAATTGGTATCTGTTATAACGACATAACCTGTCATTATGGGTAAACTATTCATGCAAAGAAATGGGTTAGAAAACTTTTGGGTTGGGGAGTTAAAAAAATTGGGCTAGGGTAGTCTCAGATGATTTCTGAGCGAGGTAAGGTCTAGGAAAATTCGGGAAAGGATTGGGTAGAATGTCTATCTTTGAAATAAATTTCCTATTAGCTAAGATTATAAGGAATCTGTAGGACTTTTCAGAAGTGAATTCGGGTGAGTAGAACTCCCGGTATTGAACTTGACGTGAAAGGGTTAGTTTGGAACGTCAAGGTTTGAAGGTGTGTTGAAAAATGAGAAAATTTGGGAGGATTCTTAAGGTTCTATACCGTTTCAACCTCTATAGAGGTTGATACACCACTATGATGATGATCATTATAGTAGAGAAATTCTCGCTATAGCGGAAGTCAAGGCGGTCAACACCGCTATAGCGGGCGGGTTCCGCTACAACGGTGCCGCTATAGAGGAGTGGAGACTGCTATAGCAGAGTAAGTCGCAATAAATGCTGAAACTTTCCCAAAAACATTCAGAATTATTCAAGAACATTTTGGGGAAGAGCATAGGCGATTCCATATCAGTTTTCCACCAAATTTCTTTCTAAAGGTAAGTATTTTATTCCCCTACTTTAGTACTTCAATTCTCGGACTTTAGAATCGATAGTTATGGGCTTTGGGGAAGGTTTGGCTTGACCTAAGATAGAAAATCTGGTATAACAAGAAATGTGGGTGTAGAAAGCCTTGGGTTTTGTATGTAAACTATTTATTTCTTATTTTAACACCATAATTTGTTAATGTGACTATGAAATTAGTAGTGTTAGCGAATTATGGGTGGAAAGGCCCTAGGTTGGGTAGAATGATCATGGGTTTGGCATGGGGATTAGGATTTGAATATAATCTGGGAATGATTAGGCCAAATTGATTGATTCTAGTATTATTGTGTGATTTTTTTAGACCAAGGTCAAGCGAAAGCTTTGGAAAACAGGAAGGCTCCGGTCTAGTAGAGTTTTCAGGCTAATTCGAGGTAGGTGATGGTTGTTGTTTTTTCAAGATACATTATATGTGCATATTAACTATTATGTAGTATTTCTTTACATTGCATGTTTAGGGAATAAGGAACTTTATGTGAAATGATATCTTGTTGTCAATCCCGTGCAATGACTTGTTTAAATTCTTGTTGGGTTACAAGTGTGGTTTTATTCATTGTGTCTGTGATTGTATGATATCTATGATTTATTGGTTGACTCGGGTACCACGCCTGATACAGGATATCTATCGGTTGGCTTCGATACCACGCCTGGTACAGTTCTATTGATTTCTTGGGTACCATGCCTAGTGTCATGCCCCGAGGCTACCCCCTGGGCGTAACACGAGACTTGGGACCACAAGTGCCCCAAGCTAACCCTTGGTCATAGCATAACTCAGGTATAATAATTAAACATAGCGGAAGCAAAATACGAATTAGATGACTCAATCCATAAGATAAAATCAAAAGAACATGAGTCGAAGAAGACCTGAATATCGTCTATGTCTGAAAAGCCTCTATACATGACATAAGGAGTTGCTAGGACAAGACCCTAGCTAACTCAAAGTACGAAAATAAGTAGTCTAAACAAACTTGAGTCATAACTAGCCCTCGAACAATGAGGACTCACCAACACTGACTGGATATCCGGCTTCGTCTAACCACGAGCCTGCTGGAAAACACTTGAATCTGCATCATCAAGAGAATGCAGCGCAAAATATGCGTCAGTACTACAGGATGTACCAAGTATGTGATATATGCATGATCATGATAAAAACATACTTAAAACATGCTTAAGGTGAACCTTTTCATAAAGAAATAACATAAGAGGATTATCAAGATATAAGACATAAAACATAAAGTACGGTTAAAATTCAAAGTATGATATCATATAACTTCATAGCTTGAAAATAATCATGTGAGAGTTTCTCTTAACCGATATAAACCACGTTGAGCTACATGGAGTCCAGTGTCATGCACCCATACTGAAAAATGTTGTACTAATTGGCCAAAGTTAGAACCATGTTCATAAGGATCCTGTCATAAGCCACAGAGGGCAACCTACGACGGCAACGTAGTTTTGGATTTGGGTTATCTAGAACCCTCACCGCTCGGTGCTAAATACTACTCCCAAAACATATAACATAAGGCTCACATTCATGTGACATATCTAGATGTCAAGCTATTTCATAAACATGTTCATACCCCGTATCTTCATACTACTCATTAATCTTGGTTTAGAAAATGATTCATGAGCATTGATGGCACATTAGGTGTCTTGCATTGCATAATAATTCATAACTTCAAATCTTGCATGGCCTTAGTTCAATTTCATAATGACATATATTTTGATAAAACTAGGAACTAGGCATGCACTCGCTTGAAATTCATGAAATCATGCTATTATTTTCCCCAATTTACTTAAATCAATTCATGCATGTAAAATTTACCATAATTGACCTTCAACTCATGAAATAGGAACTCATATGTAGAAACCATGCAAAATCATATAATTTAATGAAATTTCATAATAAAATCATGAGAAGGTAATTTATAGCAAAACCCATGAGAATTGGGTAAAAATCCTAATTTGTAAGTTCATGAAATCACAATTTGAAATTTGGGATTTTGGGCACAAGGGTGAAAGGAACCCATTGTTAAATACACACATACCTTGATTGAAGTTAACCCACTTGAAATTGAAAAGATTAGGAGGCTTGAACTTGGAGCTTGAGACCTTGAGCTTGAGAGAGTTCTTTTCCTTTTTGGGAGATGAATGAGGTAATGAGAAGGGACTTAGGCTAATGAGGGTGAAAACCCTTCTAGAAATAGTCAAAACGACATCATTTAGGAGTTAAAAGGGTGGGTAATAACTAATATACCCTTGGACAGTAATTTGGAAGAAGCTGGAAAAAGTTGACTTTCAGGGACCACGGATGGGTTCCATGGGTCGTAGACCAAACCACGGCCTGTGGTCTCTACCGTCGTTCTTGGTCAAAATAACAGGCTGTAGAAAGCAAACTATGGGTCAACAAGACGGACCCATAGAATGAATCACGGGTCATAATTTCAAGTCGTGGTTCCTGGGGACTTAGCTGGTCTCTGGTCAGGTTCTACGAGTCAACATGACGGACCCGTAATTTCAATCACGGGCCATAGACTAGACTCGTGGTTCCTGGGACAACAGTCAGCCCACAGGTCAGATTCCATGAGTGGATATTATGACCCGTAGAATGAACTACCGGCCCGTAGAACCCATTCGTGGTTCTCAGACCAGAGGCTAATCCTGCAGACTTAAACTACGGATCCATTCCACGATGCGGTTTAAACTAAGGTCCGTGGTTTGGACCCGTCATTCCTGGAAACATGGGATTTTTTAGAGTTTCAAACTTAGATAGCTGGTTTGATTTTCGGGTTGTTACAATATCTCCCCCTTGGGATCATTCATCCTCGAATGAATACTAAGCAAGGGAAACTGAAGAGAAAACAGCCCAACCAGCAACAAAACATGGAAATCAAGTAATAAACATGAAAACTGAACTTTTCAACTTAAAACATGGATAAATCAACTTCGAAAACATGAATGAATGCTAGGAACATGAGAGTAACTGATGGAATAGGATCGGAGGAACATACTAAGGACGAAACTATTACCTCAAGCTGGAATAGAATCAGAAGGAAAAAGATGAGGGTACTTGGCTTTCATGGTTGATTCCGCTTCCCAAGTAGCTCTTTTAACAAGCTGGTTTCTCCAAAGAACTTTTACCGAAGTGACTTCTTTGTTTCTCAACCTCTGAATTTGATGATCAAGGATTTTTATAGGGACCTCCTCATAGGTGAGACTATCCTTCACACCTACATCCTCCGAAGGAACAATCAAGGTCGGATCACCAACACAGTTCTTCAATAAGGAAACATGGAAAACTGGATGAACCGCTTCCAAATCTGATGGCAAATCTAACTCATAAGCAACCTTACCAACCTTCCTCAGAATGCGATAAGGACCTACAAAACGAGGACTAAGCTTTCCTTTCTTCTCGAATCTCATCACACCCTTCATGGACGATACCTTAAGAAACACCCAATCATCCACCTCAAACTCTAACTCTCTCCTCCTCACATCTGCATAGGATTTTTATCGACTCTGAGTGGTCTTCAACCTCTCCCTAATAAGCTAAACTTTTTCCATAGTCTCATGAACCGAATCTGGACCAATCAAGGTTGCCTCACCCACCTCAAACTAACCAATAGGAGATCTACATCTCCGACCATAAAGTGCCTCATAAAGAGCCATCTGGATGCTAGAGTGAAAGTTGTTGTTGTAGGCAAACTCCATAAAAGGTAAGTGATCATCCCAATTACCTTTGAAATCAATCACACAACCCCTCAACATATCCTCCAAGGTCTAAATGGTACGCTCTACCTTGCCATCTGTCTGAGGGTGAAAAGTTGTACTAAGCTTCACCTGAGTGCCAAGACCTCTCTGAAATGATCTCCAAAACTGAGAAGTAAACTGAGTACCCCTATCTGAAATGATGGACAAACGAACACCATGCAATCGAACTATCTCTCAGATGCAGAGTTTGGCATATACGTCTGCTGAATCTGTAGTCTTAATAGCCAAGAAATGGGATGATTTAGTCATCCGGTCGACAATCACCCAAACTGAATCATGTTGCCTTCGAGTATGAGGTAAACCTGTAATGAAGTCCATATTGATCGCTTCCCACTTCCAAGTAGGAAGGTCAATATCCTGAATCATGCCACTCGATCATTGGTGCTCTACTTTCACTTGCTGACAGTTGGGACACTTAGCCACAAAACCGGCTATGTCCCTCTTCATACAATTCCACCAATAGACTTCCCATAGATCACGGTACATCTTGGTGGCACCGGGGTGAATGGAATATCTGGAACTATAAGCCTCAGTCAAAATTTGCTGGCGCAACCCATCTACATCTGGCACACATAGTCGACCCTGATAACAAAGTACACCATCTCCCTCTTGGGAGAAAACCTCAACCCTTTACTGATGGACTGCACCCATAAGCTGAAGTAAAATGGGATCACTATCTTGCTTTGCCTTCACTTCTACTACCAAGGATGATTCGGAAGAATTCTGAACAATAACACCACCTTCTGTCGATTTCATAAGGCAAACTCCCAATCGAGCTAGTATACGAACCTCTTTAACCAATTCCTTCTTTCCTTTTTAGACTGAAGACACACTACTCATCGACAATCTACTAAGTGTATCCGCCACAACATTGGCCTTACCCAGATGGTAAAACACACTCATGTCATATTCCTTAAGGAGCTCAAGTCATCTCCTTTTGTCGCAAATTCAATTCCTTTTGAGTGAACACATACTGAAGACTCTTATGATCGGTGAATACATCCACATGCACCCCATACAAGTAATGTCTCCAAATCTTCAAAGCAAAGACCACGGCTACCAACTCAAGATCATGAGTAGGGTAGTTCTTCTCATGAGTCTTAAGTTGTCTCGAAGCATAAACAATCACTTTACCACGTTGCATCAAAACACAACCCAAACCAATCCTAGAAGCATCACAATACACAACAAAATCATCTAGGCCCTCGGGTAGAGCTAACACTGGATTTGTGGTAAATCTAGTCTTCAATTCGTGACAGTTCTTCTCACACAAATCAGACCACTAAAATTTTACCTTCTTCTGAGTCAATCGAGTCAAAGGGGAAGCAATGGAAGAAAATCCTTCCACAAACCTCCTATAGTAACTAGCCAAACCCAAAAAGCTTCTAATATCATATGGGGAAGTGGGTCTAGGCCAGTTCTTTACTGCCTCTATCTTTTGAGAATCAACCCGAATACCATCTTTAGTCATAATATGACCCAGAAAAGCAACAGACTGCATCCAAAACTCACACTTGCTAAACTTAGCAAATAACTACCGGTCCTTGAGAGTTTGCAAAACAACTCTCAAATAGTCCGCATGCCTCTCCTCACTCTGAGAGTAGATGAGGATATCATCAATTAAAATAATCACAAATATATCTAGATACTGCTTGAACACGCGGTTCATCAAATCCATAAAAACTACAGAAGCATTTGTTAGACCAAAAGACATCACAACAAATTCATAATGACCATACTTAGTCCTAAAGGCCGTATTCGGAATATTGCACTCTCTAACACAAAGCTGATGATAACTGGATCTAAGGTCAATCTTGGAGAAGAAACTAGCACCCTGAAGCTGATTGAACAAGTCATCAATACTTGGAATGGGATATTTATTCTTGATTGTGACCTTGTTCAACTGACGGTAGTCAATACACATTCTGAGGGAACCATCTTTATTTCGCACGAATAAGACTGGAGAACCCCATAGAGAAATGATAGGCTTGATGAAACCCTTATCAAGAAGATCCTTCAACTAATCCTTTAACTCCTTAAGTTCTGTAGGGGCCATTCTATAGGGAGGGATAGAGATAGGATTCGTATCTGGAAGAAGATCTATCCCAAAGTCAATTTCCCGCTCGGAAGGGACTCCAAGTAAATCCTCGGGGAACACTTCTGGGAATTCATTCACAATGGGAACAGACTAAAGGGATAGGGTTTTGGACTTCGTGTCCATAACCTGAACTATATGATAAACATACCCCTATGAAATCATCTTCCTAGCCTTAAGATAAGATATGAAACAACCTTTTGAGGATGGGGGACTACCATGCCATTCTAAAATAGGTTTATTTGGAAACTTAAAAATGACAACCCGAGTACGACAGTCAACAGAAGTATAACAAGCATGTAGCCAATCCATACCAAGAATAACATCAAAATTTGTCATCTTCAACTCTACTAAATCCGCTGAAGTGACTCTATGAAGGACTGAGATAGAGCAGTTTTGGTAGATTGTTTTGGCTAAGAATGACTCTCCAATAGGAGTAGAAACACAAAAGGGTTCTAAAAGCAATTCAGTACATACTTCAAATTTGCATGCTATAGAAGGGGTCACAAAAGATAAGGAGGCACCGGGGTCTAACAAAGCATACACATTGAAAGAGAAGACTTTCAACATACCAGTAATAACATCTGGGGAACCCTCCTGGTCCTGACGAGAGGACATAGCATAAAGGAAGTTCTGGCGCTGACCACCAGAACTAGAAGTTGTTCCCTGCTAGGCTGGTTGACCTCCTGGGCCTGCTGGAGCAGACTGATCCCTACTACCTCTCTTCCCCTTCTTAGCTAAAGGGAAGTCTCTAATCATGTGTACAACATGTCCACACCTAAAGCATGCACCTGTGCCCAAACGACACTCTCCCGGGTGAGTCTTCCTACACTTACTGCAATTACAGTGGGAAGATCCTTTAGCAACACTCCCTTGAGGCTGTGAATAGGAACCAGAACCTCTACCAGTCTGATCATGATGAGGCCTCTGGGCCTGGGTAGGAGCACTAGCAGAAAAATCAACGGGTCCTGATGACTTCTTCTGGAATGAGGAGCGATGTCCGCCATCAGACCTCTGATAACCAAAACCTGAACCCTCGGATCTAGCCCTCTTGTTCTCCCTATCCATCTCTCTAAGCCTATCTCCCTAGATCTGGTGAGCATGGGTCATGAGTCTGGAAATGTTTATATCACTCAATAGCATAGCAGACCTACACTCCTTTTTCACCAAATCTGAAACCCTATAGATAAACTTGCTCATCTGATCATGCGGGTCCGCTACCATAGAGGGGGCATACCTAGACAACTGAATGAACTTCAAACTGTACTCCTGAACAGTCATAGATCCCTTACTCAAGTTCACAAACTTTTCAGTCTTCGCTTTCCTCAAGTCTCGGGGAAAGAACCATTCGAGGAAAGCTCTCTCAAAACACTCCCAAGTCATAGGGACCACGTCCCTAGCTCTAGCTTCCTTCCATTGTGTGAATTAGATATGAGCCACATCCTTGAGTTGATAGGATGCCAACTCAACACAATCAACCCCAACCACTGCATCACATCAAAGATTTTCTTCACTTCATCAATAAAATTTACAGATCCTCATTCACCTTCAAACCCTAAAACTCTGGTGGGTTCATATGGACAAAATCACAAACTCGGGCTGCTACCCTACCTTAAGGGTGGATGGGGGAAGGAGCCTTCTGATTGGCCTGAGCGGCCAAGGTCTGCGCTAGCAAATGAATGGCATTTCTAAACTACTCATTTGTGACCTCAGGGGCCGGAACTGGAGGAGCAGCATTTCGAGTGGCTTGGTGAGGCATAGCACATTGAGGCTTGATCTGAAACATACAAGGTAAGGATTAGAGGAATATTAGAGTTAAGCTCTATAGCACAATATGCTCATGAAAGAAGTGAAGTTTTCTACGTCATCTTATAGCTTTCCTCCCATGTGTGTGGTGCGCTTCACACACATGAAGGAGACTCTACTCAATATGGCTTTCAGACATCCTAGGACTCTTGAACTTGGCTCTGATACCAAGTTTGTCATGCCCCAAAGGTACCCCCTAGGTGTAACACGAGACTTAGGACCACAAGTTCCCCAAGCTAACCTTAGTCATAGCATAACTCAGGTATAACAATTGAACACAGCGAAAGCATAATACGAATTAGATAACTCAATCCATAAGATAAAATCAAAAGAACATGATTTGAAGAAGAAATAAATATCATCTATGTCTGAAAAGCCTCTATACATGACATAAGGAGTTGTTAGGACAAGACCCTAGCTAACTCAAAGTATGAAAACAAATAGTCTAAACAAATTGGAGTCATAACTATCCCTCAAACAATGAAGACTCACCAACACTGACTGGATATCCGGCTTCGTCTAACCACGAGCCTGATGGGAAACACCTGAATCTGCATCATCAAGAGGATGTAGCGTAAAATATGCGTCAGTACTACAGGATGTACCGAGTATGTGAGATATGCATGATCATGATAAAAACATACTTAAAATATGCTTAAGGTGAACCTTTTCATAAAGAAATAACATAAGAGGATTATCAAGATATAAGACATAAAACATGATGTACGGTTAAAATTCAAAGTATGATATCATATAACTTCATAGCTTGAAAATAATCATGTGAGAGTTTCTCTTAACCAACATAAACCATGTTGAGCTACATGGAGTCCAGTGTCATGCACCCACAATAAAAAAGGTTGTCCTAACGGGCCAAAGTTAGAACTATGTTCATAAGGATCCTGTCATAAGCCACAGAGGACAACCTACGGTGGCAATATAGTTTTGGACTTGGGTTATCTAGAACCTCAATGCTAAATACTACTCCCAAAACATATAACATAAGGCTCACATTCATGTAACATATCTAGATGTCAAGCTAGTTCATGAACATGTTCATACCCGAGATCTTCATACTACTCACGAATCTTGGTTTAGAAAATGATTCATGAGCATTGATGGCACATCAGGTGTCTTGCATTGCATAATAATTCATAACTTGAAAACTTGCATGGCCTTAGTTCAATTTCATAATAACGTATATTTTCATAAAACATAGGAACTAGGCATGCACTCGCTTGAAATTCATGAAATCATGCTATTATTTTTCCCAATTTGCTTAAATCAATTCATGCATGTAAGATTTACCATAATTGACCTTCAACTCATGAAATAGGAACTTATATGTAGAAACTCATGCAAAATCATGCAATTTAATAAAATTTCATAATAAAATCATGAGAAGGTAATTTATAGCAAAACCCATGAGAATTGGGTAAAAACCCTAATTTGTAAGTTCATGAAATCACAATTTGAAATTTGGGGTTTTGGGAACAAGGGTGAAAGAAACCCATTGTTGAATATCCACATACCTTGATTGAAGCTAACCCACTTGAAATTGAAAAGTTTATGAGGCTTGAACTTGGAGCTTGAGAGAGTTCTTTTCCTTTTTGGGAGATGAATGAGGTAATGAGAAGGGACTTAAGCTAATGAGGGTGAAAACCTTTCTAGAAATAGTCAAAACGATATTATTTAGGAGTTAAAAGGGTGGGTAATAACTAAAATACCCCTGGATCATAATTTGGAAGAAGCTAGAAAAAGTAGACTTTCAAGGACCACGGATGGGTTCCACGGGTCATAGACCAAACCATGGCCCGTGGTCTCCACCCGTCATTCTTGGTCAAAATAACAGGCAGCAAAAAGCAAACTATGAGTCAACACGATGGACCCGTAGAATAAATCATGGGTCTTCATTTCAAGTCGTGGTTCCTAGGGACTTAGCTGGTCTTTGGTCAGGTTCCATGAGTCAACAGGACGGACCCATAATTCCAATCACGGGCCATAGACTAGACTTGTTGTTCCTGGGACAACAGTTAGCCCACAGTTCAGATTCCACGAGTGGATATTATGACCCGTAGAATGAACTACAGTCCGTAGAACCCACTTTTGGTTCTCAGACCAGAGGCTAATCCTATAGACTTAAAACACAGATCCATTCCATGACTCGTGGTTCAAACCACGGTCCGTGGTTTGGACCCGTCATTCCTGGAAACATGGGATTTTTTAGAGTTTCAAACTTAGATAGCTGGTTCGATTTCTAGGGTGTTACACCTGGTATGGGATATCTATCGATTGGCTCAGGTTTCATGCCTGGTACAGGTTCTATAATGGTTGGCTCAGGTACCATGCCTGGCAAAGGTTTGATTATACATGTTTAGTTGTTCATGTTTATTTATTCTTCCTTGTGTTTGTTCCATGAGTGAACTGGGTTAATTGTTGATATGCATTTATTTCCTATTGGTCCATGAGTGGCCGGGTTGTTGTGTTTAAATGCTGGAATAGTTCTTGTATAGACCGGGTTGTTTGTTAAAGATCATAGCTTATGTCTTAGGGATCCTTGGGTGGTCTAGGTACTTAAAGGTTAGGTTGAATCTTATTTGAAGTTGTTCTTGTGGTGGTTTGTGGACATGGTATATATGTTTGTTAAGTTAATTAATGACTGAGAGTCTTATTTATACTCACTGGCTTGGATTTATATATTATATCTGGTTTTTCTATGTTTCAGTTATTTGTTCATCTCTCGTATGTTTGAAGTTGACCGATGATCCTACCAGTACACTATTGTTTTTGTATACTGATACTGCACTTTCTCTTCTTTTCTGAGTACATGGCATATTTCGGCGGCTGCTACGCGACCTCAACTGTAGTTCCAATGTTTCCATAATCCAAAGGGGAACTACTTCTTTCGGGCTTCCATGGGTTCATCTAGTGTACTTCTAGTCCATTATTTTGGACTTAGACTTCTTATTTGTTGGATTGCATACTCGTATTCTAGACTTAGTAGATATTTTGGTACATAACTTTTAGATTTTAGGGGATATTTTCTGCATTAGTTTGTTTTGTTTTAAACTTATAGACACGAGATCTTGCTTTTATTTATGAAACTGGTTTTAGCTGTTAGCTTAGTTAAGTATTGGCTTGGTTACTTGGTTCGCTCACCGGGAGTTTTGAGTGGGTGCCACTCATGGCAGTTTAGGTCGTGACAAATTCATTGGTATGTGAGTGCATTAGTTATGAATTAAGGTCATACAATGCCCCTAGCATAAAGTTAAGTTGAAAGTGTCCTTACCGATTTAGTTTTAGGCTAAGTTTAAACTAAAGTCAACTTTGAACAAGCACTCCTCCTAGAATATAAGGAGTTATGGGGACCAATTCTCATTAAATTAAATATCTCTGAGTCTTCTTTCCAATGCCATTGACCATTTGTTAATCCACTTCCGAAGTAAAAAGTTATGACCATTTTACTGAAGACTATTTCTGTTGAAAAGCTGAGGTCCCTATAGAGGGATCAGGCCGCTATAGCGGGGCCTCTACAGCAGGCTACGTGTAGTTAAATGCAGTTTTTAGACATAAAATATTATTTTACTCTCCAAACTCATGCAAGGTCTGGCTACGGCAAGGGAGGGACGATTTCTTTAGTTTTCTACTGATTTTCTCCTTCAAGGTAAGTCCTTCTATTAATCTAACATTCGTTTGATTCTAAAATCCTTAGAGTAACATTAGATTGATCATGGTGGGGGTAAAAAGTTAACATAGGTGGAATTTTATGGTGTAAAGTGAATTGATAAGTTGAAATCCCTTGAATTCGAGTTAGTGTTGATAGATTATGTCCTTGGGACTAGAAATTGATTTAACCATTCCAAGATATAGAGATTTTGAGTAGATTGACGGGTAGAAAACCCTGGAATGATAAGTTTAGGCATAAGCTTGGGTTAAAATCAATGAAAGTTAGGTTATATGCCTAAAATTGGTAGACAATGGTTGAATTGTTATTTATTGTTATTGTTAGACCGAGATCCAGTTAAGCAGCAAGAAAAGGCAAGGCAACCGCGTAATAGTGCATTTTGTAGTAGCATCTTAGTGCCCAAGTAGGTTATAGTTTATGAGTAGTAGACTGTGCTTAGAAATCATACTCATAACATAGATTTGATGGGAGAAATCATGCTTAGGCATTTGGGCACGGAGTTCGAATGGACAAAACATATGATTAATGTAATAAGTACCTAATTATGTATTGATATGTTAATATATGAATCCTTGATGGGTGTTTTGTGTTTGTATGACTCCATGGTGGATTGAAATATGAATTATGTGATTATAAATGATAAGAAGATTGTGTGAGCTTATAATCTAGTGATTCAGCCTAATTACCATAAAAGGGTAAACTTGGTAGTACGTGTGTTTGGAATACGGGATAATCTTGCTTAAGGTTAGCGATGAGAATTAATTATGGTATGAGGAGGCGGTCACATAATTTAAGATCCTAAGTTCAAGTTAGGCTAAGGTTAGAAAGTAGAAGGTATAAGGATGTATGACTTTAAATAGAGTTTAGGCTCCATTAGATTGAATGGGCACTCCTAAAATGAGTACTTGAATTTAATGAATATGGCTTTATAATGCTTACTTGAATAAGTTATGGATTGGTCTGCGGACATGTTGTAATTGATGAAACCAATGACTCATATCTACATTGTGATTTGGTGTGTTATAGAATGATCATTGTTTACATGAAATGATTAACTCGAGTTGATCAAGTGTTTGGGTAGTTGTCTATTATTGCACTTCATGCTTAAGGAAGGTAATTCTAAAATGATATATTAAGTAATAATCACATATAATGAGGGTATATTAAAGGCTTATTGATTGTACAAGTATGATTTCTTATTCTCGTGTGGTTATGATTATTGTGATATCTATTGTTATAATGGGATGTATCGATATTGGACATCTTCACAGGATTGGTTGATGTTATTCATTGGTTGGCTCGAGTACCACGCTAGTAAAGTTTTTATGATTTATTGATTGGCTCAGGTACCATGCCGATATAGTTTTTATGATTTATTGGTTGGCTCAGGTACTACATCGGTACAGTTTTTATGATCCATTAGTTGGCTCGGATACCACACTAGTACAGTTTTTATGATTAATTCATTGGCTTGGGTACCACGCTGGTACAGTACATGGACAGGAGTTCATCCCCTGTAGGTCATTTCTAGTAGACGACCATAAGACCCTTAGCATATGTCTACCAGATATTGGTGAAGTTTGATGGTTCTTTGAATGGACCAGGTTTATGATTATTGTTATTATTGTTATTTATATTGGTTCCATGAGTGGACCAGATTATATTATGGTTGTTGTTTTAAGATCCTTCTGTGGTCCAGTTACTTGGCATATATTTGGGATCTTTGTGCGGTTTGGTTGTGGTCTGGTTACTTGGATTTTATTTTGGGATCCTTGTGTGGTCTGGTTAGTTAGCATATATTTAGAATCCTTGTGTGGTTCAGTTAATTGTCATATATTTGGAGTCCTTGTGTGGTCCAATTACTTGGCTGTTGTTTTGGGATCCTTGTGTGGTCTGGTTACTTGGCATATATTTTGGATTCTTGTGTGGTCCGGTTACTTAGAATATATTTGGGATTCTTATGTGGTCCGGTTACTTGGCATATATTGGGGATCCTTGAGTGGTTTGGTCTAGGGAGGTAGAAGAATGGCATATATTCTGTTATTGTCTACTTACTCATGGGTAATATGAGGGATAAAGATAGCACAAGTGGAGAAAAATGATGTAGATTAAATTGTTATATAAGTGGTTGTGCTTTTTTCTGTGATTTCTATATTGTGTTTATGTGATCTAACCCTGGTTTGTTGATGATACCTACCAGTACGTGTTGTTTATACTGATACTACTCTTGCTATACCCTTTTTGGGTATAGTCTGGTTGCAGGATTCAGCAGATGTTTCAGGCATGATGCAGTAAAGATCTCCAACAGCTTTTGTTATTTGTTCCTACAGTAAAAGTTCTGTCTTGATTTTGTACTCCCTCTTAGTAGATTTTATACCTGTTTAAACTAGTTTCTTGGGAAAGGTTTTAGTTGTATTCAAATGTCTTAAAATTGGTTGTAATTTTTATAAAGTATTATTATGGTTTTTATTGATTTCCGCATGTCTTTTAAAATGGTGGTAAGAGTTCTCCTATCTAGGTGGATTAAAGTAGGTGCCCACGCGATTTGAGTAGTTGGATCGTGATAATTTGGTAGTCTTCTAGTGTTAGAGAAAATGCCAAATAGAGTCATATGGATTCATGTGTTGACGTCCACATCTAATCTCTAGGAAGCTATGAGGCATTCTAGAAAATTATTCCACTTCTTTCCTCCTTTTGTGCGGTCTGTTGCTTGCTTGTATGAGTTGAGTCCAATTGGTATCTCCTGATTCTAATTGGTATCTCAACGAGGTAAATGGATGTCGTTTGACTCCGGCTGAAATGACACAAGCAAAGGAAGTTAGAATCGGGAAGGTTTCAATTGGTATCTGTCCATAGAGGCTATGTAAATGCATGGATAATCGACTAACGAATATCTATGAGGCTAATAAAGGATAATAAAAATGGCTTATTTAGTGGTGAAACTTGAGATTGGTGCTTATGTATATTGTATTGCTAGAATAACTGTGAATATGTGAAATGTGATTGTTTCAATTACTATGGAATTCGTGGTTAGTGAAAAATCATAACTTAGTTATGTATTGGTGGTTAAAGGAATTATTTTCTATGTGGTTTAACTAGAAACTATGTTCTAAAAGTTGAGCATGGACTTATCATTGGTAAAATGGTAAGGCGATAAAACTGGCTTACGACTGTGGGGCACTCCAGTTTCAGGATAGTCAAGATTTAATTGAGGACCATCGGAAAAAATGCTATTGTTGAAAAATAGCGGGATTTGTTATTATGAAAAGTTTTCTTGGTGTGATTCATAACTTGTTTTAAATAATGTGATATTAAGTTCTTGTTTACACATGGATGGGTTCGGTCTTGGGAGTATGTTAAGGGCCATAGTGCGATTTCATGTGTCAATGTTGAAAACAGGAAAGGGGAATGAGGGAATTTTGCAGAAAATGGTAAATTTCTGGGTTGCTACCTTTGGGGGTCGCCATAGCAGCGTGCAAGCCTCTATAGCGGGATGGACAGGGAAAAATCCCTTCCCTGTTTTCTCCTGTTTTGCTTTTTAATTTCCGAGTTATTTTAAGTTGCCAGTTGAGCTGCAAGCTATTGCATGAATTATAAAATCGCCTATAGAAAGGTAAATCATGCATTCAAAATAAGGATTAACAAAACTAGCATCCATGTGAAATAAAAGGTAGGGGTGAAATATTGTTTATTTGAGGTAACTCATATATTTGAGCATCCGACTTTATTTGACATTGTCACGACCCAACCCGCCGTGAGTGGCACCCACCCAACCCCCCGAATGAGCGAACCAATACTGCCCAACACTTAGCCTAATCTAACAGCTTAAAACCAGTTGCATAAAATAAACTAGCATTTCAATATCTCAACACTAATATCATAAAATCCTGCGAAAAACAAAATCCTCCCTAGGACCTGAAAATCACCGTACCAAAGTATCTACCAAGTCTAAAATGCGAGGATGCAACCCCAAAACAAAAGAGAGAGTTTAAGCCCGAAACAATTGGGCTACAACTTAAAGAATACAACAAGGTAGCTCGATCGAAGTAGCTCACCCTTGAGATCTAGAAATGCCGGGACTACAGGTGAGGTCGTGCGTCAGCCGCAGAAAGATTGCATGTGCTCACAAAAAAAACAAGTGCAGAATCAGTACATAATCACTGTGTACTGGTAGGATCATCGGCCAGCACCAATAAAAAAAAATATGAACAATAACTAAGCTAAGTAAGGCAAAGTAGGCATGTAACCAGTCCACAACATAACTAAATACAGATCTCTTCCTCAATGAATTAACCACATAGACTCATTTAAAAAGCAATTACCAATCTGAACAATACACAAGTACCCTTTTTATATAACCCGGACTACCAAGGATCCCTAGAACACCAACCATATTCTAGCATGCAATCCTGACCTACACTAAGACCATATAAAGAAATCACACTTCAAAATACAACTCGATCCACTCATGGAATCATCGAAAGAAATACAACCAAAACAATAAACAATCACGTATCAGGCGTGGTACCCGAGCCAACCATTAGTAACCTATACCAGGCGTGGTACCCGAGCCAACCAAATAGTAACCTGTACCAGGTGTGGTACCCGAGCCAACCAAATAGTAACCTTTACCAGGCATGGTACCCGAGCCAACCGAATGTCACACAAAAATCCAATAGTCAATAACGATGAACAATAGCACACTTGTAAACCAACAAGCAACAACAACTAGTTTATTTCACAAGACTGACAACTGGACCATTAGACATTGAAAAACCATTATGTAAGCATGCAACTCATACAATACCAAACAGTAGTACATGAACACATAATGTATATTGGAAACACAACATCCATCACCTACCTCGAATTACTCAAAGCTCTATTGAACCGGAGCCTTCCCTTTTTCTGAAGCCCTTGCTTGTTCTTGGTCTAGAAACAGATATACAATAACTATAATCAATTACTGGCCTAAAATACCCAGATTATACAAAAATCCTAATCCCCAGGCCAAACTATGATCATTCCACCACTTTCTCGGGCTTTCCCACCATCAATTCACCTAATGCTACCATTTTTATGGATAAGTTTAGAGAATTATGGCTAAATGATCATAACCCAACAATAATTAACAAGACCCAAGAACTTCTATGCCCTAGAATCCCCCTTTTTTCTTGGATTCTACCATTCCTAGGTCAATCCAAACCTCTCCCCAAGTTCCCAACTAGTAATTCTACTCCGTAGGAATGATCTAAGTTAGGGGAGTAGAATCCTATCTTTAGGTCAAAAATAGTAGAAAACGGAGTAGGTTCACCCAAAATCGCCCTGCCCTTCTCCCAAAACATTCTTGATGAAAACTGAATATTTTGTGAAAGTTTTCTGCATTAAATCATGACTCATCCGCTATGGTGGTCCACACTCCACTATAGCGGTATCGCCATAGCGGAATCGTCTGCTATAGCAGTGCTGACCGATGTTGACTTTCGCTATAGCGGTAATTTCTCCGCTACAGCGGAGGCCACTGTAGCGATGTGTCAACCTCACATGGGACAGAAAGTCATAAAGTTCCCCAAAAATGCTTGTTTTATGACACACTTAATTTCCTGATGTTCCAGAACAACCCCTTCACGTCAACCCTCATACTGAGAGTTTGACTTACCCGAATTCACTTCCAAAAAGTCCCCCGGACTCCTCTATGTATTAGCTACCATGAAAACTAGATCAATACCAGACACATTACTTAATCCTCATCCGAATTATCCAAGACCATACCTCACTCCAAAACCGGCCGAGACTAGCCTAGCCCGAAATTCCCAACTCCCAAACCCAGAAGTTTTCTAACTCTAAACTTGGCACAAAAGGTTTACCTATAACGACGAACTCGGTTATTACAACAGATACCAATTTACCCATCATTCATACCCAAATAATCAAACCTGAATATATGGAAAATAAAAGAGCAAAAGTGAAGTACCTGAATCCTCAAACAAGTGAGGGTACTTGTCCCGCATGTCCTTCTCGATATCCTAAATGGCTTTCTTAATCAGATGATGCTTCTATTGAAATTTTACCGATTTTATCTCTTTTATCCTCAACTTCTGGATATCCCGATCAAGAATCGCAACTGGTTCCTCTTCATACCAAAGATCCTTGTCTAGTAATACTTCATCCCACTTGATAATGTAATCTCCATCCCTATTGTACCGCTTCAACATAGATACATAGAATACTGGATGGACACCAGATAAACTAGGCGGCAGTGCTAACCAATAAGCCACTGGCCCTACCATTTTGAGGACCTCAAATGGACTGATAAACCGAGGGCTGAGCTTGCCCTTCTTACCAAAATGCATAACCCCCTTCATTGGTGACACTTTCAATAGTACTTGTTCACCAACCTGAAAATACATGTCTCTTACCTTGCGATCCGCGTATTCCTTTTGCTAGCTCTGGGCTACTAGCAATTTGGTATGAATGCCCCTTACGTTTTCCTACGCTTTCCTTACCAAGTCTACGCCCAGAGGCTTCACATAACCTGTCTCAAACCACCCTATAGAGGATCTACAACCCCTCTCATACAGTACCTCAAAAGGTGCCATGTCAATACTGGAGTGGTAGCTATTATTGTATGAGAACTCACACAACAGCAGGAAGTGGTCCCAATGACCTCCAAAGTCAATCACACATGCTTTCAGCATGTCTTCGAATACTTAGATTGTCCTCTCTGACTGACCATCAGTCTGAGGATGGAAAGTTGTACTGAAAGTGAGTTGAGTGCCCAACTCTTCAGGTAACCTACCCCAAAACTTAGAGGTAAACTGCGTGCCCCTGTCTAAAATGATGGATAGTGGTACCCCATGCAGTCTCACAATCTCCTTCACATAGATCTTAACCAACTGCTGCGAATGATAGTCCACTCAGACTAGAATGAAATGAGCTGACCTGGTCAGCCTATCCATAATGACCCAGATTGAGTCATACTTCCCCAAAGTCTTTGGAAGACCCACCATGAAACCCATGGATATCCTTTCCCACTTCCACTCGGATATGGGCATTCTCTGAAGTAGTCCTGCAGGCTTTTGGTGCTCATATTTGATCTGCTGACAGTTCTAACATTGGACACGAAATTAGCTATATCCCTTTTCATCCCAGGCTACCAATAAAGTTGCCTCAAATTCCTGTACATCTTTCTTACGCTTGAATGAATTGAGTACCGCGAACCATGAGCCTCTGTCAGTACCTTCTAAATTATATCATCAACCCGAGGAACACAAATCCTTCCTTTGAAATTCATTACCCTGCCAGAGTCCAACGTGGCATCCTTGGACTCTCTGAACATTACCTTTCCCTAAAGCTTGCTCAACTGTGAATCTTGAAATTTCTTGGCCTTTATCTCCTCTATGAATGTGGATTCGACCTCAATACTGGCCAACACTCCACCCTTTTCTGAGATACCTAAGTGCATGAACCTAGATTTTTAAGGCCTGAATCTCCTTTGCCAGTGGTTGCTTAGACACCCCCAAATAAGCCAAACTGCCCATGCTGATGGTCTTTCGGCTCAGTGCATCTACCACCATATTAGACTTACCCGAACGGTACTGGATGGTCACATCATAATCTTTCAACAACTCCATCCACCTCCTTTGTCTCAGATTCAAGTCCTTTTGAGTGAATACATGTTGCAGATTGTGATGATCGGTGAACACCTCACACTTGACACCATAAAGGTAGTGTCTCCAAATTTTGAGTAAAAACACTACTGCTGCCAACTCCAAGTTATGGGTTGGATAGTTTTTCTCATGAACCTTCAATTGCCTAGAAGTATATGCTATCACATTCCTGTCCTGCATCAATACAGCACCCAAACCCAAATTTGAAGCATCACAATATACAATGAAATCCTTACCTTCAATCGGCAATGAAAGGATGAGAGACGTGGTAAGAAGTGTCTTGAGCTTTTGGAAGCTCTCTTCACACTTGTCAGACCACACAAACGGTACCTCCTTCTGAGTTAACCTTGTCAAGTGAGTAGCAATGGATGCAAAATCCTTATCAAACCTGCGATAGTAACCTGCAATCCTCACAAAACTCCACACCTCCGTCACAGAGCTAGGCCAGACCCAACTCTTAACTGCCTCAATTTTCTAGGGATCCACCATCACCCCTTTTTCTGACACTACATACCCAAGGAAGGCAACTTAAGTCAACCAAAATTCACACTTAGAAAATTTCGCATAAAGCTTCTGATGCCTCAATATATCTAAGACAATACGGACATGCTCAGCATGCTCCTCCTTACTCTTGGAGTAGATCAAAATATCATCAAGAAACACAATGATGAAAGAATCCAAATAAGACTTAAACACCCCATTCATCAGACTCATGAATGTTGCCGGTGCATTGGTCAACCCAAATGACATCACTAGGAACTTGTAATGCTCATACCGAGTTCAAAAGGCAGTCTTAGGGATGTCCTCGGGCCTAATATTTAACTGATGATACCTTGACCTTAAGTCAGTTTTTGAAAACATAGATGCACCTTGTAACTGGTCAAAAAGATCATCAATACAGGGTAAAGGGTACTTATTCCGGATGGTAACCTTGTTCAACTACATGTAGTCTATGCACATCCGCATACTACCATCCTTCTTTTTCACAAACAACACCGGAGCACCCCAAGGTTAAGCATTGGGACGGATAAAACCCTTATCTAGGAATTCCTGAAGCTGAGTCTTAAGTTCCCTTAACTCTGCCAGAGCCATATGATACAGAGGAATAGAAATTGGGAGAGTGCCCAGCTTTATGTCAATACAAAAATCGATGTCCCTATCCAGAGGTATACCAGGCAAATCCGCCAAAAATACCTCCTGAAACTCTGAAACAACCAGAACTAACTCAATAGATGGGGACTCCACACTATCATCCCGGAGATGAGCCAAGAAGGTAAAACTCCCTCTCCCCACTAGCTTCCTAGCCCGAATAAATTATATTATTTTAGACGGCTTAGGCATGTACACACCTTCCCACTCTAGTCTATCTTTACCCAGAATTTCTACAGCCACAGTCTTAGCATTACAATTCAATACGGCAAGATAGGGAGACAACTAGGTCATGCCTAATATAACATCAAAGTCTACCATATCTAGAATTACCAAATCTACCCAAATCTGCAACTCCACAAACATCACCGAACAAGTATAGTAAACATGAGTCACAATTACTGACTCTCCTACCGGGGTAGACACATGGATAGGGGAATAAAGGACATCACATATTAAATCAAGATCCCATGAAAAGTTCACAGACACATAAAAGTAAGTAGATCCTGGGTTGAATAGTACAGAAGCCATCCTATCACAGATAAGAATTATACCTGTGATCACCGCGTCTGATGCCTCCACCTCAAATCTACCTGGAAAAGCATAGCAGTAAGCTCGGTCATCAATTCGAGCAACTTTCTTGGCTGGCTGCGCCATACCCCTTCCTATGCTTTCATTACCTCTATCTCCTTGATATCCCTGGAAGTTACCTCGCCCACCCTGTGGATGACCTCTAGCATAACCACCTCTACCTACTGGGACCACAGCCTTAGACTGCTGTTGAGCTTGATTACTAGTTTGTCTGTGAGGGCACTACCTCTTAAAGTGTCCCAGATCACCATAATGGAAACTACCGCGATCAAGTGTAAGCCTGCTGGTAGATGTAAGAAGCTCTCTGGCCTCTAGGAGCTTATGACTGCTGATTATATCCCGAACGACCACATGTAGCAGCTGGCAGAGATGAGTAAATAGGACGGGCAGAGTACACATGCTGATTGTGGCCCCAAGAGTATGAACCACTGAATTTTTCCTCATTCCAGAACTTCTTGGCTAACACTTTATCCTGCCCGACCTGCTTAACCCCTTCTAACTTCTTCACATAATCGGTGACCTCATTGAAGCTTCTCCCTGCTGAAGTCATGTGCACAGACAGCACTTGCAAATCAGTTTTCAGACCTTTCACAAACAACTGAACCCTCTCCTCTTCGATACCCAACAATTGTGTAGCAAAATGAGACAAGGCATGAAACTTGGCCTCATAAGTAGAGACCAACATGCTACCCTGTTACAGAGCTAGGAACTCATCCTTTTTGCAATCTCTAAAAGTACGAGGTACATACTTCTCTAAGAAGAGAGCATGAAACTGTTCCCAAGTCAGTGGAGGCAAGGTCGGTGGCCGATATTCCACATGAGATCTCCACCATTGCTTAGCATCACCCTGCAGCTGAAAGGTAACGAATTCAACCCTATGTTGTTGCACAATGCCCAACTTGTGCAGCCTCTCATAACAATTCAATAAAAATTCATAGGCATCTTCCTTCTCAGTACCCTGAAATGTAGGAGGTTTCAGCTTGAGGAACTTGGTCAGTATCTTGTCCTCATTCCCTGTCATAACCGGACCTAGCATTGGTTTGAGAAAGTCATTTGTGCCCGATGCTGCATCCATTCTAGGAGCTATAGTAATCGCTGGTTGGATGTCCGGAGCCTGATCTGCAACCTGCACCAACCAGTCCACTTAAAAAGAACACACGTGCTGAAATGCCTCGGGCGTGATAGAGGAAAGACCTACACCTCCAGCCAATACTACCTCTGCTTTCTCCACACCCTCCTCAATAGCAACCTCGACTTCCTCTTCAACCTAATCCTGGGGTGGGGGAGGGGTCGCCTCACGCGCTCCTGCAGTTGCCTGAGCTCCACCCTTGGCGGGTGTTGCTCTACCTAGGCCCCTGCCCCTTCCCCTTAGTCTACCTCTAACAGTAGGGTCTGCTACTGGGACCACTTGTCTCGCTCCATTGTTCCTTGTATTAACTATCTGCGAACAGAAGAGTGAAAGAGTTAGATACCAATTTGTATCACCAGATACCAATTGAAATTAAGTTATAGCACGAAGAAAGAAAGGAGAGATAGTTTCCTAAAGTCCTATAGATTCTCGAAGAAAAGTACAGACATTTTCATACCACTCCACAAGACTCTACTAGACTCATTTTGGTACGACGAGATCAACAAACCTAGGGATCTTATACCATCTTTGTCATGACCCAACCTGCCGTGAGTGGTACCCACCCAACCCCCCAAATGAGTGAACCAATAATACCCAACACTTAGCCTAATCTAACAGCTTAAAACTAGTTGCATAAAATAAACTAGCATTTCAATGTATCAACACTAATATCATAAAATCCTGCAGAAAATAAAATCCTCCCAAGGACCTAAAAGTCAACGTAGCAAAACATCTCCCAAGTCTAAAATGTGAGGATGTAACCCCAAAACAAAAGAGAGAGTTTAAGCCCGAAATAATTGGGATACAACTTAAAGAAGACAACAAGGTAGCTCGACCGAAGTAGCTCACCCTTGAGATCGATAAAAAAACCAGGACTACAGGTGAGGTCGTGCGTTAGCCGCCGAAAGATTACCTGTACTCACAAGAAGAAACGCAAGTGCAGAATTAGTACACAACCATCGTGTACTGGTAGGATCATCGGCCAACACCAATAAACAAAATATCAACAATAACTAAGCTAAGTAAGGCAAAGTAGGCAGGTAACTAGTCCACAACATAACTAAATACAGATCTCTTCCTTAACGAATCAACCACAGAGACTCAGTTAACAAGTAATTACCAATCTGAATAATAAAGAAGTACCTCTTTTATATAACTTGGACCACCAAGGATCCCTAGAACACCAACCATATTCTAGTATGCAATCACGGCCTGCACTAAGACCATATACAGAAATAACACTTCAAAATACAACTTGGTCCCCTCATGGAACCATCAAAAGAAATACAACCAAAACAATAAACAATCCCGTACCAGGCGTGGTACCCCAGCCAACCATTTGTCATTCCCGTACCACGCATGGTACTTGAGCCAACCAAATAGTATCCTATACCAGGCATGGTACCCGAGCCAACCAATTAGTAACTTGTACCAGGCGTGGTACCCAAGCCAACCAAATAGTAACCTATACCAGGCATGGTACCCGAGCCAACCAAATAGTAACCTGTATTAGGCATGGTACCCGAGCCAATCGAATGTCACATAAAAATCCAATAGTCAATAATAATAAACAACAACACACTTGTAAACCAACAAGCAACAATAACTAGTTCATTTCACAAGACTGATAACCAGACCAATAGACATTCAAAAACTATTACTTAAGCATGCAACTCATACAATACCAAGCAGTAGTACATGAACCCATAATGTATATTGGAAACACAACAGTCATCACCTACCTCAAATTACTCAAAGCTCTATTAAACTAAAGCCTTCCATTTTCCTGAATCCCTTGCTTGTTCTTGGTCTAGAAACAAATATACAATAACTATGATCAATTACTGGCCTAAAATAACCAGATTATGCAAAAATCCCAATCCCTAGGCCAAACTATGATCATTTCACCTCTTTCCCGGGCTTTACCACCATCAATTCACCTAATGCTACCATTTTTATGGATAAGTTTAGAAAATTATGGATAAATGATCATAACTCAACAATAATTAACAAGACCAAGAACTTTTATTCTCTAGAATCCCCCTTTTTCTTGGATTCTACCATTCCTAGGTCAATACAAACCTCTCCCCAAGTTCCCAACTAGTAATTCTACTCCATAGGAATGATGGTACTAAGTTAGGGGAGTAGAATCCTTACCTTTATGTAAAAAAAATGGTGGAAAATGGAGTAGGTTCGCCCAAAATTGCCCTGCCCTTCTCCCAAAATATTCTTGATAAAAACTGAACATTTTGGGGAAGTTTTTTGCATTAAATCCTGACTCATCCATTATGGAAGTCCACGCTCTGCTATAGAAGTACCGCCATAGCAAAACCATCCGCTATAGCGATGCTGACCAACATTGACTTCCGCTATAGCGGTAATTTCTCTGCTATAGCAGAGGTTGCTGTAGTGATATGTCAACATTTATGGTAGTTGACATGGGATAGAAAGTTGTAAAGTCCTCCAAAAGTGCCTGTTTTACAACACACTTAATTTCCTGACATTTTGGAACAACCCCTTCACGTCAACCCTCATACCGAGAGTTCTACTTACGTGAATTCACTTTCGAAAAATCCCTCGGACTCCTTTATGTCTTAGCTACCAGTAAAACTAGCTCAATACCAGACACATTACCCAATCCTCACCCGGATTGTCCTAGACCATACCTCACTCCAAAATCAGTCGAGATTAGCCTAGCCCAGAATTTCTAACTCCCAAAACAGGAAGTTTTCTAATTCTAAATTTGGCATGAAAGGGTTACCCATAATGAATAACCCGATTATTACAGACTTGGTGGTTTTTATTGTTGTCATTGGTCAGGGTGTTGCCTTGGTGGATTTCTGTACTAATCATATGTAATGACCCTTCCGGTTATTTCCACGTATACGTTTTCCTTGAACCGTTAGAGCTTGTTTGTAGCGGCCCCAAGTCACTTAAGGCTTGTCAGGACCGGTATTTCGGTACCGGGTCTATTTGTTTGGTCGTATGATAAGTTTTGAAGACTAGTAAGTCGGCAAAAGTTATCGTAAGTTCCTTTAATAAATTTTCTGAACTTTGGGTAAAATGTCTCTGGACTTTTCTCCCAATATATAAAGAGTTAGAAGTCCCCCAAAATACCAAATAGAAGGTCTACGAGTCTAGTTTCCAACGCACAAAACCTCACGTCCAACTGATCTTGGAGTAAAAGGTTATGACTGTTTTACCGCGGACTGTCAGGCAGAAACCGGGTCGCGAACCAGGTCGGGTCAAACCGATTTAAAGCCTCAACTTCACGTTTTAAAATGTCATTTCAGTTCTGAAACAGTGAGAAAACATAAGGGAGGATTCCAAGAGAGTTCTTGAGTATCAAAATCGTGCGTTGGTGAATTGCGAGCCTAAGTTTGAGAATTTATTAACATCACGTGTATTTGAAAATATTTTATTTGAAAGTTGAATTTGGTAAAAAGTTATATTATTATTACCTCTTTAAAATATTTTAAAGGTTTATGAAAAATATTTTTTTGGTTACGATATAATGGTATATGTATTTATTTTATAAGATTTTTGTACATTGTAATATTTTAACGGAGATAGTAAATTTAGTTATGTTAAAATTTATTATTATAATATAGTAGGTTTTATTCGAAATAATTTTCTAATGATTATGGTATATTCAAAAATTATATTTATTTTACCACAAATCTATGCAATACCCGAATATATATGTAATGGGATAAAATGAGCTAATATTACTTGACACCTCAAGGAACACGTGTGACCTTTTGCATATAATGGGTAATGGCTAAGTGATTAGTGGCATACATTAGTTAATTAATTAATTAATGTAGTAAAGGTCATTTACCTTGTTTTGTTTAGTAGCTGCATACGTGCATACACTTATATATATACATTTAGCTCTTTATCCCATTACTGATATATATAGAACATTAAACGAGTTTGGCAGAGAAATTATATTGACGAACTCCGAAAGAAAATTGGTTATCTACGTCAAGTTATTCAAGCCCGAGTTCAAGTTTGATTTTGTTCCGGAGCTTCTTTTCGGAGAGGTTCGAGCTTGTCATCGGACGACAGGTAGGTTACGGTTTATTTTCCCTAGACTCCGCATATATAGGATAAAATTGTATTAATGGGCATCCTATGGTTGGGTTATTAGGTTAGTACCACAGACCTCGACCGCTTTATTCATTTCCGCCTACTTTTGTTCCTCTGTTGCTTGTAGTTCTTGCCGATATATTTTATTTACCCTTGTGGTCCTGTGAGACCTTGTTGACTCTGCAACATAGAAGGTGGGATTTTGGGAATGTCCGCGAGTCCCGGGCATAGAAATATCCTTCTAGGCTGGTTATGCTTGCTGAGTAGCTGTGGGCCTGTGCAGGGTCGATAGGTTGATTGTGAGCTGCTGGGCAGCTATTGTGTGTGATCATACCATTTCCATGCATATAAAGAGGTTTTATCCATGTTTTACTATGGTTTTGGCTTCGGGCCTACTGGCACTATTTTCTAACCTTGCATGGCCCCGGGGGCCTGTTTTTAATGGAAATGATTTGGAAATAGTTTGATTTAACTTGTGAATATTCCTGGGTAAAAGAAAGTAAAATTATGTTTTAAAATACAAGTTTTACTATTAACGCTAGACTCGACAGGGCCGGGGTGCTAGTTGAGTTTTCTTGCTACTTGAGATGATTTTTAGCCTCGATCGGACCGAGCACCTGAGATGACTTTCTATTGTTTAGACCCGGTTATGCCCGGGCACCCTTGGAAGGGTTTTTGAGATATTTTCCTACTACTTTAGTCCTGGAAAGGGTCTGGGCATGCATATTCGAGACTGGGTCTCTATCTTGAACCCGGACTTGCTTCCGGACGACATATTTGATACTGAGTTTTAGTATGGGGTCAGGGACCTCCATGGACCTTGCCATCCAGGCCAGGGGCTTTGGGCTGCGTGTGCCGGAGGAAGGGTATACGGAGGAGTAGAGGTATATCGGCAGTGTCCTTCCATGGAACCTACCTGCTTGGCCCGATCGGCACCGGAGGAGGTACATACAGAGATACCATTTCACTTGAGATCTTCATGCATCATACCATTCATTGTTTGAGGCTCCACCCTTGTTTGTTGATTGTACGCTTTGGTAGAATGGGATGTCGTAGGGTTTGTTTTCACTTGTTTGTGTTCCTCGGTTGTATGGACGGCCGGGGGACTGTAGGTAGACTCTTGCTATTTACTTACAGAATTGTTCCCTGTTACGGTTAAGTATGGAATTGGTTACTGCTAGACTCTTAGTTTCTGGATTTGAGATTGATATGATTGGTTGAGTTTGATTCATGTCTCTGAGCATGCCTATCATTACTCTTTCCCACTTCTTACACTTGAGGTTACCGGTATACCGTCCATTTCGTAAACTTATTATGTATACACTGTTTCTGCAAGGACCCCAGGTGCGTTGTCTCTTATTTTCACTTGTGCCTATGGTGTATATATTTTGCTTGCTAGCCTCACATGTGGTTCTGTTTATTTCCCTCTGGGCTAGTTCATGTGTAACTTTCGTTGATTTCTGTGACTACTTGCTTCTATTCTGTCTGTTACTACGCTTTTATCTTATATGTGCCCAGTCGGCCTATGATACCTATTGGGTACCTTATGCTTCGCATTTGGTGCTCACCCTACCCCCTGCATCTTTTGGTACAGATCCTAGCGTGGGCCATCGCCGTTATATCACTGTGATTCGTGCTCGGAGATCTGTTGGGGACTACTTCAGACTGAGGGTGAGCTCTTGGCGATCGGAGCTTAGCTTTAGTTTATCTTTTGCTTTATGTACTCTATTACCACTCAGAGACATCTGTATATATATTGTTTTGGATCGTTTGCACTCCATGTATGCAGTTGTGGCTCTATACTATGATACCAGGTCTTGGGGTTTGGTTTAGTTTCTGCATATGTATATATTTATATCCCTTTTATCTATTCTCTTCGTCTTGTTCCCTTATTTGTTAGATAGTAACCCATTACCAACTGTCCTGGGCTACGGGGATTGGTTCACCTACCGGGGGTTGTAGGTGCCATCATGACCAAGAAATTGGGTTGTGACAACTTGGTATCAGAGCTTTAGGTTCACCTGTGTCATCGGTATAGGAGCCAATGTCTAGTAGAGTCCTGCGGATCGGGGTGGAGACGTCCATACTCAATCTTCGGGAGGCTACAGTGACATTTTAGGAAATTTGACTCTTTAATTGCTTCTGTGTCGTGCGTGGAACCCTTGAAATTTCTGGAAATCTCATTTGTTCTACTTCATTCTCCCGCAGATGGTTTGTACAAGATCATCGGCATCGCACGAAGATGAGCCTCCCACTCCAGCTAAGGGTCGAGGACGCCCTCGAGCAGTGGCACCTGCAAGGGCTGCTAGAGTGGAGATAGAGCCCGAGGGGCATGTGGATCAGGGGGCAGCCCAGGTACCACCAGCACCAGCTCCAGCTCCAGCTCCAGTACCAGCTCTAGTGCCCACTTCTGTGCCAGCTCCAGCCGCAGCTCAGTCTCCAGATATTCGGGGATTACTATTACAGCTTTTGGGTATGATTGGAGAGCGGCCTTTTGAGGTAGCGCAGACATCCGCTTAGGGGGCAGCCATTGGTGCACATAGCTTAGGAGCGCAGCCGGCTACTATGGCTCCCCGTGCGGAGGTCATTCCGGTTACATCTGTTGCACAGCCTTTTGCTCCTCGCCCAGTTATGACAGAGTTAGAGCAGAAGGCATTGGGTAGGTTTTTGAGGTTAGCACCTCCGAAGTTTGCTGGTACTTCTGGACAGGATCCACATGACTTTATTAATACCTGTGAGGAGATGTTGCATCATTTGGGTTTGTTGGAGACTCACGGGGTTGGTTATACTACCTATCAGTTGGAGGGCCCAGCAAAATTATGGTGGAGGGCCCAGGTTGCTTGTAGACCACCATCGTCACCTTCTTTGACCTGGTCTGAGTTTTATGAGGCCTTTATTGCCAAGTTCCTACCTCAGAGTGATCGTGAGCGTCGCAGGGAGCAATTTACTCACCTTACGCAGGGGTCTATGACTGTCTCAGAGTATGAGACCCATTTTCATCAGCTAGCATCGTTTGGAGCTATGATCATTCCTACCAAGGCAGATAGGATCGGCAGATTTGTATGGAGTTTGAGGCCAGAGATCAGGCAGCCAGCTGAGATATTGATCGCCGATGGTCGGTCATTTCAGGCTATCGTAGACTATGACCGTACTGTGGAGGACCTACAGCGACATGATCAGGGGTCCAGAGATAAGAGGCCTCGACATCAGGGTATCTATAGTGGTTCCAGATATGGTGGTAGAGGTCCTGGCCAGTGGAGCCAGAGTTATCAGCAACAGCAGCACCAGGGTCAGTCCAGCCGACCGGTTCAGGCTTCCCTTCAGACTTTCAGTAGCACCCAGTTCGAGCAGGGTCAGAGCAGCCATCAGGGCTATAGCGGCCAGTCTTCGAGAGGTACAGTTTCTGGGGCATCAGGTCGTGGTGGTCATACGGGATTTGCTGGTTCATCTCAACTGAGTAGGCCGTCCGGGGCTTGTTTTACTTGTGGTGCAATTGGTCATTTTGCTAGAGATTGCCCTCAGCAGGGTACAGTTCAGTTGCCCGAGCCTTTACGAGTAGTTCAGCCTCTGGCTAGAGGGGGTGGTCATCAGAGTAGAGGTGGTGCTCCGTGCGGCAGAGCAGGTGGTAGGAATGGCGGTCGGGCAGGTGGAGGTCGTCGTCAGTTTTACGTGGTCCCTAGGAGACCAGAGGCAGAGGCCTCAGATGCTGTGATTACAGGTACGATTTCTGTGTGCCATCAGTCTGCTATGGCTTTATTTGATCCTGGATCCACTTGTTCATATGTATCTGCCTACTTTGTGCCTTGTTTGGGGTTGGCTAGTGAGCCATTATCTGTTCCTGTTTCTGTTTCGACCCCAGTAGGAGATTCCTTAGTAGTGGATCGGATTGTGAGATCTTGTATGCTATCTATTGGTGATTCAGAGACTTGGGGTGATTTGATGATTCTTGATATGCTAGATTTTGATGTGATACTGGGCATGGACTGGTTATCCCCTCACCATGTGGTTTTGGATTGTTATGCCAAGACCATTACCATAGCTGTGCCCGGTGTATCCCCGGTTGTGTGGCAGGGTTCTGTTAGCCATGCACCATCTGGGATCATCTCTTGCCTTCGAGCTAGGAAGTTGATTTCCCGTGGGTGTTTAGCTTATCTAGCATATGTCCGAGATGTTAGTGCTGACCCTACTTCTCCTTAGTCTGTTCCTGTGGTTAGAGACTTCCTCGATGTGTTTCCCAACGACCTACCAGGCCTTCCACCTGAGAGAGATATTGATTTCGCTATTGAGCTAGAGCTGGGCACCAGGCCCATTTCTATATCTCCTTACCGTATGGCTCCTGCTGAGTTGAGGGAGTTTAAGGAGCAGCTCCAGGATCTGTTAGCTAAGGGGTTTATTAGACCTAGTGTGTCACCTTGGGGTGCTCCTGTTCTCTTCGTAAAGAATAAGGATGGGTCGATGCGCATGTGTATTGATTATCGGCAGCTGAATAGGGTGGCAGTGAAGAATAGGTATCCGATGCCGAGGATTGATGATTTGTTTGACCAGCTTCAGGGTTCAGTCGTGTTTTTGAAGATTGATTTGAGGTCTGGCTACCATCAGTTGAGGATTAGGGCGGAGTACATCCCTAAGACAGCATTCAGGACACGTTATAGCCATTATGAGTTCCTGGTGATGTCTTTTGGGTTGACTAATGCCCCCGCAACCTTTATGAATTTGATGCACAGGGTTCTTGGCCCGTATTTGGACTCATTTGTGATAGTTTTTATAGACGACATCTTGGTATACTCGCGTAGTAGAGATGAGCATGACCAGCACTTGAGGGTTATACTCCAGACTTTGAGAGATCATCGGCTTTATGCCAAGTTCTCAAAGTGCGAGTTTTGGCTTGAGTCAGTTGCATTCCTAGGGCACGTGGTGTCTAAGGATGGGATTAGGGTTGAACCGGGAAAGATTTCTGCGGTTTGTGATTGGCCTAGACTTACTACTGCTACTGAGGTCCGCAGCTTTATTAGGTTAGCAGGTTACTACAGACGGTTCGTTGAGGGATTTTCTTCCATAGCAGCACCCTTGACTATGCTGACTAGGAAGGATGTCCCATTTCAGTGGTCGGATCAGTGTGAGGATAGCTTCCAGAGGCTTAAGGCCTTATTGACTTCAGCTCCAGTTTTGACTTTGACGGTTGAGGGTCAGAGCTTCTCCGTGTATTGTGATGCTTCTGGGGTTGGTCTTGGTTGTGTGTTGATGCAGCAGGGTCGAGTAATAGCATATGCGTTGAGGCAGCTGAAGGTTCACGAGCGCAAATACCCCACTCATGACTTAGAGTTGGCAGCGGTAGTTTTCGCGCTCAAGATCTGGAGGCATTACCTATATGGAGTTCACTATGAGATCTTCACTGATCACCGTAGTCTCCAGTATATCACGAGTCAGCAAGAGTTGAACTCGAGACAGAGGAGATGGGTCGAGTTACTGAAGGACTATGACTTCACTATTCTGTATCATCCGGGCAAGGCAAACGTGGTAGCGGATGCCTTGAGCCGGAAGGCAGTGAGTATGGGTAGCCTAGCTTCTCTTTCAGTCTCAGAGCGACCATCGGACTTGGACATCCAGTCCTTGGCTAACCGTTTGGTTAGCCTTGACTTGTCGGATCCTTGCAAAGTTCTCTCCAGTGTTGAGGTCCGTTCTACTTTGATTGATCAAATTCAGAACCGTCAATTTGAGAATCAGCAGTTGTGTGACCTTCGTGATCGGGTTGTTCAGGGTGAGACCAGTCGGGCTACTCTAGATTCAGATGGGGTTCTGAGGTTTGATAGTCGCCTTTGTGTTCCGAGGATTAGTGATTTGATTCAGTTGATACTTCATGAGGCACATTGTACTAGATACTCCATTCACCCTAGCACAGCAAAGATGTATAGAGACTTGAGGCAGCTTTACTGGTGGAGTAGTATGAAGCGGGATATAGCGGATTTCGTATCTCAGTGCTTGAACTGTCAGCAGGTTAAGTTCGAGCACATGAGACCTGGTGGTTTGATGCAGCGACTTCCCATTCCTGAATGGAAGTGGGAAGGGATTACTATGGACTTTGTTGTTGGTTTTCCTCGTACTTCTCATGGGTTTGATTACATATGGGTGATTGTTGATAGGCTGACTAAGTCAGCACATTTCTTATCGGTTCAGACTTCTTATGGCGCAGAGAGGTTAGCTCAGATATACCTTCGTAAGATTGTTCGGTTACACGGGGTTCTAGCTTCTATCATTTCAGACCGTGGCACTCAGTTCACATCTCAGTTTTGGAGGGCTATTCAGCGAGATTTGGGTACAGAGGTTCATCTTAGTACCGCCTTCCACCCTCAGACAGATGGCCAGTCCGAGAGGACCATTCAGATTCTGGAGGACATGCTTCGGGCCTGTGTTCTTGACTTTGGAGGTTCTTGGGATCAGTTTGTCCCCTTGGCAGAGTTTGCTTATAATAATAGCTTCCATTCGAGTATCGGCATGGCACCTTTTAAGGCTTTGTATGGCAGGCGTTGCAGATCACCGGTAGGTTGGTTTGATGGTTTTAGTTCTAGGCCACAGAGCATAGATTTGCTTCGATATTCCTTAGATCAGGTTCGAGCGGTTCAGGACAGACTTCGGGCAGCTCAGAGCAGGCAGAAGAGTTATGCTGATCGTAGGCTTCGTGCCTTGGAGTTTAGTGTCGGTGACTTGGTGTTTCTCTGTGTATCGCCCATGAAGGGCGTGATGAGATTTGGTAGGCGGGGCAAGCTTAGACCCAGATACATTAGGCCGTTTGAGATTCTTTAGAGGGTTGGTAGCGTTGCCTATCAGCTAGCCTTGCCTCTGATGTTTTCAGCTATACATCCTGTATTTCATGTTTCGATGTTGCGTCGGTATGTCCCAGATGAGTCTCATGTATTGCAGTGGGATTCAGTTCAGTTGGAAGAGGGTTTAGCCTTTGTTGAGGAACCGACAGCTATTTTGGCCAGAGATGTCAGGAGATTGAGGTCTCGAGAGATCCCGGTTGTTAAGGTTCAGTGGAGGCACCGTACAGTCGAGGAGGCTACCTGGGAGATCGAGAGAGATATGCAGGCCCAGTATCCGTAGCTGTTTGAGCCTTCAGGTACCCTCTTGACTTCGACTTTCGAGGACGAAAGTCCTTTTTAGTAGTGGATGATGTAATGACCCTTCCGGTTATTTCCACGTATAAGTTTTCCTTGAACCGTTATAGCTTGTTTGTAGCGGCCCCAAGTCACTTAAGGCTTGTCAGGACCGGTATTTTGGTGCCGGGACCATTTGTTTGGTCGTATGATAAGTTTTGAATACAAGTAAGTCGGCAAAAGTTATCGTAAGTTCCTTTAATAAATTTTCTGAACTTTGGGTAAAATGTCTCTGGGCTTTTATCCCAATATATAAAGAGTTAGAAGTCCCCCAAAATACCAAATCGAAGGTCTACGAGTCTAGTTTCCAATGCACAAAACCTCACGTCCAACTGATCTTGGAGTAAAAAGTTATGACTATTTTACAGCGGACTGTCTGGCAGAAACTGGGTTGCGAACCGGGTCGCGAACCGGGTCGGGTCAAACCGATTTAAAGCCTCAACTTCACGTTTTAAAAGGCCATTTCAGTTCTGAAACAGTGAGAAAACATAAGGGAGGATTCCAAGAGAGTTCTTGAGTATCAAAATCGTGCGTTGGTGAATTGCGAGCCTAAGTTTGAGAATTTATTAACATCGCGTGTATTTGAAAATATTTTATTTGAAAGTTGAATTTGGTAAAAAGTTATATTATTATTACCTCTTTAAAATATTTTAAAGGTTTATGAAAAATATTTTTTTGGTTACGATATAATGGTATATGTATTTATTTTATAAGGTTTTTGTACATTGTAATATTTTAACGGAGATAGTAAATTTAGTTATGTTAAAATTTATTATTATAATATAGTAGGTTTTATTCGAAATAATTTTTTAATGATTATGGTATATTCAAAAATTATATTTATTTTACCACGAATCTATGCAATACTCGAATATATATGTAATGGGATAAAATGAGCTAATATTACTTGACACCTCAAGGAACACGTGTGACCTTTTGCATACAATGGGTAATGGCTAAGTGATTAGTGGCATACATTAGTTAATTAATTAATTAATGTAGTAAAGGTCATTTACCTTGTTTTGTTTAGTAGCTGCATACGTGCATACACTTATATATATACATTTAGCTCTTTATCCCATTACTGATATATATAGAACATTAGAGGAGTTTGGTAGAGAAATTATATTGACGAACTCCGAAAGAAAATCGGTTATCTACGTCAAGTTATTCAAGCCCGAGTTCAAGTTTGATTTTGTTCCGGAGCTTCTTTTCAGAGAGGTTCGAGCTTATCATCGGACAACAGGTAGGTTACGGTTTATTTTCCCTAGACTCCGCATATATAGGATAAAATTGTATTAATGGGCATCCTTGGGTTAGTTTATTAGGTTGGTACCACAGACCTCGACTGCTTTATTCATGTCCGCCTACTTTTGTTCCTCCGTTGCTTGTAGTTCTTGCCGATATATTTTATTTACCCTTGTGGTCCTGTGAGACCTTTTTGACTCTGCAACATAGAAGGTGGGATTTTGGGAATGTCCGCGAGTCCCGGGCATAGAAATATCCTTCTAGGCTGGTTATGCTTGCTGAGTAGTTGTGGGCCTGTGCAGGGTCGATAGGTTGATTGTGAGCTGCTGGGCAGCTATTGTGTGTGATCATACCATTTCCATGCATATAAGGAGGTTTTATCCATGTTTTACTATGGTTTTGGCTTCGGGCCTACTGGCACTATTTTCTAACCTTGCATGGCCCCGGGGGCCTGTTTTTAATGGAAATGATTTGGAAATAGTTTGATTTAACTTGTGAATATTCCTGGGTAAAAGAAAGTAAAATTATGTTTTAAAACACCAGTTTTACGATTAACGCTAGGTTCGACAGGGCCGGGGTTCTAGTTGAGTTTTCTTGCTGCTTGAGATGATTTTTAGCCTCGGTTGGACCGAGCATCTGAGATGACTTTCTGTAGACCCGGTTATGCCCGGGAACCCTTGGAGGGGTTTTTGAAATATTTTCCTACTACTTTAGTCCTGGATAGGGTCTGGGCATGCATATTCGAGACTGGGTCTCTATCTTGAACCCGGACTTGCTTCCGGACGACATATTTGATACTGAGTTTTAGTATGGGGTTAGGGACCTCCATGGACCTTGCCATCCGGGCCAGGGGCTTCGGGCTGCGTGTGCCGGAGAAAGGGTATACGGCGGAGTAGAGGTATACGGGCGGTGTCCTTCCATGGAACCTACCTGCTGGGCCCGATCAGCACCGGAGGAGGTACATACAGAGATACCATTTCACTTGAGATCTTCATGCATCATATCATTCATTGTTTGAGGCTCCACCCTTGTTTGTTGATTGTACGCTCCGGCAGTATGGGATGTCGGAGGGTTTGTTTTCAGTTGTTTGTGTTCCTCGGTTGTATGGGCGGCCGGGGGACTGTAGGTAGACTCTTGCTATTTACTTACAGAATTGTTCCCTGTTACGATTAAGTATGGAATTGGTTACTGCTAGACTGTTAGTTTCTGGATTTGAGATTGATATGATTGGTTGAGTTTGATTCATGTCTCTAAGCATGCCTATCATTACTCTTTCCCTCTTCTTACGCTTGAGGTTACCGGTATACCGTCCATTTCGTAAACTTATTATGTAAACACTGTTTCTGCAAAGACCCCAGGTGCGTTGTCTCTTACTTTCACCTGTGCCTATGGTGTATATATTTTGCTTGCTAGCCTCACATGTGGTTCTGTTTATTTCCCTCTGGGCTAGTTCATGTGTAACTTTCGTTGATTTCTGTGACCACTTGCTTCTATTCTGTCTGTTACTACACTTTTATCTTATATAAGCCCAGTCGGCCTATGATACCTACTGGGTACCTTATGCTTCACATTTGGTGCTTACCCTACCCCCTGCATCTTTTGGTGCAGATCCTAGCGTGGGCCATCGCCGTTAGATCGCTGTGATTCGTGCTCGGAGATCTGTTGGGGACTACTTCAGACTGAGGGTGAGCTCTTGACGATCGGAGCTTAGCTTTAGTTTATCTTTTTCTTTATGTACTCTATTACCACTCAGAGACATCTGTATATATTGTTTTGGATCGTTTGCACTCCATGTATGTAGTTGTGGCTCTATACTATGATACGAGGTCTTGGGGTTTGGTTTAGTTTCCGCATATGTATATATTTATATCCCTTTTATCTATTCTCTTCGTCTTGTTCCCTTATTTGTTAGATAGTAGCCCATTACCAACTGTCCTGGGCTACGGGGATTGGTTCACCTACCGGGGGTTGTAGGTGCCATCATGACCAAGAAATTGGGTCGTGACATCATACCTTTTGATTTGTTGATATTAATGAAAATAAAGTAAAGTAAAGGTGTTATGGACTTGTTATTCGAGGTTCTTATGCATAGTTATATCCCTCTCATTATTGCACAATGACACTTGATTAGTACTGCCCCTTGAGTAGTTGAGGTATGTTGGGATCGGTAATTTGACTAGCTGCAAGCTGGTTGTGAGGCTAAATAAGTATAGCTTTTTCCCGGGTGACAACTAATAAGTTGGTTGTTAATGAATGATTGATTGTTGAGGGCCAAATAGACTAATATGAGTTGTGGGGGAAAATTTATGTGTTAATAAAACTCATAGTGGTGTGTTAGTTGATGGTTGTACTCTATATGGTCTATTCTTATGTGTTGATCATGGGGGTATGAAAAAGAGTCTTAGAGTAGGTGTCCCGAGGGGAAAACACAGTGTAGTGTTTGCTGATGTTGTGTTCGTTATAGCTTTGTTTAGGGGGTAATCTCCCAGGCAGAGTTTTCCTAGGATGAGAGTTAATAAAACCTCAGGCTAGGGTGGGTTCCAATGAAAATATGGCATTGTGTGGTTTAGAGATAATTGGTGTCTCAAGGGATAGTGTTTGATGAAAGTAAAGTGAAATTATGATATGTGAGGGGCATAGTATACCATAGACACTTTCGAAATAGAGTTTGGATTAGTAAAACTCTAGATATAGCGTTTAACGTAAAGAGGTTAGAACAGAATGTCAAAATCTGAGATTGTGTTATAAAAATTGACAAAATTTGGACTGTCCATAGTTACTACCTTGCCTATGTTGCTATAGCGAAAGTCAGGATGCTACTATGGTGCCGCTATAGTGGAGAAATTCTCCGCTATAGCGAGGCCGCTATAGTGGGTATTAAGTCGCTATAGCAGGCCCGATGTAATAAAGTTACAGTTTTCTCTGAGTTTAGATGTTGTCTCATCATGAACTCTCAAGGTTTTGTTCTTAGACCATTGTGAGAGAAATAACTAATTCATGCGTGATTGTTTGGCTTCGCATCTTCTTACCTGGAAAAGCCTCGATAGAGAGGTCAAGTATAAATATGGTCTACTTGATGTACATGTTGGTTCCTTGAGTAGAACCGGGCTTAACTGTTTACTTGATGTACATGTTCGTTCCTTGAGTTGAATCGGGCTTAACTGTTTACCTGATGTACATGTCGGTTCCTTGAGTTGAACCATGCCTAACTGTTTACTTGATGTACATCTTGGTTCCTTGAGTTGAACCAAGCTTAATTGTTTACTTGATGTACATGTTGGTTCCTTGAGTTGAACCGGGCTTAAATATTTACTTAATGTACGTATTGGTTCCTTAAGTTGAATCGGGCTTAACTGTTTACCTGATTAGGTATTAATCTATAAGGGAGTTTTTCGAGTGAAAGACGGGGAAATGGGAGAGATACCCATTCCTGACCCCAGTAAACTATTGGCTTCTGCTATAGCGGCCCTCTCCCGCTATAGTGGGACCTAGTCCCTAGCAACACGGAAAGTTATTTTGTCTGTTATGTTTGATTGTTTTCATTCTGATAATTGACAAGTCCCCGAATTACTTGGGTGCTCGGGGAAAGGGTTGCCCTACTTAGTCTCGTGTGACTCGAAGGAAGGAAGATTCCTTGATGGGGCAAAGTATCAATAAGTTTTGTCTTGAATTTTTAGTACACCGTGGGAACTAAATTTTTGGTGGTTCACATAAGTCTGTAAAAACATTTTGTGGTAGGGGCGTCAAGGTTCAAAGTTTGACTCGTACCATTCTTTTTCTAGTGGTAATCGTTCGGAGATGAACAATGGGTAAATTGGTATCTGTTTGTCACGACCCAATTTCTCGGTCATGATGGCACCTACAACCTCCCAGTAGGCGAACCAATCCCCGTAGCCCGGAATGGTCAGTAATGGGCTATTATCTAGCAACAAAGCAAAAACAGTTTAATAAGCAGAAGAAAGGGAACAAGATGAAGAAAATAGATAACAAGAATAATATATGTACAATGCGAAAGCTAAACCAAACCCAAAATATGGTATCATAGCGTATAAGAGTCGGATCTACATAAGGAGTACAAGGGTCCAAAATAATATTTACACAAAGCAGTCTTCGAGTAGAAATAAAGTACATAATCAAAAGATAACTAAAAGCTAAGATCTGGTCGCCAAGAGCTCACCCTCAGTCCAGAATATCACCAAAACAGCACCTCGGACGAGTCTCCACGAGCTAATGGCGATAGCCCACATTAGGATCTGCACTAGAAGATGCAGAGTGTAGTATGAGCACCAAATGCATAGCATAAGGTACCCAGTAGGTATCATAGGCCGACTGGGCACATATAAGATAAAAGCATAGTAACAGACAGAATAGAAGCAAGTAGTCACAGAAATCAACGAAAAGTACACAGGACCTAGCCCAGAGGGAAGTCAACAGAATCACATACAAGGCTAGCAAATAGAATATATACGCAACAACCACAGGTGTAAGCAAGAAATAACGCACCCGGGATCCTTGCAATAACAGTATATACATAATAAGTTTAGAAATGAACGGTATACCGGTAACCTCAAGTACAAGGAAGGGAGAAGGAGAGTAAAGATAGGCATGCTCAAAAACAGGAATCAATAACCCAACTAGTCATACCAATTTCAAATCCAACAAGTAACAACTCAGTCGTATATAATCTTATAAGCATAACCGTATAGGGGAATAACACCACGATAAAGTAACAAGAGACTAACTATAGTTCCCCGGCCGCCCATACAACCGAGGAACGCAAACAAGTGAAAACAAAACCCTCCGGCCGCCCATACAACCCGAGCGTACACTCAACAAATAGCAAACAAGGGTTAAGCCTCAAACAATGAATGATATGATGCATGATAACCTCAGGGCGGGATAGAAACTCTGTATGTACCTCATCAGGTGCCGATTGGGCCCAGTAGGTAGGTTCTAATGGAAGGACACTGCTCGTATACCTCTACTCCACCGTATACCCTCCCTCTGGCACATGCAGCCCAAAGCCCCAGGCCAGTATGCAAGGTCCATGGAGGTCCTGAACCCCATACTAAAACTCATTACCAAAACATGCCATCCGAAAGCAAGTCCGAGTTCAAGATAGAGACTCAGTTTCGAATATGCATGCCCAGACCCTATCCAGGACTAAAATAGTGGGAAAATATCTCAAAAACCCCTCCAAGGATGCCCGGGCGTAACCGGGTCTAAACAGTAGAAAGTCATCCTAGATGCTCGGTCCGACCGAGTCTAAAACCATCCCAATTTAATAAGAAACTCAACTAGCACACCGGCCCTGCCGAGTCTAGCGTTAATAGTAAAACTGGTGATAGAAATCATAATTTGACCTTCTTTTACCCCAAGAAAATTCAAAAGTTAAATCAAACCATTTCCTATTTATTTCCATCGAAAATGGACCCCCGGGGTCATGCAAAGTTTAGAAAACAATTCTAGTAGGCCCGAAGCCAAAAACCATAGTAAAACGTGGATAAATCTTCTTTATATGCATGGAAATGAATGATCAACACAAATAGCCGCCCAGCAGCTCATAATCTACCTATCGGCCCTGCACAGGCTCCAATTGCTCTACAGCACAGATAGCCAGCATAATATCATGATAATGATGCCCGAGACTCACGGGCACCCCCAACTAACCCACCGTCTGTGTCCTAGAGTCAAAACAAGGCCACACAAGGCCATAAGGGTGATAACATCAACTACTAAGAATACTACACACAACAGAGAGAAGAAACGGGGCGAATCGTGGAAAAGCAGTCAGGGTCTGTGGTACCAACCTAATAACCCAACCCAAGGATGCCAGCTAGTATAATTTTATCCGATATATGCTAAGTCTAGGGAGTTTAGACCGTAACCTACCTGTCGTCCAATGACAAGCAGCTGGGACAGTAAAATCCAAGCTTGAATCGCTCCGAGAAATCCTAAACGATGGTAAAACTATCAAAAACATAAATAATACATTAAGACGAGTCTAATGATACCCATATCGCTACAATTGTAGCCCGGTCAAAATCCGGGTCAAAAGCAGGCCCGCGGGCCCATAACCTGAAACCAAAAATGAAAAAGAGCACGATGACCACCACGATGCCAAGAAGGCATGCTCCAAAATTGAACACAATTGGCCAAGAGAAGGGCGCCAAAACAGCCCGCTCAAGATGGAGATAAAAGATGGAATTTTAAGAATAAAAACAGGAATTTAGGCAAGGATTACTTACCAAAATGATGGAATTTTAAGCCAAGACGGATAACTCTTCAAACCCACGAACATGCAAGAGTTGTGAGGCAGAACTACCACAAATTCTAAGCTTGGGTATGAGCAACAATGGTGGATTTTCAAGAAAACAAAAAGGAAGCAAGTTGGGGAAGAAAGCTTACCAAAAATCTAGGAATCACGAATAATCGATGAATAATTGATTTCCCCAAAGCCAAGACTGATATGGAGCAATTTGGTAGAGAGTATAAGTGTTATAGAGTGAGAAAGTTTGAGAGAAAATGCTGGAAAAATGAAATAACAGAAATATATAGTTGCAGGGAACTGGCCAGCGGCAACGGCGCCTAGGCAGCGCTATCGCGCTGGGCCAGTGCCGATGGCGCTAAAGGCCTGGCCTGCAACAATTTTCTGCAACTTTTTGAAAACTCCACGGGGCATTCCGGGCACAATCAAAAACCGATATTCAAAAATCGATAATTCTAATAGAGTGGAAACAACGTTCCTGACTCAATGGAATCGGCGATACTTCCATACGAGGTCGTTTCGGAGAAATATTGACCCAAGTCAACACTAACGAATAGGAACTCAAAGGCTTGAAATGAGTCTGGCTCACCCGAAACCCAAACCAACCACCTTTCCAACCCAAACTCATCATTTCGGAGCTGATGGAATCGTCGGATTTTGAATCCAACACTCCGATCATTGAAAGCCACCCAAAGTTACACTTTCAACTTCAAATGGCCTGAAAACAGAGAAAACCACACAAAACCCACACCGAAAGTTCTCAGGCCTCAACTGAAGGTCTAACTAGACAAAACTCAAAGCTCCGAAGCTAACCGAATTGTCAGAATTCAATTTCGAGCACGTTAGCTAAAAATGTTGACTAAAGTCAATGATATTCTAAGTTAAGGCTCTAAAACAGGAAAAGGGGCAAAACAACCAAACGAATGACTAGGGCACCGAACTACCGGTCCTAGCAAGCCATAAATGACTTGGGGACACTACAGGAAAACTCTAAGAGTACAATGAATGCGTAAAACACGAAGATGACCGGAAGGGTCATCACAACATCCACTACTAAAAAGATTTTTATCCTCGAAAGTCAAGAAGAAGGGAGTACCTAAAGGCTCGAACAACTGCGGATACTGAGCACGCAACTCACTTTCGGTCTCCCAAGTAGCCTCCTTGACCAAAACATGCCTCCACCGAACCTTCACAACCGGAATCTCCCTAGATCTCAACCTCCCAATATCTCTGGCCAGAATAGCTATCGGCTCCTCAATGAATGACAAATTCTCATCTAACTGAACCAAATCCCATTGCAACACATGAGACTCATCTGGTACATACTGGCGCAATATCAAGATATGGAAAACTTGGTGAATAGATGAAAACATCGGAGGTAATACTACCAACCCTCTGTAGAATCTCAAACGGCCCAACAAACCTGGGGCTAAGCTTGCCCCGCCGACCAAATCTTATCACGCCCTTCACGGTCGATACTCGAAGAAAAACCAAGTCACCAACACTGAACTCCAAGGCACGAAGTCTACGATCAGCGTAGCTCTTCTGCCTTCTTTGGGCTGCTCTAAGTCTGTCCTGAATCAAATGGACTCGGTCCAAGGAATCTATAAGAAATTTTGTACTCTGTGGTCTGGACTCTAACCCATAAAACTAATCAATCCGCAATCTACAATGCCTACCATACAAGGCCTCGAAAGGTGCCATGCCGATGCTCGAATGGAAACTATTATTATAAGCAAACTCTGCTAGAGGCGCAAATTGATCCCATGAACCTCCAAAGTCAAGAACACAAGCCTGAAGCATGTCCTTCAGGACCTAAATGGTCCTCTCGGACTGGACATCTGTCTAAGGGTGGAAAGCGGTACTAAGCTGAACCTCCGTACCCAAATCCCTCTGTATAGCTCTCCAGAACTGAGATGTGAACTACGTGCCGCGATCTAAAATGATAGAAGCTGGGACCCCGTGCAACCGAACAACCTCACGAATGTGAATCTGAGCTAACCTCTCAGCACCGTAGGAAGTTTGAACCGGCAAGAAGTGGGCCAAATTAGTCAGCCGATCCACAATCACCCAAATAGAATCAAAACCCCGAGAAGTATGAGGCAAACCGAAAACAAAGTCCATAGTAATGCCTTCCCATTTCCACTCAGGAATGGGAAGTCACTGCAATAAGCCACCCGGTCTCATGTGCTCAAACTTCACCTGCTGATAGTTCAAGCACTGAGATACGAACTCTGCTACGTCCCACGTCATACCACTGCACCGGTAAAGCTATCTCAAATCTCTATACATCTTTGCCATGCCAGGATGAATGGAGTATCTAGAACAATGTGCCTCATGGAGTATCAACTGAATCAAATTACCAACCCTCGGAACACAAAGTCAGCCATCAAACCTCAAAATACCATCAGAACCCAAAGTAGCCCGGCTTGCCTCACCCTGAACTACCTGATCACGAAGGTCACACAAACTCTGATCCTCAAACTGTCGGCTCTGAATCTGATCATCTAGAGTAGAATGAACCTCAACACTGGCAAGCACTCTCCTAGGTTCCGACAATTAAAGCCTAACCAATCGGTTAGCCAAGGACTGGATGTCCAAGGCCAACAGTCGCTCAGAAACTGCAAGTGAAGCTTGGCTGCCCATACTCACCGCCTTCTGACTCAAGGCATCCGCTACCACGTTTGCCTTGCTCGGATGGTATAGAATAGTGAAATCTTAGTCCTTCAGTAGCTCAATCCATCTCCTCTGCCTCGAGTTCAGCTCCCGCTAACTCGTAATGTACTGAAGACTATAGAGATCGGTAAATATCTCACAGTGAATTCCATATAAGTAGTGCCTCCAGATCTTAAGCACGAAGACTACCGCCGCTAACTCCAAGTCATGAGTGGGGTAGTTGCGCTCGTGAACCTTCAGTTATATCGATGCATATGCTAACACTCGACCCTGCTGCATCAACACACAACCAAGACCGAGCCCTGAAGCATCACAATACACGGAGAATCTTTCACCCTCAACCGGAAAAGTCAGAACTGGAGTTGAAGTCAATAAGGCCTTAAGCCTCTGAAAGCTATCCTCGCACTGATCCGACCACTGGAATAGGACATATTTCCTAGTTAACATAGTCAAGGGTGCTGCTATGGAATAAAATCCCTCAACAAACCGTCTGTAGTACCCGACTAAATCAACAAAGCTGCGAACCTCGATAGGAGTAGTAGGTCTCGGCCAATCATGAACTGTAGAAATCTTACCCGGATCAACTCTAATCCCATCCTTAGACACCACATGTCCTAGGAATGTAACTGACTCAAGCCAAAACTCCCACTTTGAGAACTTGGCATAAAGCCGATGATCTCTCAAAGTCTGAAGCACAGTCCTCAAGTGTTGCTCACGCTCGTCCCTACTTCTCGAGTATCTCAGAATGTCATCAATAAAGACTATCACGAACATATCCAAGTACGGGCTAAGCACCCTATGCATCAAATCCATAAAGGTTGCAGGGGCATTAGTCAACCAAAAAAACATCACTAGGAACTCATAGTGGCCATAACGTATCCTGAATGTTGTCTTAGGGATGTCCTCCGCCTTAATCCTCAACTGATGGTAGCCAGACCTCAAATCAATCTTTGAAAACACGGCTGAACCCTGGAGCTGATCAAGAAAGTCATCAATCCTCGGCATCAGGTACCTATTCTTCACTGTCACCTTATTCAACTGCCGATAGTCAATACATATCTGTATCGACCCATCATTCTTCTTCACAAATAGAACTAGAGCACCCCAAGGGGACACACTCAGTCTAATGAACCCCTTAGCTAACAAATCCTGGAGCTTCTCCTTAAGCTCTCTCAACTCAGCAGGAGCCATACGGTAGGGAGGAATAGAAATGGGCCTGGTGCCCGGCTCCAACTCAATGGAAAAATCAACATCTCTCTCAGGTGAAAGGCCTGGCAGGTTGATAGGAAAAACATTTCGAAAGTCTCTAACCACAGGAACAGACTCAGGAGACGAAAGGTCAGCACTAGCATCTCGGACATATGCTAGATAAGCTAAACACCCACGGGAAATCAACTTCCTAGCTCGAAGATAAGAGATGATCCCAGACGGTGCATGGCTAACAGAACCCTGCCTAGTATCACATCAAAATCTAACATATCAAGGATCATCAAATCACCCCAAGTCTCCAAGTCACCGACAGATATCACACAGGATTGCACAATCTGATCCACTACTAAAGAATCTCCTACTGGGGTCAAAATAGAAAAAGGAACAGATAATGACTCACTAGCCAACCCCAAAAAAGGCAGAAAGTAGGCAGATACATATGAACAAGTGGATCCAAGATCAAATAAAGTCGTAGCAGACTGATGGCATAAAAAAATCATACCTGTAATCAAAGCATCTGAGGCCTCTGCCTCCGGTCTCCTAGGGACCGCATAGAACTGATGACGACCTCTACTTGCCCGACTGCCATCCCTACCACCTTCTCTGCCACGCGGAGCACCACTCTTAGCCTGACCACCACCCCCTCTAGCCGGAGGCTGAACTGCTTGTAAAGGCTGGGCTGGCTGCCTTGTACCCTGCTGGGGGCAATCTCTAGCAAAATGACCAATCACACCACAAGTAAAACAAGCCCCTGACGACCTACTCTATTGGGATGAACCAGCAGAACCTGTATGGCCACCACGGCCTGATGTCCCAGAAGTTGTACCCCTTGAAGACTGGCCGCTATAGCCTTGATGGCTGCTCTGACCCTGCTCAAACTGGGTACTACCGGAAGTCTAAAGTGAAGCTTAAACCAGTCGGCTGGACTGACCTTGGTGCTGTTGTGGCTGATAACCCCGGCCCCACTGGCCTGAACCTCTACCACTATGCCTGGAACTATTGTAGCCACCCTGATGTCAAGGCTTCTTATCTCTGACCCCCTGATCATGATGTTGTAAGTCCTCCACAGTACGGGCATAATCTGCGATAGCCTGAAATGACTGACCATCGGCAACCAATATCTCAGTTGGCTGCCTAATCTCTGGCCTCAAACCCCATACAAATCTGTGAATCCTATCTGCCTTGATAGGAATGATCATAGCCCCGAACGGTGCTAGCTAATGAAAATAGGTCTCATACTAGGAGACAGTCGTAGAATCCTGCATAAGCCAAGTAAAATGCTCCCTATGATGGTCATGATCACTCTGAGGCAGGAACTTGGCCATAAAGACCTTATAGAACTCAGACCAGGTCAAAGGAGGCGATGTAGAAGATCTGCAAGCAACCTGTGCCCTCCACCATAACTTTGCAGGACCCTCCAGCTGATAGGTGGTATAACCAACTCCGTGAGTCTCCAACAAACCCAGATGGTGAAACATCTCCTCACATGTAGTAATAAAATCATGCGGGTCCTGACCAGACTTACCAACAAACCTTGGTGGTGCCAATCGCAAGAACCTACTCAAAGCCTTCTACTCCCCATCTGTCATAGCTGGGCGAGGAGAAAGAGGTTGTGCAACTGAAGGAATCAGAACAACCTCGGCATGGGGAGCCGCACTACCAAGCTTCACTCCTGAACTCTGAACACCCACGGCTGGCCCCTAGCAGGTGTCTGTGCTACCTCAAAAGGTCTCTCTCTAATCTTGCCCAATAGTTGAACAAGTAAACCCCTAATATCCGAAGACTGAGTTGGTGCTGAAGCTGGCACAGAAACTGGTGTTGGAACTGGTACTGGAGCTGGTGGTACCTGGGCTTCCCCCAGGTTCATATGTTGTTGCTTTGGAGCAAACTCTGGCTCGTAGTCAGACTCGGGCTCTACCTCAACTCTAGCAGCCCTAGTTGGTGCCGTTGTTGTGGGGCATCCACGACCCCTACCTCTACCCTTGCGACTACCCTAACCCCTAGCTAGAGTCGGAGGTGCAGGGGAAGGAGACTCTCCTCCGCCAGAAGCTGAAGATCTCATACGAACCATCTGTAGAAGAGTGAACCAGAGTAAGTGAGATTTCAAGAAACTTTCAAGGATACTACGCACGAGATAGAAACAAGAAAACTCAATTTTTTTCCTAAGATGCCACTATAGCCTCCCAAAGATTGAGTATGGACATCTCCGCCCCAATCCGCAGGACTCTACTAGACATTGGCTCCTATACAGATGACACCACTGAACCTAGGGCTCTGATACCAAGCTGTCATGACCTGATTTCATGGTCATGATGGAACCTACAACCCTTCAGTAGGTGAACCAATCCCTGTAGCTTGGAATGGTCATTAATGGGCTACTATCTAGCAACGAAGCAGAAAATAGTTAAATAAGCAGAAGCAAGGGAACAAGATGAAGAAAATAGATAACAGGAGTAATATATGTATAATACGGAATATAAACCAAACCCAAAACCTGGTATCATAGCGTATAAGTGTAATGACCCTTCCGGTTATTTCCACGTATACGTTTTCCTTGAACCATTAGAGCTTGTTTGTAGCGGCCCCAAGTCACTTAAGGCTTGTCAGAACTGGTATTTCGTTGTCAGGTCCTTTTGTTTGGTCGCATTATAAGTTTTGAAGACAAGTAAGTCGGCAAAAGTTATCGTAAGTTCCTTTAATAAATTTTCTGAACTTTGGGTAAAATGTCTCGGAGCTTTTCTCTCAATATATAAAGAGTTAGAAGTTCCTCGAAATACCAAATCGAAGGTCTACGAGTCTAATTTTCAACGCACAAAACCTCACGTCCAACTGATCGCGGAGTAAAAAGTTATGACTGTTTTACCGCGGACTGTCTGGCAGAAAACGGGTTGGGAACCGGGTCACGAACCGGGTCGGGTTAAACTCGATTTAAGCCTCAACTTCACGTTTTAAAATGCCATTTCAGTTCTGAAACAGTGAGAAAACATAAGGGAGGGTTCCAAGAGAGTGCTTGAGTATCAAAATCATGCGTACTTGAAAATATTTTTATTGCCTTCCTAAAATACTTTTGTTACGAGATAATTGTGTATGTATTTATTTTATAAGAATTTTATACATTATAATATTTTAACGGAGATAGTAAATTTAGTTATGTTAAAATTTATTATTGTAATATAGTAGGTTTTACTTGAAATAATTTTCTATGGATTATGATATATTCAAAAAGTTATATTTATTTTACCACGAATTTATGCAATACCCGAATATATATATAACGGAATAAAAATTTTATAGTGTGCCACCTCCACTTCCATTTGGAAGTGGAGAGAGTGTCCAACCAAGGTGTAATGGCAGGTGGCCAAACTTTGGCATATATGGTAAGTGGTATATTTAGTGCTACTCATTCCCTTTTTAAAAAAACTTATCACTTTCTATAAATAATTCATGTACTTATGTAGTTGCTGGAACATTGCTGATTTGGTTCCTCCAAATTTTCTAAAAAAAATAAGTTAAGCATTAGGTGGTGGCTATATACAATATTTACTATGCACGTTAATGAGTGATTTTGGCAAGGGAAACTATATTTAAGTAACATTTGATTTTCGAAAGAAATTAATTATCTACGTCAAATTATTCAAGCCCGAGTTCAAGTTTGATTTCGTGTTGGAGCTTTTTCAGAGAGGTTCAAGTTTGTCATCGGACGACAGGTAGGTTACGGTTTATTTTCCCTAGACTCCGCATATATAGAATAAAATTGTATTAATGGGCATCCTTGGGTTGGTTTATTAGGTTGGTACCACAGATCTCGACCGCTTTATTCATGTCCGCCTACTTTTGTTCCTCCGTTGCTTGTAGTATTTGCCGATATATTTTATTTATCCTTGTGGTCATGTGAGGCCTTGTTGACTCTGGAACATAGAAGGTGGAATTTTGGGAATGTCCGCGAGTCCCGGGCATAGAATTATCCTTCTAGGCTTGTTATGCTTGCTGAGTAGCTGTGGGCCTGTGCAGGGTCGATAGGTTGATTGTGAGCTGCTGGGCAGCTATTGTGTTTGATCATACCATTTTCATTAATAAAAAGAGGTTTTATATAGGTTTTACTACGGTTTGGGCTTCGGGCCTACTGGCGCCATTTTCTAACCTTGCATTGCCCGGGGGGGCGTTTTTATGGAAATAATTTGGAAATGGTTTGATTTAACTTGTGAATATTCCTGGGTAAAAGGAAGTAAAATTATGTTTTAAAACACCAGTTTTACTACTACGCTAGACTCGGCAGGGCCGGGGTGCTAGTTGAGTTTTCTTTCTACTTGAGATGATTTTTAGCCTCGGTCGGACCAAGCACCTGAGATAACTTTCTACTGTTTAGACCTGGTTATGCCCGGGCACCCTTGGAGGGGTTTTTTTTTGAGATAGTTTCCTACTACTTTAGTCCTGGACAGGGTCTGGGCATGCATATTCGAGACTGGGTCTCTATCTTGATACCGGACTTGCTTCCGGACGACATATTTTGATACTGAGTTTTAGTATGGGGTCTGGGACCTCCATGGACCTTGCCATCCGAGCCAGGGGCTACGGGCTGCGTGTGCCGGAGGAGGGGTATACGGTGGAGTAGAGGTATACGAGTAGTGTCCTTCCATGGAACCTACCTGCTGGGCCGGATCAGCACCGAAGGAGGTACATACAGAGATACCATTTCACTTGAGACCTTCATGCATCATATCATTCATTGTTTGAGGCTCCACCCTTGTTTGTTGTTTGTTGATTGTACGCTCCGGTAGTATGGGATGCCGGAGGGTTTGTTTACACTTGTTTGTGTTCCTCGGTTGTATGGGCGGCCGGGGGACTGTAGGTAGAATTTTGCTATTTACTTACAGAATTGTTCCCTGTTATGGTTAAGTATGAAATTGGTTACTGCTAGACTGTTAGTTTCTGGATTTGAGATTGATATGATTAGTTGAGTTTGATTCATGTCTCTGAGCATGCCTATCGTTACTCTTTCTCTCTTCTTCTTACACTTGAGGTTACCGGTGTACCGTCCATTTTGTAAACTTATTTTGTATTCAATGTTATTGCAAGGACCCCAGGTGCGTTATTTCTTACTCTCACCTGTGCCTATGGTGTGTATATTCTGCTTACTAGCCTCACATGTGGTTCTGTTGATTTCCCTCTAGGCTAGTTCCTGTGTACCTTTCGTTGATTTCTGTGACTGCTTGCTTCTATTCTGTCTATTACTATGCTTTTATCTTATATGTGCCCAGTCGGCCTATGATACCTACTGGGTACCTTATGCTTCGCATTTGGTGCTCACCCCTACCCCCTGCATCTTTGGATGCAGATCCTAGCGTGGGCCATCGCCGTTAGATCGTTGTGATTCGTGCTTGGAGATCTTTTGGGGACTACTTCAGACTGAGGGTGAGCTCTTGGCGATCAGAGCTTAGCTTTAGTTTATCTTTTGCTTCATGTGCACTATTACCATTCAGAGACATCTGTATATATTGTTTGGATCGTTTGCACTCCATGTATGTAGTTTTGGCTCTATACTATGATACCAGGTCTTGGGGTTTGGTTTAGTTTCCGTATATGTATATATATATATATATCCCTGTTATCTATTCTCTTCGTCTTGTTCCCTTATTTGTTAGATAGTAGCCCATTACTAACTGTCCTGGGCTACGGGGATTGGTTCACCTACCGGGGGTTGTAGGTGCCATCATGACCGAGAAATCGGGTCGTGACAATAAGAGCCGGATCTACATAAGGAGTACAAGGGTAAAAAACAATATATACACAAAGCTATCTCCGAGTAGAAATAGAGTACACAATCAAAAGATAACTAAACGCTAAGCTCCGGTCGCCAAGATCTCACCCTCAGTCCAGAATATCACCAAAGCAGTACCTCGCATGAGTCTTCACGAGCTTACGGTGATGGCCCGCACTAGGATCTGCACCAGAAGATGCAGAGTGTAGTATGAGCACCAAATGCGAAGCATAAGATACCCAGTAGGTATCACAGGCCGACTAGGCACATATAAGATAAAAGCGTAGTAACAGACAGAATAGAAGCAAATAGTCACAGAAATCAATGAAACGTACACAGGAACTAGCCCAGAGGAAATTCAACAGAACCACATACAAGAGTAGCAAATAGAATATATACGCAACAGGCACAGGTGTAAGCAAGAAATAACACACCTGGGATCCTTTCAATAATAGTATATACATAATAAGTTTAGAAATGGACGGTATACCGGTAACCTCAAGTACAAGAAAGAGAGAAGGAGAGTAAAGATAGGCATGCTCAAAAACAGGAATCAATAACCCAACTAGTAATACCAATCTCAAATCCAACAAGTAATAACTCAGCCATATATAATCTTATAAGCATAACCATAGCAGGGGGATAACACCGCAATAAAGTAACAAGAGAGTACCTACAGTCCCCCGGCCACCCATACAACCGAGGAACGCAAACAAGTGAAAACAAAACCCTCTGGCCGCCCATACAACCAGAGCGTACACTCAACAAATAGAAAACAAGGGTGGAGCCTCAAACAATGAATGATATGATGCATGATAACCTCAGGGTGGGATAGAAACTCTATATGTACCTCTTCCGGTGCCTATCGGGCCTTGCAAGTAGGTTCCATGGAAGGACACTGCCCGTATACCTCTACTTTACCATATACCCCCTCTGGAACAAGCATCCCAAAGCCCCAGTCCTGTATGGAAAGGTCCATGGAGTTCCCAGACCCTATACTAAAACTCAGTACCAAAACATGCCATCCGAAATCAAGTCCGGGTTCAAGATAGAGACCCGGTCTCGAATATGCATGCCCAGACCCTGTCCAAGACAAAAATAGTGGGAAAATATCTCAAAAACCCCTCTAAGGATGCCCGGGCATAACCGGGTCTAAACAGAAGAAAGTCATCCCAGATGCTCGGTCTGACCGAGGCTAAAACCATCCCGATTTAATAAGAAACTCAACTAGCGCCCCGACCCTGCCAAGTTTAGCGTTAATAGTAAAACAAGTGGTAGAAATCATAATTTGACTTTCTTTTACCACAAGAATATTCACAAGTTAAATCAAACCATTTCCAATTCATTTCCATTGAAAACGGGCCCCCGGGGCCATGCAAAGTTTAGAAAACAATTTCAGTAGGCCCGAAGCCAAAACCCGTAGTAAAACATGGATAAATCTTCTTTATATGCACGAAAATGAATGATCAACACAAATAGCTTCCCAGCAACTCACAATCAACCTATCAGCCCTACACAGGCTCCAATCGCTCTACAGCACAGATAGCCAGCATAATATCATGATAACGATGCCCGGGACTCACGGCCACCCCCAAATAACCCACCGTCCATGTCCCATAGTCAAAACAAGTCAACACAGGGCCATAAGGGTGATAACATCAACTATTAAGAATACTACACACAACAGAGAGAAGAAACGGGGTGAATCGCAGAAAAGCGGTCAGGGCCTGTAGTACCAACTTAATAACCCAACCCAAGGATGCCAGCTAGTACAATTTTATCCTATATATGCTAAGTCTAGGTAGTTTAGACCGTAACCTACCTGTTGTCCGATAACAAGCTACTGGGACAATGAAATCCAAACTCGAATAGCTTCGAGAAATCCCAAACGATGGTCAAACTATCAAAAACATAATTAATACATTAAGGCGAGTCTAACGATACCCATATTGCTACAATTGTAGCCGGGTCAAAATATGGGTCAAAAGAGGGCCTGCAGGGCTCACAACCCGAAACTAAAAACAAAAAAGAGCACGATGACCACCACGATGCCAAGAAGGCATGCTCCAAAATTGAACACAATTGGCCAAGAGAAGGGCGCCAAAACAGCCCGCTCAAGATGGAGATAAAAGATGGAATTTTAAGAATAAAAACAGGAATTTAGGCAAGGATTACTTACCAAAATGATGGAATTTTAAGCCAAGATGGATAACTCTTCAAGACCACGAACATGCAAGAGCTACGAGGCAGAATCTACCACAAATTCCAAGCTTGGGTATGAGAAACAATGGTGGATTTTCAAGAGAAAAAAAAGGAAGCAAGTTGGGGAAGAAACCTTACCAAAATCGAGGAATCACGAATAATCGATGAACAATTGATTTCCCCAAATCCAAGACTGATATGGAGAAATTTGGTAGAGAGTATGAGTGTTATAGAGAGAGAAAGTTTGAGAGAAAATGCTGGGAAAATGAAATAACAGAAATATATAGTTGCAGGGAACTGGCCAGTGCCAACGGCGCCTAGGAAGCGCTATCGCGCTGGCCAGCTCAAACGCTGGGCCAGCACCGATGGCGCTGAAGGCCTGGCTTGCAACAATTTTCTGCAACTTTTTGAAAACTCCATGGGGTATTTTGGGCACAATTGGAAACCAATATTCAAAAACCAATAATGCTAATAGAGTGGAAACGACATTTCGGACTCAACGGAATCAATAAAACTTCCATACAAGGTCGTTTTGGAGAAATATTGACCCAAGTCAACACTAATGAATAGGAACTCAAAGGCTCGAAATGAGTCCGGCTCACCCAGAACCCAAACCAACCACCTTCCTAACCCAAACTCATCGTTCCGGAGCTGATGGAATTTTCAGATTTCGAATCCGACACTCTGATCATTGAAAGCCACCCAAAGTTACACTTTCAACTCCAAATGGCCTGAAAACAGAGAAAACCACACAAAACCCACACCGAAAGTTCTCAGGCTTCAACTTAAGGTCCAAATAGACCAAACTCAATGCTTCGGAGCTAACGGAACTGTCAGAATTCAATTCTGAGCACGTTAGCTATGAATATTGACTAAAGTCAATGATATTCTAAGTTAAGGCTCTAAAACAGGAAAAAGGGCAAAACAACCAAACGAACGACCAGGGCACCGAACTACCGGTCCCAGCAAGCCATAAATGACTTGGAGCCACTACAGAAAATCTCTAACAGTACAATGAATGCATAAATGCGAAGATGACCGGAAGGATCATCACACTGTTGTAATGACCTGTTCTGTTGTTACTGAAAATATCTGTGGTAAAGATATATGAATCTTATTCATCATAAGGTTAGGATCAATTCCTTAGTATGTGAGTGCATTTGTTATGAATTAAGGTCATATAATGCCCGAGTAAATTCCTTCCGTGGTCACCCATGTTTGGGAAATTGCCTTAAAATATCACTTTTATTTCTTTTAGGACTACAATATCACTCAACTATTCATATTTTCCTTAAAATATACTTGACACTAAAAACATCCTTTGTCTCTCCTAATTAGATGCCATGAAACATTAATCTCTCTTATTTTATTATTATACTAAATAAACTAAAAGTAATTTTTTGAAAAAGATTCTCAAAACTTGAGTGATCATTTAGAGAATTAACTCCAAGATAATATTACTAGAGAACTAATTAACGAACCCAACTTTTATTCTGCAAAGAAGAGATAGGACAATAGATTTTTTCATGCTTAAAATTTAATAATTTAATTGAAAAAGGGGAGTCGATTAATTTGTACGAACCTAATGTTTATTTTTTCTTTTTAACAAAAGAAGAGTACTACAAATATATTTTAAAAAGTGTAAAAAATAATACATTTTTTAAAAGGATGGAGAAAAGACTATTTATTTAAAGTTAATAATTCCTAAGCATAAAAATTCCTTCTTAATAAATTAATTAATTTATTTTAAAAAAAATAAGATTAGATTTTTTAGTTAAATAAGTTTGATGAGTTAAATAGAGCCATTATTAAAACAATAAAGGCTTTAATTACATGACATGTCAACTAGGAGAGAAAGAGGCTTTTGAGATAATATTGTTTGAGGAAAATGTGATAGTTGAGTGATATTATTGTTCTAAATAAAATAAAAAAAGTGATTTGTAATAAGAATTCTCAAAACGTAAGTGACCACTCAGGGAATTAACTCTAAGTTTTAAGTTAGTTTAAATGAGTTAAAAAAATTATTATTAAAAAAAAATTAATGTAACATGGCATCCAATTAGGAGAGACAAGGATGTTTTTAGTGTCAAGTATATTATAAGCAAAATAGAAATAGTTGGGTTATATTGTAGTCCTAAAAGAAACAAAAGTGATATTCTAAGGAAATTGGGTCACCATTCAGAGAATTAACTCACAATGCCCCTAGCACAAGTTAAGTTGAAAGTGTCCTTACCGATTTAGTTTCGGGCTAAATTTAAACTAAGGTCAACTTCAAACAAGCACTCCTCCTAGAATATAAGGAGTTATGGGGACCAATACCCACCAAATTAAAGATCTTTGAGTCTTCTTTCTAACACCACTGATCGTTCATTAATCCACTTCTAGAGAAAAACATTATGACCATTTTACTGAAAACTGTTTGTATTAAAAAGATGAGGCCGCTAAAGTGGACTACGCGTAATTAATGTAGTTTTTAGACCTGAAATATTATTTAACTCTCTAAACTCATGCAAGGTCAGGCTCGGGTAAGGGAGGGGTGATTTTTCAATTCTCTATTAATTTTTTCCTTCAAGGTAATTCCTTCCATCAATCTAACACTCGTTTGATTCTAATATCCTTAGAGTAACATTAGATTGATCATGGTGGGGTTTAGAAAGTTAACATAGGTAGAATTTTCTGGTGTAAAGTGAATTAATAGGTTGAAATCCCTTGAATTTGAGTGTGTGTTGATAGATTATGTACTTGAGACTAGACATTGATCTAACCATTGAAAGATATAGAGATTTTGAGTAAATTAAAGGGTAGAAAACCCTGGAATAACATGTTTAGGCATGAGCTTGGGTTAAAATCAATAAAAATTAGGTTATATGCCTAGAATTGGTAAAATAATGATTGAATTATTGTTTTATTATTATTGTTAGACCGAGATCTAGTTGAGCAGCAAGAAAAAGTAAGGCAATCGCATAATAGTGCATTCCATAGCAGCAGCTTGGCGTTCAGGTAGGTTATGGTTTATGAGTAGTAGACTGTGGTTAAAAATCATACTCATAACATAGATTTGACGAGAGAAATCATGCTTAGGTCTGCGAGCATGGAGTTCAAATGGACAAAATATGTGATTAATGTAATAAGGACCTAATTATGTGTTGATATATTAATATATAAATCCTTGATGGGTGTTTTGTGTTTGTATGACTCCATGGTGGATTGAAATGGGAATTATGTGATTATAGATGATAAAGAGATTGTGTGAGCCTATAATCTAGTGATTCAGCTTAATTACCATAAAAAGGTGAACTTAGTATTATGTGTGTTTGGAATACAGGATAATCTTGCTTAAGGTTAGTGATGAGAATTGTTTATGGTATAAGGAGCCAATCACATAATTTAAGAGCCTAAGGTCAAGTTAGGCTAAGGTTAGAAAGTAAAAGGAATAAAGGTGTATGACTTCAACTAGAGTTTAGGCTCCATTGGATTGAATGTGCACTCCTAAAATGAGTACTTAAATTTAATGAATATGGCTTGATAATGTTTACTTGAATTAGCCGTGGATTGGTCTTCGGACATGCTTTAATTGATGAAATCAATGAATCATATCTACATTGTGATTTGGTGTGTTAAAGAATGATCGTTGTGTACATGAAATGATTAACTCGAGTTGACCAAGTATTTGGGTAGTTATCTATTGTTGCACTGTATACTTAAGGAAGATAATTGTTAAATGATATCCTAAGTGTTAATCACATATAATGAGATTATATTAAACGCTTGTTGATTGTTACAAGTATGATTGCTTATTCTTATTGTGGTTGTGATTGTTATGATATTTGTTGTTATCGTGGGATGTACCGGTACTTGGACATCTTCACGAGGTTGGTTGATGTTATTCATTAGTTGACTCGGGTACCATACCGGTACAACTTTTATGATTCATTGGTTGTCTCGAGTACCACACCGGTATAATTTTTATGATTTATAAGATGGCTCGGGTACAACACCGGTGCAGTTTTTATGATTCATTGGTTGGATCAGATACCACACCAATATAGTACATGGACAAGAGCTTGTCCCTTGAAATTCATTGCTAGTAGGTGACCATAAGACCCTTAGCATGTATGTACAAGGCATTGGTGAAGTTTGACGGTTCTTTGAGTGGACCGTGTTTATGATTACTGTTATTGTTACTATTTATATTGCTTTCATGAGTAGACCAGGATATATTATGACTATTGTTTCGGGATTCTTGTATGGTCCGATTACTTAGCATATATTTTGGAATCCTTGTATGGTCCGATTACTTAGCATATATTTGGGGTCCTTGTGTGGTCCGATTACTTGGCTGTTGTTTTGGGATCCTTGTGTGGTCTGGTGACTTGGCATATATTTGAGATCCTTATGTGGTCTGGTTACTTGGCATATATTTGGGTTCCTTGTGTGGTTTGGTTATTTGGCTGTTATTTTGGGATCCTTGTGTGATCTGGTTACTTGACATATATTTGAGATTCTTGTGTGATCCAGTTACTTTGCATATATTTAGGATTCTTGTGTGGTCCGGTTACTTGGCATATATTGGGGATTCTTGAGTGGTCCGGGCTAGGGAGGTTGAAGAATGGCATATATTCTGTTAATGTCTACGTACTCATGGGTAATATAAGGGATAAAGATAGCACAAGTGGATGAAAGTGATGTGGATTAAATTATTATATAAGTTTTCATACTTCCTTTTTGTGATTTCTATATTGTGTTTATGTGATCTAACTTTGGTCGGTCGATGATACCTACCAGTACGTATTATTTATAATGATACTACTCTTGCTATACCCTTTTTGGGTATAGTCTGATTGTAGGATTCAGTAGATATTTTAGGCATGATGCGGTAAAGATCTCCAGCAGCTTTTATTTTTTGTTACTACAGTAAAAGTTGTGTTCCGATTTTGTACTCTCTCTTAGTAGCTCTTGTACCTATTTAGACTACTTCTTTGGGGAAGGTTTTTAGTTGTATTCAAATGTTTTGAAACCGGTTGTAATTTTTATAAAGTATTATTATGATTTTTATTGATTTTCGCATATCCTTTGAAATGGTTGTAAGGGTTCTCCTATCTAGGTGGATTAGAGTAGGTTCCAGCATTATCCGAGTAGTTGAGTCATGACAAGCTTTTAACCACCTCTTCGCTTACCCAAGAAAGAGAAATAAAAATAGAATAAGTCTCACATAATCAGCTGAAACTCCAACAGGTATGTATGTATCACTAATCTCCAGAAAAGTCAAATGTGTTGTGGTGGATCTTAACGAGAGAGCCCTGTAAAATTTTCACTAGAGTGCAAGAGTTACACCATATTCTGTTTAAGCTCAAAACGACCATCAAGTATTGGTCTAAGAATGCTAGATGTGACAGTTGTCACTTGTAAGATTGGCACTTTGCAGACTGTCTTGGGAGCTGCCATTTCTACCAGAATAATCTCACGTTGTTGTGCTTCTGGATCTGATTCAAATAAAACTGTCGAATAGAAGCCTCATTTCTTCTCTAATGAATAGTTGTTTAGGCTCAAGATGGGCTTCAACTGTTTCTCCATGACTGTACAGCGTGTTTACAAATTAGAGATTGTACCTGTAGAGTTAACATCTAAGATCAAGTTATCAACACCTGAACAATAAAATAGTAGAAGCAAAACTAGAAATTTGCTAATTTCTAAATCCCCGACAATAGCGCCAAAAACTTATTGCGACTCCCAGCACACACAAGTATACATGGTCATCCAAGTAGTATAGACTAGTGTATTCTGAATATCATACCCAAGAGACTTATGACTTAGCAAGAATCTAATCAATTCTAGTACCATAATTTTAACCAAGTGTATAAGTAACTAAAGAGAGTTGTTTGAGTTTATGTAATTATATAACTAACAAGTAAAACAAGAAAGTAATTTAAGGTTATGATCACAGTTCGAAAGTAATTTAGAAATCATGTAAAGTATTTGATTTCATCGACCAGTTCATTTGACTAGTTAGGGTTGATGACATGACTATGGTCTTTCGAGCCTCTAGTCTTTTATCCGGAATGGCCTCACAACTACACTATTGAGCGGGGATGTGAATCCTATTTTGAACGCATTTATATGCCATTTATTTTGTATCCAAGTAAGGCGATCTAGGTATATTCCTACCCTATCTTCAAATCAAGTCTTTGTTTTACCATTAACAAGATTTTACTCCTTATGTTCTTCATTCTATCACAATAATTCTTCTTTCGAGATCACAAAAAGACCATGAATTTATTTTAATGGCGGTCAATCATCAAAATAGTAAGTACAAGAACATAAAAATAACTAATATGATAAATAAACTTGATCGAATCAATCATATACTAAACAACATGTGTCTAGTTGTGTAACACCACGGAATTCGGACAAGCTTTCAAACTCAAAATCTCTGAATTCTATAACTGGTAGTCCCCACGAGCGACCACCACGAGTGTCCGAGCTCTGACAGTCCATAGGGCTCATCGTAGAGAGCCTCCAGTGGACCTGAACCACAGTTCCTCAGCTCGATGACCTGGGGTAATGGGCGTGGTAGACGTCACGGGACGTCGACCCCCGCTGTGGAAATTTCCCAGTGGCTTACCCACTCTTATCCCTCATATGTTCCTATGGACGGTTACCAAGGTTGTCATAGTTGCGATGGGCCATGGTAACCCGCCATGGAAATCATCCAGAACCCTGACCGCCAGCTATCCCTTCCCAATGATCAGGTCCGATGGGCTGTCATGGGTCTGACGCCCGTTGAGTAGCCCGTCCGGTGGGAATTTTTCTGCAGCTTTTTATAGTCAGGGTATTCCAATCTTTTTTTATTCTTTTAACTCCTAAGCTAAGTCATTTTAGGCTAAATTAAAGGGTTTTTTGTCACCCTTAGCTAGTTCTTCATTCATTCTCCCAATTCAAGCTTCAAAGAAACAAAAAGGATCCTCCTCTCAAGCTTCAAGTTAGGGTTTCACCTTCAAGTCTCCATTCCCAAGCTCTAGGTTGAGGAATCTCCAAGTTCAGGTATGTGGGTATTCAATAAGGAATTTCTTTCACCCTTATGCCCAAACCCCAAGTCTTTAAATTGAATATATGAATGTTTCAAATTAGGATTCTTACCCAATTTTGTGGGTTTTCTATAAATTGATTTCTATCATGATTTCCTATGATTTCTAATTCTAATTACTTGATTTTGCATGAGTTTTTACAAATGATTACGTATCTCATTATTTGGAGTCTAATTCTAGTCCAATTTTATATGCATGGTATGATTTAAGAAAATTGCATGCCTAGTTCCTATTTTTCTATGAAATTGTATAAAATTATAGAATTGAACTAGTGACATGCAAACCTTTATGATATGATTTACTATGAAGTACATGACATCCCGATGTTCCATCAATACTCATGGACTATTTTTCCTAAAATCAAGGTTTATGAGTATTATGAAGATCCGGGTTGTAAATATGATTATGAATAAGTTTTGACATCTAGACATGTCGTATGTATGTGAGTATTATAATATATTTTGGGAGTAGTATTTAGCACCGAGGATGAGGGTTCTAGATAACTCAAGTCCAAAAACTACGTTGCCACCATAGGTTGGCCTCTTTGGCTTATGACAGGATCTTTATGAACATGGTTCTAACTTTGACCGGTTAGGACAATCTTTTTTGGTGTGGGTGTATGACACCGTATTCCATGGTGCTCAACATAGTTTATGTCGGTTAAGAGAAACTTCTCTATGAATGTTTTCAAGCTTTTAAGTTATATGATAGTCTATTTTGAAGCTTAACTCACTACTTTATGTCTTATCGCTTCAATTATGATATTTTACTATGTTGTCTTCTATTATGCATGAAATCAGATTTAAGCATATTTTAAGCACGTTTATTCATGATGATTGCATACACTCACATACTCAGTACATCCTATAGTACTAACCGCATACTTCTTTGTGCTGCATCCTAGGCTCTCGCTCTCAGGTTCGTGGCTAGAGGTCGCAAGTTACCCAGTCACTATTGGTGAGTCGTCATCTTCCAAGGACTAATATGATTCCTAGCTAGTAGGCTCCTTTATTTTAGTACTTAGAGTTAGCTGGGGTCTTATCTCAGCAACTCCTTATGACAACTTTAGAGGCTTTTCAGACATAGCTAGATATTCTGTATTCGAGTTTTAGATTTTACTACTCTTAGACCTTTATCTTATGTTTAGTTGGATTATCTACTTCTATTATTTATGCTTCCGCCATGATCATTATTATGTTGTTTACGTCATGCTAAGACCAAAGGGTTAGCTTGGGGTGACTCGTGATCCTAAGTCTTGTGTTATGTCTAGGGGATAGCTTCGGGGCATGACAAGTCGTAACCCCAGAATAAGAGTGCTTAGCTACTCATGCTGGAATAAAAATTGCAAGAAATTATGTTGTTCATGCAAAATTAAAGAAAGGAATAGTAGAAAAGTAAGACCCCTAATTTGAAGTCTCCTTTTCGATGTAAGCTAAGCCAAAACGTGATCAACCTTTGTAAAAACGTCCAAGTGTTCTATTTATAGTGGAGGGAATTAACCCCTTTTTCTTCTTTGACTTGGACTAACTTTAAGAAAATCTGATGTTGAAAACACCCTGTCGTGCTGCTCTGTCCATCGCGCCAACTAAAGGCCATGGCGTGCCTTCTAGCGCGATAAATCTTCTCTGTGATGCACCTCTAAAAGCGTTGAGGGGCATTTTTGCAAGCACGCAGGAGTTCTCATGCAGAGGTGGCGCGCCTCTCATCGCGGTAACTTGCCTCCACGATGCACCGTCACTTTTTCTCTTGTCAACAATCTATTTTGACTTCATCATGCTACGCTTCTGCTTCCTCCACTATTCTCAGGTTAATTTCTCATGTGTTTTGTCCTGAAACATGTCTAATCACATGTATTAGCTCAACCACATTAATTTGCACATAAACATTAGATATATATGAATTTATTCTCGAAACTCAAGCTAAAGCATGAGTAACATACGGTACTTGAGTGTATAAATATACCCAAGATAAACTTTCTTGTTGACATTGTATTCCTGGTGCTTAAATACTCTCAAATTGTTGACTTTCTTCTTATTCTTTTTCAAAGGCTATGTCAAGGCATTTGAAGTGGGGAAAACTACCTGCATGCCAAATAGGAGCAAACTATTTACAACTAAATATCTTTTTACAAAAAAAATACCCCATAACTAATTACAGAAAATGTCCCCTTCCCTTATAGGTTTTGTAGTTATTTAGCTTCTTTTTCTTTTTTATTTCTCTACTTCTTTTCTCCTTTTTTTCTCATTTTTTTCCTTTTTATGCTTATTTGTTAATTTTATTTTTTTCTCCAATTATGTTTTTTTTTACTATGATCTGATTCATCCTCAATTTTGATTCTCTCTTTTTTTCCTTTTTTGGTTGGTTATTTTTTATTTCTCTACTTTTTTTTCTACTCCCCTTTTTTTCTCGTTTTTTCTTTTTCTCTACATTTTTTTTCTACTCCCTTTTTTCCTCGTTTTTTTTCTTATTTTTTCCTCATTTATTGTTCATTTATTTTGTTACAAATCATGTTATTTTTTATTTTTTCTTTCACCATAATTAATTTTGGCTCCTTTCTTTTTGTGTTTTTTCTTTCTATTTTCTCTTTGTTTTTTAATTTCTTTATTTCTTGTTCCTTTTTTAATTTTAATTTTTTCTTTCATAATCTATTTTTATTCATGATTTTTTGCTCTTTTTCTTTATTTTTTTCTATATAACAATAAAAGAAAAATGGATATAGTTAAATTTCATCCATATTTTTTTATTTTTTTACTCTTTTTTTCTCATTTATTTCTTTATTCTTTAATTTTTTCCTTATTTTTTCATTCATTTTTCTATTTTTCTCAAATCCTATTATATTTTATTTTTACCATGATATAATTTCATACTCAATTTTAGCTTCTTTTTTTTAGTTTTTCTATTTTATTTTTTTTATTTTTTATTTTGTCTAATTTTATTTGATTCTTTTTTCTTTTATTTTTTTCACAATCTAATTTTATTCACACTCATCGAGATTTGCTTCAGTTCTCCAGTCTGACACTTTCAGTTCTCCGTGATACCATAACAATATAACTATATGCTGGTATAATATCATGGAGAATTGCTTCAGTCCTTCATTGAGATACTCCCTAGTATATCATACAATATATCTAGATACTAGGATAGTATCATGGAAGACTTCTTCAATCATCACATATATTTATATACTGACATTATATCATGGAGGACTATTTTAGTCCTCAGTAAGACGCTCTTTAGTCCTCCATGATACCATCAAAGTATATCTATATACTGACATGATATTATCATTCAATGAGACACTCATCAATCCTCCAGGATACCATCATAGTACACTGATATACTGTGATAGTATCATGGAAGACTATTCCAGGGCTTCAATGAGACACTGCTTAGTATACCACCACAGTATATCTATATACTGAAATGGTATCATCCACCAATGAGAAAGTCCTCAACAATACCATCACAGTATATCTATATAGTGATATGGTTTCATGGATAACTGTTTTAGTCCTTCAATGAGATACTACTCAGTATACTATCACAGAATATCTATATACTATGATGGTATCGTTGAGGGTTACTTTTGTCCTTCAATAAGACACTTCTCAATCCTTCTTCATACCATCACAGTATATTCATGTACTATCATGGTATCATTGAGGTTTGATGCAGGCCTCAATGATACCATCACAATATATCTATATATTGTTGTGGTATCACCGATGTCTGCTTCAATCCTTGGTGAGACCTCTATGATACCATCATAGTTTATCTATATACTGATATAGTATCATGAAAGACTGTTGGAATCTTTCAATGAAACACTCCTTAGTATGCCACCACAATATATCTATATACTGAAATGGTATCATCCATCAATGAGACAGTCCTCAGTCCTCTATGATACCATCACAATATATATGTATATTGGCATGGTATCATGGATAACTGTTTTAGTCCTTCAATGAGACACTACTCATTATACTATCATAGTATATTTATATACTGGCATGGCATCATTGAGGACTACTTCTATCCTTTAATAAGATATAACATCACAATATATTCATATACTATCATGGTATCACTGGAGTTTGTTTCAGGCCTCAGTGATACCATCACAGTATATATGTATACTGTCGTGGTATCATTAATGTCTTCTTCAGTCCTTAGTGAGACCTCTATGATACCATCATAGTATATTTATATACTGACATGGTATCATTGGGGTATGTTTCAGTCCTTTAATAGACTATAAAATTTCAAAGTCTTCTTTACTTTCTTAAATTGTATGCCAAGTTAAAACATGACAAACAACTTAATAAGGACGGAGTATATGTTTTGTTTTCATTTGCAAAATCAAATAAAACTATAAAAATATATTTTTTATTAATTTAGATTTTAATAAACATGCTAGTGGACTTTAATATTTTCCTTATTTATTTCTTATTGAATTTTACTATTTAATTGTTTTATTTTTATTAATTTAAAAAATTAGTTAGAATTATTTATTTTTGTATTTTATTTTGAAAAGACAAAACTATAGAAAGAGACAAAAAATTAAAGAGAAGATAAACTAACAAAAAAAGTGAAATTTAGACTACATGATCAAACTTAATTTTAAGACAATAGAAGTTCTGCAGCAAATGAGCATGATGCAAAATTCTCCATGAGGATTCCAAACATGGATTATTGAAAATAACAATTTATGTTCTTCGAGCTTGACTTATTAAGCACTTTCTCTGCAAGCTTTCCTCAATTTCTTTATCTTCATTACTTATTCTACACTTTACATATTTTTGTAGTCTATTAATGGTTGAACAAGAATTATTTTGTTGAAAATGATAATAACTAAATTATTAGTGCTTTGGCAGTTTCTCTTATAAAATAATTATTAATTAATGAATATTTATTTTAGCTTTAGGCCTTTTAAAATGGTAAGATTTTGAAAATGATGGTCAAGAAATTCATCACTTGCTCTTCAATGTATGCGATTTATTTTATCTTATTTTTTATTGTGATATGCCTTTGAAAATATGGTACCAATAATATTGTTAATTTCATTTGTGCAATAAAGATGCAAAATAAATTTATTCGTATATGTTGGTAGATTATTAACAAAGAAGAATGCTTCTAGTCCTAAAAATAAATAACTTGTGCAATTTAAAAGTCACAAAATAAGAATAAATAACTTGTGCAATTTAGAAGTCACAAAATATTTCATGCGTTATTGGTTCACTAAGGAAAATAAAAAGGGAAAATACATGCATGCCCCATAGAAGCAAACTATTTACAACTAAATACTCCCTTACAAAAAATATCCCCCTAACTAATTATAAGAAATGCCCCCTTCCCTTTCCCTTGTAGCTCTTGTAGTTATTTAGATCCATTTTTATTCTTTTTTCTTTTTAATGTCTCTACTTCTTTTCTTTTTTTCTTCTTTTCTCCTTTTTTTTTTCTTTATTGCTTTTCTTTTTTCTTCTTTTCTTCTTTTCTTCTTTTCTTCTTTTTTTCTTTATTTTTTCTTTTTTATGTTTCTTTGTTTATTTTATTTTTTTCTCAAATTATGTTATTATATTTTTACACCATAATCTGATTCATCCTAAGTTTTAACTTTCTTTTTTTCTCCTTTTTTGGTTATTTATATTTTATTTCTCTACTTCTTCTTTTTTTCTTTTTTACTCCCCTTCTTTGTTCTCATCTTTTTTCTTATTTTTTTCTCCTTAATTATTCATTTATTTTGTTCATAAATCATGTTATTTTTTATTTTCTTCTTTCACCATAATTAATTTTGTCTCCTTTTTCTTGTGTTTTCTTCTATTTTCTCTTTGCTTTAAATATTTTTATTTCTTGTTTGTGATGACCCTTCCGGTCATCTTCGCATTTACGCATTCATTGTACTGTTAGAGATATGTTGTGGCGGCCCCAAGTCATTTATGGCTTGCTGGAACCGGTAGTTCGGTACCCTGGTCGTTCATTTGGTTGTCTTTCCCTTTTTCCTGTTTTAGAACTTTAGCTTAGAATATCATTGACTTTAGTCAACATTCTTAGCTAACGTGCTTGGAATTAAATTCTGACAGTTTCGTTAGCTCCAGAGCGTTGAGTTGGTCTTGTTGGACCTTCAGTTGAGTCCTGAGAACTTTCGGTGTGGGTTTTGTGTGGTTTCATCAGTTTTCAGGCCATTTGGAGTTGAACGTGTAACTTTGGGTGGCTTTCGATGATCGGAGTGTCGGATTCAAAATATGACGATTCCATCAGCTCTGAAATGATGATTTTGGGATGGGAAGGTGGTTGGTTCGGGTTTCGGGTGTGCTGAACTCATTTTGAGCCTTTGAGTTCTTTTTCGTTAGTGTTGACTTGGGTCAACATTTCTCCGAAATGACCTCGTATGGAAGTTTCATCGATTCCGTTGAGTCCGGAACGTAGTTTCCATTCATTTAGCACTATTGGTTTTTAAATATCGGCTTTTGATTATGCCCGAAATGCCCCATTGAGTTTTGGAAAGTTGCTGACTTTTCCTATTGCAGGTGCAGGCATTAAGCCTCAATCGCGATCGCGAACCTCATCCTTCGCTACCGCGATGAAGTGCCTGGCACCGTGTTCTTTGTGATCGCGTGGCTAGCCTTTGCGATCGCGATGGTCTAGCCAGCGTGGCCCTCGCGACCGCGAGGGGTTCCTTCGCGATCGCGATGAAGGACCCCTGAGTTGTATATAAGTTTTTCACTTCGTCCTTTTCACCCCAAAAATCAAACTCTCCATTGTTATAATCAGAAAACTCATCCAAGCACTGCATTTCGTCAATTGTTGGTGTTGGGTGCGGATTTCCTGGCCTTGGTCGTTCCTCCATCATTGTTGGTAAGTCTTTTTCCCCAACATTCTTTCTTTCAGTTTTTCTCAAAATCCTCCATTGTTGCTAAATTCCAAAAGCTTGGAATATGTGGTAGAATCTGTCTCCTAGCTCATGCATGCTCGTGGACTTGAAAAGTTATCCATCTCGGCTTGAACTCCGCCTTCTTGGTAAGTAATCCTTGCCTAATTTCTGATTTTTATTCTTAAATTCTATCTTTAAACCTCAACTTGAGCGGGCTGTTTTGACGCCCTTCTGTTGGCCAATTGTGCTCAATTTTGGAGCATGTCGTCTTGGCGTCGTGATGGTCATCGTGCTTTTTTTCATTTTTGGTTTTGGGTTGTGGGCCTCGAGGGCCCGCTTTTGACCCAGATTTTGACCTGGCTACAATTATAGCGATATGGGTATCGTTAGACTCGTTTTAACATATTATTTATGTTTTTGATAGTTTCACCATCGTTCGGGATCCCTCAGAGTGATTCGGGCTTGGACGTGTAGTTCGGGCAGCTTGTCGTCGGACGACAGGTAGGTTACGGTCTAAACTCCCTAGACTTAGTATATATCAGATAAAATTGTACTAGCTGGCATCCTTGGGTTGGGTTATTAGGTTGGTACCACAGACCCTGACCGTTTTTCCACGATTCGCCCCCGTTTCTTTTCTCCGTTGTATGTAGTATTCTTAGTAGTTGATGTTATCACCCTTATGGCCCTGTGTGGCCTTGTGTTGACTCTAGAATATAGATGGTGGGTTATTCGGGGGTGCTCGTGATTCCCGGGCATTGTTATCATGATATTATGCTGGCTATCTATGCTATAGAGCGATTGGAGCCTGTGCAGAGCCGATAGGTTGATTGTGAGCTGTTGAGCGGCTATTTGTGTTGATCATTCATTTCTATGCATATAAAGAGGATTTATCCATATTTTACTACGGTTTTTGCTTCGGGCCTACTGGAATTATTTTCTAAACTTTGCATGGCCCCGGGGGCCCATTTTCAATGGAAATGAACTGGAATGGTTTGATTTAACTTGTGAATATTCTTAGGGTAAAAGAAGGTCAAATTATAATTTCTATCACCAGTTTTACTATTAACGCTAGACTCGGCAGGGTCAGGGTCCTAGTTGAGTTTCTTATTAAATTGGGATGGTTTTAGCCTCGGTCGGATTGAGCATCTGGGATGACTTTCTACTGTTTAGACCCGGTTATGCCCGGGCACCCTTGGAGGGATTTTTGAGATATTTTCCCACTATTTTAGTCCTGGACAGGGTCTGAGCATGCATATTCGAGACTGAGTCTCTATCTTGAACCCGGACTTGCTTCTGGATGACATGTTTTGGTACTAAGTTTTAGTATGGGGCCCGGGACCTCCATGGACCTTGCCGTTTGGGCCTGGGGATTCGAGCTGCGTGTGCCGGAGGGAGGGTATACATCGGAGTAGAGGTATACGGGCAGTGTCCTTCCATAGAACCTACCTGCTGGGCCCGATCGACACCGGAGGAGGTACATACAGAGTTTCTATCCCACCATGAGGTTATCATACATCATATCATTCATTGTTTGAGGCTCCACCCTTGTTTGATGTTTGTTGAGTGTACGCTCTGGTTGTATGGGCGGTCGGAGAGTTTTGTTTTCACTTGTTTGTGTTCCTCGGTTGTATGGGTGGCCGGGGGACTGTAGGTAGGCTCCTGTTACTTTATCGCGGTGTTATCCCCCTGCTACGGTTATGCTTATAAGATTATATATGGCTTACTTGTTACTTGTTGGATTTGAGATTGGTATGACTAGTTGGGTTATTGATTCCTATTTTCGAGCATGCCTATCTTTACTCTTCTTCTCCCTTCCTTGTACTTGAGGTTACCGGTATACAGTTCATTTTTTAAACTTATTATGTATATATTGTTATTGCAAGGATCCCAGGTGCGTTATTTCTTGCTTACACATGTGCCTGTTGCGTATATATATTCTATTTGCTAGCCTTGTATATTGTTCCATTGACTTCCCTCTGGGCTAGTTCCTGTGTACTTTTCGTTGATTTCTGTGACTATTTGCTTCTATTCTGTCTGTTACTACGCTTTCATCTTATATGTGCCCAGTCGGCCTATGATACCTACTGGGTACCTTATGCTTCACATTTGGTGCTAATACTACACTCTGCATCTTCTGGTGCAGATCCTAGTGTGGGCCATCGCCGTTAGCTCGTGGAGACTCATGAGAGGTGCTATTTTGGTGATATTCTAGACTCAGGATGAGCTCTTGGCGATCGGAGCTTAGCTTTTAGTTACCTTTTGATTATGTACTCTATTTCTACTCGGAGACAACTTGTTTATATTGTTTTGGACCCTTGTACTCCTTATGTAGAGCCGGCTCTTATACGCTATGATACCAGGTTTTTGGTTTGGTTTAGCTTCCGCATTGCATATATTACTCCTGTTATCTATTTTCTTCATCTTGTTCCCTTGCTTCCGCTTATTAAATTGTGCTTCCGCTTAGATTGTTAGATAGTAGCCCATTACTAACCGTTCCGGGCTATGGGGATTGGTTTGCCTACTGGGAGGTTGTAGGTGCCATCATGACCGAGAAATTGGGTCGTGACATTGTTCTTTTTCTAAAAAACTTTCTTCCATAATCTATTTTTATTCATGATATTTTGATCTTTTTCTTTATTTTTTTTCGATGGAACAATAAAAGATAACTAATGCAGTAAACATTCGTCCATATTTTTAAATTTTTTTCTACTCATTTTTTTCTTTATTTTTTAATTTTTTTCCTCCTTTTTCGTTCATTTATCTATTTTTCTCAAATCATATTATAATTTATTTTTTTTATCATAATTTAATTTCATACTCAATTTTAGCTCCTTTCTTTTTATTTTTTATTTTATTTTATTTATTTTTTATTTTTTATTTTTATTTAATTATTTTTTTTATTTTTTTTCACAATCTAATTTCACTCACACTCATTGAGATTTTCTTCCGTCGTTCAGTCTGACACTTTTCGATCCTCCATGATACCATCACAATATATCTATATGCTGGCATAGTATCATGCACAATTGCTTCAGTTCTTTATTGAGATACTCTTTAATATACCATCACAATATATATAAATACTAGCATATAGTATCATGGAGGACAACTTCAATCCTTTAATGAGACACTCCTCAGTATATCATCACATATATCTATATATTGTCATGGTATCATGGAGGACTATTTCAGTCCTTCAATGAGGCACTCTTTAGTGCTCTACGATACCATCACAATATATTTATATACTGACATGATATTATCCTTCAATGAGACACTTCTCAATCCTCCATGATACCATCACAGTATATCGATATACTATGATGGTATCATTGTAACGACCGGGTCCGCCGTTATGGGTAGTCCAATCGTGCCAAGTTTTAGAGTTAGAAAACTCCGGATTTGGGAGTTTGAAATTTTGGGCTAGGCTTGCCTCGACCGGTTTTGGAGCGAGGTAGAGTCTAGGGAAATCTTGGTAAGGATTGGTCTATGTGTCTTGTTTTGAGCTAGTTTTCCATGTAGCCAAGACATAAAGGAGTCTGAGGGACTTTTCAGAATCGAATTTGGGTAAGTAGAACTTCCGGAATCGTGTTTGACGTGAAGGGATTGTTTCGGGTCATTGTGAAAGCAAGTGTGTTGTAAAATGGCCAAAACTGGGAGATTTTCGGACATGCTGTCTGTGATGAGCGCAACGGTCCGTCGTAGCAACCTCCGCTATAGAGGTGGAAAATACCGCTATAGCGGAGGTCAAGGGCGGTCAACCCCACTTAAGACCGCTATAGCGGAAGTCGTCCGCTATAGCGGGACTGCTATAGCAGAGCGGGGACCTCTATAGCGGGCCGATGGGATTTTAATGCAGAAACAGTTCCCAAAACATTCATATTTTAAGGGTCAATTCTTCGTTTTGGGAGAAGGGCTAGGCGATTCCAGGCGTTTTTCTTCCTTTTTTCGTTGAAATTCTTCGCTAAGGTAAGGTTTTCGTTCCACAAACTTTGTATTTCATTTTCTATGCGGTATAATTACTAGGAGGAAGTTTGGGAAAAGGTTAGCATAACCTAGGAATGGTGGAATTCGGGGAAGGAAGGGGGTTCCAAGCATGTACGTTCTTGGGTATTGATAAAAGTATGTTAAAATGATCATAGGTTGTTAAATTCTCCATTTTTATCCGTAAAAATAATAGAACTAGGAGAATTAACGGTGGGAAAGCCCGGGAAAAGGGTGGGATGATCATGGTGGCCTGGCGTTTGGGAATTTGGTATAATTCAGGTAATGTGCAGGCCTTGTGTGTTATTTATATGCACTGTGTGTTATTTTTAGATTAAGAACGAAAGAGGAATCCGGAACATGAGAAAGCTCGGGTTGAATAGAGCTTGGATCATTTTGAGGTAGGTGATGGCTTATGATTTTCTGTGAATGTTGTATATTCATGTACTCATGTCTAAGTGATTGTATGCTTTACATTGCTTAGGAAAGTTGTGTGGAATGTCTAGGTTCCTGTTTACAGTCTGTATTGAATGGTGTTTGCTTGTTGGTTTTACAAGTTGTGTGTGTTCATCTACTGATTGTGGTTATTGATATTCGGTTGGCTTGCGTACCACGCCTGGTACGGGTATAAAAAATGGTTGGCACGGGTACCACGCCTGGTACGGATTTACGTTATTGCATATTGCATGTTGACTTTTGTATTACATTGATTGTTATTGGTCCGTGTATGGACTGGGTTGTTTTACTGAATGTAATACCTGATATTGGTTTCGTGAGTGGACCGAGTTGGGAAATAACCCCTTTTCCTTCTTGAAATCGGACTAGAGAAAAGATGATTTTTTTTTCGGGATAGCGCCTGGCGTGCCGCGCCTATGATGCGCCAGCATGGGTTCCCAGTTGGTTGGGTCTTGGCGCGTTGCGCCCCTGCTGTGCCAGGATGACCCTGCGGTAGTTTGGGCATTGGCGCGCTGCGCCACTGATGCGCCCGATCTGGGCTTCAGTAGTTCTCCTGCTAGGGTGGCGCGCTAGGAAGGCGCCAGGATTGCCCTGCGGTTGTTTGGGGCCTGGGGCACTGCGCCAGGCGTACGCCTGGCTGCCCCTGGCCTATTTTCACTTCCTTGGTTACTCCCGAGCATTCCTCTACGTCACTTTCATGCTTCACTCTTCCATTTCGTCTTTCCATGGTTACTTTCCGCGTCTTTTCACCTGCAAGTATCTAATCATGTGTCTTAGTGCAACATATAGTAATTCAACTCAAAACACACAATATATATTAAGTAATGTTCTTAAAATATAAGGTAAACATGGGTAAAATACGATAAACGGGCATATAAATATGCCCAAGATCACTCTCGTTGAGGTAATTTTTGGTATTTGCCCAACCATATATAGGCACATCTTTAACACAATAATTTTTACCGCATTCAAAAATATTTTCAAGAATGGGCAGCCATTCACAATTCTTATCACAAGTCACGTTCTCTTTAAAAAATGGACTAATTCATTGTGTGTGCTTCATAAATTTTATAATAAGTCCATTTTCATGCCTTAACATTTATCATATAAATATGATCCACATCAACATCACTTTAAAAGGCCAAGTGTACCACCACTTTATATTCCTTTATTTTGATGGAGGATTAATAAAACTTGTCAAATTATTAAGTTGCACGACAATCACGTGTCCAAAGACCTTACATACCATTTTGATGATAAAAATTACCTTCACATTTTGAAAGACTATTTTGAGATGACAATAACTTTCTTCAACCTTTGAAGGACCATTTTGAGATGACAATAACTTCCTTCAACCTTTGAAAGACCATTTTGAAGAACCCATAATGTTCTTCATTTTTATCACAATGATGATTTTCTTTTTCACGTTCAGATTCATTTGCACAATCGTAATAATTATTTTATTATCTTTTAGGCTTCTCATGTACTGCTACCACATTCACTTCAGGAAATTGAGCAAATTTACTGGGATGGATTTCAAAATTTATTTTCATCAAGAGAACATAAATTTACTCAATCATCATTATATTATCAATATAGTGCATCAAGATTTGAATCCAACGTCGTCTTACCTATATGAAGGAATGTTAGCCATATTCAATGGGACTCAAATTCAATATATTATCATCATGGTTCATCAAGATTCGAACTCAATTTCTTATATACCCTCTTGGTGTGATGAAACTTGAATCCACTCTCTTACCCTCAACCAATGACATAATAGGCTAAAGTATTCTAAAATTTATTGTCGAGCCTTTTAAAATATATTACCACTTTTAATGGTCACGGCTCACGGGCATGAACGAATTTAATCACAATAAACTTGTGAAATATGGTCACTTTTATCGTTACACATATATATAAAATTCTGCAAATATTCTGCGAGAGCTACAAAGCAAGTTTCTTAATTTTCACATATTTTAATTGTACAATCAGCCCGTGATACAGAATGCTTAAGAAAAAAATTACTTAATCCATATATTATGAATAAAGCATCCAATTATGTTACTGATTTTGTTAACATGTTACACGTGAAGGAAAAAGAATTTGGCGAAGAATATTCTCTCACAACTGTGATTTCTGTACTCTCACTTGAGATGTAGTACTATTCCTTTTTAATTTTATATTTTGAAAAAATGCTCCATCCTCATGATGCTACTATAAAAAGGTTTGTGTCCAGTTCACCAAAAATAGCAACTATTAGTACTTAAACATTAAAAATCCTTGTGACATAGAATAATAAAAAAAAAAAAAAACAGAAAATCAACTTTGTTAATTAGGAACCCAATAATTCAGTGACCAAATTTTATGAAATCAATAACGTTAGTATCATTTATACCAAAAAATAAAAACAACAAATATGAATGAATACTGACCTTTTCACTGTTTCTTATTTATAAAAAAAAATATTGGACTTATAAGTTCACTTTCGATTCCTTTTTAAGATGCAACGAACACTTTATTGAATCCAATTTCTCACGATCTACTTTTTAACACTGATACTTAACAAGCCAATTGACTTTGCTGAAAATTAATATTGAATAACTTCTTATATCACTGCATAAAATAATTTTGAGTGATATAAATGAAAAGTTATACGAGATGAATACCTTTCTCTTTTTGTAGTTAAATGAAGATTCGAATCTCAAATAATCAGACAAAGAAAATTTTATAGTTAGATCAAGATATATCATAAAAAGTAAAGAGTAATATACTTTAAACGTGAGTAAGAAGAAACCACAAATTTGTACCTTCTCCTATTAAGAGTTTTTGTGGGCAGAGGAGAATCAATCAGTAGCATACATCTTCAAAAGATTGTCAATCCCAAATTTGAATGACAAAGTAACATTCGAGCTTCATACTGATAATCTGTTATAAAATAAAGCAAAGCATAAAACTTAAAATAACAAGAAAAGAGACAGAGAGAGATAAGGGGAAAGTATCCTTTGTTTTCATTTTATGATGTCTCATTTTCAACCAAATACTAAGGCTATATATATTCCTTTAAACTTGGGCACCAATCTTGCTACAGTAGCAAGTAACACTTGGTCAAGTAGTAGCTATAGTGAGTGATCATGGCTTAGCCACATGGGCATCTACTAGTACTATTATTATTTTACAACACTCATCCTTGGATGTTCATGTAAAAGAAAATTCTAGTAAAGAACAAGTATACATAAGTTGTTCATAATACTTTATTATTCCCCTTTGAATGTTTATGTTTTGGTAGATTATGTGTCTCTTTCAAGTCTTACTAAAATTCTAGTGAAGAAAAAGAGTACACATATCTTGTAATACGCATTATTTGCTGCCTCATTAAAAATCTTACCAGGAAAACTCAGTGAGACAAAACCTTGGTTAAGGAAAAAAAAGTGCAACGCGTATTTACTCCCCCTGATGAAAATATCATTTATTATTTTGAAAACAATAAATTTTTGTCTTGTATAACGGCTTCTCAAATATTGTGATCAACAATCCTTGGTGAGCTATTCCACAATTTCATTGAAGATTGCGTTTGAGAAGTAGTTTGCTAAAATATACTTTATTTTTGTCTTCTTCGATATATTCTTCTTTCAATTGAGCTTTACAAGTAGCATTGTCTTCAACTTTGCTGAAAATTCCTTTTTTTCAAAGGGATCTCCTGTATCTCCTATGTGTTGAATCACTTGCTTTAAAAGTTGCTAGCATCTTGGATGGACTTGAATAATCATCAATGATTGACTGTCTTATGAAATATAATAGTCCTTCATTTGCAAATAGATAACTTCTATTCAATCAAATGATATGTAGATTAAATGTCTTCCTACATTGCATAATCAATAATTTCTTGACAATATTGGTTAGAAATAATAAGCATATCAATATTTGATTCACTCAAATATCTCCACATAAAAGTGAAATTATATCTTACTTGCACATTAATAAAAATACTATCCCATGAATAATAATAGCAAGATAAATAAGCTCACTAATTGCACTAAGACATAGTATGTTCTAACCATTTTCATGGATCAAAATTGATCTTGCTTTATTTCTAGTGATATCACAATCATTGGGGTATTCAATAAAATCACTTTAAAACTTTTTAAATCCTTCAAGGATTTTCATATAATCTTCACCGTCTAGCTAGACATGACAACTATTCATTATACGTATTCAAGTTTTTCATGTATTGCCAGACTAAAAGAAACCTCATCGCATCCACCACAGGAGAACACATCTCCATACAATAATGTCAGAACTTTTGTGAAAAACTTTTGTGCCTCAAAACACAAGTCGTACTTTATATCTTACGGCTATACTTTTCGCACAATAACCCATTTGTACCCTCACTGACCTTATACATTGAGATCTTGCTACAGTTAGGAGTGACAAATGGACTGTTTGGGCTGAAGTTGGACGGGTCAAGATGGGTTGAACAAACAAATGGGCTAATGCCTAACCCTTCCCAAAGGTCATTTGAGTCAAGATGGACGGGTCAAAATGAACTAAACAATGGGTTGAAACCCAATCCGTCCAACTTTATCCAAATCTTTACAATATTCTCAATTCTTAGATAAATAAAAATCCATTTAAAAAAAATAATCCAACTTTAGATATTCAGAAGAAAAAAATTGATAAGAATACATATTTTATTATTTTATCTGATTTATTTTTTAAAATTTAATTGGCTACAAAGATAAAGGTGCAAAATTTACAATAGAAGTCTCCATTTCGGCACATTTTGACAAAATGTCCATGTGGGCTGGCAGTAAGTCAAATATATTATTCTCTCCGTTTTAATTTAAGTGACATAATTTTAATCTTGCATAATGTTTTTCTTTAAAAAAATGAAATTTGTAATCTGAAATAAATCATAAAAAATTGTGTGATTATAAAATAATTTCAATTAAGGCAAAAGATAAATTTTAAAGTCAAGTTATATTCAATTATAAATTGGTAACATTCCTTTTAGGGCTGATTAAAAAGGAAAGTACACATTTTCAATGGAAGAAGTATCAAATAAAAAATAATCATTATTATTTCGCTTGGACATGTGAATTTTTTTAAGAGAATTTTCAAAAAAAGAAACTTCAAAAATGCAAAGCTTTTAGCTACAATATAATTTTTTAGAAGTTTAATTATATTTTCAGAATTTCCTTTTTGTTACCCAAAGGTCAAAAGTTGATATTTATATGCTCCTGCCAACGGAAAAGAAAACGTGGGCTGAGAGTTCGAAGAACTAAAGAAACTTGGACAGAAATAACTAATTAGCCGACGGGTCAGTTTGGGCAAAAAAAATGGGTCACTTTGGGCTGCTAAATATAAATGGGTTAAGATGAGTTATGCCCAAATTAGTTCATTCATAATGTAGCCTATGCCCAACTCATTAAATTCTGAACAAGTTGAGCGAGTTAAATAGTTTTGGGCTAAATTTGTCGGCCCTAACTACAGTAGCAAGTAACACTTGGCCTAGTAGTAGTTATAGTGAGTGATCATGGCTTAGCCGCATGGGCATCCACTAGTACTATTATTATTTTTCAACAACAACAACAACAACAACAACAATGATAAGAATAATAATAATAGGCTAATAATGATAATAATAATAATACATACATACAAACATACATACATACATACAAACATACATGGAAATTCAAAATTGTACAAGTTAATCAAATCTTATTTCATTATTCTTCTTCGCGTGATTGGCAAGAATCAATTAAGGGTGTCTCCTTTAATTTAATACACAACTTGAACCAAAAAACAGTCTGATAATGAGCTGAAAATCAATCAATATAAAACACAAACATATATAATCAACTGCTATTATACTTCATATTAATGAACAAAATACTCTGTTTAAAGGAAGAAATCAACTAAGAGAAAAAATATAGTATCTGTTTAAGGAAAGAAATCAACTTTTTGTTATTTAATATGATAGACCATAACGCTCAAATAAAGGAGGGAATGGAATTTTCACTTCAAATCTACAGTGGTGCTTTCAAGGTTTGATTCTTGTGAAATTTAGGGATTTGCATCTTAAGGTAAACAAAATATAAAGAAAAAGAAAGAGATTTCATATTTTGCACATGGAGGGTGTTGGAGGTATTAATAGTGCAGCTTTGAAGATGGATGGTAGGAACTATTACGCACTTCCTTTGAACAAGAATCCATTCAAGTATTACTTAGATAAAAGCACTCCCCATGTACGCTATAGGTGGATTGGGACCACCGTCTTAGCACTTGTTTATGCTCTTCGGATTTATCTTCTTCAAGGATTCTACATTGTTACATATTTGTTGGGCGTCTACATAGTCCATTTGCTCGTTCATTTCCTAAAACCTCCTGTTGATCCTGAAATCAAACCTTCTGATGGTCCTCTGTTGCCAACTAAAGGTTCTGATGAGTTCAAGCCTTTCATTCATCACCGTCCGGAGTTCAAGTTTTGGTAATATATATATACTTCCTCTTGTACGCCTGTGATTTTGTTTCTATTAGTTGATATTCAATTTTCCCTATCTGTCGTATCCCTTGTCTTCCTTTTCCCGGTAAGTAATTTATGGTACTGGCATGTGTGTTTTGACATTTAAAGGGAAATGCTTTTGAGTTGATGCGTCTTGTGTAATGGTAACAGTTTTCATTGCTTACTTTAGTTTCAATTGAAACTTAGCATCATGGCCACCTATAAGTCGATATCACCCTTGTTTCAGTTAGGTGAAGGGTGACATTATGATGTAATGGGATGTTTAAATCATCTGTCATACAGAATCATTCAAAGAGAATTTTTTTATTATATCCATGTTGAGAAAATGGAACCAGAGATATGCTATAGAGCAGGTTCGTTGGTATTAACGGGGACTGCAGTGGTGAAGCCAGGAATTTTGCTAAGGGTGTTCAAAACTTTAGTATATATCTCTAAAAAGTTATTTTTGATCTATTTACGCAGCATTATTTTCTATATGCATGATATAATTTTTCGACGAAGGGTGTCCGGGTGACCACCCCTTGGGTCAATGTAGCTATGCCACTGTTGGGAGTGCTTGCATAATTTTAGGGAAAGTGGTAGAAAGTATCTAAATAGGTGATAGATAATCTTTCATTACAGCAGGAAATGCTTTTGTTGGTGGAAGACAAATTCTTGATATTGTTATGATCTATGTTGCTCGAACTATTCAAAAATACCATTGGGTGTATGTACTGGATTCTCCAAAAATACTGTTGGTGACACAAGGCTAATAAAGGGGAGTCATGTTGTTGTGCCAACTAGATATTGGAGGAAGTATGTGATCACCTAAATTGGAATTTCTTGATTTATGTAAAACTTGGAATCATGGGATTTGGACTGGGTGAAGAAATTTGATCACAAACTGTATTTCTAGACGGAAATGCTTTATTGTCTTAAGTGGAAAACTGTGTGAGTTTTATGGAGCATAAGGGAATGTTATCTCTTCTCTTTTACTTATTTATGATAAAGCGCCTTAAACGGCTCACCAGGAAGAAATTGGAAAAAGGCTAGGCGGATGTTTACATCAAGAGATTCAAGGTAAAACAATGAACCAAGGGGATGTATGGCCATATCTCATTTATTGTTAGCTTGTGATGATTCTAATCTTGTATTGATCATACATTAATCTGGTCCATATTCATAGATTGTGGGTGTAAATTGGTCTCACTTCCTACTATTTTATTTGGGTTCTCCCTTTGGAAGCAAAAATCCTTGACACAGTTGCACCAGATAACATGTAGAAGGGTTCTAATGTTTCTATTTCAGGCTGTTTACTACTTTCTTATTGCTCTTGGGTATTGCTGTAATAAATGTCTACTCTTTTTCTGCTTTCTTCAGGTTTGCCATAACAAAGGCTTTTTGTGCAACATTTATCATTACTTTTTTCTCCCGATTTGATTTTCATGCGTCCTGGCTTCTACTGTTCTTATTCTGGATTATCCTTTTTTTCTATCAAATGTTAGTGTCAATTGCGCGATTGATCAGATACAAGCACATCCCATTCAACCCTGCAAATCAGGTGAGGGAGTTGTTTTTCTAGATGGTGTTCTTGCTGGCATGCCAGTCTTATTCGGTTAAACCATTTCTTTTGTTATTATGGCAGAAAGTAATCTGGAAAAGGTCATCAGGAAGTGGCTGCAGTACCAGGGACTGAACTGACACTGATTTCTGTTTAAGACCAAATAAAGGAGGAACGAGGAGAAAGTGAAAAAAATTTAGATGGAATTGCTACATATTTTTGAGTTAAATGGGATGTGCACTTGCATAAACCCCAACTTGTCGCAAAATTATTTCCTTAGTGATCTTATATTTTTCAGCATTTGTCATTCATCTTTGCTGAAAATTTCCTAATCTTGAGAAACAAAGTTACTTTGTTGCAAACTGTATCATTGTTCGCATTGCGGCTTATTTGTTGACTGGATCAGAATGAAGCATATCTTAATTATATTTCAGCCGAGAGCAAAGTGATGCAATTTAGAGTGTGTTTGGTACGGAGGAAAATATTTTTCAATTTTCTTGTGTTTGGTTGGTCAAAAAATTTGGAAAATATTTTCTTTAGGAAAACATTTTCCTCCAATATAAGAAAAATGACTTCTCTAATGAAAGTAGGGAAAACAAGTCCTCACTTTTATAACACCTCAATCCCACACTCATCCACTCCACCCTCCTACTCCCACCCCGACCTCCTCCCCCCACCTCTACCTTACACAATTTTTTAAAAATATTTTTTCTATTTCACCCCACCCCCACCCCCACCCCACATCAATTTTTTTTAATTTTTTCAATTCTTTTTTTAAAAAACAAAATTAACTTTTTTAAAAAAAGTAATTCTTTTTGTATCCCACCTCACCCATCCACCCACTCAGTTTAACACCTCCCTGCCCCCCCCCCCCCCAACCACCACCACTACCACCATCCACCCACCCAAAACTCAAATTATTTTAATTTTTTTTTTTAAAAAGTAATATTCTTTGTACCCAAGCCCCCACCCTACCGCCTCCAGCCCCTCCTCCCACCCCAGCACCCCATCCTCCCTCCCAAAATTCAATTTTTAATTTTTTTTTTTAAGAAAAAGTAATTTTTTAGTTACCCGCCAGCCCCTAACCCCCAACCCAGCATTACCCAGCCCCTCCCCCCCCCCCAACCACCACACCCCAACCCCCAACCTACCCCCTAGAAATTTTTTTCTACTTTCTTATCAAAAATAAAAGAAATATTTTTTGAAAAATTTGTTTTCACTCATCAATCAAACAATAGAAAATATTTTCCACTCACCAACCAAACATGAGAAAATAAGGTAGAAACCAACTTGTTTTCCATAAAACATTTTCCATGGAATATATTTTCCTCCATATCAAACACACCCTAGAGTGTGTTTTATGGAGAAAATGTTTTCCATGAAAATATTTTTTGGAAAATAAATGAGTTTCTTACTTATTTTCTCATGTTTGGCAGGTAAGCAAAATATTATTATCACAAGAGTATTTATATGTTATCTAGCATAATACTATGGGGGTGGGATGTGGTGCGAAGTGGAAGATCGGGGTGGCGGCGGTTGGGATGGTCAAGGGGTGGGGGTGGGGGTGTTGGATAGGTGGGGAAGAGATAATAAACTTGCAAAGTCATTTATGTAACTTGTTTTTTCTACTTTGATTAAATAAGTCATTTTCTTCATTTTTAGGAACTTATTTTCTAAAAATAATAATAATATTTTAACTAACCAAACATGAAAAAATTAGAAAATATTTTGTGAAATATTTTCGTGCCATTCAAACTAGAGATTATTAAATCGTTACCCAATGGTTTCTCCAAGTAATGGGGATTGAGTAACAACCCTATATAAGAAAGTCATATACTGAACCCATTTCTGTCAGTACCCAAATGAAAATATTGAGCTTATGACCTATTTTGATCCAATCTAAACAAAGTTTGAATGGTAATATCATCAAGGATAAATTAGCCAAATCATAGTATTTATAGTATTAATGATCAGGTTAAAAGAATTGTTATGAAAAAAAAAATAAGAAAGGTAAGCGTAAATTTATAAATTACGAGGGAAGTTAGTATTACAAAGCTAAGTTCAAGGAGAGGTTTGTCCCTTTAGTTTTCTGGCAATAATGACTTTGTACGTCTAATTTAAGTGACTTTGTTGATACAAAATAAACATAACTTTAATGGGTAATTTGTAGTACATATGAGTTATTAACCCAAAATTTCGCAGCAAAATCTCCAATTGATTAACACATAAGTAATTGCAAATGTTTCTAGAATATAAAACCGCTGAAAAACCCGTGGTATTCTCAACAAGTTAAATTTATCTGGTCGTAACTCTATAGTATATTCACGTGTTGTGAAACCAGGGTTCAATACCAATAGAGAAAAAAAACATGATATTTTTTTTTCCAGCTGCTTAAACCTTGGTTGGTATAGTTACTAGGTACCTATATTAGTACGAGATAACATGTAATCTGTGGATTACTCGAGGTCATGCATTTTCATAGCCAAAATTCCAAAGGGTAAACTGAGTAGAACTTAAAGTCTACCTATCTCAAATAGTTTACAACTGAAAACAACTAATGTAACATCATAGAAAGGTAGGAAGCTGCTTATGCTTAATAGCAAGGAACTCTATTATTCACACATACTCGTTGAGTATCTCATCTACTGGGGTATATTTAACATCAGGATAAACCTCTGATGCCTCTACTCCAAGTGATGGGTCAATTCCAAAATTAGTGTGGTCACCCTTCACAAAAGCAGTGTAAGAGATCGATAATGCCATATTCAACGGAAACGAGGCTTCTGCAAGAAATACAGTACATTAAGACTTAAGTTTATAATGACTGATAAAATATCGATCACTTAGATATAAAGTGAAGAAGAGTTCAAGGGCAGAATATTATTTTACCTTGTATGTTCTTGAGAACTTGTTCCTCTGCTACATATATTCTTTCTAGGTTCTTTCCAGCTTTCTTCTCCCACAAGGATACCACCTCATTTAAAGTAATTATATTGTGTGGAGGCCTGATGTAGAGGATTTTGTTAAGTGTTCTTGGATCCTCCACAGCCTTTATGGTATAGGTACCAATGTCTTCTGCTTTATTAAAAACAGCTGTAGATACAAAAGGAGTTCAATGACTCTACAGAAAATGTGTCTTTCGGCTACTACTAGATTGACAGATCTTTCACTCATGAAGTAAAAAATCATCCAATGAATGAGAAATCTTATAAGTATACTCCAAAGGAGGGGCATCAACCGAGAAATAACTTTACTAGATCATGTTCATATGAAAAATTTGAACCAAATCTTAGTTTACCTTTAGTATTGCCATCTCCTAAGATGACAACTTTGTCTTTGGGAGGACCTGCAGCTCCAGGCTGTGCCAAACTTGGAAGAAAAAAATCAGCACAAAAGAAGTTGGCCACATAAGTGAATGGTATTCCTTCAGCCTCAACGGCTCGACGAATTTGAACTTTAGCATTAAATGCTTTTTTAGCAGGCTCTACGCCATGGACATGACCTACATCATTCCCAAATTCAGAAGGAAAGAATCTCTGAAAGCAAGACAATTAAGAAAAAGTTATTTCGCTAATTTGACCAATATATAGTGAATCAGTTGCAGAAGAGAGAACATTCAAGCTGAAAAAAGAATCCTGCAACAATACAATAAGTAGATCAAAGAATGAAAAACTCATAATTAGTCATAGGGGTGTCGAATATGACCCAAAAATTGATGGTTTGCTCAACCCACCTAAAATTTTATGGGTTTGACACAAGATAATTTCGTGTTGGGCTAATTTTTAGCCCCACAAACATAACTCATTTTAGCTCAATACTAACCCATTTTTAAGATTTACTTTAATTTTGGTTACTGCTTGAGATTTACTTTAATTTTTTCTATGTATTCACTTTTTTGGTAATTAGACTTTCCATTAATCAAAGTGTTGAATTACAAAACTACAGCCAGGCCAAACACAACCATCTATATCAAATAAAAACAACTAGGCCAGCTAATACAAATAGAACTAACAGTACAACAGATCAAAGGAGCACTAAAAAGTAGCTAGAAAAAGAAATTGCTCAAATACATTTGCAAAATTGAGCTAAGCTCTCAAATGCATGTGGAAGCAATTTGTTTGGTTATTGGCTCCCAGATGGTACTCTTCCCTTTAAATATGAAGGCATTGCTTTCTATACACAGAGTTTGGAAACATTCAGCAAACACACCCCTAAAAACTTGTGCAGTACTTGAGTTCCCCATTAGCACTCTTGACAGCCCATCATTAGTAATCATCCCAGGAAACAGCATCCAGGACTGGTTTTTGTAGCCAGAAGCTTATAATTCCGTACTTGTTTTATATTAGTGCGTTGGACAAATAGATGTTCCAATGTTTCATCTTGCAACAAGCACAAGGAATATGTAGGGTTAACATGAATTCCCCATTTAGCCAATCTCTCCATAGTGAGTAATCTGCCTTGTAGCTGCAACCACATAAATGATCTGAGCTTTTAGTCTAGCAGAATTGTTGAACACCAAAGTCTTCCAATGTACTCTTAGTAAGCTAGGTAATAGCGGTAGATAAATGGTTCATACCAAACAATGCTTGGGAGATGGTGGAATTTGGACAAGTTGTTAAGTGCTTGAAGCAGTCAGGATTTTCTTTACCATCCATGAAGCCTGTTGAGGGGTACTCATGTTACTCAGTTTCCTTCCTTTAATGTAGTATGCATGTAGTCATTTATTCCATAATTTGTCCTTCTTATGAGTAAGATCCCAACAAGTTTTGGCCATAACAACTCTATTCAACACCTTTATATTAATGATATTCAGCCCCCCCACTGACTTAGATAGACATGTCCTTTCCCAAGATATGAGTCTTTTTGTAATCACATTTGACCCAGACCATATATAACTTCTACAGAAAGCATCAATGGTTTTGATAACATAAGATGGAAGAGGGAAAAGTTGAGCATAGTAAGACTGCATACTGAAGACAACAGATTGAACCAATTGAATCCTACTAGCATAAGATAGCTTTTTAGTTGTCCATGTGGTGATCCTAGCAGTGATCTTCTCAATGAGTGGTTGCCACTGAAGTAAGGAAAGCTTTTTGATGGAAAGTGGAATACCCAAGTATTTAAAAGGCATCTCACCAAGTACAAACCCCAATTCTCGAAGAATAACCCCCCCCCCCCCTTTCCCCCCACCCAAGTAAACAAAACTTTTGCCCATAATAGGTTACAATTGAGAGAAGATGATGAGGAAGCATTGGTTCAAGGCAGTGACAGAGGGCAGATAACTTCTGCTAAACAGGAGAAGGTTATCCGTAAAACACAAATGAGTGAGTCCCAGTCTCGCACATCAAGGGTGAAATTTAAACTCCTTTGACAGTTTTAAGCTATTCAAACCTCTACTTAAGTACTCCATAGTGATAGCAAATAGGAAGGGGGAGATTGAATCTCTTTGCTTGTTGCTTTAAGTTTTTTGCAGCACTAAAAGGCTCCGAGGTTTCTCCATTGAACATAATAGTATAATTGATAGTAGTGACACAAGCCATGATACAAGAGATAACTTTATAAGGAAAGCCTAGTTGTTAAGCTTCATCAATGGTGCCAACAATGGTGAACAATACAGTTGAGCTAATGCTCTGAACATGAGGAAAGGGGAATTCTATATTCAATCATAATTGTTCAAGTATACAGATCTCTACTCTACTATATATATAGATTGCCTGATACATTTTTACTACCAATCTAACCACACTAGTTAACTTTAACTCAGCTCTAGTTAACTAACTCGAACTAACTCTTGTGACTTGACTGTTCACAGTAACTAACTCTTTTACTGTTCACTTGTAACTAACTTTGCTAACAGATTCTGTTCATAACACCCCTCCTCAAGCTGATGGTTGAAATATGTCTTTCAATCCCAGCTTGGACAGTAAGTACATGTGTTGCGGTTTTCCCAAGCTCTTAGTAAGCAAGTCTGCCAATTGTTCTTTTGTGGAGACATGATGAGTCTTGATCATACCCTGTAGTAGTTTTTCTCTAACAAAGTGACAATCAATATCAAAGTGTTTTGTTCTTTCATGGAAGATGGGATTGTATGCAATTTGTATTGCAGCCTTGCTGTCACAGAACAGACTTACTGGTTGTTTGACACATACTCCTAATTCCTTGTACACTCCAATAAGCCAAGTGATTTCTGCAACAGATGAGGCCATGCTTCTGAACTCTGCCTCAGCTGAGCTTCTAGCCACTGTTTCTTGTTTCTTTGACTTCCATGAAATAAGAGCTCCACCAAACTTCACCAAGTACCCAGTCACTGATCTCCTAGTTTGAAGACAAGTGCCCCAGTCAGAGTCACAGTAGACAGATAACAACTCTGAGTTCTGTGAGGGCATGAATAAGCCTAGACCAGGTGATGTTTTTATGTATCTTACTACTCTGAGTGCTGCTTCCATATGAGACTCCTTAGGTGCATGCATGTATTGGCTTAGCACCTGTACTACAAAGGAAATATCAACTCTGGTCATGGTTAAGTACAACAACCTTCCAATCAGCCTTTGGTATTTCTCAATCTTGCCTGTGATTGTTGCCTTTGAATCTTTCACATATGTGTCATATTCAATGGAGGTCAATCTGAGATTAGAATCCAATGGTGCATGCACTGGTTTGGCACCACTTAATCCCATCTCAGATATGAGCTCCAAATAATACATGCGCTGGCTCATAATCAGTCCCTCCTTAGATCTGGCGAACTCTATCCCAAGAAAGAACTTCAACTCACCTAAGTCCTTCATTCTAAACTTCAGCTTGAGATCATTTCTAGTCTTGAGAATCAGAGTATCACAGCTTCCAGTGATGAGCAGATCATCAACATAGACAAGAACCACAATCAACTCAGTACCTACTTGTTTTGTATACAATGAGTAGTCATAGTGACTCTCAGTGAATCCCAGCTGAACCAGTGCTTCTGTTAGCTTAAGATTCCATTGTCTAGGTGCCTGTTTCAGGCCATAAAGAGACTTTTGGAGTTTGCAGACTTTACCAGACTCCCCTTGTCTGCAAAAACCTGGAAGGATGACCATATACACATCCTCCAAAAGATCACCATGCAGGAAGGCATTGGGCACATCCATCTGAAAAACAGGCCAGTGTTTAGCAGCTGCAACAGCAAGCACAGACCTGACTGTAACCATTTTAGCAACAGGAGAGAGTTTCTGAGTAGTCCATCCCCTCCTTTTGACTGAACCCCTTAGCTACTAACCTTGCCTTATATCTCTCAACAACTCCTGTGGACAAGTACTTCACCTTAAACACCCATTTACAACCAATAGGATGTTTGCCAGGAGGGAGATCAGCTATGCTCCAGGTGTTGTTCTCCTCTAGAGCAGTAATCTCAGACTTCATAGCTTCAACCCACTGAGGGTCAAGAGCAGACTCATCAAAGGAGGTAGGCTCATGAATAGCAGAATAAGCAGCCAAAGCTGCATTATGAGATGCAGATAGACAATTGTAACTCACATGATTGGAGACTGGATACAGACAAGTAGACTTAGCCTTGGACTTAGTCTGATAATCCTGAAGCCAAATAGGAGGCTTGGATGGCCTAGTGGACTGTCTTCTGGCAACTGCAGTAGGTTCTGGCTCTGCTGGGACATGCACTACTGGGACTACTGGTGTAGGCATTTCTGGTTCATGCACTGCTGGTGTAGGTGCTGCAACATCAGCATCAGCAGACTCTGCTGGTTGCACAATAGGAATGACAAGAGGAGAAACATCACTAGGTGCTTCTGTGAACTGCAACACAGGAAATAAGGGACTAGGAGAGGAATTCATCTGTTGAAGAGGAAAAATCTCCTCCTTAAAGACTACATCTCTGCTTACTAGAAACTCTTTAGTATGAAGTGCAAAAAGTTTGTACCCCTTCTGTTGAGTAGAATAACCAACAAGGACAGATGGTGTGGCTCTGGAGGCAAATTTATCAACTTTTCTTACTTCAGTGGCAAAAGCAAGACAACCAAATACTCTGAGGTGATCAAGAGCTGGAGGAGTATGATATAGTAGTTCACAGGGGGTCTTGCCCTTCAGGACAGAGGAAGGTAACCTGTTAATAAGGTATACACTTGTGAGGACACACTCACCCCAAAATCTTAAAGGCATGTAAGATTGAAACCTCAGAGATCTAGCAGTATCCAGGATATGCCTATGCTTCCTTTCTACTACCCCATTCTGCTGAGGTGTATAGACACAAGAGCTTTGATGTAAGATACCTAGTGACTGGAGTAGGTCAGTCACTTGTGAGTTGAAGAACTCACAACCATTATCAGTCCTCAGCACCTTTATACTAGAACTAAAGACATTACCAATCATATAACCAGGAAGTTTCTGAGAGCAACTACAACCTCAGACCTTGAAGTTAACAAGAGTAACCAAGTATACCTAGAGTAGTCATCAACTATGGTTAGAAAGTACCTCTTACCATCATGAGTAGGAACTCTATAAGGCCCCCAAACATCAGCATGCAACAGCTGAAAACAAGCAGCAGTAGTTGTATTGCTCAAAGGAAAAGAAAGTCTGGATTGTTTAGCCAAAGGACATACAGTACAAAGATCCACATCTTTCTCATATACATGCTTAAACAAGTTGAGTTTCTTGAGAGTAGTAAGAGGAACATGACCTAGTCTTCTATGCCATAATGGCAAGCTTATTCTAGCATTATTCAGAGTACTAGAGACTGTATTAACTTGACATCCCTGAGAAGACAATTGAGCTCCTTGTGACTTCAAAGGACAATCAGCATTGACAACATACAAGTCATTCTCCAATCTGCCAATCCCCCTCACTTTCCCACTGTAGAGGTCCTGAAAAATGCAGAAATCAGGATAAAATAGTGCACAACAATTTTATCTGTTGGTCAAGAAGGTGTAGTATCTGTTGGTACTGCTGTGGAGAGAAATGAGGGTGTTGTGGATACTGTGGCTGTGGACAGTGCTGTGAAAGCTGCATGTTAGTCATAAGAGCATGTGAATTACTATTAGAGTTACCAGAATTGATATTTCCAGTTCCTTGTCTGATCATGGGATGCTGAGTCCTTGAACCAGACTGATCATAGGTTGAACTAGCAGCACTGGTGGAACTTGAACCATGATAACCAGTTGTTCCATGATATTCATAACCAATAGCTGCAAGGTTTGCTGCTGTAATAGGGCCAGGATTGGTTCTCCTTTTTCCTTTCCAATCAGCAGGGTAGCCATGTAGCCTGAAGCAAATGTCCTGAGTATGCCCACTCCAGTTGCAATAGTCACAATACAAGTTACTATTGAAGTTCTTCTTGGGCTTGAAGCCAGAACTTGAACCTGCTTTGTAATTTGATCCCTTCTTCTCTCCAGAGTTCCTTCCTGAGTTTCCATGAGACATATTTCCTTTTCTACTGAAGAAAGTCATAGCTTCATTCAAATCCCTAGTGCTAGTGTTAGAACTAGAGGCTTCAACTGCATTTGCCTTACCAAGGATCCTCTGGCTCTCCTCAGCCATAACCAGAGAATAGGCCTTGTTAACACTAGGTGCAGGATCCATCATCATAATCTGACTTCTACACTGATTATAGGATTCATTCAGTCCGAGTAAGAATTGCATCAACCTCTGATACTCAAAATGAGCAGCATATGTCCTAGACTCTTCACAATTACAGCCAGGACAGTGCATTAGTGCATCAACTTCCAACCACAGTTCCTTCAATCTAGAAAAGTAGCTTGACACTGAGACAACACCTTGAGTTAGTGTTGCTATTTCCTTATGCAGATAGAAAATCCGAGATCCGTCTACCTTATCAAATCTCTCTGAGATCATTCCAGACCTGCTGAGCATTGCTTGCATATACTATTCCACTAAGCAATTCTCTACTAACAGACATCATAATCCAGGATAGCACTATAGCATTGCACTTCTCCCAAAGATCATGTAGAGAGGCATTAAACTTGTCTTTAGAACTCTTTCCATTTACAAAACCTAGTTTACCTTTACCTAGTAATCCTATCTTCATTGATCTACTCCATAAGGAGTAATTTTCAGATCCAGTTAGCTGAGTTGAGACTAGAGAGCTACCTGGAGTGTCACATGCTTGTAGATACAGCGGATGATGAGAATCCACAATTGTCTCACCTCCACTCGTGGAACCATTACGCTGACCTTCACCTGTCGACATTGATGAAGACGATCGAGATAACTCAATTGACTTTGAAGAGAAATTGAGAACTCGATGTCGATTTCAATCACGAACAGCTCCATATACTGACGAGAACAGAGTTCGATCAGTTGATAACCGCTAGCTCTGATACCATGTTAAGCTTCATCAATGGTGCCAACAATGGTGAACAATACAGTTGAGCTAATGCTCTGAACATGAGGAAAGGGGAATTCTATATTCAATCATAATTGTTCAAGTATACAGATCTCTACTCTACTATATATATAGATTGCCTGATACATTTTTACTACCAATCTAACCACACTAGTCAACTTTAACTCAGCTCTAGTTAACTAACTCTAACTAACTCTGTGACTTTACTGTTCACAGTAACTAACTCTTTTACTGTTCACTTGTAACTAACTTTGCTAACAGATTCTGTTCATAACACTAGTTCAACCATAGCTTGCTCAAGGTAAGGTCATTCAACGACCCTCATCGTGCCAAAAGCATGGGGCAGAAACCTGGATTAAAACCTGTTCAGCCTTTAAACTCTTTTCCCAAAGGAGGTCTTCTCCTAAAAACTCCCCAGCTCTCTCTCAACCCTAGAACAGTAACAAATTAAAAGAGAGGAAAAGCTCTAAAATAAGGGGGGTTGGACTCCCCTCCCCCTCGCGGTAACCATCCCTCCGGATTTTCTAAGACGAGGATGGCATGCAAGTTGCACACATCTTGGCAACAGCCCGGTGTTCGAGGTAGGTTATAGTTAAATAATAGCAAGACTTGATTAGTAAGCATATTTCCAGTATAGAAGTTGATGGAGACATCATGCTTAGGCCTTCGGGCACGGAGTATGGATGGTAATAGCTGGATGTAGTTAATAAGCTTGGATTGTGAATGATTTCGTGTATGGTGAGTTGTGCGTGTAGATGGTGCTTCGGGTGTAATGCATTGGGACTTAAACCTTGAATTTAACATAATCCGAATTTCTTACAGATTTATCTTTAATAAAATTTCGATGTCCACAATCATGTATTCAATTTCTTTTGTTGACAAGAGAACTCGCAATCGATAACCGTGTGTGCATAAGATAAACTTCTCTCCAGTGAAATAGTCCACAAATCACACAAGAGAGGTAAACCCTAATTCTAGCGCGACGAATTCGACCGAGAAAAGCATGCAGTGAATTTCAAACCTGATCCCCATTTTGGAGATCACCTGCTCAACAAACGCAGTCACTCTTGCAGGTTCCATCATGTCTTCAGTTGATATATAGCTTAATAACGATAATTAACTTTATCTTATTTTACAAAGACAAATAGAATTTAGGTCTAGTTTTATGATTTTAAATATCAAATAGTACTATATATAATTAACAGACAAAAGTAGAGATCATCAACAATGATGGTACGTACATTTATTTGTTATTTTTTTTTTTTTTTTTTTTTTTTTTTTTTGCTGTTTTTATTTTATATATATTTGAGAGATCAAAATAATGAACTTTGATTATATAGGAAATTCACACAGTTTTTAGTTTCCTATTTTACTTGTTCAGGTGCACATAAAAAGATTTCAATTGGATTATCCAGTGGGCAGTGGGTTAGTTCATATAGAACTTATATGCTTCTCACATACCTTTTTTGTTAAATAACTGTTAGAAAAACATGAAAGATGATACTCCCTTCGTTCCTAAATAAGTTGTACTTTTAGTTTGGGCACACCCATCAAGAAACTATTAATTCCTAGCTAGAAAACAAAATCTATAGTAGTTTCATAGTTATGTAAAACTCTAAGGGTAAAACTTGAAGAACATCATTAATGTCTTCTTGATGATATAAAACACCATGTATTTAGAAATAAAATGAAAAGGCTAAAACAAAACTTTTTAAAAAACGGAAGGAGCAGAATCATAAACAATGTTATTAATAAAAAAAATATATATTGATAAAATTATGATATTAATACTTGATATATTTTAATTACTAATAGACAAAAATTTTAATTCAGAGTGGAACTCTAATGACTAAAGACTGAGTATCTTCATAGGTCAAGGTTGGGTTGATTCCCGGGTTCATTTGGGTGGCTAATTTTCAGGGGTCAATTTGGGCATAACCCAAACCAACCCACCAAATTACTCCTGCCCAAACTCATGAATAATTGAATGGATTACATGAGTTTAGGCTAATTTTGTTACAATCTCAATTTACATAAAAGATGGCACGAATTGATTTACCTTGACATTGCCAGCTTCCTTAATAGCAGCAATGATCTTGACCTGATCAGCTAAAAGATCATGACCTACAATAGAAATCACAACATCCACCTGTTTTATTGCCTTCACCAAACTCTCATGATCATATAAATCTCCCTGCATTTAACCACCAATTTATCTTCATTTTTACCAACTCAATTATCATTCTCCCAAAAACCAGTCAAACAATGCTAAAAAAAACAAGCAATTCAACGTGAGAGTAAAACAAGGAAAAAGATTTACCATAACAACTCATCAATATAAATCAGAAAAATTGTCATCACTCCAACCTTTTGCTCAAACATCTTTGAGAATATTTTAAAGAGGTATATATAGTCAAACTTCTCTATAACGGCCCCTCGTTATAACGACATTTTACTATAATGGTCTAATTTTCTCGAGAATCGATTTTTCATGTTATATTTTACCTCTCTGTAACTACATTCTACCTATAACAATAATGACATTCATTATAGCAGTACACTCTTTGTAAAATTACCCCTTTATAACAGTCATACTCAAATATTTTGTAAGAAATATATTATGTAGAAGATGAATTTGATGAAGAAGAGCCTCAACCTACTGTTACTTGGGGTGAGATAGAAGAGTCAACTGTTAAGCTCTTAAACAATCTTCCAGGGAAAGCTATTAAATACCCTTTTATTGAAAGTTTGGAATAAAATCTTTGTCAATTTAAGCAATATATTATCACTAAGAGACTCAAATTAATGAAACAACGTACAATTATAGAATTCTTACGTCAAACCTGATATTTTTTAATTAATTTTAAATCGATATGTTATGAATTTATTAGTAATGTATTAGTCTTTTCAAGTTTTAATTAATGAAATATGAAAATTTGAGATTTTAAATTTAACAAATATTTTATTTTTGTTTATAACATAAAGAGTACAAAAAAATAAATTTACATATTTTTATTTACAATAGCTAAATGAGCTAGAAACTTCAAATGCCACTATACATATATAACATCACTTTATTATAGTAACCATGTAACTTTCAAACAAATAGAGATTTGAATATATTTATATTATATTAAGTCCAATCCCATTGTCTCACTACATTATTGTAATTTGTATCCACCAACTTCAAAAACTAGATACGTCTAATGGGCAGGACAGATGCGGGGTGGGGCGGGACGAGTTTAAGATTATGCGGGACGGAGCAGGGCGGGGTGAGTTGAAATAATTTTTTTTGAAACAAAAGTTGGGCGGGGGCGGGTTACAAGTCTAAGTGGGTTTAAAGAAAACAAACACTACAAAATTTATGTTTTTGATACTGAACTTCCTTTAGGCATGCAAAGGCATTAAAAATTAGATCTAGGGTGTGTTTGGTAAGGAGGAAAATATTTTTCATGGAAAATGTTTTCCTTGGAATTTTTTTTTTTTAGGAAAACAAGTTGTTTCTTACTTATTTTCTTTTGTTCGGTACGCAAATAGAAAAATTTCTTCTAAAAATATTTGTATATATTTAACACAAAACAATGAGAACGAATAGAGTAAATGTGTCGAATAATGAAAACATTATAATTTTAAAAAAACAAATTAATTTTTTTTTGGGGGGGCTGGTGGGTGGTTGGGTGGGAGGTGGGAGGGGTGGGGGTGGGGGGAAGGGGGTCGGGGTAGGGGGTGGAAGGTGGGGTAAAAAAAAAATTTCAATATTTTTTAAAAAATAAATTTTAATTTTTTTTTTGGGGGGCTGGGAGGTGTGGTGGGGGGGTGGGGGTGGCTGGTAGGGGGTGGGTTGGGGGGCTCGGGTTAGGGAGTGGAGGTAGGGTAAGATTTTTTTTTTTTAATGTTTTTTAAAAAATAAATTTTAAAAATTTTTAATTTTTCTTTTGGGGGGGAGGGGGGAGGTGTAGTGGGGGGTTGGGTAGGGGGTGGAATGGGAGGTGTGGGGGGGGGGTTGGGTAGGGCGTGGGGTGGGAGGAGGGGTAAGGGGTGGAGGTAGGGTAAGAAAAAAATTTTGATTTTTTTTAAAAGTAAATTTAATTTTTTATTTTTTGGGGGGTGGTGGCGGGTAGGGGGTGGGTGGGAGGGTCGGGGTAGGGGGGGGAGGTAGGGTAAGAAAAAAATTTATGATTTTTTAAAAAAAATAAATTTTAAAAATTTTAATTTTTTTTTGGGGTGGGGGAGGTGTGGTGGGAGTGGGGTTGGCGAGTAGGGGGTGGGGTGGGGGGTCAGGGTAGGGGGTGGAGGTAGGGTAAGATTTTTTTTTTTTTTGGGGTGGGGGGTGGGGGTGAGGGTTGAACTTGTTTTCCCTACTTTGATTAAAAAAGTTATTTTCCTTATAACTTGTTTTCCTAGGGAAAATGTTTTCCAAAATTTTTAAGCCAAACGAACATGAGAAAATAGAAAACATTTTTCGAAAAATATTTTCCTTCATACCGAACACACCCCGAATCTAGTATATTTTGTAACAAATTACTTTTACTTTGAAGTGACTAATATTTTTGATGAAACATTCCCTTATCATGTTCATAACTATAGTTTATCGGTAACATGCATAAGAATACATAATTAAACAACCGAAAGCATGAAACTATGACTGTAGTTTGTAAAATCACTGTAAGATGTGGAGTTCTGTAGCTCTAATATTCTGTTTACTTCTTCTCCTTTCCCTGTTTATTATTTATGTTATGCTAAAGTTGTTTATGAAAAGTTTTATATCTACAGACTAAAAGTATATTTCTTTAGCATTTTTAAAGAAATTAATGAATGAATAATCAAAAGGTAAAATTAAACTAACTATACAAAAAATAACTCTATTTATGAAATTTCACGATTTAATAATATATACAGTACTTTTTTTCTAATCAAAGTCTTGAACTATTCTCATTCAGCAGCAAACCATAGTGATTTTTATGTATAGAGCATCCTCTAAGGCTAACAGGAAGTACATGAGTAAGCGTCTGACATAAGAGACCTCATAGTGGTTCACACATAACGAGTGTGTGAAGGAGATTAGCCTGTTGTGGATAATTTACTTCTTCCTCTTCTTTAATACTCACTCCGTTTAAAAAAGAATGATCTACTTTCTTTTTAGTCCGTTTAAAAAAGAATGACTCTTTCCTTTTTTGACAACACGTTAATTCCAACTTTTCACATGACATGTTTAAAATCACAAGATTAAAAGATATTTTGGTACATTTGACAAAACTCTAATTTAAGACCACAAGATTCAAAAGTCTTCTTTATTTTCTTAAACTCCATGCCAAGTTAAAATATGTCATTCATTTTGAAACGGAGCAAGTAATATATACTTTAAATAAGAAACATCTTTTTTTTTAAAAAAGTTTAGTGGGCCAGGGCAGGGCGAGTTTTTGACCACCGTAAAATGTGTTTGGCCATAAATTTCGGAATTCAACTTGATAAAATTTTCAGAAATTTGAAAAATACAAAAAAGTTGTTCTAATTTTTTTTTACTCCAAATTACTCATATAAATTCAAAAACAACTTTAATTTTGATTCATAGTCAAACACAACTTCAATTATCATTTTTCACTTTGAAAACATAAATTACTTTTTCCAAATACTCATAATTTTTCATGGCCAAACGGTCCTTAACTTTAAATCCTAAATCAATGTCTGAATTGAGAAAAAGGAAAAAAAAAAATGTACATACATGGACGAAGGTGACACCAAAACTGTTGTAAGTATGGATGAGTTTGGCTTTGGTAGGATTGGAAAGAGTGGATTCTCTGACCAAGACAAATGTGCCGTGACCAGCTTTAACACTAGCTTCGACAATGAACTTTCCGATGTAGCCAGTACCTCCGATGAACAGAATTCTACTTTTCCCGGCCATTGAATCGGTGAAGATATCTGAACTGGTATAACTAAAAGCTTTGATGAGAGAGATAGCTTAGTAATAATGAAGCGAATTGAGAGTGATTTGTTTCTAGTAACGGCCAATATGGCCCGTTTTATAAAAGCATAATATACACATACGACACATCTTAATTAACTTGGTTTTCACTAGCAGTTGAACCGCCCAACTTTCAGAGTGATACTCCCTCTCTTTATTTTTACTTGTTAACCATTTTAAAAATAAATTTTTATTTTTACTTATCACTTTTAATATATTAAAAAAAAAATATCTTTTTTCATGTTTTATCTTTAGCATTAATTATTTATCTTCAATTTTTTTTCTAAGATTTAATACTAAACATGTGGTAAAATAATCATGTCAATCATTATTTTCTTAATGAGCATGTCAAGTCCAAGTATAACAAGTAAAAATAAAAGAAGTAGTTTACACTTCAATTTGACATAAGTGGCTAAATCAAAGAAGTTTAGCCTTTAACTGATCAAGCTTTAATATTCAATAGAACAGACTCAAACACAACAGTGAACCATGTTCCAGTGTTGTTGTGATGAGGTGTTGTAGTTTCGCTTCAATGGCTACTCTCAAGATGATGAATTTCGTAAATATGCAATAGGTACAACTCTCAATAGTCTTCATGCCCTATATATGCTGAAGATTTGTCATGCCCTAGAATATTATGGACTAGAACTTTTACTTCAAATAGAGCTTGATCTCCTATAAGGAAATTTGTGCTTTTCTTCCTTATAAGAAGGTTGCATCTTATAAGAAAACTTTGACTTTTTCTTGACTCTATTTCTTCTCTTTGTTTCTTTCTTTCTTTGCTCTTTATTTCTTTTCTTTTTTGCTTCTTTATATCTTTTCTTCTTTACTCCTTTATTTCTCTTCTTTATTTCTTTCCTTCCTTCATTGCTCCTTTATTTCGTTTATGTCACGACCTAAATCGCTGTGAGTGACACCCACGCTAAACTCCTGGTGGGAGAACCAAAAACCAACCCAATACTTTAACCAAAAAGGATTAGACAACTAAGCAATCTTCATTAAATAAATCAGTAATTCATAGTTTAAAATGAGAAACAAACATCTGCAAAAATTAACTCCTAGAATTTAAAAGTCGTTGCACCAAAACTCTATACTAACTGTCTGAAAGAGGGGGATGCAACTCCAAAACCAAGATAAAGTCTAAGTCCAAACAATGGACTAGGAATAACTGAAAAATTCATGGTAGCCCAAAAAATGCAGCTCACCTTTGAATTCAAAAATCGTTGGTCTCACAACCGAGGTCTCGTAACAGCCGCCGAAATATGCTATGTACTCAACAAAAGAAGAGCAAATACAGTATCAGTACACAAGAAAATACAGTGTACTGGTAAAATCATCGGCCAGCTCCTAAAATATGAAGTGTGAAATATATAACAATAACATAGTGTAACAGGACAACATGTAACAAGCCAAGTCAAGTGACTACCAATAAGTCTCCCAGTCAACATCCTGAGTCAACAACCATATAAGTCATGTCCAACTATGCAAGTACACAGACCACATATAACTATGTCACAACTTGAAAATAACTCGAACTACCCTAGAATCCCTAGGACATCATCTATTGCACTTAACATGCAACTCCGGTTTACATAAGAAACTAACTTAGCACTTAAACACACCAACTCGACCACTCAAGAACCAACATGTATGTCAAGTAGTTATAAATTCCGGTCCTCTCAAGGACCCAACACATGTGAATAGACATCAACAAACAGACAAGCTCGGTTCACTCAAAGAACAAACACATATGAATAACAAGTAGACCTGTACACACATGCTAAGGATCTTATAGTTTCCCACTAGTCATGACCTATAGGGGATGAACTCTTATCCATGTACTGTACCAGCATGGTACTCGAGCCAATCATGAATAAACATGTACCAAGCGTGGTATCCGAGCCAACCAATGAATAACCTGTACTAGACGTGGTACCCGAGCCAACTAATAAGACATAGATATCACAACAATCACAACAATAATGATAGTATACAACGCTTGTAAAACCAATAGGTTTTCAAAATAGACTCATTGCATGTAATTAACACCTAGGATATCATTTAACAGACATTTTCTTTTTCCCTGAACACGAATTGTGTAAGTAATACTAACAAGACATTCTCTTTTACAAGTAACCATCACCTACCTCAATCCAAGTCTGAAATGCTCTACCGAACTTGAGATTTCCCTTTCCTGGCAACCTTGGCTTGATTGTGATCTGAAAGCAAAAATGCAAATAATATTTCAACCCATGGCCTCAAATATCATTGATTATAGCCTAATCCCGAACCCTCGGGCTAAATTCATGATCATTCTTCCCTCCATAGGGTCTTCCCATCAATAATTTACCTAGAAACTATAAATTCTATAGTTATACTAGCGAATTACGGTAATGAAATCATGAATAAACAACTTATAAACAAAATCCAAGGCTTTTATACCCCATAATCCTTCATACACCAGATTTCTCATCTTAGGTCAAGTTAAACCCTCCCTAAAGCCTGTAACTAATAATTCTAGGATATAGGAATAGAAGTACTAGTTTGCGGGGATAAAATACTTACCTTAACAAAGAATTCTGGTGGGAAAAAGATGGAAATCGTCCCAAATTTCCTCTGCCTTCCCCAAAATATTTTTGTGAAATAATCAACTTTTTGGGGAAGTTTCTGCATTAACCATGATTAAACCCGCTATACTGACCCAGTGCTGCCTTTAGCGGTACTGCCGTAGCGGCAACCTCCCGCTATAGCATAGTTTACTGACTCTAATTTCTGCTATAGCAGAAATTTCTCCACTATAGTAGCATCGCGGTAGCCGCTTGCCACCCGCTACAATGGGTGTGGCAAGGCAAAAACTCAAAAAATCTCCCAGTTTTACCTTTTTTATAACACACGCTTAAACTATGACATCTCAGACTAACCCCTTTACGTCAAGTTCGATATCAAAAGTTCTACTCACCCGAATCCACTTTTAAAAAGTCCTACAGACTCTTTATCGCCTTAGCTAAAATAAAATCACACTAAGATTTATAAATTTAGCCCAATACCTCCCTGGATTACCCTAGACCTCACCCTTATCGAATTTCGTCCAAGACTAGCCTAGGCTGAAATTTTCAACCTCCAATTCTGGAAATTTTTCTAACCTGATTCTCATACGACTAGCTTAACCATAATGATAGGAATGGTTGTTATATCAAATACCAATTTACCCATCATTCATCCCGAATAATTAAACAAGAAAAAGAGCTAAGTCAAGAAGAAATAGTAGTTGAATCCTCAAATAAGTGAGGGTACTTGAGCCGCATGTCCTTCTCAGTTTTTTAAGTGGCTTCTTCAACCGGACGATGCTTCTATTGAACCTTTACCGATCTAATCTCCTTTGTCCGAAACTTTTGGACATCTCGATCAAGAATGGCAATTGGCTCTTCCTCATAAGTAAGATGCTTATCTAGCATGACTGAATCCTACTTGATGATGTAATCTCCATCCCCATGGTATCTCTTCAGCATGGATACATGAAACACCAGATGAACTTCTGACAAATACTAGAGACACCTTACAACTGTCAGCCCAAGACTACCCATCTTGCCAAATACTAGAGACACCTTACAACTGTCAGCCCTATTATTAATTAGCCAGCTATCCCCGTAGGTAGCCCCTCACCCTTACTCAAGATTCTAAGTCAGTGTCCCTTGCTCTCAGCCCTCAAGTAATGGACCACATGTAATTATTACACATTCTTCCTGTAACCCGGACCCCTCCCCAAAAACACCAGGATCCTTACCCTTGACATCTCACCGAATCAGGCACTCGCCGAATACTAGCCTTCATTCACTAAGCAAGTCATACCTGTGTCCCTAAGAACCTTAGACCCTCCAAGCTCACCCGTGTTGAACCCATCAAGTAATACACCTCACAACCTCTAGCCCTGTGACCAACTAGCCCAGACATCACTGCTATGCCGGCCTATCACTCTTGCCAAAATTGGGATAACGAATGTACAATGGTAACAAAATATAACCAAACAACATGAATCAGTCAAGAACATATGACTACCAATAAGTATCCCAGTCAACACCCGGACTCAACTACCATATAAGATATGCCCAACTATGCAAGTGACTAGACCACCTATAATCATGTCACAGCTTGCAAGTAACCCAGACCATCTAAGGATCCCTAGGACATTGTCTATGGCATTTAACATGCAACCCTGGTTAACAGAAGAAACCACCTTATCCCTTAAACTCATACCAACTCAGTCACTCAAGGGCCAATCTGTAGTGAATATCAATCAACAAATAAGCCCGGTTCACTCAAGGAACTAACATGTAGAGTATAAGCCCGATTTACTCAAGGAATCAACATGTAAAGAACATCAATCACAAACAAGCCTGGTTCACTCAAGGAGCCAACATGTAAAGAAAACCAATAATAGATTAGCCCGGTTCACTCAAGGAACCAATCATGTAATAAACATCAATAAATAATGAGTAAACCCATACCAGGCATGGTACCAAAGAAAACCATTAAAGGACCTTTACCAGGGTCAATACCCGAGCCAACCATAGTATAATCTGTACCAGGCGTGGTACCTGAGCCAACTGATGAGTAACCTATACCAGGTGTGGCACTCAAGCCAATCAATAAACTGTACCAGGCGGGATACCTGAGCTAACTAAAGAATCACATATATCACAACAATCACAATCACAATGAATACAAACCACACTTGCACAACCAACAAGCATTTAATACAAGTTCATTACATGAGATTGACAACAAGATATCATTTAGCATTCATTCCCTTATTCCCTATACATGTATTGTACAAGCAATACTAATGAAATAGTGAACATGCACATATAACGTAATTTGGGAGATAATTCAACCATCACCTACCATGAATAGGTATGATTCGTTATGCTAACCTCGATGACCTGTACGAAGACTAACCCCAACTTTTTCAACTAAGAACATTAGTTCCCATATATATAATCCTGGACTTAATTAGGAATACACATGCATCCACAGAAAACCCATACCCAAAACTAAGAACTTAGTACCCCCTTGTTCATTCCCCTTTCCTCAATTATACCAACCCAGGGAATCTGTTATGACCTAGAAACCCCTTTTTCAATTAAACATTACTAGTTCTGGGAACCCACTCATAATCTGATTATCTAAGGATTAACAACCATAATATAAACACCAAAAATCAACATAGGGTTAGCATAACTTAAAACAATAATTCCCCAACCCAGATAGCAATATTAAATACGTTTATCCATCTAAACACCGTGCTTGAAATCCAAAGCATGAAATTCTCCGATCAATCTACAACATATTAGGCTTCGAAAATCAGGTCTAGACTACTCAGATAAATCTAGCCCACCTAGATGCCAAATAGTTACTGTAGAAGTATGAACACGAACTTCTAGATATGTGGAGGAGAATCCTGACGAGAACTAGGCGTGGAATCTGTGGGTTTTACCCCATTCGAGTGGAAATCCCTCCTCTCCATTGCTTCCATGACAAGAGGCGCCCTAGGAGGGTTTTTAGAGCAACTCTCATTCTTTTTACAATTGAAGAGGAGAAATCAAAAATATAAAATCCATTTTCTGGTTTTTGGGTCTGTTACCTCGCTATAGCAACCTGCCAGCCGCTATGGCGATAGAGCTATAGCAGGAAAATTTCTACTATGGCAGGATAATGTCAGCCCGAGCAAAATTTCAAATTTTTTTATCGTGTCACCCCAAATTAATTCGAGAGCATATTTCAACAGTATCTGTGACCTGCAACGAGGTGTCTTTTAATAATGATGGAACATATAGTTACAACAGATAATAATTTATCCATCATTCATCCCCGAATGATCAATATCATGAAAGAAAGGAATGATCTAGATTTTTTAACCTTAATGCCCTTATCATGACAACGAATTTACAGACCTATGTGAACCACCAAAAATTTATTATCCATGATGTATTAAAATCCAAGACAAAATTTATTAACTCTGCCCCGTCAAGGAATCTTCCTTCCTTCAAGTCGCATGAAACTACGTAGAGCAATCCTTTCCCCGAGCGCCTAAGTAATTTGAGGCCTCGTCGGTATACCATAACGAAATTTTTTTGAACATAATGGACAAAATAAATTTCCCATGATACGAGAACTATATCCCGCTATGGCGACCCCTTTTCCGCAATAGCGACCTTGCTATAATGGGAAAATTCCCTCTATAGCGGCACCTCGGTAGCAACCTTTCTCCTTTTATAGCGATATAGGTGAGGCAGTACTCTGGGAAGTCCTAATTTTGAAAAATTTATAACACAAAACTCAAATTTTGACATCCCGAACTAACTGCTGTACATTAAATGCTATATCCGGAGTTCTACTAACCCGAACTCTATTTCGAAAATTTCTATGGGATACTATGTGATTTACATATCATGATATCACATTAATTCCATCAAACACTACACCCCGAGACACCAAGTATCTCTAAACCACACAACACATAATTTTTATTGGAACCCATCCTAGCCTGAGATTTTATTCAACTCTCATCCTAGGGAGAACTCTACCCGGGCACTTACACCCTATCCAATGCTATAATGAGCACATCACCACCACTAAAAGAACAGTAACCACAAGGTATTATTATGACCAACAAGAGGGGTATGAATGTCCAAGAATATATTTAACAACCCCACCCTCTCAACCGACCCTACCACTAAGGATCATCCATCATAAATAAACCAACTTATTTCAAAATCTCCACAATTCAATTATACCCTTTTCAAAAGCTACAATTAGCCAATAATCATTCTCATAAATAAGCCTATGAGCAATGTCGAACAATAATCAGCCGCTTATGGGTCTTCTGCCAAGTACTACATGGGTGACTATTTCCACCAGTAGACAACCATAATTCACAAATACCCGGAAACTTGGTTCCACCATAATCTCACAGTTTCCTCATTAAGTACACATTAGCATCACAATGCAAGTAGTTACTCAATCAATAGTAAAAACCATCGAGTTAAATAAAGTTTGAAGTTCAAATATGTAGGTTACCTCAAACATGCAACATCACCCATATCAAACAAATAACCTTTATGCCAAGGGCTACCATATCCACCCTTTCCTTTTCCTTTTATTTTACACACATGGATACTAGTTTAACAAGGTTAATAGCTAATTCATGCTATACTTGACTATAAGCAATTTCCATGATCCACGCAGTAACTCACAGGTCAAACTAACGATCAAAATAAATCGGGAATGAAAAGCAAAATAGGAGAAAATAGGACAGGAATTTTGTCCTACCCATCCCGCTATAGCAGCTTACACACCGCTACGGCGACCCCCAACAACAACAATAGTCCAAAAATTTACCATTTTTGTAAAATTCCCCCATTCTCCTTCTCTGTTTTCAATAGTAATACATGAAATCACATTATGACCTTTAACATAATCCCAAGACCGAACCCAGCAATGTATAAACAAGAACTTAGCATTATATTATTTAGAAAACTTAGTTATGGATCACACCAAGAAACTATTCATAACAATAATTTCCTGCTATTATACAATAATAGCCCTTTTTCCCTATGGTTCCCAACCAAATTCTGACTGTCCTAAAATTGGAGTTTCTCCAACGTCATAAATCATTATGTCCCCTAACCATTTTTACCAATGGTAAGTTCATTCCCAAAATTTAGCACAAAATTTTTAGTTAAATCACATAGCAATCTATCACTAAACCAATCACACATAATCAAGTTTTGACCTTTCCCTGACCACAAATTTCACAGTAATTCAAGCAATTATACACCACACATTTGCAGTCATTCGAACAACACAATGCACATAATCACAATTCTTGAGTTCCACCATTAACAAGTCCTTTTTTTCATTAACCTTTATTCACCTTATGGATGACTGTCGATCGATCATCCATGCATTTACATAGCCCCTATGTCCAGATACCAATCGGAACCTTTCTAATTCCAACTTTCCTTACTTGTGTCATTTCAGCTGGGTCAACAACATCAATTTACCTCGTTGAGATACCAATTCGAATCAAGAGATACCAGTTGGACTCAACCCACTCAAGTCAGTAACAGACAATATGAAAGGAATGAAAGAAGTGGAACAATTTCCTAAAATGATTCATAGCTTCCCAAAGATTAGATGTGGATGTCAACACACTAATCTGCAAGACTTTATTCGACATTTTCTCTTGTACTGGGAGACCGGTAACCTATGCTCTGATATCAAATTATCATGACCCAACTACTAGGCCGTGAGGGCACCTACTCTAAATCATCTAGATAAGAGAATTCTTACCACTCAATTTAAAATAGGCAATGTGGAAGCAAAAAAAAATATGAAAAGAGTCTTTAATATTTCAAAACAATTAGAAACTCGAGTACAATAAAATCCTTTACAAAATACAATGGAAAACCCTCCAAAGGAACTAGTCTAAGTAGGTACAAGAGCTTCTAAAATAGTATATAAACCAAACAAGACACATCTTCCACCAGAGAAAGAGAGGAGTAGAAGCTACTGGAGATCACCATCATCTTTACCTAGGAAACATCACTGATCATGCAACAAGACTATACTAAAAAGGCATAGCAAGAGTAGTATCAGTACAAATAATACATACTGGTAGGCATCATCAGTCGACCCAAATCTTCCATATAACATTATGTAAATATCCAAAAGAAGCATGCATCATAACAGTTATACAATCAGGTTCCTTTATCAACAACTCCTATTACTCAGATATGCCGCCCTTGAAGTCCATTCACCTTTCCCTCAAAGCCTATTTTGCTATTCTGCTACCAACTTGAATATTAGAGAACACACTACTTCATTTAACCTGGTCACACGCAGACCCCTTATAAACCTTAGAATCTCTAAGCCTACCCGTCTTGGGAAACACTAGATATACCTTACAACTGTCAGCCCTGTTATCAATTAGCCACTGTCACGACCCAACCCATCATGAGTGGAACCCACCCAACCCCTGGATGAGCAAACCAATAGAGTTCAACCCGTGCCGAGACTAACATCCTAAAACCAGCAAGCGAAAAGTAAACTAACAAACAAACAATTCAATAACTAAACATAATTATTATCCTGCAAAAAATCCCTCCTAGGAACTGAAAGTCATTGTACCAAACATAAAAACCAAATTTCTAGAATACGGGGATGCAACCCCAAAAGACAAAAATGAAATAGTTTTAAGTCTGAAACAAATGGACTGAAACTCTAAGATAACCCAAGGTAGCTTGAAACAAGCAGCTCACCCTTGAAAGTCAGAAATCGCCGGTGCTAGATGCGAGGTCGCATCTCAGTCACTGGTAGATTTCCTGTACTCACCAAAAGAAAGACAAGTGCAGTATCAGTACACCACCACTGTGTACTGGTAGGATCATCAACCAATTTTCAAATAAACAACATATATCACAGTACAACATATGCAAGTAAATATATGGAAAACATGCAACAAGTATACATGCCCTAGACTACAAGTCTCTATCTACCTTGTACCAGCATGAAATCCATCTCTTACAGTTCTATACAACGAACATGAGCCATTAACTATTTCCATCTGGCCTGGACCCACCCTGGAATCCCCTCTAGACACATACCAAAGTAATGCTTCAACCCGGCCTAAACTAAGACCAACACAGCAGTTATACAAATTCCCGGCCACTCAAGGACCACCAACAATAACACCTTTAACTATACAACCTGGTGTAATGACCCTTCCGGTCATTTCCACGTTTAAGTTTTGAAGTCAAGAAAATCGACAAAGGATATCGTAAGACCTTTAACAAATTTTCTGAACTTTGGGTCAAATGTATTAGGGCTTTTCTCTCAATATATAAAGAGTTAGAAGTCCCCCGAAATACCAAATCGAAGGTCTACGAGTCTAGTTTCCAATGCATAAAACCTCACATCCAACCGATCTCGGAGTAAAGAGTTATGACTGTTTTACCGCTGACTGTCTGGCAGAAAACGGGTCGCGAACCGGGTCGCGAACCGGGTCGGGTTAAACTCGATTTAAGCCTCGACTTCACGTTTTAAGACGCCATTTCAGTTCCCAAACAGTGATAAAACATAAGGGAGGATCCTGAGAAAATTCTTGAGTATCGAAATCGTGCGTATTTGAAAATATTTTATTTAAAAGTCGAAGGTGGTAGGAAGTTATATTACATTATTATCACCTTTGCAAATTATTTTAACGGAGGTAGTAAATTTAGCTATGTTGAAAATTATTATTATAATATAGTAGGCTTTGTTCGAAATAATTTTCTATGAATTATGGTATATTTAAAATATTATATTTATTTTACCACGAATTTATTCAATACCCGAATACATACATAACGGGCTGGAATATTAAAATGTTGCCACCTCTACAACACGTGGAGGTGAGGCAAAGCAGCAAGCATGTAGTAGTTGCTAGGTGTCTAATTGGCAGCATGATTAATTGCATGCATTGGTTGTATTAAAGTGAGGCCTTTTGACTTTGCTGAAAGTGGATATACATATATGTATATTACTGTTGCATGCAACTATGCACATTATTAAATACTCATTCACGTGAGAGGTTTTGTTGTGAGAAAAATATATTTGATAAAGTAAGTCAATTATTTACGTCAAGTTATTCCGTCCCAAATCCGAATCCGATTTCGATTTAGTTTTGGATTTTCTCGGAGTGGTTCGAGCTTGGACATCGTTGTTCTAGCAGCTTGTCGTCGGACGACAGGTAGGTTACGGTTTAATTTCCCTAGACTCCGCATATATAGAATAAAATTGTATTAATGGGCATCCTTGGAAATTGTATTCGGGTGACAATACACCTCGAGCTTTGGAAATTATATCCATGTAAGATCTTATTTATGGGTGTGAAGGATCCCACATTCATAGTTAAGAGGTTGCGAGCTTCTTTTTCATAACTCAATTACTTGTCACTCATCCCGAGCCAAAGGTTGTCTTAAAATAAAGATTATCTTTTCCACCGATTGAGTCAAACTACAAGCAGCCTGATTCCCTGAGTTCTGAGATATGTAGGCGGGCTCTATGTTGAAAACTCGGCTGCATTCCTAACTCCCCCCAATTCTCTTACTCCCTAGCTTTTCGGTCTCTCCGTACTCCAAAAGCAGGATAGTTTGGAATTCTTTCAAAATAGTGCGTAAAATCAAGCACCTTGACTACAAGTGGCCTGAATTCTCATGTAATTTGAGATATGTAGGAAACTTGATACCAGAGTTCGGCTATAATTCTTTAAAATTCGTGCTAAAACCAATCGCTTCCAAGAGATGAACTAGTGGTCGGATAAAATCGAGATCGTCAATTCTCTTTGCCCAGGATTCATTACACTCACCCTACCCAATGGGAGGGGCAGTTGTTCACACTCAATTTTTACCCTCCACATTGCGAATTAATCTTGAGCCTTTGAATTTTTAAACAATTTTTGAAATAATTATTTTTTGTAAAAAAGGATAAAATATATTCCAAATCAGCTTTATAATAGTTCTAAGTAATAACTTATATCATTCACATTTAATTATGTGAAATTTATATAAAGTTTACTGAAAGAGCTATTGTAAAGTTAATTTCATAAGAAAATCCTTTTAAAAGATTAAACGTTTGATTTTCCCTCTAAATTAATTCAAGCAAGAGATTAATTGAATAAATTAATTTTATAATTATTAAAAGAGGTGATTCTAAGTTAAATACAATAATTATTTTGAATTTTCATAATTTATTAAAGCTCAAGATTATTCTTAATTGATTCATCTTTATTTTTATTATAACCTAAATCCCTAAAATTATTTAAATCATATCCGGATTTTCCTAATTTACCTTCAATTTGGCTAATTTCTAAACTCAAAATGGCCAGATTTTAAACCCACCTTATAACTCCTTATATCTGTCAGTGATTTGGGCGGGACAACTACACAAATGCCCTTTAAAGGGAGTTGCTTTGCATTTTTGCCCCCCATAAAAATGGTCTTACAAAAATAGCCTTCCATGTTTTTATGTATAGAGCAACTACTTTTTTGCCCCTCTACACCTCAAATATTTTTAAATAACTCTCAATGCTCATTTGTCTCTCAACTTTTATATATATTTCTTTTTCTCTTTTTTCTTTTCTTTTTTTTATTTCAATTTTTTTCTTTTTTCTTTTTTTTTTTATTTCTATTTTTTCTGTTTCTTTTTTCTTTTTTTTTTCTTTTTTCTCAACCTTTATTTTTCTTTTATTTTTTGTTTTATTCTTTCTTCTACATTTTTTCTTTTTTCTCAATCTTTATTTTTTTTCTCCCCTCTATTTCTATTTTTTTTATTTCTTTATTTTGTTTCTTTTTTTCTTTTTTTTCTCAATTTTTCTTTTTTTCTCTCAACTTCTATTTTTTTATTTTTTCTTTGGTTTTTAATTTTTCTTTTCTCTTTTTTTTAATCAATTTTTTTGACCTTTATTTTTTTATGAGATGTTCTATAACTCTTGCTTTAGAGGTAAGACTTAGCCCAAATACTTTCAAACAACAAATTACGCTCATGAACAAGACTTGACACTAGTATATTATGTCTTTATTTATGAGATGTTTTATAACACTTGCCTCAGAGGCAAGACTTAGCCCAAGGACCTCCAAAAAAATACAAGTTACGCTCCATGGGCAAGAGTTCACACTACTTCATTATGTCTTAATTTATGAGACACTCTATAACTCTTGCCTTAGAGGCAAGACTTAGCTCAAGGATTTTCAAACAACAAGTTATGCCCCACGAGCAAGACTTAACACTACCTCATTGTGTCTTGATTTATGAGACATTCTATAACTCTTGCCTTAGAGACAAGACTTAGCCCAAGGACTTTCAAACAACAAGTTACGCCCCATGGGCAAGAGTTGACACTATCATATTGTGCTTGATTTATGGGATACTCTATAACGCTTGCCTAAGAGGTAAGACTTAGCCCAAGGACTTCCAAATAACAAATTACGTCCCATGGGCAAGAGTTGACACTACCACATTGTGTCTTGATTTATGCGATGCTCTATAACTCTTGCCTTAGAGGCAAAACTTAGCTCAAAGACTTTCAAACAACAAGTTACGCCTCATTGGCAAGAGTTGACACTAGCACATTATGTCTTGATCATGAGATGCTCTATAACGTTTGTCTTAGAGGCAAGACTTAGCCCAAGGCCTCCCAAAAAATAAGTTATGCCCCATGGGCAAGAGTTAACACTACTTCATTGTGTCTTAATTTATGAGATGCTCTATAACTCTTGCCTTAGAGGTAAGACTTAGCTCAAGAATTTTTCAAACAACAAGTTATGCTCCACGAGCAAGGCTTGACACTACCTCATTGTGTCTTGATTTATGAGATGTTCTATAACATTTGTTTTAGAGGCAAGACTTGTTCCAAAGGACTTCCAAACAACAAAGCACGCTCTTAAGTTTACTTCGATTTCAAAGAAAGAAGATCTTCTTTGCGGATTATCCAACTTTTTGTTCATTAGCAAAAAAAAAATAGAGGTTAAGAAAAAAGAAAAAAAGAGAAAAGGAAAAAATAAAGATAAAAAAAAAGTGAAAAAAAAAGTTGACAAAAAGAGAAAAAAAAAAGTTGAGAAAAAGAGAAAAAAAAAAAGTTGAGAAAAAAGAGAAAAAAGAAAAATAAAGGTTGAGAAAAAAAGAACAAAAAAAAGTTAAGAGAGAAAAAGAAAAAAAAAGAAAATAAAGGCTGAGAAAAAAGAAAACGAGAATTAAAAAAAATTGAGAAAAAAGAAAAATTAAAAATTAAAAAAATTAAAAAGATAAAAGGGAAAAGAAAAATGAAAATTAAAAGTTGAGAGACAAATGAACATGGAAAGTTATGGTGTAGAGAGGCAAAAATGTATATGTTCTATACATAAAAAGGAAGGAAGGGTATTTTTTAAAGACTTTTCTTATGAGGGGCATAAATTGAAGACCACTCACTTTTGAGGACACTCCATGTAATTTCCTGGATTTGGGCCATTGACCCGGTCAACCCCACTCCATTACACCCTTGACCTGGCCCAAACACCCTTATCACCTCTATACTCTCTCTTTTCTCCACTCAAACCAAATAATTCCTTACCCTTATCTCTTTCTCACACCTCGTCTGCTCAAACAGACGACGAACAACAAACACCCAGTACTCTCTCCGTCAAACCCAACTCTAAACGACCACCTACACAGCTACAAATGACTCCAAATTCTCCAGAAAACTTTATCCCTCCGTTTATTTCCCCCTCAACTTCGTTTGATTGTACGAAGTAGTGAGCTGGCTGGTTTTAGAAGAACCCAGAAGCTCCAGGTGGCGTCCCCAATGTTCCCCTCCCCTAGAAATACGACGGATGATCCTCAAAACCATTGGCCAATGATCGATTTCGTACTGAAAGGTACCGACGTGTCCCCATCTTGGAGAATTAGGTATTTGAATTTTGAATTCCCAATTCTTATCCTAAAATCCCCACTCGTTTTCCCCCTATTTTTTCACCCGTTGGAACCCAGAAATTCCCCTATACAAACCCCCCTTTGTTCATTGATTGAGGGTGGGTTTTTTTGGATAGCAAGGCTGTGGAGAGTCCTTTTCTCTAGCACTTGGGGAAATTCGAAAAATCAAGGCAAAAATTCAAAGTAAAAATCACATTGTTTCTTTTACGAGCTATCGAAGATTCATGGTCTGTTCTTGGGTTATTCGAACAACAAGTTCTTTATTCATCGGAAAGTCGTCGGAAAAAACTCAACTCATCTCGTCTCATCTTTGCTGCCCGGAGAAAGGTAAAATCACCCCTTTGCTTTACTATTTTATTTAGTCTCATTTGTGTATTGGTTTGCTGTGGTTGATTTATTGGTGTTGAGTCTCCATTTGTGGTTTGGCTGGTTGGTGTTATTTGACAGGAGAAATGGGTTGAGATTCAGGGAATGGTTGAGCTTGGGATGAGCTTTGAACTTACCGGTTTGGCTTGTCCCAAATGCTCCTAAAGACCCGACGCTCCCCTAATTCCTGTTTATTATTTGAGTAGCTAGTATTCGTGGTTTGTATGGTGTGATATGAGTCTTTGATGGGCTCATTAAGCTTGATTTTGGTAGTCTAAGTGTTAGCTTAATTTGATCCCTGAGCTTTCTCGTCAACTTGTTGTTGGGTTTTTGTTTTGATCAACAGTTTTCTTCCTTCTACGGAATCGATGGTAAGAACAGTCACCCAAATGATGGGTTATACTGTTCAAGATTTGTTCTAGATGTTCCATGGTCTCTGATGCCATATGAGATTCTAAAAATCAAGGCTCTTACTCGAGATAACTTGTTGGCACTTTTAAGAACAACTTTTAAGATATGATCAAAGTTATGATTTTCTTGTTATTTGCTATGCTGTTTCAGCTAATGTCTGATTATTTTCTTTAGAATATTCTGTAAACCTTGCCCGAGGAAACAAAGGTCTGAGTTAGAATAAGCTTGATCCTACTATTTTATTTTCCATGTTTCTTTTCTATGCTGATTTACTGAATCCCTGAAACTGCAAGGAATCTGTTTGAAGAACAAGTAGGGTTGTTTGAGTTTATTATTAGTATTGCTAAGAGGCAAAAGTCTGAAAACTGGTTTCCAGTTCTTAATTCAGATTCAAATTCACTCTTGTTTGCTATGAAGGCACATGACCTGAGCTAATTGATGAAGTTCCAGTCCTAAATGTAGTGTAAGGGATGTAGAATTTCTTATAACAAGTCTCAAAGATCAAGATTTCTCTTGAGAGAGACTAGTTAGTTCCAAAGACATGGATGAAATGCTTTAAGCTTTTACGTTGTTTCTTTGAACCCTTACTGCTCTCTTCTCATGATCATATCTCTTTTGCTATCATAAGGAAACAATAATAAGTTACTAGTTGTTTGGTTCTTTGGCTAAACAAGCAGCCTCATGTTCCTATTTTAATCTTCTTTCTCAATTGTTTGTGTTGTTACCAAAAAAGGGTGATGGAATTGACCTGTGAATGCGATTTTTCTTCATCTTAGTTAATGTTTCTATAATTACTGTGTGCGTAAAAAATAAGATTTATATGAATTAATCCTCTCGTGTTGCTTTCGTTAATTCATTACGAGATCTCGAGCGAAGCTGTGATTGATTCTTTATGAGTTTAACATCTTGAAGACTGTTTTGAACTCCTTTTAATCCTTATTCTTTCATTTTCTTTGCATGAATTTTTTTTGGGGTCGAGTCCAATTGACTTCCTCGCTTGCATTCCCGATGGGCAAAGCCCAATCTTGAGTCAGCCTAATGCTAAGTCCAAACAAATGGACTAGACACGAGACACGCAAAAATACAAGTCGTTACACACCGGTATACCAGCGATATACAGAAGCATATGAGCCTTGGGAGCTAATATACAGGTTCAAGAAAGGAAGAAGAAAAAAGTGGAAGCTGATATACAGTTTTGAATGCTGAAAAACGAGAAGTACACAGCTGATATACAAGATGTATACAACTGATATACAAGTTGAAAAATGGACCAAGTCCATTAAGTTCAAAGTCCAAATTTGGACAGATTAGACAGTGGGCCTGAAAACCTAATTACTCTACCCTCTTCTTATTTATTTGCTTAGTTTGGATTATTTGTAATTGATCGTAACTAACTCTCTTAATTAACTTAAATAGATCCCTTAAAGATGTGCCATTTTAATTTTATCTTGGTTTTATTTTTTGTAAATTTGTTCTATTCAAAAACTTGTCACTTAATTTAGTTGAATTGAAATAAGTAAAAGGTGGATCTTGTGTTAATATTGCTAAAAATGAACCTTTTCAAATGAAGATGTTTTCTTATCCCTTTCATGTGATCATTAGTCTTCTTTAGACTTTGATTTATTTACAATGAGATGTTTTAAAAATTGTCTTATTCAAATGAATCTTTCTTTAATCAAAATATGCATTTCTTTTCCTTTAATTAATGATTGTTGAAAGGAATTGGCAAGATTTTGGATCTTCTTTTTTAGTTTAAAGAAATGTATCATTTTGCCTCGGATTAAGTAATAGCATTTTGTTTAAATCATGTTTTCATTATTACAACTCTTGCAAAAATTAGTCATTTTTAAGTTAGTCAAAAATCGTTCTTTGGTCAATCATTTTTTAAACGGACGTTCTTAAGTGCCTTAAAATTCTTCTTAAGACGTTACCTGAATCCTTACCCATTTTCTCTAATTTTAAAGATTTATTTCTGTTTTTAAGTCTTTGAAATTGTTTAAAGTTTTCTTAATTTCTTTATAAAAATTAAGTGGCGACTCTATTTGTTTTGGAATTGTTTTAAAACTTTCTTTTAAGTTTGAAATAATTTTCAAGTGTCAAAACCATCATTTATAATGTCCCATTTACTTTTATTAATAAAATCCGAAAAAGGATAAAACAATGCTCAGACAGATTCATTGTTTAAAGTAAAAGGATGAACGAGCTAAATTAAGCAAAATAAGAAAAGCGAGCTTGAAGTAGTATTGTTGGAAAAGTCTGATAATAGTGATTAATTTAGAGAATTTTGGACTTGAGAATAACTTTAAAGCTCTGAAAAAACTAATGACATAAAAGAATTTTGAAAACCATCTAGATTTTCAAAGAGACCAAAATTAAGGAAGTTTTTTTCTACCAAAAGCTTGTAAAGAGACAGAGGAGAAGGGGATTTTTCATCCAACCGGAAATCTTTGAAAGCTTGTGAGAAACAGGGGGAGAGGATTCTCAACTTATGTTTGCCCCTTTATTCTCTGTTAGGAGGGGTATTTATAACCTTAGAAGTTGAGACTTCATCAATTGATGTGAACTTGATTTGCATATATCTTCAAAGTCAAAGATCTTCTGTGATTTCCCTTCTGTGCTAAGCTTAGAAAAGCATGAGAAGAGGAGATAAGGAAAAGGGGAAAGGAATCGACAAGATTTCTGCTAGGGTTCACAAATTTATCGGGGAGGGAGAAGAAGAGAGAAAGGAATAGGGGAGCATCTGTTTTTTTGTAAAAATCAATTAGATGTTAGGAAATCCTATTTTCCTTAATTAATTTAAAATTCTTCTCATTTTAAATGATTCCAAAAAATATGTACACACATATATGTATTATGATGCACATAGTTTAGTATAGATGTTTATAGCTCAAAATTAAAGGGAGTGAGAATTTATATTTAATGAAAATAGAGTGATAGTGTAATAAAAATGATTACATTATTTTAAAGTGGCAACAATAAATTTTTTAAAAAATAAAACACGGATAATTGGAATATAAAAAATGATTTTTAAATATAAAATATAATGTTTAGTATAGAAAGTAATGTTTCAAAATTAATTTGGGAACTAATGTTAAAAATTGGCTAATTATTTTGATAAATTATCTGGAGCTAAGAGGCACAACAAAATTAATTTAAAAAAAAGGAGAGCCAAAATTGTTTGTCAACATTTGCCCCTCTTCGATCAGAGATGATGAAAGAGTCTTTAGGCGAATATGTTGACGTAGTAACTGATTTTGTCTTGAGTAGATGAGACAAATTTGAAAGATTATGGCTGAAATCTGATTTTTGAGTTGCCTCCATACCCCGAGTTTGATGAGAATAAGACCAAATGTACTTCAAGAAGCGATTCCAATGGAGAACAGATTAATTCTGGCACAAATAGCGTAGGTATGGCCTTGCTTCAGTTTTATCTACCTATATATCCTGAAGAAACAAGAATCAGGCTGGATGTAGTTTAGGAAGGCAGAGTTATATCAAATTTTAATCTCTCAAATTTTTTTGCCGTGTTTAATTATGATAATGGTGATATATTTAAAGAAGTTGTTGATATGTTGCAAAAACAAATTTGAATGTATCCAAACTTAAGGATTCAGAAGACTGACTTTTGTGAATTTGAGCAGATCTGTGATGACCCTTCTGATCATCTTCGTGTTTACACTTTCCTTGTACTGTTAGAGCTTTCCTGTAGCATCCCCAAGTCATTTATGACTTGCTTAGAGTGGTAGTTTGGTGCCCTGGTCGTTCGTTTGGTTGTTTTGGCAGTTTGCCTATTTTATAGCCTTAACTTAAAATATCATTGACTTTAGTCAATATTCTTGTTAAACATGCTCAGAATAGAATTCCGACAGTTCTGTTAGCTCTGGAGCGTGAATTTCGGTCTAGATGGACATTTGGTCTAGTTCTGGGAGCTTTCAATTTAGTTTTGTCTTGGTTTTTGTGTTTTAGCCAAGTTAAACTTAAAAGTTTGACTTTGGTCAACATTCAGAGAAGACAGCCTCGGGTGGAAATTCTGACAGCGCCATTAGCTCTGGAATGTCAACTTTGGGCTAGAGGGAGCTTTTTTTTTGGGTCTCGAGGCTTCCGGACTCATTTTAGGACTTGGTGTTTCGTTTTGGAAAGTTAGGCCTAAGTTGGTTCTTTGGCGTGGAGCCTAATTTTTGTGCTATCGACCTCCGTTGGGATATTCGTAGATTCTTTGAGTCTGGAATGCCAATTTTAGTAGAATATCTCAGCTCGTTCATGTTTGCGGGACCCCAGATGTGTTCCTAAGGGTCCGTCGGAGTAAAATTCTAAGTTGGCTTTGCTGTTGGCAAGTTGTTGCTGTCATGGCACAGCTAGGCCTTCGCCTAAGCATGGGATGACCGCCTATGCGAAGGGCAATGCCAGTCGGCCAGTGGCTTAGCCTTCGCCTACGGGTGGGCTGGTCGCCTACACGAAGGGCAAGGCCAGCGCCGAGTTTTCTCGGCCATCCCCTAAGTGACGCCCGACTGCGTACGCATAGGCCTGGCCAGCCGCCGGGGTATTTTTACTTCGCCTAGGTGATGCTTGGCCGCATTCGCGAAGGCCTAGGACAACAACTATTTAAGATGTGCCCACTCATTTTTCCAGCCTTTGTTCTTCAATTCTCCCAACACTAAAACACCAAAATACTCTCTACAATTGCTCTAATAAGTTCATAGGGCTGAGGAAATCAATTCTTCATCACAAATTCATGTTCTCTCAATTATTGGTAAGTTCTCCTTCCCCAAAGCTCACTTCTTCTCCTTTTATCAAAACTTCATTGTTGTAAATTCTTGGAGCTTGAAAATTGTTGTAGATTCTGCCCTCTTGTGAAATGCATGTTCGTGGGATCGTTCAATTCACATCCTTGGTGTAGTTCTCTAGTTATGGTAAGTACTTCATGCTAAATTTCCAGTTTCATTCCTTAAATTTCCATCTTTGGTTTCTTTACTGTAGGGGCTGTTTTAGCTCAAACTTTTTGCCCAATTTTCATACTTTTTTTAGCATGTACTCATGTGGTTATGATGATCATATTGTGCACTTTTGTTTTCAATTTCGGGTTGCGAGGCCCACGGGCCCACCAGTGACCCAAATTTCAGCCCGGTTATTAATATAGTTATATGGGTATCTTTTATCTCGTTGTAATGTGTTATTTATGTTTATGATAGTTTGATTATCGTTTGGAGCGGTTCAGGCTTAGACATTGTTATTCTAGCAGCTTGTCATCAAACAACAGGTAGGTTACGGTTTAAACCTTTCTAGACTTCGCATATATAAGATAAAATTATATTAATGAACATCCTTGGATTGAGTTTATTAGTTGGTACCACAGACCTTGACCGTTTTTACTATGTTCGCCTCGTTTCTTTCCTCCGTTGTGTGCAGTATTCTTTGTAGCATGATATTATCACCATTGTGGTCCCGTATGGCCTTGTTTTAACTCTGGACCATAGATGATGGGTTATTCGGGAGTGCTCGCGGGTTTTGGACATTGTTATCATGATTTTAGGCTGGTTATCCGTGCATTAGAATGATTGGAGCATGTGCAGGACCGATAGGTTGATTGTGAGTTGTTGGGCTACTGATTGTGATTGAGCATGCCATTATCATGCGTATAAATGGATTTCTATATGATTTTACTACAGTTTTGGCTTCAGGCCTACCTTTTATGGTTTTCTAAATCTTGCATGGCCTCAGGAGGGCCCATTTTTGGTAAAAATGATTATGAAATGGTGTGGTAATATTTTAATGGATCTTCTTAGGGTAAGAAAAGTTAAAAGAGAAGGTTATTACAGTTTTTCCTACTCATATTAGACCCGGCTGAGCCGAGGTGATAGACTATGCTGTTATTGATGAGAAATGATATTAGACTCAGTAAGGACGAGCATCAGACATGTTTTCCACTGTTTTAGACCCACATACGCCTGGGCACCCTTCAAGGCGGTTATAAAGATTTATTTCACTGATTTAGACCTGGATGGAATCCAGGCATGCATTTCTGAAATTTGATTACTAGTTTGGATCTGGTGGCACTCCGTACTGATATTTTGAGGTTTGAGTGTAGTATGTGGTCTACGAGTAGACCTCCATAGAACTTGTCATTCCGGACCAAGTGCTATAGGGAAAAGGTAACCGAAGAGAGGGGTGTACAGTGGAGTAGAGGTACTTGGGAGAATTTCTTACATGGATCCTGCCTTTATTGGACCTTTGGGGTATCGAAGGGGGTAATATACAACACTGCTATTACACTTAGTTCGACATATCACATCATTTCATTCATTTGTGTGAGGTCCCACCCTTTTTTGCTATTTGCTGAGTGTACGCTCTGATAGTATGGGATGCCAGGGTGTTTGTCTTCACTTGTTTGTATTCCTCGGGGGTATGGGAGCCCGTTGGATTATAGGTAGGATAATTCTTGCTTAGTCGAGTTAGTATTCCTTATGTTGACTCTTACCATGATTTGGATATTGGAAGTATTACTTGTATCTTGACTTGGTTCTTATTCTTGTATTCGAGCATGATTTTGTTTCCTGTTTCCTCCTTCCCTTTTTACTTGAGGTTACCGATATACAACCCATTTTCTAAAACTTCTTATATATATATATACTGTTGCAAGGACCCCAGGTGTGTTACTTCTTCCTTTCACCTGTGCCTGTGATATATATTCTAGTAGCTAGCCATGTATGTTGTTTTCTGCATGTATTCCTTCCGTGCTAGCTTTCGTGTACTTATTTGTTGTTTTCTGTGACTATTTGCTTCTACTCTACTTATTACTGTTCTTTTATCTTATATATGCCCAATCGGCCTATGATACCTACTGAGTGTCGGTTGCTTAGCAATTGATGCTCATACTACACTCTGCATCTTCTGGTGCATATCCTAGTATAGGCCATCATCGTTAGCTCGTATGAGACTCGTACGAGGAGCTTTTGGGACACTTCAGATTGAGGGTGAGCTCTTGGCGACCGGATCTTACCTTTAGTTTATCCTTTGTATTATGTACTCTGTTACAACTCGGAGACATTTGTGTATATATTATTTTGGATTTCTTGTACTCCTTATATGTAGTTTCGGCTCTATACTATGATACCAGGTTTAGCTTCTGCATATATTGTTATATATTCCTGTTATCTCCTTTCCTTAGATTATATCCCTTGCTTCCTCTTATTTAGACTATTTTTCCGCTTATTTGTTAGATAGTAGCCCACTATTAATTGTTTTGAGCTACAAGGATTGGTTCACCTACTGGGGGGTCGTAGTTGCCATTATGACCGAGAAATCAAGCCGTGAAAGCTTGGTATCAGAGCCCTAGGTTCACCGATGTCTTGGTATAGGAGTCAATGTCTAGTAGAGTCCTGCGGATCGGGGCGGAGACATCCATACTTAATCTTTGGGAGGCTATAGTGATATCTTAGGAAAAAATAGACTTTTCTTGCTTCTATCTCGTGCGTAGTATCCTTGGAAGTTTTTGGAAATCTCACATGCTCTAGTTTATTCTTCCGCAAATGGTTCATACGAGAGCTTTGGCATCAAGCAAAGACGAGCCTTTGACTCCAGTACCCCTGACACCAGTCAGGGGCCGGGTAGGTCGTATAGGTAGGGGTCGAGAACATCCCCGAGCAGCAGCACCTGCCAGAGCTGCTAGAGTTGAGATAGAGCTCGAGCATGACTATGAGCCGAAGTTAGTTCATGAGAAGCAACATATGGACTAGGGGACAGTCCAGATACCACCAAATCCAGTACCAGTTCTAGCACCAGTATCTGTGCCAACTTTATCCCCGCTCAATCTTCAGATATTCGAGGTTTACTTCTTCAGCTTTTGGGTATGATTGGAGAGCGACCTTCTGAGGTAGACCAGACATCTGCTCAGGGGGCAGACCTGGGTGTTCAGAGTTTAGGAGTGCAGCCTGCTACTGGGGCTCGTGGTGCTGAGGTTATTCCAGTTCCAGCGATTTCACAGCCTTTTGCTCCTCGCCCAGTTATGACAGATGGGTAGTAGAAGGCATTTAGTAGATTTCTGAGATTGGCACCATTGAGGTTCACTGGTACATCAGGTCAGGATATACATGACTTTATTACTACATGTGAGGAGATGTTACACCATCTGGGTTTGCTAGAGACTCACGAAGTCGGATATACCACTTATCAGCTGGAAGGTCCAATGAAGTTAGGGTGGAGGGCACAAATTGCTTGCAGGCCATCTTCATCACCTACGTTGCCTTAGTCTAAGTTTTATGAGGCCTTCATGGCCAAGTTATTACCTCAAAGTGATTGAGAGAGTCTCCAGGAGCAGTTCACTATGCTTATGCAGGGATCCATGTCTATATCTGAGTATAAGACTCATTTCCATCAGCTTGCTCCATTTGGGACTATGATCATTCTCACCGAGCGAGACAGGATTCGTATGTTTGTTTAAGGATTACAGACAGAGATTAGATAGCCAACTGAGATATTGGTTTCTAGTGGTTGGTCATTCCAGGCTATTACAGACTATGTCCGTACTGTGGAGGACTTGCACCAACATAATCAGGGGGATAAAGATAAGAAGCCTCATCATCAGGGTAGTGAGAGTGGTACTAGACATAGTGGTAGAGGTTAAGGATAGTGGGGCCAGGGTTATCAGCCACAACAGCACTAGGGTCAGTCCAGCCAATTAGTTCAGGCTTTGCTTCAGACTTTAGGTAGTTCTCAGTTTGAGCAGGGTCAGTCTTCGATGGGTGCAACTTCTGGGGCATCAGGATGTGGTGTCCATACAGGTTTTGCTAATTTGTCTCGATAGTTCAGGCCATCAAGGCCTTGTTATAATTATGGTGTAGTTTGCCATTATGCTAGAGATTGCCCCCAGTGGGGTACAGTTCAGTCAGTCGCTCAGTTGGCTGAGCCTTTACGAGCAGTTTAGCCATCGGCTAGAAGGGGTGGTGGTCAGGCTAGAGGTGGTACCCCGGGTGGCAGATCAGGTGATAGGGATGGCGATCTGGTAGGTGGAGGTCATCGTCAATTCTTTGCGTTCCCTAGGAGACTAGAGGCAGAGGCCTCGGATCTGTGATTACTATTTATGTATGCCGTCAGTCCACTATGGCTTTATTTGATCCTGGATCTACTTGTTCATACGTATCTTCCTACTTTGTGCCTTGTTTGGGGTTGTCTAGTGAGCCATTATCTGTGCCTGTTTATGTTTCGACCGCGGTAGGAGATTCTTTAGTAGTGGATCAGATTGTGAGGTATTGTATGATATTTGTTGGTGATTTAGAGACTTGGAGTGATTTGATGATACTTGATATGTTAGATTTTGATGTGATACTGGTCATGGACTGGTTATCCCCTCACCATGCAGTTTTGGATTATTATGCCAAGACTATTACCATAGTCGTGCCCGGTGTATCCCTAGTTGTGTGGCATGGTTCTGTCAGCTGCGTGCTGTCTAGGATCATCTCTTGTGTTCGAGCTAGGAAGTTGATTTCTTATAGGTGTTTAGCTTATCTAGCATATGTCTGAGATGCTAGTGTTGACCCTTCATCTCCTGAGTCTATCCATATGGTTAGAGACTTCTTAGACGTGTTCCCTACTGACCTGCCAAGCTTTCCACCTGAGAGAGATATTGATTTTGCTATTGAGTTAGAGCCGAGCACCAGGACCATTTCCATTTCCCCTTACCATATGGCTCCATCTGAGTTGAGGGAGCTTAAGGAGAAGCTCCAAGACTTGTTAGCTAAGGGGTTTATTAGACCGAGTGTGTCTCCTTGTGGTGCTTCTGTTCTGTTTGTGAAGAAGAAGGATAGGTCGATGCGGATGTGTATTGATTATAGGTAGATGAATAAGGTAACTGTGAAGAGTAGGTATCCGATGCCGTGGATTGATGACTTGTTTGACCAGCTTCATGGTTCAACCATGTCTTCGAAGATTGATTTGAGGTCCGGTTACCACCAGTTGAGGATTAGGGCGGAGGACATCCTTAAGACAACATTCAGGACACTATATGGCGATTATGAGTTCCTGGTGATGTCTTTTGGGTTGACTAATGCCCCCACAGCTTTCATGGACTTGATGCACAGGGTGCTTAGCCCGTACTTGGATATGTTCTTGATAGTCTTCATTGATGACATTATGATATACTTGAGGAGTAGAGACAAGCATGAGTAGCACTTGAGGACTGTACTTCAGACTTTGAGAGATCATCGACTTTATGCCAAGTTCTCAAAGTGCGAGTTTTGGCTTGAGTCAGTTGCATTCCTAGGGCGCGTGGTGTCTAAGAAAGGGATTAGAGTTGATCCAGGTAAGATTTCAGCGATTCGTGATTGACCAAGACCTGCTACTGCTACTGAGGTTCGTAGCTTTGTTAGGTTAGCGGGTTACTACAGACGGTTTGTTGAGGGATTTTCTTCCATAGCAGCACCCTTGACTATGCTGACTAGGAAGGATGTTCCATTTCAATGGTCAGACTAGTGCGAGGGTAGCTTCCTGCGGCTTAAGGCCTTATTGACTTCAACTCTAGTTTTAACTTTTCTAGTCGAGGGTCAGAGTTTTGCCGTGTATTATGATGCTTTTGGGGTCGGTCTTGGTTGTGTGTTGATACAGCAGGGTCGAGTGATAGCATATACATCGAGGCAGCTGAAGGTTCACGAGCGTAACTACCCCTCTCATGACTTAGAGTTGGCAGCGGTAGTCTTCACGCTCAAGATCTAGAGGCACTACTTATATGGAGTTCATTATGAGATATTTATCGACCATCGTAGCCTTCAGTACATTACGAGTCAGCTAGAGCTGAACTCGAGGTAGAGAAGATGGATTGAGCTACTGAAAAATTATGATTTCACCATTCTTGATCATCCGGGCAAGGCAAACGTGGTAGCAGATGCCTTGAGTTGGAAGACGATGAGTATGGGCAGCCTAGCTTTACTTTCAGCTTTTGTGCGACCGTTGGCCTTGGACATCCAGTCCTTGACTTGTCAGATCTTAGAAGATTTTTTGCCAGTATTGAGGTTCGTTCTACTCTAGTTGATCAGATTCGAAACCGATAGTTTGAGGATCAAAGATTGTGTGACCTTCGTGATTAGGTAGTTCGGGGTGAGGAAAGTCGGGCTACTTTGGGTTTTCATGGTATTCTGAGGTTTGACAGTTGCCTGTGTGTTCCGAGAGTTGGATACTTAATTCAGTTGATACTTCACGAGGCCCATTGTTTTAGATACTCTATTCATCCTGGTGCGGCGAAGATGTATAGAGATTTGAGATAGCTTTACTAGTGGGGTGGTATGAAGCGGGATGTAGTGGAGTTAGTATCTCGATGCTTGAAATGCCAGTAGGTTAAGTTCGAGCACATAAGACCCGGTAGTTTAACGCAGTGACTTCCCATTCCTGAGTGGAAGTGGGAAGGGATTACTATGGACTTCATAGTTGGGTTGCCTCGTAATTCTCAAGAGTTTGATTCCATCTAGGTAATTATTGATAGGCTGACTAAGTCAACACATTTCTTGTCAGTTTAGACTTCTTACAGTGCAGAGAGGATAACCCAGATCTACCTTCATGAGATTATTCGATTGCACGGGGTTCCATCTTCTATCATTTCAGACCGCGACATTCAGTTCACATCTCAGTTCTGGAGGGCTATTCAGTGAGACTTGGGTACAGAGGTTCAGCTTAGTACCGCTTTCCAGCCTCAGACAGATGGCCAGTCCAAAAGGACTATTCAGGTCCTGGAAGACATGCTTCGGGCCTGTGTTCTTGACTTTGGAGGTTCATGGGAATAGTTTGTGCCTTTGGCCGAGTTTGCTTATAATAATAGCTTTCATTCGAGCATCGGCATGACACCTTTTGAGGCTTTGTATGGTAGGCATTGCAAATTGTTGATTGGTTATTTTGATGGTTTAGAGTCTAGACCACAGAGTATAGATTTGCTTTGAGATTCCTTAGACTGAGTCCGTATGATTCAGGATAGACTTAGAGCAGCTCAGAGTAGGAAGAAGAGCTATGCTAATCGTAGACTTTGTGCCTTGGAGTTCAGTGTTGGTGACTTGGTTTTACTCCATGTATCGCCCATGAAGGGCGTGATGAGATTTGGTCAGTGGGGCAAGCTTAGACCCAGGTTCATTGGGCCGTTTGAGATTCTTTAGAGGGTTGGTAGTGTTTCCTACATGTTAGCCTTGCCTCTGATATATTCAGCTGTGCATCTAGTTTTTCATGTCTCAATGTTGCATCGTTATATTCTAGATGAGTCTTATATGTTGCATTGAGATTTAGTTCAGTTGGAATAGAGTTTGTCCTTTATTGAGGAGCCGATAGCTATCTTGGACAGAGATGTTAGGAGGTTGAGATCTAGGGAGATTCTGGTTTTGAAAGTTTAGTGGAGGCACCATCCGGTCGAGGAGGCTACTTGGGAGACCGAGAGTGAGTTGCGAGCTTAGTATCTGTAGTTGTTTGAGCCTTCAAGTATTCCCTTCTTCTTGACTTTTGAGGACGAAAGTATTCTTAGTAGTGGATGTTTTGATGACCCTTCTAGTCATCTTTGTGTTTACGCTTTCCTTGTACTGTTAGAGATTTTCTATACCGACCCCAAGTTATTTATGACTTGTTGGGATTGATGGTTCGGTGCCCTGGTTGTTCGTTTGGTTATTTTGGTCGTTTGCCTATTTTAGAGCCTTAACTTAGAATATTGTTAACTTTAGTCATCACTCTTGTTAAACATGCTCGGAATCGAATTTCGACAGTTTTGTTAGCTCCGGAGCGTGGATTTGGTCTAGATGCTTTCAGTTTAGTTTTGTCTTGGTTTTTGTATTTTAGCCAAGTTGAACTTAAAAGTTTGACTTTGGTCAACATTCAGAGAAGATGTCCTCGGGTGAAAATTCTGACAACGTTGTTAGCTCTGGAATGTCAACTTTAGGATAGAGGGATCTTTTGTTTGGGTCCCGAGGCTTCCAGACTCATTTTAAGCCTTGGTGTTCTGTTTTGGAAAGTTAGGCTTAAGTTGGTTCTTGGGCATGGGGATCACTTTTTGTGCTATCGAACTCCGTTGGGATTTTCATCAATTCCATTGAGTCCAGAATGCCGATTTTAGTCGAATAGCTCAGCTCATTTATATTTGCGGGACCCCGAATATGTTCCCGAGGGTCTGTCGGAGTAAGATTCCAAGTTGGCTTTGCTATTGGAAAGTTGTTGCTGTCATGGCATAGCTAGGACGTTGCCTACGCGTGGGCTGGCCACCTACGCAAAGGGAAAAGCCAGTCGGTCAGTGGCTTGGCCTTCGCCTATGCATGGGCTGTTCGCCTACGCAAAGGGCAAGGCCAGCGCCGAGTTTTCTCGGCCATCGCCTATGCAATGCTTGGCTGCGTACGCATAGCCCTGGCCAGCCACCGGGGTTTTTGGTCTTCAACTAGGCGATGCTTGGCCGCGTTCGCGAAGGCCTGGGCCGACATCTATTTAAGCTATGCCCACTCATTTTTTTAGCCTTTGTTCTTCAATTCTCCCAACACTAAAACACCAAAACATTCTCTACAATTGCTGTAATCAGTTTATAGGCCTGGGGAAATCAATTGTTCATCACAAATTCATGTTCTCTCAATTATTGGTAAGTTCTCCTTCCCCAAAGCTCACTTCTTCTCCTTTTATCAAAACTCCATTGTTGTAAATTCTTGAAGCTTGAAAATTGTTGTAGATTCTTCCCTCTTGTGAATTGCATGTTTGTGGGATCGTGCAATTCACATCCTTGGTGTAGTTCTCTAGTTGTGGTAAGTGCTTTATGCTAAATTTCCGATTTCATTCCTTAAATTTCCCTCTTTGGTTTCTTGACTTTAGGGGCTGTATTAGCTCGAAATTCTTGCCAAATTTCATTAAATTTCCGGGCATGTACTCCCATAGTCATTGTGATCATATTGTGCGCTTTCATTTTCAGTTCGGGTTGTAAGGCCCATGGGCCCACCGGTGACCCGAATTTTGGTCCGGTTATTACTATAGAGATATGGGTATCTTTAGTCTCATTTTAATGTGTTATTTATGTTTATGATGGATTAATTATCATTCAGAGATTCTCAGAGCAGTTCGGGCTCGGACATTGTTGTTCTAGCAGCTTGTCATCGGACGACAGGTAGGTTACGGTTTAAACCTTTCTAGACTTCGCATATATAGGATAAAATTATATTAATGGGCATCTTTGGGTTGGGTTTATTAGTTGGTACCACAGACCTTGACCGCTTTTCCCATGTTCGCCTCATTTATTTCCTCTTTTGTGTGTAGTATTCTTCATAGCATGATATTATCACCCTTGTGGTCCCGTGTGGCCTTGTTTTGACTCTGGACCATAGATGGTGGGTTATTCAGGGGTGCTCGCGAGTCCCGAGCATCATTATCACAATTTTAGGCTGGTTATCTGTGTTGTAGAATGATTGGAGCCTGTGCAGGGCCGATAGGTTCATTGTGAGCCGTTGGGCTACTGATTGTGATTGAGCATGCAATTATCATGCATATAAATGGATGTCTACATGATTTTACTATGGTTTGGCTTTGGGCCTACCTTTTATTGTTTTCAAAATCTTGCATGGCCTCGGGGGGGCCCATTTTCGGTAAAAATGACTATGAAATGGTTTGGTACTATTTTAATGGATCTTCTTGGGGTAAGAAAAGTTAAAAGAGAAAGTTATCACAATTGTTCCTACTCATATTAGACCCGGCTGAGTCGAGGTGCTAGACTACGCTGTTATTGATGAGAAATGATATTAGACTCAGTAAGGTCGAGCATCGGACTTGTTTTCCACTGTTTAAGACCTGAATATGCCCGGGCACCCTTGAAGGGGGTTATTGAGATTCATTTCACTGACTTAGACCTGGATGGAATCCAGGCATGCATTTCTGAAATTTGACTACTAGTTTGGATCCGGTGGCTCTTCGGACTGATATTTTGAGGTTTGAGTATAGTATGTGGTCTACAAGTAGACCTCCATGGATCCTGTTATTCCAGACCAAGTGCTACGGGCAAAGGGTGACTGGAGGGAGGGGTGTACGATGGAGTAGAGGTACTCGGGAGAATCCCTTCTGTGGATCCTACCTTTATTGAACCTTTGGGGTACCGAAGGGGGTAACATATATCACATCATTTCATTCATTTGTGTGAGGTCCCATGGTCTTAGGCGTATTTATACTCCTAAGTGTCATTATTTATGCACGTTTAGTAGTTTTGAGGATAACTTGATGTACTATTGAGGTATATAATGTGTAAAGAGTGTACTTTGTGACTAACGTATTTCATTATAGTGTTTGAGTTGCATTTGGAACAAATAATGTGTTAAAAAGATCAATTAGAGTTTAGACGAGGAAACTAGCTTTGCTAGCTTGAGCTATGCCTATTCTAGCGCACTTTGATGAACTCTATGTTGTTATATGGACTAATGTGTGTTATGAGTTGTTGTAGGAGACTTTTGGAAGAGATATGGAAGCAAATTAAAGCCTACAAACATGCTAAAACCATTGGGACACAAAATAAGGTGGAAAGATTGCGTTGGAGGAGAAAATGGGACTTCAAGAGCCACCCCCGTGCCACGGAAGCTAGCCTCTGCAATGGGTGGCGTGCCACGGAGGTGGGTATCCTTGAAGCTACCAATTCCAGTGGACAGCCGCGTTGGCAGCGTGCCACGGCAGTGGCCCTCCGCATTGGCCAGCATGCCACGAAGCTTAGGCTCCGCTATGGCCAAGGTGCCACAGAGCTTAGGCTCCACGATGGCTAGGGTGACACGGACCCTGTTCCTGGCGGGTTCAACTTGTCCTATACAATAAATAGGACACCTAGTTTCAATTTTACACATCCTTGGACGTCTTTGGATTGCAAAAACACAAGGAGGAGGCTACCTTAGGGTTCTTATTCTCTCTTTTTTCATTACTTAATTCTTGTATGAACTACAACACTTTTGTAATCTAGAATTAGATTATGAGTGGCTAAACACCCTCTTTCTAAAGTTGAGGCAACAACATGAATTCTTGATTATGGTTATTTAATTGATTTATTATTTATCATGTCATGTGATTGTTCTTACGTTTTGTTTTAACTATTCTAAAGCGTCATGAACTTTAGGATACAACTAAGTCTCAAAACGAATTGACTATAGGAGTTAAGATACAGAATGAAGAAAGTAGGAGGTGTGGATCATACATTTTGTTGTTAGTTAGAAATTGTAAAGAATGATTTGCGGTTAGGATAGAGATATACCTAAACTCCCCACTTGGTAAATAAAACGGGAAGATAGTTGAATGCATCCGAGTTAAAGACTCACATCCCCGCTCAACGATGTAGTTGTGAGATTAATTTGGGTAGATGACTTAGAGGATGACCATTCCCGTGTTATAATATCAACCCCGTAATCAATAATCACGATAAACACCAACATCGGCTATAAATATAGTTAAAGCATGATTTTGTAGTGAATGCCTCAACCCTGGATTCCTCCATATATTGTCTAAAATCTTATTTTCATAAAGTCATTATTTCTAGTATTTTAGTTATAAAATAAAGCTCAACTCTTGGTCACGAATTGCATTTGTTCAATTTCAACAATATTCATAAATATTAGACTGTTCGCTAAGCACAAGTCCCTGTGGGATCGATATTTGGCTCGCAAGAGACACTTTATTACTTGCACGACCATGTACATTTGAGTGTATTCTTAGTACGCAACAAGTTTTTTGCATCGTTGCCGCGGACTTGAAAGTTAGCAACCGTCTAATTTTTGTTTTTTCTCTCTTGTTGATAAGTGCTAACAACTTGGTCTTAGCTACTGAATTTGCAGGTACGGGCTTAAAACTCAAGTAAGCTGGAAGGGGATAAGGAATTGGTTAAACCACCTCTTGAACCTGACCAGCACTTGCCCAGAGAAAGAGGAGAAGCAACACTTCTCAACCCAATCCCACAAGCTCAACAAGGTGAGACCATCCCCGTAGTCATGGCGGAGGAACCACCACCAGCTCACAGGGCAGTGTGCAAAGTGGCAATCCTACTCACAACTAATGTGACCTCCTACATTCAAAATCCAGCCACAGGAGGCAGATTTGAACTGAAACAGAATATGGTGCAGTTGTTGCACACAAGCAAAAAGTTCACAGGGTTGTCACATGAAGACCCACAGGTGCATCTCCAAAACTTTCTGGAGATAAGTGATACTTTCATTCCCGCAGGAGTCTCCACAGACTATGTGAGGCTCACGCTTTTCCCGTTCTCACCGTTGGGAGAGGCGAAGAAATGGTTGAAGGCAGAACCTTCAAATTCGATCACAACATGAGATGATTTAGCAAAGAAGTTCCTCATCCAATTCTTTCCCTCAGGCAAAACTGCAAAGTTGAGGAGTGAGATTCTAAGCTTCAAGAAGAAACCAGACGAGAATCTCTACCATGCATGGGAGAGATTCAAGTCTCTTCTCAGGGATTGACCACATCACCAGCAAATGAATGAGGTGTTAGATCACACTTTTGTAAAAAGCCTTGACCATAACACAAAAAGTTTGCTTGATTCAGCGGCAGGTGGTCAAGCTTTGGAGAAAACGTATGATGAGCTATATACTCTCCTCAACCGTATTGCACAAGGTAATCCAGAGTGGAATGGTGACATGTCCAAAAATACAGTAAAGAAGTCTGTAGTTATGATTAAGGTAGAGAGTGTCACCCCATTAGCAGCACAATTGGCCAGTTTTCAGACCCAGATGATGGCTCAATTCAACAAGTTGAGTGCGGCTCAACCTCAGGCTCAGGTTAATGCAGTGCAGCAGGATCAGACTTGGTGCAAAACTTATGGTCTGAGTGGTCATTCAATCGACTTATGTGGAGCGAACCTGGAGTCAGTAAACTTTATAGGCAATGCACAATAAGGAAATTTAAACTATGGTAATGCCTACAATTGAAACTGGCAGAGCCAACCAACTACTCTTAGGGCAGTATTCAGGCTCAACAATAGCAAGGTATGCAGAACAACATACAGGCCAACAATATAGAAGAAACATTGAAAAATATTCTGGCCAACCAAGAACAAATGGTTGCAGAGATAAAAAATCAGCAATTGGCTCAAAAGAATCTAGAGACGCAGTTGTGGAAGCTAGCTCAGGCATAGAATACAAGACCTCAAGGGGATTTTCCTAGTGATATAGAAAAACCAAAGCAGGTAATGGCAATCACATTGAGGAGTGGCAAGGATTTGGTTGACGCACCTCCAAAGAAAAATCATGAGGTGCAAGAAAAGTTGATCATGTCGAACCAGAAACAGAAGTAGGCTGAATCCAAAAAAGCTAATAAAGAGGGGAAGTCTTAGTACCCTAATGGAAAGAAAATTGAGCAGCCCCAAAATAGACCACCACCACCCTTCCCGCAGAGGCTTAAGAAAGAAAAAGAAGATGCATGTTTTAAGAAGTTCTTTGACACGTTTAGAGAACTTCATATTAACCTTTCTTTGTTAAATGTTTTGCATGGAATGCCTAAGTATGCAAAGTACTTGAAGGACGTGATGGCAAACAAGAGACGGTTGGCGGACATTGAGACTATGACACTTACTGAAGAGTGCAGTTTAGTGGTGATGAGTAAGATGCCCAAAAAGCTCAAGGATCCTGGAAGTTTCACCCTCCCCATATAAATTGGTGAAAGTGATATTGTTCAAGCCTTGAGTGACTTGGTGGCAAGCATCAATTTGATGCCTCTATCATTGTTCAGGACTCTTTGGTTGGGGAAGCGAAGGCCTTCCTCAGTTGTGCTACAAATGGTGGACAGAACCAGAGTGGTCCGTGAAGGAATCATTAAGGATATGCTAATCAAGGTTTGTAAGTTCATTATTCCTGCTGACTTTATTATTCTTGATTATGATGCAGATGCAAGGGTACTAATCATATTTGGATGTCCATTATTGGCCATCGGCGGAGCACTGATTGATGTGAGAGAGGGCACGCTCAAAATGAGACTAAATGATGAAGAAGTGGTCTTCAGAGTGTACACATCATTCAACACACCTTCACACTACAAAGATTTATGCATGATCACAACCATGGAAGTGGATGAGTATGGGGTGGAGAAGAGCGTACCTCTTTGGACTCTCTCATGGAGCTGCCTGAATTGCAAAAAGAGCCTGAATTTGAAGGACTTGAATGAGATGCTAAGAAGGTGAATGCAAGAAAGGCTCTATACCTCGAGTAGGAACACCCAAGAAGTCTGAATAAAAGGAGAAGATGGGCCCTGAGTAGGAGGAAGAGGATGAGATAATGGGACTGAAAGTTGTGATCTGGGTCATTCCACGACGGTAAATCAGGCGTTGCTTGGGAGGCAACCGAAGTTAAGGTAGTATTTCTATTCCTTTTAGTTTTTCTTTAATATCACGTTTGGTGTTGTTTTTGTGTTGTGTCAACATGTTGCAGGAAAGTCTGAGTACCTGAGGCCTTAGCTAAGGATCATGGAACATACTAAGTATGGGGTCCTCCGGACCCCGTTTATGGACATGATGCTACTAGCTAGGCCTAGAGGCCTCAGAAAGTATTTCTATCTTTGGTTTTAAGTTATACTTTGGAGACAAAGTATAGTTTTAAGTGTGGGGTGGGAATCCTCTGATTTGTTTAGGGTGAAGTGCGCTATAGGATTTTTATTTTGTAATTTTTGATTAAATTGAGAGAACTACAAAAAGGTTTTTGTCCTTGTTTGTTTTTGTTTGCTTTTAGTTTTTGTGTTTGGCCAGTTTAGTAGAAGCACACTTCACCCACCCCTCGGTTTTTCTTTTCGGTTCTTGAATGGGGGGAAGTCCTTTGAACCCAGTATCCTTTTTACTTTTTAGGAGTAAATTTAAAAACTTTATCATTAGGAATAAATAGAGATGCTCTTGCTAGGTGCTACACGTAATTACTTATTGCAAGTTGGAGTTTAGTTCTATGGCATGATCTGAAAGCTGAATGACTATTGTGAGACACCTAGGCTCTTTTATCTGACTCTTCTGTGATGTTGGCTTAAATGTGAATTCGTGCAATTGTTTAGTTAAGAGCCTATAAGTGCCCTACTTAATTTGAGGTGGTACCAAGTGTGAGTGAGGTTTTGTATATTCCATGTTGCATTTTGGTGTCTAGAACTTGCTCCGTGTGTTTGCAAAGCGAAATAAAAATGTAAAGTTTAGGAGATGATATAGGCATTTCTTTGATAGCCATGTTTTAGAACTTCTTTATCTACCCCTTGTGCATAACCTTAGCTAGCCCCGTTGATCCTTTAGCCTGTTCTTTGGTAGCCTCATATCTAGCTTATTCTTTTTCTTTCAATTTTCTACAATTTGATCTGAAACACCTAAGCGCTTTAGTGAACAAATTAAGATGTTAAAAAGTAGAAAATTGAAAAAGGAAAAAGTGAAGTGAAGCCCAATGAAACTCTTTTGGTGTGTTGAAAATATTTATGTGTTGGTTGGTAGGGAGTAGTGGAATGAAATAAAAAGTGATTCACGAGTTGATAGCAAATACTCTCTACCTAAGATGTGTAAGCTAACTTAAAAAGACGAGGAAAAACAAAAGAGAGTTGAGAAGATAATAATGGTGTAAAATAGGTTGGTTGAAGATGAGTTCATTGTAAAGTGTGATGTATTTAAGCGCTTAGGGAAGAAAGTCACTATTCTTAACCAAATAGTTCCTACCCATCCCTTAGCCTACAATACAACCCTTAAAGTCCTACTTGATCTTGAGCTCTGACATTCTGATATTAGTGGAGTACTACACTAAGGGAAAGCTTATGGTTCATCTTATGTGACATGTGAATTCTTTGTGAGAGTGAGCAGAATTTGATTCTTACACCCATTCTTGTGATACTTTGCATATGTGTGAGTGAATATGGGTAACTCTCTTGTGGTAGGGCACTTGGTTGATGATAGATAGGTGAATTATATGATTTCTTTGTGATTATTATGCATGAGTTTGACAACTGAGTAGAGTCAATTATTGAGGCTAGGAGGTCTTGCAGTAGTATTCATGTGATTCTATTTGTAATATGGCATGCCAAATAAAGAACTCGCTATTCTTGTGGTCGTTGTAGTCTAGCATGAGTGTCTTAGTTTTAATAGAGTCTTCCTTGATTGTGATTAGTGTAGAGAGTTGTTCGAGGAAGAACAAGGCTTTAAGTGTGGGGTGGAGGGAATCTTCCAATTTGTTTAGGGTGAAGTGCGCTATAGGATTTTTATTTTGCAACTTTTGATTAAATTGAGAAAACTACAAAAAGTTTTTTATCCTTATTTGTTTTTGTTTGTTTTTAGTTTTTGTGTTTGGTCGGTTTAGTAGAACAACACTTCACCGGCCCCTCAGTTTTTCTTTTCGGTTCTTTTCTGGGAGGAAGCCCTTTGAACCCAGTATCCTTTTTGATTTTTAGGAGTAAATTTAAAAAAATTATCATTAGGAATAAATAGAGATGCTCTTGCTAGGTGCTACACATGATTACTTGTTGCAAGTTGGTGTTTAATTCTATGGCATGATCTGAAAGATGAATAACTACTGTGAGACACCTAGGCTCTTTTATCTGACTCTTCTGTGATGTCGGCTTAAATGTGAATTCGTGCCATTGTTTGGTTGAGAGCCTATAAGTTCCCTACTTGATTTGAACTTGTGCCAAGTGTGAGTGAGGTTTTGTATATTCCATGTTGCATTTTGGTGTCTAGAACTTGCCCTGTGTGTTTGCAAAGCGAAATAAAGAATGTGATATTTAGGAGATGATATAGGCATTTTTTGATAGCCATGTTTTAGACCTTCTTTATCTACCCCTTGTGCATAACCTTAACTAGCCCCGTTGAGCCTTTATCCTATTCTTTGGAAGCCTCATATGTAGCTTATTACTTTTCTTTTAATTGCCTGCAATTTGGTCCGAAACTCCTAAGCGCTTTAGTGAACAAATTAAGATGTTAAGGAGTAAAAAATTGAAAAAGGAAAAAGTGAAGTGAAGCCCAATGAAAGAACTTTTGGTGTGTTGAAAATGTTTATATGTTGGTTGGTAGGGAGTAGTGGAATGAAAGAAAAAGTGATTCACGTGTTGATAACAAATACTCTCTACCTAAGATGTGTAAGCTAACTTAAAAAGATGGGGCAAAACAAAAGAAAGTTGGGAAGATAATAATGGTGTAAAATAAGTTGGTTGAAGATGAGTTCAATGTAAAGTGTGATGTATTAAAGTGCTTAGGGAAGAAAGTCACTATTCTTAACCAAATAGTTCCTATCCATCCTTTAGCCTACATTACAACTCTTAAATTCCAACTTGATCTTGATCTTGATCTATGACATTTTGATATTAATGGAGTACTGCACTAAGGGCAAGCTTATGGTTCATCTTATGTGACATGTGAATTCTTTGTGAGAGTGAGTGGAATTTGATTCTTACACCCATTCTTGTGATAGGTTGCATATGTGTGAGTGAATATGGGTAACTCTCTTGTGGTGAGAAACCTTGGTGGATGATAGATAGGTGACTTATATGATTTCTTTGTGAGTATTATGCATGAGTTTTCCAACTGAGTAGAGTCACTTCTTGAGGCTAGGAGGTCTTGCAGTAGTATTCATGTGATTCTATTTGTAATATGGCATGCTGAATATAGAACTCGCTATTCTTGTGGTCGTTGTAGTCTAGCATGAGTGTCTTAGTTTTAATGGAGTCTTCCTTGATTGTGATTAGTTTAGAGAGTTGTTCGAGGACGAACAAGGCTTTAAGTGTGGGGTGGTGATCTTAGGCGTATTTATACTCCTAAGTGTTATTATCTACGCACGTTTAGCTTAGTTTTGAGGATAACTTGATGTAATATTGATGTATGTAGCATGTAAAGGGTGTACTTTGTGACTAATGTATTTGCTTATAGTGTTTGGGTTGAATTTGGAATAAATAATAAGTTAAAAAGATTAATTACAGTTTAGACGAGGAAACTAGCTTTGCTAGCTTGAGCTATGCCTATTCTAGCATACTTTGATGAACTCTATGTTGTTATATGGACTAATGTGTATTATGAGTTGTTGTAGGAGACTTTTGGAAGATCTATGGAAGAAAACTGAAGCCTACAAACATTCTACAAAACAAGGTGGAAAGATTGCGTTGGAGGAGAAAACGAGACGTCAAGAGCCACCCCCGTGCCACAGAAGCTAGCCTCCACTATGTGTGGCATGACACGGAAGTGGGCAGCCTAGAAGCTGCCAATTCCAGTGGACTGCCACATTGGCAGCGTGCCATGGCAGTGTCCCTCCGCATTGGCCAGCGTGCCATAGCAGTGGCCCTCTGTGTTGGCCAGCGTGCCATGGAGCTTAGGCTCCGCTATGGCCAAGGTTCCATGGAGCTTAGGATACGTGATGGCTAGGGTGACACGGACCCTATTCCTGGTGGGTTCAACTTGTCCTACACTATAAATAGGACACCTAGTTTCAATTGTACACATCCTTGGACGTCTTTGGATTGCAAAAACACAAGGAGGAGACTACTTTAGGGTTCTTATTCTCTTCTTTTTCATTACTTAATTCTTGTATGAACTACAACACTTTTGTAATCTAGAATTAGATTATGAGTGGCTAAACATTCTCTTTCTAGGATTGAGGCTACGACATGAATGTTTGATTATGGTTATTTAGTTGGTTTATTGTTTATCATGTCATGTGATTGTTCTTACGTTCTTGTTTTAACTATTCTAAAGCGTCATGAACTTTAGGATACATCTAAGTCTCAAAACGAATTGACCATAGGAGTTAAGATACGGAATGAATAACGTAGGAGGTGTGGATCACATCTTTTGTTGTTAGTTAGCAATTATAAAGAATGATTTGCGGTTAGGATAGAGATATACCTAAATGCCCCACTTGGTTAATAAAATGGGAAGATAGTTGAATGCATCCAAGTTAAAGACTCACATCCCCGCTCAACGATGTAGTTGTGAGATTAATTTGGGTAGATGACTTAGAGGATGACCATTCCCGAGTTATAATATCAACCTTACCCTGATTTCTCCATATATTGTCTACAATCCTATTTTCATATAGTTATTATTTCTAGTATTTTAGTTATAAAATAAAGCTCAACTCTTGGTCACGAATTGAATTTGTTCAACTTCAATAGAATTCATAAATATTAGACTGTTTGTTAAGCACATGTCCCTGTGGGATCGATATTCGGCTCGCAAGAGCCACTTTATTACGTGCACCACCACGTACACTTGTGTGTGCGCTTAGGACACAATATCCCACCCTTGTTTGTTGTTTGCTGTGTGTACGCTCTGGTAGTATGGGATGCCGGGGGGTTTGTCTTCACTTGTTTGTGTTCCTCAGAGGTATAGGTGCCCGTTGGGACTGTAGGTAGGCTTATTCTTGCTTAGTCGAGTTATTATTCCTTATGTTGACTCTTACCACCATTTGGATATTGGAAGTATTACTTGTATCTTGACTTGGTTCTTATTCTTGTATTCGAGCATGCTTTTGTTTCATGTTTCCTCCTTTCCTTTTTACTTGAGGTTATTGGTATACCGCCCATTTTCTAAAATTTCTTATATATATATATATATATATTATTGTTGCAAGGACCCCAGGTGCGTTACTTCTTCCTTTCACCTTTTCCTGTGATATAAATTCAAGTAGCTAGCCATGTATGTTGTTTTCTGCATGTATTCTTTCCGTGCTAGCTTCCGTGTACTTATTCGTTGTTTTCTGTGACTATTTGCTTCTACTCTACTTATTAATGCTCTTTTATCTTATATGTGTCCAGTCGGCCTGTGATACCTACTGGGTACCCGTTGCTTAGCAATTGGTACTCATACTACACTCTGCATCTTTTGGTGTAGATCCTAGTGTGGGACATCGCCATTAGTTTGTTGGAAACTCATGCGAGGAGCTTTTGGGACACTTAAGACTGAGGGTGAGCTCTTGGCGACCAGAGCTTAGCTTTAGTTTATCCTTTGTATTATGTACTCTGCTACTACTCGGAGACATTTGTGTATATATTATTTTGGATTCCTTGTACTCCTTATATGTAGTTCCGGCTCTATACTATGATACTAGGTTTTGAGATTTGGTTTAGCTTCCGCATATATTGTTATATATTCCTGTTATCTACTTTCTTCAGCTTATCTCCCTTGCTTCCGCTTATTTAGACTGTTCTTCTGCTTATTTGTTAGATAGTAGCCCACTACTACTTGTTCTGGGCTACGAGGATTGGTTCGCCTACTGGGGGGTCATAGGTGCCATCATGAACGAGAAATTGGGTCATGACAGGATCGAAGAATAGATCTCTAACTTTGGCCTGTGAGTTTCATATTTTCACCAAGCAATATGCCCCAGCTCGCTGCTTAAAAATAGTTCCATGTCGTGCTATGTCTCTTGGTGCTCTATATAGGTTTTGCTTACTGCCAAGTCTTGATAAAATTGTTAGCAAATAAATTAAAGCGTGAAATGTAAATAATGTCTTACGACAAAGGTCATAAGAAATATGCATCCGATCTGAACTGTGATTAGTCGGATGTACTTTATTCTTTTAATCTTACAAGTGTTTCAAATTATGTGTCTTCAAAATCTAACATACAAAGTAGAATTGTTAGCAAAAGTAGACATATATATTAAGCTTAATTTTTCAAGTGTCACACCCCTTTCACCCCCTCCGCTAAGAGAGTGATTTTGAAAAAGGGTTTGTCCAATTGAAGTGACGTTTTGAAAAGGGATTGTTTTATTTACAGAGTCGCCACTTGAAAATGAGTTTTGGTGTTCAAAGTCACCTTATTGAATCCCTAATCAAAAGGAAGTTGACTCTTTATTGGTCTGCGAACTAGAAATCCGGGTAAGAAATTCTGTTGACCGAGGGGAAGGTGTGAGGCACCCCTCGAGTCCCGTGGTTATAACATGGTCGCTTCATTGACTTATAAATGGCTTGGATTAGTCTTTTGGATATGTTATAATTATTAGCTTAACAAAAAAATGCTTATTTCTCGTCTTTTGATTTATTTTAAAACTGGTTTAAATCGTCTTATTTTATTAATGTGTAGCGTACTAGTAACAGTGCTTTCCAGTCTTACCACGGATTGTTGATTATATATATCTTGTACCTTTTGAGGCATTTATGATCGTTCCCAAGTACCCCCGAGCCTAAACAAGTATGTAGCATACTCAAAGTTTATCCCTCCCATTTAAATGGCCGATTTTGAAATGGTAATAAAATTTTATTAAAATAACTTGTCAAATATTTTTATGTAAACCGAGACATGTTAGAACTTAGAAGAGAAATTAAAAGTAGTATTTCTTTTTGAGAACTAAGAGATTAATGGTGCATACAAGTGACCCAAGAAAATCAAATCCTGAAGTGCTAAACACTTTGAAAGAATCTAAAATTATACTCTCACATGGGGCAAAAATGAATTAAAAAAGGACATTTCATCTAATTGAGATACAGTAGTCAATACTCAATATAACAGAAATATTTAATTACCATATACACATGAACAAACTAAAGTAGTAAGGCATGTTTAATATATTCTACACATTTAATTGCTAAATTCGATTTAGTAAAACAAACTCAACAATTTTGGTAAAACTTCATAGGCAGTTCTTTGAACATATTTCATATTATAACGTCACACCATGGAAAATATTAATTATCGAGACATATTCCGTATTTAATTATCAAGACATAAGAGTTTGAACATATTATAAAGTTAAAGAGTAATAATCAGTTAACACATGTGAAATTTGAGCAATTTTATAACATTGGAGTCATGTATCATAAATCGTGACATTAAGCTATACAATGATATTAAAACAAGTGAAAGGAAAAATAAGAACCTGTAAAGAAGGTAGCACTGCGACGGAATAAATTTTGATACCGAAGTCGATGAGAAATAGCAACAAGAACTCCGTAACCAGAACTTGAACAAGAACCAAACTCAAACTCTCGACTTTTGCTCTATATCTATCTCTGTACTTTCTGTTTTTTTTTTTTTTTCGTTTCTATGTTTTTTTCTTCCTTTTTCTTTGGTTTTTCTCTAATCTATTCTCCTCTCTTTCATGGTTTTTTCTCGTGTATGTTTTCTAAACTCTCTTTGTCCTCCCCCTCCTTCTATGTTCGTGTGTGTGTTTTTTCTATCCGTAATGTTTGTGTGTGGGTGTGTTTATATAGAAAGAGTGTTGGGGGGTTGTGTGTGAGTGGAGGAACGTGAGGAGTGGATTGGGGGAAATGGGAAGAGGAAGTTGGGGTGGTTTAGGTTAGTGGGGATGGTTTTGAGTAGTTTTAGCCTTTTAGGATTTTATTTTTTTAAAAAAATTCAGAATAATAATATAATATATATATATATAATATATATTTATATATATATATATATTATATATATATATAATATATAAACTAGTATATATATAAATGTATATATAAAATAGCATAGATATAAAAATAGTAACTAACTATTTGGACTAACAAATATATACTTAAAATAAAATATAATTAAGAAAAATATTAAAATTACTAGCTTATTTGTTAAAACCTATATTAAAAGAAAACACATTTTTAAGTAAATAAGAACAAACGTATCATAAAATTGTGACACTATTTTTTAGTTTTTAAATCTTTTAAAATAAACTTTTTAAATATAGGGTAAAAAAAATGTCTAATTAAATCTAAAAGAAATATTTAATAATAAAAAGTGTAAAACTTTAGATTTGGTCAAAAATTAGGTGTTCACATCAAGAAATTTAAAAGATTGCATGTGGTGCTTAATTACATATATCAAAATAAAAATTAAGTTGCACTAGTAGAAGGCTTTACACTCTTCGTCATGTAATCGCCATATTACTGTCACATCAGCATTATATCAAATTTCAACAATATTCTTTTTCACGTCACCAAATTCCTTCTTCTTCTCTACCAACCATAAAAGCCATCAACCAAATCGCGCAAACAAGCATAACATACATCCCCGAAAGCATAATATCTATCAAATGAGTGATTTATGAGCTTGAAAAAAACTAAAAAAAATCAGAATTCACAAGAAGTAATACCTATACACGATTAAATCATGTCAGTTTTAGACCCACTTTAGTTATAACAATAATAAGTTTACTTATGGGTGAATATTCGGTGAATTGTTGTACTTGCTTGACTAATTTTTTTAAGCGCGCAAAGTTTATTTGTTTATATGAAATGATCCTATGGAGTTTGCTAAGACACTTCAAAGTCAGCCTAATTTTTTCATAAGCAAATTACATAAAGCACATGAGTATGGTAGCTAATTACAATCTATATCAAGAGTTTTAAGAATTATAAAATCTATCAGATACAGATGCTGAAAACATGTACCTCAGATATGTGCAAGTCTTATTTGGTTTACTTTTGATCCAAAGATTTTTTTAAAACTTAATCACATTAATTTAGGTAAAAATCAAGGGAAACATGTATCTTAGTTATGTAACTAGATTAATTTTATTTTATTACTCGTTAAAATAATAAATTTATATGTATCTTAATTATGCAACTTGATTAATTTTATTTTATTACTCTTTAAAATATTAAATTCAAAATTTATTTTTTATTAAAATTTTTATCTAGTGTATCCAGTAATAGTTTGATGTATCTAATATCAATTTTATATGGTATATCTAGATACATATATCTGCTATCAAATTTACATGTATCTGATATCAAATATGCATGGATACATTTATCAAATATCTATGATTCACAATGATAGTTTGCATATGTGTTTTCACAATGTATCTATATTTCACAATTTCATATCGGTTTATATCAAGTATTTTGTATTTAGAATTAATTATATTTAGTGTATCCAGTATTAGTTTGATGTATTTAGTATCAATTTTATACGGTGTATATAGATACATATATCTGATGTCAAATATTCATGTATTTGATGTCAAATATGCACGGATACATTTATCAAATATCTGTGATTGACAATGACACTTTACATCTATGTTTTCACAATGTATCTATGTTGCACAATTTCATATATCGATTTATATCAAGTATTGTGTATCTAGAATCAATTTCATCCAGTATATCTAGTATCAATTTGATGTATCAAGTGTCAATTCCATGCGTTGCATGTGAATACATGTATCTGATATCAAAAGATACATGCATCTCGTTTCAAATATGCATGGATAGATTCATCAAAAAAGAAAATATCCAGTGTATTTGGGCATAGATATATATTTACAAGAAGAAGAGAAAGATACATAGATACACATAAAATTAAAATAATATCGATAAAATTGACTCCAATTCGATTTCCTACTAGATCTACTACTGGATCTGGCTTTTCTACTACAAGACTTTTCGACTTTTTGTTCGCCAAAAAAGATCTTTCTTTGTCATCGGAGAAGCTTTATGTTTGTCACCGTAGAAGCTTACTTATAGAGGGGTCTCACCAACCGCAGATTGGCTGAAGAAGAGGGTGATGTTTTGGTGGTGGTACACTGGTCGGACTAGCGAAGGCGGTGGGGTTTCTATGGTAAGAGGTTGAGATAGGAAAAGGGAAGCGAGGTGAAGAGAGAAAAGAGTAGGAGAGTTATGGAGGAGAAGAGGTGGGCGGTGCTGGTAGTAATGGGATTTTTCGATCGGAGGGTTCGTTGACTGAGGGAGGTGGCGGTGATGGTTAAAAGAGAGAAGAGAGGTGATCAATGGAGAGGGGTGGCAGCTGAGGGAGGTAGAAAATTATTAGATTTAGTAGTTGTTTTGGTGTAAATAAAAAATATTTGATAGTTTAGCCTATAATTATGCAACATATATCAATAATCTAATTTTTTTGAATTTGATAAGAAATTAGGAAGTTCTGACATAAACTGTTGATATATTATGTAGATATAGTAGGGATGTTTAACTAGTTATGTAGTTTTACCTTTTCTTTTTATTTTGAGTCGAGAATCTAATGAAAACAACATTTCTACCTCATAAAGATAAGGATAAGATTTGCGTATGTTATACTCCAGACCCCACTTATGAAATTATACTTGATATGTTATTACTGTTTATGTGAAATGATCCTACGGAATTTGATAAAACACCTGAAAGTCAGTTTTAGAGTAGAAATTAAAATTCTTCGAGAAACTACATTTTAAGCGATCAACCGCAAAGAAATTTCTTTTTTTCAAGACGAAAATCTAAAGCTATTCCAAAAAATCAAAATGTGCTATTAATTAGATTTTAGTTTCGACCACGAGATGAAAAATAAGCAAGAGAGACACTATTATTATTATTATTATTATTATTATTATTATTATTATTATTATTATTATTATTATTATTATTATTATTATTATTATTATTTTCCTTTTACTTTACAAGAAGAGTAAGCTAGATCCAACTTCCTACTTATCCCAATCATAAGTCAGGTACTCTATGAGAGTTTCATTCTTATGATCATAGTATTCCAAATAAAAACCTTCTTGTCTAACCACACATACACATTTTGTTGTATCACCTATATCTGGTCCATCATGGATACAATTGTCTGGATCGTTAAACACGTCAAAAGTACTCTTTTTTGTACCCCACTAAAAATGACAAAAACATAAAATACGATTGAAAAACTGCTTGCAAAACGATCAAGTGAAGTCTTTGGTACTGGATAGAAACTGGTCTCCAAGATCATCTTGTTTACAAGCACAATGAATTTTCAATTTAGGCGAATCAGAAGGAAGATCGTCAATGATTTGTGCGTGATACTTTTTATCTATAAAACAAGCTGTTGTAAGCTGGTCAAGGGAAAAGATAAATAGCAATATGAATAGCATGATTATCCTATTATGGCTAGAGTGACTCATTTTGAGAAAATATAATTTTGGATCTTAAAAGGTGATGCAAATTTATACAACTTTTTTCTTCGCATCTTCTTAACAAAATCTTAATTTCTTATCACAACAATTATACCATTTCTAAAAAAACACTGAATAACTCTTGGACCATGTTTATTTTCTTTCTATTTTTATCCTCGAACTTATGAAAAGATAATACAAAAATCCAGGTAAGAGTTAGTAATATTTTGAATAACAAATCATATCCGATTTGCTTTCCATTACTAATGACGAAACAAAATAATTCCTTCATTATATGTCTTAGAGAGCCACATAACAAACATTATTTATATGAGGTAGTTTATTATATAACAAGTGAATTCATTGGTCTCACTAGCTTATTTTAAGATAGATTATAAAAATGCAACAATAAAGTCTGTTTTTTCCTAATTAGGTTGTTTAGTTAGAGGACAATCAAAGAAAATTACTTGATATGTTATTCGTTACTTGTCTATTATACTAAAAATAGTTATCCAACTTTTATTATCCTCTAACTAAACCACCTAATTAAGGAAAAAATTGACTTTTAATGTTGCATTTTTTAAAATCTATTATAGAAGAAGCTTCGGGGTCAATGAAGAGTTAATCCCCTATATAGTCATTCATATTTTGAGAAGATCTCACTGAAGTCACTTTTGAATTTTTCTTTCCTATATAGTCATTCAAGTATTGAGAAAATCCCAGTAAAGTCATTCCTTGAATTTTCTACCCTAAATAGTCATTCAAGTATTGAAAATATTTTATGCCGGAGGTCTTTGAGCCTTGTTACGGACTAAAGTCCTAAAGAAAAGCGACTAAAGTTATTTTTGATTTTGTTTTCTATAAAGTCATCAAATTATAACTTTATGTCCTAAAAAAGAAATGCTTCTTTCCCTCAAATAGATTTTCTAGTTAGCATGCCATGTCTATTATTTCTTATTTTTTATTTTTTATTTCTATAGTCAAATTAATTAGTAACTGCAAAAAATAATTCTCGTTAGAATAATAAGACTTCATTTCAAAATGATTTAGAATTTAAATTGACATATACTTAAAAACTAAAGGCTAGATTTAATATTTTTGTATCCAAAATATAATTAGTATAGGTTTTATCTTATATGACACAAAAAAATAAGAAATTAATATGATATAACATGCGAACTAAGAAATCTATTGAGAGAAATAGACTTTTCTTTTTTAGGACATAAATTTATAGTTGAATAAATTTATAGGGGAAAAAGTTCAAGAATAATTTTAGTGAAATCTTTTCAATACTTGAATGACCATTTAGGGAAAAAATAATAATTCAAAAGTGACTGTGAGATCTTCTCAATACTTTGATTACCATATAGGAAAGAAAAATTCAAAAGTCACTTAGTGTGATTTCTAAATATTTGGATGATTATTTAAGAAATTCACTCGACCAATGAATTCATTTGCCAGGTAATAAACCGTCTCACATAGGTAGTGTTTGTTATGTGACTCACAAAATAAAATTTCTCCTAAGTTGACTAACTTTTAAGACAACATATTTTTTTATATGAAATGATCCAATGGAGTTTGTTAAAATACTTGAAAGTTAGCCTAAATTATTTGTTTTGAGCCGGGGTTCTACCGGGAACAACCTTTCTACCCCATTCTTTCACAATCATTTGTTAATCATCAAAACTTTTAATTTCAAAATTAGCCTCACAAGCATTGGTTCATGCTTCACCTCATTTCTAATTGGGAAAAGACATTAGTTACATTCTATAGCTGTCCATAAAATTTATTTAGACACTTATATTTTACACTTCAGCTCATACCCCCTAATTATTATCTTATATGGAACTAATATCCCTTTAAGTTTTATTAGTATACACTCTCCACCACAACATCTTCATGTCACTGAGATATCAACATTATGTCATATCTCAATAATATTTTTTTCATGTTACTAAATTACTTCCTCTTCCCTACCTACCACCAAAGGCATCAACCAAACAGTGCAAACAAGCATATAACACATCCCCAACACATAACATCAATCAACTGAATTAAAAATCACATTAGGATTCACAGGGAATAAGACATACACGATTAAATTATGTCAATCCGGTCTTAGATCAAATTTATTTATAACAATAATCAATTTGCTTATCAGTGATGCATTTGACTTTTTACAAGAAGAGAAATCTCCAACTTGCTAATTAAACCAATAAGAAGCCTGGTACTTTATAAGAGTTCCATTGTTCTCATCATAGTATCCCAAATAAAAACCTTCTGGTCTGACCACCCATACACATTTTTTTGTATAATCTGGAACTTTTCCCTCATGGATACAATTCTCAGGATCGCTAAACACGTCAAAAGTACTCTCTTTTGAACCCCACCAGAAATGACAAAAAAATAAAGTACGATCGAAAACATGCTCGCAAAACGACCAAGTGGAAGTCTTGGGTACTAGATAAAAAATGGTCTCCAAGGTCATCTTGTTTAGAAGCACAATGAAATTTCAGTTGTGGTGAACTAGAAGGAAGATCGTCGATGATTTGTACGTGAAACTTCCCAGATAGAAAACAACCTCTTATAAGGTCAAGGGGAAACACAAAAAATAACAACAATAGGATGATCATGATATAGCTAGGGTGACTCATTTTGAGAGAATATAGTTTTGGATGTAATGCATATTTATACAACTTTTTTGTTTAGAGCTTAGTAATAAAATCTTAATTTTGGATTTCAGTAATTATAACATTTCTAAAAAACACTCAATCACTCTTGGATGTCCCGTTTTTTTTTTTTTTTCTATTTTTAACCTTGAACTTATGGGAAGATAATATAAAATGTGGGTGAGTTATTGATTGACTAATTTAATACCTTGAGAAACTTATCCTATTATGAAGCGTTTCTTAATTGATAAGGCTTTAATTTTTTTAAAATAAAATATTTTAAACTTATTTGTAAAAGAAAATTTCCACTGTCGAAGGATATTAGTTAAACTCTAAGTGGAATACTATTCTTTTCAATTTTAGCTTTGTGTAATTTATGTTGTTAAAACTTTAAGAAATTGAAGGCTTCAAAGTAAAATATAAAATTTGAAAATGCACAAAGATTGAAATTTAATAAAGTGTTAGAGTTGTTGGAACATTTTATCAAAAATATTACAATTACTGACTTTCTTGATAAATATCCGTATTTTATTTGTTAACATATTTTTTTTTCTTAATCTGCTTTTTGTTACCATATTATAGTACATTTTCAGTGACAGATATCTAATGTTCTTTAAAAATAGAGAAAAGGCCTGATATATCCTTTAATTTTGTGATTTAGACGTGATATACGCTCGTTTTAAAAGTGAATCACATATACTCCTATCATTATACAAAGGAATTAGATATACCTTTTTTGGCTGACAAAACTGGAAAAAAAGAAGATTTCAATTTTTTTTTATTAAAATAAAATTCATATAGGAGTATATTTGACCCTTCTCATAAAATTCAAGGCTATATCTTATCGTTCTCACGCATGAATTTTTTCTCTTCTTTAATTCAATAACTAATATTGGGTTTATTATCTTGATGATCAAATTTATTTTTTCACTCATCTTCTTGTAAAATCTACCATATGATACCCCAATTTTTTTGCGGATACAAAAATAAAATTATAATATGGCCGCAAAAAATTAGTTTTTAATTTTTCTCACCTTTTTCTCTTTTATTCCATTCACACTTTTTAAATTTCTCATATTTTCACACTAAAGAATGAAAGAAAAAATAAAATAAGAACAAGAAACTCGGATAATGAGAAGCAAACAGATCTATATATAAGGGAGATATTTAAAACCCAAATAATCGTGGAATCTGTAATGACTTGTTCCGTTGTTATTAAAATAATACTTTGATATGGACACGGGTTGCAGACACTTTCAAAAATACAATTTTGATTTAATATGGGGTGACACGATGAAAAAATTTATTATTTGAAATTTGGTGTCGGACTGATGTCATCCCGCTATAGAGAAAGTTTTTCCGCTATAGCGACGTCGCAATAGCGGTTGACAAGCCGCTATAGAGGGTTGACTGGACCAATAGCCCTGAAACGGGTTTTATAATTATATTTTCCCCTCTTCATTTGCAAAAAGGACGAGACTTGCTCTAAAAATCCTTCTAGAGTACATCATGGTTTGGGAGCAATGGAGAAGAGGGATTTCGCCTTATTAGGGTAAAACCCATGAGTTTTATGGTGATTTCACGCCAGGATTTACCTTCACGGAGCCAAAGTTCGCATTCAGGCCTCTGTAGCAGCTGTTTGGCGTCCATGTACGCTAGATTTAACTGAGTAGTTTAGACATGGGTTAAAAAGCATGAACATAACGTAGATTGATTGAAATTTATATGTTTACACTATTTTTGTTCACCCTTGGATAATTGGCTGATGGGGTAGGGTCTTGAACCTAGGAATGATTTGAATGTAGAGATTGTTAGATAATAGCAAAATCCCAGGCCTTCATTTAAATAAAGGGGGACGGGATCAGTGAATGGAACTATGTTTATTGAATTAAAGTTTAGACTCCATTGGGCTGAATGTGTACCCCTAAAATGAGTATTTGAATCTAAGGAATGCAGGTTGATATGCTTACTTAATTTAGCCGGGGGTTAGTCTTCGGATATGCTATTATGGATAAACTAATGAATCATGTCTACTTGTGATTTGTGTGGTAAGAAACGATTGTTGTTTACATGAAATGATTAACTCGAGTTGACCAAGTGGTTGGGTCATTGTCTATTGTTGCAATACATGCTTAAAGGGAGTAATTGTCCTCAGGGCCAATAACGTATAATGAGGTTATAATAAAAGCTTGTTGACTGTGCAAGTATGATTGCTAATTATCATTATGGTTGTGATTGTTGTGATATCTGTTATTATTGTGTGATGTACCGGTACTTGGACATCTTCACAGGATTGGTTATTGTTATTCACTGTTAGCTTGGGTACCACGTTGGTACAGTATCTATGATTCATTGGTTCGCTCGGGTACCATGACGGTATAGTACATGAACAAGAGCTCATCTCCTGCAGGTCATGGCTAGTGGGCGAACATAAGACCCTTAGCATGTGTGCACATGTATTTGGAAAGTGTGATGGTTCCTTGAGTGAACCGAGCTTAGTTATTTACTTGATATTCATATATGTTGGTTCATTGAGTGAACCGAGCTTAGCTGTTTACTTGATATTCATATGTGTTGGTTCCTTAAGTGAACCAGGCTTATCTGTTTTCTTGTTATTCATATATGTTGGTTCCTTTAGTGAACCGGGCTTAGCTGGTTACTTGATATTCATGTGTGTTGGTTCCTTGAGGAACTGGGCTAATCTATTCCCTTGATAATCATATGTGTTGGTTCCTTGAGTGAACCAGGCTTAGTTGTTTACTTGACTATGTGCTTAATTCTAAGGGTGGTTTATTATGTAAATCAAAATGTCTATAATTTGTCATAGTTATTGTCTTTGGGATCCTTGAGAGGTCCGGGTTAATTGCATGATGTGACACAATTCCATGTTATCTATTACTGGTGCAGTTGGTATAAGGTGTAGGTTATTGTTGTAGAGCCATGGTTGTTGACTTGGTTAATGATTGGTAGTCGGGATTAATGACTTAGAATCTTTTTTGAAGTGGTATATTGACTTGAGACGATGTGTGGGTTGGTTTGTTAGCGGGCCCGATGAATGTGAGGTATCACCCTCTTTATTATTATGGCTTATTGATTTAGGTGACTCTAAAGATGCTAGTGTGTATGCATATGTCTGGATTAGTGGACAAGGTTGGTTATTCTAAAAAGTGCAGCAGTCGGCAGGATGTCAAGAGTAAGGAACCTTGAGGGGGGGTGGATGCATAGGATTCACGGGTAATCATGTAATGAGGTTCAACTAATAACGAGGAAGGTTTCCTCTTTTTATGATAAAACTGGTAGTATGTCAAGGTATTATGGAACTGTTTAGTAAAAAACCTCTGGCTAAATAACTCTCAATCGGTATGTTCCCTTCTGGATATTTATGTGATGCTATGTGATTTGATTCAGGTCGACCGATGATTTTTATCAGTACGTGTTGTTTGTACTGATACTACTTTTGCTATACCTTTTTTGGGGTATAGTCTGGTTGCAAGATTTAATAGATGTTTTAGGCTTGATGCTGTAAAGATTTCCAACACCTTCTGTCATTGTTCCTACAATAGAAGTTGTGTCTTGACTTTTACTCCCTCTTAGTATCTCTTGTACCTATTTAGACTAGTTCCTCGGAAAAGATTTCAGTTGTATTTAAAGTTTGCATTATTTTCAAAGGTTTTGTAACTAGCTATGATTTTAAAAGAAATTTCTATGGTTTATTATTGACTTTCACGTACCTATTTTAATGGGTGGTAAGTGTTTTTCTATCTAGGTAGATTATAGTAGGTGCCCGCACGATCCGAGTAGTTGGGTCATGACAATTTGGTATCAGAGCCTAAATTACCAATCTCCCAGTACAAGAGAAAATATGGAATAGAGTTATGCGGATTGGTGTGTTGATGTCTACATCTATTCTTCGGGAAGCTATGAGGCATTCTAGGAAATTACTATGTGCAGTTTGTTGCTTGCTTGTATGAGTTGAGTCTAATTGGTATCTCCAGATTCTAATTGGTATCTCAACAAGGTAAAGGGATATTATTTGACTCTGGTTGAAATGGCACAAGCAAGAGAATTTGGAACCTGGAAGGTTCCTATTGGTATTTGTCCATAGAGGCTATGTAAATGCATGGATAATCGGCTAACAATTATCCATAAGGCGAATAAAAGATAATAAAAAAGGCTTTTTCAGTGATGAAATTTGAGATTGGTGCTTATGTGTATTAGTATTGCTTTTGAATGACTGCAAATATGTGAAATGTGATTGTTTGAATTACTATGAAATCCATGGTTAAGTGAAAAGTCATAACTTGGTTATGTGTTGGTGGTTAATTGAAATAATTGCTATGTGGTCTAATTGGAAACCATGTGCTAAATGTTATGCATGAAATTATCATTGGTAAAATGATAAGAGGATAAAACTGGCTTATGACTGTGGGAAAACTCCGATATCAGGACAGTCGGGATTTGATTGAGAACCATAGGAAAAAGGGTTATTGTGGTATAATAGCGGAAATCATTGTTATGAAGAGCTTTATTGGTATGATCCATTACTAGTTTTGAATAAAATGATGCTAAGTTCTTGTTTATGCATTGGTAGGTTCGGTTTTGGTATAATATTAAAGGCCATAATGAGCTTTCATGTGTTAATGTTGAAAACATTGAAGGGAAATGAGGGAAATTTTGCAGAAATTGGTAAATTCTGGGCTGCTGCCGCTGGGGCCACCATAGCGGTACTGACCTGCTATGGCAAAAATAATTCTGCTATAGCAGCGTCACAGTAGCAGCGTGCAAGCCTCTATAGCGGGATGGGCGGGACATAATCCCTGCCTATTTTCCACTATTTTGCTTTTCATTCCTGGTGTGTTTTAATTGTAAGTTTGAGCTGTGAGCTACTGCGTAAATCAAAAAAATCGCTTATAGATGGGTAAAGCATGCATTCAATATAAAGATTATTAAAACTAACATCATCTAGTACATGCCCCAAACGAGGGTAACCCAAAACAACAATAATGTATAAAAGGGAGGAGCAAGGCTGATATGCACCAAGGGCCCTAGCCAGATGCCCTATCACCATCGTGGGCTATCGGGGTGGGGTCCTCTCCATCTGTATCACTTAGGAAATAAAAATCCCGCATATCCTCTGGCTCCAACTGGGGAAGCTCCTGGTCACGGTATGGGCACCTAAATATGACCTTCATGATTTTCCACATCCGTGTGAGCATGCGGTCCCAGGAGTGCCTCTTTATTTTCTCCTTATCAACCTCTCTGTAGAGTGTTTCATAGTCCAGGGCAGGGAGAGGTGGGGTTGCAACGTCGGGAGGGATGTGTTCCATGTATCTCCTAACTACAACCAAGTCCGCCTCCAGGCGACTGCTAGAAATTGGGGGCTGGGACTGGAGAGGGAGGGGCAACATTATCATCATCATAATCAGTCGCCTCTGCAGCCCCTCGCTCTCGGCTTCACCCACCTTACTCTTCTTCTTTCCCTTGGATGCAATCACCTTCACCGGAGGAGGTGAAAGGGGTTGTCCATTTCCACATCTATGTCGGTCTCCTCGTCGAGCATCTCAGATTGCCTGCACAACACAGTTACCAGGCGGGGAGGTAGGGGCTCTTCTTGTTGTCTCGGTAAAAGTCTTGCCATTCTGACATGATATGTGCCCCTCATTCAGCTGGATACCCTGTATGGCGTAGGTAATTACCAGAGCCCGAAGCTACGTCTCGTCGATAAGGTTATCCAACAAAAGAATCCTCTGAGACACCAGGTTCAGCCATCTCCTAGCACCGACTGAGAAATAGGTGCTCGTAATGCCCTCAGTAGTGGGCCAGTAGACCTGGTCCCTGAACTCCTTCTTAATAAGAGTATCCCACACCTACTTCATATCCATCTCCCGATCCTTGGATTTCCACCCAACATTAGAAATATGAGGCACCCCCAGTACCTCATTTATGGTCTGAATGTCCACAGGGACATCCATTCCTCTGATGCAGATAATAGGGATAGGGTCATCCCAAAGCACGATAGGGAGTATGGCATAGAACTCCCTAAGCCAGCTCGAGACCTCGGAAGAGGGAGCCTTCACCAGCGTTCCCAACCAAACTCTTGGAGACGATTGTAAAATGCACTTGCCTTTTCTGCCACCCCTCTCACAGAAAAGGCCCTCTCATAACAGAACCTAGTCCTCCGGTAGTCCAAAAATCTCTCATGACTAGCGTCATCGGGAAATCTCTCATAGGATGGAACATTTTCTTGGTTTGCAACCATTGGGATGTTGAATCTACAAAATCATTGAAAGGAGATTAAGTTAGAACTCGTAAAGTGTTAAGAAATTGAATTCTGGAAAAAGGCCAATGCCTTTTCCTGTCTCGGAGGCTATTACCTGCAGCCTTCCGCTATAGCGGGCTGTATTCCACTAAGGTGATGTTGCTATAGCAGAATTTTTTTCATTATGGCAAGGTCGCTATAGAAGGACAAGGCTGCTATAGCGGCCTTCATCATTCCATAAATTCAAGAGGTGCAACAATGGCACCTCTCGATAAAAATTCCCATTTTTAATATTTTAACTTCAGATCAATGTTCCCAAAGTACCCTAACACTAGCTTATGTAAAAATTTGAGCATGATAAATCCTAAAACCCACCCAAATCATCAGTACTAAAACCAGAATAACCCTTCACATTCCTTACAATTTTAAGCCCTTTTTGGCTATGAACTCCGTAATTCTTACTCCCAGAGTGCTGTAGAGGCGTTGTAGACATAAGGAAAGCAACCATGCTTTAAAAATTTGGGCAAATCAACCCCAATTTCGAAATTTTAAAAAAAAACAACCCACAACCTATTCTATTCGATGGTTTCAAGCATAAAACAAGAAACATTTCGTGTAATAAAGTAAAATGAGTAAAGTATATTGATAATTACCTTGTTTCCAGTGATGGAAGCAAAGTGACTAGGGAGGGGAAGGGAGTTTTTTGAGTGAAAGAGAGAGAAATGGGCGAGAAACCCATTTCTCACCTTTTTATACTGTTGGCTTTTGCTATAGCGCCCCCCTCTCGCTATAGCGATGCCGCTATAGCGGAAATATTCCCTCTATAGCGGGATCCCGACCCTCGTGGTACAAAAAATTATTTTCCCATTTTGTTTGAAATATTTCATTTCAGTATATTGATGAGTCCCCAGATTTCTTGGCACTCGGGGAACGGTTGCTCTAATTGAGTCTAGCGCGACTCGAAGAAGGAAAATTCCATGACGGAGCAGAGTAGTAATAATTTTTGATTTGAGTCCTTTGTACACCGAGAGAAAAACAAAATTAGGTTGTTCGCACGAGTCTGTAAATACATGCCATGGTAAGGGCGTTAAGGTCCATTTAGGCTCGTACCGTTCCTTTCCTAATCGTGATTGTTCGAAGATGAACGATGGATAAATTAGTATCTATTCTAATGACATGTTTCATTATTATTAAAATAATATTTCTTATAGGTATGGGTTGTGTGAACTTTTGAAAATGCGATTTCGATTTAATATGGGGTGACACGACGATAAATTTTGGAATTTGAAATTTGGGGTTGGGCTATTGTCATACCACTATAGCGTGAATTTTTCTACTATAGCAGCATCGCAGTAGCAACCAGTAGGCCACTATAGGGGGATGACGGGACCAGTAGCCCAGAACGGGTTTTATAATTCTATTTTTCCCTCTTCTATTGTAAAAAGGACAAGGCTTGCTCTAAAAATCCTCCTAAGGTACCTCATGGCCTGGGAGAAATGGAAAGAAGGGATTCCATATTAATGGGGTAAGACCCATTAGTTTTATGCTGATTTAACACCAAAATTCACCTTCACGTTGCCAAAGTTTGCATTCACGACTCTGTAGTAGCTGCTTAGCGTCTAGGTAGGTTAGGTTTAACAGAGTAGTTTACACCTGGGTTAAAAAGCACGAACATAATATAGATTGGCAGGAGGTTACATGTTTTGGCCTTCGGGCACAAGGTTTGGACGGATAAAACATATGAAAACCCCATTAAATTATTGTTATGTGGTGATATTAGAATAATTCTTGGATTTATGTGCTTACACTATTGTTTTCTACCCTTGGATAATTCGCTAATGGGGTAGGGTCTTGAACCTAGGAATAACTTGAATATAGGGATCGCTAGATAATAGTAGAATCTCCGGTCTTAATTTTAAAAAAGAGGGACGGGATCAGTGAATAGGATTATGTTTGATGCATTTAAGTTTAGACTTCATTGGTTTGATTGTGTACCCCTAAAATGAATATTTGAATCTAAGGAATGCGGCTTTATATGCTTACTTGATTTAGCCGAGGGTTAGTCTTTGGAAATGCTATAATGGATAAACCAATAAATTATGTCTACTTGTGATTGGTGTGGTAAGGAACAATTGGTTTTTATATGAAATGATTAACTCGAGTTGACCAAGTAGTTGAGTGGTTGTCTATTATTGCAATACATGCTTCAAAGGAGTAATTGTTAAATGATATCCTAAGGGTCAATCACGTATAATGAGGTTATAATAAAAGTTTGTTGATTGTACAAGTATGATTGCTAATTATCATTATAGTTGTGATTGTTATGATATCTATTATTATTGTGGGATGTACCAGTACTTGGACATCTTCTGAAGATTGGTAGTTGTTATTCACTTGTTGACTCAGGTACCATGCTGATACAATATCTATGATTCATTAGTTGAAATGGGTACCACGCTGGTATAGTACATGGACAAGAGCTTGTCCTCTGCAAGTCATGACAAGTGGGAAATCATAAGACCCTTAGCAGGCGTGTACAGGTATTTGGAAAGTGTGATGGTTCCTTGAGTGAATCGGGCTTAGATATTTTCTTGATATTCATATATGTTTGTTCCTTAAGTGAATCGGGCTTAGCTGGTTACTTGATATTCATATGTGTTGGTTCCTTGAGTGAACTGGGCTTAGTTGTTCCCTTGATATTTATATGTGTTAGTTCCTTGGGTAAACCGAGCTTAGTTGTTTACTTGACTATGTGCTTAATTTATAAGGGTGGTTCATTATGTAAATCAGAATGTCTGTAATTTTCCATAGTTATTGTCATAGGGATCCTTGGGAGGTCCGAGTTAATTGCATAATATGACACAATTCCCTGTTGTCTATTACTGGTGCAGTTGGTATAAGGTGTAGGTTGTTGTTGTAGAGTCATTGTTGTTGACTTGGTTAATAAATAGTAGTCGGGATTGATGACTTAGAATCTTATATGGAGTGGTATGTTGACTTGAGATGATGTCTGGGCTGGTTTGGTAGCGGGACCGATGAGTGTGAGGTGTCAGCCTTTTGATTATTATGGCTTATAGACTTAGTGAATCTAAAGATGCTAAGGTGTCAGCGTATGTCTGGATTAGTGGACAAGGCTAGTTATTCTAAAAAGTGTCAGAGTTTACAGGATGTCAAGAGTACAGAACCTTGGAGAGGAGAGGGGATGCGTAGGATTCACAGGTAATCATGAAATGAGGTTCGGCTGATAACTAGGAAGGTGTCACGCCTCGAGGCTATGCCCTTGATGTAACACGAGAACCTGGACAACAAGTGCCCCGAGTTAACCCTTGGCTAAAGCATGACTTAAACAAACATAGATAAACTTAAAGGAAACATCAAACTGAAGAGATAAATAGATTGAGTCATCAACATTTCAAACATAACATAACAGGATCTGAAACCCATATACATAATCTCTACTATGTCTCAAAGCCTCTAAACTGAATAATGAGTTGCTGGGACAAGACCCCAGCTAACACCAAGTACTAAACAGAAACCATAATGATAGACAACTTATGCTAGTCCTAGAAGTATAAGGACTCTCCACTCGAAGCTGGAACGCTAGCTAATCTCTAGCCACAAATCTGAGGACCCGAACCAGAATCTGCATCATCAAGAGGATGCAGCACAAGATATGCGTCAGTACAATAAGATGTACTGAGTATGTAAGATATGCAAAATCTGAAGTAAACATGCTATACATACTTTAGAACCGAAATCATGCTATGGTTGTGAAAGCTGGAATGTGAAAGACTCAATGCAATATCATAGGCAAAATATACTTGAAAACCATAAGTAATAGTAGTACTTCTCAAATATAAAAGCAAAGAGTCAATGCATTTAAATAACTGAAACTGTTTTTGTGGGAGGTTCTCTAACCGACATAGACCATGTAAGCTACATGGAATCCGATGTATCCACTCCATCGAAAGGACCCAATATACCTTAATAGGGTATAAAGGCATAACTAATGTGATCACAATGTCTGATGCCCACAGAGGGGACTTAAAGAACCTACGGTGGCACGTAGTTCTGGGATATACAAGGGGTACACTCACCTAATCCAACTCGATGCTCAATACTACTCTCAAAACATACTTATAGCTCAACTTTTACTTGTGACATATCTAATGCCAAATCTGTTTGAAAAGCATATGGGTATATCTGATACCATGCAATTCACATAACTTAGGTAGACACATCTAGATGCCAAACCTTTCAAAAAACATAAAGACATATCTGATGTCATATAATTTATACTTCAAAATCCTTAAAACTTAGCATAGCCATAATTCAAAATATAGTTTTCTTTCTAAATTCATAACTTGAAGAATTATGCATGCAATTTCATGACAATAGAGGCCACGTTATCTAAACATGCTAATTTTGCTTGAAGACATACAAATCAATGAGATCATGCTAGCAATCATGTTTAATGCATGGGCTTTTGAAATTATGCAAAGAATCATAATTAAAACATGGGTAATGAATGGGAAATCATGAATTGATACTTTAAAACAAAACCCATACTTTTCCCCAATTTGGGTAAGAACCCTAATTTCACCAACTCATAAATCAAAGTAAAAATCATGAGTTTTTGGCATAGGGGTGAAATGAATCCCTTATTAAATACTCACATACCTGAATTGAAGCTTTCTACGCTAGATTGAAAAGAATGGAGGCTTGAAGATGGAGGTTCTTGCTTGGAGCTTGAGACTTGGAGAAGAGGAACTCTTCCTTCTTTTGGAATAGAATGACTTAGATTGAGAAGAGCTTAGGCTATTAGGGGATAAAACCCTACTAAAAATGGTCAAAACAACCTCACTTAGGAGTTAAAGAATAGGAAAAAAGACTAATTTACCCCTAACTCAAAAATAGAAAGCTGTAGGAATTCCTTCGCCTCACGGGCTGCCCGATGGGCGTCATGACCACAATGGCCCATCGGCCAAGGCATCGGGTAGGATAGCTGAGACTTGGGGTTTCTGGAGGTTTTTGATGATGCCCTCCACGGCCCATCGCAGATGCAATGCCCGTGGCGTTGTCCATCAGAGGAAAGGGATAGCTGGGGGAACCCTATGGAACATTTTGATGGCTTGCTCCCATAGGCCATCACAGCCACGACACTCATGGTGTAGCCCGTCGGGATGGAAGGGACTTGGCTCGAGCCACTAGCTGTCTCCCACGGTGTACCCCATGGCCCGTCGGGGCTTCGAAGCCCGTGGCGGCTGCCCGTGGTGATCAACAGTTGCAGCAAAGCTTATGGGTTCAAGGTTCATCAGCTGATTCAAATTTCGGGGGTGTTACAATATCTCCCCTTTGGTATCATTCGTCCTTGAATGAAGACTAGGCAAGGAAAGATGGAGAGAAAACATTCCAACCAAGCAACAAAATAGGAAAACTGAAGGATAAACATGAAACTGAGCTTTTCAACTTAAAACATGATAGAACTAACTTCGAAAAACATGAATGCATGCTAGGATCATGAGGAAAACTGACGGCAAAGTGTCGGAGGGGTAAACCTTGGAGGAAACTAATACCTCAAGCTGAAACTAGATCGGAAGGAAAGAGATGAGGGTACTTGGCTTTCATGGTTGCTTTTTCTTCCCAAGTAGCTCCCCCAACTAGATGATTTCTCCAAAGGACCTTCATTGAAGCGACTTCTTTATTTCTCAACCTCTGAATCTGATGATGAAGAATCTCCACGGGAACTTCCTTATAACTAAGGCTATCCTTCACACTCACATCTTCCAAAGGAACAATCAAGGTTGGATCACCAACACACTTCTTCAACAAAGAAATGTGGAAAATTGGATGAACCGCTTCTAAATCTGATGGCAAATCTAACTCATAAGCAACACTACCGACTCTTCTCAGAGTCCGATAAGGACCTACATAGCGGGGACTAAGTTTCCATTTCTTACCAAATTTCATCATACCCTTCATGGGTGACACTTTCAGAAATACCCAATCATCAACCTCAAACTCAAACTCTCTTCTCCTCACATCCACATACGATTTATGATGACTCTGAGCGGTCTTCAACCTCTCCCTTATGATCTGAACCTTCTCCATAGTCTCATGAACCGAATCTGGACCAATCAAAGCTGCCTCACCTACCTCAAACCAACCAATATGAGATCTACACCTCTGCCCATAAAGTGCCTCATAAGGAGCTATCTGGATGCAAGAATGAAAGTTGTTGTTGTAGGCAAACTCGATAAGAGGTAAGTGATCATCCCAATTTCCTTTGAAATCAATCACACAAGCTCTCAACATATCCTCCAAAGTCTGAATAGTACGCTCTGCCTAGACATCCGTCTGTGGGTGAAAAGTTGTGCTAAGCATAACCTGAGTACCAAGACCCTTCTGAAATGATCTCCAAAACTGAGATGTAAACTGAGTACCTCTGTCTGAAATGATATACAATGAAACACCATGCAATCTGAAAATCTCCCGAATGTAGAGTCTGGCATAATCATCTGCTGAATCAGTAGTCTTAACAACTAAGAAGTGGGATAACTTAGTCATCCTGTCAACAATCACCCAAATAGAATCATGTTGCCTTCAAGTACGAGGCAACCCAGTAATGAAGTCCATATTGATCGCTTCCCACTTCCAAGTAGGAAGATCAATATCCTGAGTCATACCACCTGGTTGCTGATGCTCTACCTTTACTTGTTGACAATTGGGGTACTAAGCCACAAAACTTGCTATGTCCCTCTTCATGCCATTCCACCAATAGACTTCCCCTAGGTCATGGTACATTTTGGTGGCACCGGGGTGAATAGAATACCTGGAGCTATGATCCTCTATCAAAATCCATTGTCCCAATCCATCTATGTCTGAAACACACAATGGACCCTGATATCGTAGCTCACTATCTCCCTTCCGGGAGAAAACCTCTACCCTTTGTTGATGGACTGCACCCTTCAACTGGTGCAAGATAGGATTATTGTCTTGCTTTTCTTTCACTTTATCTACCAAAGATGATTCAGAACCATTTTGAACAATAATGCCACCTTCTGTCGAATCCATAAGGCGAACTCCCAATCGAGCAAGTCGATGAACATCCTTGGCCAATTCTTTCTTTCCATCCTCAATCGAAGACACACTACCCATGGACAACCTACTAAGTGCATCCGCCATGACATTGGCCTTACCCGGATGGTAAAGCACACTCATGTCATAATCCTTAAGAAGCTCAAGCCATCTCCTTTGATGAAGATTCAATTCCTTTTGAGTGAAAACATACTGATGACTTCTATGATCGGTGAATACATCCACATGAACACCATATAAGTAGTGTCTCCAAATCTTCAAAGCAAAAACCACGGCCGCTAAATCAAGATCATGAGTGGGGTAGTTCTTCTCATGAATCTTAAGTTGTCTCAAAGCATAATCAATAACCTTACCACGCTTCATCAACACACAACCCAAACCAATCCTAGAAGCATCATAATACACCATAAAGTTATTCAAACCCTCGGGTAGGGTCAACATAGGAGTAGTGGTTAACCTAGTCTTCAATTCCTGAAAGTTCTTCTCACATAGATCAAACCACTAAAATTTAACCTTCTTCTGAGTCAACCGAGTCAATGGGGCAGTAATGGAAGAAAACCCTTCCACAAACCTTCTGTAGTACCCAGCCAAACCTAAAAAGATCCTAATATCAGATGGGGAAGTGGGTCTAGGCCAGTTCTTTACTACCTCAATCTTTTGAGAATCAACTCGAATATCATCTCTAGTCACAATATGACCCATAAAGGCAATAGACTACATCCAAAAGTCGCACTTGCTAAACTTAGCATATAACTGCCGATCCTTGAGAGTTTGCAATACTACTCTCAAATGGTCCGCATGCTCCTCCTTACTCTGAGAATAGATAATGATATCATCAATGAACACAATCACAAACATATCCAAATACTTCTTGAACACACGGTTCATTAAATCCATAAAGGCTGCAGGAGCATTCGTTAGTCTAAAAGACATAACCACAAATTCATAATGACCATACCGAGTTCTGAAAGCTATCTTTGGAATGTCACACTCTTGAACACAAAGATGATGATAACCGGATCTAAGGTCGATCTTAGAGAAGTAACTGGCACCCTGAAGCTGATCGAACAAGTCATCAATCCTAGGAATGGGATACTTATTCTCTATTATGACCTTTATCAATTGACGGTAGTCGATACACATTCTGAGGGAACCATTTTTCTTTCACACAAATAAGACTGGAGTTCCTCATGGAGAGATATTGGGTCAGATAAAACCCTTATCAAGGAGGTCTTTCAACTGATCCTTCAATTTCTTAAGCTCCGCGGAATCCATTGTATAGGGAGGAATAGAGATGGGATGCGTAACTGGAAGAAGATCTATTCCAAAGTCGATCTCCCGCTCAGGAGGAACTCCAGGCAAATCTTCGAGAAACACTTCTGGGAATTCATTCACAATAGGAACTGACTGAAGAGATGCAGTTTTGGACTCCGTATCCATAACCCAAATTATATGATAGACATAACCCTTAGAAATCATCTTCCTAACCTTAAGATAAGATATGAAATGACCCTTCGAGAATGGAGAACTACCTTGCCACTCTAAGACAGGTTCATTCGGAAACTTGAAACTGATGACTCGAGTACGACAATTGACTGAGGCATAACAAGTATACAACCAATCCCTACCAAGAATAACATCAAAATCAATCATCTCTAACTCTACTAAATCCGCTGAAGTGACTCTATGAAGGACTGAGATAGGACAATTTTGGTAGATTCTTTTGGCTAGGACTGACTCACCAACCGGAGTAGAAACACAAAAGGGTTCTAAGAGCTGATCAGGACTAATAACAAACATGCAAGCAACATAAGGAGTCATAAAATATAAGGAGGCACTGGACTCCAATAAAGCATACACATTGAGAGAGAAAACTTTTAACATACCAGTAACAATGTCCGATGAACTCTCCTGACTCTGGTGTAAGGACATGGCATAAAGGCGGTTCTGGCGCTGGCCGCCAGGACTAAAAGCAGTGCCTTGCTGGGCCGGTCGACCACCTGGGGCTGCTAGAGTAGACTTAGTCCTACTACTTCCCTGCCCCTTCTTAGCTGAAGGGCAATCTTTAATCATGTGTCCAACCTGACCATTTCCGAAACATCCTTCTCTACCAGCCAAACACTCACTGGGGTGGCTTCTACGACACTTGTTGCAAGAAGGGTAAGGAGTCTCCTTTGCAACACTCCCTTGTGAATAGGAACCAGATACTCTACCAGTCTAATCATGACGAGGCCTGGGACCCTGGGTAGGAACAATAGCTGAAAAGTGAACGGGCCCTGATGATTTATTTTGGAAGAAAGAGCGATGTCCACCTCTGGACTTATGATGGCCAAAACATGAACTCTCAGATCTAACCCTCTTGTTCTCACTTTCCATCTCCCTCAATTTATCTCCCTCGATCTGTTGGGCATGAGTCATAAGTCGGGAAATATCCATGTCACCTAAAAGCATTGCGTACCTACACTCCTTCTTTACCAAATTTGATACTCCATAAAAATACTTACTCATCTCATCCCACGGGTCACCCACTATGGAAGGAACATACCTAGAAAGTTGGGTGAACTTTAACCCGTACTCCTGAACCATCATGGAACCTTGCCTCAAATTCACGAATTCTTCAGCCTTAGTTTGCCTCAGTTTCCTCAGAAAGAACCGGTCAAGGAAAGACTTCTCAAAACATTCCCAAGTCATATGGACCACGTCCCTATCCCTAGCATCTTTCCATTGAGTAAACCAAATATGAGCCACGTCCTTGAGTTTATAGGAGGCTAGCTCAATGCCCTCTACACCAATAATTTGCATTACCCCAAAGATCTTCTTTACCTAATCCAAGAAATTTTGTGGATCCTCACAAACTTTTGAACCCCAGAACTCAGGTGGGTTCATGCGAATGAAGTCTCAGACTTTGGCTGCTACTCCACCTTGAGGGTGGATGGGTATAGGAGCCTACTGATTGGCCTGAGCAGCCATAGTCTGGGCTAGCATATGAATAGCATTTTTGAACTCCATATTTGTGACCTCGGGGTCTGGAATCGGAGGATTCGCATTTTAGGAATTAGCCCAGCAAGGCATGGCACGACGTGGAGGTATAATTGTTCATTGATGATATCATTATCTATTCTCGGAGTAAGGAGGAGCATGCAGACCATTTGAGAGTAGTATTGCAAACTCTCAAGGATCGGTAGTTATATGCTAAGTTTAGCAAGTGCGAGTTTTGGATGCAGTCTATTGCCTTTCTGGGTCATATTGTGACTAGAGATGGTATTCGAGTTGATTCTCAAAAGATTGAGGTAGTAAAGAACTGGCCTAGACCCACTTCCCCATCTGATATTAGGATCAAGAAAAAAGTGAAGTTTTTCCTAAGACACCTCATAGCTTCTCTCTCATAAATGTGGCGCGATTAACACACATGAAATAGACTCTACTCGATACGGCTTTCAAACACCCTAGGACTCTTGAACCTGATGCTCTGATACCAAGTTTGTCACGCTCCGAGGCTATCCCCTTGATGTAACATGGGACCCGGGACCACAAGTGCCCCGAGTTAAGCCTTGGGTAAAGCACGACTTAAAAAAACATAGATAAACTTAATGAAAGCATCAAACTGAAGAGATAAATAGAATGAGTCATCAATATTTCAAACATAACATAACAGGATCTGAAACCCAAATGCTGAATCTTTACTATGTATGAAAGCCTCTAAACTGAATAATGAGTTGCTGGGACAAGACCCCAGCTAACTCCAAGTAATAAACATAAACCATAAAGATATACAACTGATGCTATTCCTTGAAGTATGAGGACTCAGCACTCGAAGATGGAACACTGGCTAATCTCTAGCCACAAATTTGAGGACCCAAACCTGAATCTGCATCATCAAGAGGATGCAGCATAAGATATGCGTCAGTACTATAGGATGTACTGAGTATGTGAGATATGCAAAATCGGAAGTAAACATGCTATACATACTTTAGAACCAAAATCATGCTATGATTGTGAAAGCTAGAATGTGAAAGACTCAATGCAATATCATAGGCAAAATATACTTGAAAACCATAAGTAATAGTAGTACTTCTGAAATTTAAAAGAAAAGAGTCAATGCATTTAAATAACTGAAACTATTTCTGTGGGAGGTTCTCTAACCGACATAGACCATGTGAGCTACATGGAATTTGATGTATTTGCCCCATCGAAATGATCCAATATACCTTGCCAGGGTATAAAGGCATAACTAATGTGATCATGATGTCTGATGCCTATAGAGGGGACTTAAAGAACCTACAGTGACACATAGTTCTGGGATATACAAGGGATACGCTCACCCAATCCAACTCGGTACTCAATACTACTCCAAAAACATACTTATAGCTCAATTTATACTTGTGACAGATCTAATGCCAAATCTGTTTGAAAAGTATACGGGTATATCTGATACCATGCAATTCACATAGCTTAGGTAGACACATCAAAATGGAAAACCTTTCATAAAACATAAAGACATATTTGATGTCATATAATTCATACTTTAAAATTCCTAAAACTTAGCATAGGCATAATTCAAAACATACTTTTCTTTCTAAATTCATAACTTGAAGAATTAGGCATGCAATTTCATGATAATAGATGCCATGTTACCTAAACATGCTAATTTGCTTGAAGACATAAAAATCAATAAGATCATGCTAGAAATCATCTTTAATGCATGGGCTTTTAAAATTAAGCAAGGAATAATAATTAAAACATGGGTAATGAATGGGAAATCATGAATTGATACTTTAAAACAAAACCCATAACTTTTCCCCAATTTGGGTAAGAACCATAATTTCACCAACTCATAAATCAAAGTAAAAATCATGAGTTTTGGGCATAAGGGTGAAATGAATTCCTTATTAAATACCCACAAACCTGAATTGAAGCTTTCTATGCTAGATTGAAAAGAATGGAGGCTTGATTATGGAGGTTCTTGCTTGGAGCTTGAGACTTGGAAAAGAGGAACTCTTCCTTCTTTTGGAATAGAATGACTTAGAATGAGAAGAACTTAGGGTATTAGGGGATAAAACCCTACTAATAATAGTCAAAATGACCTCACTTAGGAGTTAAAGAATAGGGGAAAGACCAATTTACCCCTAACTTAAAAATAGAAAGCTGTAGGAATTCCTTCGCCTCATAGGCTACCCGATGGGCGTCGTGCCCATGATGGCCCATCGACTAAGGTATCGGGTAGGATTATTGATACTCGGGGTTTTTAGAGGTTTCCGATGATTCCATCCCACGGCCTGTCGCAGACGCGATGCCTATGGCGTTGCCCGTCGGAGAAAAGGAAAAGCTGAGGGAAACCCTCTGGAACATTCCGATGTCTTTATCCCATGGGCCATCACAGCAATGATGCCCTTAGTGTAGCCCATCGGGCTGGAGGGGACTTGGCTCAAGCCACTGGCTGTCTCCCACGGCATGCCCCACGGCCCGTCTGGGCTTCAACGCTCGTGGTGGCTGCCCGTGGTGATCAATAGTTGTAGCAAAGCTTTTGGGTTCAAGGTTCGTTAGCTGATTCAAATTTCGGGGGTGTTACAGAAGGTTTTCCCTTTTTATGATAAGACTGGTAGTATGTCAAGGTATTAAGGAAATGTTTAATAAAAGACCTCTATCTCAATAATAACTCTCAATCTTTATGTTACCTTCTGGATATTTATCTGATGCTATGTGATTTAATTCGGGTTCACTGATGATGCTTATCAGTACGTGTTGCTTGTACTGATACTACTATTTCTATACCCTTTTTGGGGTATAGTCTGGTTGCAGGTTTCAATAGATGTTTCAGGCTTGACGCAGTAAAGATCTCCAGCAGCTTCAATTATTGTTCCTACAGTAAAAGTTGTGTCTTTACTTGTACTCTCTCTAATTAGTAGCTCTTGTACCTGTTTAGACTAGTTCCTTGGGAAGGGTTTCAGTTGTATTTAAAGTTTGCATTGTTTTCAAAGGTTCTGTAACTGGTTGTGATTTTTAAAGGCAATTTTTATGGTTTATTATTGACTTCCGCATACCTATTCTAATGGGTGGTATGGGCTCTCCTATCTAGGCGGATTAGAGTAGGTGCCCGCATGATCCGAGTAGTTGGGTTGTGACAGAATCAAAAAAGTCAAAAAAAAAATCACCTTTGAGAATGATCAAATATACTCCTGAACTTTGTGAGAAAGATAAAATACATCTGTATTTGAATTTTATTTTAATAAAAAATGTCACGACCCAAAGAGCCGTGAGTGACACCTATACTAACTCTCTGGTGGAAGAACCATCTAATCCAAACTTTAACTCAGTCAATTAGCCATTTTTAGATGATATAATAACAAAACCAACTTAATAATAATAATCACCAAAAAACTTACAACAAGTAAGTGCGGAAATATTCAACTATCTATTTTACTCCTCAAGACCCAAAACTCATCATACAAGAACTCTAAATCCAAAATCATGTCTAAGATATTCAAAACTGACAAAATAAGGAAAAGTCTCATTTTTTGAAAAAAGGACAAGAACCAATATGAAGATCCATGGTAGCCTGGAGATGTAGCGCTCACCCTTGGATCGAATCAGCTGCCACTGCTAAAGATGAGGTCGGATCTGAGCCTCTAGAACACAGTCTGCACTTAACAAAAGAATAGTACAAGGTAGTATTAGTACAAACCACTATAACAGTTAGACATGAGCTTCAAAAACTAACAAGTAGTTTACTCAACAAATAATCAATTCAAATGAAACCAAGCAATGTCTGTAAAAAATCATATAAGTCACCAAAGAATATTATAACAATCAAGAACTCACAATCTCAATAATCACATCATAACATGGATCTATGTCTACCTCACTCTCACATTGGTGTTTTATTTACTTTCATTATTGTCACAATATGTCACACTAAATCACACCTCAACACTATGTTGTACACACATGCTAAGTCATGACCTGCATAAAACGGACCATGGTCCATGTACCGTACCGACGTGGTACTAAATTCATAATAATATTAATAATATCAATATCAATATCAATATTTGTACTGGCATGGTATCCGATCCCTCAATCAATATCAAACTATCCAAAACCTCTATCTCTCAGGATATAACATAGCACACAGACTCACAAGTAAACTTTGCCATCACAACATACTTTTAATCAAATTCAATATGCAATAGCTTATTCATTCGGGCATTAACAAGATCACAATCATCAACCACAAGTATGTCTGAAGAACAATCAACAAGTTATTCAATACAGAAGCACACAAGTACCAAACCAAGTCTTAACTGCAATTAAATCATAACCTAACTCAACCGAAGACCCAAATCCAAGAGAGGTTGCAAGTGCCTTGCCTTTTCTTAATGTCTCGAATTGTTCGCGATCTAAAACAACAAATGCAAGAGTAATTAGCCACTAACTTTTCAATTCTAAACCTTGGGGATTCAACCCCACTAGTTTTCCCTTTTTTATAGCCTAAAACCTTGGATAAGGGTTTTTCAACCATCAATTTCCCCCAAATCCCCATAATTAACATTCAAGGGAAATAATTCTACGGTAGGAAGTATTAATTAACCATCTAGCATCAATCTTAGGTGAATTCACACCTACCCATAGGTTTTGTTTTTACCAATTCATGAACTTATAGCCTAAACTCAAGAAATTCACCATAAACCCCCATTCAAATGATTCTACAAATCGAATGGATTAATCATTGATAAGAGGGAGGAATACACTTACCTCAACGAAGTAAATTGCCCTAGTTCAGTAGAAAATTGCTTCTTCTAAATCTAAGAATGAAACTTTTGAGTTTTTTTGGAAAATTAACTCTGAAAAATTGACTTAAGAGCACTTAACTGCTCAGTGACCACTACAACAGCTCCGTGACTATTGCATAGTCTCCATGACCGCTACAATGGTCCTGCTATGGCAGCCAAGGGGCCCACCACGATGGTTCATGCCTTTCTCACCACTGCCACTACAGTGACCCATCGACTGCTATAGCAACCCCGCTACAGTGATGATCCCAACCGCTGCAATGAATCTTAAATAATAACTCAGGGGATGAGCATGATTTTCCCTATTTCACAACACAAACCTTGATTTTTGACATCACAAGTTGATACTAATACGACAATCATTATAACTAAAGTTCTATGGACCTATTTATTATCTCGAAAGATCGTATGGGACCCTACGCCACTCGATTATCCATTAATGAACATCATACTATCAATACTATACCATGAGACATGAATCATCTCTAAAGAACACTACACTAGATTTTTGTCAGAAACTGCCCTAACTTGAGATTTTATCAACTCTCATTCTAGGAAAAACTCTCACCAGGTACTTATGCCCTAAATAGAACCATAACAATGAGATGAATCATTACATCAAATACCAATTAAACAGTCGTTCTTCCCTGAAATACAATAAAAAATAAAGGGAAAAATAAGGAGTTACATTAATTAGCAAAAAGATGCAAATTCTTGCTTGTCTACTTCGATCTCCCAAGTAGCCTCCTCAATAGAACAGTTTTTCCGCTGGACCTTCACGAATGAAATCTCGTTAGTCCTTAATTTATATATATCTCTATCAAGAATAACAACAAGTTCATCTTCATAAGAGAGGTTTTCATCTAGCTTAATGGAATCCCAATGAATCATATAGTCACCATCCCCATGATACTTAAGCATTGACATGTCAAACACGGTATGAACTCCTAATAATCTTGGAGGCAAAGCCAATCTAAAGGCCACGGTCTTCACACCCTTAAAAATCTCAGAAGGCTTAATGTATCTTGGACTAAGCTTACCATCCTTACCGAATCTCGTAACAACCTTCATGGGTGAGACTTTGAGCAACACTTGCTCACCTTCCATGAAATGCACATCTCTTACCTTTTGATCCACATACTCCTTTTATCTACTTTGAGCCGCTAGAAGTTTGTTTTAGATAAAATTCACCTTCTCCATTGAGTCTCTTAGAAGTTCAATACCCCACAGACTCACCTTAAATGCATCAAATCAACCAATAGGAGATCTATATCTCCTAATATATAATGCCTCAAATGGAGCCATGTTTATGCTCAAATGGTAGTTATTATTATATACAAACTTTGCCAAAGGTAGATAATAGTCCCAATGACCTCCGAAATCTATCACACATGCATGGAGCATGTCCTCCTATTATGACCCCAAAACTAAAAGGATTGTGATGCACCTACCCCACCCAACCATGGTAGGCAATCATAACCAAACAATGACATAAATACAATAATCAAGGAGAAATAAAGCAATCAATCAATATAAAGTCTCAACTATGATAAATAGATCCAAACGATATACAATCCATCCTAGAAACTCAGAAGTGACAAGTACATGAGCGACTCTAATATGGTATCCCAAGTACCATGATCCAAACTATCGAAGAAGTGAGAAAAAGACAGAAATAAATGATAGAGGAAACCGGGAAAGTCTCTGAGGACGGGAGCTCACTAAAGTTTTGAATCTGGAAAGTCTGCACGAATCAAGGCTCGCATTGTCCACTCGTGCTAGGATCTACATCAGAAGGATGCATAAAAGTAGGGGTGAGTGCAGTCCACTTGAACTCAGTAGGCATCATAGGCCGACTAAGATTAAACAGTAACTATATTGAGTAAGGAATACTAAAACAACCCCGCAATCAGAAAAATCTCATAAATTCAATATTGTTAACAACACGAGGAATCTTAATTAAAACAACCCAAATAATAATGCAATGCAATGCAATGATGTGAAATGAGATGCAATGGACATGCCTACCAGTATACACCTTTCGAGCATATGTCACTCTAGGATAGGACCCATATGGGACTCATGAGGTCCATGTACAATAACTCAAAATCACTCAATAGTATCATACCTCACCATCTGGCAAACACATCGGATCACTTATAAAAATATCAGTCTTCACCATCTGGCAAACACATCGGATCACTCATATGAAATATCAGTTTCCTCTCCATATCTTTCTCCAATGATCCATGAGATGAATGAGAATGAATGATCAAAAATAATAATTCAAGTTTAACTAAGATATATATACGAGACTTAGGATATCAATCAACTCATGAACACAGGATACAAGCCTCAATATCAAGTATGTAATTCAAATAACCCTCACTATCATAGTACAATCCCCCAAATAGGACATCACATGATAATTTCTCACTTTTAGTACTCAAATCAATAATTTCACCCAACCCATAGCATGTTTTAAATAATAAGTTCTCACCCAAGAAAAGTCTAAAGAAAGTTAAGTTATAACCTACCTCGAAGCCGAACCGCAAAACTTTACGCGATCACACTTGGGACTTTCCTTTAAAAATTGCCTCTGAATGCAACCACCCTATTAAAATAAGTTTTATGCATAAACAAGAATTCAACGATACTCATATTGCTAAGGTTCTAAACTGGATCCAAAAAGTCAATTTCAAGTCCAAAAGAACAAAAACAAATATTTATTGGAAATTCAGTTTACCCAAAAAATAAGGAGTTTAAATACGTAATTTCATCAAAAATAGGATTAAAATCGAGCCTGAAATCATCGTACTACCAATTTTAAACTTTACCGGGAAAATCCCAAATGTTCACTTTAAAAAATGAAGATTTGAAGGTAAGTTCATGAACTAATCATCAGAGAATGTGTAAAAATAGATTAAGAACGTACTCAAACAAAGAAATATTGAAATTCCATCTTGAAATTGCTCAAAATCGACCTCTAGAGCTCTAAAAATGAGGTATGGCTTTAATGGCCAAAAATGAAAATTTTAAATCACTGACAGCAAATTAGTCATCACGATTGCGTGAACCAACAATCGTGATCACGATGAATAACCTGGCAGACCATTGCGATCGCGACCCAAGGCCTTGCGATCGCGGTGAACTACCCAACAGACTATCGCGATTGCGACCCCAAGCCTCATAATCATGATGAACAACCGGGTCAATTCATCGCGATCATGTCACGACCCAGACTGCAGTGAGTGGCACTCACCCAACCCCCGGGTGAGCGAACCATCACTTCCCCGAACTTAATCATTCTAACAGCTCAAAACCAGTGCATAAAAGTAAACTAACAATTCAATAATAATAAAACAACTTTATTAAAATAAACCTGTGGAAATTACCCCCTAGAATCTGAAAGTCGCAGTTCTAAACACCTAGCAATATCTAGAGCACGGGGATGCAACCCCAAAATAATAGAAATAGTCTAAGCCCGAAATAAATGGGCTACAACTCTACTGATAGATTCAAGGCAGCTCGATCGAAGCAGCTCACCCTTGAAGATTGGAACCACTGGTATAACAGATGAGGTCGCGTCTCAGCCGCTGAAAGATTTCCTGTACTCATAAGAAGAAAAAGAAGTGCAGTATCAGTACACCACCACTGTGTACTGGTAGGATCATCAGCTAGTTCCAAATAAACAGTGTATAATTTAGTACAGCAAATCAAGTACAAGTACGGAAAACATGCAACAAGTCAATAGGCTCCCCTGGACTACAAGTCTCTACCTAGATCGTTTCACATGAAATCCACTTCTTATAACTCTAAGCCATAATCACAGAATTCAATAAATCATCCTTATTGCCTAGCCCGGACCCACCCTGGGATCCCTTCTAAACAACACCTAAGTGTTAAATAGACAACCCGGCATAATCCAAGACAAACTACACAGATATAACAGGATTTTTGATCACTCAAGGACCACTAATAAATTTTATAATTCAATAAAGACAGACCGGTCCACTCACGAAACCAATAATAGCCAAAGCAATTCAATAATATCAATCCAAAGATGCAGTACATAAACTCGTACCATGCGTGGTACCCGAGCCAACCATTAGTATTTCATACCAAGCGTGGTACCCGAGCCAACCATTTGTTATACCCGTACCAGGCGTGGTACCCGAGCCAACCGTTAGTATACCTGTACCAGGCGTAGTACCCGAGCCAACCGAATGTCAATAATCCACACTCAAAATAATGAAAAAACAACTTGTAAGCCAACAAGCAACACACCTTTCAATTCACAGACTGTAAAACAGGACCCTTAGACATTCTACACAATTCTTCTAAGTCATGCAATTCATACAAACACTTAGATAAGAGTACAAAATATACAACATTCACAAGAATCATAAGCCATCACCTACCTCAAAATGATCCAAGCTCTACTCAACCTGAGCTTTCCCGTGTTCTGATTTCCTTTCTCGTTCTTGGTCTAAAACAACATACAAGTACTCAAATCAACAAACAAGGCATGCGCATTACCCGGATTACACCAAATCCCAGACCCCAGACCAACCATGATCATTCTACCCTCTTTACCCTCTCTATAGCGGTCTGCTCCGCTATAGCGATACCGCCGTAGCAGAGTCATCCGATATGGCGGAGGCTGATCGACGTCAACTTCCGCTGTAGCGGTAATTTCTCCGCTACAACGGAGGTCGCTATGGCGGAGTGTCAATCGCTATAGCGGTTGACATGGGACAAAAATTCGTAAAACCTCCAAAATTAGTCCATTTTACAACACACTGATTTTCCCGACTTCCCGAAATAACCCCTTCATGTCAACCTCGATTCCGGGAGTTCTACTTACCCGAATTCGATTCCAAAAAGTCCCTCAGACTCCTTTATGTGTTAGCTACGAGGAAAACTAGCTCAACACAAGACATCCAACCCAATCCTTACCCGGATTACCCTAGACCATACCTCGCCCCTAAACCAGCCGAGACTAGCCTAGCCCAGAATTTCAAACCCCTAAACCTAGAGTTTTCTAACTCTAAAACTTGGCACGATTGGACTACCCCTAATGACAGACCTGGTCGTTACAATAGATACCAATTTACCCATCGTTCATACTTGAATGATCAAACCCAAATTTATGAAAATAATGGAAAGAAAGTGTAGTACCTGATTTCACAAACAATTGAGGGTACTTGTCCCGCATGTCCTTCTCGATTTCCCAAGTGGCTTCCTCAACTGGATGATGCTTCCACTGAACCTTTACCATATTAATCACCTTTGTCCTCAACTTTCATACATCCCGAGCAAGAATCAAGATTGGTTCCTCTTCATAACGAAGATCCTTATCGAAAAGCACCTCATCCCACTTGATGATGTAGTCCCCATCCCCATGGTATCGCTTAAGCATGGATACATGGAATACTGGATGGACACCCGACAAACTGGGCGGCAGTGCTAACTTATAAGTTACTGGCCCCACAATCTCAAGAACCTCAAACGGACCGATGAACCGAGGGTTAAGCTTACCCTTCTTACCAAACCGCATAACTCCCTTCATTGGTGACACTTTCAACAATACCTGTTCACCAACCTAAAATTTCATATCCCGAACCTTGCGATCTGCATACTCGTTCTGCCAGCTTTGGGCAGCCAACAACTTGGTCTGAATACCCCTTACCTTTTTTTGTGCTTTCTTTACTAATTCCACTCCCAAAGTCTTTACATCGCCTTCCTCAAACCACCCAACCATTGATCTGCAGATCCTCCCATACAACGCCTCAAATGGTGCCATGTCAATAGTGGAGTGATAGTTATTATTGTATGAGAACTCGCAGAATGGTAGAAACTGTCCCAATGACCCCCGAAGTCCATCACACATGATCTTAGCATGTCCTCCAATACCTAGATCGTCCTCTCCGACTGAACATCAGTCTGAGGGTGGAAGGTTGTGCTAAAAGTGAGTTATGTACCCAACTCTTCGTGTAGCCTGCCCCAAAAATTTGAGGTGAATTGCGTACCCCTGTCTAAAATGATGAAAAATGGCACCCCATGAAATCTCACAACCTCCTTCACGTAGATCTTAGCCAATTACTGCGAATTGTAATCTACCCTGACCGGAATGAAATAAGCGGACTTGGTCAGCCTGTCAACAATGACCCAAATGGACTCATACTTCCCTAATGTCTTGGGAAGACCCACCACAAAGTACATGGCTATCATTTCCCACTTTCACTCTGGAATTGGCATTCTCTGGAGTAGTCCTGTAGGTCTCTGATGCTCATACTTTACCTGCTGGAAGTTTTGACATTCGGACACAAAGTCAACTATGTCCCTTTTTAATCCGGGCAACCAGTAACGCTGCCTTAAGTTCCTGTAAATTTTTGTCACACCTGGATGAATTGAGTACCGCAAACCATGAGCTTCTTATAAGATTTTTGAATTATATCATCAACCCGAGGAACTCGAATCCTCTCTCTGAAATTTAGTACTCCACCAGAGTCTAACATGATGTCCCAGGATTCCCCGGATATTACCTTACCTCGAAGCTTACTCAGTTTCGGATCCTGAAACTGTTTGGCCTTTATTTTCTCTATGAAGGTGGCTTTGACCTCAATGCTGGCCAACATCCCACCCTATTCTGAAATACTCAAGTGCATGAACTTGGCCTCCAAGGCCCGAATTTCCCTTGCTAGTGGTCGTTTGGACACCCCCAAACAAACCAAACTGCCCATGCTAACTATCTTCCGGCTCAATGCGTCTGCCACCACATTAGTCTTACTCGGATGATATTGAATGGTCACATCATAGTCCTTCAACAATTCCATCCACCTTCTCTGCCTCAGATTCAAATCTTTCTGAGTGAACACATGCTGCAGACTGTGATGATCCGTGAACACCTCACACTTGACACCATAGAGATAGTGTCTCTAAATCTTGAGTGCAAAGACCACTGCTGCCAGTTCTAAGTCATGAGTAGGATAGTTCCTCTCATGCACCTTCAACTACCTAGATGCATAGGCTATCACATTCCTATCTTGCATCAACACAACACCCAAACCAGAATGTGAAGCATCACAGTAAACAATAAAGTCTTTACCTTCAACTGGCAAGGACAATACAGGAGCCGTGGTCAGAAGTGTCTTAAGCTTTTGGAAGCTCTCCTCGCACTTTTTGGACCACAAGAATGGTACATCTTTCTGTGTAAGCCTGGTCATGTAAGTAGCAATAGGCGCAAAATCCTTAACAAACCTTCGGTAGTACCCTGCGAGTCCAATAAAACTCCTCACCTCAGTCACAGAGTTAGGCCGGACCCTACTCTTGACTGCTTCAATTTTCTGGGGATCTACCATTACCCTCTTTTCTGACACTATATGTCCCAAGAACGCCACTGAAGTCAACCAAAAATCACACTTGAAAAACTTCGCATAAAGCTTCTGGCATATCAAGATGTCCAACATAATACGGAGATGACTTGCATGCTCCTCCCTACTCTTGGAGTAGATCAAAATATTATAGATAAACACAATCATGAAGGAATCCAAATATGACTTAAATACCCCATTCATCAAACTCATGAATGTTGCCGGTGTACTGGTCAAACCAAAAAACATTACTAGGAATTCGTAATGCCCATACTGAGTCTGAAAAGTAGTCTTAGGAATGTCCTTAGGCCTAATCCTCAACTGATGGTACCCCGACCTCAAGTCGATTTTTGAAAAAATCGATGCACCCTGAAGTTGGTCAAACAAATCATCAATATGGGGTAGAGGGTACTTATTCCGGATGGTCACCTTGTTCAACTGCCTATAGTCTATGCACATTCGTATACTACCATCCTTTTTCTTTACAAACAAAATAGGAGCACCCCAAGGCGACGCACTGGGACGGATAAATCCCTTATATAGGAGTTCCTGCAGCTGAGTCTTAAGTTCCCTTAACTCTGCAGGAGCCATACGATACGGAGGAATAGAAATGGGGCGAGTGCCTGGCTCCAAATCAATACAAAAGTCTATATCCCTGTCCGAAGGCATACCAGGCAAATTCGCTGGAAACACCTCTAGAAACTCAAAAACCACCGGAACTGACTCAATAGATGGAGACTCCACACTATCATCCCGAAGATGAGACAAGAAGGCTAGATACCCCCTTCCCTCTAGCTTTCTAGCGCGAATAAATAATATGACCTTAACTGGATTAGTCCTGTACACACCTTCCCACTCTAATATATCCTTACCCAGAATCTCTAGAGCCACAGTCTTGGCATTACAGTTCAACACAACATGATAAGGGGACAACCAGGTCATGCCCAAGATAATATCAAAATCAGCCATATCCAGGATTACCAAGTCTGCTCAAGTATTCAGTCCCACAAACACAACAGAACAGTCACGATAAACATGAGTCACAATCACAGACTCTCTAACCGGGGTTGAAATATGAATAGGGGAATCAAGGATATTACAAGTCAATTCCAGCCCCAATGCAAAACTCACAAATACATAAGAATATGTAGAACCTGGGTCAAATAATACTGAAGCCATTTTATCACAGACAAGAATGGTACCTGTGATCACCGCATCTGAGGCTTCCGCCTTAGTTCTCCTTGGAAATGCATAGCAATGAGCCCGATCATCAATCCGGGCAATTTCTTAGGCTGGCTGCGCTGCACCCCTGCCCGCACCGCCATTCCCTCGGTCGCCCCGGCCTTCCTGAAAGTTACCTCACCCACCCTGTGGATGACCTCTAGCATTACCGCCTCTACCTGTCGGGACCACCGCTCTAGGCTGCTGCTGACCCTGAATACCTATCTGCCTGAGTGGTCACTCCCTCTTAAAGTGGCCCAGATCACCACAATAAAAACAACCACGGTCAAGTGTAGGCCTGCTAGCTGATGTATGAAGACTGATTATGAGCTCCATGACGACCACCTGTAACAGATGGCAGAGCTGACTGAATAGGATAGGCTGAGTATACCTGCTGATGATGACCCCCAAAATGTGAGCCACTATAATTTCCCTCATTCCGGGGTTTCTTGGCTAATGCCTTAGCCTGCCTCGTCTGTATGACTCCCTCAAGTTTCTTCACATAATCCACCATATTATTAAAGCCCTTTCCTGATGAAGTCATATGCACTGACAGTACCTGTAGCTCAGTATTCAAACCTTTCACAAACAATCGAACCCGTTCCTCCTCGAAACCCAACAGTTGTGTGGCAAAACGAGACAAGGCACGAAATTCAGCCTCGTAAGCAGAGACTGACATGTTACCCTGCTCCAAGTTCAAGAACTCATCTTTCTTCTAGTCCCTCAAAGTACGGGGTACGTACTTCTCCAAAAACAAAGCGTGGAACTGTTCCCAAGTCAGTGGGGGTAGGACAGAAGATCGACACTCCATATGAGACATCCACCACTTCTTAGCATCACCCTGCAACTGAAATATGACAAACTCAACCCCATGCTGACGTACAATACCAAACTTGTGCAACCTCTCATAGCAATCCAAGATGAACTCGTAAGCATCCTCCCTATCAGTACCCTGAAATGTAGGAGGTTTCAGCTTGAGAAACTTGGTCAGCATCTCATGCTCATTCCTGTCATCACTGGGCCTAGCATTGGCCTGAAGAAGTCATTCATGCCTGAAGCTGCATCCATCCTAGGCGCTGTAGTAGCTGCTGACTGAGGGTCCAAGTCCTTCTTTGTAAAACCCGCGGGTATGGCTCCAGTACCAACCAACCCACTCAAAATATTCCAAGCCTGCTGAAAGGCTTCTGGTGTCATAGTAGGGAGGCCTGCACCCCCAATAGGAGTTGCCTCCTCCTGTGCCTCACCATCTTCAGCCACAACTTCTACATCTTCAGCAACATGCTCCTGAGGTGGGGGAGGGGTCTCTTCACGCTCTTCGGCAGCCGCTCGAGCTCTACCCCTAGCGGGTGCGGCTCTACCTCATCCTCTGCCCCTTCCCCTGCCTCTACCACGGACAGTCGGGCCTGCTGCTAGGACTGCTGCTCTAGCTTCGTTGTTTCTTGTGTTAACCATCTGCAGACAGAAGAGTAAATGAGGTTAGATACCAATTTGTATCACCAGATACCAATATGAATCATGTTATAGCATGAAGGAAAGAAGGAAGAGATAGTTCCCCATAGTCTCTCGAAGAAAATTACGGACGTCTCCGCACCGTTCTGCAACACTCTACTAGACCTGTTTGGTACGACGAGATCAACGAACCTAGGGCTCTGATACCATCTTTGTCACGACCCATACCATCGTAAGTGGCACTCACTCAACCCCCGGGCGAGCGAACCATCACTTCCCCGAACTTAATCGTTCTAACATCTCAAAACCAGTGCATAAAAGTAAACTAGCAATTCAATAATAATAAAAAAACTTCATTAAAATAAACCTGCGGAAATTACCTCCTAGAATCTGAAAGTCCCGGTACCAAACACCTACTAATATCTAGAGCACGGGGATTCAACCCCAAAATAATAGAAATAGTCTAAGCCCGAAACAAATGGTCTACAACTCTAATGATAGTTTCAAGGCAGCTCGATCGAAGTGGCTCACCCTTGAAGACTGAAAACGCTGGTACTACAAATGAGGTCGCGTCTCAGCCGCTGAAAGATTTCCTGTACTCACAAAAAGAAAAGCAAGTGCAGTATTAGTACACCACCACTGTGTACTGGTAGGATCATCAGCCAGTTCCAAATAAACAGTGTATAATTCAGTACAACAAATCAAGTACAAGTACGAAAAACATGCAACAAGTCAATAGGCTCCCCTGGACTACAAGTCTCTACCTAACTCATTTCACATGAAATCCACTTCTTATACTCTAAGCCACAATCACAGAATTCAATAAATCATCCTTATTGCCTATCCCGGACCCACCCTGGGATCCCTTCTAAACAACACCTAAGTGTTAAACAGACAACCCGGCCTAATCCAAGACCAACTACACAGATATAACAGGATTCCTGGTCACTCAAGGACCACCAATGAATATCACAATTCAATAAAGACAGCCCGGTCTACTCACGGAACCAATAATAGCCAAAGCAATTCAAAAATATCAATGCAAAGATGCAGTAAATAAACCCGTACCAGGCGTGGTACCCGAGCCAACCATTAGTATTTCATACCAAGCGTGGTACTCGAGCCAACCATTTGTTATACCCGTACCAGGCGTGGTACCCGAGCCAACCGTTAGTATACCCGTACCAGGCGTGGTACCCGAGCCAATCGAATGTCAATAATACACAGTTAAAATAATGAACAAACAACTTGTAAACCAATAAGAAACACACCGTTCAATTCACAGACTGTAAAATAGGACCCTTAGACATTCTACACAATTCTTCTAAGTCATGCAATTCATACAAACACTTAGATAAGAGTACAAAATATACAACATTCACAGGAATCGTAAGCCATCACCTACCTCGAAATGATCCAAGCTCTACTCAACCTGAGTTTTTCCATGTTCTGAATTCCTTTCTCGTTCTTGATCTAAAACAACATACAAGTACTCAAATCAACAAACAAGGCCTGCGCATTATCCGAATTACACGAAATCCCAGATCCCAGACCAACCATGATCATTCTACCCTCTTTCTCGGGCTTCCCGCCATTAATTTCCCTATTTCTATCATTTTTATGGATAAAAAATAGAGAATTTAACAACATATGATCATAAAACCTTACTTTTAACCATACCCAAGAACTTTCATGCCTAGAATCCCCTCTTCTTCCCCAAATTCTATCATCCCTAGGTTATTCCAACCTTTCCCCAAGTTCCCTCCTAGCAATTCTACCGCATAGGAAAAGTAGTCTGAAGATTGGGGAGTAGAAACCTTACCTTAGGGAAGAAAAACAATGGAAAACGGAGGAAAATCGCCTGGAATTGCCTTGCCCTTCTCCCAAAATGGAATTGTGAAAACTGAACATTTTGGGGAATGTTTCTGCATTAAATCCTGTCACGCTCCGCTATAGCGGTTCGCTCCGCTATATCGGTACCGCCGTAGCAGAGTCATCCTCTATGGCGGAAGCTGACCGTTGTTGACTTTCGCTGTAGCGGTAATTTCTTTGCTACAGCGGAGGTCGCTATGGCGGAGTGTCAACCGTTATTGTGGTTGACATGGGATAAAAAGTCGTAAAACCTCCAAAATTAGTCCGTTTTACAACACACTTATTTTCCCGACGTCCCGAAACAACCCCTTCACGTCAACATCGATTCTGGGAGTTCTACTTACCCGAATTCGATTTTGAAAAGTCCCTCGGACTCCTTTATGTGTTAGCTACGAGGAAAACTAGCTCAACACAAGACATCCAATCCAATCCTTATTCAGATTGCCCTAGACCATACCTCTCCCCTAAACTGGCCGAGACTAGCCTAGCCTAGAATTTCAAACCCTCAAACCCAGAGTTTTTTAACTCTAAAACTTGGCACTATTGGACTACTCGTAACGACGAACCCGGTCGTTACAGATCATAATGGAAAATATCGTGATCGCGATGAAGGATTTCAGGCACACCAGATAACAGTTGCAACAACAAGTAGAAAAGGCTAAAAATTCTTCAAACGGACCCTCGGAATGCGTTTGGAACCCCATGGATAGAAACCAACTATGCTACTAGACCAAATTCAACATTCTGGACTCAATGGAATTGTCAGATTTACCAATGGAGGTTGTTTTCAAAGAATGTTGATTAAAGTAAAATCTAGGCCAAAATTTCTAACTTTCCAACCAATGACCCAAAATGCAACAAAAAGCCCCGGGGCCCAAACCAATAGTGCTACTAGCCTAAAGTGACATATCGGAGCTAATAGAATTGACAAAATTCTTATATGACGCTCTGAACTCCAAATGTTGACCAATGTCAACTATATGAAATTTAAGGCCTTTCAAAATGAAAAGCTCTTTTAAAAACAAACCAAACACCTCACGACCATGCCACCCACTTCCGCAGACCACAAATACCAACATAAAACTATGGGGAGGGGTAAAATAGTCAAAATACAAGAAAATCCAAAAATCACTATGAGGGTTGTTACACCTTTAATACCTAATTATCTGCTCAGACTGCCCACCGGTCTAAGGGAGAAAAGTTGTACTAAGGTCCAACCTAGTACCCAATTCCTCATGCAACTTCTCCAAAAAGTTAAAGGTAAACTGAGTACCCCTATCCGAGATAATAGAAATTGGAACCCCATGCAACCAAACAACTTCCTTAAGATAAATCTTGGCTAACTTTGCTGCATTGTAAGTCACCTGGACTGGAATGAAATGTGCAAACTTTATCAGCTATACATAATAAGTCAAATATAATTGAAATCCACCAAAGTATTGGGAAGACCAATAAAAAAATCCATAGCTATACTCTCCCACTTCCATTCAGGAATAGGCACCATCTGATGAGTACTACCAGGATTCTAATTTTCATACTTCACCTACTGGCAATTCTGACATTTAGCAACAAAATCAACTATGTCTCACTTCATTTGAGCCCACCAATAATGTTACCTTAAATCACGTTACATTTGGTCACACCAGGATGTATAGAGTATTTTGAATAATGAGCCTCAGCTATAGTAGTAGGAATCATCAACATGGGGGATACAAACTTGCCCTTAATCCTCCAAACACCCCCACTATTAATCGTGGCCTCCTTGGCCTCACCCTACAAATCCTTATCACAGATTCTGCTTAACTTAAAATCCTCAAAATGTCTAGTCTTGACCCGATCAAGAAATGAGGACCTTTTCTCAACACATGCTAACAGTCTACCCCTCTTAGATACCTCAATTCTCATAAAACTGTTAGCTAGAGCCTAAATCTGTCTAGACAACGGATGTCTTGTAGCCTTCAAATAAGCTAAGCTACCCATACTTTCATATTTTCTACTCAATGTGTCAGCTACTACGTTGGCCTTACTCGGATGGTATAAAATGGTGATATCATAGTCTTTAAGAAACTACATCCACCTACGCTGCCTCAAATTCATATCCCTCTGTGTGCACATATGCTGTAAACTGCGGTGGTCTGTGAACACTTCAGAACGAACCCCATAAAAGTAGTTCCTCCATATCTTAAGAGTAAAAGGTAGTATCAGTGCAAACTACTATGTACTGGTAGGCATCATAAGTCGATCCAATTTAGAACAAGTATATAACATAATCAAATAACATGTAGACATGAGTTTTAACACATAAAAAATTACTTTACTCAACAAACAATCAATTCAAATGAAACCAAACAATGTCTGTAACAAATCATATAAGTCACCAGATATTATCATAACAATCAAGAACACACAATCTCAATAATCACATCAAAACATGGATCTATATCCACCTCACTCTTACATTGGTGTTTTCTTTACTTTCATTATTGTCACGATATGGTACACTAACTTACACCTCAACACTAAGATGTACACACATGCTAAGTCATGACCTGCAAGGGACGCACCAGGGTCCATGTACCATACCGACATGGTACCCAATCCATAATAATAATATCAATATCAATATTTGTACCGTCTTGGCACCTGATCCCTCAACCAATATCAAACTATCCAAAATCTCTATCTCTCAGGATATAATACAACACACCAACTCACAAGTAAAATTTACCGTTACAACGTACTTTTAATCAAATTCAATATGCAATAGCTTATTCATTCGAGCATTAACAAGATCATAATTATCAACCACAAGTATATCCGAAGACCAATCAATAAGTTATTCAATTCGGAAGCACACAAGTACAAAACCAATTCTCAACTTCAATTAGATCATAACCTACGTCAACCAAAGATCCAAATCCAAGCTAGGTTGCAAGTGCCTTACCTTTTAATAATGCATTGGATTGTTTGCGATCTAAAAAAAAATGCAAGAGTAATTAGCCACTTATTTTTCAATTCTAAACCTTGGGGATTCAACCCCACTAGTTTTTCCCTTTTTTATAGACTAAAACCTTGGATAAAGATTTTTCAACCATCAATTTCCCCCAAATCCCCATAATTAACATTCCAGGGAAACAATTCTATGCTAGGAGTGTGAATTAATGACCTAGAATCAATCTTAGGTGAATTCACACCTACCCATAGGGTTTTCTTACCAATTTATGAATGTGGAGCCTAAACTAAAGAAATTCACCATAAACCCCCATTCTAATGATTCTACAAATCGAATGGATTAATAGTTGATAAGAAGGAGGAATACACTTACATGAATGAAGAAAATTGTCCTCGTTCAGTAGAAAATCACCTCTCCTAATTCTACGAACAAACACTTTTAGTTTTTTGGAAAATAAACTCTGATAAATAGACTTAAGAGCACTTAACTGCTTGGTGACCGCTGCAGCAGCTCCGTGACCACTACATCAGTCCCTCTATGGTGGCCAAGGGGCCCACCATTGTGGTATGTACCTTCTTCACCACTGCCGCCATAGTGACCCGCCGATCGCTACAATTGTGATCCTAACCACTGAGGCAGATCTTAAACAGTAACTCAGAGGAAGAGTATGATTTTCCCCATTTCACAATACAGACCTTGATTTTTAACATCACAGATTGATCCCAAGATGACAATCGCTATAACCGGAGTTCTATGAACACTTTCAATCACTCCAAAACTTCCTATGGACCCTACGCCACTCGAATATCCATTAATGAACACCACACTATCAAATACTACACCACGAGATACGAATCATCTCTAAAGCACACTGCACCAGATTTTCATTAGAAATTGACTCTCATTATAGGAAAAAACTCCTACCGGGTACTCATGCCCTAAACAACACTATAACGATGAGATGAGTTATTATAAAAAATTAAAAAATAAAATAAAAATCAATTTCTTTCACTTCCTAAGAGAGTTAAATTTTATTCTCTGATCTCACAGCCCTGTATTTGCACAATCAACATGAATAAAATGCACATTTATAAATAAATAAAAAAAAGGCCAAATTTGAGTTTTCACTGACAACGAACAAGAAGATTATATTTTTCCCTCCGACCAATTTAATCGATGTTCAAGAAGGAATGAAAGAGAAAAATGATTAATAATCAAACCAAGAACTCTCAAGAACTTAAGGCTTTGGATAGAAATTCTAATTTTTTATCCGGGTAATCTAAAATTTGAGTTTGTTCGATGCAAAAAATAGTGATTGAAATGATAAAATGGGGTACTATATATCTAATATTTCTAGGTTTTCAAGAGTTTTGAATGGATTCAAATCTAGATTTGTGAAATTTGTTTGTGTTTGAACTCTGATACAGTTTTTTTTACAGTATCATAAAGACAGAAAAAGAAGGATCCATATCATTAAAAGTTTAGACAGATCATTATCAACGGGTTGAATGATCTGAGAAAGTTGTCGAGGTTATTATAACTTACTTTAAGAACTCGTTTAGTCAGAAAGTTAAATTCACTAATTTTTCTATTTTTGATTATGTTAGCTCTAAGGTTACAGAGGAAGATAATAATCAATTAATTTGAATATTCTTCAAGAGAAGAGATTAAAGTTTTTCTTGACACCATGGATCCTGATAGCTCTTCTGGTCCAAATGTCTTCACTTCTCTCCTGATCTTATTTTTTTCGTTAAAGCTTCATTTTGTGGGGGCTAGTTTATCCAAATTTATCATTCATACCTGCATAGTTATGCTTCTTAAGGTCTCATCCCCTAAAATATTTTAGAATTTTTTTAAAAAAATCAAAATGAGATCTTCATCTGTAGAATCAGTACCAAAAAATGAAAAAAGAAGAAGAAAAAATTGTAAAGAAAGAGGTGAAGTGGGATTATCATCATTCTTGTGCGTACTCGCCGAAAAGAAGACAATAATCATTAATTATTTGCCCGATTGAGTGTAGGACTGGAGAAAATAAAATTCTTTGAGCTTCTTGATTTATTAGGCGTTGAACCTGCTAGGGTTTGAGAGTGTACAAGGACAGCGATAAGAGCAGAAGTGTGATAGACAAAAAAAATTGAGTGAAAATGATATGAAAATGATAAATTGGTTTATGTTTAGAATATTAGGGGCCTCTGTCGATAGAGCTAAAATAGACATTCATATTTCATAAATGATTAAATTCTAGTCATCTGATCATATGATAGGACATGCTTGCCTATATATGTGGTACACGATGGGTGGCTTTAAAATACTTCGATCGCAAAGTGTTTTGGCAAATCATTCAATTTAAAAGGTTTGCAAATATGACTAATTGCAGAAAAATCGTTATCAAAAGCATTTGAATTATAATCAAATTGTTTTTCAAAATAGCCTAATTACGTCAATTTGAAACCTATTTCTTCCAAATTCAATCCATTTTTAATGCAATTTTAAAACCAACCAATTATGAAGTAAAATTTAAATAAATTAATTATATATATATATATATATATATATATATATATTATATATATAAACTAAATACAATAATTAAAATGTAAATGATTTGATTTTCAAATTACTAAATACATTACGTATTTTAAAAAATAATATGTAAAAAAATTATACAACCCAATTTAATACTTTAATCAAGTGTGTGTGTATATATATATATATATATATATATATATATAATATATATATATATATATATATATATATATATATATATATATATATATATATATATTATATATATATATCAGTTTCTGGGCACGCGCTTTGCGCGTGTGCCCCATATGGATGAATACATCATATTATTATTTACGTTTCATTTTATGTACCATTATTTCATTATATTACTACCTTCTAATACAGTAGAATTCGGGGAAAAAATCTCTTTTTATGTGAATGAGACACTATCTTGAGATATTCCAAAAATTAATAAACATATGAATTTTAGTTAATTTAACGAAATATATTTTTCTATCGTAATTAATTGAGTAATAAGGAGGTACACTAAAAATGGTTATTAAATATACGAAGTGGAAAAGTTGAGAAGACGAAAAATAAATAGATAAGATTTTTTTTTAAAAAGCAACAAAAATAATATGTATTATAATTTACATATTCTGTTCTGAAATTGGTAAAAAATAATACTACAAATGATTTTCTAGCTTCTTTAGTTTTTATTTCAAGAATTATAGGAGATTGAACAATGCAAAGTCATTTCTCATCTGCCATAATTCGTGTGAATTTTGCATCCACCTCCTCTGCTGGTATATTACAAATGCTCCCACTAACACATTTTGTAAATAGATGAAACAGATACATCATTAATAGAAATGAGATCCCCCATCTTTTTATCTCTAAGTCATTGTTCATAATTAGCCTATTACATGTTATTCTCGGCAAAATTATCCTTGGATTCTGCATAATTTGACAAAGAGACTAAAACAACAGATTCAATCAAGGAAACAACAAATTTAAACAGTGAATATAGGAACTAATCACTACCCTAAAATCTGATACCAAATAATATGAACTTAAATACGTGAAAGTAATAAAATAATAATAAATAAGCAATAAGATAGAATACTGATGGGAGGTCAAAATTACATATATATTTAATTACAATTTGTCTGTTATTTAGTCTTTTCACTATTATTTTTGAGTATTGATTTATGAATTATTCTTATGTTGGTTATTTTTATGTGTAGGATTAAAATGGTGGAAAGTTAAAAAAAATTGGAGAAGAAATGAAATAAAAATGGAAGATTATTAAGGCAGCTTAATGGATTAAATATAATATTATATTCATATTCCTAATCCTACGTAAGGTAGCAAAAGTGCAAAAGTGCAAATTAATTGGGATAGAACAAAGAATATAGGGAGTAGGGCTGTTCAAATTCGAACTGTAACCGATAACCCAAACGCAAAATTAGCTTATTGGCTTATTGGTAATGGGTTATCAGATTAACGGTTGGTGAACGAATTAAATTTTTATAGTTAATGGCTTATTGGTGCGGGGGCGGATTAATCAATTTTCTTATTGGCTAAACCGTTAACCCGTTAAAAATTATCATATTTGTATTTTTACCCCTAGATATATAAAGTATCTCTTGTAAACTCAAAAACTAGAACATCATTCATTATTCTATTCATTTCTTAGCTTAGGAAATAACGAGCTACTTATTGTGACTTCTAACCATAAATTACAGTCCTCTCCCTGAAACATAAACGAAACCTGAAATTAATTCTTTAATCAAAAGACAAAATAATTCTTGATAATATGAAGGATCAAAAAAAAAATGAAACAACCTCAATGCGTCCTTCACAAAGTTCGATATGAAACTGAGAAATTCCAAATCATATCAAAGAGTCAGTTTTTCTAGCCGACCCAGTAATTAAAAAATATTTCTACATAGGTTTTAGGTCTAGAAGAAAACTTTCATTTGATTCTATGTTATAACCTATTAAAAAAATCGTACGAACAAAACTCAATAAGCCTAAACGATTGATAAATAGATGAACAACAAAACATACAAACAACTTAGTCAGTGAAGAAATGGAGGAGATATCGATAACCCTTCGATATTTCATTGTCTCTTAGATTTATCCGATATACCACTCAATAACCGTCCATTAATTGCTAATCCGATACCAAACCAACCGTTATCTTATTGGTTGGCTAGTGGATTAATATATTTAAAAGCCGCTAACCAATAAGCCGAACCATTAAGCATAATTATTCGTCCAATCCGCCCGATAAGCACCCCTAATAGGGAGGAAGATCTTGTTACTTGTAAAACAAAGACTTGATTTTCGACTAGAATAGGAATATACCTATATCGTCTTACTTGGTTACAAAATGGGAAAACATATAAATGCATTCGGAATAGGATGTCACATCCACGCTCAATGATGTAGTTGTGAGGCTATTCTGGATAGACGATTAGAGGCTAGAAAGACCATAATCATGTCATCAACATCGTAAATCAATAACTAGATAAACAAACAAGTCAATAAAACTGTCTACTCAACATGATTGTTAGAGAACCCATAATCTTAGATCGATTTCATCACATTGATTACGTAAAAGTCTGCTCTTTATTTGGTTTTTATTTTTTTAGTTAATAAATATTTCTTTGGGAATCTACCACTTGAATAAATAATTAGCATTAATTTAATTTAGTGAATAGTTAATCGATAAGTCCCTGTTGGTACGATATCTAGACTTACAATTCTATATTACTTGTATGATTGCGTGCACTTGCATATGCGCTAGTACGCAACAAATACCATGGATAAAATAAAATTGGAATGGGATAAGAAAAAAATTATTTTTAAAAAAAATGAAAGGCCTATATAACAATTAAATTACAATATGTTGACGTTAATTTTAATGATGACAGTTGTGTGTTTGCAAAAAATTAAGTAAGCAAAGATGCTACAGCATAAAAGGAAAATCAAAGAAAGTCAAGATATTCATCAAAGAAAAAATTAAGGAAGCAAGTATCAGGACACTTAATTGATTCAAGTCACTTAAGGCAACAAATATCAAAGGATCTAATTGATATCTGTCATAAAGGAATGAAGCAATAAAAGATCTGATTCAAAATCTCGCTCTATAATCACGCTGGAAGACCTCATCAAGGAAGAAAATATACTTTCTGAAAATCAAATTAGTGGAAATTAATAGCCTAACTTTATTCTTGGAAATAGAATTACTCACTCCTCTTTGGGTTGCTTTCTCTTCTCTCAGCGGCTCTTTTTTCAACTATATAAAGACTTGGAGAATTATAAGAAAAACATACAAATTATCTGAATCAAATCACATTCTCTGCTCTACTTTTAATAAGCATTGTATTACTTTTAGTTCTATTGTGTATCCAAAAAAGGAGAGAAAATTATTGTTGATAAGATATTCTATCAATATCAAAAAGAGAGAATAATAGAGTGTAGACATAAAAGCTATGCTCATCAACTGTTGTACAAGTTCAAGATACTCAAGACTAGAAGAGAATACCATTGCAATCCAAGAGAACTGGAGTAAGACCTATTCTGGATCTCAACCAGTATAAAAATATTTGGTGTCATTTTTACTTTTAGCACTTTCATTATTTTTCTTAATTTTAGTCGTTCATTGCTATAATAGTCAACTACTGAAAATAGTCAGTCGACTTAGAAAATGAAAAAGGCATTCACCAATCACCCCTCCCCCTCTTGCACTTTTAGTTGGTATTAGAGCAAGTCTCACATCTATTTTTCTAACAGCAAGTGAGAAAAAATTATGTCTCATCAAGTCATTATTGGTGCACTATTTCAAGCAGGAGCTTCCCAAACTAGACCCTCATACTTCAATAGGAAATATTTCTCTCATTAGAAAGTAAGGACGAAAACTTTCATCAAGTCATATGATGTAAACGTTTGGAGAGTGTCACGACCCAACTACCGGACCATACAGACATCTACTTTAAGTACCTAGATAGGCGAACCCTTACTACCCGATCCAACAGACAATTGCAGAAATCAAAGTAAACCACAAATAACCTGCTTTTTAATACATGAAAACATTTACAACCCTTTATTTCAGGAAAATCATTTACAAATTGAGTACCGTAAAACCACTTTTACAACTTAAAAATAACTCTCCCTAGGATCTAGTCTAAGCAAGTACAAGATCTACTACAGGATAAATACAAGTAAATAGAAGGAGACATAGCTCTCACCATGGAATCGAAGAGTAGAAGCTATTGGAGATCGCAATCGTCATGTACCTATGAAACATCACTAACCCGGCAACCAGACTATACCCAAGAAGGTATAGCAAGAGTAGTGCTAATACAAACACACGTACTGGTAGGCATCATCGGTCGACCCAAATCCACTCCATACCATCATATAAGCAATCAAGAGAAACTATACAAATAATAACAATACTCAAATCCTTCAACACCCACCTTTACTAAACCCAACATCAACCCAACCATGAACTTATACCTCATGTCCCAAGCCTCCCCATCCCTTCCCGCTGCCAACTCTACCACTCGTAGACTCTACACCCTGACACCTATTCCTTTCTAAGTTACACTTAACCATTAGACTTTCTAAGTCACCTTAACCCTTAGACTTCCCAAGTCACCTTAACACTAGTACGACCACTATGTCGAGACCTGGACTACCATTTCATTATTCATGTCAACTGCTATGACTCGACAACCAGAAGTAAACCCCACTATCCTAAACTAGACAACATCCCTTTGTGTTACTACTTAACAGTACCGAACCGCCTAGAAATCCCTAGGACAATACATATCGGATAATAACAGGCAGCAATACGGCCCCAGATTCTCAGTCTTACTCGCCCGCCATACAGGTTTAACAACCACATAACAGCGAACAATAACCAAGACAATTACCCTATTTACATTACTCAGACCAACTACATATCCCTAGACCAATACTTAGTGTTAACATGTAAAGCCCAGTCCACTCATAGAACCTTCAATAAACACAATTAACAATGTAAATTAAACCAATACCAGATGTGGTACCCGAGCCAACCTATGTAGAACTTGTACCAAGCATGGTACCCGAGCCAACCAATATAGAACCTGTACCAGGTGTGGTACCCGAGCCAACCATTAGTATCCCATACCATGTGTGGTACCCAAGCCAACCAAAATTCACACAAGCCAATAATCAATATTTATATGAATAGAAAACACCCTTGTAAAACCAAAAAACAACAATCAATTTCATTTCACATACTTACACCCCAAATACTTGGACATTCATAACTTCCTTTCCTAACCATGAAAGCATATACATTACTAAGCTATAGTTACATGTATAAACATTGCATTTGGCAAGACAACAACCATCACCTACCCAACACCCGGGTTCATAACCCTAACACTAAATTCTTATCCGGAGACTAAGTCCCGGTTCACCCCCTAGGCACGTATTCAACTGACACCTCAGATTAGGACCCCTTATTTTAAGACTACACAACACAGAGAACACATCCCTTAACATTGGTATTACAACCATTCTTGTTTACCCTATTTCTTTTATATTGAATCATTCCATAAACCTCTATAATTAGCCATTTATTTACCCATAGCATTTTTGGTTCCCGAACCTCCCCAATAATTTGATTCATGGATTCTAGCATCACACGCCAAATAATAATTATAAACAACTCAGGATGAGATAGATCACCCCAACCCTATCATTTTCTATTCCAAACCAGTCAAAACACAACACTACTCCAGACTCCGTGCTCGAAGGCCTAAATATGAAATCTCCTTTCATCATATACAATAATACGAAATGGAGACAGGTCTAGGTCTACTCAATAAAAAGAACCTAGCCTACCTAGATGTCAAGTAGCTGCACAATGCATATTCTAGCTCCGTGAAGGCGTTTCTCGATGGATGACAAGCCCAAAATCCATGGTTCACATCTTTTTAGCTGGAATATCTCCTCCCCATGGATTCCAAGCTTTAGAGCAGCCTAGGACGGTTTTTATAGTAACCATCGTGTATTTTTCAATTGAGGAGGAAAAGTCTTTTATAAAAATTGCGTAATTCTAGTTTTTGTTTTTGTCATACTGCTATAGAAGATGGCTGACCGCTAAAGCGGTGGCGCTATAGAAAAATGATTTCCACTGTAGCAGAGTGTCGTCAGCCTGAACGAATTTTAAAATCCGAAATTTTTATCACATTAACCTCATTTAAGTCAAAACATATTTTAATCATTCCTAAAATCTGCGATATAGTGATTTCTAAAATAATGATGGATTAGGTCATTACAACAGATACCAATTTACCCATCATTCATCCCCAAATAATCCCACAAGAGAGAGGAAGAAGAACTAGTCCAGGGCTCTCACAATCCCATTTGACCGCATAATTACGATCTCATGCAACATATCAAACTTTCCCCTATCTAGTCGTACTCGACCCAAAATGAAAATATTATGATCCCTCTCTAACGAGGAAATTTCCTCCCTAGAGTTATACGAAAAGAATTTTAAAATTAACCTTTTCTGAGTATCCAAAAAATTTGGGGCCTCATAGAATATCGGGGCGGTAGAATTTTCAAAAAATCGAGAGGAACCTTTCCATTCCCAAAATTTAACTCATTCGCTATAGTGGAAAATATACCCCCATAGCAGTACCGCTATAGCGAGGTGCCAACCGCTATATAGTTGAAATAGGGGAGAAATAGGATTTCATTCCCATTCTCATCTATTTGCCATCCGAAAACACTCCCTTTCTCCTAATCACCCCGCTCCCGATGTCAAAAATTCTAGGTAACAATTATACCCGCTTACTCTTCTACTTCATTGCACGATTATAACTAAGATTGTTGTAGAAAATAGTGATTTGGGGTAGATATTGTAGTTGGTTTTTGAATTTGAAAATAGGTTGACTTTTTGTCAGATTTTCGAATCATGGGTGCTTCTCTTATATTTACAATGCCTCCACAATATTCTGGGCATAAGGATTATGGAATTTTTGGCCAAAAACAGGCTCAAAATGGTAGGGGAGGTGAAGGGTTATTCTTGAAGCAAATTTGTGATTTGGACAAAATTTACGGATTATAATACCCAAATTTTTGCATAAGACAGTGATAGGACACTTTAGAAGTACTGATATGAATTTGGAATGTTAAAAATGGAGTTTTGAGTCAAGGGGCACCATTGATGCACCCCTTGAAGTTCTTGGACGATGAAGATCACTATAGCGGAATCTAACCACTATAGCATTCTTGCTATAGCGGAGAAATTCCTGTTATAGCGGTTCCTCTTTAGTGGACAACTGTCTGCTATAGTGAAAAGCCGAAACCAGTAGCCTCCCAGGCATACACTTAGAGAGATTTTCCTTTTAAAACTCATTTCCTTACGCTTATCAAGTTCTAACCCCTGCCCCTTGCCATATTGCAGGTTAACATATACTAAATGGCTAGAGAACAAGTACCCGAGTATCCCTATGACATGTTCCCTAATGATGCTAGTCAAGAGAGGTTTCAAGACTAGTGCAAGCTAGGCTTCTATTTCAAGAGGGCCTTCAAAATGGACGGGGCGGATGAGAAAGCATCCGCCTTCTATCACAGACTCCAAGAGTTCGGTTGGGTCCTATTGGTAGTGGCTCCCCCTTCCGGGCATTCAGGTTGGGCACGCGAGTTCTATGTCATACTCCCCACCATTTGTTAGGATAATCCCAACCCCACTATCCGTATCCGAGGGGTGGATGTTCCTGTGGACTCTTGAACTATCAATGAGGTGTTAGGAGTGCCTTACATTTCAAATATAACATACGAGGCCAAGTCTAGACTATGTGATATGACTTGGCTGAGGGATACCTTGGTAGATGAGGAGTTCAGGGGTTAGGTCTACTGGCCCAGTGCTAAGGGTATCACTAGTTCTTTCTTTTCTGCGGATGCTAGGAGGTGGCTGAATTTGGTGTCTCAGAGGATCCTTCCGTCGGCCAATACCACTGATGTGACTTATGATTAGGCTTTGGTAACTGCTTGTGCTATGAAGGGGATCATCATGTATATGGGGGACCAGATCATCTTTGAGTGGAAGAACTTCTACCAGGGTCCTAGGAAAGGCCCCTTTCTTCCAGGTTTGGTGTCTGAGTTGTGAAGGTGGATTGCGTTGCTCGAGGATCATACTGATATGGTGGTAGAGATGGATGTTGCCTTTAACCCCCTCTGGGTGAAAGTGATCATCTTCAAGAAGAAGAGGAAGGTGGACGAAGTAGGGAGAAGCGAGGCTGCCAAGGATGCTGATGTGATGACGATTACACTCCCGCCCCTCCATCTGAGTCACAGCCCCCGATTACTAGCAGCCAGCTTGAGGAGAACTTGGCATTGGTCAGGTAATTCGTGGAGGGTACTATTGTTGGGGGTATAGCCTCGTCCCTTCTGCTCAGGACTTTGCAGCACTCCATAGGGACTTAGATGAAGAGAAGAAGAATACAAGCTCTTGAGCTCGTATGCTTGCTCGGATGTGGAAGACCATTAAGGTCATGTTCACCTGCATTGCCTCTGATCAGGAGTTCCCCAGCTAGAGCCAGAGGACTTGTAGGAGTTCTCCTTCTTGAGCTATAATATGGCCTAGGACTCCCCTTCCCTCTTATTATATCAAACTACTGTTTTCCTGGTTTTTGCCCCCTTTTTGGGCATGTAGTAGACGATGTTTCCCTTTCCTCTCCCCTTTCATTTTAAGCACTTGGATGCTAGTTTTAGACAATTATTTAACTTATATGCATGCTATATTAGTTCTACAGGTGATTTCCTAGTTTTACACAACAACTCGTAGCTTAACTATTGCCTTTAGACATCCGGAAATGAAAGGAAAAACAGGGGAAAACAGGGCAGGGTTCTGCCCCGCACCCTTCTGCTATAGCGAGTTTCATACTGCTACAGTGGTACCTCCATAGCGGGGAAAGTTTTGCTATAGCGGTCCCGATGGTAGTGTCCCAGAAAAATCAAATGTTTCAGCAATGTTTACTCATTCCCTATTCCCAGTTATCAATATTAACCCCATAAATCCCGCCATGGTCTTAAACATAACCCTAAGACCATCCCCGATACTGCATAATTCAAAACTTAGCATCACTTTATCATCGAATCAATTATGAATCACAAGGGAAAACTATTCACAACAACACATTCCTGCTATCATACAAGAACGACTTCTCCCCCACCTTCCCATAGTTTCCAACCAACCCGACTGTCCTGAAATTGGAGTTTCCCCACAGTCACAAGTCTTGTTCCCTTACCATCTTAACAAATGATAATTCCCATTCCAAAATGTAATACAAAATTTCCATTCGACACACATAATAGTTATCATTAAACAAAGCACACAACAATCAGGTTATAACTACTCTTAGAACAAAATGTTCATAGTAGTCAATCAATTACACACCAATAATTACAGTCATACAAGTAATGCAACACACCTAAGTTCAAGCTTCAAGTTTTAACAAAATTCAAGTCACATATACTTTTCTCTATTCGCCTAATTGATGACTGTTAGTCGATCATCCATGCCTTACTACTGCCTCTTGGCCAGATACCAATTGGAACCTTCCCGGTTCCAACTTCTCTTGGTTGTCTCATTGCAGTCGGAGTCAAATGACATCCCCTACCTTGTTGAGATACCAATTGGAATTAGTAGATACCAATTGGACTCAACCCATACAAGCAAGTAACAAACCGCACGAGAGGAATGAAAGAAGAGAGGTGACTCCTCAAATGCTTCATAGATTCCCAAGGATTAGTTGTGGACGTCCACACATCAATCCACATGACTCTATTCGACATGTTTCTCTTGTACTGGGAGACTGGTAACCTAGGCTTTGATACCATTTATCACGACCCAACTATCAGGTCGTGCGGGTACCTATTCTAAGCACCTAGATAGGTAAACCCTTACCACCCGATCCAACAGGCAATTGTGGAAATCAAAGTAAACCATAAATAACCTCTTTTTTAATACATGCAACGTTTACAACCCTTTATTTCTGGAAAATCCATTAAAAATTGAATAAAGTAAAACCACTTTTAAAACTTAAAAACAACCCTCCCTAGGATCTAGTCTAAGCAGGTACAAGAGCTACTACAAGAGAAATACAAGTAAATAGAAGGAGACACAGCTCCCACCATGGAATCGAAGAGTAGAAGCTGCTGGAGATCGCCATCTTCATGTACCTATGAAATATCACAGACCCTACAACCAGACTAAGCAATCAAGAGAAACTATACAAATAATTACAATATTCCAGTCCTTCAACACCCACATTTACCAAACCCAACATCAACCCAACCATGAACTTATACCTCATGTCCCAATCCTCCCCATCCCTTCCTGCTGCCAACTCCACCACTTGGAGACTCTACACCCTGACACCTATAACTTTCCAAGTCACACTTAATAATTAGACTTTCCAAGTCACCTTAGCCCTTAGACTTCCCAAGTCACACCTTAACCCTTAGACTTCCCAAGTCACCTTAACACTAGTACGACCACTATGTCTAGACTCGGACTACCATTCCATAACTCAAGTCAACTCCCATAACTCGACAACCATAAGTAAACCCCACTACCCTAAAATAGACCACATCCTTTCGTGTTACTACTTACCAATACTGAACCTCCTAGAGATTCGTAGGACAATACTCATCGGATAATAATAGCCAGCAATATGGCCCCAGACTCTCAGTCTTAACCCACCATACAGGTTTAACAACCATATAACAATGAATAATAACCAAGACAATCACCCTATTTACATTACTCGGACCAACTGCAGGTCCCTAAACCAATACTTGGTGTTAACATGTAATGCCCTGTCCACTCATGGAACCTTCGACAAACACAATCAACAATGCAAATTAAACCCATACCAGACGTGGTACCCGAGCTAACCGATATAGAACCTGTACCAAGCATGGTACCATATCCAACGAATATAGAACCTGTACCAGGAGTGGTACCTGAGCAAACCAAAATTCACACAAGACAACAGTCAATATTTATATGAATAGAAAACACCCTTGTAAAACCAATAAACAATAATATGTTTCATTTCACATACTGACACCCCAAATTCTTGGACAGTCATAACTTCCTTTCCTAACCATGAAAGCACACACATTACTAAGCTATAGTTACATGTATATACATTGCATTTGGCAAGACAATAACCATCACCTACCCAACACCCGGGCTCACAACCCCAACACTGAATTCTAATCCGGAGACTAAGTTCTGGTTCACCCCCTTGGCACGTATTCAACTGATACCTCAGATTAGGAACCCTCCTTTTAAGACAACACAACAGAGAGAAGACATACCTTAACATTTGTACTACAACCATTCTTGTTTACCCTATTTCTTTTATATCGAATCATTCCCGAAAACCCTTATAATTAGCCATTTATTTACCCATAGCATTTCTAGTTCGCAACCTCCCTAATAATTCAATTCTTGAATTCTAGCATCATACACCAAATTATAATTATAAATAACTTGGGATGAGACACATCACCCCAACCCTATCATTTTATATTCCAAATCACTCAAAACACAACACTACTCCAGACTCCGTACTTGAAAGCCTAAACATGAATTTTCCTTTCTGCCTATACAACAATACAAAATGGTAATAGGTCTAGGTCTATTCAATGAAAAGAACCTAGCCTACCTGGAAGCCAACCAGCTGCACAATGCATATTCTAGCTCCGTGAAGGCATTTCCCGATAGATGACAATCCCAAAATCCATGGTTCACATCCTTTTAGGTGGAATCTGTCATCACCATGGCTCCCAAGCCTTGGAGCAGCCTAGAAGAGTTTTTGGAGTAACCCTCATGTATTTTTCAACTGAGGAGGAGAAGTCTTTCATAAAAATTACGTAATTCTGGTTTCTGCTTTCTGTTTTCCATTGTACCGTTATAGTGGCTATCTTACCACTACAGCAGCGGCGTAATAGCTAAATAATTTTCACTATAGTAGAGTAACATTAGCTCAGATGAATTTCAAAATCCAAAATTTTTTGTCACGTCAACTCCATTTAAGTCAAAACGTATTTTAATCATTCCTAAAATCCGTGATATAGTAATTTCTAAAATAATAACTGATCAAGTCATACAAAGATTCATCAAGCTTGAAGATATTCCTATTCTTCCTACACAGATAAATGATAAGAAAACATAGGATAGTTCAACATCATCAAAGATACCAAGTTTGGAGAACTACACTAATGAGCAAATTGAAGTCATCCAACTCAATAAAAAAAAAAAAAAAGTATTCTATAATATTGTCAGTGGTGAAGAGTATGAGAAAATATCCTCCTGTGATACTACAAAAGAAATGCAGGATAAGCTAGAAGTTATATATGAAGGCACTGACAAAGTCAAATAAACTATTGTCAGTCTTTTTTAATATAAATATGAGTTATTCCAAATGAAGGAAGCCAAATCCATTGAAATCGTATTTTTTTCTTCTAAGTAAAATTATCAGAGAGATCAATGCTTCTAGAAAAACCTATCATATGGTTGATCACATAAGAAGAATCCTCAAAAGTCTGCCCCTTAGTGACATGCTAAAGTAGTTGCTCTAGAAAGTATGAATCCAATACTCTTACATATTATGAAGTAAGAGGTGATCTCATTACTTTTAGAAAGGCACATCTCAACAAATGCAGACATGATGATAGCAAGAAAAACATAATTGCTTTAAAGCTATAGAAAAAGACAAAGGAGAAGCAGAACTTGGTAAAGATGAAGTTGCCTCGAATAACAGATCTTTTGTAGAATTATTCAGGTTATCCAAAAACAATAGAAGAGGTAAAAAAAACTTTTCAAAGGGAAGTTACATCACTGATCAAAGCAAGAACAATGGAAAATGATATGGATGTGGTAAATATGAATAGATTGCAAATAATTTTTAAGAAGCAAAGAAAAGTTACTTCGAAAACATCAAAAAACAAAGCTTTCAGCAGCTGAAGTGATGGAGACAGTTTTGATAATGAGAACGATGAAATAGTCAGAAAATATTTCATGGCAATCGGAGAATCCAGTGAGGTAAAAACTAAAACCTGTGAAAACTGTGTTGAACTTTAGAAACTTTTGAATTGTGCCATAGTGGATTTAAATCGTGTTTTTAATGACTTTATAAATCTTCAAAGAGAAAAGAAAGATTGAGAAATAAAATTTGATGACAGTAAATAGAAAAAAAATTCTTCAAAAAGAAATACATGAATTACAAATGCAACATAATTGAATGCACAAATCTTTTGGTCGAAGCTCAATTATATTTAACCAGTCGACTCATACAAATAAGTCAACTAATAAATAATTTATCAGTGACAATCTGGTTTCTAGCGAAACTTATTACAATTGTAATAAAGATAATCAGTCGACTCGCACTAGCAAGTCCACCAAATTTAAGTCACAGAGTTATAAACCTAGTTCTAGCAAGTTAATTCATCTATCAGTCACTAAAGAGCCCTTTTCTCAATTTTGTTATTACTATGGTAAATCCGGCCATAACCACTATAAGTGCAAGTTTCGTTTTGCATATTCTCCTGGAGGGGCTTGCACACCTAAAAGTAATTCTAGTAATTCAAAGTCTAATCCTAAAGGGTCTAAGATAACTTGGGTACTTAAAAGAAATCAATTACTCTATCTAACAAAAACACCACAAGAAGTCAAAGAAAAAATAATATCTTGATAGTGCGTATTCAAATCACATGATAAGAGACAAAACTTGTTCAAATCAGTTGCAGATTTAAAAAGAGGAATTATACAATTTGGAGACAACTCAAAAGGAACAGGAACAAGTATAATAACAATTAATTATAATGAATCATGTGATATTACTAATGTTTATCTTGTAAAATAATTGAAGTACAACTTCTTGAGCATAAGTAAACTATGCGACTAAGAACTTGAGGTACGATTTAGAGTGACAAGCTGTGTAATTAAAGATAACTATGGAGAGGATTTACTACCTAGAAGCATAGACAAAAATGTATAAATCTTGGATTCAGTCAAAAATTCAAACAAACATATCTGTCTGGCCTCAATCTCAGAAGATCCATTGGTTTGGCATAAGAAACTTGCTCATTCAAGCATGTGTCTCATTGATATCACGCCCCGAGCCTACCTCCTTGATGTACCATGGGACCCTGAGAGCAAAAATTATTTCAAGCTAACCATTGGCCTTAGCATAACTTAAATATAAGGATAAACATATAGATATAGTGGCAGCTTAAATGAAAAAATGAGCACTAAATCTGTATAATAAATGAATTTGAGAATAATAATCTAAATCAATGAATACTACTACCTGACTATGTATGAAAAGTGTAATGACCTTTTCTATCATTATATGTGAGCTAATTGTACAAGAAATCGGATTAGAAATCTTTTTGATTGGGAATAGAAAATTTTAGGCTAGACTAGTCTCAGATGAAATCTGAGCAAGATAAAGTCTAGAGAAATATGGGTAAGAATTGGGTGAAATGATTAAGTCTAATCTTATTATTCTATTAGATAAGGAATTAAGGAGTTCATAGGACTTTTTGGAACTGAATTCGGGTAAGTAGAACTCCCGATATCGAACTTGACGTAAAGAGGTTGATCCGAGACGTCATGGTTTGAGGGTGTGTTGTGAAATTGGCAAACCTTGGAGGATTTCCAACTTGAGGCACCCGCTATAAGGGGTAACTAGTTGATACCACACCGCTTCTATAGCGGGAGTCAGAGGCGGTTAGCTCCGCTATTGCGGGAGGCTGCCACTATGGCGATACTGCTTTAGCGGGATTGGGCCACTATAGCGGGATTAATCACTATAAATGTAAAAAATTCCCCAAAAATGTTCATTATTTCCTGAGAATATTTTTGGGAGGGCTGTGGATATTTTGGGCAAATTCTACCAGTTTTCCACCAAAAATCTTCGTTGAGGTAAGTCTTTTATCCCCGCTAACTAGTATTACAATTCCTTGTTTGTAAAATTGCTGGTTTTCAGGTCTTGGAGAGGGTTTAGCTTACCCTAACTATAAAAATCTGGTGTATAAGGGATAATGGGATATAAAACCTTTGGGTTTGATTAAAAGTGGTTTATTCATGATTGCATAACCATAGTTTGCTAGTATAATCATAAAATTGGTAGTTTCTAGGTGAATTATTGGTGGGAAAGCCCTGGTATAGGTGGAATGATCATGAAATTAGCCTGAAGTTTTGGAATTAAGATGTAATCTGGGAATATTTAGTCCATTTGGGTTGATTTTGTCTTTACATTTTGTTCTTAGACCACAATCAGGCTAGAGTTGCAAGAAATGAGAAAGCTCAGGTCCAGTAGGGCATTCAAGCTTGGATTGAGGTAGGTGATGGTTATTGTAATGCAAATTCGTGATGTTTGCATTATAACTATTTCTTTTGTATTACTTGCACTATGTGTGTTCTGGAAAAAGGGAATAAGTGTTAGTGATATCGTAAGCGTCAGTCTCATGAAATGAACTTGTTTTAAATACTTGTTGGTTGTACAAGTATGGTATGCATTTCATTGTGGTTGTGATTATTGTGATATTTGTAATTCTTCGGTTGGTTTGGGTACCATTCCTGGTACAAATTTTTGGTTGGCTCGGGTACCACACTTGGTACAGGTTATTTATTGGTTGGCTCGAATACCACGCCTGGTACAGATTTATTTATGGTTGGCTCGGGTACCATGCCTGGTACGGGTTTGATTTTTTTATGTGTATTAGTTCTATGAGTGAATTGGGTTTATTTATTGTGATGTTATTATTACATGTTGGTCCATGAGTGGACGGTTTGGTATGTTTAAGTGTTAAGGTGGTTTCTTGAGTAAATCAAAATTACATGTTGAATGCCATAGATGATGTCCTAGGGATCATTGGGTGGTCCGGGTTGCTATTACTTATGAGTTTTGGACATGTTTATTATGGTGGATAAGTCAGGTTGATGATTGAGAGTCTTGCTTACTTGTACTTGACTTTATTTATACAAGTTGTCCTGTTTTAATAAGTTATGGTTGTTTGTTCATATTTCATATCTTGGAATTGGTCGATGATCCTACCAGTACACTGTTGTTCTTGTGTACTGATATTGCACTTGTTCTTCTTTTTTTGAGTAGAGGGCATATTCCAGTGGCTGTTTTGAGACTTCAATTGTGATCCACTCGACATCTGAATTCAAGGGTGAGTTACATCTTTTGGGCTACTATGGATTCATCTACTTGTTCTAGTCCCTTGTTTGGACTTAGATTTCTTTTGTTTTGGGGTTGCATCCCTGTCTTCTACACATGTTTTAGAGTTTTGGTACATGACTTTCAGATTCTAGTGGATTATTTTCGCAGGTTTTACTATTTTGCTAAGGTAAAAAGTGAATCTTGGATTATTTATTGAATTTGGTTTTAGTTGCTTAGTTTTTGGTTAAGTGATGGCTTGGTAAATTGGTTCTCCCACCAGAGGTCTAGAGTGGGTACCACCCGCGGTGGTTTAGGTCGTGATAAAAATCCTCTAAAAAGTAATAAGATGGGTTGTTGGGACAAGATCCCCAACTAACTCTAAGTACTAAAATAAACCATGAAAAACATCGAAAAGCTCATAAGAAGTCCTCGAATGATGAGGACTCACTAACTCTGACTGGAAGACCTGTTGTATTTGGCCACGAGCCTGGGAAAAAGCGTTGGGATCTACATCATGATATGATACAACACAAAGAGGTATATGGTAAGTAATATGGAATGTACTAAGTATGCGAGATATGCATATATCGTGATAAAACATACTTGAAAGCACACTTAAAACTGAAATCATGCAATAGTAGCAAAAGTTGTAGTATAATGACTCAAAGTAAAATAATAAGTTGAATACATGTTTTATAGTTATAAGACATAAGTAGTAAATCTAATCTTGAAAGCTAAAAGTCATGTAAACTTATTAAACTTAAAGTCATTTTAGTAGGGAGTTTCTCGTAACCGACATAGACCATGTGAGCTACATGGAATCCAACTTCTGAACCCTAGTTGGCAGAGCTGTCCGATACCTTGTCAGGGTATAAGACCATGTTTAGAGTGGAACCACTATCATGAGCCCATTGGGCTAGAGGAGGCGGTCTCAACTAACGAGGACCCTCTTAACCTACGCTAGCAACGTAATTTTCAAACCTGGGTTCTCTGGAACCCTTATCCTTTCGGTGCTAACTACTACTCCCAAAATCATACCATAGATCTCATATGTATCATCCATATATATTAAAAGTATAGCATGGACCTAGTTCAAAATACATGTTCTTACTAAATTTCATAACTTGAGGAACTAGGTATGTTATTTTCATAAACACTTGAGGCCATGTTATCTGAACATGCCACTTCTTCATAAAAAAAAAGGTAAAAATTATGCTAAGTTTGTTCTTCAATTCATGTAATTAGGAAACACTTGTAAAAACTAATGCAAAATCATGTAAGTAGGAATAGAAATCATATTACACTATAGAGAAATTAAATTTACAGGAATTTGCATAATTGTGTAAGAACCATAACTTTATAAATTTATAAAAATCAGCATAAAACATTAGGTTTTGGGTATAAGGGTGAAAGGAAACCATTATTGAATACCCACATGCTTGAACTTGGAAGATTCCCTAGCTAACACTTGAAGGTAGAGAATTGGAGAAGGAACCCTAGGTCTTGAAGCTTGAGAGAATGACTTTTTCATCCTTTCTGAATTTTGATCATGAAAATTTGACTAAGTTATAATAAAACGTATCTAATTTGGCCTAAAATGACTTAGCATGGGAGTTAAAAGAGTGAGAAATTATAAAAATAGCCCTGAGAAATGAGTTTAAAAAGTCATTAATTTTTCTAATGCAGGGCTTCGTGGACATGAACCATGATCCGTCCACAGCTCATGGATAGGGGTCGTAGTTCTAGGGGAATTTTCTAGACTGCGGGTCTGACTTCCATGAGTGTGGTCCATGGCTCGTGGATCATTCCACAGCCTATGGAACCCTAGCGTGGTCCTCAGACAAAAAGTGAAGGCTCTGGTCTGACTTTCATGAGTGGAGTCCACGGCTCAAAGACCCTTCTACGAGCCATGGATCCATCTCATGGACCTGACCTAAAATGTCAGGTCATAGTTTGATTTTCACGAGCACACTCCACGGCTCATGGACTGTTCTACTTCTTATGGACTTTGCTCTTGGAACCATTCTGTCTTTTGACAGCTTGACACTTAGGATTTTTGGTCTGGTTCTTAGCTTAGAATTTTTGGGGTGTTACAATATCTCCCCTTGGGATCATTTGCCCTCGAATAAAGACTAACAAATCTGAGATGGATTCATGAGATATGCATACATACAGGGAGTATAAAAATAGCTAATAGAACATGAAGATGAGTGGATGCTAATGAGGAATCTGAGGATACTAAAGAGGAACTATTACCTCAAGCTGAAGCTGAATCGGAAGGAAAGAGGTGAGGGTACTTGGTCATCATGGCTGCTTCTGCTTCCAAAGTAGCTCCCTCAACTGACTGGTTCCTCCAAAGAACTTTCACTGAAGCAATTCCTTATTCCTAAACTTACAAAACCTAATGGTCAAGAATCTCAACTAGAACCTCTTCGTAAGAGAGACTACCCTTCACACCCACACTCTCTAATGGCACACCTAAAGTCATATCACCAACACACTTCTTCAACAGGGACACATGAAATATTGGTGCACCGATGCTAACTCTGCAGGTAACTCTAACTCATAAGCCACCTTGCCAACTCTCCTCAAAATCCTATAGGGACCTACATACTGGGTTCCCCTTCTTACCAAACCTCATCACTCCCTTCATAGGTGAAACCTTAAGAAACACCCAATCATTAACTACAAACTCTAAGTCTCTTATCCTCACATCTGCATAAGATTTCTGATGAATTTGGGCTACCTTCAACCTCTCCCTAATAGGCTGAACCTTTTCCATAGTTTCATGAACTAAATTTGGCCCTATCAAAGCAGCTCCACCTACCTCAAACCAACCAATAGGTAATTTACATCTCCACCCATAAAGTGCCTTATATGGAGCCATCTGAATGCTAGAGTTGAAGTTGTTATTGTAAGCCAACTCTATAAGAGGTAAGTGATCATCCCAATTACCTTTGAAATAGAGCAAACAAGACCTCAACATATCCTCTAAGGAATGGATGGTAGGCTCTTCCTGCCCATTTGTCTGCGGATGAAATGTTGTGCTGAGATTCACTTGAGTACCAAGACCTTTCTGAAAATATTTCCAAAATTGGAATGTAAACTGAGTGCCTCTATGTGAGATGATAGACAAGGGAAACTCGTGCAACCTGATTGTCACACCCCAAGGTTATCCCCTAGACATAACACGGGACTTAGGATCACAAGTGACTCCAAGCTAACCCTTGGTCTTAGCATTACGTAAGCAACATAATGACAATCATAGCGGAAGCATAAATAACAGAAGTAGGCAATCCAACTAAGCATAAGATAAAGGTCTAAAAGTAAATAAATCTGAAACATCAAATATTGAATGTATAACTATGTCTGAAAAGCCTCTAAATCTGACATAATGAGTTGTTGGGACAAGACTCCATCTAACTCTAAGTACTGAAGAAAAGACATCTACTAACAAAGAATCATACTAGTCCTCGAAATATGAGGACTGACCAACTCTGACTGGAAATCCTGCTGGGTCTAGCCATGATTCTGAGAGTGAGCACCTGAATCTACATCATCAAAGGATGCAATACAAAGAAGTATGTGATTAGTACTATTGAATGTACTGAGCATGTGAGAGATATATAAATTGTAGTTAAACATGCTTAAAACATACTTAAAGCTGAAATTATAGAATCATAATAATATTTGTAATGTAATGACTCAATGTAATATCATGAGCTAAAACAAAGTTATAATCATAAGTCATCAGTAGTACGTTTGAAATTTGAAAGCAAAGAGTCAAATACATTAAAAGCTTTAAACCATTTATGTGGGAGATTCTCATAATCGACATAGACCATATAAGCTATATGGAATCCAGTGTGCTACCTTACACCGAAAAAGGTTGTCCTAATCGGCCGAGGTTAGAACCATATACTAAGTGTTGACACCCAATTTTGACCTCCCTATACATTTCTCGGGCTGTTATTCTAAAAATAATAATTATTTTAAATATTAATTTATTTTAAATTTTACTTGATAAATTACGTATTAACACTTTAAAATTAGTATATAAATATATAATTATTCTCTATTATTACTATTTTTTATCATAAATTTCATATGATATTACATGTCATATACGTAATTTATTCTTTTGTTAAAATAATTTATCTTTTGATAGTTATCGTTAATTATTATTTTTATCTACTAAATTCTATATACGTAGTAGTTTGTTTATTAAATAGCCGTCCGAATTCAATTTCTAATCTCAAATTATTTAAATCCTAGCCCCCTTTCTACCCAATTTATTTCAATTTTAGCCTAATTGGGCTAAATTGGCCCAATCTTAAATCCCAAGTCTGATTCAATCTCAGCCGTTGATCGAATACGATCAACGGCCGAGATCAAACCTCTTGTCTTCTTTCCTTTTAAGCAACACACCCCTAACCCTAAACCCCATTCCATCACTCTCTCTCTAAACTCACCAGCCGCCTCTCTCTCTCCCCTCTCTCTGCCGCCATCATCTTCCACCGCCTCTTCTCCTCTCAACTCACCACACCACCGCCTTCATATCCTCTACCATCAACCCTCTTCTCCGTCCACCATGCCGCCACCCTTGCCTCTCTCTTCCAATATACAACACCACCCTTCACCTCTGCCTCTCTCTTCCTCCTCGTCGGAGTCACCAATGAAGCAGCGGTGAGTACCGCTCCATTTCTGGTGCCCGACCGGCGAAGCTTCACCGCCTCTCTTCTTCTCTCCACTATCGCTCACCACCATCTCCTCTCTCAACTCCCTTCATCGCTGCCTCGTTCTCCGGTGAAACCCCACAAAATAGAAACCCAAACCCCCTCTCCATTGGCACTATTAAAATCGGAGGTCTCCTTTTTCTCCGACGAACGGCGGAGGATTCCGACGAATAAAATAACGGATCTTGCAGATCCGACTGAGGTTTCACCTGTGTTGCGATTGGTGCTCGGGTGTATCATATTCTGCTTCATCTCATTCTCTCGTATTACAGGTTCTAAATCCATTTATGAGGGTTTTGTGCATGTTCATTTGATTTCACAGATTTGTGACTGACCACTTATGCCGATTACAGTATGTGGAAAATCATGTTTTTTTTACGAAGTCGCTATAAATTTTTATTCTGAAAGTTCTTATGAATTTACTTTGTTGTGAAACGGTTGTCTAAGCATGCCTAATTACCATGTCTTATGGCAAGTATGAAAATGACGGATGATTTGTTTAATATTCCTTTCTCGTGTTATGGCTGGCTGTTGGTTGGGAAATACAACCTATATTCCTGTCTGGGGAACTTATACTTACTTCCGAGTCTTAAAAGTCTCGCTATTTTCCCTCTTTGATTAACTCTGAAATCTGCTGCGCTCATTACTTGTTCATTTTGGATTATAATTGATTCATTCCAAGCATGATTTTGCATTTCATTTATGATTAGAATAGCCATGTTATTTATTTATTTGTGGCAAATTGGTCTTCCTGCCTTTCTCCTTTCGGATTCAAATTGGAGACAACTTGATACTTGATTATCCTTGATAAATTCTATTGTGTAATTGATTGACCACATCATGTAATCATCCCTTTGAGTGATTTTCCTTCCTTTTGTGGATTAAAGTAGATTTAGTACTTAGACAATTTTGGTATATGTTGACTTGATTGGTGCAATTGCTTAATTCCACAAAATGGATTATAATGAGAAGAGACAGACTGCATGAAATATTTACTATTTTGAATTTCAGACAGCTTTGGTTATGAAACACTTTAATATTGATTGTCCTTCCTTTAGAGGATTATGTGACTGATTTTGGCTACTAATTGCTTCTTCCCTTAAGTCTCTGGTTGTGACAGCTTGTTACTTGCTTAATTATGATAAATTTAGCATGATTCTCTATTCTTAACTGATTTAGCCCATCTGTTTTAAGGAAACAATCTCCCATGATTGGTTTTCATTGCTCTTTTCCTAATTTAAACAGCTCTTATTCTCTTCTTATGGTAAATTTGTCATGAATTGAATTGACCATTATAATTAAGGTAAAGATTTTCCTTGATTCACTATTTGAATTATTCCCTTCCTTTAACTGAGTCCCCTACTTTCACTATAAAAAAGGATTCTTCTTTTTCATTTCGAGGGGAGACTTTACACACTACTCACTCTCATATTTTAGAATTTTTCTTCTTGGCTGATAAGTTGACTGATTGCTAAGTGTGGGACTTCGAGTATTCTCTTGTTTGTTTGCGGTTAACTGGTTAGTTTCTATCGATGTAGATTTAAATTTATATACATGATCACTTGTAACTTTAAATATGTGTATTAGTCCATCTATGCTTATCTATGCTTATCTATAAATCATTAGAGAGCATGTCTATAGGATTGCACCTAGACTTTACTTCTTGTTGGCTTGATCTGTTTTCTTTTGTGCTTTAGTCATGAACCAGTGTTACTTGTTAAAAGATTAGATATTGCTTGTTCGCATAGTGACTGCTCGATTATATTTGGTTATGTCTTGGCTGCCCGATTATGTTTGGTTATGTCTTGGTTGGTTTTCGTGTTATTTGGAGGAATACGGAGGCCCTAATGCATTCATGCTCCTTGACATAAGCACTGCCTAGGGTCCTTGAGACCCTCAGGAACTCTGACATGTCAAGGCCTGGTTTAAGGGTTGTATTAAGGTCCTCCGAGTCCTATGTTCTACATGTTTGATAGGTTCTTGTTGGCTGTGAAGAGTTGTTCGGGATCGGGATTTCTGAATATCGGGATAGCCTGTTCTTTAGCTTTAAATTCTGTTCATTATTTCGGTCTGTAATAATTTATTGTAAAACTCTGACGATAAATGAAATACTTTAGGGGACTGCAACGGGGGAGGGGCAAACTACGTGCTACTTGCTTTAATTGTAAATCATAGAAATCATGCCTATAGGATTTCTATTAACTTCATTTGTTAGAAATTATGCCTATAGGAGTTGTATTAACATCGTTTGTTAGAAGACATGTTTTAAGTTTTAAAATCAGAAATCACGTCTATAAGACAAATTCATTTCGACTTTCTAAATTATTTGGCCATCGTTTTAGCATGTTAACATCAGTTTAGGCATCTTCAAAATAAAATAGGTAACGATTTGGATGTTAAAAGTAGTTTCAGCATGTTAAAACCTGTTTCAGCATATTAAGTTACTTGTTTATCAATCTCAGCATGATTAAATTAGTTCTCGCAAGTCAAAAATAAGGATTACTATAAAGTCAGTTTTCGGTTCTGTTTAGTTGCCATGTTTATAAGATAAAATATGTTTCAGCATTTATGATAGTTAGCTACCATGTTTTAAGTTGTAAAAAATCAGTTTCAGCATATAAATAACAAAGTATGTTACCATGTTTAAAATCCGCTTCATCTTTAGACAAAATAAGAATCATGTCTAGTTTAAAATAGATTTCAGCATCAGTGTTCTGAGTACTTCAGAGAAGCATGCCTATAGGTTTTAATTCTGTTTCAGCATAAACTGCTAGACATTATGCTTATAGGACAATCAATTTTCTGCACATCCAACTTAGATAACTTGCCTATAGGATTCAAACCTATTTTTCGCATTAAATAACTAGATGGTTAAATAATATGGCTATAGTATTCAAAGCAGTTTCACTGGTTCAATTGGAAACCCCGCTTATAAGTCAAAAACTGTTTCCAGCATATTAGTTCATCTGGTTGTTAATTTCAGCGTGTCAAAACCAATTTCAGCATGATAAACTGCTAGATATTATGCTCATAGGACTTAATTAATAAATTTCTGCATTAGGGATCATGCCTGTAGGTTTAATCATACGAAAGTGTTAATGTTTGAAGTATGTTAATCACTTAGTTATCTTTAATTAATTAAGAGGCTTCTATGAAACCATTTTGTGCTACTTGTTTTAAAGTCCATCTATGTTTTGTATGACGCTAATCTCGAGTCTCAATAAGTAGCCTTGGAATTTTATTGTCTAGACCCATATCCAAATTAGTAGTCCAATGCCTCTTGGACATTAAGTTGGGACGGGTAGGCATATTAAGGTACGCTAGATTTTTCATTTCTTTAGTACGCTCCTAGGAATGATAATCTTAATAACCAACTTAGGTGGGTAGATAGACGGATATGATGGAAATTGACCTGAGCAGAATACGACAATATCTTTGGAATTGTCTCCGATAATAAGCCGGGCGCTGATCCGAATAGGTTAAAATTAACCCAAGTTTGTTTCTTTCTATTTGTTTGGGGTAGTTAACTAAATCACTTAGTAATTAGGTCTCTTTTCCTATATCATTGTGTCACTTCTGACTTCTCGCTTATCTGATCTTTTCGTTTATTTATTTACTTGTGTTAATTAATGATTGATTTTCTCACTTAGAATTTAGTAATTAAATTAGCTTAAATACTTGTTTAAAAATAAAATTTTATTTGTTTAATTACATAGTCTTTAGTTTAATTAATCGACTTATTATTTATCACCTATTCCCACATAAATAACGAATCCGGCAGGGACCCACATTTGTGGACCTCGAAAGGTGCTTAACACCTTCCTTTCGAGGTAACTTGAACCCTTACCCGATTCTCTGGTTGCGTAGACTTAAAAATCTAATTTAGTTGTAGTTAGAACGGCGCCCTAACGCGCCTTAAATTCGTTAGGTGGCGACTCTTCACGCTCTCTTCCTAAAAAGAGAGTTGTCACGTCGAATACCCGCTTTTCCGCGAGGAAAAACGGGGCGCGACAGAATGGCGACTCTGCTGGGGACATTTAGGTTCTAACCATTACGGGTTTGTATTTTATGTGGGATTTCGTGTTTTATTTATCTTTGTAGGATTGAATTTATTTATTTTTCTTCAAAAGGGAAAATTTATGATCAGTCCCTTTTCCTTTCTCCCTTATTTGTTGCCTTAAATAACCGAGTTTGTTTCATGCTTAATATCTTTTCTTATTCTCCCTACGTGTTTTCTTACTAGTATTTCATGATTAATTTATTTATTTTGTCCAGTTATTTAGTATATCTCATGATTTCCTTTCCCTTTATTTATTTACTTTTATTTTTTGATCTTGCTTTATTTATGTTGTTATTGTTTCGTTAAACTGTTCATGTGTTATTGTTTTTCACTATATGCTACATGTTAATGCTTTTCATAACTGTCATTCCGCTCATATCTCTCCCACTTGGGAACTTCACACTTTCACACACTATACACGTGAGTTGTGCCTTTGCACTTCTCCAAAATTCTTTCAATACCCATTTAGAGAGTTGGCATAAACGTGGGGTGAGCGGATAGTTTTGCTACCGTGTGACCACGTGCCTCCTCGCATAGAAAACCTTGAGTCCGTGTCTATCCAAATCTCAGAAACTTAGGATAGTGTTGTATCCACCCCTTTATAAGTCATGCATGCATCAGCCATAGGTGGTTTGGCCCTAGGAGCCAACCCGCGAAATTAGCAGCCTCCTTATTGTCAAAGGATTCCCATCAATCCAAAGACAAATAATCATATTATGTGCTAAGTGATCATGACAAATTAATCCAAGCCAGTTTAATATGAAAGGTTTAGAAAAGTTTGTTTTGTTTCTCTTTCAGGTTGTAGAATGGAAGGCACACCGGCGTTTCCCAACACTAGGATGGTTGTGGGTGTTCCCCACAAATTAAGGAGATGGTGGGAAGATATGAAGAAAGAACATGGGACCCTGAAAGGGTCATTTTCAAGTTTAGCGACTTTGAGCTAGCACCGACCGTGGAAGAGATTGGAGGCTTCTGAATTTAGGATTTTCCCTTGTCATCCCGCTTTCCCCTAGCTTTACTTTCTTGTTTTTCCATTTCCGCAAAGAATTATCGTAGATCAAAATTTGATTTAATAAATGGTTTACTTCGTTTATTATCTGACTCTAAACTCTGACTAATATTTAAAGGCTGGCTTGGATTAAAATGTCATGAATCATATATGTGTCGTTTTAGGCCTACCTCTGGCTCAACGAGGCCCCTTGCATTTAGGACGTTTATTTTTCGCAATCAATGTGTTTATCTTTAGAATAAATATCTTACTACTAACTTGGTTTCTGTTAATTTTGTCTTACTCTTACTCCCTTCCCAAAGGTTGATTTGTGCATGCTGAGATATCATACTAGATCGAAAGGGACTCCTCCTCCTCCTCCCCCGAGTCCAAATCGTGAAAGAAAGGATAAAATGAGTGACAATAGTGCTAGTAAGAGTAAGGAAGTCTCGGAAAGTGTTGGTGGAGAACGTGATGAGCTGATCTTACGAATGGAGCAAAGAATCATTGACTTACAGGATGAACTAGCGCAAGTTCGTAATTTGGCCAAGTTGTCCTTCACTTTGAACAGTCCTCGTGACCTGACGGTCGAGGACGATACCGCCGCAAAATTTCAAACCCTACCCAATATATCGCAACCACAAAATGACTTGCAGCATACTTACATTCTTCCAAGGACTAGCCAATGTCCTCCACCAATATATCCTACCCTCTCAGCTCCACAAAACTCCCAAACCACTCCAAATATAGTCCCTACCCACGTCCCGGGAAATCATAACCTAAACCCCATATACGTGGAAACTGCTCCTTTTGTTCAGCACCAGTTTGAGCCAGAGCCTTCAGAAAAAGACCGGTTAATACAGAACATGGTCGAAAAGCTGGAGCAGGTCACCAACAGACTGCAACATATAGAGGGCATTAGAGGGGTGAAGGGTCTGAATTATGAAGACCTATGTATGCACCCAGACGTTGAATTACCAGAGGGGTACAAACCTCCCAAATTTGAGTTATTCAACGGGATCGGGGATCCCAAAGCACACTTGAGAATGTACTGTGATAAGCTGGTAGGAGGAGGAAGAGATGAGAAAATACGGATGAAGCTGTTCATGAGAAGCCTTACCGGGGAAGCCTTAACCTGGTACATTGAGCAGGATACCGGAAAGTGGTCCAAATGGATAGACATGGCCTCCGATTTTGTAGAACGATTTGGATTCAACATGGACAACGCCCCAAATTGGTTTTACATTCAAAACCTGAAGAAGAAGCCTAATGAATTGTTTCGGGAATATGCCTTGAGATGGAGAGCTGAAGCGGCCAGAGCCCGACCTCCAATGGACGAGGCTCAAATGAAAGATTATTTTATTCGGGCCCAGGAACCACAGTACTACGAAAAGATGATGCTCATTACGGAAAAGAGTTTCGCCGAGATCATCCAGGTCGGGGAAAGGTTAGAGGAAGGCATCAAAAGTGGTAGCATTATCAATTTGGAGGCTCTACAGGCTACCAGTAAGTCCCTACAATCTGGAGGAATTGCTGAAAATCGAAAGAAAAAAGAGGTGGGGGCTGTGATGATGGCACAAGATTTCAAAACACCGCTCATTTCCCAAACTCCTACAACCCATCCTCCACTATACCAACAATCTCCATACCCTATCCCTCTTTATCAAATGCCTACATACCCATACCAAATTTCCTCTCACCCCGTTTATAGTGCCCAGCCTTCTCAATTCCAATCTCCCCCACCTAATCCAAATTACAGACCCCGAGCCAATTTTGAGAAAAGGCCAGTCAAGCAGTATACTCCTTTGGCTGAACCAATTGCCCAGTTGTATGAAAGATTGAGGGTAGCTGGCCTCATCACTCCCGTTCTCGCTTTACCTGTAGACACTCAGGCCAAATGGTATGACCCTAACAAAGTCTGTGCGTACCATTCATGGATGAAAGGTTCACATACTACTGAAGTATGCCACTCATTGAAGGATCGAATTCAGAGGCTAATTGATACAAAGGTTATTCAGTTGAAAGACCCGGCTCCAAACGTCACCAACAATCCGCTCCCAAATCATCAGGTCAACATGTCGGAAGTTGGAGAGGCAGTGGATCTAGAAGGCTCTATTTAGGTTATCAAGAAAGAAAGGGATGTTGCTCAGATGGTAGAGCACTCGTACTAGCAGAAATGGACGGTGAAGTGTGGCCCAAGCCTATCAATTCCGACGCTGTCAAGAGATACTTCATCTGAGAAATTAAGAGAAAGTTATTTCTGTTATGCTTCCTTACCTTGTAAGTGGAACTACGTTCGACCTGATTCCCGTTTAAGAGGGATACGTAGGCGCTCCTATGGAGTTCGGTCTTATCATAATAAAACCTTTCATTTTCCCTCTATCAAGCATTATAACTGGGGCAGAATTTTTGAGAGGATCTCAAAAATTCCATCTGAAAAGCATTACCATGAATCGTAAGACTGGGGCAGGAAATTTTGAGGGAACCTCAAAATTCGCAGCAAGCGATCGCTCGTTCTACAAAATCTTCTAGCCGAGAGACAAGTTCTACACTGGGGCAGAAATTTTTGAGAACCCTCAAAAATTTCATCGGAGCTGCACTCCAAACGCAAAGACAATAAGATGTCACGGGTTATGATTTCCCTTTTCAAAGCAAGTTATCTCAAAATTCTATTTCAAAGATCATTCATTTATTTGCTCGAGCGAGTGCCCGAAGAGAGTGCGACGGCCCGCAGACACATAACAAGGAGGACAGATGCACCCAAGAGCAGATGCACAAATCAACCTCCCCTTTTTACAAATTAACAATTTTTCTTTGAACGCAGGACTAGCAGGTACAAATCCGAGAATTGTCTCAGCAGCATCAAGGCAAACACCGTCATCAAAATATGGCAAGAAAGCTAAGCTACTCTATCCCCTCAAAGAAGAATTGCATTAAGCCCAAAAATTATATTTGGCTCGAAAATTACATTCAGCCCGAGATTGCATTACGCCCGAGATGACTTTGGCCCGAGATTACATTTGGCCCAAGAATTATATTTGGCCCAAGAATTACATTTTTTGCCCGCTATATGTGTCCCGAGACTGCATTTGGCCCGATAATTATATTTGGCCCGAGAATTGCATTTGACCCGAGACTGCATTTGGCCCGAGAATTATATTTGGCCCGAGAATTGCATTTGTCCCGAGCTTGCGTTATGCCTAAGAATTATATTTGGCTCGAGAATTATATTTGCCCGAAAAGTGCATTTGAGCCCGAGATTGCATCAAGTCCGAGATTGCATTAAGCCCGAGAATTACATCTGGCTCGAGAATTATATTCTGCTCGAGAATTGCATTTGGCCCGAGCTTGCATTAAGCCTGAGAATCATATCTGGCTCAAGAATTATATTTGGCCCGAGATTGCATTTGGCCCGAGAATTATATTTGGCCCGAGAATTGCATTTGTTGGCTCGAGATTGCATTTGGCCCGAGATTGCATTGTGCCCGAGATTGCATTTTGGCCCGAGATTGCATCATGTCCGAGATTGCATTTGAGCCCGAGAATTGCATTTGGCCCGAGATTGCATTAAGCCCGAGAATTACATCTGGCTCGAGAATTATATTTGGCCCGAGAATTGCATTTGGCCCGAGATTGCATTAAGCCCGAGAATTGCATTAAGCCCGAGAATTGCATTTGAGCCCGAAAATTGCATTTGGCCCGAGATTGCATTGTGCCCGAGATTGCATTAAGCCCGAGAATTACATTTGGTTCGAGAATTATATTTGGCCCGAGAATTGCATTTGAGCCCGAGAATTGCATTTGGCCCGAGATTGCATTTGGCCCGAGACTGCATCATGCCCGAGATTGCATTTGAGCCCGAGAATTGCATTTGGCCTGAGCTTGCATTAAGCCTGAGAATTATATTTGGCTCGAGAATTATATTTGCCCGAAAAGTGCATTTGAGCCCGAGATTGCATTTTGGCCCGAGATTGCATTATGCCCAAGATTGCATTGGCCCGAGAATCGCATTGTGCCCGAAATTGCATTGTGCCCGAGATTGCATTAAACCCGTGACCGCATCGAATCATGACAAGCTACCATGGAACAAATTATTCATAAGCTACCAAAACGTCATGCTATGCCACTTAAAACATATACGCTTTCTTTAGTTCTGCATATCATGTTCCGAAGGTGTCATAGTCTAAAGGCATCATCTTCATGGCCTGCAGACATCATTTCATGGCCTAAGGATTTACTTTCTGCTCGTCATACTCCAAAGGCGTCATAGTCTAAAGGCATCATTTTCATGGCCTGCAGACATCATTTCATGGCCTAAGGATTTACTTTCTGCATATCATGCTCCGAAGGCGTCATAGTCTAAAGGCATCATTTTCATGGCCTGCAGACATCATTTCATGGCCTAAGGATTTACTTTCTGCTCGTCATGCTCCAAAGGCGTCATAGTCTAAAGGCATCATTTTCATGGCCTGCAGACATCATTTCATGGCCTAAGGATTTACTTTCTGCTCGTCATGCTCCAAAGGCGTCATAGTCTAAAGGCATCATTTTCATGGCCTACAGACATCATTTCATGGCCTAAGGATTCACTTTCTGCTCATCATGCTCCAAAGGCGTCATCGTCTAAAGGCGTCATTTTCATGGCCCGCGGACATCATTTCATGGCCCGAGGATTAAATTTTACGTATAATGACCCTGAGACATCATCGCTAAAGACATCATTTTTTACCGTCTTAAGCAACCTTCCATAGTCTTAAAGGGAACCTGCATCGTGTTTTACTTTATTTATTATTTAAATGTTAATCCTTTATCTAGTTATAATAGAAATTGTAGGCACCGAAAGTTGAACAAGCCAAGAAACGAGATTAACCATCGTATTCGCTTTCAAAACACAACCTTTCTTATCCTTATATCACCAACACTGGGCCGTCGCTCGCATCCTATTCTCAGCTAATCGACTCGTGCCAACTGCGTCTTCGTGCGGAATTTCAGTTGTATATCTTCTCTAAAAGCCTCGTTCGTCTCTAAATATAGAACTACACATGGCCTGATTCCCGTAAAAAACAAGGATATGTAGGCGACTTGGAAACCGAAGTCTCGGCTGCAGCTCTTTTATAATTTCCCCTTGTTTATCCAATTTCGAAGAGCTACGCCTCCGATCGGACAAAATTGGCTACTCAGTCAACGTTCCTTGCCCGTCAATTCATCCTTCATTCCCGAGCAAGGAAGGGGCAGCTGTTGACACCCAATTTTGACCTCCCTATACCTCTCTCGGACTGTTATTTTAATAATAATAATTATTTTAAATATTAATTTATTTTACATTTTTTACTTGATTCATTAAATGAATTACGTGTTAACACTTTAAAATTAGTATATAAATATATAATTATTTTCTATTATTACTATTTTTATCATAATTTTCATATGATATTACATGTCATATACGTAATTTATTCTTTTTTTAAATAATTTATCTTTTGATAATTATCGTTAACTATTATTTTATCTACTAAATTTTATATCGTAGTAGTTTGTTTGCCGTCCGAATTCAATTTCTAATCTCAAATTATTTAAATTCTAGCCCCCTTTCTACCCAATTTATTTCAATTTTAGCCGAAATTGGACTAAATTGGCCCAATTTTAAATCCGAAAGTCTGATCCAATCTCAGCCGTTGATCTAATACGATCAACGGTCGAGATCAAACCACTTTCTTCTTTCCTTTTAAACAACACACCCCCAAACCCTAACCCCCATTCTCCTCCACCGCCCCCTCAAGCTCTCTCTCCTCTCTTTCTCCCTCCTCACCGCCGCCACCATCGCCGCTTAGCCTCGGCGGTCAGCAACAACGCCGGCACCACCCTCCCCCTTCGCTGCCTCTCTCTTCCTCCTCTTTCTCCTATTTCTACTCCGTCGGACCCGCCGACGAAACAGCGGCGAGTACCGCTTCTGGTTCTGGTGCCCGACCAACAAAGCTCCAGCCGACCAAACCCCATGAACACCACCCTCACCTCTTCACCTCCACCAAAAAATCACTACCAAAAACCACTAGACAAACCCCACCAGCAGCGGCGAAAACCCCACCGCCTCAATGTTGCTGCCACCATCTCCTCTCTCAACTCCCTCCATCGCTGCCTCGTTCTCCGGTGAAACCCCACAAAATAGAAACCCAAACCCCCTCTCCATTGACACTATTAAAATCCCAGAGGTTTCCTTTCCTCCGACGAAATTGAATGACGATTTTCTTGTCAGACCCGCCTGGGGTCACCCTGTGTTGCGATTGGTGCTCAGGTGTATCATATTCTGCTCCATCTCATTCTCTTGTATTACAGGTTCTAAATCCATTTATGAGGGTTTTGTGCATGTTCATTTGATTTTACGGATTTGTGACTGACCACTTATGCCGATTACAGTATGTGGAAAATCATGTTTTTACGAAGTTGCTATAAATTTTAGTTCTGAAAGTTCTTATGAGTTTACTTTGTTGTGAAACGGTTGTCTAAGCATGCCTAATTACCATGTCTTATGGCAAGTATGGAAATGATGGATGATTTGTTTAATATCCCTTCTCGTGTCATGGCTGGTTGTTGGTTAGGAAATACAACCTATATTCCTGTCTGGGGAACTTATACTTACTTCCGAGTCTTAAAAGTCTTGCTATTTTCCCTCTTTGATTAACTCTGTAATCTGCTGTGCTCATTACTCGTTCATTTTGGATTATAATTGATTCAGTCCAAGCACGATTTTGCATTACATTTATGATTAGAATAGCCATGTTATTTATCTATTTGTGGCAAATTGGTCTTCCTGCCTTTCTCCTTTCGGATTCAAATTGGAGACAACTTGATACTTGATTATCCTTGATAAATTCTATTGTGTAATTGATTGACCACATCATGTAATCATCCCTTTGAGTGATTTTCCTTCCTTTTGTGGATTAAAGTAGACTTAGTACCTAGACAATTTTGGTATATGTTGACTTGATTGGTGCAATTGCTTAATTCCACAAAATGGGTTATAATGAGAAGAGACAGATTGTACGGAATATTTACTATTTTGAATTTTAGACAGCTTGTTACTTGCTTAATTATGGTAAAATAGCATGATTCTTTTTATATTATTGGATTAGCTCATTTGCTTAAGGAAACAATTCTCAGGATTGACCTTTTAAAATATTCTTCTTCCTTTAATTACTCTCTTCTTAGGATAATTTGGGGCTAATTGATTTGATTAGGATAAAATAAAAAAAAATCTTAATTCATTTGGTTAAACTTATTTCTTTCCTTAATCCAAGTCTTATTCTTTCACTATAAAAGCAACCCTCTATTTGTATTATTTGGGGAGACTGGACAGACACTGCTACTCTTATATTTCTCTTAGAACTTCTCTTCTTGGTTGATAAGTGGTACTGATTGCTAAGTGTGAAGACTTCGAATATTTTTGCTATTTGCAGATAACTGGTTAGTGTTTTGTCGATGTAGATTTCAATTCATATGTATGTTACCTTTAGAATATGTATCCATCTGTGTTTATCCACGATTGTTCTGTGATTATGTTATAAAAGCATGTTTATAGGATGTAAATTCGGAATTTATTCTCTATTTGTTTGGCTTTGCATTGAGCTATTGAAACTGGTTGGTTTTGTCCTACTATGACTGCACTTGAATCTGTTATGTTTCATTTTGTGCTACTTTGGCGGAAACGGAGGCTCAAACACACCCCTACTCCCTGACATAAGCACTGCCTAGGATCCTTGAGATCCCCAGGAACTCTGACATGTCAGGGGCGGTCTTATGGGTTGTGATAGGTTCCTCCGGATCCTACTTTGACATGATCGGCAGGTTCTCTGTTGGCAGATGGGTATTACAATGAAGAGTTGTCCAGGATTTGGGAATCTCCAAGCTTTAGATCTGTTTATTTTATTCATTATTTTGGTCTGTAATAATTTATTGTAAAACTCTGATGATAAATAAGATACTTTAGGGGTTGCTACGGGGGAGGGGCAAACTATGTGCTATCTGTTTTAATCTGGCTGATAAAATTCACATAGAAACCATGCCTATAGGTATTAACTAAATGGATTGTTAATTTAATTTTAAATGTCATGTCAATAAGTTTAAAATGCGAAATGTCCAGCATGCTTGTAGTAATCTTGTATATGTGCATTCTGCCTACAATTGTCACATTTACTGCATGATTCATACAATTTCTAATTCTGCATGTTATTTGTAATTTTTGCCGATTTAATCTAAACATATTTAGCTACCATGCCTATAGGATTAAAAATATATGTTTTAATTAGTTACCATGCCATAAGTTAAAATCTGTTTTGATATTTAATTACCATATTGTAGGTTTAAAATCAGTTTCAACATTTTAGTAAACATGTCTTTAGGATTCAAAATTAGTTCTTTGCATCTAATCTAATTAATTACCATGTCATAAATTAAAATCTGTTTAGTATTTAGATATCATGTTTTTTTTTAGGCTTAAATCAGTTTAGCATGTTCAAGGTCATCTCGCACATTATAAACATGTTCGTAATTTTACTTTCGGTTTATGTTCGATACTGTATGTAGTCAGCTGTAATTTGGTGTATTAATCAATTTAAACCAGTCAGTAACCATGCTGTAAGGATTTTAAATTAATCGTTATAGTTTAATCAGTTTTTATGTCTATAGTTCTCTAATAGTTTTCTGCACTGTTTAACTATGTAGATATCCTGCTAATAGGATTAAATCAACTTTCAACATATGAGATTAACCAGTCAGCATGCCTATATGCTTAAAACATGTTTTCAGTATGTTAAATAACTAAAGGTTCGGCTTATAGGATTTAATTAACACATTTTCTGCATTATCAGAAATCATGCCCACATGTTCAATAAAAATTGTCAATCTTCTGCATCGTTAATCACTAGAGATCATGTTTATAGGTTTTAACCATATGAAAAAATGTTAATTTTCGAAGCATTGTTTGATTGTTTATTTTAACCTTGATTGAGAGGCATGTTTGAGACTGTTAGGTGCTGCTTGTTTAAAAGTCCTTTCTTGTTTTTGCTTGACGCTTTTCCGTGTCTAATTAGGAAACCTAAGATTTTATTTGTCTAGTCCCATACCCAGTTAGTAAGTCCAATGCCTCTTGGACATTAAGTTGGGACGGGTAGGCATATTAAGGTACGCTAGATTTTTCATTTCTTTAGTACGCTCCTAGGAATGATAATCTTAATAACCAACTTAGGCGGGTAGATAGACGGATATGATGGAAATCGACCCGAGCAGAATACGACAATGTCTTTGGAAATTGTCTCCGATAATAAGCCGGGCGCTGATCCGAATAGGTTAAATTAACCTATGTTTGTTTCTTTCTATTTGTTTGGGTAGTTAATTAAGTCACTTAGTAACTAGGTCTCTTTTCCTGTATCATTGTGTCACTTCTGACTTCTCGCTTATCTGATTTTTTTTCGCTTATTTATTTATTACGTTAACTCATGCATGATTTTCTCATTTAAGATTTTAGTAATAAAATTGGCTTAAATACTTGTTTTAAATGAGGTCTTACTTGTTTGATTACATAGTCTTTAGTTTAATTAATTGACCCATTATTTATCACTTATTCCCACATAAATAACGAATCCGGCAGGGACCCACATTTGTGGACCTCGAAAGGTGCTTAACACCTTCCTTTCGAGGTAACTTGAACCCTTACCCGATTCTCTGGTTGCGTAGACTTAAAATTTAATTTAATTGAAATTAGTTAGAACGGCGCCCTAACGCGCCTTAAATTCGTTAGGTGGCGACTCTTCACGCTCTCTTCCTAAAAAGAGAGTTGTCACGTCGAAACCCGCTTTTCCGCGAGAAAAACGGGGCGCGACAAGCACTTCATATAAATATTAATAGTTAAGTATTTCTATATTTTAAATTTGACCATGAGTAAACTATTTAGAGCATTATTAATTCATTCCCAATTAGCTAAGAAATAAATAATTAGACTCTCAATGTTTGTCATTGAACTTTTAATCGAACTTAACACGTAAGATCTTATGAATAAATATATGATCTTTTTATATCAAATTGAATTTATTCGAAAAAGGAGATAGGTTCTATAGGAATTAAGCAATTCTATCTAATCAAATACCTAACGACAAACTCCTATATTCCTTTCATCAGAGTAATTATGAACAAGTTTCTCGTTAACAAGCTTACATTTTTTTTTCTTGACGAACTATTAGTAGTATTCCGACGAAAGAACTAAGTATTCATCTTCTCTACCTCCAGCAAGATCTGTGTACACTCTATCCTCCTCATGCCTCCACTTATAAAACGACACTAAATATAATTGTTGGATACGTTCTACCTTCTCCATAACCTCAATTATAAAACTACAATGTTGTATATTATTGAATGAATACATTTTATTCACCCCACGACTTTAGTATAGAATTAAACTAAATATATTACTATTATTGTTGTAATAAATATTCATCAACAATAATGGAGAAATTTTTGGGGGTCGATTTTGTTATTTGGGTCAAAGATGATAATATTCAATTTATATTTACTATGTGTCAAAATGTATATGTATTATAAAATAACTTTTTTCGTTTTATAGAACATTAATTGAAAATTTCAGTGTATAAATAGTTGGTGAATCAATAGTGTTAGGAGTAAGGCACAAACTTTAGCTAGATCTAATTTTATTTATATGCTCATATTTGAGTAAGAAATACATGATATGTTATGTCAACATATAAGATATTTTTAAAAACTCACTTATATCAAGAAAATGCGTTTAAATAGTTATTTTTCAGTCTTTGAAGAATTATTTTTAATAAATAAAAATATTTTTCAAAATAACTAGTGATAGAAATTTGTCCAAGCATGCATTTGACAATGAATAGTTTGGATAGAATTGATTTTTTGTTTTATTTCAATATTTGAGATTCTATGGATGAAGATGTGTCTTTGTATTGAATTTCTTTCGGAGGAGGAGATAAGTTCTACAGAAATTGGACGATCCTATTTGATTAAATACTAAACGACAAACTTTTATGTTCCTTTCATTACGATAGTTTTAAAGAAGCTCCTCATTAATAGGCGTAAAGATTTTCTTCTTGATGAACTGTTAGTAGTACTCTAACGAAAGAACTCTATATAAATATTAGTTAAGTATTTATAATTATTCATTTACATTTTAAATTTGATTTTGAAAAGACTACTTAGAGCATTATTATTAATTCATTCACAATTAGCTAAAAAATATAAATTACACTCTCAATGTTCGTTCATTGAATTTTTGATCGATTCGAGTACTTGAAATCTTATGTGTGAAGATATGTTCTCTCTGAATCTCGTTGAATTTTATTTGGAGAATGAGGCAGGTTTTATAGGAAGATAGACAATTTTCTATGTTTCTTTTACCACCATATTTCTAAAAATGTTTTTCGTTATTTAACCTAAAGATATTCATCTCGATGAACTATTAGTAGTATTCTAATGAAAGAATTCCATATAATTATTAATTAGGTATTTATAAATATTCACCTATATATTAAATTTGATTTTGAATAAACTATTTAGAGCATATTAACTCATTTTTAATTAGCTAAAAAATAAACAATTACACTTTCAACGCTTGTCATTAAATATTTTATAGATCTAGATACTTGAAACTTCGTCTTGATCAATCGTAATTTAAATAAGAAAATACAAAAAAATGATTAGTAATTTATATATGAAGGCTAGAAATTGCTAAATCAACTGTTCTACCTGTCATTAAATATTTTATAGATCTAGATACTTGAAACTTCGTATTAATCAACCGTGATTTAAATAAGAAAATACAAAAAATAATTAGTTATTTGTATATGAAGGCTAGAAATTGCTAATTCAACTCCTCCTCTAAAATGGTTGGTAATACCATTTAAGGGCGAATATACCGTATACCCAATTCTATAGTTGAAGACATGATTTCTCTAAATCTCATTAAATTTCATTTAGAGGGAGAGGTGGGTTCTACATGAACGGACAATTCTATTTGATCAAATAACTGGCGACAAACTCTTATATTACTTTCATTACGATATTTCTGAACAAATTTCTTCTTATCTAGCGTAAGTATTTTTTTTATCGATGAATTATTAGTAGCATTTCAACAAAAGCACTTCATATAAATATTAATAATTAAGTATTTACCAGCGTTCATCTATATTTTAAATTTGACCAAGAGTAAACTATTTAGATCATTATTAAATCATCCCCAATTAGCTAAGAAATAAATAATTAGACTCTCAATGTTTGTCATTGAACTTTTAATCGAACCGAACACGTGAGATCTTATGGATAAATATATGATCTTTCTATATCCAATTGAATTTATTCGGAAAAGGAGATAGATTCTATAGGAATTAAACAATCCTATCTAAGCAAATATCTAACGACAAACTCCTATATTTCTTTCATCACAGTAATTCTGAACAAGTTTCTCGTTAACAAGCTTACATTCTTTTTTTGACGAACTATTAGTAGTATTCCGACGAAAGAACTAAGTATTCATCTTTTCTACCTCCAGCAAGATCTGTGTAGACTCTATCCTCCTCATGCCTCCACTTATAAAACTACACTAAATATAATTGTTGGATACGTTCTACCTTTTCCATAACCTCAATTATAAAACTACAACGTTGTATATTATTGAATGAATACATTTTATTCACCCCACGACTTCAGTATAAGATTAAACTAAATATATTACTATTATCGTTGTAACAAATATTCATCAACAATAACAACATACTCAGTGTATTCTCATAAACTGAGATTTAGAAAAGATATAATGTATGCAGATCATACCTTTACGTCGGAAATGAAGTAAATAGATTGTTTCGGATAGACCCGACGTTATAAGTTATTCATCTACATTTTAAATTCAATTTTAAGAACATTATTATTAATTCATTCATCCCCAAATTAGCTCCAAAAAGAAACAAATAAGTACACACACTCGAACGTTTGCCCATTTTGTATCGCCATTTTCCCCCACTGCGCCACTGCTACACGAACCGCCGTACTCTCTCTCCCCATGCTATATATATAATTTCAGCTCCTTTTGCTGTTATCAGTGAGGAGAAATTGAAAAATCTAGGGTTTCGGTTTTCGATTTTCACGTAGTTCTGCGTGCATTGTGTGTGAAATACCTAGGGTTTTCATCGTGCCCTAAGTTATCGTCGGCGTAGAATTTCTGAAGAAAAATGGCTGGGAAAAACGTGATCTCCGATGACGAAGGTTGATTTTTTCATATTTTTTCGATTTTTTTTTGTAGAAATGTGCTTATCATATGAGCTGAAAATGTTATGTAGTTGAATGCATGTGTTTGTAAAAATAAGAATTAAAATTTTTTGTGTGCAGATGAAGTCGGAATGGAGGAAGAGGAGAGGGATGAAGAGCCAGTTGATGGAGACGCAGTGGACGAACGGGAGGATGAAGATGAGGACGAGGAAGAAGAAGGTATTTTGCCCTAATTTAATGTGGTTGAATTTTTCATATATGTATGTATATGGTTATATGTAATTGCCGAGGGTCTATTGGAAATGAACAGCCTACGAGGTAGGGGTAAGGTCTGTGTACACACTGTGTTGTTGTTGTATGTTTATATGTATATGGCTGAGGGTTTATCGGAAACAACCTTTCTTTCACGAGGTAGGGGTAAGGTCTGCCTACACTCTACCATCCTCGGACCCTACTGGATATGTTGTTGTTGTTGTATGGTTATATATGTATTTGTTGTAATTGGGGTATTCTGGTGATTTTATTTGCGCTGAAGGTCAGGATGAATATGAGAAAGATGGGTTTATAGTAGATGATGTAGAAGAGGAAGAGGATGAAGAGGACGAAGCTGACAGTGATGATGAGAGGCAAAAGAAGAAGAAAAGGAAGAAACGGTGAGTTTGTCATTTCGGATATTGCATAATTTTTTCTCGTGTATGGTTGCCTTTATATATTGTTGTTTCAGAGAGTCGGAGAGGAATTACGTTCTTGATGAAGATGATTATGAACTTCTCCAGGAAAGCAATATTGCTGTGCCTCGTCCAAAACTTGTGAGTTGTGATTTTTGCTTTACTGAATATAAACACGCAAGCAAACACACATATATATGCATTTCATATGTAGGGTATTTGATTTTGTCAGTATCTGTTTACACTTTTTGATTTTTACCCTGGCTGATTAGGAGAGCAAAAAGTTCAAGCGGCTAAAAAAGGCGCAGAGGGATATGGAGGATGAGGGTTCTGGTTTTTACGAGGAGGAGGAGTTTGACGAAACTGGGAGGCGAGGGCGCACAGCTGAACAGAAGCTCGAGCGTAGCTTATTTGGTGATGATGAAGGTAAACATCGTTTTAATTGTCTTCTTTGTTGGGGTATTTCTCATGTTGTTAACTGAACTCCCCGGGATATTTCCAGGGCCACAACTTGAGGATATTGCTGAGGAGGAAGAAAGGCTGGAGGAAGAAGAGGATGCTGACATTGGTGATGAAGATGAAATGGCCGACTTTATTGTTGATGAAGAAGAAGTTGATGAACATGGTGCTCCTATTAGGTATAGCATTTGAGATATATGTGGCTGTAGGATTCTTCTTGAAGTTTTATATAGCTTTCTGATTTATCTCCCATTGACCTTTTGGCCCCACAGAAGGAAGAAGGTGAACAAAAAGAAGTCCAGGCAGGCACCAGGAGTTTCTTCCTCTGCTCTCCAGGAAGCCCATGACATATTTGGTGATGTTGACGAACTTTTAATGCGTCGAAAACAAGATCGAGCAAAATCGAGCATGCACGATGAATCTGGTGAATGGAGTGAAAGGAGACTTGAAGATGAGTTTGATCCTACTATTCTAGCTGAGAAGTATATGACTGAGAAGGATGAGCACATTCGGAAAATAGATGTCCCCGAAAGAATGCAGGTGCAACACCACCATTTTTCTTTGTCATTGGATTTTACATCTTAGTTTTCTTGTCTGGGTAGGTTGTCGTTTTTCTTGTTTACTATGCTACTTTCTTAACAGTAGAATCTCTCGTAAATTTCTTTGTAGATATCTGAGGAAAGCACTGGTCCTGTGCCATCTGAATCCATTAGTGTGGAAGAGAGTAACTGGATCTACAGTCAGCTTGCTGATGGCGTTGTGCCTCTTTTTAAGAAGAAAGATGGCGGGACAACTGATGAAGTGACTGAGCTGCCAATACATAAGGATGACATTATGAGATTTCTGGATTTGATGCACGTGCAGAAGTTTGATGTGAGTTCTAAACCTTAACTAGGATTTGATCTTATCTATGCATGTCACTTGAAACTCTGCAAAATTTTCCTTTTTATTAGGTCCCATTCATTGCCATGTACCGTAAGGAAGAATGCATGAGCTTATTAAAGGATCCAGAAGAGGTACCTTGTCAGAAAAAGAAAAAGGATCCAGAAGAGGTTGAAACTAGTGCCGATGACGCCGATGATGCCGATGACGCCAATGATGCTGATAACGCCGATAATTCTGACATAAAACCTGCAGTAAGATGGCATAAGGTGAGACTTGCTCTCAAAGTATTATGGATTGTCTCATGTTGAGAACCTTGGGAATATGAAATGAATATTGAAAGAGATTATGCTGCAGGTGCTTTGGGCAATCCAAGATTTAGACAGAAAATGGCTCCTCCTTCAGAAGCGGAAGTCTGCACTTGAGTTGTACTATAAGAAGCGCTTTCAAGAAGAGTCCCGTAGGGTGTATGATGAAACACGTCTAAAGCTGAATCAGCAGCTCTTTGAATCGATTACCAAATCACTCCAGGCGGCTGAGTCTGAAAGAGAGGTTGACGATGTTGACTCAAAATTTAACCTGCACTTCCCACCTGGAGAGGTTGGTGTGGATGAAGGACAATATAAGAGGCCAAAGAGGAAATCACAATACAGTATTTGCAGCAAATCCGGCTTATGGGAAGTGGCGAGCAAGTTGGGATACAGCGCCGAGCAATTTGGTAGACATATGTCTCTAGAAAAGATGGTAGCTGTAAGTGTTCTCTTTTATGTTTTGAATTTGCCGAATGTTGAAGAAAATAAAATTGCTTTCATGGTAACTATTGTCTTAATCGGGGAATCATGGCAGGTGCTCCATATTACTGATTACACCTACACATTTTAACTCATTTTTTGAACATCAGTACTTTCTGGACTCTCAGTTTGCTTGTTGACATACAATTAGAAATGAGATGTGTTCAACTAAGTAGACAGTTTAAAATGATGACCTGGGCTTATTTAAATATGCATTGTCTCCTAAAGAGATCGAATCCCATTTGCGAGAGGATGACTTGCTAACATGTAAACACTCAACCTAGTTAAGACCTTTAGATCACACAATGCTGAGAATTATAATTTCAGCACTCAATTATTCTCCAAATAGCAATGCTGTTTCCTTCGTTTCCTTCGTTTCCTCGTTATTGTTGCTGTAGTTGGGTTTATTTCCTTAAAGTTCATCGCTCTTAGTCTTATTTGCTGAGAGAGTTTTGGGTAACATATTTCTAGTTGGAACTAGGAAATCACAATGAAGGCGTGAACTTTCTTGCAGGGGGATGAGCTGGAGGATGCTAAGGAACCACCAGAAGAGATGGCATCGATTTTCACCTGTGCAATGTTTGAAACACCGCAAGCTGTGCTTAAAGGCGCTAGACACATGGTATGAGGAAATTTATTTAAACTTACTTTGCAACTATTTCGTTGCCATGTGTGACTGTAATAGCTGACTCTTAGTGATCAACTTTAGGCAGCAGTAGAGATAAGCTGCGAACCAAGTGTCCGTAAACATGTGCGTAATACCTATATGGCCCGTGCCGTAGTATCTACGAGTCCTACCGCTGATGGGACTGCGGTGATTGATTCCTTCCATCAATTTGCTGGAGTCAAGTGGTTGCGGGATAAACCTCTCTCCAAATTTGAGGATGCACAGTGGCTTCTCATACAGAAGGCTGAAGATGAGAAACTCCTCCAAGTTACTATCAAGCTGCCCGAAGTTGATCTTAATGAGCTGATGACTGAGTCGAGAGATCAATATTTCAGTGACGGTGTGAGTAAATCTGCTCAGTTATGGAACGAACAGAGAAAGTTAATACTTGAGGATGCATTTTTCAATTTTCTTCTGCCATCGATGGAAAAGGAAGCAAGATCCTTGCTAACAAGTAAAGCAAAGAACTGGCTACTTATGGAATATGGAAATGTTTTGTGGAATAAAGTGTCAGTGGGACCATATCAACGCAGAGAAAATGATCTTGGCTCCGATGAAGAGCCTGCACCCAGGGTTATGGCTTGCTGTTGGGGCCATGGAAAGCCAGCAACCACTTTTGTGATGTTGGATTCTTCGGGAGAGGTTTTGGATATCCTGTATGCTGGATCTCTCAGCCTTCGTGGCCAGAATGTTAATGATGAGCAGCGGAAGAAGAATGACCAGCAGAGACTGTTAAAATTCATGATGGACCACCAACCACATGTTGTGGTGCTGGGAGCTGTAAATCTGTCTTGTACACGGCTTAAGGAGGATATTTACGAGGTATGCAGCCATGACTTTTATTTGATTGACAGCTAATGTGATTAGGGATCTAGCAGTATTCTGGTAGGATCTGTAGTGCCTGTGTGAGGCATATTACAAACAATCTTTTTACCAGCATAACTTTACTGCGGTGGCTAAAATATCTCTTGACTGTTTATGTGATTCAGATTATTTTCAAGATGGTGGAGGATAATCCAAGAGATGTTGGTCATGAGATGGATAATCTGAACATAATATATGGAGACGAATCCCTTCCGCATCTCTATGAGAATTCCCGAATTTCTGCTGACCAGCTTCCTACGCAGTCAGGTAATCACTCTCCTGTGAGCTTATATACAACTTTTAGGATTTAGCTGTACTTATCCACTCCAGGGTTTTAGGTATTGTGAGGCGGGCTGTGGCATTGGGACGTTATCTTCAAAATCCTTTAGCAATGGTAGCGACATTATGTGGACCAGGGAAGGAAATTGTATCTTGGAAGCTGAATACTTTAGAGAGCTTTCTCACACCAGATGAGAAGTATGACATTGTTGAACAGGTTATGGTGGATATAACTAACCAGGTGGGTATTGATCTTAATTTGGCTATAAGTCATGAATGGTTATTTGCCCCGCTGCAATTTATTTCGGGGCTAGGTCCCAGAAAGGCAGCATCTCTTCAAAGATCCCTGGTAAGACAGCAGACAATCTTCACCAGGAAGGATCTCTTAACTGAACATCATCTTGGTAAAAAGGTATTTGTCAATGCAGTTGGCTTCTTGCGAGTACGGCGCAGTGGATACACTGCAAATAGCAATACATATATTGATTTGCTAGATGATACAAGGATCCACCCGGAATCCTATAGTCTTGCACAGGAGTTGGCAAAAGATATTTACCTTAGAGATATGGGTGAAGATGATAATGATGATGATGAAGTGCTTGAAATGGCAATAGAGCACGTTAAAGAGAAGCCACATCTGTTGAGGTCGGTTAAACCTTATGCATATGCTAAAACTAAGAAACGTTCAAATAAAAGGGAAACACTTCGTGGTATAAAGTTAGAGCTTATTCAAGGGTTTCAAGATTGGCGTAGACAGTATGTGGAGCCAAGTCAGGATGAAGAGTTCTATATGATTTCTGGTGAGTCTGAGGAGACTCTTTCCGAGGGAAGAATCGTGCAAGCAACAGTTCGCCGTGTTCAACCACAGAAAGCTATATGTGCTCTCGAGTGTGGATTGACTGGCATTCTTACCAAGGAAGATTCTTCAGATGATTGGAGAGATGTCAATGATTTGACTGAAAAAATGCGTGAAGGTGATATCTTAACTTGCAGAATCAAGTCAATCCAAAAAAATAGGTACCAGGTTTTCCTGAGTTGTAAAGAGAATGATATGAGAAATAATAGGTACCAGAATAATCAGAACTTGGATCCATACTACCATGAAGCTCGCGGTAGTTTACAGACTGAAAAGGAAAAAGCTCGTAAAGAAAAGGAGCTTGCAAAGAAGCATTTCAAGCCAAGGATGATAGTTCATCCTCGATTCAAAAATATAACAGCAGATGAAGCAATGGAGGTATGTTGTATCTTCACAGATATTGTGTGTGAATTTTGTGCATAGTTCTTATGTTGTGACATTGCAATAACAAGAATAAGCGTCTTTAGTGATTCTAGCATTTGATGCCTATGCTTATCTTGATACTTTCTTCGTGCTTTGTGCAGTTCCTCTCAGACATGGAACCGGGTGAAAGTATTGTGCGTCCCAGCTCACGTGGACCATCATATTTGACTTTAACTCTCAAGGTGTATGATGGAGTTTATGCTCACAAGGATATTGTGGAAGGTGGAAAGGAGCATAAGGATATAACAAGCTTGCTGCGTATCGGAAAAACACTGAAAATAGGAGAGGATACTTTTGAAGATTTAGATGAGGTACTTTGCTTGTCTGTCCAGTTATTTTATATTAATGAGAGTTGTTCCTGATCTAGGTTTTGGCATCTCTTTCCTTTGGTTTTGTGGGAGGGAGGATTGCAGAGAATAGGGAACATATGTTACTGTTGTCAATATGAATTTAGCGATCAAAAATCTTGGCCTAGTGGTCAATGTAGTGGGTTGAGAACCATGAAGTCTCAGGTTTCAAATACTAACATAGACAAAAAACACTAGGTGATTTCTTGTTTTCTGTTGTTTCAAAATGTCACACACCAACAACCTTAAGAATAACCTTACAGTATTACAAGAAAAAGTAGGATAACGGGGTAGAATTACTACAAAGAAGTTGGGGTAAGGGTAAGGGTTAAATAAGATTTTTAAATGATATGTAAAAGCAAGATGAGAAAAAAAGGTAACTACGCGGTCGCACCAAATTGGTTGTTAAAAAAATGACACTTTTTATATTGGTATTTTACAACATATTTGACGATACGATACAATTAAATTTAAGTAATCATCAAAACATACATTGTATAAATTAACATTTTTTTTTCTGGACAATGTAAATTAGCATTACGTTACAATACACTATGTAATAATTATCCAAGCAAGCTGTAAGATGATGGTTGATGCTCTCTGAAAGTAGAACTAGAAACATGGGTACCAATGCAGTCATTGTGGAGAGGAAATATAATTTGTTCTTCCTCTCTCTCTCTCTCTATTGCAGTTTCTTCCAGATTTCGTTCTTTACATTCTCTTTGGGCAAAAATTACAATATATTGGTCAAATGGTGGACAAATAAATTGGGAAGGAGACGTCAAATTTGATGACTAATGGACCTGGTTTTGCTTGACCATTTTCTTAATATAGTTAAAGCTGATTGGATAATTTAATTATAATTGCTACTTTTTTATTTCCAATGTTGTTAATTTTGTTGTCTCTTCTCAGAGAACACTTTTAAGTATTAATTGCTCCAAATTATTAATTGTTCCCAAGCATTTTACTTATTGGCATTTAGTTGAGGATGGCTTTCTCTGTATGTTATCTTTGGTTGATTGAACCTAGAAACTTCATGGGGGTTTATCGTACATTTTGTGGTCCTTGGCAAATTTTCATAGGGCCTTTGTTTGATTACTTTACCTTGGAGGTACAGTACATTTGTGGGTATTTTCTTTTTTAGTTTCTTGGAAACACTAACAATCTCGTTGGTTTTATGCTGTGTTTATTTCAGGTAATGGATCGGTATGTTGATCCATTAGTAGGTCATTTGAAGGCAATGCTAAATTACCGCAAGTTTAAGACGGGAACAAAGGCAGAAGTTGATGAGCTTTTGAAAATTGAGAAATCTGAGTACCCTATGAGGATTGTCTATAGCTTTGGTATTTCTCATGAACACCCTGGGACATTCATTTTGACTTATATACGTAGTTCCAACCCACACCACGAGTATGTTGGTCTGTACCCGAAAGGATTTAAATTCCGTAAGAGGATGTTCGAAGAAATTGATCGCCTTGTGGCATATTTTCAAAGACATATTGATGATCCCCATGACTCTGGACCGTCAATACGATCAGTTGCAGCAATGGTGCCTATGCGTAGTCCTGCAAGTGGGGGCTCCTCAGGGTGGGGTGGTTCATCCAATGATAGTGGTCGAAGAGGTGGTCAGTCTGGGGACAGAGATAGGTCTTCCGGAGCAGGTTCTAGACCAGGTAAAAGCTGTCCCTCCTTATTCTCTCTCTCTCCACTTAGTTGCTCTTCAATCTTCATCGCGTTCTGAAAGCACTAAACCAACTTTAATGGGTTGTCTAACTGGTGACTTTCCTAGATATCTCTTTTTTCCTGAGATAAGAGTGTTGGATTTGCAGCTAGGAGGAGTTGCCGTTATTTTACCCATATCCTTCCAATATCGACTGGCCTGTATCTTCAAGTTGCAGCAGTGTGCCAGTCTGCTCTCCTTTTCCCGGAAAGTGTTTTTGGGAGTGGGTTGTGGTGGTCTCTTGCGGGCGAGCATTGTCTCAACTGCTTGCACTACTTTGTGGGCATGATATTTGACTTTTTTCCCTGAAAATCTTAGCGTAGGTTGGTTCCTCAACGGCTCAACCGAGAGCAGGTTGAGATAGCCGCATCCTGTTGTGACTTTTATTTACCCCAAAAGAGATTAAGGGAACTCTCTTGTGGCTGAGAGAACATTAGTGCTTCATGTCTAGATTGTGTTTTCATTTCATTGGAAGTCATTAGACTGTTCTGTAATATATACGGTTCTTAATATCGAGGTTGATAAAAGGGGAGAAAGACGCATATTGGTTGTTAATGGGTACATTCGGTTTTGCAGGTAGAAATGATTACAGAAATCGAGGCAATCAAGATGATCAAAGTGGATTGCCACCAAGGCCCTACGGTGGTGGTGGTCGTGGACGTGGTCGTGGTCGGGGACGTGGTAGAGGAAATAATGATAATGACGGACAAGATTCAGATTATGGCTCTCAAAAGTGGAGTTCCAAGGAAGGTGGAGGTGGAGGTTGGGGTGAAGTCCAAAATTCACCTGCCAGGGAGACTTGGGGTGGTGGTGGTGGAAGTGGTGCTGGAGGTGGTTGGGGTGCTAGTCCTAGTGGTGGTGGGGGAGGCAGTGGTGATGATGGTGGCAGCAGCTGGGGGAAGGACGCCGGTGGTCAGTCTGAGGATTCTGGCTGGGGTGGCGGTAAAAAGTCCGGTGGCAGCGGAGGGTGGTGACCAAATCTATGATCAAAGCTATTTGTAATGCTCGTACTTGTGTAGTCTTTTTGGATGTACGACCAGTCTCGACTTGTTTTACTTTCGCAAGCATAGATAGTTCTCCAGGTTTCTAATTTGCATCCTTTTAACTGAATTATCATGTACTTCTAGCATCTTTGTAACTATGAATCTATGCCCTCTCTATAAATGTTTTATCTATTAACATGCACTTCTATACCATAGACTCTTGTGATCCAGCCCTCGAACTTCGCATATAGCGGGAACTTAGTGCACCGGTTTGACGAGCACTAGTTGAAATGATACGGTAAGAGTTCTTGCACATACTTTATTTTTATATGACCAAGTTTTGTCAAATGATGAACAACAATCTACCCCTACTTTGTGGGGGTAGATAGACTATTTTTGATAGATCTTTGGCTTGAAAGAAATGTATCCAGCGCAGGATTGTACGGAAATTACTAAAAATGAAAAAGAGAAGAGGATGATGCTTGCTCTTGCCTCTTTCTCACAAAGTGCGACAACACTCAATTACCTACTAACTTTCTACCTTGATCCTGTACTTCCATATCGTCCTATCAAGCTTGCGGCACATATGCACTAATTATGTTAAAAGTTAGCTCTCCCAAAAACAAGCTTAATGACCATCATCATATCGTTCACTTGAGCTCTTTGAGTATCACAACTTAAACCCGTTTACATTCCTAGCCTTGATACCTACCTATTTGATTTCCCCCCACACAAGCTACATTGATCTTCCTCTTCTTAATTTGAAAGTCCTAGTGAGAGATATTTTTATGATCCAAACAAAAGAAATAACAACAATAAAAGAAGACAGAGAGAAGAAGTGAAGCTGAAAATAACACTTTGGGCATTTACATGTGCAAGAAATTGAATTTGGTCACGGGTGCGTGCGGTGTACCCCACACAACACAACTTTGACAAGGAACCTTTGTAGCCCGTGATTGGCTCATTTTGTGCTTCAATCCGTTTTATTATTTATTGCATGCCTCTATAACTTTACTCTCTCAGTTTCTAAATACTTGTCACATTTTTAAAAAAAAATATTAACTAAAAAGTAATTTTGACTAAATTACGCTTATTTATTACTTTTCTCTTTTGCACTATATTAATATATATTCATATTTATGACTAAGTATGAAAGTGAAAATAAACAACTAATTATGTATTGGTTTTCTAAAATGATAAGTTCCTCCGTTCATTTTTACTTGTCACGTTTAGACTTGGCACGCCCATCAAGAAAACGATTATGACATGACTATTTTACCATACTACCTCTATAAATTGATGTTTAGTACTCCTCTGTCCCATATTTGTTGCTCACTATATTAAAAATAGTTGTCCCATATTAGTTGACCACCTTACTAAATAAAGAAAACATTAATTAATTTTTTTTCATATTATCCTTGCAATTAATTCTTTTTGAAAGTGTTCACATTTATTTGTAAAGTTTCAAATAAGTTTTTTAAAAGGTAAATTAATAAAACAATCTTCTCATTTATGATTTCTTAATATTTGTGTAAAAAGAAAAATGTGCAACTAATATGGGACAGAGAGAGTATTATATTTTGAAAAATGATTTGGAGAATAAGTACTTAATACTAAGGGTAAAACATAGAAAAAATTAATTGTCTTTTTTTGATATATTAAAAGTGACAAGTAAAAGTGAAAATCTATTTTTGAAATAGTAAACAAGTAAAACTGAATAAAATATTATATACCATCTATTTTTAGTAAAGATGACAAGAATTTTGGAACCGAAAGAGTAGATTTATTGTGAACCTAAAAAAGTGGTTAGTCACCATCATTATTATATTATATGTAAACCCAAACGTTATTCACATTTCTTGTTTCTCATATCAAAAAACAAAATGAGATCATTTGTGGATTTAGTTAATAATCTTCAATCATGTGATTTTTTTTTTCAAGTAACATACTTTTGAAATAAAAAATAAAATCACTTGTATCAGTAATTTCGTTAACGATAATCGAAGTTAAAAAATCTATTTATAAAGGTTAGAAAGGAATGACAGAAGAATTATTGATAATTTAAGATATCACTTTTGTTTTTCCTCAAATTATAATCTTGATTTTTGATTGAGCTATGAATACGAGTGGATAGGCGATTGAGGGGAGAGGGGGGTCAAAATTTACCCGTACTTGTATTTAATTTACCAAACAAACGATACAATGACATGTCTTTTTGTACACTCTATTATCACCAAATTTTGATTAATTAATGTGCATTTTCACCTATGATAAAACACATTGATTTGATATGAATACAAAGTGCGGGTATATTTTTACTAAAAAGGGTCAGTCGAGTCTGTTTTTTTCCCAACCAATCTACGACCGTTCAACGTCACTGAGTCTGGTTTTTTCAATTAATCTCCATTGCTCAACACCGTTGAGTTTGTCTTTTGTACACTCTTTTATCACAAATTTTGATTAATTAATGTGCATTTTTGCCTCATTTATTACTTAACTATGATAAAGTACATTGATTTGATGTAAACACCAAGTGAAAATAACTTTTTACTAAAAAAAAGGTCGATTGAGTCATTTTTTCCCAATCAATTTACGATGGCTCAACGCCGTTGAGTCTTTTTCTTTACTCATTGATCCACGATCGCTCATCGCCGTGGAGTTTATTTTTTTCAATCAATCCACAACCGCTCAGCGCCGATTGATGTGAGCTGTAACTCGTAAGTTAAAGCTCTAATAAAGTACATTAGTTTGATACAATAACCATATGCGGATAAATTCTTACTAAAAAGCGATCGGCTGAGTTTTTTTTTTAATCAATTCACGATTGCTCAACATCACTGAGTCTTTTTCATCACTCAATGATCCACGACTGCTCAACGCCTCTGAGTCTTATTCTTCACTCTATGATCCACGACCGTTCAACACCATCGAGTCTGTTTTTTTCGATCAATCCATAACCGCTCAGTGCCGCTACTGATGTGAGCTGTAACCTGTAAAGAGTCTTAGTTTCGAGTGAAGCAAACTCAAATACGTAATGCGCGTAACGTTAAAATAATATTTATTTATTAAGAATAGTGGTATAACAATTTTGAGTGTGTATATATATATATATATGCTTTCTGTTTTATTTTTTCAACTAATTCACAATCGCTCAACGTCGTCGAGGCTTCTTCTTCACTCAGCGATTCACGACCGCTCAACGCCGCAAAGCATGTTTTTTTCGATCAATCCATAACCGCTCGACGCCGCTATTGATGTGAGCTGTGACCTGTAAAGAGTCTTGATTTCAAATCAAACAAACTCAAATACGTAATTCACGTAACTTTAAAATTGTATTTATTTATTAGGAATAGCGGTATAACAATTTTGAGTAAATATATTAAAGTATATATATCATATGCTTTCTGTTTTATTGGTTCACCTAGAATTGGGTTAGGCTTTCTATCCAAATCAATGTGAAGTTTCTGTTTGGTTGAGCGTCTTCTTCGAAATTGGGTTAGGCTTTCTATCCAAAACAAGAAAGTTCTATTTTTTTCTTTTACGTAAATAAATTACCTTACCTTAGTGTCACTTTATTAACCAATTAGGAGTGTTTCAGAGTGATAAATACTCTTTTATTTTTAATTAAAGATATCGATATCGAACCATAAATATGAAGTCTAACTTAGGACTTTTCCACGCGATCCAAGTTTAGTCGAACCCTAATACAAATGCCGGACACCTAATAAAAAAAAGTCCCTATAATAGTAATCAAGATTATTAATTTTTAATGTGAATTGAATTCCATAGAACGAAGTGGATGGGGAATTAGATTTTTAGAATGAAAATATTGTTTTGTGGAAATAATTAAGAAAATCCAATTCTAAAGTGAATATATATATATACTCCTTACATCATAGCAAGGTTTAATCGATTTAAATAAATTTCATCTCTTAATCACAATTAATCAACTATATTTCAACTATACTATTATACAATGTTATTTTCCTCAAAAAGAAAAAAAAAGAATCAAGCTTCAACCCTAAATTAATTACTATAATTTATACACTCTACATATGAATATGTTATATTTAGCCAACTCATGTTCAAAAGAAGTTTTTTAATTAAGTGATCATTTGACTTAATTCAAAAACATTTTGAAGTTAACTATTTTAATTTTATTTGAAAATTTATATAGTATATATTTATTTTAAAAAAAAATACAACCATATCTATGTTGACAAGACAAGGGACCAAAGTTGACAAAAAACGTGGAGAAGTTCATCCTTTCGTTTGCATATGTAACTTTATTACAAAATCCATAAACAACAACTTAAATTTTTTTCCCTCTCTACTAAAACAAACAATCTTAATTAAGGTAAAAAAAATTAATTAAGGATATATATCTATAGTGCCTAACTTCTTTCTTGTTAAATTTTGTGTCCAATCAAGTATAATCTTAAACGTATACTTCTAATCCTAATACTATTTTTGTATAATTAATAAATAGTATAGTATAAGTAAAACTAACATATTAATGTTATAAAAATTATTAGTACTCATCAAATATTTAGATAAAGATAATTTTTATACTCATATTTATGTTGTATGTGGTTGAGTGTTGACCGATAAAAAATTAGCATGTCTAAAAGATGAGTATATCGAAAATAAAACAAGTGAAACAGGCTGAGAACCTGAGATGGTTCATAAATGTGAAGAGGAGATGCACACTCTCCGTGAAAAAGTGTGAGAAATTGATTATAGATTCTGAAGAAAGGTAGAAGTCAGTATTGTGGACAGTTAATTAGACATGATATAGCATACTCTGCATCTTAGCAACGTCACAACAAGGTCAAAAATTAGGATAAAAGATTAGCAGATAATCAATCACCTATTGTCTAGTTTTTCTATTAGTGTAATTATTATTACTCTTTTACTGTTGTATATTTTTATTCTTACTGATTGTTACTCTTTCCGTTACATTTTACGTGGTACACTTTCCTGTTTAGTCCGTTACAAAAAAATGTAATCTTTTTATAATTAAAAAAAATTTAACTTTGAAATTCTTCAATTCTTGTTAATTAACTGTATTCAACTACAGTTAATTAAGTATGGAGAAAAGAAGTGTACATATTACCACTCTTTGAAATTGAGTCTTACCAAAAAGGAAGTTTCTCTCTCTTTTTCTCCAACACACTCACAAGAAAAAGGGGAAGAAGAACAACAAGAAGCACAAGAAGAATCCATGGAGTTTCTCTCACTACACCACACAAGAAATGGAGATTAGCAAAAAGGAAAAAAACCCACATTACTATTTTCATTATTATTATTATTATTCCAAATGGGTAAAGTAGAGGAAGAGAATCAACTACCCATATCATCATCAGTAGTTGGAAACAACACAGACCAAAATGTAGAAAATAGGTGTGGAAGATTAAGTGGTTGGGTTAAGTTTAGATGTGTACTTGCTTTGCTGTTTGGTGGGGCTGTATTGCTTTCTGCTGTGTTCTTGTTGCCAATTTTTCATACTGGAGATCTTGGGGATCTAGATCTAGACCCCAAGTTTAGAGGTACCCCTTTTCTTGATTTTCTTGATTTTTGTGTTTTCCATTGTCATCATTGTTTGTTTTAGTAAGTTTAGAGGTACCCCTTTTCTTGATTTTCTTGATTTTTGAGTTTTCCATTGTCATCAATGTTTGTTTTACTAAGTTTAGAGGTACCCCTTTTTCTTAATATGGGGGTAGGGGCAAAGGGTAAATGGGAAGGGGATTACAAGGCGGGGAATCGAACCTTTCACCGACAAGGTGGAAGTTCAGGTAATCAACCAACTGAGCTACTAAGATTCTTCGTCTTTCTGGGTTTATGTTGCTTGACGGAGTAGTCGGTGTGTTAGTTAGTAGGAGAAATTTAAAGAGAATTTTATGCTGTAGCAGATCTTATTGTGTAGTTTACAAGGTGGGGGAATCGAACACTCGTCAACAAGGTGAAAGTTCAGGTTGCCAACCAACTGAGCTACTAAGATTCTCCGTCTTGCTGGGTTTTATGTATTTGTTGGCTGTAACCGGTTGCTTGATGGAGTAGTCGAGGTGTGTTAGTTATTAGGAGAAATTTAAAGAGAATTTTATGCTGTAGCAGATCTTATTGTGTAATTATGGATTCCCTAATTTGGTTTTTTGAGATCTTAATTACCCTTTTTGGGTGTGTTTGTGTAATCTTATGGTTTAATCTGATTTTCTTTTTTAATCCCGTTTTTGCTTAAATGAACTGGTGTTTTTGATTTGTGGGTTTCTTCTAATTTTGTAAAATGAAGTGATTTTTTTTTTTTTTTGACTATTTTAGGTTGTTATTACTTTGTCAAACTTGGAAAAAGTCTTTGCCAGTTAATTTGATACATAAGACATATAATGCATTTTCTGGGCCAATAGTAGTGGAAATTGTTATGAATTGACATAGGCTGATGACTGATAGGTCTGGTATTAAAGCTCATGTTGGAATGCTTTTTAGGTAATCTCCTATTTTAGTAAATTTGTATATAATTTTCATCAACTAATCAAGCAAAATTTTCTGTTTGTTGTATTGCCTTCCTTTGCCTTTCTCTGTCGTGCCTTAGAATGTTACTTTGGCTTTATTTAAGCTGAGGGTCTATCGAAAACAACCTCTATTTCTACGAGGTAGGGGTAAAGTCTGCGTACACTCTAACCTCCCCAAACCTCCCCAGACCCCACTTGTGGGATTACACTGGGTATGTTGTTGTTGTTGCCTTAGAATGTTACTTTTGCTCATCTGTTGCACCTCAAGAAAATAATAACCTTTTTTGTTTCTCAGTTGGAGTAGAGTAATAACCTTATAAAATAGTTGTGTATGTTGTCTAGTTATCTAGGTTATGAAGAATTTGATGTATACATACTCGATCAAGGTCAAAGATCAAAGCTATATGATGAAACTGGTCATATGGATATGCTGACTTTCAAACTGGTCATAGACACTGCAGTAGGATGGTATGGTGTTATTTCAGACGATCAGCCTCTTTGTCACTTTTCCAGATCTCCACGAAAATTTCCCCTTCTTCTGTTCTTTTTCTCTTTCCTTTTCCTTTTGGTGGTTTACGTTATATTCCTTCGTGGTACACTTAGTCATACTTTAGTTGGGTAGAAAGTTTATTAAGGAACTTGAGTTGCCATACGTTATTTTGACATTTGACCCTTGTTTAGTTGAGCATATAAGAGGTAATATTTAATCGCGATACCCTTGTATTATGATCCCATACCATCAGTGTTTTTCACTTGCAAGAAAAACTCCAACTGGTCAAGCAAGTTTTACTTTTTTATGCTCTTGTACATTTTACGATGTTAACATGCCTATCCCAAATGCACTATGTTCAAGAAACAGCTCCGAAGTTCAGGACTCTCATGATGGTTGAGCAATTAAAGATACCTCAGTGATCCACTTTTGTTTGTATTCTTTTTTCTTTAGGACCTTTCACTCTATTATGAAGATAATTGTCCAACTGGATTTAAAAGGGTGCCATTCACTGGCATGCGAGAATTTGTTTTTTTCCCATTATGTGGGCTAGACATTGGTTATAAGTTCGTAAAGTACTGGGACCAGTAGATCCACAATCCTAAACATGCAATGTCTGGAGAGTTTGATAACTGACACTTAGCTAAGTCAGTGGATGTGGTTTCTGTCCTTGTTAGCAGAGGAGCTTCTGGTGGTCCATTTAGTTCGTTTAATAGCATCCTAACGTCTCACCTCTTCCTGTTCAGCTGAGTTCTCAATTTTTCGTCATCACATAATTTTGAGTTGATCATTAGTGTTTATCTTCATTTCATCAGTCAGTGGCTCAACTAGCAATCTACCCAATAACAATATATGTAATAAGCAGATCGTACTATAAATTATCAAAGAAAGCACATTAGTTCCTATTCAATATAAAAATAAAATTAAAGAGGTATCTAATTGTTCTCTTCAGCAGATTTTAATCAACTTCTTGTTAATATTTACCATGCTTTGTTTTCTCTTGAGTAGTAAAATTTTACCAACTACATCACAAGCTAATTAATGCTAGTGGAATTGAGATGTGATTGATGGATTTACTTGAGGGCATAGAGTAGACTATCCCTTTGGTGTGACCCAGAAGCAAGGGGTTTCAAATCTTAATATCATATGCTAATACATTTAAAAGATAGCTGATCAAAGTACATCTTTTGCACAATGGATATACTTTCACCTATTGATTTGTAACTATTTTTGTGTCTGGGGCTTTATAGGTCATGACATAGTAGCCAGTTTCATGCTTGAGAAGCCAGTTTCTTTGATGGAGGATTATATCGTGCAACTTGAGGATGATATTTTTGATGAAATAAGTGTTTCCAACACCAAAGTATGTCAAATATGTTTTTTCTTTGTTTTTCCTTTCCTCTCTTAGATTAACTGCTTTTTTGCTATTTGTTCCTCTTCTTACAGATTTTATGCTTATTACAGGTGGAAATAATATCATTAGAAAATATAGCTGGATCAAACATAACAAGGGTTGTCTTTGCGGTTGATTCTTATATGAAAAATATGAGGATCTCTCCAACTGCTCTGAGTTTAGTCAGATCCGATCTTGAATCTGTAATTACTCACCAGTCATTTCTGCGCTTGACGCCATCTTTGTTTGGGGATCCTTTTTCTTTCGATGTGCTGAAACTCAGAGGAGGGATTACAGTGATCCCTAAACAAAGTGTATTCCTTATGCAAAATGTGCAGATCCAATTCAACTTCACATTGAATTCCTCTATTGATGAAATTCAAGATAAATTTGATGAACTAACAAGCCAGCTAAAATCAGGGGTACATCTTGCATCATACGAGGTACGTGAATGTGATTGCTGTTAAGTGCATTGACCTGTATATCCTCTGTTTTCCTCTGATATTGGTTGTTGATACAATTCATGATGATGTAATTAAGCAAGTCTTTATGATTTCTGTTTAATTTCCAAATGTCCTTTGCTGTTGCTCTTTACAGTTTACATGACACCTACAACTCTTCTTTTTCGTTTACTTGTGTAGTTGACTTAGTGTGGTAATACCTTGCTGCCTATTTTGTATTCAAGGCGATTAAATAAATTGAAAATGATACATGGTAGCTTCAAGTACCTGTAGTTTATTATATTTAGTTTAAAGCCTGAAGTTGAATGTTTCTCTTTGCATGTATGTCATGACTATTAAGAAGGTGGTGTTATAGGAGGTATCAACTACCAAAGATAATATTTTCCCTCGTATGTTAGTTTGACGGCATTTACAGATGGAGTAACTATTAGAAATTTGAAACTCAGTAGTCCTTGTAAATGTCACTTGTGGAAAGTGGTATTGTCTTTTAGTCTGTGTACTTCCTAAAGGTCTGTGACAGACAACTCTATGGCATTCGAAAAGATATAATTTGAAGTTCTGGGATTTGACTGCTTCTGCAAGTTGTGATTTTGCAACAAGATTGTCATCAACAAAACCTGCTGGGATAGTGCTGACCATCATTATGGTTCAAATGTTCCATTTTTTGCAGTTCCGTTTTGAGGTGCAAAAGGTTCGCGGTGTTTGCACCTTCGATCTGCTGCTTTTCAGGAAGACCTTACTTAGCACACAAACGCTCATGCACTCAGACGCTGCACATATGTATAAATATGTTTATTCTCGTAATTACATATTTGTAATATTGTCATTACTTGTGAAAGTGTTGGTTCCTTGGTCATGTTATAGGATTTCATGGTTTCTAATTGTGCTGGCTTCTTGCATAGCATGATTGTTTCTATTTTTTATTTAGAAGCATTCTTGTTTATTGTTTGCTTGTCGATTGATATTTTTCACTTCTTTTTTGGATGCAGAACTTATATATAAAGTTGACTAATACAAGGGGTTCGACGGTGGATCCTCCCACTATTATTCAGTGTCAAGTTTTTTTAGCAGTTGGGATTCCTTCCAATTCTAGGTTGAAGCAGTTGGCTCAGACCATTGGTTCTAATTCTAAAAACCTTGGCCTGAATAACACCGTATTTGGGAGGGTTAAACAAGTTAGCCTGTCTTCTATTTTACAACATTCTCTTGGTGGTAATGGCGGTAGTCCTTCACCTTCTCCAGCCCCTCAACCTTATCACCACCATCATCACCATCACCACCACCACCACCAAGGTTCAAGTGTTGCCCCCGCAATTTCACCTGCTCCGAGGGCTGAGCAAGGTGGATCAGTTAGCCGGAAAGTTTCACCAGCATATGCACCAGTGCCAGCATCTGCACCAGTGCTTGCACCTGCCCCTGTACGTCCAACTCACAAACGTCATAAGGCCCAACCTCCTTGTCATTTCGGGAGATACCCAAGGAAGGCAAAGAGTCAACCTCCTGCGCCACCTCCTGTTCGAGCACCAGCCCCTGCACCTCACATTGCTCCCTCACCACAACAACAAACACATGCTCCAACTCCAACTCCTATCCTGCATAAAATCCCTGTATCAAGCCCATTGCCCTCTGTCGTGTATGCTCATGCTCAGCCTCCTCCAGGGACACCTTCAGTTGCAGAGCCTCCGCATAGAACACCTTCAGTTTCAAACTTGGTATCTTCATGTAAGTAGTTTGTGCAATAACATTTTCTGTTTGGCTGTGTTCGGTATTTAGGAAAATGTTTTCTAGGAAGATAAGTGGGTTTCTTACTTATCTTCTTGTGTTCGGTAGGTAAGCAAAAAATATTATCCTAAAAGCATTTGTATATGAAATACTATGGAAGGTGGGGGTGGGGAGGTAGGGGTATGGGGTGGTGGGGATGAGGTATGTTGGAGGGTGGGGAGAACACAATCAATATGGAATGTCACAAGTGGAACTAGAGAAGTCATTTTCTTATTTTTAATGAGCCTGGTTTCCTAGAAAAAATGTTCCCCAAATATTTGACCAACCGAACATGAGAAAATTGGAAAACATTTTCATACTGAACACAGCCTTTGTGTTAGACAGAAGAGCTAATGAGCTCGAGGTATGTTAAGCAATCATTCATCAGTCTTCAGTGTTCTCTACCTTTCTTTCAGCTGGGAAAGGGTTGGGAATTAAAGCTAGTGGAACTCTTCTATTTTACAACATGTTAGTTGGGACTCTTCAAAAATGCCAACGTGTGCGAGTCAGATCCTTCATTTTGAAGGATCAGACACGGTGTCGCAACATTTTTGGAGAGTTCGAGCAACATCTATCGCATATGTCCAAGTATGTTTCTTGCTACCAGAAACAGACTTGGACTCTCAACTGTTTTGTGTTTTTACTCTTCATACTAAATAATATTCCGATGTACTCCATGTGCAGCTTCAGCAGGGATCGTTCCTTCAAACATGTGGATGCTCCCGCTGTTTCTACTTCTTGTACCACGTATATAGCAGCAGAATGAAGGATTTTCCTCCCTCTGTGTCGCCGAAATCTGCCTCCAGTATGAAAATGAGTTCCACGTATCGTCTTATCCAGGCCGAGGGAACAATGCCAAAAGGGCATCCCTCGCGTCCAAATGAATATATGTGGTTGTTTGTGCTTGTAAATACTGTACCGAGATGCATTTTCAGGTTTAAGTCACAGAGGTGACAGGCCTATAATGACATGCATTACCACTGTTATGTATGATACTTCTTGCATATAAGTGTAGAGGTGAAAAAAAAAAGAAGAGCAACCAACAAATGTATAACAATGCCTTTTTGTTTCTAATATCTTCTGAGCTCGTCAAAACTCCAAAGTTAAGCGTGTTTAGGGGAGATGGAGGTCACCCTGGGAAATCCTCGTGTTGCATCCCTCTTCGTTATCAACAAAAACTAAAAGGAAATAAGAAACTTCCAAGCTCATCGGCTTCGTTCCCTAACAATGAACAAAACTTGCTTTTGTTATCATTTACTTGCTCTATATTTGCCTTGTTTACTTGTTCTTGCAACAAACATATGGTTTATGAATCATCTTGTGTTTAAGTTTCTATAATACAATAAGAATGATTACAGCTTGTCTTTGGCATATCAAAAGCAAATCCATGTTGTCTCTATAGTCTATTCGAAGGAAGAAGTCAACAATAACGATGTATTCAGTGTAGTTCTAAAGTGAGGTTTGGGGAGGGAAAAATTGCAGGGTAGAGAGACTGTTTTCGAAAGACTCTCGACTCAAGAGAAATTTGAAGGGAGAAGTCATTTTTTTTTTATTTATCTTCAACATTGACTGATGGAATATTGGACATATTGCTAGGTGTCAAATTGGTGAAAGTGTTACTCATATTTTATTTTAGTAGTACTTTGGCCCTTTTTCTTTTAATATCAAGATTTGGTGTATCAATATTTTTGGCTTTGTAGGGGACAAACTTTGGCTAGGATCATGATAACTCATGTGGCTACTCTGTGATTTAGATATAATATAATGTAATATATATCCACAAATTTTGAATTTGAATACTAAAAGAAAAACTTCCCTCCATCTTTAGTTAGCCTTCTTTAGAATGACATGTAAACATGTGATGTGACAAATCTTATTTTTTGTCAAGTGAAATCATGAAAGTGAGTCCAAAATAAGTTTGGCACATTACAAATGAAAAACTTCACATTATATGGAAAATAAGAAGATGGAAAATTAAGAAGAGGGTTATTCTTCCCTTCAATTGATGAAGAAATTAAGACAAAGATGAGAGGAAAATTTTCACCCTTTTTTTTGTGGAAATGTAAAGTAAGATTACATGCAATAGATTTAATGTGGTTTAACCTCTCGAATACAGCGCATAGCGAAATCTTAATATACCGAGCTAGCTATATTTTTTTTTTTTTAATTTCTTTGTTTGTGCAGTTAAATTAAACCTAAGTCAAGAGTAAGATTCTTGTTAAGAATAATTAGGATGTTAAATAGGAAATCAAGAAAGTCGCATGAAAAGTACTTTTAAAAAAAAAATACAGAGACACAGAGATTACAAGGCGAAAAATTGAACCTTCACCGAGTAGGCAATTAACGAAGCTATTAAAATTTTCATAATTTTTCTAAAACAACTTGTGATTTAGACATCAAATCTATGTGTGGCCAACATGATTCAATGTATGCTTAAATTGTATGTGAAAGATATGTGAAGTACATGTTGTATGTATGGGAAAAGCAACTCCCAAACGGAGTTGATTTGCTAACGGCAAGAGTGATTATAATATTAAACTTACCTTTAGATTAAAACTTCGTTAGAGATCAAGTGTAAAAATATAACTTTTTTATTAGGATATAATATTGAGGAACATTCCTCTGTTTTTACACTATGAATTTAAAAGTTCTTTCCGATAATTATATCAAACTAATAAATATGCATGTGTATCCTTACCTTAATTTTTAACTACTAAAATTATAAATATTTGATGTGAATAAGTATTTACATGCAAACTTAACCCCTTTTCCTAAACTATATGATGAATGCAAGAAGTATTATGGGTGTGTTTTGAGTATTTGAAATATATTTTCTTTTAAAAAATATTTTCCTTAAATATGAGAAAAACATCTTTTTTGGTAGAACTAGAGAAAAATATGTTCCTTAATAGTCACCCCCCCCCCCACACCTAACCTCATCGTTATCGGTCACCCCATATATAATATTTGCCTAGATTATTTATAAATATTTTAAAAATAATATTCTTAGTTATTACTGAAAATAAAAAATCACTTATCTTTAAGAAAAATACTTTTCAATAAAATATTTTTTATGGAAACATTTTCCTTCCCACCAAATACATCCATATATTAAGAGAAAGCTACTTACTATTCACTTGCTAGGCCACAAAATCTGGTAACAAAAATAACGTTAGCTGCGTGAAGTGGAGTATATATATACGCATCTTATTTCTTTCAAGCGACTAGCCCAGCCCTTATTACGCCACTAAACTCTCGCCTTATTGCGTTGCGGCATTCACTCGAGCTAAGAAGCCTGCTAGTCGTACTAACAACTTGAAGTCGTGTCTTGAAGGCTTGCCTCCAACCCCCAACCCAGGAACAAGTGAACAACACTAAGACGTTTCGTTTTCCAGGTGCACACGTGTAGCTTGTACTATGGTTTATAGATGTATCAATCACTACTTCACTAGTACACTAGACATAAGTCCATGACAAGGAAACATCTCGCACGTGCAATTGAATGGTATAATTGAAAAGGAAATGAGTTATTAATTTAAGTCGTTATTTGTGAATTTTTTTCATTGAAAAGGAAATGTTCAATTATATATTACCAATTTTAAGACCTATCTTTTTGGGATTATTTCACAGATTTAGTCAACAATTTTGATAGATCATTTTGATTATTCAGACACTCATAATACTCCTTTGATGACTATGTGAGAATATATTGATATGAGGAGCAAGTAAAATAATAAGATAAGATATATCGATAATTCTTAAATTTATCAATAGATTGTATTTAGATATTTAATTATAACATGTTTCAATTACGCATCTGAATATATAATGAGTTTCTACTTAATACTTTTGGGTTAAATTTTAAAAGTTTTTGTGTGTTCTCAAACTTCTACCATGTAGATAAGTAAACTACATAAAATGAGTTTTTGAGAACACACACAAAAACTTTAAGTCAAAAGTGCCTAATATGAATACTTTATCATGTGTTCAAGTGTTCAATCGGAATATATAGTTATATGAGTATCTAAATAAAATTTATTAATAAATTTAGGGCTCGTTAGGTTGGGGAACAAGTTATCCTTGGATTAGTTATCCCATGATTGTTATCTCACCTTCAATGTAAGATAAAAATAACACTACAATCCTGGAATAAATTATCATACGATTTCATCCCAATCAAACATGAAATAAATTCATCCTAAAATTAATTATTCCTCATCACTCATACCAAACGAACCCTTAAGGATTATCAATGTATTCCGCCAAATAATAATTACTTTAAAACAATATAAAATATTAACTAGTAGCAAACTTTTGTACTTATATGTCTCAATAGCAAAATGTCAGAAGAATGCGTAACTAATACAGTTAATTCAAAGTTACTGCTAATAAATAATAATAATAATAATAATAATAATAATGTCCGAATCAAAATTTAGTTATAGTAGTACTATATTTGAGAGCTTTTGTTTTATGCTTATCATATACTCCCTCTATTCTAATTTACGTGAGTTACTTTGATTTGATACGGAGTTTAAGAAAGAAAGGAAAACTTTTAAAATTTGTGATCTAAAATAAGTCATAGATGTTTGTGTGACTGTAAATTATTTTATTAAGGGTAAAATAGATATTTTAACGTTAAATTATTACTAAATATAGAAATATGCCATTCTTTTTAGGGCTGACTTAAAAAGGAAAGTGAGTCATATAAACAGGGACAGAGGGAGTATGACATACATGTAATAGCTTATTATAGAACAAACCATTTCCATGATAGTGATCCATTAACAAGCTCGTTCTATTCGTGGACGCGATATATTAATTGAAATTCTAAAACATCATCACAAATGCTATTATGTGTCTGCTTATAATGCGGTAAAAGCTCGTTCAGTTCATGAAATTGGAAGTCTAAAACATCATTACAAATGTTATCACGTGTCTGCCCACGATGCGTAAAACATCACCCTAATGTGCTATCACATGTCTGCCTGTGATGCGGTAAAAGCTCATTCAATTTGTGGAATCAGAATCCTAAAACATCACTACAAATGCTATCACGTGTCTGTCTGTGATGCGGTAAAAGCTCATTCAATTTGTGGAATTAGAATCCTAAAACATCACTACAAATGCTATCACGTGTCTGTCTGTGATGCGGTAAAAGCTCATTCAATTTGTGGAATTAGAATCCTAAAACATCACTACAAATGCTATCACGTGTTCGTTTGCAATGCGGTAAAGCACCACCCTAGTTTTCTATCACGTGTCTGCCTATGATGCGGTAAAAGCCCGTTCAGTTCATGGCATTAGAATCCTAAAACATCGCCACGAATGCTACTCCATCACGTGTTTGCCCGCGATGCGAGTAAAACACCACACCCTAATATGCTATCACGCGTCCGCCTACGATGCGATAAAAGCTCATTCAATTCATAAACGTAATATATTAAAATCCTAAAACATCACCACGAATGTTATCACCTGTCTACCTGCAATGCGGTAAAGCACCACCCTATTGTGCTATCTACAAACTCTGATGTATCAGCTTAGTTATCCTCGGCAAACCACCGAATATAATTTGCATATAGTAGAAACATTAGAATGAAATTAATTCCCAATCATTAAACACGAATAAAAAGCATCAAGGAAAACAGTAACTCATTTATTACCATTATACTAATTATTGATACAAAAATTACAAAAAAGGCTCTTGTTTTCAGTGTTTACAAATATAGCCACATTTGTTCATCCCATTTCCCCCTTAACCCCCCCACCCCCAACTCCGGCGCCGGCGGGAAGTTCCGACGGAGAAGCCACCGGCCAGTGAAGGGTAATTCTGTCATTTCGCTCTGTATTTCCGATCTATATCAATCCACAGTTTTGATTCCATCAACTGAACTCAACAAATCCAACGAATTCTTCTCAACAATAACATCACTTTTTTCTTCTTCTTTTAGTACCGTTTCTTCAGATTTCGGATCTTTGGTAGAAACGGGTTTGACCCGATTGAAGGATCCGAATTTGGGGGTAACTTCGGGAGTTGAACAACCAGAGAATTTCGAATCAAACGAGAAGGAAAATCCGAAATTGGAAGCTGAATTAACTGAATCGAATTTATCTAAAGCACTTGGGCAGTTTTTTCTTCTCTTAGGCTTATGTAAAGTGTCTGGATCTTCTTCGTTTTCGGGCTTTTCTTCGTAAGTTTCTGTGGTGGTCGGAGGTGACGGATCGTCGCCGGAGTTTGATTCCGGTACCGGAGTTGAGCAGTTTGTTGCCGGAGCTTGATCGGAATTTGGGTGAGACATTTTTTTGGGAATAGAGAGAGTTGAGCTGGGTTTTTTTTTTTTGTGGGATCGGAGTGAAGTGGAGTGTGTGTGGACTTAACTTTTGGTTTTTATATGAAAGATCCTTTTGGTGTCTTAAGATTGCTATCTAGTCCTTTTGTGGCATGTAACGGTTACGATGGAGTGACATGTATTTCTTCCTCTCTCGTTAATTGAAAATTTTGTGTTTGATTTTGAGTACACTGTCATTTTTATTATAGAGTAAAGATCCTTTTTGCTATCTTAAGATTGCTATCAAATCCTTTACAAAATTTTATACGTTTAGCCATTTCAAATATATGAATATAAAATTTTAAATATTTGGTGAAAAGTGGTTCAAAAACTGATCATCCCACCTAATTTTTACGTTCCGAGTCCTATGGAAGGCCGGATCGTGAAATGGAGCTGAACCATTGGATCAATTGGGTTCAACCCAGTACATTCGACCTTATGATATGGGCCCAAATTAAATGGGCTGTCCACTATGATTACCAGGCTGATGAACGTTTGCAAAATGTAATGTTGCTTTTGGGCTTAGATCAAAGCCCATGCATCAAAACAACAAAGCATTTCGTAAAGCTCTTCATTTTCTTCTTCTTCTTCTTCTCATCGGGCATCATAGCATGATGAGTTAAAGTAAAAGTACGATTTAAACTGTAAATTTACGTATAATTTAATCAAGAAAAAAAGTACAATTATTTTGTGTTTTCGAAGATGGTTTAAAATTAGATTTGACTTAGTCTAGAAAAAATAAGCAAAATGTGTTTGCAATTTTTGGCAAACCGTTCTAAATTATTAAGTATTATGTACATGAAATCCCCCCATAAATTTCCCTTTCATCATATAGACTTTAATTTCTGTGGTAAAATTGTACGAGCTAGCCATTTTTCGGACAAATATTTGAAAATTGGTTAGTGTCCGAATATTTATTAAAAGATGAACATTTTGGATATGTAAACACCATGATACTGTGATGAATTTCAAACTTAAACAATTGAAAAATGCACGATATTGTCATGATTTTTGAAATCCATGACAATGTTTCACAAATTTTAAATATTAACTATTTTTCAATGACTTTTGAATATGCGACTATTCCTCAGTTACAAGTCCGAAAAATAATTATTTTTATTGTGGTAAACTATAAACAAAATCAAAACCAAACCCCAATAATGCAAGAAAATAGTAGAGAATAGAAAGTGGGATTGTGTCATGCCCATATATTAGAGTGTGTGATTGGATATATCACTCTCTTCTAATGTCTAATGCCTTGCAATTTTGGCTTATTGCAAATCCAACACATTTTACCATATAAGTAAGAGACAAAGCCCCCCCCCCCCCAACCCCAACCCCTACCCTCATCAGTGACGGATCTAGAATTTTTATTGAGGAGATTCGACATATAAAAAGTAAGCATACGAAGAGGCTAAAAGAGGGTCAACATCTACTATATATACAAAAAAAATAATTTTAATCATATATGAATGATGTAATTTTTCGCCGAATGGAGTCCAGATGAACCCTCTGGGCTCTTGCTAGCTCCGCCCCTGCCCCCCATCCACACTACAACAACCCACACCCCGGGAGATTTACTGAATCGAATATTCACATGATATAGATATGTACGTGAAAAATTATTATTTTTTAAAAAAAATATTACGAGTATCAAATTTTGGACGTATAATCTCAAAAACACAACAAATCTAGTAGAGCTGAGATTTTTGAAGGTTAAATTTATCAAGTTTAAATTTTGAATCCAGCTCGGACCTCCAAGTCCCCACTGGTACTCACACATTGTTTCAACTTGTAGCAAATAATATTAAAATGATGTAATGCCTCAAAAAGAACTCAATATATGTTAACTTTCTCAATTCTTATCCATAATTACAACATAGAAAAACATTCTCAGATGGTTACAACTATTCAGGTTTGACAATGTATAAAACTTTACTTCAACATTAATCATTAAGAGCACTTCAATTATTTGCATGATTCTGTGAAATAAAATGATATTGTTTTAGTTGACATCATCATATAATATTATTATTGAATTATGAAAATGGAGTTACCTTTTTCTTGCTTATGCAATATGCCCTCCTTTTCTTTGATTTATTTGTTTTTCATTGGTACTTTTGTATTTATATATGTTAATAATTGAACTTACTTTAAATCAATGAGTATATTTTCTTTTCAAAGTATTGTAGATTCGCAAATCAAATTAAACATTTATATATATATATATATATATATATATATATATATATATATTTTTTTTTTAAATTTCATATTTGTCTCTTTAGGTGACTTAATAACTATATATACATCTATTTAAAAATCAAACGTGAATGAAAAAGAGTGAATAACAAGCGATCCTCCAAGTTAAAATTAAAATTGACTGAATCCGACTCAAACGAGTGAGTGAAAGATATGGTAAGAAAGTGAGTTTCATTCGGGAATGATCAACAAGTGAAAGACTGGCGATCCTTTTGCATCAACTTGACGCCCTAAAAAATGAAGACAGTAGATAAAAAGATTTTTTTGTTACGTTCCCCAGACTCCACGTTGTGGGAATACACTGGGTATGTTGTTGTTGTTATTGTAGCAAATTAAAGGGGGACACAAAGAGACAAGTAGTACTATTAATATACATGGCAAAATTATGTGGAGAATAGAAGTTGCATAGTCATATCATTTATGTGCCCACTAATTAAACCTTTCACTAGTGACTTCCATGGAGATTAACCATATAGTATATGTTATTAATTATTATTGTGGAAATTAAAGTGGAATTATATGCTCTAGGCCTTATCCAGTTAAATTTGTACTCTTGTATCCAATTGATTTTTTTTTTTTTTAGAAAATTCAAGTGGATATCTTTATTAGTTGCCCATTCAATACTTCCTTTTTACGTGTTAAAAATAATTCTTTTATTGGGCTAAGATCATCAATCCAAACAAAACCCTATCCATTTTTCAGTTTGTTATAAATATAGAAAAAACAAAATCAGGTGGTTCTAGCCTAGTGGCTAAACAGAATTGTACACAGATGTTTTCTTAAATGATATCAATATTTGAAGAAGCAAATAAATGAATAAATCACTCACTATTAGAAAATATAGAGTTAGCTAAGGAATTTATTGGTAATTCTCAGCTAATTCATCGCTAAATAGTTCTTAACTAATTTAATTTATTTTTATAATTCGTTACTAATCTGTAGCAAAATGAAATTAACATGAGATTTTTGTTGGTTAGCTACAAAATTTTGTTCTTTGCCAATTTCTCATTTTATAGTAGTGGCTATAATGATAAATGATGTCATTTTTTTAATATTTATATCCATTATTTTCATTTTGCTATCTATACATACATCTAGTAAAAATTTCCGATGAAACAACGTTGTGTGACACCGCTTGAGATATCATGTATCCAGTAAACTTTAAGACTGGAAAAAGTTTAAGTCTGCACTGAATAAATCGTCCAATTTGAAAAAGTCCAACCAAAATTTTAAAAAAGTTCATTTCTATCTACTTTATTGTGTAATTTTAATAACTCAAATAATAATCATTTTTATATGTTGCAAATTGGACTTTTGCAAGCAACTAGTAGCCCAAATATCAATATCATAATTTTTCCCCCCCAAATGAGCTTAAAATCTCAAGAAAGTGGTAACCCTTTTGCAAATTGCAACATATATAACCCTTGGAATTGGATTTGTTTATTATTAACATTTAGATAAAGTTGTAATGATTGAAAGATATGGATGAGATCTTTTATTTGTTAGTGGACTAATTAATAATGCAACAATCAAGTTGAAAAAATGTTACAAAATCTCTATTAGTGTTGTGAATTTTGATGACAAATCCTTCAACTAATTGGACTTATATATCATTGTATGTAATGATTCTGGTGAATTAATGAGGAAAAATTATTGGAAACAGACAAAATGACAATGTAATCATACAGCTATTATGTTTTTGAGTGGATTTATACATATCTGACTATATGTCCACAAGGAAAATTTTCTAAAATATAAGGAAAATTTTCTAAAATATAAATAAAAAGTTTAGCTATGATGTTCTTGTTAGGCTATAACAATTCAAAAATACTCTTATATATCATTGATATACCTAATATTATTTGTTTTAGGCCGAATTCGTATGGGTTTTCTAGAAAAACCTCACATAATTAAGTGCATCACTACATCATATACGTAACTTTGTTTGCGCACCCCAACTCCTGTAATTAAGTTTCACGTGACGAAAAAAACTAAGTAAGGCTCCACGCTATCACTTTGCCATGCATCCATCTATATGTGATAGGTAATTGGCATTTTTAAATGGTTTTGATCAATTCTCACCTTATAAGTAAGTAATTTTTGAGGTTGAGTTAGATCCAAATTCCGTTTGACATGGTTGGCATCACAGTCAGGTACATACCCAATTCTTTGTCCATTGATATTTCATCCCCATATTATATTGTCCACGCTTTAGTTAACGAGCTGTGGGCGTAGGGCGGGAATGTTAATTAAGAGTTCCCACATTGGAAATAAGATGCGTAATTGATTTTTTTTTTATATGATCTAAGACAATTCTCGCTTTATGAGCTAGATTTTCGGGCTGAGTTAGCCCCAAAATTCATTTGACATATTAACTCTAATTTTAGTGATTGAAATAAAATAATATGCAGATATTCTTATCATGACTCTATATGGTTTCTACTTTCTAGAGGGAGTATATTGATATGTGATTTTTCATGAATGCATTATGTTTGGTATATATTCTATTATATCCATTTCCTCTATATTCGTTTATATAGTGACGTCTCAAACATAGAATATTCTGTTTTAGTTTTAGGTTTCACAACATGTGCAACTAAATTGATAAGCCTATTTTTGTCTTTTTATTTATTTATTTATTTATTTATAGGGATTATATTCTAAGCAAAGTGTTATAAATTAAATTTGATTCCATGAGCTCATGAACTAATCTAAAAGGAAACAAATTCCTTAGAATTAGAATCGGATTTTATTTCCATCAATCTTAAGAATTTGATTATTATGACACATCGAAATAGTCACTGCTTTTTTTTTTGGATGGTTACATATTTTTAGATTATACTTATAACACCTATAAATGTAATACCCATGAAAGAATTCACGATGTTAATTCGTTGCATCTTTAAAATAAATAAGAATAAGAATGATTTTTTTTCTAACAAAGTAAGAGAGAAGGAGAATATTTTTTCGACCATCACGTACATCTAGGACTTGTTGACCCCATTAATTCAAATTTCGCACCTTGTACGATCCATTTAAAAGTACAGTGCTTCATATATAAAACTAGTTCATTTATTGTAAAAATTTATTCGCACACTTGATATTTATAATATAAGATCATACTAACAGTCATCGAGTTTCTGTAAACACTAAATGCGCGTGAGTAATTTCTACCAAATCTTTCATACTATCAACAAAGAGCATAAATAATAGAAATAGATAAAGAAAATCGAGCAACGAGTAAAACAAAAGAGGATGTTTTTGTATTTCTCTTTTAGGATTTTTACCCGCGGGATGACTGAACTGTCTTTCCTTTCGAATTGAACTACCACGACTCTCGCTAACTGCATCGGATTCTTTGGATCACCGAAATTAGGAACATTGAATTCTAGGTGACACGTCCATTAATATTGGCTACAAATAGTTCAGTATTTTTAACACTCCTCAAGCTTCAACGGTTCATTTAACTCTATAGTACAACTGACATAAGCAAATGTACCATTTTGATAGTAATGTGAATGGAAATTGAGAATCTGAATCTGAAACTGAAATATTTAGCTTTCATAAGATAGATATGTTGGCATAAATACAGAAAAAAGATTCTTTATAAATCACACTTTAATTTTGTTCACTAAATTCCAGCCACCATTCCTTATGAAAATTCCAGCATTTGTTCCATCTAATTTTAAATTAATACTAAACTACAAATTAATCAACATGGGACATTAATTGACTTTTTAAAATTCTCAATCAGATTAAGATGAATCATGGGAAAGGAATCATCTGAAGAATCAAATTAATCTGGGAATATTTGACCTGCTATTTGTTTTGCCATACACTACTAAAAGTAATGTAAATATCGATAGAGAAAAAATCAACGGACAGAGACAGTCCAAAAAATTAAGGGAAAACCAACCTAATCCGTTTGCTTTAGTTTTTTTTTTTAAATCTTCTTAATAAATATTTTTTGCGCGAATTATGAATTTTTTTTTAAAGGAAAACCGACGCAGTTCCTCAATTTTTATTATTGTTTTTACAAAAATCGAGGGACTCCATCGATTTTTAATGTGCAATATTGCAGTTGAAAAGTATAAACAAAAACGATGAAAATATTTCGTCAAAGAGCTTGTGTGGTCAAGTGGTAGAATCGTCCAAAGTCATAAAAAATACTTATGTTCGATTCCAAGTACAAAAAATTCCTACATTTTTCAATATTTTTGAATTTTTTGAAAGATCAACAATAAAAATAAAGCTAGACTTATTGGACTAATTAATTGCAGCAATTATAAAATGAAGTACATTGCATACTCGATCTTACACTTTGAGAGGTGCTAGTTAATTCTACAGGGCTACAATTCCAACGTGTAAAAAAGCTTAAAAGTACCCACCATGTCCTGTTTGGTTCACACCAATTTAGTCCATGAATTCGCGCCGAGAAGTCCTTATTTCACGGGATAAACTGTAAAACGCTCCCTAACAATTAACAAAGACGATTATATTTTATATATTCGAATTCGAGACCTTAATTATTTCACCTCAACTCTTGTTGGTCAATGACCATTTGTGATGCAACTGATAGAGGGTGGGCCGATGAAGGCGGGTTAATTAAGCAGGACTGATAAATTCTAGGTTGACAAGCTTCTGAAGATACGAGGTCCATATGATTGTTAGGTGAATATTACATCGGAATGAGAGCGAAAAGTGACAAGTTTCAAAAGGCATATATAATTCAAGTTCACATTGTACGCGTACGTAGCTTCAAAGAAAAATATATGAGGATCTAGGCTAAAAGAGAATAATACGTGTCATGAACTTAGATCGTGACACCATTATATTATTTGCACATCAACCTGCTATTAGCCTTGAAAGTACAAGAACTTATTATAAGCTGAACCCCTTTTAACTACTTTCATCCATCTAGCTACTTCAAGAAACACCTATAGTTTAAAGTCACAAATGCACACATTCCAAGCTTTTATCTGTAATAATATTCGAACTCGCGATGTGCGTCTAATTCACACCTTCCGAGCTGTACAATTAATTACGTACTACTGGACCAAATCCCCAGAGCTGAATAAAATACTCCCTCCGTCCATCTTTACTTGTTCACTTTTCTATTTTGGGATGTCCAACAATACTTGTCCAGTTTATAAAATCAATGGATAATTTACTTATTTCTACCCATTTTACCCTTAACATTAAATACAATTCATTATCTAATACATTTTCCAAGGCATTAAATTCATTATATTCAAAGGGTAATATGGTAAAATTATCCCTAATATTTACTACTTCTTAATCCTTGTGTTAATAGGAAAGTGGACAAGTAAAGATGGACGGAAGGACTACTACTTAGAACGTATTAAGTTAAGACTCATGATGAGAAATTCACTTATAAAATTGCCAACTTTATTTCATTTCACATTCCATTTTTTTTTTTGGGTTCAGATAATTCAAATGCAGAGACAATTATGTTAAGGTTTGCCAAAAAAAGAAATTGTTACATATTATAAAATGGTCGACATAAAATTATAGAGTCAGCCACTAACTTAGTGGAATATGAATCAGATGTGAGTAATAAATTGTCAACACATAAAAGATTTTTGATAATCATTGTGGTACCAACATATTAAAAGAGGAACATTGCCATGCTATATTTCACTATTGTCCAAGAAAAAAGTCTTCATAAATATATTATTATTATAGGCTTAATATAATACATCGAACTATAGCTAGTTCCAATTGAGCACTCTGAATATTTAATGAAATATTTTTATGACACTTTCGATTTCAATTTCAATTTTTTTTGGGTGCAAATTCTCAACTATCCAATAAGTAGATAAGTTAATCACTTAAAATATGTTACATCCTTTAGTTATACGAATTAGTCTCGATAAACAGTAAGAATTCTAGACATGTTCCAATTGAGGACGACGTATATAATTATAGAAAATTATATTTTACGTGGTTAACTTATCTACGTAATGCACATTTTAAATTATACACAAAAGTGTTTATAAAATTTGAACCGCAAGTGTCTAATAAGAATACTTTATCATATATTCATGTGTTCAACTAGAATAAACTGTAATTCGAATGTTTAGATGAAATTATCTATGTATTAAGACTATATTATAAGCTTACACCAAAATTTTACATAGAGCCTTTAAAACTTACCAGGCACCTAAATATTTCTAAAAAAAAACTCAAAATACCTCCCAAAAATAGGAAAAATATAAATGTAAAATGCAAAATGCCCTTCTTTCTTCTGCTTTTTTTTTTTTTTTTTTGGCTTCTAATTCCTAGACCAAAAATTAATCTTTTGATACACTAATAACTACTACTTGAATTGGGATTTTGTTTTCATCATTTTTCTGCATTTCTATATCATTATTTTCAAGAATAATCATTTGATTATTTCCATTAATGCCCTTCACTGGTTCATGAATTATTGATTCTTCCATTTCCTCTTCTTTATACTCCTTGTATTTTCCCCATAGAACAGAATATAGCCCTGCCACTATTAGCACTGCACCAATAATTCTGAAACGAACAAAATAAAAAATAAATTAGTTTACAAATTGATTAAAAAAAACAAGAAAATATAAATGTTGGTAAAAATAGAATTTAAAATTAAATATTACCCTCCAATATATATTTTTTCAGCAAGAATAAAAGATCCCATAATTGCAACAATAATCATCATTAATGGACTAAATGCTGTCACAAAAACTGGTCCTCTTTTCTCCATTACAAGTCCTTGTACATAATATGCTATACTTGATGATACAATTCCCTGAAATTATATTAAAATAAAAAAATTAAATTAATAAAAAAAATGAATTGTTGTAAAAAAAAAGGGGGTGGGGGGTGAAAAAAACATACAGCATAGGCAGCAGCTAAAAGGTTCATGTCAAAACCGATGGTCCAAACCGAAGTTGTGTGTTCCATGACAAATGTTACAGCGATCGATTGTAAGGTTCCCATGAAGCAAACAAGCGCGGTTAGAGATAACGGAGCTGTATATTTCTTCATTGTTATATTCTGTAACGAATAAAATCAAATAATCACCATATAATAAACAACGTAATAAACAAAAAAATAAAAACATGAGACTTTTGAATCTTGTGTTACGTACCTGAAGAATGAAGAAAGAAGCCCAAGCAAGTGTGGCAAAAATGAGGAGAATTGACCCTTTTAGCCAATCTTTATCATAAGTTTCACTAGTAACTTCAGTAACATTAGAATTTATATGATTTGACCAAATTAAATTAACAACATGGCCTTTGTACAATGTCATTAACATGGCACCAGCCACAGTTACTATAGTTCCCAACACTTTTGCTTGGCATCTAATTTTCTTTATGTCCACTTTCTCCATCCTAAAAAAAAATATTCATAATTAGTCACAATTTTTTTTTTTGATCCGAACGTCATAGTTATTAAAAAAAAAATGTACCTGCAGAGGACTGCTATGACAAATGTCATAGCAGGTAGCATGTTGCTCATTGCACATGAAAATGTTGGAGAAGTGAATTTGAGTCCAGCATAGTAAAAATTTTGATCAATCACTGGCCTGTTTAAATTAAAATTGATGTCAAATATATGAAAAAAGAACACATCCGGGAAAGTGTCATGCCACGGAGTGGGGAATATATAGACCTCGTTTTATGTAGGACAACTAAATACACCACGAGGTGCTGCCATAAAAAAAAGACTCACCCCAGAAGACCCAATACAAATATTTGCAAGAACATCATTAATGACATCTTTGGCCTGATTTTTCTGTCAAAAAAATATATTACAACAAGGTCAGTATATAAGGTAATTACAAGTAAATCTCTACGATAAATATGACAAGTAATGTGCTATCACAGGTTACACTGTACTGATAATATTTTTTTCGCGAGTAATTTTACCTTTCAAGAATGAGAGCAAAAGGAGCAATAACAGCAGTAGCAAAGGCATGTCTATAGACAACAAGAACATAGTGACTCATGCCTCTATCAAGTGAAACTTTGGTAATAATATTCATTCCTGCATAACCAAATTGCAAAGAAATCATAGCTATATAAGGCTTTGCTCTTTGGAAAAAGCTGCAATTACATTCTCCTTTTGATCCCTCCATTTTCCTCTGTGTTTTTTTCTTCCTTTTAGATGAATCTTGAAGTGATAAAATGGAATTGAGAGGAAAACACTATGAAGAGGAGAATAAGAATTTCTGTTTTCCCTATTGGAAAAGAAATGAGACATGTAACATATTTATAGACAAAAGAGATAAAGGCCAATCAGGAGGTCTTCGTTATTTATCGAGGAAATATAATGATCGCTTATGACCACTTATAAATTGCATAGAAAAACTATATATAAAATCATTTCTCCCGTTATTATCTAGATAGAGGATTAATAATAATATAAATTATAAAAAGTGAGAATATTATTACGTAAGAGTTTCAAACGTGTGAGAATCTCAAACGCACACGTGATTGTAATTTGCACTAAAATTGAATCTAATTGAATATTCTGAGTTGTTTTTGTATGGTCAATACTCCTATCCATTAAAAAGAACTGAGTTTTTTGTTTATTTTTGGGTGGGGTGGGGGACGGAGGGCGTCAATCAACTGAACTACCTCTCACTCCAGAGCTATGAGGTTCGTGGCGCTAATCGACAGATTAATTTTGCAAGTGGGGCCCACTTAGGAGTTAAGTTGGAAACATTTAAGTTATATATACGGATGGTGCAAGAAGTAGTTACACCATCAAGTCAAATCTAGTACTTGATAAGTTGAATAATTGGTAAGTAACATGTTGCAACAAGTTAAATCAATATATATATATATATATACCTTTATTATAATACTTTGTTATCTCAAAATATTTGAAATTTTCAGTTTTGCAAAATATAAACCAAGTTATGATTAATATGATCTCGACATGTATTGTTTTGTCATTTTTATGACACGTTCGCAAATCAAAGGAGGAGAGGAAAAAGCTCGAGAAAACGTCCTTGAAAGAGAGAATATATGAAAAAGTGTTAGCAGAAGTCCAATTCTTTAAGCGGAAAACTCAAGTTAGGGAAAGACAGACCTACCCTTAGAATGGTTCGGGTGGGGGGGGGGGGGGGGCGGCATTTTGGTGGCCTCGAAAAAATTATGTGTACATGTGTATATATCCTAAATAGCGTATATGTGTCTGTAGTATTGACACTCCTAATAACAAGTATATGTTACATTTGGTGGACTCACTTGAGTTTGATTTTCTCTTTAGCATTTTCATATTTTTTTTTTTGACATTTAGTAAAACAATCCAATTTTATTTTTGATTGCTTTTTCCTTTAATTTTCAGAAAGTTTCACCTCGAACATTGTAGTAAGTAATTGACATGTCTAACTTATTTGAAGAAAAAAAATCAACATGTCTATATTAAAGATAGAGGTGTCCAGACATTTTCAATTCTTGAATTCGCCTCTAATTAGGGAGAATACAAGACAGACGGAAAGCAGGAAAACATCCTCAGAAAAATTACTCCCTCCGTTCCTTTTAAGTTGTCATGTTGCGCTTTTTGAGAGTCAATTTGACTCATCTTCAAAGCTCAATTAGATTAGATTAATTTAATTTTTTAAAATTAAAATTTAGATATTCAAAAACTATATGAAAAATATTATAGGTTACAATTTTTCTCATATTATTATGATGAAAAAAAACTTGTTAAAATGTTGTTAAAAAAGAAACTATGACAACTAAAAATGAATGAAGGGAGTAAAAGATAAATTACTCATTGCTATATTTATACCATAAGTTAGTTAGGAAATAAGTACTAAATAATTAGAAATAAAGTACTTTAATTATGAGTATTATTAATGTTGTTATTGTTATTATTACAACTTCCTTTTTAGTGCTATGCTGATGATACACTCAAAGGAGGTTGGTGGTGGGTCCATCTTTAATGTGGGACCCAAGAAGCTATCGTCATTCCGATATGCAGCATCCCGGCGCCGGTGATTCATCGGAAAATTGATGTCATACGTCGGAATAATTAAAATAATTGAATAAGTACATTTACTATATTATACATTATTTATTTGTGTAAAATATCCATCCTAATCTCCAAATTATTGTATGTATGGTTAGCGGGTGCAACATCAGAATTTAGACGATTAATTTTTTGCTGAGGAGAATTAAAATATAAAGAAATAAACACATGAATAACTCAAAAAAATTAATATTAATTATATATATAGATAAAAAATAATTTTGATATGAGAATTCAGACGAATTTCTTCAAGGAAATTAATTAATTAAACATTTTTATTCGATGCTTTGATTTTTTATTGGGGTATGATGGTATCTCTTATGTGGAGAGCATGGAAAGCAAAGGCTAAATATTCTTTATAATCTTGACACTGTATTGTAATTTGTACACATAACACATGTTAACAATAATAAAAATAAATAAATTCCAGAATGATATATCTAAATAAAATATATAGCAAAAGAAATAAAGTAAAGGGTCAAAAACACACATAAAGTATTATGGATTTTTGAGTTTTATATTGAAACTATTAGGTGTCTGAGTTTCGTACCTGAACTATCACCAAATGTTTATCGATACACACCCCAATTATCAGTTGTTAATTCACTTTTTCTTACCTGAACTATTATCATCGTTCAGGTAAAAAAAATGAACAATAGATAGTTGAGGTGTGTTTCGATAAAACATTTATCGGTGATAGTTCAGATATGAAACTCACACACTTAATGGTTCAAATATGAAATTCAAAAACTGTGATACTTCAATGTGTTTTTGACCGTTAACTAAAAGAAATATAAAGAAAATGACAACTTGGTGGGGGAGATTCCTCAGCACCCAACACACTGGAAGTCTGGAAAATGATTCACACTTTGGATACCAAATGAATATTTTTTTTAAAGAAAGTTTAGGAATATATCAATATTTAGTGGGATTATTGGTATATGTGGGATTAGAATTTCAACGTATATTTAGATTCCCCTTACCTTAATTTTATTCCCTCGAGGAGCACACCGTCACAACTTTCCAATTTAGAAATTCGAGTTTTTTAAAAATTATTATTTAAGTTCTATGATTCTATTATATCTTTATTAATTAATGCTAAACTTATATATGACGAAGTTATGTAGTATTAGATTCTTTTGAATCTAAACTTTTTTGTCCAACCATTTGGTTTGGAACTCACTAATTACTTGATTAATCCTCATTCGTCTGGTTCTGAACTCACTAACTCGATTAATTTGAATACGTGATGTAAAAGGAAATCTACTATGGGGCTTTAGCGCTCCAACGGACCCTGCTGATTGCTGAAGACGATTCTATTCTCGAGACTTAGTTGATTCAAGACTTCTAGTAAGCATTAATAAACTTACATTTACCATTATATTGAACCCTTCAATGGTGAATTGGGGTTTGGGGGGAGGAGCGTCTCACATTGGTGGTTTAAGGGATCAATTAATCTTTTTTAATACGACTTGGGAAATACTCACCTCTTGAGCTAGCTTTTGGAGTCGAGTCAAACCAAAAATTATTTGTTTTACATGGTATCAGAGAAGCGTCCATCCCAATTCTTGTTTCCTGATGTTGGACCCCTACATTAAACTGCCCACACATCAAATGTTCTGCCCTATAACGTGATGAGGAGGGAGGGGGAGAGTGAGTAGTCTCACATCGGTGGTATAAGGGATGAGCGATCTTTTCAATATGGTTTGGACAATTCTCCCGGTCTCATGAGCTAATTTTACGAGTTGAGTTAGGCACAAGATTCATTTCTTAACAGTAAATTTACACTTTTCAAACTCCATTTGTTTTTAGGAAAAAGCTGAAATGCCCTTAGCCACAAGTGAAAGATTGAAGAAAGATCATGTGCATAAAAAAAGTTCCACAAAGAAAGGGGATCATTGATTTGAAATCTCCTCACTAACATCTTGTCTAAAATAATTGTATGATTCTTTATAATAAATTTAAATAAAAATTAGACATATACAAACCTAAATGGACATGGCCAGCCTAAAAGGAAACAAATCTGATCATATAGTGATTGTTCTTTTATGAAATTAATAAAAAAACGACTGAAAATTTCACAAAACGACAATCATCAATACGTAAAAAAGCATATAAAGTGCTTAGATTACAATTGATTCTATAATATTTTTTGCCATGTCCTATGTATATATATTTGACTGAGTTTTGTCAACTTCAATAATAATGAAAATTTTGTGTTGTCAAAGACAAATTTCTAGTGTATATCCTGCATCATTTGCTCTGTGTTAAATTATTGTGCGTGCGAATAAAGTCTCATATTGGTAGCTGAAAAGAAAAAGGAGCTACTTATATGGTGTTGGATATATACTCTTAATACTAGTGTAAGATCTTTTGAGAAAAATTATGCGGGCTTGACCCAAAGTGAACAATATCATACCTTATCATACCTTATTATACAATATCATACCTTATTAAGAGTATTCTTGAACCGTTTTATTAGCCCAGTTACGATCCGTATCAATGCCAATGATATATTTAACAGGACGAGTATGAAAATGGTGGAGTACTATGGTGTGGGGCCCTGCCCATGTATGGGTCGGTTTACGACATTTACCCGTAGCTTGGAAGAAACATACGCAACCTTAGGGCTTCGATGACCGCAAATACTCTTACAATGTGGGTGACACACATACACGTTAAAATCTCTGACCCGTGAATCATGATAATAAGCTAAGTGGAACTTAGTTCGAGAGGAAGATAATACCGAGTGAAAAAAAAAGGGTAAGTGAACTTTAATTTGTAGAAGTCTCTTTGTGATATTTTGGACAAACAATTTGATCCAAGTGTGTATAGATTAAGGGAATGTATAGGTTTTTTGCGAGTTAAAAGCTTGGATGATCACTCAACTTTGAGTAATTGACCAGAATAGTCACTCAACTTTGTTTTGTCTCCCAAAAGTCACTCAACTTTGAGTAATTGGCCAGAATAGTCACTCAACTTTGTTTTGTCTCCCAAAAGTCACTCAACTTTGGGTAATTGGCCTCCATAGTCACTCAACTTTGTATTGTCTTTCAAAAATCACTCAACTTTGTCTAATTAGCTTCCATAGTCATTTTTGGGATAAATATAATTATTTAATGACATGGCATCTATAGTATTTTTACAAAAATATTTTGAAGTATTAAAGAATCGGTATTAAAATTTATTGACGAGGTTAATGCAAATTGTATTCTGTTTGGTTTGTTAAGATCATGTATTCTTTTTTAATGTGCTAGGAGTGTTGTGGTTCATGCTGTAAGCTTAATTGTTCAAGAATGATTTTCAGCATTTGCACAGACGGTGACTTGGAAGTCTGCATTTAAATCTCCTTTCCTATTACTTAGAGAAAAGATTAGAAAAGAATAAAAGAAAATGAAGCAACGGCCAATTTGCATTAACCTCATCAATAAATTTTAATACCTTAAAATATTTTTCTAAAAAAATTATAGATACCGTGTCATTAAATAATTATTGAAAATTATATTTGTCCCAAAAATGACTATGGAAGCTAATTAGACAAAGTTGAGTGACTTTTGAAATACGAAACAAAGTTGAGTGACTATTATGACCAATTATGTAAAGTTGAGTGACTATTATGGCCAATTATGTAAAGTTGAGTGACCATCCAAGCTTTTAACTCGCTTTTTTTGCCTTTAATAAATTGAGATTTCCTAGTTTTCCTCCCATGTTTTTGGATCATGATGATTAATGCTGATGCAATTAATTAGTGGAAATCAACAGAAAAAAGCATTTTTGATCTTACAAGTAACTGTTTAAAATCAATTACGTAATTATCAACTTAATTATGTAGTCTTCTAGTGATGATCACGTAGGTGGACACAACTTGATGATATATACTTCAGCCTAATAAGTGTTTGATGATCTGATAACAACTGCTTAATTAAAGATTAAGGCTTAATCCACTTGCATCAATCATTACATATTGATACTTTTGGGAAAAAACCGCGCGGGCTTGATCAAAGCGAAAAATATCACATTATATTAAGAGTATATTTGGAATGTTTTCGCCCAACAACTAGTATAAAAATTATCAATGATTCAGTGAGACGATTATGGAGATGATAATTGATGGTGGGGGGCGGGCTTAGTAGTGTCTTTGCTTGTCTAAGGACCGATGTACTATCTTTACCCGTAGCTTTGGAGATACATACGCAAAAAAGAAGCAATTAGCTTCGGTGATTATAGATATTCGATTGATGTGGGTGACACACAATATATCTTCAGATAAGCCCGTGGAGGTGATGAGTAATCTGGAACTTAATTCGAGAAGGCGAGCTAGAGTTCTCTTCGTATTTAACCAAAGACGAATTTAGATTAGTCGGGCCCATGAGCTTCGAAAACTTGACGGTTAAATTGGAAAAAAAGACACTTAACATATTGATGATACTTTAAGAACAAATTATAAATTATATTATACTAGTTAATGCAACTGCAGATTTTGCCTAAACAGTACTTTTTCCTAATAATAATAGCCTTTGTTTGGTATGGAGTACATAAATATCTTGAACTATTTTGGTTAATTAAAAAAGGAAAGTGTGACGAAACATATATATAATCAGTGGTCCTAAATCGAAAAATCGAATAGCTTTAGTGATCAATTACTTGTTAATTAGAATAATTAATTAGAGATTAGTGTATAACTACCAATAATATTCCTGGATTAACTAAAAATCATCATGTTGCCAAAATGGTGAACTATAGTGCTTCTATGGTGGGAAAGTAGAAGGGCAACGTGAAAGTGAAAAACACCACACAATTTTTAAAATGACCAATTGGCTTTTTTGTTTAGTCCATGAGAAATCATATTTTAATTCAATACTAAAAGTTAGCTCATTTGATGATGATTGCTCAAGATTATATAAGGATATAACATTGTCCATCACCCATCGATGTGGGATATCCGACACTTCCCGCTCCCTCCCTGCACTCAGGACTGAACATCAGGTAATTCATGAATTGAGATGAACCTGTCTCTAACATACCATGTGAAGAATTGGACCTCGAGCCTAATGAAGGGCCTAATTCATTACGAAGAGTTAGCTCATGTTGTGAGTATTGCTCATGATCTATACAAGGAGACCAAATAACCCATCACCCACCAATGTTGAAAATGTCTCTTTTTTCACTTTTGTAACCCGATTTTATTGTGAGGTGTACACTACTAAAAACAGCTCAAAAAGGGATAGATAGGAAAGCGACGGACAACGTCGCTCTTGAAAAGCGACGGAAAAAGCAACGCTGTCCGTCGCCTTTCTATTTTTTTTTAAATTTATAATTATTTTTTTACAAAAGTGACGGACATCGTCTCTTTTTCCGTCGCTTTTTTGGACGGATTTTTGCGCCAAAATTATTTACAAATAATTAATTTTTATTTTTTATTATAAGCGACGGACAACGTCACAATTATTAAAAAAAAATAATTTTTTTTTTAAAGAAAGCGACGCTGTCAGTCGCTTTCTTTAAAATTTAATTTATATTAAAAAAAATAGAAAAGCGACGAACAACGTCGCTTTTGTCTATCTCTTTTTAGTCAATACGCGGTCAACTCATTTAAAAAAGCGACGGACAAAAGCGACGTTGTCCGTCGCTTCTTTAAATATATAGAGACCCGACGGGGTCTCTTTCCTTCATTTCTCTCTTTCTCTTTTCTCTCCTCCTCTCCTCCTCTCCTCTCCTCCGCCACTGCTCCGCTGCTCCCTCCACCGCCTCTCCCTCCACCGTCAGCCTCCTCCCTCCAACCTTCTCCGATTTTGAGGTTACTTATTTTATTTATTTGAAGGTTAGGATTTAATTTGGGTATTTTTGTTTTGAAAAATTGATAGTGAATTCTAGACTATGGTATGTTGTTATTGTTGAATTCTAGACTAGAATTTTGAAAAATTGATAGTGAAAATTGATATATGAAAAAGTTGATAGTGAAGAATTCATTTTTTAGATTATATTCTTAATTTATGAACTTTAATTAGTTTAGGCTTGCTATTAGTTTGTGAACCTTAGTTTAGGCTTGCTATTAGCTTGTGAACCTTAATTTAGGCTTGCTATTAGTTTGTGAACCTTAGTTTAGGTAATGCTTACTATTAGCTTGTGAACCTTAGTTTAGGTTCTTTTTTGAACTTGAATTATATAGGTTCTTGAATTAGCTAGGTTCTTGAATTTGGAATTAGGTTCTTGAATTAGATTATTAACTTGAATTTGGGAATTTTAAATTTGAAATAGGTTCTTGAATTAGTTTTGAGTTTTGTTTTAGAATCTTGAATTAGTTTTCAACTTTAACTTTTTGAATTAGGTTCTTGAATCTTAGTTTTTTTAAGTTAAGTTTGTTAGTTTAAATTGTTAGTTTTGAGTTAAGAATTAGTTTTCAACTTTAGGTTCTTTTTTGAACTTGAATTAGGTACTTGAATTTGGAATTAGGATTTGGAATTAGAATTTAGAATTAGAATTTAGAATTAGGTTCTTGAATCTTAGTTTTTTTAAGTTAAGCTTTTTAAAGTTAAGTTTGTTAGTTTAAATTGTTAGTTTTGGGTTAAGAAGTCTTCAACTTTAGGTTATTTTTTGAACTTGAATTATATAGGTTCTTGAATTAGCTAGGTACTTGAATTTAGAATTAGGTTCTTGAATTAGATTATTAACTTGAATTTGGAAACTTTGAATTTGAAATAGGTTCTTGAATTAGTTTTGGGTTTTGTTTTAGAATGTTGAATTAGTTTTGAACTTTAACTTCTTGAATTAGGTTCTTGAATCTTAATTTTTTTAAGTTAAGTTTGTTAGTTTAAATTGTTAGTTTTGGGTTAAGAAATTTTCAACTTTAGGTTCTTTTTTTTAAACTTGAATTATATAGGTTCTTGAATTAGGTACTTGAATTATATAGGTTCTTTTTTAAGTTAAGTGTTAGTTTATTACATTAATGTTAGTTTCTGAACCTTGAATAGCTTGCTAGTTTAGGTTACTCTTTGTGAACTTTAGTTTAGGTTAATGCTTGCTATCATTTCTCTATACTTTTTGATATTTTGACACTTTTTTTAAGTTATTCAATTATTTATAGGTCCTTTTGGTGGACCTTTTATGTGTTTAGTGATATTATTACTTCGTATTTAGTTTCTTGTTATGATTGAATCTTATTATGAATGTTGTGGCAGCAATTAGTGCTGATTTGGGCTGTTTTGAATTAGTTTTGTAAATGGCAGGTGGTGGTGCATATTGAAAATGCAGATTTTTACAGATTTTTACAGTCCGTCGCTTTACGCTGTCCGTCGCTTTTAGAAAAGCGACAGGTCATTTTCCCACGGAAGTGATGCCGTCGCTTTTCTGTCGCTTTTGGCCAAAAAAGCGACGACCAGCGTCCCTTTTGGCCGTCTCTTTTTAGCTTTTTTTTAGTAGTGGTATGGACTTATCTCGTACACAGCAGGCTAGAATACCCTTTGTTTTGGAAAGCACACAAACTTCAATATTTAAAATATTATTTATGACATGAAAAAGAGATGAGTGGTCTTAATTCTTATATGGTCTTGAACAATCCCCTACTCACGAGCTAACTTTTACGGTTGAGTTAGATCAATAATTCATTTCTTTAACAACATCACATGGACTAAAATACCCTCATGTTGAACCTGAAAACCCCCAAGTTGCAATGTCCATTAAGAAAGAAGCCAAGGGCAGGTAAAAGAATGAAATGGAGCACAAAAGAGACCACATGTCGACAGTCAAATTTGGATATCTAATCATCCCAAGATATCATGTCGACATTCAAATTTGTGTAAACCAAATGTTGCAACCCTAAAATAACACTATTTTTAAGGACGTGACCTTATAATATCTAAGCCACATATTAAAAAAATAAATAAATTGGTGGGCTACTTTTTTTTAAGTCGACATAGTTACATGATGAAACAATATTGAGTGCATTGCAAAAGTTTCATCTTTTGACTAGGTTTCTTAGATGATGAAATCAATTATGTGACAATGTATTTTTTGTAACAACAAAAGTTTTAGATCAAGTGGTAATACTCTTTTATTTTTAATGAAAGGTCTCGGATTCGAACCTTGGTATGAAATCATTTTTTAGTAGCGCTTTACTATCACAATTCACATGTGATTTTCTAGAGCAAATTCAAATGAATCATGCCCTAATGCGGATACTGAATACCGAGTTAAAAAAAGTCATGTTTTTTTTTTCATTTTTTATGGGGTCTCCCTTTCTTCTTTTTTGTCATTCCTTTCTAATTTGGGTATAATTTGAACTTCGATTTTGTTTGTAGGGAAGAGTGGGAAGATAAAAGGGTGACCCCTTGGGTTGTCAATGTTTGCATTTTTCAAGGCAATTTCCAAGAGGTAGGAACACCTATATTGATCCTACTTTTTTCCTTTTCTTCTATTTTTTAATAATATAATTTATATACATTAATTTTCAGTTTAAATAAAACCTATGATATTCACATATTTTAATATGTTATTACTAGTATAATTAACAAGTTATTTGTCTTATTTTTCTAAGATAATTAATTAATGTCATTTAATTTTGAATGTTTACCCTGTAACAGGGGTGTACATGGACCGAGTTGGTTCGAATTTTTTAAAAACCAAATCAAATTATTAGTGTCGGGTTTTTAAATTTATAAATCAAACCAAACCAATAAAATTCGAGTTTTTCAACCTCGGGTTTTTTCGGGTTATTTCGATTTCCTCGGGTTTTTTGAGTTTTTTCGGATTTTTTCCGGTAAAGTCTTCATACAAACATATAATTAACTTGTGCTTCAAATATTTCTTTAGTCCTAGCAAGATACAACTATCTAAGGTATTATTATTAATAATGAAATCGCATAGAATAAATATTGCATATTAATAAGTCATAATAAAAATAATCATAATTTAACAGTATTAAGTCATGCTAAAATAAGTTTAATAAGTATTAACTACATGGCTAAATATTAAATAGAAAAATAAAATTAGTTTATGTATTTATCAAAATTAAAGAATAGATATCAAACATGATTGTCATTCTTAGTGTTGAATTGAACAATTTTTTGTTAGCATTAGTATTGATTTGAGCTTTATTTGAGTTACTAATATCAATGTGTTATAAAAACTTATTGGACCATTTAAAAATTCTAAGTTTAAACTTGAAACAATATGTCAAAAGATAAAAACTATGAAAAAATTTAAGAAATGTTTATAAATTACATCACATAAATATTTTTATGTATAAAATATTTTTAAAAATAATATACACGTAATATCGGGTTGGTTCGGTTCGGTTTGACTTTTTTTAGTTAAAACCAAATCAAACCAATTATAGTCGATTTTTTTTTCAATACCAAACCAAGTCAAACCAAATCATTAGTCGAGTTTTTTTTGCGGTTTGATTCGATTTGCTGTTCGATTTTGTACACCCCTACCTTGTAATTATTTTTTGATTAATCTGACGAAACAATTTTTTTATATATATATTTAGTGTATAGAAGTAAAACTCTTTTTTATATTCATTTTATTTTTCATATTGCTATGGAGTACATAAGTTCCACTATACCTTGGTCTCAAAATAAAATATAGAATTATTTTATCTTATGTCTTGTTGGAGGTATTAATTAATCTCGAAATTATTTATTTCACTATTTATATTTTATACTATAATAATAAAATAAATTATTCATATACATGATGAGATAACTTGTTCCCCACCAAACGACCCCTCGACCTTCATCAGCTAGGCAACATGCATGGTGGCTTTGGTTCCAAAAGGGTTAATTCCCACTTGTAATGCCTTTTTTTGTTGTTTTGTTTTGTTTTTTCCTCAGGTGAAATTGGTACACTGTTAGAAAAAGATTGGCAATCGTTATTTTTGATGATATTGTCATAATGTTATGATGAATTTATTATACCAATGATTAATTGGTGGATCTTCTTGTACATCTACCTGTTCAATTATGAAGTTATTTTATGTATTTAAGAGGGTGTATAGAGTTTTTGATTTAAATTTTATGTTGTCAAAGTTTAAACAATCAAAAAATAGATAGTGAGTGTTTGATCGATAAAATTGATCAGGTCAGCCAGCTAAGACCCACTTTTACCTTAAAGATCAAGGTGTGTGAATGAAATGTCCTTTACTCGGGAGTACGCATGAGAGGAGTGATCAAATTATATTATATTAGGGGTCTCCGGACGTATCCTTTCTTTTTTATCAAAAAAGTCTGTGGACCCACTAATGATACTCGGGAGAGAACCGACCTCCTGTCGCGATGAATTAAACTCCGTTCCATGCCCCGCTGCTTGTCAATCACATCGGAAAGTCGTTGGGTCTGTTCAAGTTTATCGACCGGTTTGTTAGGTGTTTCAACTACATATATTATAGCAGTACTCTTACTTAACAACTATCGTGATGATAAACGATTTGTCTTGACATCATTTCTCTTAAATTTTTAAATAACTTATGTCACTTAATTTCTTAGGGGCAGGGAGTCTACTGCGATCTCAATAGTGCTACCGAAGATTCATGGAGTGTCGAAGTAAGAGAGCGCTCATCTTAGAATGGACTTACATACCATAATGGCATAACACTTTTATTATATATAAACATCCAAAACAATAAAAGTCACAATCTTTTTTTCATTTCTTATGTTTTAAAAAATATAAATGAACAATTAGAAAACGTTTATTCTCCATTTCCTTGAGCAAACCCTTTTGCTTTTGTAAATGTTCTTTTAGGTACCGAAAGTTTGAAATATTTATAAATTATTCATCAAAAACTTTTTTTTAAAATCAAATTAAAGTTGACAAAACCAAGAGATGGACATTTAGCTCAATGTCTCCGTTGTACTTTTTCTTTATAAACTTTTTGTTTAATTATTATTATTTTAATATTCAATAATTAGCGAGGTTCTGAAGAAGGGCCGGATCACGAGGGTCTATTGTATGCAGTTTTATCCTACATTTTTACAAGAGACTATTTTCACAGTTCGAACTTCTGACCCCCTGATCACATGTCAGCATGCAACTTTATCAGTTAAAAGTTACGCTAAGGCTCCCCTAATATTCAATAATCATCTAATTAAAAAAATGAATTTTTTTCTCAAAGGACTTTACTTTTTTTAAATATTTTTTCAAAAGCATAATGATCTCCACTTTTGAACCAATGTATTTTTTAAGAAATTAATCATGCAAGAGGACTCATTGATTGCCCAAGAGAATAATAAAAAAAAAGAGTATAATTGACTGGCCTATAATGTGACAAAGATCATAAAATTGTTTTTTCAATAATTTGAAAATTTTAGAAAGTTAAAGGTTTTCTTGAGAAGATGGGAAAATACATCTTTTTTAAAACATACGTGTGCCATGCATGACAATTATATGTCTTTTTATAAGAAGATTCAACTTAATAATTAATATACTTTTTTGAGAGTTGGACCAAAATAGTGATTTTGCTAAGTTATTTTTTTCATTTTTTTTCAACAAGAAGACATTTTGATACATATTTTTAACTTTATTTTTTTTGGATAATTGCACTTTCACTACTATAAACTCATTAATTTTCTACTGGATGTTCATTGGCTATCCCATAGATATTTTAATTGAATCGGGGAAAAACATAAAATAATAATAATATCTTCTTATGGAAAAATTAAGAAGTTTTCCACTATTTCAGTGAGAATCTGTTTTCCACCAAACATTTTTTTGTGAGCTGGTTCGGTGAAAAATGAATGAAAAAATCACGTGCTATAGCACGAATTTCTCACTGATTCACTATGAGAAAAACTTTACTTTAGTAGTGCAATAATTAAATGATTTAGAACTTAATTTGTTAAATTTGTAAAAATTCACAATTTGAGGGATCAAAGGGAAAAACATATCAATTTATTAACGACTATAAATGTGTTTAATCAGAAATCAACAAGGACTCAAATTAAAATTTGTCAAAATTTGAGAGACTAAAACTGATAAATACCCCATTAGTTTTTTCTTTATCTTATTTTTTCCACTCTTTCGTTTATTTCTTTTCAACTCCTTCTGTCTTTAGTTTTATTATATTATTTTTAACATGCTTATCTCATTCGAATCGGTAAGGTCTAGTCTTCCTTGCTTGTATTTATCCATATTAGGATTTTTACATTTACTAATAAATGACGTTACATACTCTATTTAGTGATATAAATTCGCAAAAAAAGGGACCAATTCAATAAAATGTTAAAAGATTGAAATGATGCACAAGTGGAACACATTTTATCTTTCACTTTCATATATAAGATTGAACGCTTTAATAAGTGGTAAAATTTGAGTAGTAGCTGTTAATTAATTAGTTTTCATATCCTATAGGTAGTGGTTATTTCTTTTACAAAAAACACAGTACGTCGCTTCTTTTTAAAGACCCTCTATTTATTTATTTATTTATTTATTTCGGTCAAAAGGTCAATTGTGTGTCAAATTATTTTAAGTGATATTGCAACTTCAACAATAATAGTTATGATGGAGTAATAAGTACTACTTCATTCTTAATTAGAAGTCTCGGGTTCGAGTCCTCTTGGGTACGAAATCGTCTTTATTAGGGAGCACTTTACACCCAATGTGGGACTTGTGAATTCGCATTTAGTCGGACTTCAATACGGGTACCGAATACCGAATGAGAAATCAATTTTTTTTTTTTTGCTATTTTAGATGTTATAAGTTTGTTGGTTCTCTACGTATTCTTCCATCTCAATTTATGTGATATTATTTTTAAAAAAACACGATTATTATCACTTCTGGCCGCAAGAGCGGAAGAAGGGTACGTATATAGGGCACGGGGGTTCAGATGAACCCTTTCAACAGAAAATTATATTATATATATAACGTTAATATTATTTTTTGTGTATATGTAATAGATATTAAATAAGCTAGACTTCTTTGTATATTTATTTCTTTATATTTTCTTAACCCCTTACTGAAAATATTATCTCTGTCACTATTTGGCACTATGATTATTAATTAATTATTAGGAGAAAATTATGCAAGTAGGAGAAACTACATTATTTATGGTAATAAAAAAGGATATATTTAGCATCCAACCATTTGCCTCTACTTGCCCACTTGAAGTTCGAAATTAGCTCTTTATTCTTTTAAATTTTATATTTAACTTTAGAAGTAATAATTAAATACTATTCTTAGGACTTAAAATCTTAGTCATTATTTATTATTAGCATAAATAATTCAAAATTCAAAATTGATAATATAAAACTTTCAAAGCAAAACAAACAAAACTACCATCATTTTCTTCCTCTTTTTTTAATCCTAAGCCAAGTCTCTTTCTATCTCTTTTTATTTCTTTTTGAAGACCTCATTTATGTAATAATAAACACCGTTTATTTAAACTAGAATTTTAAAAAGTAAAAGCAGCCTATACATTTCTCCTCTACTTTTTTACTTTCCATTATTTAATTTCTTTTCCTCCAATATCACTTTCTATAACATCTAGGGTGTGGTCAATTGGTAAATTAAAGATTAGTTTTGTTTTCCGCTCTTTATTAGAGTTCTCGTGTTTGAATCGTAATAATGAAATCATCGTAATCTATTGAGTTGTTCCACTCTAATAAAGTGCATGAATAACTAATTTGTAGATGATCATCATTTAAGTTATATTCGTTGTGTGTAAAAATTGACAAGTCTTTCATTTTGATCGATCGGAATAAATTCAAATATACAATATCTATAGCTTCATATTACTTAAATTCGACAAATATAATTGAAGCTCAATCATTTTTACGTGAACTTAACCTACGTTTCTTTATACCTTTAAGGACAAATAGAACTATCATTTTCTTCCTCTTTTTATCCCTAACTAAGGCACGTCTATTTCTCTCTCTTCTATTTCTTTTTGAAGACCTCATCTCTCCACCTTAAGTTTCCCCTTTTATTTGCTTATTTATTATCTCTCCACCACGTTATTTTTTATGCTTCGGTTATCGCATTTTTTTTCTGTTGTTATCGTTCCCTTTTTATTTTTGTTAAATGCTATATAATATTTTCAAACTGCTTTGATGTTGAGGGTCTTTCGGAAACCAGCCTCTCTAGTTCCACAATATAGGAGTAAGGTACATTATACCCTCCTCAAACCCCACATATGAAATTTTACTGGGTATGTTATTATTTTACTGATGTTTTCGAATTTAGTTCGTGCAAAAACCCAGTATATCTATATATATATATTTCCATTTTCAAAAGCATGTTTGGCAGAAGATAACAACAATAATAGTGGGAAAATGTACAATAATTGGCTATGAATAATTGAGTCAATTTATTTAATTTAGCTTCAAAAATTAATTAAATTAATTTAAGAACAAAGAAGAAAAAATAACATGTATTCTTAGAACAGAGGGGTATATAATTATATTCAAGTATATTGTCAATGTCTCAACATAATTATAACCTTTATTAATGTATAACATGGATATCGATATAAGAACTTAGATGTATAAAAAAGGAAACAGAAAAATAAAAAATATAAGAAACACAAAAGAGGAGAAATTAGATGAACATTTGTTATTTTATACAAAATTCTCAAGGTTAAAAGAGTAAATTGCTCTAAACATATATGTAATATCAAAATTGCTCTACACATATTTTTTTTTCCATCTAAATTAAGCCTTTGGTGTTTTCCCTAACCAACATAGGGAAACTGAATGCTGGAGCTGCTGATATTATTTTTTCATCATTTTTCTGCATTTCAATATCACTAATTACAATAATCATCATTTGGTTATTTCCATTAATGCCCTTCACTTCTTCAATAATTATTGACTCCTCAATTTCCTTTTCTTTGTACTCCTTGTATTTTCCCCATAAAACAGTGTATAGCCCTGCCACTATCACCACTGCACCAAGAATTCTGTACCAAAATAAAAAATAAAAAAAATTAGTGAATGCATATCGAGAAATTTTTTTTCTCAAAAGATCGTTCGATTAATAGTTATTACTATCTCATAAAGTCAGTTTCTTTGTTAAACAAGAAAGATGACTTTATGAGATAATACATAATTATTAGTTGAGTGACTATCGAAAAAAATAACTAAAATAATAATAATTGGGGGTGGGGGTGGGGTGGGGGGGTTGTTGAGATATTGGACTTACCCTCCAATATAGAATTTTTCAGCAAGAAGGAAAGAGCCCATAATGGCAACAATGATCATCATTAGTGGACTAAAAGCTGTCACAAAAACAGGTCCTTTTTTCTCCATTACTTGACCATGTACATAGTATGCTATGCTTGATGACACAATTCCCTGAAATTTTGTAAAAACAAAATCTTGGTTATTCATCATCCATGTATATGTTTCGTGTCGAAAAATACTGAATTCAGTTGAACTCGTTGAATGTAATCTGCCTATGTAGACATGGAACTTAGGGGGGCGCAAGGGGTTCATTTGATAGAACCCCTTTTGCCACAAAACTATACTATACATATAAGGTCAAAATTATTTTCTATGTATATATAATAAATGTTGTGCTCAGGGTGTACTCTATCGGAAACAACTCCTCTACCTTCACAAGGTAGGAGTAACGCTGCGTACACACTATCCTTCCTAGACCCCACTTGTGAGATTAAACTGGAAATGTTATATTATTGTTGTATATAATAGATGTCGAATCCCCTTAATTTCTTCGTGTGCGGAAAGGAAAGGAACTTACAGCATAGGCAGCAGCAAGAAGGTTCATGTCAAGACCAACAGTCCAAACAGAAGTTTTGTGCTCCATCACAAATGTTACAGCACTTGATTGCAAAGTTCCAATGAAGCAAACAAGTGCAGTTAGTGAAAGTGGAGCTGTATATTTCCTCATTGTAATAGCCTGTAACAAAAATTAAAATTACTCTTAATTAATTAACCACCATCTAGGTAACGAAAATGAAATTTTATTTTATTATAAGTGTTAGGTAATGAAAGACTTTTGACTCTTGTGTTAGGTACCTGAAGAACAAAGAAAGAAGCCCAAGCAAGTGTAGCAAATATGAGGAGAATTGAACCTTTTAGCCACTCTTTATCATAAGCTCCACTATTAACTTCATTAGAATTTATGTGATTTGACCATAACAAATTAACAATATGGCCTTTGTATAATGTCAACAATATGGCACCAACCACAGTTACTATAGTTCCCAACGCCTTTGCTAGGCATCCAATTTTCTTTATGTTCACTTTCTCCATTCTGAAAAAAAAAAAAAAAACTTAACTAAATTGTACATAATTTAGGAAAAAATGTTGGTCCGAACGCCACAGTTATGTACCTGCAGAGGACTGCTATGACAAATGTCATAGCAGGTAGCATGTTGGTCATGGCACATGAAAATGTTGGAGAAGTATATTTGAGTCCAGCATAGTAAAAATTTTGATCAATCACTGGCCCTAGAAGACCCAATACAAATATTTGCAAGAACATCATGAATGTCATCTTTGGCCTAATTTTTCTGTCAACCAAAAAAAGAAAAAAAATCAGCATCTTGATTATTTTTTTTACATGATCAGTATAGTTTAACCTGTAAGGCGCAGAGTAATTTTACCTTTCAAGAAAGAGAGCAAAGGGAGCAATAAGTGCAGCAGCAAAGGCATTTCTATAGACAACAAGAACATAATGACTCATGCCCCTATTAAGTGAAACTTTAGTAATAATATTCATTCCTGCATATCCAAATTGCAAAGAAATCATAGCTATATATGGCTTTGCCCTTTGGTAAAAATTGCAATTACTACATTCACCCTCCATTTTATTTTTTATTTCAGATGAGTACAAAGAGTTTAATGAAATGAAAATGGAGGAAAAAACTCTCAAGTCTTTAGAGGAGATTTTTTTTTGTGTTTTTCCTAAGGAGAAGAAGTGAGACAATGCAACGTATTTATAGACAAGCAAATTAATCAATGGTATAGATGTAATGGTTCTTTTTTTTAAAAAAAAAATATTATATGAAGATAGTGGAATACACTTTGCAATCAATTAAAAGCAAAGCTTTTAAGTGTGTGTGGTTCACACTAACAAGTGAGTGTAATGTGTACTATCTCCATTTGAATCTACTTGAATATCCTAATTTGGTCATTTTATCCATCAATCATGTAAGTTATTAAAAATTACTACTATTGTATTAAGTATTAATTATCATCATCTACTTTATTTTTAATATATCTCCATTATATTCTTTTTTTTTAAGTTTAATTATCTGATATCGTACTGACTCGATTAATTTCAAATACATGTTGGATTTGGCACACTTAGGAGAGGTAAAACTCGATCTCTTACTAAAAGGTTCCCAATCAATAACCACCTAACACAAGACCTCTAGTTAAGGGTAAAAATATTAACGGGGAAGCCACATGCAAAATTGAATTTCCTCTATCCGGAAGTTACATTACACATGATAAGAAATGTGGCATTGGATCTAATTAACTCGACTTCAAAAGTTATTTCAAGAGGTGAGGATTGTTCAAAGTCATATAATAAGACAAATATGTCATCCCGCCTACTGATGTGGGACTAGTAACAACCTTGCAGTGCACATCTAGGCCTGCCTATTAAAGCGTGAACAAAATAATATGAAAATCCAATATCACGTGAAATAACAAATAAGTGAATCTAACTCTGATACCATGATAAGTAAATGGATAACATTTATCCTAATTTAATCTCAAAAACTAACTCAAGAAGATTGTCTAATACTATTATTTTTTTTTTATTTTTTTTTTTATTATTATTATTATTATTAGAGCGACCTAAAGAAAGATAGAGTATATAAGTGGGGTGCTGATGTCATACTCAAATGGATTGGTGGTGGGGTCCATCTTGTATGTGGGACCCACCAGCAAACGTCACACGAATATGCGGCATCCCGTCGCCGGTGATTCGCCGGAACAGTAATACCATATACCGGAGTTGCATTATAATGATATAAATTATTAATTAGTGGTAATGATGTGAGCTTAATTATAATCAAGAACATTTGCTTTTTCTTAGTGTGCAGTGTGCTATAACAACTACTAGTAGTCTTTTGTTCATAGAATATCTTATAAAGTATATATATAGTATACTATTTTAATTAATTTATTGATAAGTAAATGGAAACGAATCCAAAAACTAATATTTAATAGGTTAATTAATTAATAATCATCCTTAATTATCTTCAAATCATTAGGTGTAGTCTGTTGTAGTTTTCACAAGATAATTAAGATGGAAATATTACAATCACGAACATAAATCGTTAAATAGTTGATGGAGATCAAAAGTGTTCGGTGCATATTTAACTGTTGAATGCATATTTAAGAGATTCATTTTGAATTACCTTCAAACACGAGGGACGATTTTTGTCATTTTCTCAGTAATTAGACGAGGATGAATGTATAAGTTCAGTTGAATTTAATAGCTTTGTCTTAAATTAATTCTGGGTATACACGTGTTAAGAAGTCTACTAAATAAGTAAGAGAATAATAACTTTTGAACCCACTAACTCAAAAGATCGGTAAAATCAACGATATTTTGAACCCTCTGAAATCTAAATTCTGAATCCATTTTTGTTATTAGAGGAATAATATATTCAGCAAATGTGGACACAGAATTAAAGACATCTACAAGATAGATAAACTAAAATTAATATTTCAAGAAATTAATTATTTAGAGAATTGGTTCCATTATTCGATTCTTTGTTGATTAGACTAGAATTTTCACTAAAAATCTATTATTAGTATAATAAGTTTGGGACATTTGCATTTCTTGTGTGGATAGCATGAAAGCAAATGCTTAATATTCCTTTGTGATACTGTATTTTCTATATGCTCCATTAAGTCTCAAATGTTTCACATGTTGGTACAAAAGGTACAACATATTATTTATTTTCTTAGCAACATTACTATATTTTTGAGCGATTACAAAATTAAAACAAATATAAAATAAATTGGATATATAAGAATCTCTATCTTACATGCAAGTGGATTTGTAGTTAGAAAAAAGGCTTAATACTGCACTATCAACCTTTAAACTTGTCAGAATATTCATTTTAAATATTTGAACTAAGCTTTGTTTCAATCGAACACCTCAACTCCCAATAAAGAGTTCTAATTAAACACTTTTACTTCAAATTTTGAATTTTCTTTTACGTGCGTTCTCATTCATTTATTGTTAAGTTAACCACATAAAATATGTTATTTTCTTTAATTATATGCATTCATTTGTGAAATATGAAAAAAGTCAGTATCTCTTTTCACGTTTATTAGGATTAAGTGCTTACCATCATGCCAAAAGCTATAGCTGATAGCAAGGGCACAACTTTATTTCTTAACTAAGCCCATCAAACAAGCGCCATGTTCGATCATGACTCCGACCCGAGCCACCCAACCCCCTCGTGAACTTTGCCATAAGCAGAATGTTGGCGTTACCCACAAAGTTCAATATTTCATCAGCTTGCACCCAACAGACAGGAACTTATCACATTTGTGATACCAAATGAATATTATTTCAATAGCTAGTGGGATTAAATTATATTCTGATATAACATATGGATATGAATATCAACTTATGTAGAGATTCTAATTATTGAGAATCAAAACGTCACATATTCCAACTTATCTCCTAACATTTCATTACATCAATTTTCTCCATTTAGAAATTCCAACATTTCTTGTTACTTAACCTCCTTCCCCCCCCCCCCCCCCCCCCCCCCCCCCTACCCCTCCACCCCATCCCCACCGTGCCCAATAAGTCATTTTCCGGTGAATGTATATTATATGTATAATTCATATATCGCATATGTATAACCGTGTCAACATAAGTATATAATCTACTTATATTGGTTACTGAAGACAAAGTTTCTTCCAACTACAAAATAAAAGAGGCTTCATGTCACACGAAATGAAGATACAAAATTAGCAACCTCAAAACCCAAGTTGGCATATCCAATTATAATAAAAGAAAGCATAGGCAGGCAGAGCTAGCTGTAAAGTGGATCACTCAATGTGTAGCCTAATTAAAATTCCTATATTTAGGGCACCATGGCCTAACAAAAAATATGGGCCACAAAATAAAACCCTAAAATGAAACTAGAGTAACCTCTGCATAACTCACTACTAAAAAAATGTGAATTTCTAACGTACATTCCCATTGGAAATATCCCATAGAAAACCGGTCTAAAAAGTTTTTGATAAGTCATTAATTCGGATGGAATCCATCATAATTTCGTATTCTTTTTAGTGACTTCTGATTAAGGATGAAGAGAGATCAATCTCATCTATCCTACCACAACCCGTCGGTAATTATTGTTTGTTTCATTATCTTCTTATAAATTACGTACTTGGATACATAGTTAAAGTAGGAGGGAATTTTGTAGAATAGAGAGAGAGAGAGAGAGAGTGGTCTTTGGGGTTGTCAATGTTTGTATTTTAAGGCAAACATACAATAGGTAGAACATCTACTTATCCTACTTTTGTTTTCTTCTCCCTTTTTTCAATTCTGTATGTTTTTTGCTTCTTATGGTTGTGGAGTTAATGGATGTGTGCCATTTACAACTTGTAGCCTAATTCAAGTTGGAGATATTGTGACTATGGTTGTTGAAAGGCCACTTGTTATTTGTTGTCTCTTGGCCTTTATTTTTTTAAAAAAATTATCCAGAAATTAGCTACGATATCACTAAACAACAAAAAATTATAGCTCATTCTATGTAAAAGCGGATTAGTGATGAATTATAAGAAAACGTCTTGTTAGCTACGAATTATTAAGCGACAAATGTTGTTCTTATCTTTTTCTTTTAGTGATAAATGATTGATTTATCAATCTCTACATCTATAATTCTCATTAAGGAAAAAGCTTGTCAATCTTTACTTTGGATTTGGTGGTCATGAGATCAAAGTATCAAACTTGTACTAATGAATATCATTGCTATATATGCTATGAGACGATCTTCTTGAATGATTTGAGTTAAATTTAGACAGGTCAAAATTTATCGAGTAAATAAGCAGGTCAAACTTTACTTTGGCAAAGATGAATGAGTCAAGTTAGACTAAACAATAGATCATATTAGCTTAACCCGTTCAACTCCTACAAAATTTTAATTAATTTATTTGTTTTCTTGAATTTTTATTTACAAAGCAAACTTTTACATTTTATTACAACTATATGTTACGTATTAGTAAATATCAGTGTTTTTTATGAGCCAATTTAGGTTATATATATATTTAGCCCTAATCAATCTAACTTTTATATGATCAGCTGAATTAAACAAGTCAAAATTAAGTGATTTAAAATAACGACGTTGGAGGTAATGGTCATGAACTTTTGACCTCGCTTGCCTCATGGTGCCTCATGGTCAAACTTCAAGTTTTGGCTTTTGAATTTGATGACTTGCCCCTGCTATAAGTAGGGTCAAAAGTTCAACGCTACCAGTTTTCAAGGTTATTGGGTGTAATTTGCTAGATAAAATTAACGGATCGTTAATCCATCTAACGGGTCATGTTTATTCGGGCTAGGTTTGTCACCCCTAATTAAGTACACTTTACTTAACAAATCCTATTGGTTAGTACTATTATTGTACGGAATTACCTTAATTACATACTTTCTTTTAAAAAATATTTATACTAAACAAATTATGGTTAAAGCCTAGATAACATACTCTACAAACCTCCCCCTCCTACTATATATACTACTATAATAATTGTACCAGATAATTGTTAATTAACCTAACTTTGTGGAGTAGTACAATTATATTGCAAGTCATGTCCAATTCTTTTTATTCCTTTTTTCCTTGGTCAACAAAGTAGGAAAATCATCATAAAAATATTTATTTTTATAGATGTTTAATCTAATTTATTAATGGCTTTATAACGTCACATGAATTAGTTCCACATAAGACACACTTCAATTGCAACTATAAATCAATGCTCCTTTTTCTTTTTCAAGAAACTATATTAGTTATTTAAATTAACTCTAAAGGTTGATGATCTTTTTATACAGAAGAAAAGACGTTATAAAGTAGTAAGAAGACAAAAAATAATAATATAAACATTTAGTTAATAAAGTTTCACTTTCATTTATTGGTTATTATCCTCCACTAATCATTGAGTAATGTTTTGAATACTATTATTATATTATAATTAATAAATCGATAAGATAATATACCAAAAGGTTGAATTATTGGTAGATGTGCAAAATAAAATCATCAAATACGTACTTTTTTGGTCAAAGTTAACGTACCAATAGATGGATCTTCTTTACAAACTTTTTGTTTCTTTTATTTTATTTTATTTTTGGTAACTGGCTATATATTTACAAACTGAAAAGAATTCTTAATTCAATTCACTTTTATTTTCCAAAAAAGCATAATGATGTAGACTTTTGAACCAATCAGTTTGTGTTATATGCTTAATCAATATGCTTAGGGAACTCTTTGGAAAACAAATCAACTAATTAATTATTGGCTATATTAATTAGGAAAAATATAATCAATAGAGTTTTACAATATTTGAAATTTTTCGAAAGGTTCTTGATTATCAATAATTAAAAAAAATGAATTTAGATTCTATGCACTAACTATATAGAAAATATTTAAAATAAATCTCTTGATAAACATGTTAGTTGGTAATATGATAAAAATAATAATTAATTTGCTATCACATATTAAAATTTATTAATAATTTTTTTTTAAAAAAAGACTTACACTATCGAGTATATAACTTAATCCATAAACAAATAGGCCGGTGGGATTTCTATGAATATGGGGAACTATTACATACGTGAGCCATGCAATGCATGATCAACAAGTCTTTAATTTTAAAAAAAGTCTAGTGCACATACTTTTTAGAGTTGGACCAAAATAGTGATAGCAAGATCTAAGAGTTACCGACAAGGATTGTGGTGAAATGAATATTATTTTTTCACTCTTAATCACGATTTCGGATTCGAGTCTTAGATATGAGAAAAGAAGCTAAATCTAAAAGTTAATTTCTTTTTTGGTGTATTTCTCTAATTGATTGATTAAAATTAGTTTGGACAAAGCTTTTGTGGTGAATAGTTCAATTTAACAGAAGTTAATTGAGATGAAGCACAAGTGAAAACTTTCTTTCTTATTATACTCTCTTTTTAAAAAAAATCAATAAAGAGATACTTTTTGTCATTTTTTTTGTCAAATGAACCCAGGACCTAACTTACCCTTATAAATTAGCTTGGAGAGAATTGCTCGTTTCCATATAAGGAAGACCAGGACCCCTTCCATCACAGATATTGTGAAATTCTTTCTATTCATCACGCCTCGTACGTCCGACTCTGTCCAAGGGTGATGGTCCCTTGCAAGGCATGGATTATCTATATATTGAATCGGGTGGTCTGACTTTGATACCATATCAAATAGATTTTGAGCATAATTCAACTCTAAATATTAGTTCAAGGAAGGAGAATTGTCCAATTCCGTATAAGAAAGTCCAGGACCTTTCCATCACCGACGTGAGATTCTTTCTAGTTTCCATTCATCACTTTTCTACACTCTTCTCAATCACTAACTAATAGGAACGAAAAAAAAAATTATTTCATTCTGTAATTATTGGTACTTTTCATCTCATTTATATATCCTTCACTTTTTTTTTACTCTTTTCTTGTCAATTAGTTACGCTGCGAATTCTCTGATTGAGTAGTTTAGTAGCAAATAGTTCAATTGGACAATTGCTCAGACTAATAAAATTAACAACCAATGGTAAATGGTAACATTTGAATAATAATTGTTGCTTTAATTATTTGTTTTCATGCTTAGGTAGTGCTTAATTATTAGTTATTTCATCCTCAAGAAAGTAGCTAGTACTTTTTTTAAAAAAAATCCTTTTTACAGTCAAAAGGCAGTCTTGCCAATTTAATTGTGTCAAATCGTTAAATGATGATAGTACTATGGTGGATATTTTAATGGCAGAACATATACGGAGACATTTAAAATTGACACAAAATTTCATTTAGACACCTCAATTAAGTCTTAAACTTTTTAAACATATGTAGTAATGGCCAAAGGATACTATTTTGACACTTTCCGCACCATTTTTCAGAAACCTCAAGCGCGTGGTAACAATTATTTCCAACGTGGATTAAATGACTAATTAAATCGTGCCAATTTATTTTAATTTAAACTTCATTATTAAGGTATGCTTTCTAAAAAAATGTGACTAGATAATAACCAACAAAATAAATATTTTAAAGTCTTAATTTTTGTACCACCAAATTAAAGCGAATGTCTTTTTTCATTCATTTTCCTTCTCCCCTCCACAAATGCCATGTGTATATGTTAAATATGTCAAATCGACCTATTTCAAAATGGATGTACTTTTCATCTTCTAGTTTTTTCGACTTCTTTTTTCTTCTTCTTCTTTAATTTCTTTAACATCAAGCTAGAGAATGGACCTCAATTTCTTTTGTGCGTTGGAATTTTTTTTTTCTTCAAAGAATTAATACATAGCTTAAAGCTAGCAACAATTAAAAAAAAAGGGTATATATTCAAAGTATCAAACCACAAGAATACATAAGTGTCTTTTGGAAGTACCAAAAGTTATTATTACAAATCCTTTCTATTGATACTTACGTGCACCATGCAAAAATGATCATGAAAGTACAATTCTTATAATTCATTCTGTGTGAATTGGTCATATGAATATTATTATGCAGTACAAATTAAAGTTGGGACCAATTAAAGAAATAGTAGTATGATAGAGCTTTCTTATCTTCTACAAAAAAAAATTTAGATAGGGTTGTGTTTTTTAATAATTTTCTCTTTTACCAGGTGGGTATTTGGTCCTCTTTTTTGACTTTGATTTTCTTAATTTCCCTAGTACATTTTCCTTCTTTGGTATTTTTGTGATCACCATCTTATTCTTAAAAAAGGATGATTTCGACATATTCAAGATTAAGATGAATTTTCATTCTTAGCCCTTTGGTAGCTTTCTTCAACTCTTTTAAACTTTGCATTATTGAGGGAGTACTTCCCTTTGGAAGAGAGTTTTTTTGTTTTTTTGTTTGTTTAAGAAGATGCATGGTACGGTACATGTTTAATTATTCCGTTTCAATTTATATGAAAGTGTTTGAATGGTAATTAACATTCATTGTTATTCATCATACGAGCAAAAAAAAATTCCTAGGAGTTGAGTTAATAAATGAGTGAATTATGAGTCATTGACCTGCTCAAATTTGAACAGGTTAATTGTGCGGTTTTACCACATCTAAGTCACACATATGATTATTTGCATCATAATTCTTGATATATTCCAAACTTGCCTTAAGTCTTAAATAGGACGCAATCTAGGGACATTACTATATGAGTGACAGAATGAGACTTCACCCTTATTTTCATTACAAACGATCGATACCTCAAATAATTCTTAAAATGCTCCTCTAGTCTAGAACTTGGTAAATAAGGTCAAATAATTCTTGTGTTCTCTCTCTTAGCTTGGGTGTAGGTCAATCTCATTTTCTCTTGTCGGTAAGTATATCTATTATGATATTGCTTTCGTGCCAAGTAGTAAACAATTCATCATTCATGGATAGAATTGTTTTCCAAAGCTAGAAAAGGAAATAGGGAATAGTTGGTTGACAAGAAATTGAATACCTTCACTTTCTTCCTCTTTTAATCCATAATAATAATAAGACATGCATGCATGTCTCTTTCTTTATCTTTTAATTTACTTGTCTAGCTAAATGTGTAGACCACACACTTACGTATATAACACACATTTAGAATAACTATTGTCATCAACACAAAGTTGCATGCCCTCTTATATACGCAAAGGCCGGTGCATGCCACCAAAATTGGCCCCCCTTGGTTTTTTCCCTCCGTCCTTATTTAGTCTGTTCAAAAAAGAATGTCATATTCTCTCTAGATTGGAAACATCCAATGAAAAAAGAATATCGCTTTATCTTTTCTTTAAAAAAAAAATTAACTTTAAACTTCTCATTTTATCTTTCTTATTTAAGAATGTCTTTTAAATATGTAATTTTCTTATTTATTTATAGTGTTTTGTAAATAATTAGCAGAATAAATTCATATTGTGGGGGGGGGGGGGGGCAATTAGCCTGAAATATCATTTGTGAAACTTATTTTTTTGAAAAGTCACTTTTCTGATTTTTAAGAAAATTATTTTCTAAGAAAAAATGTTTATCAAAAATACGTTGACTAACTAAACGGGAAAATGTTTATCAAAAATATGTTGACTAACCAAACGGGAAAATGTTTTCCTACATATATACCAAAGACACTTTTGAGGTATATAATTTATAATCATAAGAATATCTATTACTTATTTTAGATCATATTTCATAAAGTACAAAGTTCTTTTTATTTATAGTAAATTTTGTATTCAGTTATCAAACACCATTACATAAATAAGAACGGAGAAAATATTACTCATTATTTCAATATGATATTACGTAAATGAACCAAACGTTACGTTCTCTTTTCCAAGTTCATATAATCATAGAATTCTATTCACGTCATTCTAAAACTTGCCAAAAAGTGTCTCTTTTTTCTTTTTCTTTTTTAAACATGCAAGTTTCTAAATTTCATGCACCAATTATTGATCCACAAAGTAATTAAATGCATGATCATTCTATATAAGAAAAGACTTGTAGCATGGGAGGAATGTTTGGCAGAAAATAACAACAATTATTGGCTAAGAAAAACTATAGTGGGAAATACCTAAGTAAATAACCATATAATGCATTTCCTTTAGCAAATCAAAGTAGAAGAAGGTACACTTGCAATTGCAACATGTGGTACACTTGCAATTGCAAATTGACACAGTGACGTTGGTTTCATGTTAGAATTATTTTAAGATATAGTATAGTATTATTATAAGTTTGAGGATAATACAAACCTACCTAAATGATTGTGACTTCTAATAGAACTATGTTGGTACCAAACTTTAGAGATAGAAAATTATTGTTTTATCCAAGAACTATCATGTCAAATTATTAAGAAATAAAATTAGAAGTGAAAAGTGTATCTGAATATTCATGGAGACGGATGACAAATAAACTTGTCGTCTTGTGGTCAGTAGACTTTCAAACTAAGATATTAGTCGTTCTGTTTTTTTTTTAACAATAGAATGCTAGAAATAGAACTCTTATGTCTGATTAGGGGATCATAACCATATTAATAGTTGCATAAATTTATATATTTCTAATTTAGATCATCATTAAACTAGAAATTGATGGAAAATAGGCATACGCAGCGGAAGCAAATAAGCAGGATCACTTGCATGTAATGACAACACATAATCATAGATTTTAATCAATCATAGATTTTAATCAAACATAAAATTGATACTTATCTCTTGAAGCGTAACTGCGATCTCAAATCAACTTTCAAGCACGAGCAAAAACCTTTCACACGATCATCTTCCGGATCTATGGTCTTCTGTTGTGTGACCCGAATAGTATCGAAATAAGCGAAATTCGTGTGGGCAAATTTCTCATGGAAGAACGCGGGAAAAATCCATTGCCTCCTTGATGGAATAAGACCCTTTATATATAGCCACAAGTTGTAGGGTTTTACATCCTTTCCCAAACTTGCTGGTTCTTCCTTTTCCACCAAAAATAAATTCCATTTAATTCTTAATTATTCGATCACAGCAGGGACCACAAATTTAATTAGCGGGGCTTTCAATTGTGTTATTAATTTGCAAAATGAATGAATTAATCCTACCACAATAAATTACAGATTATTCCACTAAAAATCTGTAATTGCACTCCTCGGTTTAACTTCAAAATCATTCATTAAATCTTATTTAACTCCACGTGTTAAGATCACAGATACCAATCAATTAAATTAAATTTTTGATAATTTAATCCATTGATTAATTTAATCCTTTATTTCTGCGCTTAACTTATTTCATGTGACGGATACAAAATTCACCTGCAGGGTTTTCACATGAAAACTTATAAGCAACCATAAAGGGGTATCATCAATCTCAAGGTCGAGATACGGATTCTAGCAACTAATCATTATTTCACAAATGCTATTTATCATCATCCAACCTATCGGGAACATTTTAACCCACAAAGAGTTTCACCCTTTGATAGATCAAGATAACAAACAAATTGCATTGATCATAATAATTATATCAAGATTAAGAGTATAAGTACATTTAATGATCTAGAGAAGTTGTTTATAAATATTCAGAACATAAACAATCATCTCTACTTGGTCCGTTCAATACACACAAAGTGTACTAGCACAAGAAGTTGAAATACAATCATTCTCATAATCAAGATTAGATTATATTTAATCTTGTGCTACAATCATCAAGATGTTTGTCCAGCTTTATCTTTGATTGTGAACATAATATTTATAAGCCAAACTCAAGGCACAAAATCATCTACTATATAAGTAAATAGACAATAGCCGAATACATGATCTATTTAATTCTTTATTAAAATTAAATAAATAATTTTTTTATGATAAATACTATATCCAAAATACATGATTAATAGTATATATCCCAACAGAAATTACATATGACCCTATATTTCAAGAGATGTCTTGTAGACCCAATTCATTTTGAACCTTAGCAAATCGCTTTTAGTTTGGATCAACCTTTTAACAATAACAACCAACATACAATTATTTTTAATACAAAATATATGTGCAAGTCCATAAATTCTTGCCTACTATACTCCTTCGGTTTCAATTTAAGCATCTTGTTTTGTTTTTTTAGGCTTTTTTGGAAAGAATGTAACTTTCTATATTTGATAACTCTTTAATTTCAACATCACAAGATTCTAAAGATAATCCGATACATTATACGGATCTTCAATTTAAAATCACAAAATCTAAATGTCTTTCATATTTTCTTAAATTTCGTTCTTTAATCAATTAAGAGACTTAAATTGAAACCAAAGAAACACTTGATTTGACATAAATATTACAATCTCTTTTTGTTTTAATTACCATATAACTATAGCAAAAGTATAAATTACCTATTTAGCTTTTGTACTCCCTCATCCAAAAGCTAGCTCCCTTTTTATTATTGCGTATATGACATGATACAAACCTAATAATTTTTTAAATAAATTAGACATCTTACTTTAGACAAAAAATTTAAATAATGTTATCCGCAAAATTTAATATAAAATGAAAACTAATAGATTTTGGGCTCGAATCTCGGTAATCAATATCGACGAAATATATTATGGGAAAATCATATTATATAGTCGTCCATCAAATTATTAACCAATAAATCTATATTTTATATATATTATTGTATGATATACATAAAATATATATTTTCGATATAGAATTGTGTATACTTCTTTTATATATATATTTAGCTAGCAACTGTAATTATTTTATTTGGGTCTTGAATCCTATTATTTATAAATTTGTAAACTTTCACTCTTTTTTTCCCCTGTAAAATTGTAGTAATAATTTCTACATGATTTAACAGGGGCCTTAGTAAGACCCAAAAGGTTTGACAGAATCTAAAGCTTGAGCCTTGAAGCATATGTTCTTAAGAATATTTCTCTGAGTGTAGACGTACCCGGATTCAACAAACTCTTCTAGTATAAATTGAGATCCGAGTGGTCATAAAACTTCCAAGATTTTTCGACACAAAACTCCATATCACAAGAACAAACTCATTGTTATTAATTCCTTGAATGTAATTGGCATCTCTAAATGTATTGTCAACAACTAAGAAGCAGCCTTGACATATCTTATTGTGGTCTACAGAGCCAATGAAGTGTTTACTTCTCGATAACTCGTTTAGCTCCATCTAATGTATTCTTCAGAAGCATTGCAACAGTCATTGGTCCAACGCCTCCCGGAACTGGAGTTATCCATCCAGCCACCTTACATGCTTCCTGAAAGTCAACGTCTCCAACGAGCCTATAACCCGATTTCCTAGTAGGATCATCGATAGCATTTGTCCCTACATCAATTACTGCAGCACCAGGTTTGATCCAGCTGCCTTTGATCTAAAAAAATAAGACAGCAACATGGTTCAGAGGCCAGTCTTCTAACGACTGAAAAGCAGCGTTTTTTGCAGAGTAGTTTTAATAATATTTCATTTGGAAAAGCTCTATTGCAAGGTTATAGAAGACAAAATATAATGAATTGAAGCAAAATGAATGCTCCTTGTTACCATCATAGCTTGCCCTGCAGCAGCAATGATTATGTCAGCTTCACGAATGATTTTCTCTGGTTCCTTGGTGCGCGAATGGACTACAGTAACAGTAGCATCTTCCTTTAGAAGGAGGAGAGATACTGGTAATCCAACAATGTTGCTTCGACCAACCACAACTGCGTTCTTCCCCTTTATGCTAATCCCACTTCGAACTAAAAGCTCGATGCATCCCTGTTTAGCAGAGACCAGATAGGAGCAGTTTTAGAAGACAACAGAAGATTGTTGTATATAGTATAAGATTTGAACATAAATTCTTGGTAAGGCAGGAGAACTAGAGAACTGGATGTTTCGATCTTCCATTTCTTAGAATCAATGAAGTTCACGTTATTACCTTGGGCGTGCAAGGGTGGAACAAAGGCTGCCTGCCTTTCATTGCAAGTTTGCCAATATTCAGAGGATGAAAGCCATCTACATCCTTTTCCAGACTGATTTCAACTAGAACTTTCTCTTCATTAATATGTTTTGGTAATGGAAGCTGTACCAGTATGCCTGTAGCAATGCACAGAGTGCCTTCAGTGCACTTGCCTTTGTTATGCATCATGATATTCTACCCCATACACTCGAAGGTCAATGATATACTAGCAGAACATTGCTAAAAAACCAGAACTGGAAATGCTTACTTAAGGAAAAAGAGAAATAGAAAAAGAGAATAAAAACATCTAACCAACAGTGAGGCAAAACTCACAAAACCGCCACCAGCTGAGAGTGAGAACATAAGAGATTCTAACCACCCAATTTAAAAAGTCATGCTAGAGGTGGTCTATATACACTAGCAGCAAAATACCCATATGTATAGTTGTCTAGCAGGTAAAATTTACCCAAATAGAAGTTTGGAACTACAAAAGCCAAAAAAAATGCAGGAATGAGATCTAAAATGGGTGCCGGGTGGTACCTATCAGAGACAGCATATTAGATGAGAGATCTAATCTGAAGATGTTCGTAATGTGTCAAATACACTTAATTATACCAACTGTAGTGGTACACATTTAGTACCAAACAACATGAACCAATATACAGGTTGCATGCATAATGGCTGGTTAATATAGATGCCAATATGTTGCCAACAATTAACACCATTGAGTTTTATCCAACAGAGCAATTTCATATCAAAATATTATGCATTGAGCCTACAATAGCTAGGACCTTATAATTTTCTTTTGGACTAACTACACATGCATGCGCAATGTTGGCTAAAAAAAACTTGGTAGTTCAAAAATAAAAATAGGAGCATGGGTGACAGAACAACACCTACAATATGTCCAATCCAAATACAGACCAACAAGGCTAAATTTCACAACTGAAAAAACAGAAGTAAAACAAAGGAAAATGCAAGAAAGATTAACTTCCTCTTATCGCAAATGACTAACCATGTACATCAGGATTAGCATTCAGCTCATGGACCTTGCTAATCACTTCAGCTTCAGCTACATCCTCTGGGAGGTCTATATCAAAAGACTTGATGCAAAGCTCAGCACAAGATTTTCTTTTCATATTCACATAACTTTGTGAATCCTTCCTATTTCCTACAATGACAACTGCCAACCCGGGGACCTGAAAATAACAAAAAACTTGGATGCTTGAATACTGCATGACTGATGAAAAATATACAAGTTCTGATGAAGGACATTGCTTCACCAGCTTCAGAATTCAGATGCATCATATACACATTCAAGTATTCACAAACTCTTTGAATTAGCTTCATAATATCCCCGATGTATTACAACATTAATAGGAAAATGACGTCACATGCAATCACTTAAGCACGCAGATACAACATGCCAGGGAAACTAACCTTGCCATACTTTTCTGAAAGAAGTTGCACTTCAGAAGCAATCTCAGAACGAATAGTTTGAGCAATTGCTTTGCCATCAATGATGGTAGCCTTGTGATCTGATGGCGATGCCATTGTATCTTCAGACGAGAGACAAATTGCCTATAATTTCAGGACTGCTAGTTTCATACCAGAAAACATAAGTTCAACCAAAAAGTTAGACTATGATAAGAGTAGGCATATTCAAAGTCAATGTTATACTACATAATTCAGTACCCAATCCATAACATATAAAGCAGCTACGAATTTACTTCTGCTATCACTATTTTTATTTTTTTTAATGACCGTGGTGTCCAGGCCAGCTTTCGCACACCTCGACTAAATCCACGGGATACCTGCCACCTCCCACCAGCAACAGGTACCAGGTAACTCTGTCCACCAAGGCTAGAACAGATGGGAAGAATCACCTAGTGTTTTTTTGTCTCCGCTGGGATTTGAACCTGAGACCTCAGGCCTCATGGCTTTTTAACCCACTTCATTGACCACTAGGCCACACCCTTGGGTGCAAATAGGTAAAAAAACAGTTACATAAAAAAAAATGCTATCACTATATTTTAGAGTATATAGGGAATACGGGGAACCTAACAAAAGTTTGGCTTTCACAAGGCTATTCTATGTCTGGCTGAAGTGTATATGGACTGATGATACATCCTTTTCCTACTTAGCTGGAACATCTTTTTGAGATGGTGCTTAAAAAGGAGTAGAAAAACTAAAGCATTTGATTGAGTGTTTGCTTGCGAACTTCATGATATTCATCAGGTCTCTTTCATTTTGAAGCCTCTTTAATAATGGATGATTTTATTTGTTCATTCCCGTAGAAAAAATTGGAAAAAGACCCTTTGATAGCCAATTTCAGCGGCACCTACCTCCCAAGCAGCCAACATTCCATCACTCAGTTGTTGATACCAAAGTTGCTCGGAATCTTCACTTTCGGTGCCGCACCCGCATCGACACGACATGGGTGTGGGTGTGGATGTGAGATTTGTACCCAATCTGGTCAACCGAGTTTGGGTACTTTGACCAAAATCGATGGAGAAATTCCAGACAGATTCAGTGATTTTTGTAATCAAAACAAAAGCTAAAGTGAAATTGAAGAAAATAGAATACCTAGTATATAGAAATTATATGTCACTCCTTTTCCTTTTCCAGGATTCTCCTCTTATCAATATTTTCTCCTCGTGATTTCCACATAATATCTCATAATTTAGGTTTTATAAATCTATTTTTAGATATTTGAATTATTTTTAGCCGAATACCCACACTCGTATCCATACCTGGAACTGTATCCCCGAATCTTAAAATATAGATCATAAAGGATCCAACCTCTAGATCCGCACCCGTATTGGACACTGGCACCTGAGTCCAAGCAACTTAGGTTCATACGGAGGGTGTAATTTCTCAAGTGAACAATACTTCTTTGGGATATGATCATCCACATGTATTACATAAGTTAAACCATATTCATCGATCACACAAAATGTCAAGGAATGGGAAATGACAAGAAGCCTTTTGAACCTTCTTCTACCAACAAAATCTTCCGCTTGATTGATGAGCTGACGACATTTCTTCTCTTCAATACAACTTTCTCTAATCCTCAGAGATGAATTCTTTTGTTCTTGAGATACTAAGGAAGGAGAAACTCCACAAATATTTAACAGATCTAGACATGCTATATGTTCACCGGTTAATGCAATGTAAATGGAGACTAAGACAGAAACATTAAGACAAATAAGAAAAGCATGAGAAAATCTAAACTCTGGCCACTCAATTGCTGGCCTGCCTTCAAGGCATTTGCCCACTGTCACCGAGCAAACCCACTGCATTCCCCAATTAATTAACCTGGCCACTGCAACTAAAACCTATGTTGCTCGGACTCTCCAAAAATGATGTCAAACTTGTGTAGGATTTTTCAAAAATGCACTACTTTCGAAAGATCCGACAAGCACCCGTCGATATTTTTGAAGAGTCCGAGCAACATAGACTAAAATTTTACAGCCTGTTCCATCATCTATATTTGTGCTGTTAATTTGACATCTTTCTTTGTATTTAAGGCAAACCCAATCAAGCATTGTGCATCATTAGAGAACACTCTGAAACATTTGCAAGAACTGCTCATCTGATCAACTAGAGCATCAGGGGAGATATACTGTCTGCATGATCTTCAGCTGAGATATTACCATTCTGTTTTTCATGTGATATAGGACAACCATCAGATTGAAATTCCAATAGCTGTGGACAACTGAGAAAATTACTAAATGAGACAACTGAAGCAGATGAAGGAACTGATGATTTATCTGGGAACTTTGTATACACTGTTCCATCAGACTTCATTGTTTTAGCTTTGGTCAAATAAGTACGCAATCATCTTTTCACTCCAAAACTCTCAGATGAAACCTCCTTTTGGCCCTCCATTGAACAACTATTCGCTCTTCCCCTAGTTACACTAGACCAGCTCATGTCACTGACACATCCAGGGAGTCATTCGACTGCAGGGGGGAGTCATACACAGCTCAAGATAGTTGAGCTGAGGCTGTTGACGGCCCCCACTCCACCTATTACTCTCGACCTACATCATCTTGTTCCATGGGTGTTATTAACTCGCTCATCATATAGGAGTGACAAAAGGCATGGACAGTTACCCCCTCACTGCCTAACACGAAAAGCACTTCTTTGAAAGGAACGTTGTCATGCTGACGACATAAATCTTCACACATACCCCCAAGCCACTGTGCTTACATCAGAAATAGAAGGGAAAAAGATAGATCCTGTAAAATCAACTGCCTTTGTTTTTATGTTACACGTCTCCGTCTCAATGGATCATCCCCTAACTCTGTTTACCAGATAACATGCGCTCCAGTGAGCAGGAAAATGCATCCTGATTCTGGAAATTCTTAGAGCTTTGTGAATCCTTAATACTTTTACATTTACTTTTACCTTATCAAAAAAGGTGACTTCCACTAGAATCGATAACTGGAAATATCTAAAGCTTTTCTCAATTGTTTAGCCAGATTTGATGGATATAAATGCTAAAGTTTAGCACCTTCAACCAATTAACATCAACGACACCTCAATCCCATTACATAGAACAAACACATAATAAAGCAGTAAGCTAATTTTTACTTATCGATTAATGGGGTTCCAGCTCGACAAAGTAGACAATTTCAGATTGAATTTGTACCAGTTGGGTATACAATAATTCAATTAGTCAGCAACAATAGATTCAGTCACTTTCCAATTACTAACATAGTTCAAGAACTGGAAAATCTAGTCAAACAGAACTAACTAATAAGCTCAAACTGATTTGCTTAAAAGCATTTATCTTGCAGTTACTCGTTCACCCACATTATTCAATCAACCCAATCAATCATTCATCTAGTAAAATAACCTTGTTACTTTATCAGATTCAGTATCACTATGCATATTTAATCAGAAAAAAAAAATTGAATCTTTAAACACCAAAGGATTAGAGAGACTTACGGAAAAGAAATCTTGAATTGTAGCCCAGAAATTGCTTCGTCGGATCTGTAAGAAAAATAGAAGAGAAAAAAATGGAGCTGAGGAATGAGAGTAGGTGAGTCGAAGGGAAACTGAAGTGGGACTATCGAAAATATAAAGATATTTTTCATGTCCAATGTGAAAATCATTAAAAGTACAAAAACGAGAGTAGAGTGTAGCAGTCCGTCCGTATCTTTGGGTGAGACGCAAAGGTTGTTTTCAATAGATCTCGGTTCAAGATTAAAATTATCAAAGAAAAAATGAATTAGAAAATAAGAAATATACTTACTTATTATTTCGTTTTTTTCTTTGAATTTCTTCTGTAATTCGAGGTAGTTAGTAGGGTATTTCTCAAACTAGAATGATGTGGACTTCTACTAAGAATGTCGGGGTTATTGATCTTGATGAACATCCCCTCTTGATCACTTCAATTTTGAGAAAAATAATATAAGATTTACATACATTCATTGTTTTCTTTTAATTAGAAAATAGTTCTATTAATCAAAGAGATTGCCTGAAAGGACGCCTTGTAGGCCTTGTAGTAATAATAAAGTTATCTCTGTGACTCATGAATCAGAGTCATGAAACCCGTCTAATGCTTGTGTTAAGATAGGATATATATATATTATATAACAAAAAAATTATTATTGTGTTACATATAGGTTACTGATTCGAACTGTGAAATCGATCTGATGCTTGCATTAAGATAAACTTGTCTGCATTACACGACAGTAAAGTTGGCACTGTGTGACCACTGACCAGCAGGTAAAGTTTGAGCCATGAAATCAACCTAATACCTTCGTCAAGATAGGTCAACTGCAATACACTCCCTTGGGATGCGGTCCTTATCTGAATCTCGTGTGAACATGAAATACTCCGTGTACCAGACTTTTCTTTAATCAAAGAGACTCCATTGACCTATAATATAATTCAAAGGCTGATTTGAAAATCCTTGTTTTTGATTTACAAATGATGTTTGGTTTCTTAGAGAAAAATCAAACCTTAATGGATCAGATCTGTATGTATCACAATATAAAGCCCATTATAATATTTATTAGATCCTAAATATGATCATAAGATGCAAGATAATGAAAATTAAGGCAAGTGTGGCTTTACAATAAAGAGAAGAGTCTCCTACCAAAAAGGTTGTGATCTATTCGAGTCTTGAAAATGAAATCGTTTTGGTAGGACTTCCAGCGAACTCGGATTAGTCAAGCTCAGGGGCGGAAGGGGGTTCATTGGAATTACCTTCGCCGGAAAATCACACTTTGTATTTACAAGATCTGTCTTTTTTATGGATACAGACTTACATATACAGTAGACGATAAAATCCCTCGATGAAACTCCTGCCTTAACCACTGATCGAACCTCAAAGAAAAGTATCGGACATCGAATGAAAAAAAAGAAGAGAGTCTCATCATTGTTTGAGGTGATGGATCACTGTTGATCAGACATGGATCAAAAGGAACAACAACAGTAACAAACTCGGTATAATCCCACAAGCGAGCTTTGAGGAAAACAAAAATGAACGATTGAAACGATCTTCAAATAAAATGAACGATTGAAACGATCTTCAAATACATAAAATTCGATACCTATAGTCTTCAATTTGGTGGCAAAAATTTGATCCAAGTTCCACCTAGTACCTTGTAATAACATATAATCTCAGAAGTGATGTAACTCTTAAGTAGTTCACACAATCGCGTTTTAAGCGATAAGTTTCAGAATTCTTACCAAATAAACACCTCCATATCTTGTAGTACTGGAGGCTCGTGTTGCTTCCTATACTTGGCGAAAGAAGCAACGTGGAAGGGAGTAGACATACGTCGATCACTAACTGGAAAAGGCGATAAGCATTGGGAAAGGAGTAATCAAAATTAAGAAAATGCAGCAAGAAATCATCAATTCTGGTCATCAGACATAAACAATGGAGTAACATTATCACCAGAATGATTATTCTCTCCGGAGAGATTCACAACGAAGTGTTTAAGTCAGCAACGAGACAACTCAATTTACAACAAGCTGAACTCACCTATACATGACACTAAACCAGGAGACAAGAGAACTAAATTCTTATGCAGAAGCTCATGAAAAATAGACAGTGAACATCGTTCCATCATGCTGTCCGTGGCTGTTAGTAGTCTGTTACCAACAACTATTTGATATTCATCTGAACAACCTAGCTTCATTTGAGACTGCTGTCATGATGCCTCACAGACAACAGCTATCTAACCACGGAGCAGAACAGCTTTCCTCAGAGAACTATATTAACCAATATAACAAGAGAATATTGTTACTGCTAACTCTGAGGCCAATACTATATCAACGCTCCCAAATTGACATCTCGGTCATGATTCGTCACTTGTAGCCTACAGGTGGCTGACAAGAGAAACACAGTGCTAACTGTAATATAATTATACTTGTAGAAGTTCATCTAATTGAACAACTGCAGCACTGACACTATGCACCAAATCCTAATTCTTGAAAACACAACTTACTTGACCTGAAAACAGCAATGAACTTGAAAGTGAATTCACAGTTTTATAAGGACAAACAGTATTATTCCGAAGACAGTCTCCACATATATCCATAAGCCAAATCGACAAAACAAGTTAACAGTTACGAGTGACCATATGAGAAATCAACTCCCCTGAATATCAATCATCCCCGGTTGGAAACAAAGTAAGAGCCTTCCTCCCATTAGCAGCTGTAGCTGATTCCAACTCCTCTACATAAGAAGGCAACACAGGACTACTACTATGCACTGATGTCCCCATTCTCTGAACCGGATGCTGCAACTGTCGAGACAAAAATGGAACCTCAAATTGCCCGTTTGGCGGTGACCCGAAATGCCTATACTGCTGCTGAAGTTGTGGAACATGTCCAACAACTGCAGCCATTGGCACAAATGGCATATAATGGTCAGAATTTCCCCTCCCTGGATGCAAAAAATGTGCAGGCACGGGTGAACTCGCAAACAGATGATCTGTTGCAGCATCCACCCCTGCCCCGGACACGCTGCTACTACTAGAAAGTCCCTGCATACGTTTCAAATAAAGCCTATATTTTTGCAAATGACTAGCAACATTCTCACGAGTTAAGCCATCTACACTCATCAACTGCATTATAGTCTTTGGGACAGCATTCTTGATCCCCAATTGTGCAACTGCATCCACAAACCTCTTGTGGAGCTGTGGGGTCCACACAAGCCTAGGCCTTTTCGGGTTGGGGGCAGGTTCATCACCAACCACCCCTGATGAACCTGCCGTGCCACCCAACTCAGCCGAGTCGAACTCGGCTGATGAAGGAGTATGAACTAGTGGTGATATTTTGGGATTTGGGCTATTGGGGTTTTGAATATCAAAAGCTATAGCTAGATTAGGAGTAATTAAGGTTTGGGATAAAGGCATTAGCTCCTTTGGAGAAGGCAATTCTTCTTCCCATCTAACAAACCAATTGGAATCTTCTTCCCTCATTTTCCAATCACCTAGAGGGTTACTCGGATAGTAAGCACCTCCACCTCCAACGCTAAGGTTGTGAGTTCGTGAGTTCGATACACAAAGGAGCAAAAAAAGGTGGGAGCTTATGGGGTGGGGAGGGGTAAAAAAAAGTCACCTGGTTGCAAATTTTTTTGGGTCAATTTCTGTTCTTCTTGGTATTTCAAGATTGATGGACCAATTGACAATTGAGCTGAAAACCAAAGATGAAATCAAGAAAAGATCAAATTTTTCTGAGATGGGTTTGAAAATTTTCTGGGAAATTTGTCTCCTTTTTGGGAATTCAGATTGATGGACTAATTGATAAAAACTTGAAAGATTAGATTTTTCTGAGATGGGTATAAAGTTTTTTTTTTCTGGGGTCAATTAATGTGCTTCTTGGAAAGTCAGATTGATGGATTAATTGTCAGAATGAACTGAAGACCGAAGATAGAACAAGAAAAAAGGAGTAAACTTTTAAAGAAAATGGGGTTGTGATAGACAGTGTAAAAGACTTGAAAGACTAGATTTTTTTTTTCTGGGTCAATTTCTGTGTTTCTTGGAAATTCAGATTGATGGAATAATATGAAATGAAGACTTTTAGAGCATGAACAAATAAAAAAAGGAGTATTTTTTGAAAAATGGGGTTGTGATAGACAGTGTAAGATTAGATTCTTTTTGGTCTCCTCTATCTCTCTCTCTCTCCTAGAAAAGCTGTGAGGAGGAAGACAAATGAGGTTTACTTTCCAAATTTGCAATTATGGTGATTTTGGCTGTATTTGCCTGGGGTGGGGTGGGAGTGGGGGTGGGGTGTTCGAGGTGGATCTTGGTTTTTTTCCTTTTCAGCTTTTCATTATGGTTACTGTTCTTGATTCTTTCTTGCGGTTTTTGTGGAATTTTGGGATGAGAAAGCTGTGGTGTTTTTTGGAATTTGAGGGTTCTTTGGGTTTATCAGCAAAATTTATTAATTAGTATACTACTCTCTCCCCGTTTCTTTTTAATTGTCATGATATGGTTATGCACATCCCTAAAGAAAAAGTTAATAAGGGGTGCAATTTGACTAATATAACCCTATTAATCTTTGTCTATTTATGTGTCTCTTAGTTCTAGAATAATTAATGTTAAGGGTAAAGTTGGAAAAAATAATTAATTTTCTCTTGATTCTTTAAATTGACAAATATTTTAGAACAACTATTTTTAATATACATGACAATTAAAAATGAACGGAGGGAGTACTACTGGTGTTGGATAAAATTCTTACAAAATTTTCACCACATTATTCTACTAAAAGAATATGAGAAGAAAAGGTTTTTGTGTTATGGTTGCTTGCTAAAAAGATGTCGAGCGGGTGAGGATTATCATCAAGGGTGTGGTTTAGATGGATGTCCCTTCTCTTGACAAGAAGTTTCACTTTCGAGTTTTGAAAATAAAAAAAAATTATCTTAATTTGATACAACGTGAATTTAAATTAACTAGACAAGTAATATTTCGTTTAATGACCTCTACACAATCCAAATTAGGATTAGTATTATTGATTCCCCGGATCCCTACTATCTTGGTGACCTCCAACCATCTTGGTTGTACCTCGATTGCTTTTATAGGTGTCTCAAGTGAAAGTCCGATTAGATTCTCTCTCTTTCGATTAATTCAAATTCACGTTGTGTAAGACTCACTAAGGAAGAAGCGCTCCCGAACAAGATCCTCTTATTCTAATGAGTGAAAGTCCGATTAGATTCTCTCTCTTTCGATTAATTCAAATTCACGTTGTGTAAGACTCACTAAGGAAGAAGCGCTCCCGAACAAGATCCTCTTATTCTAATGAGCTTTAAGGGTTTGTTTATTGTTGTTGTTACACTTTATTTTATTGTTTCTTCAAGTTTGTTGTTGAAGTGGGAAAGTGCTTCTCTTTATTTTATTTGATTAAACAGATAGGGAATATTTTTGGGTGCTCGATGTTTAGTGGGGTTTGTTTGGTTACATTAGGATTTAGGAATTGACTATATGAGTTCAAATTTCCAGTTCAAGATTCCTCTTATTTCCTTTCTGATTCCATGTGTTATATTTTTGTTAAGGCATGGTGTTCCCCCCATAAGGGAAAGTTGTCACAACATATCCATGAAATGACAAAGGTAAAATGAAGAGGTTCAAAACTTAAAAGTTTGAAAATCTACCTTCAATGAGAAAAGGTCGCTGCTTGAGATGGTTTGGTCATGTCTGCATCGTTCTACAGATGCATCAATAGTGAATGAAAGAATTGAGTAACCTCGAAGGACCTACAATTTCTACGGATCCATGAAGAATACTTGTCATTGTGGCCGAGTTGAGCCTAGGAGAAGGTGGGCTATTTTGTGCCCCTGTAAGTACAGGCCAAATGAATGAAGAATAGTAGGATTGTGTCCTATTTTCGCAATCAATCTTGAGAAAATGTAATGGTTTGAACCAAACATATATGGTAAGAATACAAGATATTGAAATTATCACCATGGAATTGAAATTATTCCTTTTGGTCAGCAGATACAAATTAAATCTCAATGCATTGTTTATAAAGGAAACAAGAAAACAAAAAAACTAGAACTAAGCTCCCTTTATTCATTAAGAGCCAACAGGGAAATGGCTGGAGGGTTCAATGCAACAGCACCTCTAAGAGAACTTGAATACTTCTTGTAAATCACCCTTAGCTTGTGTTCTGGTGCCTCCATGTGATAGCTAACCAGCAACTTAGCACAACCTAGTAGCTGAGACTCCGAGAAACCAGTATGCAGTTTCAATGTATCGTTCCAAAAAGGACTGCAATGCAGCGCGTGTCTAGCAACATAGACTGCTGAGGCAGCAATCATCGATGAGCAGTAGGTATTCGTAGCATAATTCATCACCCCCAATTCAGCCAGGAAATAAACCATGTTTTCCATTGAGGTCACATTGCAAGAATTCAAGACAGTGACGTTCGCTTGTGCATCAGAAACAGCAGCTTTGATGAAGCGAACTAGGAACACATAAGGCGTTGGAACCGTTAAGTACCATTCCAATTGACCAAGAATCCTTTTTTCCATTCCCAGAACCTGCTCATGAGTGTAAGCTCTGTCTGAGATGCACACAAAGTCATTCACCTGGAAAAGTACATTATCAAAATTGGTTTGTTAGTTAGCAACTTGAGAAAATGGGAAGTAACATGAATAATTGGACTTATTAGTGTACCTCAGGTGCCCAAATTTCTTCATATTTGGAAGCAATGAGCATGGCACTTATGCCTACTAACTGCAATTCCCTCCTTGATGCAGTCGTCACAGCGAGGTAACGATCAACGATATTGATTGTGAGGTAAAGAGTCTCTTGATTTAGCTCAAATTTTTGATGTACTTCAATCAACCAATCAATCAGAATAGCTCTCATCCTTTCATTTACCTCAGGCTGTGAATCCATATAGTCATGAATTCTGCTCTCATTCTATGTAACAGAAAATAGTTAGTGGTGTTATCAAAATTTGTGAACAAGAAAAAGCAAAATGTAAGTGAAAAAGATCCAAGTACCTCAGCTATCTTATAGAAAGTGTAAATATCCTCAACATATTCCAGCACTGCCAACTCATTATTCACATCTGTAGCATCAATATCCACAATCTGGTCCTTTGGTTTATGACTCAGACCACAGGCAGCCTTCACAAACAGAAGAAAAATCAGACTCCCACCCAACGGCTTAAACTAAAAATAGGCGGCAGATGTATATAGTATCATGGATAATCCATGTTTATATTCGACCGGCTATGTCAGATAAAGAAAACATGACAATATATGATTGATAGAGGATTAAATGCCCACCTTACTCCTAGCAGTGAGAGTTGAAGTAAGAGTTGTTGCTTTCTTCATTGAAGAGTCATCACTAGCCTTCTTCTTTTGCTTGTTTTCCTTCACTTTTTCAACAGTATCAGGACTAATCTCAATCACCTCAGGCTTTGGTTTTACAGTGGCTGCTTTCTTCTGAGCTGGTTTTCTTGCTGCAGCAGCTTTAACGGGTAAAGCTCCATTAGCAACAATCGGTCCGTCCGCATTAACAACCATAGACTTCTGTAAACAAACAGAAAACCAACAACCTCTTTAATTAGTATAACTTCAATAAGTTTGAAAAATACTAAGAAAAACTATGACTTTTTTAAAGTCTTATTATACCTTCTGGTTTTCAGCTGCTGCTTGTGCATTCGCCAGCAATTGTGCACAAAAGCTCCTTGTTATGGGGCGAGACACCTGAGGAAGCGGCTTTGGCTTTCCCCCCTCAACGCCCCCACGAACAGTTACCATATTCCCAATATCACCAAGCGCCTTGCGATTTCTTCCTTGTGCTCCTGCCATATTCTTCTGCTTTAAGGCTCCAGGGACTGCCTCACCTAACCAAATTAACATTGAGAAGTATTGCTTATGTCATAACTCATAAGATAACTAACTTCATCAATACATATAAACTGTTTTCGCCCAATATTTATGAAGATTTGTATCCCTTAAGTTTACAAGAGACCATTCACAAACAAAGTTGCATTTGTATATAGACTATGCCAAAAGGTCTCTGAAATATTATTACATTTTTCATCAATGTCAATTGGGAAAGATGTAATCTTATAAATAAATTACATGCCAAATTCACATTAGACAATCATTACAAACTATAGTCAGATCTACTTTATATGGATAAACATTGGAGCAAGTTTTTTTTCATGATCAGGGTTAGCAATCAAAGAACCCCTCAAGAATAGGACATAAAAGGTAATAACCAAAGACTGGGAAAAAAAAATCACCCAAGCAACAAAAAACAATCTTTTTCATGCTCCAGAACAAATCAAGAGTTATATTGCTAGATCTGTGAATACTATATACTGCAGTTGGCTTGAATCTCCTTAAAGAGACCGAGATATCCATGTCTCAGCGTGTATTTTATTTGTTCGTTTTATTTTTCACCATTAATCAAAGAACCCCTCAAGATTAGGCATAAAAGGTACTAACAAAAGACTCAAAAAAAATCACCAAATCAACAAGAACACTACTATCTTTTCATGCTCAGGATTAGTAAACAAAGAACCCCTCAAGAACATGAGGAATCTCACATCAAATTTTACAAACCCCCAATTAAACAATTTGGGATTTGGGTATAAATAAACATGCTAATTACAGTTAACAAGAAACCCAATAAGAACTAAAAGATGATTAAAGAAAGGGACAAAAAAACCAGTATCTAACCTCTGTTTTGCTGTTGAAGAACGTTTCTTGCAGCCATTTCTCAAAAGAACGAAACGATTATCGACTTGGGTGTCCCTGAATTTGCCCAATTTACCCCTTACCTTCTCTGTGAAAGCCTCTAAGAAACTGTGGATTTTGATACACTGAAGAAGAAGACCCCTTTTTGAAGCTGTAGAATCGGCGCTTCTATTCTAACGGTCATATTTTTGTTCGAAAATAGTAGCCGTTAGATGAGAGACAGATCGGACGGTGTTAATTTAGTTTCCTGTTTCCACTAAAACTAGCCGTTGAGTTTGATGGTATTAAACAATTACCATATTAAATTTAGTCCATTAGATGATTAGTACTGCAACGTGTTCTACACTAGAGGTCTTTTTGTAGAATGTATAAAAATAGTACTATACGGTGTATTAGTAGTATCGGGATTAGGTATGTTGAGATTAGTTATGTTAGGATTATTTTTATTCCACGGTTTGGTTTGGTGTATTAAGGGCAATTATCCGCAACAACGATAACATATCCAGTGAAATCTCATAAGTGGGTCTGGGGAAAGTAGAGTGTATGCAGACCTTATCACTACCTCGTGGAGGTAGAGAGATTGCTTCCGAAAGACCCTCGGTCTCAAATCCAAGTACAAAAAAGAAGGAAGCAGTGAAGAAAATATAGCAACTAACAAATGAAGCAGTTTGGCCTACAAGAAAAGGACAACACAAACTAGTGCGATAATCGAAACACAATAAACAACAGAGGACGATAGATATCAAAAGCAAGACCTATAATAATACGGCTAGTACAACGACAAACACCAACCAACCTAAGCCCTCGAAAAGCAGGACAACCCTCCACTACCTACTAATCTTTTACCCTAATACGCGTCCTCCATACCAACCTATCTAAGGTCATGTCCTCGGTAGTCCTTTAACCATGTTTAAAAATGTGTGTGAAACCTTATATAGGGTTCAAATTACTTCCTTGAGTCGAGGATCTATCGAAAACAACTTCTCTACCTTAATTCTAAGGTAGGGATAAGGTCAGCGTACACACTATCTTCGCTGTGTAAAATAGTCTAGGTGTGTTAAAAGTGATATGACTAACGTCGTGGCCAATCTGTCAATGTCACCCAGTGTTGTGGTTCTATTCTATCATAAACTTTGCTTCGGTCTAAAGTATGCCAAACCTTTTCTTTTTCTCTGCACAAAGTTTACATGAGTTAAAGAAGATTTGAGTAAAGCAACAGTTGACTTGTATATGACGATTTGAGTGTGTGACTTTTTCACTACCAAAACTATCTAATTGGGACTAAGGTAGGTTGGACTCACTTGTATACATTGAGCTAATAAGGATCGTGGTGACATAGATAGGATTCCTCTATTTTTAATCAGAGATCTCACATTCGATTTTTGAATATGAAAAAATAATGTTAGGAAGCATTTCCTTCCTAATAAGCCTTACGCGACACGAATTCGAATTAAGCAGACCATCAATGTAAACTCCAAACACTGGATAGAAAACAAAAAGAGAATCGGACATATTGATGGTAAGGAATCAATTGTGATCTCTTGTTCACTCAATTGTATTAATATTAGACTGATTATAATGAACTCGTTATGACATGTAAAAGTGAGGAGGTGTGAGATATTAGGCTTGTTCTGTCGTATTTTTTTTTGTAAATATTTTGATTTATTATACTTGATCTGATGGTTTTTCGGAAACAGTCTCTCTATATCCACGAATCAGAGGTAAGATCTGCGTATATTTTATTCTCCCCGAACCCAACTTGTTTGCAAATTGCAATAGTGTCAAATACTTTGTAAAAATAGCGCTCAACAACCACTTTTTGACTCTGTAACTGAAAAATAGTCATTATTATATATAAAGGGGGCAGCCCGGTGCACTAAAGCTCCCGCTATGCGCGGGATCCGGGGAAGGGCCGGACCACAAGGGTCTATTGTACGCAGTCATTATTATATATGGCATTCAAAATTCTACAGCTAAAACTCTGTGACACCTTGCTTAAATCACACGTGTGGATTTTGGATTTACATGAAAATAACTATTTTTCAATTACGTAGTAAAAAGTGATTATTTTGTAAATTTTATCCGCAAATGAACCGGCCCATTAAAAAACGAATTCTCGTTTCCGGCCCACTGGACTTGGAATTGGATTCTTTCAGACATTTGCATATAACATCCAGCCCAGCTCGAATGGACCCGGCCCAGTTCCTTGACCCGCCATTTTCTTGCTTTAATTAGTTTGAAAATTAATAAAATTACATCTAATAGCGATCTAAAATTTACACACTATATGTTTTGAGTTTAACAGTGAGTTTTGAAATGTACGTCTAATTCTATAAACACTTATTTTTCACATGCAAAAAAATGTTCGCCCTTGAGACTATGAGTAGGGGTGGGCATAAATACCGAAAAATCAAAAAAGTCGAATCGAACTGAACTAATTCGGTTTTTCATTTTTTTGGTTCGGTTTCAGTTCTATTTTATTTAAAAAAAAATCGGTATTCGGTTCAATTTTCGGTTTTTGGATACCGGTTTTTTGATTTTTTGGTTTAACCTAATTTTTTTTAATTTCAATATTTTTTAATTTTTTTTTTCCAGCCAACCAAAAACAGAAAATGACTTATTTTCATCCTACCAAACTCACTATTTTAAGTTTCTGAAAACTCTAAATTAAACTCTTGCATTGTTACTCATTTTCTTTTGGGCCTCAGGTAAGCCCAGCTCTCCTTGGGTCTGTTTTTCTGCATTCTGTCTCTTAGTGGACTTGTAATACATCACGTAAAGTAGCAGTTGGGCTAGTCCAAGAGCAGTTCCCATAGAATTTGGTACCTAAACAAAGAAGAGAAAACCGACCCATTAAGAAGGCGCAGAACCAAAAAAACCGAATTGATAAACCGAAACCGAACCGAACCAAATTTGGAAAAACCGAATTTCGGTTCGGTTTTCGGTACTCCTTTCTCATAACCGAAAAAACCGAACCAAAATTTTGAAAAATCGAACCGAATAACCGAATGCCCACCCCTATTCCTCTATGAGTTATATTGGCCTTGCGCACTTTTTTTTTGGATCGGTCACTGATTATATATTTCGATACCCTAATGTAATTATATAACTACACTTCAAAAAGAATATACTTGCTTCAAATTTCACTTTAATGGTGGTTGTGACATTCAAATGTGTACTTTAATTAGGTGAAGCAATATTCTCAATCATTCAACTTAATTATTATTTTAAGTACAATTGAGTTGGAAGCAAGTTTGAGAGATACAATTATCATCTTTTTTTACTGATACAGACGAATGATCACTTTCAAAGAATAATATTCATACTATAACCAATAAAATTCAAAAAAAATTCTCTCTTTCTAAGAAAAACACAAATATTAAGTCACGACAAGCATGACATAATAAACATTGTGACAAAATTATATCCGATGCTAATAATTTTGTCCGATCTTTCTATAACAATCATACTTTATGATATCTTTTTACTATAGCATGCAAGTTTTCTTTAAAAATCGATTTTTATACTCCCTTTATTCCAAAATAAGTTGTAATTTTCCCTTTTGGATAGTCTATATGACTAATACTTTTTTCGAAATTAAATTGAATTTAAATTAAATATTTAAAAACTATATGCAAAGTATTATATGTTGCATTTTTTTTCATGTCAATATAATTAAAAATTCATCATAAAATACTAGTCAAAATTTACATAGTTTGAATCTCGAGAAGCGAAAAGTGAAATAACATGGAATGAAACGAGTAGAATATTTTACCTTTATATAATAACAACCAAGGGCGTAGTTACATTGACCCCGTGATAGTCAGTCGAACACTCTTTATTAAAAAGTTATATTGTGCATATAAAAAATAATACTATATATATATATAAGTCAAAAATAACTTTTAAAGATGTATATTATTAAAGTTTTAAACGTCCTTAACAAAATTCTGAGCTTCCCCAGAATAGCCACTTGATAACAATCTTTTACTTATAAGTGCAAGATTCATCTTTCATGTTAATCCATATTTTCTTTCATCTTATTTTTATTACTTAATCCCAATACATTGCTATAATTTGATGCAAGTATCATCATGAGTAAGATTTTTTTTTTCCTAATATAATGTCTCCAAAATATAAGAGATATATACTAAGAGTGATACAAGGACCAAGGCACATCACATGCTAACGATCTTATTTTCATGTGACCTCCATTTATATATGTTGTACTTTGGGACTTATTTGTCTCTTTCCTTAATACCATGTTCCCTTTACTCATTACTGTCTCGTGAATATATGACCAAGTGAGAGTATCCATTTATCCTTATAATACTCGCTCTATTTCATATTAGTTGATCTCTATACAAAAAATATTTATCACATAACATCAAACGTTTACTTGGAAAATACGTTATACACGTATGATCCAAGTAAACGTCCAAACATCCTTTCTACTTTCTAGCATACCCGTCCGAAGAGTCAAAGGACATCTATCAGTGGCCGACTTTAAATCAATCATATGAGTATGCTATCTCACTACCAGTCAATCTGAGTTCTCGAAAGCGACTGAACCAGCCACCCAGATGAGACTCCCGCTTAGTTAATCACTTTACTAAATCAAAAAAATATTAATTAAATTTCAAAGAAGTTTCTTAAGGGGTGAATTAGTAAAACTATTTCCTTATTTATGATTCTTAACATGCGTATAAAAAAAAGGTGATAAACTAATATGAGACAGAGGGATGATTTCTTATTTGATATTGTTTGCAATAGAATTTTAAATAAACAAAAAAGATTTTATTGATGGATATTTGTGAGTATAATTTTATTTATTGCTTGATTAATTCTTCTCTCTAAATTCTTTTCCATGATTTTAGTCTGTTAATAGTGTATTTCTTGAACGTAAGATAATTTAGACCCCCTTAAAATATATAAGATCACTAAACATTGAATATCACTTTGAGTTGATCTTGATCTAGGAATAATATCCCTTGACTCCGTGATTCGAAGAAAGTCATTAATAATGGATGTCTCGAATGTAGGATATTTTGGAACTCCTTGAGATGTATCTGATTGCTAGGAATGTCGGACATATATCATTTTGAGTTGATCTTGCTCTAGGAAGGACATCTCTTGACTCCGTAATTCGAAGGTCGTTAATAGCGTATCTTCTCGAACTAGGGTAATTCAGACCTCTTTGAGATGTATCTGATTGCTAGAACATCGAACATCACTTTGAATTAATCTTGATCACACATTTAATCACTTTGGCTTTGATCATGAAGACAATATATATTTTGTCTTGATCTCTTTTTGATCAATACCCAAGAGTTCATGCAATATTTGAGATGTATTCACAATGAGATATGTACTCTTTTTTTATAGGTGTGAGTTAGGTTTAGGATGGATCAACCTCCAAACAACTCTAACAGACCTTAGAGTTTGAGAACATGAATTGAGCTTGTCTCGTAAAAACCTATCTTAAGTTTGATAAAATTTCGATGTCAATAATTGTGTATCAATTTTTTATAAAAGACAATTAACTTTTGAATAAATTAACATATTTAATGAATTTTCAATGCACACATAGAATTTCAGCTTAATCTAACAAATTTGATTGAATACGTAGCTAAAACTCTAACGTCGCCTCTAAATCTCAGAGTCATAACTATACAATCTAAGTTGAAGAGAGTAGTTATGACTTATGAGTGTCTGTAGTTTACTTGCCTTTCAAGCTAGAACAGAAGAAACCCATTATTCACTTGCAGAAATTCAAATCTATTTTATTGCTATTAGTTAGAGTGGAATGGTATGAAAATAAAATAAAATTGCTTTATCGATATGATAAAAAAATAACTCATAAAGATGGGATGTGCGCGTTATTTACGAACTTAATATATAGTCAATCTCTTAAATTTATTAGTAGTATATTTTATTTAGACATTTATCCGTTTCAATTGAATAATTTAATTCATAATAAAATGTTTCAATTTGACACTTTTGAATTTGTTTATCCTGAAAACAAAACAGTTAAATTTATTTATGAGGTCAAGAGCACACGCGTTAATTTAATCTTTTCTTTAAATTCTATTTCTTGCGGATCGAGTATTTAGCAGTGATTGAGCAAAAATAACAGTAATAATAAAGTAAAGTAAAGAGTTAGGAAGTTAAATGTGGGCACCTCCGAGTTCTCGCAAAGACGTCCTAGAGCTATAAGATCTTTCCCTCGGAAATATCGAATACAACACAGGCGTAAACTTAATGATTAAAAGAAATAGTATATTGCTTTGTATAACATTCAGATTCAATCCTCTTACGAAGTGAATGAAATCAACTATTTATAGGGTACAAGAATCAGGACGTTAATTAAAAATTTCATCTATGCCCCAAAAGTACGAAGACTAACCAGAGCATGACATGTGGCAATTCTGTTGCTGATGCCAGTTAATATTTCTATAGTGCTCCGCTCCATACAAGACTCGTTCGCACACCTGACTTTTATGATACCTTGGTCCCCTTTGCCTTTTTTATCCATGTCATCGGCCACGTGGCCTAGACACGTCTTCTCTCTAAAACATAGTCAAAATTTGAAATGTTTTTTTTTACGTGTGTTCTTATTCAATTCGTCTATTAAGTAATTAAATTATTCACATAAAATTAAATTATTTCAGCGGTAGAAACATGGCTCATTAGCTCCATGATTGGAGCAAATTTGAAAAGTAAAACTTAATTATATTAAAATAATAAGCTGTGGGAGGACATTCAAGTAATTTCACATGATAAAGGACATAATCGTCACTAGAATATCTCCAACAAATATATTTTACCTATAAATCAAATGTCACCATTTTAGATCTCATCATAACCGTCCATTTCACCATCAACGGGGTCCAGATGTAATAGGAGGGAACAAATTACAGCCCTTGATCTTTCCCTGTTGCTCATATAAAATTCTCTCCTTAGGCTTCACTTCCCTCACCCCCTCTCTACTACTACTACTCTCTCGATCGAGTGAGTAGTTACACTTCACTCTCCAATCAATTTTTAGATCTCTTCAGCTTTCTTCTCGATTTCGAAGGTATGTTTACTGCTTATATTGCTCAGATCTATGATTTTTTGAATTGCATTTTGTAATTTTTGATGATTTTTGCTGTGATTAATGGATTTTTTTTCTCATTAAATTCCGTGTCTACTTTGTGAAAATCCTCAGTATGTGATAATATTTTTAGATCTATAATGCTTATTTGTGATTTTTTGAATTGCATTTGTAATTTTTGATGATTTTTGCTTTGATTAATGATTTTTTTTCTCATTTTCCTTGTCTACTTTGTGTAAATCCTCCATGTATGATAATACTTTTAGAACTATAATGTCTTATTGTGAGTTTTTGAATTGCATTTTTAATTTTTGATCATTTTTGCTGTGATTAATGAATTTTTTCTCATTTTCCTTGTCTACTTTGTGAAAATCCTCAGCGTATGATAATACTTTTAGATCTATAATGTCTTATTGTGAGTTTTTGAATTGCATTTTTAATTTTTGATCATTTTTTCTGTGATTAATGAATTTTTTTCTCATTTTCCTTGTCTACTTTGTGTAAATCCTCCATGTATGATAATACTTTTAGAACTATAATGTCTTATTGTGAGTTTTTGAATTGCATTTTTAATTTTTGATCATTTTTGCTGTGATTAATGAATTTTTTCTCATTGTCCTTGTCTACTTTGTGAAAATCCTCAGCGTATGATAGTAGTTTTAGATCTATAGTGTCTTATTGTGATTTTTTTTGGTTCATTTGATTCAACTTGATTTGTTCCTGCAATATTTTGTACTTGAATTATTTAGATCGAATGAGTTTTCTATACTTTTTTGTTCATTGCATTTGGTACTTATTCTGATCTTAAAATGATTTTTGTCTCATTTTCCTTGTCTTATTTTGATTTTTTTGCTTCATTTAATTGATTTTGATTTGTTTCTGCAATTTCATGTATTTCAATTTTTAGATCGAGTGAACTTTCTATGTTTCAGTGATTTCCAGATCTGCGAATTCACTATTTGTTAGGCGAAATGTGTAGATTTGCTGTATTTTTGCATAGAATGTACTGTGGCTAGTCGATTTGTTGAGATCTGTGGAAAATGTGCTTTGTATAGATATTTGTGTGAATAGTGTCCTTGATTTAATAGAATGTTAGTTTGGATCAACAGTTTGTAATGATGTTAGTGCTATTTAAACGCACAAATTGCTTCAAGCACTATGCTTAATGTACAGAAGTTTATGATTCACTAGGTGAATGTCATAGTGATCATGAATATTATAATTTCTAAGTGTTTTTTTGATATAAGAGAAGAAGAACTTAAACATCTTGTTAATTTCAGGAAAGATGAGAGAAATCCTTCACATCCAAGGTGGACAATGTGGAAACCAGATCGGATCAAAGTTCTGGGAAGTTGTATGTGATGAACATGGAATTGATCCTACAGGACGCTATGTTGGAACCTCAGATCTGCAATTGGAACGTGTCAATGTGTATTACAATGAAGCATCATGTGGGAGGTTTGTTCCCCGTGCAGTGCTCATGGATCTCGAGCCTGGCACAATGGACAGTGTGAGGACTGGTCCTTATGGCCAGATATTTAGGCCTGATAACTTTGTTTTCGGTCAGTCTGGTGCTGGAAACAATTGGGCTAAGGGTCATTACACTGAGGGTGCTGAGCTTATTGATTCTGTTCTTGATGTTGTCAGGAAGGAGGCTGAGAATTGTGACTGTCTTCAAGGTAAATTCATGGATTTGAGTAGTATTTATTAGTCGGCATATAACTGTGCTTAATTTGGGCAATGTTGTGTTATTGATACATTTTTCTACCTTTTGCAGGTTTTCAAGTGTGCCACTCACTTGGTGGAGGAACAGGTTCTGGAATGGGAACCTTGCTGATCTCCAAAATCAGGGAGGAATACCCTGACCGCATGATGCTCACGTTCTCCGTGTTCCCATCACCAAAGGTTTCAGATACAGTGGTTGAGCCATATAATGCTACCCTTTCAGTGCATCAGCTTGTTGAAAATGCTGATGAGTGTATGGTGCTTGACAATGAAGCTCTATATGACATCTGTTTCAGGACGCTCAAGCTTACCACACCAAGCTGTGAGTATATGTTATCCAAATTGATAAATTCTACTTTTTGCCAATGTGCTATGATTATCAATGTATAGATTGAACCTTCATTTTCACCCTCTTTAAACTGGTGATAATGCAGCCTTCAAAAACAATATATGGTTATAAAGTGACTTGTCTAGATGTACTCTTTTGGTAGCCTATCAGCTAATATCTAGGTGACTTCAGCTTATCCCTAAGTTGGTATAAAATGGTTCTATTAGTAATCCATGATTATGTTGTAGGAGTACTTGCTTGAGCAAAAATATTGAAATTCCAAACAACCCTAGATTTCCTTTATCTGTGGTCCTCTGTGACAAGGGGCTGTTCATTTGTTATAAATCATGGTCGCTGCTATTTAATTCATCTCATTCTCTATAATAAGGTAGGTAAGCTAGTGATTTGGCCATTTTCCTAGTGTCCAAATATATTTTCACCAACAAGCATGTGCATGCATGTGTTAATCTTAAATATATTGAGCTAGCCTTTCAGTTAGTCCCTATATTGCCTAAAACATCACACAAAAAGTCATTTTGGAATTTTAAATCAAACTACTCTAGTTTTTGGATGGTTACTTATTTCGATCATACTTCCGAACCTTTTAGAATTATGATAGGTTTTCTTCCATCTGTTCTTACACTTGCTAAATATATTTCTATATCATGTTGCAGTTGGTGATTTGAACCACTTGATTTCTGCTACAATGAGTGGGGTCACTTGCTGCCTCAGGTTCCCGGGTCAATTGAACTCTGATCTTCGGAAGCTTGCTGTTAACCTGATCCCCTTCCCCCGTTTACACTTCTTCATGGTTGGATTTGCTCCTCTCACTTCTCGTGGTTCACAGCAATACCGTGCACTTACAGTCCCAGAGCTGACCCAGCAAATGTGGGATGCCAAAAACATGATGTGTGCTGCTGATCCACGTCATGGTCGTTACCTTACTGCCTCAGCTATGTTCAGGGGCAAAATGAGCACCAAGGAAGTTGATGAACAGATGATAAATGTTCAGAATAAGAACTCGTCTTACTTTGTTGAATGGATTCCAAACAATGTGAAATCCAGTGTCTGTGACATCCCACCCAGAGGTCTCTCAATGGCATCCACCTTCATTGGAAACTCCACTTCTATTCAGGAAATGTTTAGGAGGGTGAGCGAGCAGTTCACTGCTATGTTCAGGAGAAAGGCTTTCTTGCATTGGTACACAGGGGAAGGAATGGACGAAATGGAGTTCACAGAAGCTGAAAGCAACATGAACGATCTTGTGTCTGAGTATCAGCAATACCAAGATGCCACTGCTGATGAAGAAGGTGAATATGAGGATGAGGAGTATGATGCGAACGAAGAGAACTGAAGAGAAACACATTTTATTATATGGTGTGTAATATGTTTCTGATCTCCCTGGGTTATAAGCATTTCTTTTTCTTGTATGTTCCATATTTGTTTACACTTTGCTGTGTTAAGTCCCCCTAGTTTTGGGCTCATGTAGTTTATCAAAGAGTGAATGCTGGAGAATGAGGACTGTGGATTTCTAGTTGTAATACTGTTACCTGTTTCTGCTTAAATATTTGTTTATCTTTTTTCATTTCGTGCCATTTTTGTGTTGTGATTAGTTTATTTCTATCTTTCCTGTTCATGTTAGTTTTCAATCTAGATTTTCACAAAAAGTCGAGATTCTTTTGTTATTCAAATGGCTTGTGGAGCCAAGTGGTGGGTTATGTTATTTATTATTGTTGTAGTACTTGGTATTGGTTAAAGTTGCATTATTGAAGGTCAGGTGCTCTCAGTCCCCCTTGCCAGGTGAGGCACCAACATGGTTTTGCTGCTCTTATTAACTGCATCTAGTGCTTCACCATGTGCCTGTTGGTAAGGTTCCATGTGCAGTCAGCATTCAGAAACCTTCACTTTTCATGAAGATCCACATTGTGCTGTTCCTGCCCCTACTTTGTGCACGTTGGTTGTCAGCTTGTCATTGTCATAGCAAGACTAATGGAACCCGACCATTTTTCCCCTTGTAGTTAAAATTATTTGTTTCTTGGTGTAGCTTAATGAAGTGGATGAAAACCGTGGGAGACCAGGGTTGCATTCCAACAAAGAGAAGAAACCATTAAGTAATCTTCTTATTTGTTGAAACCTTGATATGGTTAGAGTTATCTCAATGCGATGTTAGTGGGAAGTAACATGTATCCAGTAGAGATCAAGGTACGCACAAATTGGAACAGACATCACCGGAGACATAGTTAGGACAGAAACTATTTAGTTCTAAGTGAACCAAAATGTTAGGAAGATTTGGGAGAGTAATTCCAGGCGATTTTTAGAATGCTATATGTCCTCTTATATATGATTGTAACAGTTCATCCTATTAGTGATATTATCTATTTTGGGCAAGGCCGTCAGATATAAAAATACGTTGCTAGGGTCTAATGTTTTCTACTATACCCAATATCTTTGCCCTGTTTTATCGATATAGAATTTGCCTAAGATTTCATCATTCCCATTGAAGTTTGGCCCACCCCATTATCTCAAAGATGTGTGATTCGCCTAAACTATGTTGAATGATGAGGTTTGCTCTACCATCGTCCAAGTTTGCACGTGGAGTAACTTTGTTACCACATGTAACAACTCAGTCCACTAGTGCTATGGTCCGATTTGGGCCTAAACCCGTACAACTTTAAAATGTATCAATAAGGTCTAAGACTTGTTTTCTAGCGCCGGACAGTTAAGTTGGTATGAGAGAACTGTTGTGCCGCGAGGAATCTTTCTCCATACAAGTTCTCGGACGCCTCGATTTAGAACCAGTCTCGCAGCCCGCACCGAAACCGTGCTTTACCCCTAGAAAGAATCAATATAAGGTAAAAAAGAACCTTCTTTCATTCGAATCTCCTGTTTAACTAGTCAGCCTCTGACTCAACTCTTGAATTTATCCAGTCAATTGCTGCGCCTCAACGCTTTTTGAGGAAAGCCAGTTAGCTCTGGTGCAAGTGACATATCCAACATCTCTCTCATATTTTGTCGACGTGTGATCTAATTAGGGTGTCAATAGTTTTGCAAGTTATGTCCCATTTTTGGACTAATTCAAGAGAGCAAATCAAGTGGTAAACTTAGTTAGCACTCCATTATTTGATATATAATTGATATGATTAGTTGGTGGATAAAGACGTTGTAGCTCCCAACTGTCTCTGTCTGTCGGCACAAATAAAAAAATTTATTCGGACAATATGGTGAATGTTTTCGTCTCAAGCAAAATAATTAACATTAAAATAAATACAATATTTATCTGATGATAAAAATAAATATTATTACGTTATATTACACAATAGTTGAATTCAATATCTTCTGAATATGTAACAATGATGAATTTAGTTAAATTGGTTGAACATTATTTGTAATTATACTATCTTTACAACACCAAAATGCACATTAAATTACATCTCATCTGACATTTCTTTCGGAATATTTTTTATTTTTCACTATTTCATTCTCAATTTTCAAGTTTGCATTTTAACCAATTTAAGTCTTAATATTGCACTATAATCGATTTTGCGATTTTCTATTATTTTTTTTTAATCTCAATAGTTTTTTTATGAAAATAAATTCGTGTACTTTTAGATTTGTGTCAACTTGTAAAATGATTGTATTTATATAATGAATTTAATGTTGCTCAGATCCTCCACAAATATTATCACGACCTCCTAATTGCAAACCTATATCATCCCAGCACCCAAATGTTAATTAGTTAAAAATAGAAAATAAGTCGTAATTACACAATAGCCATTGGTCATTTAACTTAATTAAATAGAAAATGAGTCAAATTACATATATTCTTGATTAAAATATACTCATTAAGTTATTTTGATCAACAATCGTAAATACCTATATTCATTAGTCCTATCCTTGAATTCTATAATTATAATTATAGGATGAATATCTGACCTCTAGATCTGCATTTATATGTAAGCCAGATTAATACAACTTCAATCCTCAAGTTTCATTGGCACAAAAAAATTTTCGCAAACATCCGTTTTCCATATTCTTTGACAAGTTTTCATGATGGGCTCGTAAGAGTTGAGTGAGCGATTTTTCATGTGGGAGACCTGGGATCGATTAATTTTCTAACCAGCAACGTCCTTTGGATTTCTTTTCCTTTCCGGATTAGAATTGATAGTGTCTCTGTTTCCAAACATTCATGTCTAATTATGCTCCATGCTAACGGTTTAATTCAATTACATTTCGCAACAGAGTATTTAAAACTATTGCTATTTGTATTTTTATGAACTGTATTTGTATTTATGTACCGAGATTTCACAAAATATACAATACAATATGAATTTATATTTGTATGACGAGATTTTAGGTATTTGTATGCTGAAACTACTCTAACATATTTGTATTTCTATGCTGAGATTAGTCTGTTTGTATTTAATTAAGAAAAATTAAGATTTATAACAACAATAACAAATCCATTGTATTCCTATAAAGTGGAGTCGAAAGATGATAAAATATACGCAAACCTTATCACTACTTTAGAGAGAGGTAGAGATATTGTTTCCAATAGACCTTCAACAGTCCTAAAAAGGAGTAATAGAAGTACTTTTTCCTCTCTTTCATTTGATTGATAATGACTTGAAGATGTGAATTACGTTAGTGCTTTCAGTGAGTATCGTTTACTATTTTGGAATCGATTTATACTATGTTTTGTTGGAAAACAAGAGGTCATAGAAGATATATTTTACGCTACCTTTTTAGGAAGTAATATAGAAATGATACACAACATATTCATTTTAATTATGAAATTTATTTAGCACTTCTTTTATTGGTCGTTGGAAATATATAGTAAAATTTCAAATAGCTTTTTGATTATCTTTCATAAATTTGTGCTGATTGTGTCTATGCATGAGGCAAATATTTTGTACTTTATATACAAATTCATGTGTAAAGTTTTGTAACAACAATATAACTATCGGACCATCCAGTTTTAATTACTGCATGATAATTGTGTTTAACCTTGGTAAAAAATTTATTTCTTCTGTCCCAATTTATGTCACACCGTTTGATTTTGGATAGTCTAGCTTTTTAGTTTTAATCATGAATTTGAACATGAAACTTTTATCATAAAATTTACATATTTTGGAACTACATAAAAAGTAGTATGTCTGAAAGATTGAATATTTAGAATATTTAAAAGGCCTATTAAATAGTCGCGGTCAAAAATAAATTTATTTAACTCTCAAAATCTGAAAAGTGCAATATATATTGAGATAGAGGGAATATATATATATTAAAGGTGAAAAGCAAATAGCACAAGGCTTTTTGAGGTAACAACAATCTTTGTTCTTTCTGCAGTACCTATTTATATTCATTTTCATATTTTCCCGAGAATTATACTATGATTTGTTTATTTGAAGAGTGAAAAGTTATTGGCCTAAGGCAGCGCTTTATATTTAGTCCTAGCATATGATTGGATCTTTCTTCAAAAACACAAAATAATCATTTATTCAACATTTTATTTCAATAATATTAATATTATTTACAAAATTATATACTACATAACTTGACATACACGTGCAACGCGCGTGCCAGAGAACTAGTTTATTTAATAACATAAAGACGACGATGATTATAATTTTTCGAATATGGACTTTAACTATCTGACATCAATGACACTCTTGGAGAGATCAAGAGATCTTTTCTAAAATAAATGTCGCTTTAGTTCTTCTTCTTCTTCTTTTAAAATCAAAAAGTTTCCACTATCCATCAATTTTACTAAAAAGAGAAAATTTCAAAAATAACAAACTTGAGCTCATAATTAAGGAGGAGATAGCAGACATTAACTAATTACGGGAGATAGCAACTAATAAGCTAAAATATTGTTATTTTATTTGTATTTAAAGTCCGTATTTTATTAATCAAATACAAATACAAACTAATGTGGAAGAGTGATTTTAGCTGACTGTTACCATTTAAAAAGGAAAGGATCTTTAATTATTATAATTCCTTCCTTATATTAAGCATCTTTAATGATTATAATTTCTTCCTTTTATCAAGAATCTTTAATGATTATAATCCTTCCTTATATCAAGAATCTTTAAAAGGAAAGGATCTTTAATGATTATAACCTATAAAAAAATGATATACAATGGATCAAAATTCAAGTTCAATATATAAAGGTGTATAAGACAGTCAATTTGTATTTTCATTTGTGTAAATACATATACTTAATCAGCCAAACACACATAAATCATTTATATTTGCATTCGCTTGCATACAACTAATACATATGCCAGAACAACCAACAAAAATGCATTTCTATTTGTATTCGAATACAAATACATTTGATATGTTTGTATGTTAAGTACATATACCAGTCCAACCAAACACATATAAATCATTTATATTTATATTCGCTTTGCATACAACTAATACGTATATGCCAGAACAGTCAACAAAAAATACATTTGTAATTGTATTCGAATACAAATACATTTGATATGTTTGTATGTTAATTACATGTACCAGACCAACCAAACACATACAAATACATTTGAGTTTTCAAATGTGTGTCGATATATATACAAGAGCAGTCAAAAATACATTTGTATTTGTATTCGAGTACATTATGTATTACAAATACATTTGTAGGATTGCAAAGTCTAAGAAGAGAAATACATTCTCGTGTTGGAAAGTACAAACATATATATTTGTGTTGAATTTCTGTGCAAAATTCTCAATTTATATTATTTATATACATATAGAAAATTTTAAAAATACACTTAAAAAAATATATAAAAAAATGTATATCTCTCCTTCTTCATCACGATCTTCTTCATTAGATTGAGATTCATCAAGATCTTCTCTACCATCAGGGAGGTGTCCAACCATCCCACGAAGATGAGTGAAATCAATGAGACTCAACGATTCCAGATTGTTTGCTAACTAATATAGACTGATACATTCCACCAATAAGCTTGTGACCTTTACAAGAAACTTATGTCATATCTTTCTGTCCAGTATCAAATCAAGTCCAAGTAAAAAAAATCAAAGGATGGTTGATGGTGCAAACCGTAGCCACTCAAATGTTGTATTGCTATAGATATGAAGTTTCTTTGTTTGCTCAGGTCTTGTAAATGGTTGAGAGAAATCTGAATTATGACATTACTTCATAGGCTCTATATCAAATTGTACATATGCTAATTGCTAAAGAAATAATCTTTCTTCTTACCAAGTGTTCATCTAAAATTATGATTTTTATCTTTAACTGTGTGAGAATTGAATTAAAAAGGGAAGTGGCGAGTGATAATAGGAAGGAGTTAATACTCTTCTAAATGTATTTGGAATGGTGGATGGGGCCAACCAAAATATTGGTATTCTGCCGTGGATGATAATTTTTTCAAAGTGTTGTGTGGATCGTAATTATGGACCTAAATTTGCTATTCTCTGTAGTTTTCTCAATACCGTTTCATTCACCTTTACGGCTCTTAAGAGGGACTCGACATGAGACATCAATCAAGTGAATTCAAAATCCATTGGGCTGAATATGGACCAAATCTTATAATGAATGGGTCAGGCTTTAGGAGTCTAAGACCAAATCCAAATTAGTATGTTTTAGCCCAACAAGTACAAATTATAGTCAAACCATATTTTCTTTTTTTAAAGTTGCTCCTTTAATTTTTTTATTATCTTTGATTAAACTATAGTGTCGAGTGTAGAAAAAACTTATTACTTTTTTATGCATTTTTGAATTTAGAGAAATATGCTCAAATTGCTTCGGAGATATTTCTTTTGAACCGAGGGTCTATTAAAAATAACTTGATCTCTACCCCATAAAGATAAAGGTATCATATATTTTACAATCTTACTTGAGAGATTATACTGGGTATTTGTTGTTAGTATCGGAAGAATTAAAACTCGTATTTCACTCTTTTTTTTAAAAGAAATTCATTCATTATGAATGAAAGTTTATAAGAAGATAACTCTTGGGGGAAATTGAAGAAGTGTATTTGGTCAAATACCAGCTAACATAATTTATAAATTTAACATGAAGATTTTAAGTTTGATGACCAAAAACAAGTGGAGTAGTTGACTAATATCAAGTTTATTTTCAATTTATTTAAAAAATTTCTTGTGAGATTTGAAAGCATTAAATTAACCACCAAATAAATAATATATACATTTTTCTTAAAAAGCCTTCCACTGTTGACCATATTCCTAGCTCACACAAGAATTGAACTACTAGCTACCTTTGACTTTTTCTTCATTTTTTTTCATGACTAAACTTGACTTTCCTTTACCCAACAAATATAATTTCAATTAGGTTGACCAGACTATTTTAGCTCTTTTTATGAAATTTTTTATTATGTCCATTGATTTTTATTTATTTTTTTGAGATGTACATGAAGAACATTACATGGACTACAGAAATACACTCTAATTAGGTATTATACAAAATAAAATAAAGTAAAACAAATTAAAAGATGGGTATAACTTAATGAAAGATAAAATTTTAAAAGGTACAACTACACAATTACAACATGTAAAAGATGCAAAAATGTACAATAATTGGGCAAGCTTAGTGTTGAAGAGTCTCGTATCGAGGATTTATGGGATGAGTGGTCTCCTTATTGATTTCGACAGTCCTGATCACCTTTTAAGTTAGCTTTTGAGATTGATCAATTAGGCCTAAGATTCATTTTTTTACATTGTATTAGAGTAAATATCTAAACCCTGGACATGAGGCGAGGGGCATCGAATGTCCTACATTGAGGATTTACGGAATGGACGGTCACTTTATATGGCTTTGAAAAGTCTCACATCTTAAGCTAGATTTTGGGTTAAGTTAGATCCAAGATTCATTTCTTAACACTTATAGTCACTTTGAAATTAACTTTAAGTGTGCAAATCTGAAGTTTAAATATATGCGTCTGAAGTTTGAATTGTCAAGTGTAAGGAGAGTAACCTTTAACTTGTTACAAATATATATATCAAAAATAAAATAACAAGTGACTACGTCTTTAATTCGCGTATTGCAAGACTCATTTTTGAAAACAACACTTTCAACTAGATTTTTTCCATTCTCAAAGCTCGAACATTACAAGTGTGGGGAGAGTAACCTTAACTTGTTACAAATATTAAAAAAAAAAATGACAAGTGCAACGTCTTCGCGTATTGCAAAATTCAATGCTGAAATCGCATTTTTAACAATAATTTTTTCATTTTCAAAATTTGAACCCCAAAATTTCTTGTTAAGGGTGAAGAAATTTCAACCGTTCTACCGCAACCACGTTGGTGAAATTGTGACTTATGTTGGGTTGTTGTATTTGTAAATTATGAGCTAAGAAATTCGAATCAAACAAAAAGGTGGTTGTGCAGAAAAAAACTTTATTAATTTGGGAATTTATGTAAAATCTATAACATGCATGTATCTTCTCCAATAGAAGAATTAAAAAAACATGTTCAAAGATTTGCTTTTCCACACCACAAGTTTTTATATTAGTTCTTTGAAAAGCCAAACATTTTCATTTTGGGAACTAGTTATATTGGTCCTTGAGTTGTTATGTTATTTCAGTTTGGTCCCTATATTATCTACCGATCCATATTTAACTTTTAATTAATCTGAAATTTGTAATTTATTTGATCTTTAAAATTAAAGAAAGCTAAATACTGAATAAAGTCTAAAACCAAATGTCTATAGTAATACTCGAGAGGATTATTGGGTGTTTCCCTTATAAAATAGGGGTAAGATTATAAAGATTATTTATGCATAAATGATAATACATGGACTAATATCGCAGTAATATAATAGCTCAAGAATTAAAATCGTTATTTTCTGTTCTGAGCTACGAGCAATAGGTTCTCCTTATAACTTGTGCTCGATATTCAACTTTTGAATGGGAAGAATCTTAACTTAAAAATCAGAGTACAAACTTTCCATTAGAAGTATTCGTTTATGGATTGATTTAACGAGAAAAGACGATCATGTATTATATTTATAAATGATTTCTTTCTTATTGAGACACACAAACTTTCATTATATTTCAAATCATATTTCGTGAATCAAAAGATAAAATTTACTCATCTATCAATTCCTTTCATAAATTGGATAATTTTACAAAGCGGCTAAACACACAGTTTACTTGCGTCGATCAATATTAAGTTGACAAACAAAGAAAACTTGTGCAATCAATGAGCACATTTTCAGAAAGTAATTAAGTTGGATATATGATAATGCAATAAAGTATTGTTTATTTTTTATTCATAGTTCATAAAGTTTGTTAGAAAATTTTATTACTACTAGACACAAAATTCTGTTACGGGCTCAATATATGTTACATACATAAAATTTGAAAAGTCATTAAATTTATTATACATTTTTTTTAATTGATGTGATTTATAATACTTTTTATCTTATTTTCAAATAATATATGTTACTCTGTTTGTTCCAATTTACATGGCACAAATGAAATTTGAATAGTGAACCAAATTTCTTATATGATTTTTAAATATTTTCAGTTATTAATTATTGTGTTATTCTCTCGGTCTCAATTTATGTGGCACTAATACAATTTCGAGAGTCAACAAAAATTTTATATTGTGATTTATAATATCTTTTACATAATTGTCAAGCACATAACATAGTATTTTAATCAAATATATAACATATTAAAATGAAAAGTAAGATAAATAAATTAAAACAGAAAAAATATTAATTTTTTAAAGTGGAACCTTGCAAGTACACAACTCAAACAGACATGTCGTTCAAGAGCTGCGCGCCTGCTTGAGCTGTATATAGTAGTAATATTATATTGTGGGTCAATTTATCTAATATAATATAATAATGTAAGGAAAAAAAAAATACTATACGTGATCAGTAGCGGAATTAGAAGTTTAAAAAATAAAAAGTAAACATAAAAAATAAAAAAAAGAGTTCAACCTCTATAATATATATATATAAAAAATAATTTTAATTATATATAATAATATAATTTTCTATCGAGAGAGATTTGGATGAAATCTCTGAGCCCTCGCTAGCTCCGCCCTGAAGAAATTTTATAGTGTCAAAAAAGGACAAGATAAAGCCAACCATATAATAAACGTGTAGCGAATAGGGAAAGTGTTGATCATTGTAGAAAGAACTTTCACTGACACGTGGCAGTATTCTGTTAAATTAAAGAGGCAAAGTTTGAGATAGGATCAGATGACTCATCTCATCACCTAGATAATGAAGCGTACGATCGTGACGTAATTGATAAAGTTATTATTATATGATAATAAAATCACGTATTTCATCTATAAAAATAGACTCTTACAGAAACATAATATAAGACTGCAATGATCTGATTATTTTCCGAATCCTACGTATGGAGAGAACTTCGTGTATCGAGATATCCAATATAATACTAGATAATCTTGATACTTTAATAAGTACTTTTTTTAAAAAAAAAAAACAAAAAAAAAACGTGGTATTTGTTCACTGGCTCAAATTATTGTGACTGGAGCCATTTGTTAGCACGTGAAAATTATTTGCTCCATACGTTATATTTATGTGTGTTTTTTATTATTTTTTCAATCTACTTTAAAGGTTAAAAGGGGTGTCATTTTACATATTTAGTGATTAATTCTTACTTTTGACAGTAGGGATAGGGAATAGTTTAGATTAATTAAGGATATAATTAACTTATATATTACATCGTAAATGATCAATATATTTTAACTTGTTATAACGAATAAATATTTCATTTTTCTTATATTATTCAATTAGTATTTAATTTAGGAACTAATATTAGGAAATTAGTTTGTTCAATAACTTATTAAAGGGAATTGCGTGTATTAACATCACAATATAATCTGTGAAGTATATGGCAAGTTAATGTGCTATACAAACCATTAGGTACAAGTTTTCTTTTTGATTAAATATATTTGAATGTGTTTATGTTTTTTTTAGATAACATTGAGTCCTTTATTAGAAAGATGAAGTTAGTTATGAGTTTCATTACTTCAAGTAATCGTTTAATTAATTTTTTTCAAGTAGTTGTTAGTTATGTGGTTACTACTCCCTCCGTTCACTTTTATGGTTCAGTATACTAAAAATAGTTATCCAATATATTTCTTTTATGGTTTATATATAGTTATCAAAATATATATAAAAAAACAAGTAAATTAACAGAATTATATATATATATATATATATATATATAAATAAATTTTTAATGAAATTAATTTCAGTAAACCCCTTTTAATACCCTAGCTCCGCGAATACAAGAGCCACATCACACATGTACGTATGGCCGCATCTTTGTTAGGTAAAAATTTACTAAGAAGTGTCAATGATTACACTAAACGGTGTGTTTGGTGCGAACGAAAATAAATGAATTTTTATATACTTTCTCCGTTTTAAATTAATTGACCTATTTTAACTTGGCACAGAGTTTAAAAAAATAAGGAAGACTTTTGAATTTTGTGGCCTTAAATTAAAGATATGTTAAATGTATCAAAATGCCCTTTAATTTTGTGGCCTTAAGCATACCACGTGAAAAGTTGAAATTAAAGAGATGCTAAAAGGAAAAGAGTCATTCCTTTTGAAACGGACTAAAATAGAAAGTAGGTCAAACAAATTGAAACGAAGAGAGCATATATATATTTAAGTAAAAAATATTAACTTAAAAGTATTTGTATGTAGTCTAAATAAATACTATTATGTAAAGTGAGGTTGGGGTTGGGGCGTGGGTGGTGGGATGGGGCTTCGAGGGTGGAGGGAATATGAGGTATGTTGGAAGGTGAAGAAGAACAAAATCAATATGAAATGTCACTCTGGTGAAACTTATTTTCCCTACTTTCACTAGAAAGTTATTTTCTTCAATATTTTTAAAGAACTTTTTTTTCTAGAAAAAAATGATTTTCAAAATTTTCAAACAACCGAATATGAAAAATTGAAAAACATTTTTCAGAAAATATTTCCCTTCATACTGAACACACCCGAAATGATAGTATTAGACAATTAATTTAATATATTATATTTAAAAAAGAGTCCAAAATTTTAAATTCATAAAATTTAATTAATTAAATTTGAAATTATTTATTACCTTGTTTTTTTTTTCTCTTCACATAGTTTGTAGAAATAATTAAAAAGAAAAAGAAATTGTACAATAGTGACCATAAAGTTATGATAATTATTCCAAACGCGTGGACTATAATATATTAGAATTGTAATATCTTCATCACTTAACATGTCCTATTTAATATCAGTTGACTTCATCACTAATTTATTGGCAACAACTATTTGCTACTTTTTTGGCCATATGTTATGTTCACATGTAACAAAGTCCAGGAACTTGGGGTAAATATTCATTTAGTGAAGGGTCAAAAACAAATATTCTCATGTCTGGTACGGCATGATTTCACTTTACAAGAACCTCGAATTATTCTTTTAAAGCTCATGAACGATCATTAAAATATTTATCGAAACATATTTGAACTATCAGTTTTTTGAACTAAACATAGGTAAGGTGTGTTTCGATAAATATTTGTTGATAGTTAGGTAGGAAACTCACACACCTGATAGTTCAAGTTTGAAACACAAAAATCAGAATATTTTAGATGTGTTTTTGTTAACTCTATTCCTTTCGTTCCATTTTAACCGTCGTTTCAACTCTTTTCACGTCCATTATATTAAAGAAAAGTAATAAATATAAGGTATAGTTTATTACTCCCGCCGTCCACTCTTATTTGTCCACTATACTAAAAATAGATATCCAGTTTTACTTGTCCAGTATTAAAAAAAAAGAAGATAATTTATTACATCTTATATTTATTTTACCTTTATTATCAAATACCATTCATTTTCCAACATTTAGATGATTTATAATTAATAGGGGTGACATAATAAAATCTTTTCTTTTATTATTTTGGCTATGTCAAGTTAAACATGAACAAATAAATATGAACGAAGAAAATAAGTTACTCCTATTTATTAAATAATTTTTAAAAATTGAGTAGCATTAAAAAAAATTGCTTCTTTAATATTTGGGTATTATAATTGAAAATAATTGTCCATTTTAATTTTGAATGCCTAAAGTAATAATTATTTTGAGACAATTTTTTAAAGTAAACCAACCATTGAAATGGAAGAGAGAGAGCATTTAAAGAGATTGATGGATATAGCAAATTACCACGTGAATAATGAGTCAAAATTCTTCAAGTCCCTATTTTTCTTCCTAACAAAAAGCACCCAAAAAAAAAAAACTTAGATTTCCATAAAACAAGAAAAAAAAAAGCATTCACATAGGTATAGATTATGAATATCCATTTTTTAGTGAATAAATATGGATAATATTCATATCTGATCCATTTATAAAAGAAAACGGTTATCGACCCATATATAATGAATCAGATTTGGATGATTACACATTTTCTTAAAAACTATTTTGCTAGCTAGGTAGGAACAAGCCTGATAAAATAATTCAATTTCGCATAATTTAGAGTTATATTTGAACTTTATCGTTTAAATAAATAAATGTGAATTTTATCTAATAACTCAAATTTATAAATAAGATATAATATACTTTGATGTGATATTAGAACACACGTAGGGTTAATTTTTTTAATCTCACCATCACCTATTATATATATATAAATATAAAAAATCACGTGTTTAATTTAAGTAAATAAATATACTTTCTTTCTAATTAAAGACTTAAAATTTTAGATGATACAATCTCTAAAACTAGAGAATAACTTACTAAGGTTAATTGTCTAATATTAAGTAGGATGTGCAATTAAAAATATAACTTGATAATATATTTTGCAATTATTGTCTAATGTTTATTTATGAAGGAATTAGGATGTGACCAAATTTAATTTTCCTTAATTGTGATCATATTAAGTAAGTGGTTATAGATATAACGTGTGTTTATCAAATCCATCCTATTAGAAAAATAGAGGATTTGGCTATTCATTTAATTAGGAGGCTGATTTTTAAATGAAAAAAATAAAAAATAAGTACTTTTTCTTCACTTCTGTTTGTGTTTAATCGTATTTAAGATTTACAAAAAAAGAAAAACAATTAATTTGAGGAAATTTCATCATTACAAACTTTTGTTGTATTACATTGTCATGAACCAACAAGATAATTCATTAACAAATAAATGAAACAAGATATTAAGAACTTTAATGGGTCAAATATGTCTTCAATGTATGTATGTCCTTCATTAGGATTATGACACGTGTTAGGATTCTGTGCTAATTGACTAATAAATATTAAAAATGTATCGTAATTAGGTTAAGTGAAGTGACCATTTAAAATAAGAATATATTTGGACTAATTATTTGACGATAAGAGTACATGTGAGCTAAGTAACGAAGGACAAATTTGCTTAATTTCATTTAGTACAAGGACATATTTGAATCTTTTTCGTTTAAAGTGTAGTAACATCCTAAATAAATTCTTAAAAGGAAAAACTCTTTAAGAGTCAAGCGATGATAATGGCGCGAGATGTACTCTCTTTTCAATTCTTTAAAAGTTTTTAAAAAATGTTTTTATATATAAGCACACAAGTCTCTCATTTTCTATTCAATAAAAAACAAATAAATTTTATTTAAATTTCATTTCCCGCTATTTTTCAATTCACACTGTACTTCATTTTTAAACCTTTCCCATTTACTGTTGGGTTTAAAGATAGTAATATCTACATTAAATCTAAACAAGGAAAAAAAGTCTAACATGACAGAGCTCTTAAAGAGACTAAAATTAGACAAGATCGATATGAAATAAATGAGAGAAAATTTTAGGTGAGACAAAATGAGTCAAGATAACATTTTAGAAAAAATGTGTCATTCGCTATGTACATAGTCAAACGATTTAATTTTCTGATACGATTACAAGAAAAGAAATACACTGAGATTTGAACCTCCATTATTAAGGTGAATGCGTGGGCAACACTCTAATCGAGCTACACGTACCCCACATATAACAAAGAGTATTGTGAGACGGTGGAAGAAAATTTAAGTGAGACAAAATGAGTTAAAATAATGTTTTAGAAAAAAGGTGTCACTTGTTACGTAGTCAAAAAATTTAATTTTCTAATACGACTACGGAGGAAAGAAATATAATGGGATTCGAACCCCATCATTAAGGTGATACATGGGCAACTCTCCAACTGAGCTGCACCTCACATCACATATAATGGAAGGTGGTATGAGATAATGGGATAAAATTTAAGTGAAAAACGAATCGTGACAATACTCTAAAGAAATAATGGCATTATTCGTTTCTCGATTAAAAGATTTAATGAGCAATTTTCTAATATATATTTACATTTTTTCTATTTTAAGTAAAAGAAGAATAAGGAATTAGTTCCAAATGAATAATAGTATCAAACAACAATAATTTCGTCATTGAAGTACGAATTTTATATAATATTATGATTTATGAAACAAACAAAAAAAAAGAATGTATTACGTATATTGTATGAAAATCTAAAATATAACAATCGGAATTTGACGAGACTAAAACAAACAACGTAAACATGATGTAAATTGAGAGAAAATTTAAGCAATATAATTATTCAATTATTCAATCCACGACTAAATGATTTAAAGAGTCAAGTTATAATGTTATTATGATTCAAAACAAAATAAATTTTTCTCCGTTTCAATTTAAGTGTCTTATATTTTTTCGGTCCGTCTTAACAAAAAAAATTCTTTCTATATTGAGTAAGTTTGCCAATTTCCGTATTCTACATGACAAGTTTAGGATCATAAAATTTAAAGAACTACACACATATTTATAACATGAACGTGTCCTTTAACTTGGCCTCAGCTGATATCTATAGCCTCCAACTATGAGTGTGCATACTGCACTTAAACTTGTATAAAGTTAAACAAGTAGGCGCACACGTCTTACGTGGCATCCTACATAGCGTTTCACGTGAATTATCATGTATGACACCACGTAGGATGCGTGTGTCTATTTGTTAAACTTTATACAAGTTTAAATGTCTACATGTGCACACCAAAATTTGAAAGACATAGATGTTAGCTGAGGCCAAATTATTATTTACATTTATGTATTAAAACGAGAAAAATATAGATACCAAAAATCACATCATCACTAAATTACAAATTTGTAATATTATGATTTGTATTATAGTGAAGTATAACATCTAAATTCCAATTTCTTCAACTACTCTCTCCTTGAAAAGAAAAAAGAAAAAGAAAAAAGAAAAATACTTCAAAGCAAAGAGAGAAATCACTTCTTTGAGGTTTGTCTTTTATTATTTTTCTATATATGTCACCATATTTTTGTTTCATTTATTTTATATTTTGCTATTTAGTTATTGTATTTTTCTTATAATTTTGCTCTGATAACATTTTTTTTGAGTCAAGGTTTATTGAAAGCAGTCCCTCCATCCCACAAAGGTAAGGGATAAGGTCTGAATGCATTATACCATTTTCAGACTCATTCATAGAATTATACGAGATATGTCGTTATTATTGTTTATCTCTACAGGTTTTGTTCATGGAAGATTTGTTTTATTCGATTTTCATTCAATATCCCATATACGCATTGAAATCTGATTAGTTTCGATTTTGCTCATTGTCGGGTTCATTTATAGGAATATCGCTTTCAATATGATTTTTGATATACCTAGAACTCGAACCCAAAATCTTTGGTTAAAGATGGAGGGATCTCAATCATCCCACCACAACTCATATCGATTTTTTCCGATATACACATTGAAATTCGATTAATTTCAATTTCGCGCATTGTCGGCGGGTTCATTAGGAACATCACTTTCAACATGATTTTTTTTCATATCTAGAACTCGAACCCGACATCTCTGATTAAAGGTGGAGGGATCTCAATCATCCTACCATAACTCATGTCGATTTTTATTTGATGTCTGATATATGTAATGGAGCTCGATTAATTCAGATGTCGTGCATTGTCGGTTTATTTATAGGGATACCATTTCTAGTAGGATTTTTTTTCATATTCAGAATTCAACTTAAAATCTCTGATTAAAAATTGAGAGATATCATTTATCCCACAAACTCATGTTGATTTTTACTTGATGTCCGATATATACATTGAAATTCGATTAATTCACATTTCGTGCATTGTCAACTCATTTATAGGGACAACGATTTTAACAAAAAAAAAAATCATACTCAGAATTCAAATTCAAAATCTCTAATTAAAAAATAGAGGGATCTCGATCATCCCATCACACTCCGAAAGAAAATTGACCCTTCTATGAACCCCCTCCATGTGTGGTGATCACCTACCCCTCTCCACCCCACCCCCTCAACCCCACAAAACCCAACAAAAAGAAAACAATACTATTTTCTTCATCTCTTTCAAAGTCCTCTTTGAACCAGCACCTTGTATTGCATTTCCAGAGAAAGAAAGAAATAGAGAGAGAGAAATATAATTAAATAAACAAATAGAAACAAGATAGAAAGAGAGAGAATATCTTTAACATATATTCTTTTTCTCTCAGAAAATTTTCTTTCAATCCGCATATAATTTTCTCTAGATTTATCCTTCGACTTGCCGCGAATATTTTCTCCACCAGAAAATCTTCATCGAATTTTTCATTTTTTTTTAAAATTTTAATTTCTCATTTTGGGTTTAGAGTTTTATCAAATTGCTAAGTCTCCGGTGATACTGATAATCCAGTTTTCGATCATTGGAAAAAGTAACTAATCGGAAAAAAATCCGATTAGAATTTTTTTTTATCATTTTTTTTTGTGGGTATAATTAAAATCGGATAAAAATCGAATTTGGATATCTGGGTATTGATAAAAATTTAATTTTTTGATCTGGGGTTGATTTTTTTTTTCCAGTTATGGCTAAGAGTAGTGGGAATCTTGATAAATGGAGGGATTATTTTCGGACAGCCAAAAATTCAGATATATTCGATATAATTGAGTATGCAGTTATGGTAGCAGCTGTTGATTGTCCAAAGGAGTTCAAATTAAGAAGAGATAGAATTGCTGAAATGCTATTTACATGTAAATTCACTATGTGTTATGGTTGTGAAAAAGTTGAATTAGCTGTACCAATTGTTGCTGCTGCTAATGATGATGATGATGATGATGGAAAGGTGAAGATTAAGAATGAGTTTGGTGGTGATGGTAGTAAAGAGAGCAAAGCTAATAGTAGTATAGATCATCATCATGATGTTGTGAATCAAGTTAGTAATTATAGTTATGGTGAAGCTGAGGCATTAACTGAGGAGATTGAGGAAGAGACACATGCTTTTGGGGAGGTTATGAGGATCAAAGATATCATTGATAACAGCCAAGTTGAGGTTTATTTCTATAAACTTCTTGTTATACAGTTGATTTTTGAAGTGTTTTGTTGTATTTGGATTTGTTTAGTCAACATTTGGTGGACTCTGTCTATGTGAATTTGATATTTATTTGCTTATGGGGTTGATCAGGAAGAAGAATCTTTGATAATTGAGCTTATGTTATTAGATTTTTTGAAACTTCTGGTGTTGTCTGGAATTTAACAATGGTGAATTTTATGGTTGAATTTGATGAATTTGATCTTCTGGGGTTGATCAGGAAGAAGAATCTTTGATAATTGAGCTTATGTTATTAGATTTTTTGAAACTTCTGGTGTTGTCTGGAATTTAACAATGGTGAATTTTATGGTTGAATTTGATGAATTTGATCTTCTGGGGTTGATCAGGAAGAAGAATCTTTGATAATTGAGCTTATGTTATTAGATTTCTTGAAACTTCTGGTGTTGTCTGACATATAACAATGGTGACTTTTATGGTTGAATTTGATCTTCTGGGGTTGATCAGGAAGAAGAATCTTTGATAATTGAGCTAATGTTATTAGAGTTTTAGAACTTCTGGTGTTGTCTGACATATAACAAATGGTTACTTCTATGGTTGAATTTGATAGTAATTCTATTTTCTGGAACTGGAAAATCTTATATGAGTTAGTTTTCATGTCACAGTTAGGAAACCTTTATGCTTTTCATTTTCCCCCCCTTTTTGTTCTTTTGATCTAGTTGAACAAAGCTGTTGGTTTCTTTAGCTTTAGAAAATGCATGAAACTACTTTTAAACTCTTATCTCTTTTGCAATTTCACTTGCTTGATAGTTTTGGACTTTCTCTGGTAATCTGGTTTTGATTTATTGTTCTTTTCGACAGTCTGCAGAGTTATTTGAGTGCTTAAGAAGGCTCCAACTAATGGCTTTGTCTGTGGAGACCTTGAAGGTTTGATCTTTTGCACTTCCAGAATTTCATCCTCCATTTGTTTTGGTTGCGGTTTTAATTTATTTCGCATTTTTTTGGGCATAACTGGTTTTTTCCATATCAGGCCACAGAGATTGGAAAGTCAGTTAATTCTCTCAGAAAGCACAACTCAAAGGATATTCGACATTTATCCCGGACATTGATTGAGTAAGTAAATCTTACTTTATTGCTGATAACTGTAAGGTAATCAAAATATGAATCGACAACATGGCTCTCGTAGTCTGATAGGGGATACCTTTAAATGTGACTAAATTTATTTTTTTTCGCGAAGGTTTGAACTTTTGTCGTCAAGTCGAACTAACATGTCCTCTGACAGCTTGCTTTGTCGCTTGTAGTTTTGAGCTATTATTACTTTTTAACGCTTGCCACTGTTTGTTGCTTCCAGTTTTTCTTTAATTGATGTAATCTTTACCATATAATGATGACTACATTATAGCTTGATTATCAACGCATAGTAATGATGGTCATTATTTATTCATTCAGTGCTTTGCAAACTTTTGTGACTCACTTTAGTGTTCCCTTTTTTATTTATCAGAAGTATATGATTGACCTTGCTCCTTACCCCTGCAATTCGAGCTCTAGTTTTTCTGTTCTGTATCCTTCTTGTTGATCTATGTAACTTGCTGATTTACTGTTTGGGAGCCTCGTATATTTCTATAGAGTTGCTTTAAGTTAGACATGTTTGTAGCTTATTGCTGATCACATTTTTATGGATCACAGGGATTGGAAGGTCTTGGTAGATGAATGGGTGAATGCTACTGCGGCCTTTACAGGTTACCGTCTAAGAGATTCTCTTGCTCCCTTTTCAATTTTCAGGAAAAAAAAATTATTCTCTATGTTTTCATTTGCAATTCTGAGCTGAAGTTTGAATCGATTTATTACTTGCTTAAAGGTACCGAGAGCACTCCAGAGTCTATGAAAGCATTTGTAGTTGATCAAGAAGAGGAAGGACTTCCTTCCCCACCCTTAGATGACTTAGCTTTCTTTTCTGCTCAGACCATGGAGTTGTCACAAGTATGAACAGCTTCCTCTCTTCTAGAAATTTGATTATTTTGCTTTGTGGGCTTCCACTGACTTATTTTCTCTTTGTTGTTTGTGTTCAATGAAGTTCTTTGATGGCATGGATGATGATGGAAGTGAGTAGAATTTGTGTCCATATTCTTTCGATATACCTTTGCTATTCGGTTCTTTATTTGGATTCCCCACTAATAAAGGTATATTGTTCTGATTGGGGATTTTATTTCAGATCCTCGAAACAGTGGGGAATTCAATGGGAACCGTGGAAATGGCAGAAAGCCATCACTGGGTAACCAGAGCATTCCTGTCCGGAAGAAGCAGTCTGCTGATTGCTTCGATGCTGCTCCCAAAGAGCGGAAGGGTGAACAAAAAAAGAAACAGGAAGCTGTAATCCAGAAACAAACAACAGTTGTCAAACCAAATAAGCTATCTGGAGGCAACTCTGGGCCCGGAAGACCGATTAAACCATCCTCAGAACATAAGCTCAAGATTAACGAGATGAACTTGCAGCAGAAATCTGATAAAGGCACAATTCAAAAGAGGCATGTTCCGTCTCAACAAAATGTGAGTATCTGAAAGGAAGTTATCTTGTGATTCATGTAAAGCTCCGATACTTATCTAACTGTGCATAATTCACCATATAGAAACTTGGACGCTCAGATGAGGATGCAGTTCAAGTCAAACTTGAGGCGACAAAGAGAAAGCTCCAGGAACGGTACCAAGAAGCTGAAAACGGTTGATCCTCTACTCCTCTTTAAACTTTTATCGATACTTTGAATTTTACTGGATACGTAAATCATTTGTGCCTGGTTTTCGTATGAAAACATTGAAATCAATTGATTCATTTCAATAAGATCTGATTTATGGTCTGAATATATTTTGTAATTGTCCTTCAGCCAAGAGGCAGCGGACAATACAGGTTATGGAGTTGCATGATATCCCCAAGAATATCCCAAACCAAGGTCTTGGCCTTAAGAATGCTCATACGAGACCAGGCAACAATAACAGGCATTGGGCAAATGGACGTCGCTGAATTGATTTCAACAGACTGTCTCAATAAGTTTTCTAGTTTCTTGCATCTCTGCAATCCATTCTCTTAGAAGAATGCCGATGACTCCCCAGCTGAGTAAATTCTCAACTTGCTGTGGAAAACATAGGATCTCATCTTATCGACCTCAACAGAGAGGCCACTCTCAAATCGGGAGAGAGGCATGTGAATGTTATCGAGAGTTACATTATGCTTAGATAAACATTTTCTTGGACCTCACAGTACAGAGTTTGCGCTCTTTGGTCTAAATTTTTTCTTTTTTGATCTCTAGGAAGGACATAATATCGATCGTTTTGGATGAACCATCTTTTGAGCATTAACCATATATGCTTTCATAGAAATACCCTGACTGTAAATTTGCACAGAATAAGTGCATTTTCATGAACATTGAAATATGATTAGAAATATAAATGATGGTTACATTCTTGATTTTGTGTAGCAATAAGTATAGTTCTTGATTATGCCATGTTTGTTTGTTGACTTTATTGGTTTTGGATAAGGATATGTGTAACTCCTTTTTCTTCCCTTCTATAAAAAGTGGGAAAGATTTTGTTGATTGTTAGTTTGGTAGGGGCTTTGAATACTCTTATTACAAGGGAAAGCAAGTGGGAGTTGGGATGATTTTAGGTAGGGACGCATTTTGTAGACATGGTCGATAAGCAACACCAAATGATGTAGACATATAGTAAATGCATTTAATCTTATAATAATACTCGATTCGATTCATATTATCTGTCTTTTAATGTTTCTTAAAAATAAATATAGTAGTTTTAATTATATGAGTATAAAACTATTTTTTTCTACTTAGACGTCTCACTTAATTAACACTTCACTAGTCGAAACAATTAGTATGAATTTGGAAAAAAACACTAAATGAATTTGTGTTTTTCCTTAAATGTCAGATATTTTAAACAAATTGAGTTTGCTAGTAATTCAAGATGATCTACTTACCAAGGCAGTGGTAAGGTCTACGTATACACTGTTTTTTCTAAACTTTACTTGTGGATTATACTGAATATGTTATTGTTGTAATAGTAGTAATTTGAGACGATAAGTATTCTTTTTTTTAATTTTATTTTTAACTTGGGGTCCGTTTGGAGATATATTTTGCTTTTTTTTTCTTTTCAAGTGAAATGTATGTCCAAGTACAAAAACTTTCAAAAATATATTTTTCAACTTGAAGTCAAATGCCACGTACTTTTTTCAAGTATTATTCCATTCATATCCAAACTTCTGCTTAATCAAAAGTTTTATTTTATGATAATATAAAAGAATATTTATACAATTATTAAGATTTCAAGACTTGCTTTGTACAAGAGTTTGTGGATGTGAAACATTTTGGTTGTTCAAATTTTAGAAGATTTTTACACGTCTCTTTAATTAGAGCCTTAATCTCTCTCTATATATATGTATAAAAGAGGGTTATAGAGAAGGTGATGTGGCACCTCTCTATAGCCTCCATTCATATTTATCTTTTTTCTCCATTTTTTGGCAACTTTTTTTCATTTTTCTTCATAATTCACTTACTAATTGAATTTAAAAAGCCTTATTACATTAAATATTCATTTACAAAGGTTGTTCAAATACATGCAATAAATCTTAGTTATGCCATTGCTTTCATCCCACGTAGCATCAGCATTTCTTCAATTTCTTATTTATTGTATTTTATTACATTAACTCATAAATGATTTTAAAAGCTTTTTTTTTGGTTAAAATGAATTTAAAAGTTACATAGCCTCTTTTCTCCCTTTTTTCCCACCTTTTTATTATTATAAAATGATAATATCTCCTAATATTTAAATATATTTTCTATATATATTTAATGTTTTTTATAAAAATAACTACTCATAACTCACACCTCTTCAATATACCATAACTCTTATTTTTTTAATCTTCATAACCTCCAAAATTTTAATTTGTAAATTTATGACACCTTATGGTATTCCTTCACTTTGCCTATATAAATTCATATTTTATTTCATGAAAATTCTCATTCAATTTTATCCTTTCTCTTCTCCATTTTCATATAACATACATAAGGGTGAGGAAGAAAATGTTGATCATCAGATCATATGGTTGCTTTCATGATTAAAAACCATGATTGACAAAGCCGCAAAGAATTTATGGGTAGGAATATTTCTTTCAATTTTTTAAATCATACTCTTATTTTAATTTATGTAGTATATTTATTCGAGAGCCAATTCGACTAATTTTTGAAACAAAATTACATTAGATGAACTCAAGACCAACAAAATTAAAGTGCTAAATTACCAATCAAGTTATGATTACTTAAGTTATAAAAATATTCTTTTAAATTTTGTATTTATGGTCACTTAAAAGTAACAAAATTTGATTTTAGGTGTTTAAGGTTGAAAAATTCATTTAAGTTTTTTAGAGTAACTAACATGTGCCTAAGAGGGCGAGGACCTTTATAGCCATAATTCTTCCCTCGGTTCTACCTCCTTCTGCAATAGTGATCTATCCCGTCAATCCCACCCGCGAGCTATGCATTCTAACCTGTCTATAAATATATTCTTAATTTGTGCTTGTAGGGATGAAGAAGAAAGTTGAGGAAGATAGAAAATTGAGCAAATTCAAAAGAAGATGATATAGAGTCTTATAATAAAAATATTATTATAGCAATTTCGTTTCTTTGATTTTACCTTCCTCTTTCCTGTTTTTCATTTATGTTTTTTATCGAAGAACTTAGAAAACATTTTCAAGTTCTTTTAACTACATCTTCTTGCTTTCTCATTTTTCTTGGAGTTGTATTTTAGAAAAGTAATGGAATGAGAATATGACGATAGGTAACACAAATCAGAAGGTTGAGAAAGAAAAATATGATAAGGGGACATTTTTTAAAAATTTTTTTCTCTTCTTTTATATTACTATAGTTATACACATATATTTCATTATGTTAAGTTATAGTTAATTCTTGTAAAATTTTATTATGGTAGCTTTTTACAACATTCTAAAATGAATATTTTGTGCTCGGTAAAGTCCAAAAAAACTATGATTAGAAGCATTTTAAAAAGTGAAGATTTGAAAACTTCAAGAAAAGATTTTATCCAAGCGTTGAATTAAAAAAATTGACAACAAAATAGAATACTTGTGTAATTCTTAAAATACCTAAAGAAACTAAAAATATCATTTGCATTATTTTTGTTTCAAAAATAAAAAAGAAGAAGACAAATCGATTATAAGGCCATAAATTTATATTTATATAAAATTAAAACGGAATAACACCTCTCTTAAATTTCTATTAAAATACATCTCTTTTAATTCAGATTTTTTTTTAACTCTCATATTTTAATATAATATCTAACTCATCCTTTTTTTCCCTTCTTCTTTTGGCTTTCCTCCATTTTTCTATGTAACTGATGTAAGAATTAATTCCTCAATTATCACTAATAATAACTTATTAATCCTTTCCTATTTACTCACTATAACTATTGATAATCATAATGCATTGATGATGAGAGTTGAAAGATTTAAGTTTTCGAATGTAAATTTCATTGAAGAGATTAAGATAAATTCCGTTACATATGATGAGAGGGAGTTGCTATTAAAATGTGAAAACTCAAGCCATTGAGAATAATAACTAAGGTTCTGATAATTTATTTTATAATATCTTTTACAATTTTTTTTAGATATACTTAGATATAGAAGTGAAACCATGATTATTAATTTATGAATTTTTAATCACAATTTCTTTATTTGTTGAATTGTTGATATATTATTTATACGTGTTACATAAAAAAAATTAGTAAAAAAATAATTTATATCGTCTACATAGGGATAGATGAAATCAAGTATTCTTAGAAGATCAGAAACTCTTAAAGAGTGAAAATTTTGAATAAACTACAAAATTTATTATAAATAAAATAATGAATTAAATCATTAAATTTAATTTATTTAAATTTAAAAATTAAAAAAGAATTTTAACATATTCTTTACACTTGAATATTAGACTAATTTATATATTTAATAAAATATATTATTATCGCGCAAAGTGCGGCCCATTTCCAAAGCACTAAGCACTTAATTAACAAAGCAATAAAAGTAGTAGAAAACAATTTTTTTCAACAAAAAGTTGGTGATTTTAATGGGGAAAAAAGAAGCTAAAGTGGATCCCACTTAATTGCCTTTACAAAGCCACTGTCCTCTCAACACATCATCTTATCACTAATATAAAATATTGTAATAAGTGGATGTATTATTATGAAACACATTTATTTTGGTGATTAAATGTTTTGTATGACTATTTAGGTGGAGTTGGTAAATGGTAATGAAGGTTGTTAAATGGTAATGAAGGTTGTTAAATGTTAAATCCAACTCTAATAAGCAAAAAGAGACTTATAATGAAAACAAAGGAATATATTACTAATACATGATAAATATACATGCCAATTAATGTTTATATAAATAGTCGATTAGATTCATTTTTTACTTTTCTAGTGATATATATGGATAATACATATATCAAAGATTCGTCAACTATTTATAATCTAAGCGATTGAGTAGAGGATTATTTAGATTAATTCATATTAAATACTTAACATTCACAAGTGTTACATGTAAAGAAAGCATTTCTAGGAAAATAATTAAAATTAAAATTGAAAAAAGGTATTTAAAAAAATATCTTCTTAAAAGAGTAACATGCAAGTTTATATGATAAATTCATTTCTCAAAAACCTAATACAATAACAATAACATACCTAATGTAATTCCACACAATGAGGTATGAGAAAGATAGAGTGTACGCAGACCCTACCTCTACTTCAAAGGTGAGGTAGAAAAGTTGTCTTCAATAAACCCCGACTCAAAATTCTCAATAATCTAATATCAAAAGTATATACTGGAAACAATTTATTTTTATAGTAAGTGATGATCTACATGCTTCACTTTTCAACTTTGAATAATAAAACAATAATGTTGATCGTCATAGAGTGGTAAGTATTCATTTCACTTTAATTATATTTCAGAATCAAGTTTTGAATATGAAATTTCTTTTGTTACGGAGCGTTTTATCGCATTATAGGAATCTTTTTAACATAATAACGAACTTAATCAAACTTCCATACCAATATCAAATATTCAATAGGAAATCAAAAAAAGTACAATAAAGTCTTTTTGTTGAGATTGAGTCTACTGAATAAAGACAGTGAATCATCATGTTACTCTAAGAAATAAACAAATAAAAAGATAAATATATCTAAAGTCTAGACGCAATTTTTGACTATTTTTCTAGGGGATGAATATGGAATTTTGGCCCCACAAGTTTTTTAGGAGTATTATTATTATTGTTTTTTCATCTGATGTCTGCTGTCCGTATTGAAACTCCGATTAATTCGAATAGCGCATTGTAAGGCCCATTCTGAAATTGACGCTCTCAACAGGATTTTCTCCTTACCCAGAGCTCAAACTCGAGATCAAAGATGAAACAATCCCACCAGTACTACGTCAAAATCCATGTTGGTTTTGGCCCCACAAGTTTAATATCCTCCATAACTTCCCTGCAACATTTATAAATCAAGTGCCTTCCTATTTCATTTCCTCCACATGGTAACAAAATTTTTAAAAAAAGTATATATTATATAGTGCCATAACAAATTTATCTTTTCATGAACCCAAAGACCCCCTTTTTAAAATGCCTATCTTTGTTGACCTTTTTGTTTTTCTTACTTTTCAAACTATACTCTTTTGAGGAAATATAGAGTGTGTCTTTTAGTTTTCAATGGTATTCTTGTTAGTCATTTCTAGTAGTTTTCTTGTTCAACAGAAACACAAATACATATATTAATAATGAGAAATTAATTCTTACAAGAAAGTTTGTTTAGTGTGTCAAGATTTTGGGATACCAACTAGATGGGAAGTGGTGACAGTTGTTATAAAACCTATCAAAGTTAAATCATTGATTGGTATTTGAATGAATAATTTATACTCCGACCTCGGGATCACTTTACTTGTCGTCCCTATTAAAAATAGATGATCCAAAATAGTTGATATTTTAAAAGATCAAAGTATATATAATTACTCTCTTCGTTCCGTATTAACTAAATTATTGAGATAATGCACCTCTCTTAAGAAAACTCTTCTAGGACATATTTTGACCATTACTTTCCATTACTACCCTTTTCATTATCCACACTATTCTCAAAAGTAGAGATAGTCATTGTTGAAAATGTGATTTCAATGTAAAATCATAATTATGGCTTTGTAAATAGTGTAAGTATATAGAAAATATAAAATACTCTTTCTTTAAAGGAAGGGCAAAAATAGAAAAAAAATTCAATAATTATCTTGATATTTGAACAATTCACTTATTTTGAATCATGAAAAAAGCCTCAACAATTCAATTAATATGGGACGGAGGGAGTAGTTGTTTGCTTTCACCTTTACCCTTAGTCATTAATATGAAAATATATTAATGTAGTACAAAACAGAGATATCAAATTTTAAGGAGTAATAAATAAGGATAATTTAGTCAAATTACACTCTTAATATTTTATCTTAAAAAATATATAAACAAAAAATGTAACAAATAAAGTGATCCGAAAAAAATTGAGATGTCATGATTGAAAATTAAGATTTAAATGTGTGGCTTAAAGCAATTTTTAAATTCCCTTCACTACTCTACATTATAATTTTTCTTAGATCAAAGAGATTCAATAATTTATATACAATATAATTTTGCAACGAAGGAAATTTAATTGAATTCCCTCCTCTATTACAAGCCTTTTCCTCGATCCTTCATACTCCCTCGGTTTCAATTTGCATGGCGACCGATATTTGGCGGGCCATAGAGTTTAAGCCAAAAAAAGAGACATTTGAAATTTTCTTAAACATGTCATGATATTTGGTGACTATTAGTATAATCATTTCGAAATAAAATTTAAGATTAACTTTATCTCATATTTGATATAAGATATTACTAATCTCGGACTATTCTAGATGGAGGGTGGAATAAAATAGTACCATGAGATATTTCTACTTATCCCATCATGTGTATCAAACGACTCTTAAGAACATGTCATTAAGGATAAAATAATAATTTTAAATAAAAATATTTTAAAATATTAATATAATTTTAAGTATGATTTTTTTCTCCTTCCATAGTAGTATTTCATTAAGTGAAAAGAGAGTAACATGCTATAAAAGATTACACTATACCATTACAATAACGAACAAACCGTTTTTTATTTTCCTAGCTAACATTGTTAGTTGAGATAAATAGATAAATAAATAAATAAATTAAAGGATGGAAGAATCTTTGGAAATAATGGTAAAAAAGATACTACAAGAAAAAAAATAGAAATAGTGATGGATAAATTTGTCTAGTTAGCTTCCATAATCATTTAAAATCGAAAATATAATTTTCGGTACATATTTAATAATGTGAAAACTCTAAATTTTAGAAAAAATATTTAAAAATTAAAATTAATATTTAATCATCCTAAACCATATCAAATTCTTAATCTGATCCGCTTAAAATGAGTTGACTATATAAGAAATACCCTTAATAAAACCAATCCACATAGGTCCGTTTGCTAAATATACAAATTACAAATCAAACAAAACCAAGTAAAATGGGATTTTTAGTTTTGATTTAATTTTTTTTGGGTTCTTTTAATAATACCAGAAGATTTGTTTTTATCTTTATTGACTTATAATCTTTGTGTATTATAAATCGTTTAGATTTGTTATGATACGTATGATATAGGTTACGTATAACGTCACACGAGAAAATTCTGAAAAAGAATTAAATGAAGTTATTTATATCATTTTGTTATTTTCCATGTTTCATAAATGTCACAAATCGAATGGAGTATGAGAGCAGTAGAAGAAGTGAAAACATATTGCTTGACTACAAAATATTATCCGCTTGGATTTATTATTGAAGATTGAAGATATTTGTTGAAGGTGAACATTATCATGATTAGACACCTCTGAAAATAGTGGCGGAAGCAGGACTTTTCCTTATGTGGTTCAAAATATGAAAAATTAAATACATGAACTAGTCGAACAATATCTACTATATATATATACATTAAAAATAATTTTAATCATGTATAAATAGTATAAAATTTTCCGCTGAAAGAGTTCATCTGAAACCCCTAGCCCCGAGCTGGCTCCGCCTCTATTTGGAAGGAGATAAATCAATATGCCGATATTCTAACAAATGAAAGACATGATCATAAAAAGGCTTTGATACTATGAAGTAATGTCCTCAATTAGGACATGAAATTTCTTCTCCTAACGGAGTTAAGCTATGTTGCTTAATTATGAACGATATAATTAAGCTTTGTATTTAGTTTGTTTTTCCAATATACCAAAAAAAAAAAGTTTCATCAAGATATATATATATATATATATATATATATATATATATATATATATATATATATATATATATATTTTCTCCAATTGTGTGTTGTCTTTGCGTGTTTTCACTTTTTGTAAGAGACTTTTATGAGTTCTTTATTTGCTGCTGCAACAACCAAAAAGAAAAAAATAAGAAAAATGAGGAAATTGTGCAGTCTGATCTAATTTTCTTTATAAAAAGAGGAGAAACAAAAGAAATCTTTTGTTTGTCAAATAGCATAGTTTGCTTGGCCTTAATTATTAAGTTAAAGAGTTAGAGCCGTCAAAACAGGTTGGCCTCACCTAATTCGCAACTTGAATAAGTTGAGTTATAATGTTTCGAACATTTGAAATTGAGGTTTATAGGCTTGAGTCTTGACCCAAGTTAGCCCGTTGAACCTTAAGACTTGATTGAGGTTGGGCTTGGGCCGGCTTGTGGGCCAAAATAATTAAATTTCAATTAATACTTTAAGAAAAATAGTAAAACTACAAAGAGATAATTATACTTTAATGTTGATTGATATTCCAATTTAAGTTCTATTTTTGTTGTTTTATGAAGTCATCAGTTTAATTATGAATTAAATATTGTCCTCTCGTTCTGTTATTTTGTGATGTCATTAGTTTGTTTGATTAAGTTATTTTGAAATAATTGAAAGTTTTGCATAAATTTTAAAGTACTATTTAAGAAAATAAAGTTAGAAACTTTAGTAAGAGTACAATATCTTAAAATACAGAAACAAAATTACCCCCCACCCCTACCCCCTAAAAAATTGACTTTAAAAGCATGATCTTTGTCTTTCATTTTGAATTTTTTTGTAGAAATAGACATCATACAGGATGACCAGAACTAAAGGACCTCTATTGTGTGCATAAGTTAGTTTTGGTTACAGTGTGTGCATAAGTTAGTTTTGTCTATGAAATATGAGACAAGTTCATTTGAAGGAGTTATCGACATAAAAATAGTGTAATGTGTTGCTTATTTGACAGTAATTTCAATAGTATTGACTTATAAATAATATAATTGAGTAACATTACAACACAAGCAATTTTTGCTTATGACCAGTCAGAACTTGTTACATATTGAACATGTTAACTATGCCTGATTTATTGAAATGTCTCAAACTCCTACCTCATAAACAAAACTAACTTTATGTTTAAAATTTATGTGCGAATTGCAATGAACTACATAGGTTTTTTTATTTTTTATTTTTTAAAATGAGGCAAAAAGTTCAAGATTGCCCTTATAGGGCTATTCTTGCAAATCAACCTTTTCATTTTTGTCTTTTGCAAGCAGAACATGCATGTTTTTCTCGTAGGGGTATGCAAAAACCGGTTTAACCGATAAACCGAACCGATAAAAATATTATTGGTTTATTGGTATTGGGTTATTGGGTTAACGGTTTTTAAACGGTTTTATAAAAAAAAATATTGGGCTATCGGTTCGGTATCGGTTTTAAGGTTTTAGTTAATGGTTAAACCGATAACCCAATAAAATTATATTTAGATTATATTTTTATTCATAATTGTATAATAGTGGCTTTAGATTTTAAATATATACCCTATTATTTTTTGCATTTTATAGTTGTTGTCTTAGTGTTGTTGTTTTCTTTCTAAAGTCATTGGTTTGATAACATTCTACCTATCAGTGTTGCTTTTCTTTTTGAGAAATTGCTATCGTTGCTACTGTATTCAAGTTTTCTACTTAATAAGAAAGAAAATAAGTTTATTTTAGTAATAACGTATTTGAATTTGCTTATGCTTGTAATTTGTATAGATGTTTATGCATGAAAGTAGTCTATATATGAAGAAGAAAATAAGAGAAATCAAAAATATTATAGGAGCATTTTCTTATCGGTTAAACCGATAACCAAACCGTTAAGGACCAAAAACCGATAACAAATATCTTATTGATTTGGTTATCGGTTTTGCATGTTTACAAACTGATAACCGATAAACCAAACCGATAATATACAAAATCGAACCGAACCGACCGATGCACACCCCTATTTTCTTGTTTGTATCATAAAAATGTCCAAATTTAAATACTAATCTTTTGGAGGTAAATTTTACTTCTTATGCATCAAATAGTTTTAAACTATAGAGTTTCCATTATTCATATATAAATCATTTGTATTTAGATTACTATTTGGTAATAAGCTAAAAAGATTTGAAAAGTTGATGAAAGAGAAGATATTGCAATAGGTACAAAAAGTACGAGAAACTGTCTTCGTTTGATTCAACAGAAGCAAGCCGAGAAACACAAATAAGAAGAGCACTATGCAAGCTATGTCCCTCCTTATTCTCGACATCATGCTATGGTACCCCAGAACGGATATGAGCGGGACGAGTCCACATCGTCTTAGAACAATAAATGTGTTCGAATCTGATTTATTTATTCAGCAATTCATTCAGTGACTTTACGTTCGACACCAAAGATATCAATTATTCTGTCATGAACGTGGGACAATGAAAAGTTGTATAATTAAATATAAAATGATTGCTCAAGTAAGAATTAACCTAAAAAATTCTCAATTTATATATTATAAGATGATAGCTTAAGCAGAAATAAAGGTACATTTAAAGCTGAAATTAAAACAGAAGTTACGTACACATTTTTTCTTATCTCTTAATTGGGCAACAATAATTTAATTAATACAGAGGATAAGATGCACTTAAACATGAATTTACAATTAGGGGGTTCCCATTTTTTTTTTTTGAGTTTTATACAGATATTTGGATAAATATGGCATTGACCGTTGACTATATATAAGTCCAAGTTTCTGCTCACTGTAGCTTTAGATTCTTCAGAAGCCTGCAAATAGAATAAATAATAACCAAATTACTAAAAAAAAAAACATAATATTTATAGTTTTATACTACTACTAAACTTTTTTCACAAAATTATGAAGGATTATTGATCAATTGGAAATGAAGGATCGATATATTGTATTATTAATCAACAGAACGGCAAATGCTAGTCAGACAGTATAATCGCTTGAAAAAGCTGCAAGTAATTGCTCGTAATAAGTGAAATCAATAACTTAAAAAATGTGACAAGTAATTTGCTGCAACGACGGTTTAATTATAATTAAATACATCGACATTTTGCAGGGAAAAAATGAGGATATATCTTTCGTAAGTTTAATTTACGATTTGATAACTTTTATATACACATAACGTTAAACTCTTAACACTATTAGTGTAACCAGTTATAACAAGTTATTTACTACACTATTATCGTAGGTTTATTGTAATGTCATCGTGTAATATTGTTACTATTAGTGCGTAGAAGTTAAACTCGTTTTAGACAAGAGTTTTAACTTCTATACACTTACATACTTCACTATACAACAACAACAACAACATACCCATATATTCCCACAAAAGTAGGATCTAAGGTAGAGTATACGCAGTTTGTACCACTACCTCAAAAGTGAGGTAGAGAGGTTGTTTCCGATAGACCCCCGGCTCAAGAAACAAATAGTCGAGAAAAGGGCATAATATAAGAACAAGAAACAATAGGTAGTACCAAACAACATACTTCACTATAGCAACCAAAAAATATCTGGACAAACGACGTCGTTAATACATACCTTTGTTCAGTAGCATATCCTCTAGCATTGGTTTCAGAAGCAGCCCTGTAATTAGGCAAAGGGACTTGACCATTTTCAATTTGGGTAATATCTTTAAGCAAAAGATCATAATGCCTTCTAACTTCATCAACAGATTTGCCACCAACATATCTAGCTATATTATGCCATTTCTCACCATTATTGTCCTTGTCATACATAACCAATGCCTCCTCAAACTTCTTGTTTTGCTTTGTTGTCCAATTTGTGGCCATTTTAGTAATGAATTTGAACAAGAAGAAGAAGAAAAAGTGAAAAATATATAAATGAGCTTATAAGTCAAAGGAGGATATAATATAAAGTTTTTTTTTTTGAGTGAAGAAAGAGCATTTTTAGCTCCTTATATGCTGGAGGATGAAGCTATATTTTGAGTTGGAGAAAGCTGGCGAATATATCTTTTTATTTTTTTCCCTTTCTTTTTTCCTATCTTTTTCTTTCTTCATCACAAGTAGATGTACTACTCATACTCCACACTTTGTTTGGATGATGGTCAGATATCATTTCATAATGTATCGTATTGTATTATGATGTAATATTATACTGTATTTTAGTTAATACAACATGGGGATAGATTGCATTATTTTTCATTGTTACATAATGCTGCATATCAACAATTTGAAGGACAAACCTACAAGCAAATAAAAGTATGGTAAGAGGTAGAGCTATTATAAAATAATAGGGTAAAGAATAAAATAAAATTATTAGATAATAATAAGCAAAGACAAAATAAGAGGAAAAAATAAAATAGCGGCGTGATCACACCAAATCGATCGTTACAAATTTGTCGTTTTTACGTAACGATGAACTTAACGAACGATAGAATATAATTTAAGTAACAATCGCCTCTACTTATTTTTAAGGTGACTTATATTTGTGTGCAAATTCTTTTAAGGTAAGTGTTTGTCAAGTTTTTTCTACTATTATGTTAATTTTTTATTTCATTATATCTGTTATTTTCTTTGCTTCAATTATATATGACTTGTTTGTCGTTTTGGTGTTGTTCTTCTCCTTTATCTTTAGTATGATTTCTTAATTACTGTATTTTCTTTTTATACTTGAGGTTGATATATGTTTTACTTGAGCAGTTGAGCCGATGATCTATCGGAAACCTCTTTACTTTCACATGGTAGGGGTAAAATCGCGTACACACTACTCTTCCCATACCCTACTGTGGGATTACACTGGATTTATTATTGTTGTATTGTAACAGTTGAGATAGATGCAATTCATAGCTATACTTAATTAACCCCTAGCTACGATATTCATCATCAGTTTATTGCTAAGTAGTCTCTAGCTAATTACAAGATGTTTTTTTTTTGATAATTCGTTATCAATCTGTCGTTAAATTGAATTAGTGACGAATATTTGCTATTTATGGATAAAAGTTGTCCGTCGTTAATTTCTATTTATTTTTGGTAGTGACCTTCTTGACCATTGTTCAAATAGAGTTGAAAAAGAGCTCTAAATACTCTAGCATTTCAAAAACAAGAATCTGCCTAAAGAAGAATTTTTTTAATGGCCCATATATAGTTAACATTGTTCTGCATATATATCTTATAAATTAAAGATAACTTATTCCACTTGTTTGGAATCTGTTACGTCCTTTTTGTTGAGTTGTTCATATATATGCTTTGACTCCAATTTGATCCAATAATCTTTTAAGTTTTATTAGGAAAATATAAGTATCACAAACTTTTTTTCGAAACTGGTAATCTTAGCCCAAAACTCAATCTACGCCCCCTCTTAAGGTTATGGCCGGCACTCAAAAATGCCATTGCCAATGGTGCAATCTATGGTGCCTCAACGGCATCCAACCGATCCTTACCCTTTCCAAGAGGTAGTTTCAGGATTTGAACATGATTAGTTAAAGTTCGGATTCTACAAAAATCATTTAATATGGTAGAAATCAATTATATGTACTTATTCGTTAACTTTTTTTGATCCATATATAGGGTTCGAGCTAGAGCTTCCAAGTTAGGATGAATCAATATCTATAACTCTGCGTCTCCTCATGTTTTTCTTTTTTCCATTTGTTAGATTTAGTAAACTTCCCAACGTGGAAACTGATAAAGAAATTAAATAAACGTTGGATCTTACTCAACCACAAAAAATTAGTTCATGAGGTGAGAAGTGTCCAAGAGCATATAAAGATCCCATCCCCAAAGATCCTATGTGGGAACTCAACACGCCCGGAGAAAAAAAAAGAACTCAACACTCCCCAAATGCCGAGGCCTGCTAATTGGAGCGTGGACAATATTTTATATGATGTGATACCCCAACATATATCATATGGGGTAAAACTCAGAATTATAATAGGTCTGACTCTGATATTATGAAAAAAAATAAAAATTACTTGGGTGATTACTTTTTAATAAATAATTACTGTTTTTAGCGATATTTTTTTATTTATTACCATTTATAACAATACATAGCAATACTATGATAAATCTACACTATATATTAAAAGTGAATTATGCATGCAATATAGATGTATTATAAGTGTTTTAAAATGTATTATGCTTGCTTGGTAAGAAATTGACACAATGTATTATAAGTGTATTAAAGTGTGTGATAAATGTATTATCCATGAATAAAATTTGTATTATATGTGTTTTACAATTTGTTTTTTGCAATATGTACTAAAACTGTATTATAAATGTATTATAAGTGTCTAGTGAATTTTTTTTATTGCTATAGATGGTAAATATTTTCTTAATATAACATATCTATATAAGTTTTCCTGAAAAAAACTGGACCTTGGGCCTAATTTAATCTTAAAAATTAGCTTATGGGGCGAGAATTATCTAAGATCATATAAAGAGATCATCTCATCCTTCAAAAACCGACGTGCAAACTCAACAAACAACCTCTTAAGGAAGATCATTGTGTACAATAAACATATATTGTGGTTCGATCCAATCCTTCCCCGAATTTGCAAATAGCAAAAGCTTAATGCACCAGATTGCTATATCTCTTTTTTTTTCTTCTTGAAGTGTAACTTAGCAACGAAGTCACAAGTTTTTCTAAAAGATGAAACTTTTAAAAGGGAAATTACTTTAAGACGTTACATAGATATCCTCAAAGTATTCAAAAGCCAAAAATCTTGTCTCGACCTACTTCGATTTGAAATAATCCCAACTATTGAATCTATTTACTGTTTTGGAAACTTAGACCGTTAAGTTATAATTCAATTTATACCTCTTACTTTTCTTTTTAATTCGTTGTGTTGGGCTCAAATAGTCCACTGATTACATGGTATGATACTATCCACTTTGGACCAACCCCACACGGTTTTTCCCAAAATACCTCACACCAAGAGATTCTACACATTATATGTAGCTTCACATTCCTTTCAGCTACCAATGTGGGACTTTTGTTCGCACACCCAACACGTTGATCATCATCAGACGTTTGAGATGTTTTTGAAAGTGAAAACTGAAATTAAGAACTCCATTACAAAACTAATTAAAAGAGCATCTGGTGTACTAAAGCTCCCGCTATTCGCAGGGTCCGGGAAGGGCCGAACCACAAGGGTTTGTTGTACACCTTACCATGCATTTCTGCAAAAAGTTGTTTTCATAGCAGCTTGAACCCGTGACCTCCTGATCACATGACAACAACTATATATTATGAAATTAATTGTTGTTCAATCGTAGTCTGAAAATTAATCTCTTACCTATGTTAAAATTAAAGATAGAGAATTAATCTCCCTTTTAATAAATTTAGACAACTTGCTTAGGGTTTTGACATTTGAGATGCTGCCTTTCATATTCTGATATATTCATGGAATATTTTAGTTGGAATATCTATATATGTTGATGATATACAGCAAAGCTTTGTGATAAATGGAATCTGTGCTATATCTGAAATTCCTTCATCAACATGACAGAATATATATCAAATTTTGTATATTAATTTCCCCACTTGTAACATGTATTGTTTGTTAATTTTGCTCAGAAGTTAGGTTTCCATGCATGTACATTTTATTTTTGCAGTCAACGAGTTTATCTTATATACTAGTGTCAGATTAATTACTTGAAGATAATTAAAGATAATTCTTCATACTTAGTGAAATTAGTTACTCCAATTAATAAGGGAAAATTTCGTAAGTGCTATTAGTGTCCAGTTTTGTAATATATACAGAGATTTTTTTTTTTTTCAAAGCATAGCAAAATACACTTACAATATCTAATTGTAACTGACTGATCGCCCGAATACAATATCTAATTGTATGTGTATGTATGTGTTTTCAAAGAAGAAGTTGAATGTATATGTGTATGTATCTGAAGATATTAATCGAGGTGTGGCCAACTGGATCCAATGTATGTGTTCTCAAACTGTACGTGTAGACTAACTGCATGTATGTGAAGGATATATAAGGTGTAGGTGTAGTGTATGTTGTATGTACGGGAAAACCAACACCTAAAAATACATATTGTGTATTTGTACGCGCCATACGTATATGTCAGCAATTTATTGCCGTCTCTATTGAGAGAGCGTTCACTGCTAGGATTTTTAGATACACAAATACATTTTGTGAATATAAACTATAAATTGGGAGATACATTTTTCTAAAAATCAATAATATTCTAGTGGTTGAAACAAAAGAGAGAAAAGAATAGGAGGATCTTTTATTGGTCATGATATGTTCCAAAAGATAAGGAGATAGATAGATTCATCAGGTCTATTGATACATCAGACATATGCTTTACTAGATACCATTTCAATGAAATTAATTTCTATACACCGACGGTGTAAAAAAAAGTTCATACATCAAATTATGTAAAAGGTAATTAATAATGAATATAGGTAGGAGTGGCTTTGTGGTGGACAAGATGAGGAAAATGAGATTGAAATAGTTCAGGCATGTGAAGAGGAGATACGGAGGTGTAAAAGATTGACTATGGTGGGTATATGAGGAGAGATAGAGGTAGGCCGAATACGTATCTGAGAGAGGTGACTAGACATGATATGACTCACCTACAACTTACCGAAGACACTACCCTGAAGATATGGATGACGAGAATTAGGGTAGTAAGTTAATTAGTAGGTAGTTGAGCGTTGTCTAATTCACTTACCAGTAGTGTTATTGTTACTCTCATACTATGTTATTCTTCGATTTAATTAGTACTTATTATTTGTTGTTTCCTTTGTTTCGGATATCGTATTATATGTTGTTGCTACTATTCTCTTCTTCATTGTTTTCGGCATGACTTCTCCACCACTGTATTTGCTGTACATACTTGATTTTTGTTATGTTTTACTTGAATCGAGAATCTATCGAAATTAGCATCTCAACCTTTAAAAATAAGAGTAAGACTGTATGAACACCATCCTCCTCAAATCCACTTGCGAAATTAAACTTCTTCTACTAATATAACAATTTAACAATGTTCTCAAATTCTTCACTTAAGAATTATATTTTTATTAGAATGTGTGAAATTATTTTTCTTTTCTAATTAAGGAAATGGCCGGCAAAAGGCAAATCTCAGATGGAAAAAAAAAGATATAGAGATAATGTTGTCAAGTGGTCAATGATATTTGGAGGTAAAATGATTCCTTTTTCATGACGTAACAAAAACAATTCCTTAGAACATAATCTTGGATAAGATATAACTACTTTTTTATGCTATGATATAATTTTATGTATAAAGTAATTGGATTTTGCGTAAAGAAATGGTCATAAACCAAATACCAAAAGTCACACGTTTGGAGATTCTAATTAAACTATTTTACAAAGTGAAATATGATGCTTGAATTTTGATTTCTTGTAATTAGTGGTGTGTTTGGTAGGAAGGACAACAATAATAACATACCCAATGAAATTCCACAAGTGGAGTCTGAGTTTGGGGAGGCTAGAGTGTATGCACACCTTATATTTATCTCGTGGAGGTAGAGAGACTATTTTCGAAAGACCCCTAGCTCAAGTGCAGCAAATCCAAGTACAAAGAAGAAGAAAACAGTGGAGAAAACACAATAACTAATAAGGAAAGAAGCGCAAAGCCTACAAGAAAGGAATAAGAACAACAAAATAATGCAATAATCGAAACACAATAAACAACAAACAATGACATATATAAAATATTATTATTTATTATTTATTTTCTGGTATTTAGTGAGTAAACATAAAATAATGCGAGTGGAGGGTGATGAGGAGTGGGGGTGGTAGTGGTGGTTGGGGTGGGGGTGGGGGGTGGGGGGAGGGGGGAGAGACGACATGAATTTCACTTAATTATGAAACTTGTTTTAATTTCCATATTTTCATCTAGGAATTAGTCATTTTCTTGTTTGATCAATCAAACATGAAAAAATTGAAAACCTTTTCCTTCATATACCAAACACACCCTAGGTCATTCAAATTCCAATTCTTTTCATAGTTGAAAGTCATATACTTATATATATAGCTATCAATGACCTAACTAACCAAGAAACTAAAGCATCATGCATTTAATTTGACTCATGGTTGCAATTTCATAAAAGTCTTTTGGATAATGTACTTCCACCAATAACAAAAGAAAAAAAAAGAGTTAAAGAAACAATACCTAAGTGCAATCCTTCTCCTCTTCAACATTATGTTTATAATGTGACTTGGACATTTGACTTTTATGGCCAATTTATTCATGATTAATGACTTACATGAACCAGTTTTTATGGATAATTCAAAAGTTAGAACATGATGATCTATTGTCAACTTAAAGAACCACAAACATTTACAATTTTATCCATTTTTTGAAAAATTATGACATGCATAGAAAAACTTAAACATCTGTTGAAGTTTTTCTACGTAGGCTCGAATCCAGTCACATCTCTCGGTGAAAAGGTCAGGAAAGAAAAGCCCCTCTTTTTTCCCTTCAAAGACGCAACTTTCCTTCTTTTGCCCTCTAATGTGTGCGAGCCATATCGGTGAGATAAGTGCCTTACAATATGAGATTTAAGATCTTGAAAATATTATCTGCTATTAATAATAATAAAGATAACCTGATCATAGTGTGTAAATATTATATATACTAGCAATACATATTATTTAAACTCAAAGAAATCTATTGCCATCCCTTTTATTTTATAAAATAACATTAGACTCAATAGAATAAAAGGACTCTAATTATTAAGTGCTACTATTCTCTGAAATTTGATTAGTAAAAATGGGTAAGTGCACAAAAGCGGATTTGAAGACCACTATTATAAGGCATAGTCCAAGTTTATAAAATTTAATAAATTTAGTCATTTTAAAATGGGAAACTTACCTAGATATACTATATTAAGAAAATATTTACCATCTATAGCAATAGCATATTGAACACTTATAATACATTTATAATACAGTTTTAATATATATTGCAGAGAACAATTTATAAAACACATTTAATACAAATTTTATTCATGGATAATACATTTATCACATACTTTAATACACTTATAATACATTGTGCCAATTTTTTTTTTATCAAACAACCATAATACATTTTAAAACACTTATAATACATATATATTGCATGCATAATTCACTTTTAATATACAATGCAAATTTATCATAGTATTGCTACACATTCCTATAGATGGTAATAAATAAAAAGTATCGCTATAAACCATAATTATTTATTAAAAAGGACTCACCCACGTAATTTTTACTTTTAAAATCAACTTCAAATCATGAGTCTGGAATTATTCTGATGAACTTGTATCCAAATTTTAGATGAAAATTCTATTATTTTAAATGTCTGAAGTTTGAACTAGGTTTCCTTCTAAAGTTGAATACTTCCCAAACCTGGCTATGCCTTAAATACTTTTGAAAAATTGGATGCAACTTAAATAGTGGAAGAAATTGGCTACTTGATTAAATTTTTACTTTGAAAATGCATTTTAAGCCCATCAAAGTTTCGAACTTTGGGCTGCTTGTAAGAAGCCCATCTTTATACTGGGCTGATCTTAAGGCCCAATAGATCAATTTTGCCTGAGTAAGTGGTAGTCCAGGCCTGTTTTCCATCAATATATTTTGACAATAGAACATACTTTTGTTATGAAATATTTTTGAAATACCTTTTAAAATGTAACCCACAATTTATAAGTATCACAATTTTCACCATCAAAAAGTGATGAAAATAATTGGAATTCTTACATGCTTAATTAGAGTCTCGAATCATAGGTTTAGGAACAAAGAATCTAAATCTTTGCAAGGTATTAGATGTGGATTGCTTTTGAGTTACTACTCGATTTATCTAAATTCATGTTTAGTAGAATTCATTAAGAAGAATTTTACATTTGAATTCGAGACCTTTGATTACTGATGAAAAATATGCTTGTTGTTCCATCATTTTTCGCAAATGCGCATATAACCAAATTTGGAATCACAATTTAAGTCATTTTCATAATGTGTAAAAGATTTACGAGTTTAGCCACTTCAAAACTAACTTCAAGCATACTCGACTGAAGTTGCAAAATTCATGTACAAGTTTGACATGTTCGAAATTACAATTTACATATTTCTTCTTTCTCAGTTAGATGGGTCACCACCGGGGCCGGTTCGAAATTACAATTTACATATTTCTTCTTTCTCAGTTAGATGGGTCACCACCGGGGCCGGTTCGAAATTACAATTTACATATTTCTTCTTTCTCAGATAGATGGGTCACCACCGGGGCCGGAGTCAGGTAGGACTGAGGTCACCCTTTCAATAAAAAATTATACTAGTTATACTTTATACATGTTAATTATTTTTATATATATAGATTGTGGATGTTGAATATTCCTTATGACTTTTTGGTATGTTTTTTTTTTTTTTTTTTTGAACGTTTTTAGTGAAAATCATGACTCGGCCACCACCACCACTAAAATTGTGAGTATCGTACTTTTTTTTATTTTTTATGTCTAGCTTCTTTATTTTCACTATTGTCGTTTTGTATTAGTGTTAATTTTAGCTCAGCAGGCAAGAATGGCCCAAAGCCTACCCCATGGAATTGTTAATAATAATAATAATATAATTACTGTTGAAAGATTGAATCATCCTCTTAATTACGAGATAATGCACAAGTACCCCTAAGTTATATCCGAAGTTGCTATGACACACCTAAATTTTACGGAGGTCCTATTATCCCTAAACTCATTTTTTTTGTATTTTTGTGCTCCTTTTTGCTGACGTGGCTGCGAAGTAGCAGAATAATTTTGTGTTCCTTTTGTGCTGATTTGACAGCCATATCAGAACAAAAGGAACACAAAAATACAGAAAAAATGAATTTAGGGGGTAATAGGGACCCCTGTAAAATTCAGGTGTGTCGTAGTAACTTTGGGTATAGTTTGAGAAGGTACTTGTGCCTTATCTCTCTTAATTACTGAGAAATTGATAAAGAAACTTCCTTTTTGCTTTTCTTAGGGTGGGGGGAGGGGTTAAGAGACTTTCTTTTCTTAGTTGGTTCTTGATTTGTAGAAATTGATGGAGACATTTTGGAACTTCCTTGGTTGTTTCTTTTCCTGGCTAATTTTAATTTGAATATTTTTTTGTCTCCTTTTTCTCTCTTCAGATTTTTTTTAATACAAGGGAGGACTTTTAGGAAGTCTTCTTTTGTTATTGATAAAAATAACAACAACAACATACCAGAGTAGTCCCACAAAGTGCGGTATGGGGATATTAGAGTAGACGTAGACCTTACCCTTACCTTAGAGGTAGAGAAACTGTTTCTGATAGACCCTCGGCTCCCTTTAGTTATTGATAATAGCAAAGCAATAATGTTTGATTGAGCATTCTTTTGTTGTTAATCTATAATTACTATTGAAAGAGTCAGTAACATTCTTCTTTCATCAATAAGTATAAGTTTAATTATCTCTCTATTGCTTTTTAGTTAGAACATCAGAGTCCTTGGATTGTTTTTCACTTAGTTTTTGAATTTACTCATTTTTATCTATACTAGTACTAGTTACAAGAGTCAAGAATGGTAGACAAACCAACAATTCTAATGCTATACAGCTGCATCCTGCAAATAGTATGAGCAGTAGTAACATAAGTAAGTAATTTCTTTTGGTAATCACAACTTTTGACAGTACAATACACCAATTAGAAATAATGTAAAGAAGTGTGAGCACAAATGAGTGTTGTAGAGTTTATGCTGTCATTTTTCAATAATGTGACAGGATGTTATCTTGTATGAAATTGGTCCATATGAATGACAAAGATGGTTTTGGAGTTTGCATACATAGTAATTAATATGACTTTAGTTTATAATGGTGGTCTATGTGTCAGTTTGCACGCACCTGTTGACTATTTCAGTAGATACTTGCTACCTCCCACCAGCATATGCACCGACTAACTCCGTCCACCAAATTTCACAATCATGTTTGCGTACTGACAAGAGGTGTATGAGCTGTGATAGTAGATTAAACCATTGGCCGTATTCTTTGTCTGGTTCGGATGGTCAGGAATCAGGTCAGGAGTAGTTAGTTAGTTGAACTGAGGGAACCTAAGCAAGAAAGGGAGAAAAATAAAAATGGTTACCTTGTTTCCATCCTCCAATTAGCTGGTAGCTTTTGGGTACTTTTCTTGTTTACTTCTCCTTTTTATTTCTACTTATTAAGTCTTGGAGACTTGTATTACGCGGTATTCTTGAGTCTTTCCTCTCCCATGGGCCACCCAAGGTTTGGTACTTGGTAAAGGGAGAAGAACCAAGTGGGAATGGAAGTTCAATATTCAAAAAACATAGTACTACTTATTATTTTATCAAATGAACAAACTTTAGCATCTTTTTCTTGGTTATTCTTTTGATTTGGTGGAAGATTGAGAAAAGACAACATACTTTCTTGTCTTAATGTAAGGAAGGCCCTGTGTTGTTGCCTGCTAAGAGAAGACCATATAATCATTAGAGGTTCTATTTTTCATATTGTAGAGTTTCTTGTATTCTGTTTTTTTTCCTGTGATAAGCCTCTTGCCATTTGCTTAAAAGAAAGATAAAGAGGTTAAGAAACTATAAAAGAAAGTAGTTTACATGGCAACGGAATTTGGTTCTGCTATTGTAGGTGCAGTTGCTCAATTCTTGATCCAGCCAATTGTCCGACAGTTCGGATATTTGTTTTGCTACAAGAAGAATGTTAAGGACCTTCAACGACAATCAGAGAGACTAGAGGCTATGAGCAATGGGGTGCAGAGATCGGTTGATTTGGCTCGTAGGAACTTACAAGAAATTGCTCCTGATGTCGAGGCATGGCTGATAGAGGTTAACAAGCTGAAGCCAGAGATGCAGACTGTTGTCTCTGATGTTCAGAATGTTGAAACTGTGTGTTTGAATGGATGGTGTCCCAATCCGAAATCGCGCTTTGTGCTGAGCAGGAGAGCTAAGAAGACAACAAAAGTTGTCATACAACTGCATACTGAAGGTAATGGTTATCTTAGTTTGTGTGGCCCAACACCTTTATTGGGGATGGACTTTTTTCTTGGAACTGGAATTTACATGGAATTTAAATCCAGAAAATCGACGGAACAGGATATAATGGAAGCATTAAAGAATAGAAATGCCAGCATAATAGGAATATGTGGTATGGGGGGTGTTGGGAAGACCACAATGGTGAAAACGATTGCTAAGAGGGTGAGAGGAGAGAAAATGTTTGATGAGGTTGTTATGGCAGTTGTTAGTCAACAACCAGATTTACGAAAGATTCAAGGTGAAATTTCTGAGTTATTAGGTCTGAAGTTAGAAGAGGAAAGTTTATCAGCTAGGGCGTCTCGTTTACAGACGAGATTAATGAATGTTAAGAAGATTCTTGTCATTCTAGATGATGTCTGGTCCAGGCTTGATCTTGAGGAAATTGGAATCCCTTATGGGACTACACATGAAGGTTGCAAAATCGTGCTGACATCTAGAGTCCGCGATGTCTGTACTGCAACGAGAGCTGAAAAAATCGTAACAGTTGAGGTTTTAAATGAAGAAGAAGCATGGGTTCTGTTCAGAGGGCAAGCTGGAAACTGTATTGAAGCCCCTGACTTGCGTCCCGTAGCAAGAGATGTTGCCAATGAATGCAAAGGTCTTCCAATTGCCCTTGTAACTGTTGGAAGGGCACTACAGAATAAGCACAAGCCTTTGTGGGAGGATGCCCTTCTACAATTGAGAAGAGCTCTGCCTACTAACATACCTGGACTGCTTGCTGATGTATATCGACCATTAGAGCTGAGCTATGATCGGATTGAAAGCACCGAAGCCAGGTCTCTCTTTCTACTTTGTTCTTTATTTCAAGAAGATTTTAATATTCCCATCGAAGACTTGATTAGATATGGAATGGGACTACGTATGTTTGGTGGGATCCAAAATTTGGTGGAAGCAAGAAACCGAGCATATACGTTAGTTGAGATACTTAAAGATCGTTTCTTGCTTATCGAGGGATATAAAGCATCATATGTCAAAATGCATGATCTTGTTCGCGATGTTGCAATATTTATTGCATCCCAGGATAAGCATGCCTTTATGATAAGCCACAATGTCAACCTCAAAGATTGGCCAATTGAAGACTCCTACGAGCACTACACGTGCATCTCTGTGATTTCAAAGGAAATGTCTTCACTTCCAAGTGGACTGACTTTCACTAAGCTTGATCTTTTACAATTAGAATGCGACAAGCCACAGATCTCCATACCAGACAGTTTCTTCGAAGGAATGAGAGCACTCAAAGTATTGGACATCTGTCACATGGATATGTCACTTCTACCGCCATCTCTAGGATTTCTAAAAAACCTTCGAGCAATGCATCTTTATAGTTGCTCATTGGAAGATGTATCGGTGATTGGTGAGCTAGCGAACCTTGAAATTCTTAGTTTTCGAGGCTCTAATATTAAGGTATTGCCAGCACACATTGGAAAACTGAAAAGGTTGAGGTTGTTGGATATGTCAGGTTGTGGCGATCTTACAGAAATTGCACCAAATGTGATATCAGGTCTAGTTCGCTTGGAAGAACTATATATGGGGTGCAACTTTAGTTTTCGATGGGCAGTTGAGGAAGAAGGAAAAGAAAGAAGTAATGCATCAGTTCGTGAGCTGGAAGCGTTGTCAAACTTGAGTACTTTAGAGATTCAAATAGCCGATGCTAAGGCTATTCCACGAAACATGCTTCTTTCCACAAAGCTGACAAAATATGCTATATCAATAAGAGATGTCCTGCCCAACAATGTTGAGAAACGTTTCCAACGAGCTATGTACCTTTTCCTACCGACAATGGCTCCTTTAGCTGATTGGATTCGATCAACATTAAGAGGCACAGAATATCTGGATTTAGTTGGAGAGGGTTCAAAGAATGCACTGAAAGAGTTGATTCCGGAGGCTTTTCAACATGTAAAGGTATTGCAGATCAATAATTGTGATATCATGGAGTTTCTTGTGAACACAAGAAGTTGCGTTGTCCGAGGAGCTGGTGTTTTTCCTGTTTTGGAGTTGCTGAATCTCGTCGATCTTACCAGTTTACAAGAGATCTGTCATGGTCCTTTGCCAGCAGGATCCTTCAGTAAACTGAAAGAACTGAAGCTTGATTTATTAGATTCCTTAAGGAGCTTGTCAATATGTCAAAATGTTCCACTTGCCAACCTTAGATCAATATCCATAAACAGATGTCCTAGATTACAAAATCTCTTTCCAGTTTCAGTAGTCAGAGGGTTATCACAGCTTGAAGAACTTAGAATATCTGATTGCCAGATGATGGAAGAAGTCTTTTCAGAGGATGGAGTAGGAGATGAAGTTGCAGATGACAAGAATGAGTTGTCCAAATTACTCGAGAAAAAGATCGAGTTCTCCAAATTAAAGATCTTAAGGCTTGTGGATCTACCGATGCTCAAAGCATTCTGCAAGGAAATTTGGGACATGGAATTCCCAAGTTTACAGTTCTCGAGAATTGAGAACCTTCCAAACCTCACAAATTTCTCACCAGAAAGTAGTTTTACCGCGCATGATGATCAGATTATTGAGTTACAAACTCTTTCCGTTGAATCTTCACATCGGTTAAAAGTGGAAACGGCTAGATGACAGGTACTATCTTCTTGTCCTCGGCATTAAATTTTTTGGTTAACCAGTCATATTTTTGTTGGAAACCTATATTATTTGCTGTTTCAGAAAGGCCATCTACATCCTTTTGTTTTCCCTCCTATTCCCTGTCTACCTATGAAGTTACATCCTTAGCTATTGCTAGCAAAATGTATTCATTGGTAACTGGTTGAACTGAGTAGATTGTCATCACTGCTTACAAGTTCCTTGAAGTTTGAAATGCTTAAAAGTTTACCGGTAGTTTCCTAATCGGTTAGAACATTTCCGTTTACTTTGTTTACGAGGTAAGATAAAAAATATTTGCAGGACCAAGGTTCTTTTAAACCTTGCCAAGCATCCTAAGCTACATTTCTTTAGAAGTTCATAGTGACTGATAGTTGAGGCTTAAATTTAGGGGTCTATACTTTTGACAGACGATTGTATGCGGTTTTATTGTTAAACTGACTCTGCTATGGTATAAACTACTACATTACTTTTTAACACTTAGTCATATAATAGTACACTAGTATATATGAATATACAGCTTATTATCATCATAGAGTTTACTGAAGTAACTGAATCACTCAATGATCTTATTCTTCTTTCTCTCCCTAACAGGTAAAGGTACTACTAAAAAGTTATGAGGGAGTGCGATGTAGGCAGTCCACCCTGATGCAAGCATTAATGGTTGACTGCACGGCTCGAGAGTCGAGCCCATGACATATAACTCACACAGTGACACTCTACTGTGGCGCCAAAGCTCCCCTCCTAAGCAAGTTTGTTTGAAATGCCTAATATGGAGGTATAAAGATCAAGATTTGGAGCTCAAGTATAAAATGTGTAGCAATAGCTACTTGTGCTTTGTAACTGTATCTACAGATATTGGAAAATTGTTACTGCAGTTGATGATTAGTGTGTCAAGAAAGTTCATTTTCAACATTTTCCTGTGTTGGTAGAGAGTCTAATGGTGGTGTAAGGGTATAATGTACGCAATTCTTACCCCTACTTTTGTGAGGTAGAGGGTTGTTTTCGTTTTTTTACAAGTGTTCTCTAATAACAGATTGAAGGCTTACCTGAGCCGCACCTTCGACATAAACTTGGCATGCTAAGGTACTTCTTGGACGCATCTTAAAAATAACAAGGTTCTGAAAGAAAGACAGACCTTGAGGCAACTAAAGCTAGGAAGGTAGGTTAAATTTTAACTTTAAACAAAAAATTTGATTCAACCATCTCTGTCTACTTGAATCGGACTGGCAAACTTTTACGTTAGAAGAGCAAAAGGCCTAGGGTATAGCAGGATGAACCAATGTGAATGAGTGTAAGCTTCGTTGCGCAACATTTTTTTAAAGCAAACAAAGAATATCGAAACCTCAAAGATGGCAACCATTAGCACAATGTATTGGGGCCAATTTGATTTTGTAGTCCTTTATAAATGTTATTTTAGTTAGATGATTTTTCTTTTACATGAGATTAGCAAAATTCAACACAATCAAAATGTTAAAAGCTGGTGTAGCCATTGGAATTTTGCATTAATTTACTACCCTGTGTGCATGATCTTTGTGCACAAATTTAATAATTCTAGAGAACACATTCATAGCAAGCTTAGAATTGTTACAAAGCAAAAACTTAGCAGTGTGCACGTCCGAAGTTTGCCAGATCTAGCTAAACTTTAAATAGTTTCAAATGGTTATATTTTAAATAATATCCATCACAAGCGACTATTGATGATGGTTACTTTCTCGACACCCCAGATTAGGATTAGAATTCTCACATCGGCAAAACACAAGAGAGATGCTGGGTATATAAGTAAGCAGGCTTTACACCTTAGTGATGCGTTTTAAAACCGTGCGGGTCTAGGCCCAGAGCAGATAATATCACTAGAGGATCGGCCCGTTACAAGGCCCATATTCTGATTAATATGTTGGACAGGCTAAATAAGCCCATGAGTCCATGGACAGGCCCACCAATTGACCATTGAAGAATTCCAAAGAACTTTGGCAAAGTTTTGGAATTGCAAATAGCCATTGTTTTTCAACTTTCACGTATAAAACTCTATGACAATGTATTTGAAATTTATCAGTAGAGTTTCAAACTCTATTACAATGATTATTTTTTCAATTACATAAGCTAAAAAGTGATTATTTGCAAATTGTATTCATTAAAAGAAATAGTGTTTTTGATCATTTTTCGACTATGTTTTTGAGCTGAAAAATGACTATCTGTGAATTTTATCCATTTATATTGGTCACACATGAATTTCACATGATACCACGTAGGTACATGTTATTAAAAAAGAAAAATCATAAATATACCACGCACGCTCCTCTAAGACTTATATGATGTTTGCATTTGAAAAAAAAAACAGAAAAAGTGAACAGTAGAACATATAATTTAGTACTACAACTACCACGTTAGGTTTGAAGAGAGATTGAATCAGTTATATAATAGGAGAAGCAGAACAACATACTCAGTGTATTTCCACAAAATGAAATTTGAGAAGGATATATAAAGTGTACGCAATTAATACCTCTACCTCAGAGGTGATATAGAGAGGTTGTTTCCAATAGACTCCCGGCTCAAGACACAAACAATCTAGAAAAAGACGTAATAGAAATACCAGCAACAATAGGTAGTAACAAAGCAACAGATAGTAATAGAGAAAGACTACCACAAAATAATATTATAATCAATTTACCTGTAACAACAGACATCAACAAAACTCCAAAAATAAGACACTACAAACGTAGCACTACGACTAATGATTATAATATAATAATTAAATAAAAATAAATGAGAGCATGTGTTGACACTTGGCATGTACTCGAAACTGAATTATGGTCTCAATGATAATAATAATAATACCTTTATTTGGGTCGGGTCCTTAAGAAAATGGGCTCCAGATCATTTTAAGGCCCACATCCCACCTAAGATCTCTACTTTTGTTTTGGGGAATGTTTTGTGAGAGTTGGCAAGCACATCCTTTTCAATGTTATTCCTTCATATTATCATTTTTAAGATCATCAAATTGTGGGTCGTGGTGGGATAGGTAAGATTTTTCTATCGGCAAATTTAAATTAATCGACTAGTAAATTCTAAGTACCAGATGATTAAGGGTGTGATTGGTATGAAGGTAAATATTTCCTAGGAAAATAAGTGTGTTTCTTGCTTATTTTCTTATGTTCGATACGTAAACAAAGATATTATTCTGAAAGCATTTATATATAATCTTGACGAACAAGATGGGAGATGGAGGTAGGGTGATGAGGCTACAGGGGGTGGAGTGAAAATGAGGTGTGTTGGAGGGCAGGAGAAAACAATCAATGTGAAATGCTACTTGTAGAGTGTTCTCCCTACTTTCATTAGGAAATCAGTTTTCCTCATTTTAAGGAACTTATTTTCCTAGAGAAAACGTTTTTCAAAAATTTCAACCGTCCAAACATGAAAAAATTTGAATCCATTTTTCTCCGTACCGAATACACCCTAAATGGAAAAGGAGAGAAAGAGAGTTGGAAAGCAACATTCAATAGTGATCACAACCTTTCAAATACTACTCCTTCCCTCTCTCCTTTTTTAAGATCTCAAGGAACGTGATGGGATAAATGAGAGTACTTCGCTACTCTTGATCAAGAGTTTCGGGTTAGAATCCTAGCTAAAATAGAGAAATTTCTAGTAGGAGCATTTTTCTCTTAAATAGACTTTACGCGATACTAATCTAGACTAACCAACCAGTGAATTCCGTATACCAAATAGTTAAATCAAAACGAGAAGAAAGAATACAAGCAACATTCAATAGTATCCCATCTTTCCACATGATACTCCTCCTATCTCATTTTATATATGATATTATTTAATTGGACAAAAAAATTAATATGCCAATATGACCTACAATTGGGACATATAGAGTTCTTTATTTTAAGTTAATTTGTTCAATTATCGTAATATGTTTTCTTTAATTTCCCTTTCTTCAGTCCAAATCATATGTTTTAAAGAAATTAGGAAGGCAACTAAAATTGAATACAATGCATTTAACAAAGACTAGTCAAATAAGCTCGATATAAATTATTAGTCATTGATAAAGGTGTGCTACCAATATATATGATCAATAAAATTTATATTGTATAGTTGTTGATGACATGTAGGGTGACCAAGTTGATTGAGCAGGTGATCATCCAAATAAAAGGTCTCGGGTTCAAAATCATTTGCATGTTGTTTTGATCGAGCTAGTCACAATGGGCTTGTCTAGTACAGTTTATAACCTCTCTTGTATGGTTTACAAACTGGAGCTAGTTGTTGATGACCTGTCAGAGTGATCAAGTTGGTTGAGCAAGTGATCTTTCAAATGGGGAGTCTCAGGTTGAAAATCCTTTGCATGCTGTTTTGATCGAGCTCGTTACACGGGGTCTGTCTAGTATGGTTTACCTCTTTTGTGTAATTTGTGAACTGAAGCTGAATTTACCCTATGCGCATCCAAAGAATAGCGACTACGAGTTCCTATATATATATTTATGTATAATAGTAGTTGTTGATGTTCCAATGATGTTATCCCCATAAGTTTGACCAAATCAATGTGAAGTAAGAAAACAATGGCAAAAGTGAAAGGCAAAAGTGGGACTTAATAAAGACAACACACCAAAAAAGACGTAATGAAAAATCCTAGTTATAAGGTCTTTTGCTTGTTGAACAATATTTGTATTCTTTGTGATCATGATGAAGCCTGTACTCATAAAGACAATCTTCTTCCCCACTGAATTCCATCTTTTGCCAAAATGCATATTTAAAGCTGTTGCCACTCACACTACATATCATGTATTATTATTGTAGACATCAAAAAAGAATATTTTTTTAGGTCTATTAGTACTTTTTAGGAAAGAAACAAAAAAATACGAAGAGATCTTGTATTAGTACTTCTTAATAATTGAGACATGGCCTCAAAAAGATAGGGATATTTTATTTTAATTTAAGTTATATATATTGATAGTTTAATGATTTTTTTATACCATCACGTTGTTATGACAAGTTACTTATCATTTATTTTGCGTATATATAAAATAGAGTTATTGGAAAATGCATATGTGATGCCCGTAACGGAGGGTGTGGCAAACAAAGGTGGTTAGTCTCACAGAGAAGGATGACAGACTTCTAGGCCGACAAACTTTTGAAGATGGGGTGTACATGATATACCTTAGACAAATGTCACATTGTAATAGGAGAGAGAAGTAAAGAGTTTTATATTGTATAACACAAGTTTACATAGTAAATATGCTTTTGGTTTTGAGCTCGAAAATGACGTAGCCCAAAGGACAACTCCATAAAGTTTGTTGGGACAAAGTGGACATGTATGTGCCATGGATTTGAATCGTGACAATATAAAACTTAAACTCAAAAGATACACATTTTTTTAATAGAGAAAAAAATTACTAAAAATTAAGAGAGTTTCACTCTCTCTCACACACTTGTTTCTTTCTTGGAAAATTTGTTTATATGATGAAAGCTTATTTTATGGTCGATTATCTATATATTCATATAAATGATGATGATTCAATAAGTGAATATTTGAAAATGTAATTGAAATATAAAAGGATGCACACATGTTATATTGTTTGGAAGTGATTATATAAACATTATGATGCGGTTTTGTTTCTTTAATTTTGGCTTTTAGGTATTTATTTAAGATTCCTTTTGTTTTTGTTTCCACTCCGTGTTCGATATTTGTATTAAAACGATATCTGTAATAGAGTTCGACCAACTTGATCAGTGTCGAAGAATCTTGCATTTGGGGTGGGAGTGGGGGTAGCGGTAAAAGACTCTCTAATAAAGGCGATTCCGGATCCAGCAGGGTTTGAACTTGAAATGTTTGATTAAGAATAAAAAAAACACTTACTACTCCATCGTAACGATGGTTGATTTTATTTAAGATCTCATGGTCAACTCAATTTTAGGGTGTGAGTTTATAGAGAATTTTTGGATCGTAATTCTCCTTTCTTCCCTCTAATTACTCCATGCACAAACATATAAGTGCCAAAATAATAATTAAAAAAGAAAAAAGAAAAAGTTGGTGTGTTCAACTAATTAATTATTCATGTACTATAGTTAAATGACTATTCATGCATGCTCTTAAGAAAAGAAAAAAAAAAGGTGATCATTCAATTGATTATTCTACTCTCTTTTTTCTCAATTAACATTAATTCAAATAGTAGATGCAAAGGCAACGTACTTTAAATAAATATATATTTAAAAGTGAAAAATACCACTTGAGAGGAATATTATAGGATGTAACTGTATAAATATAGTATCAAAGTTCATACATTCAAGTGATACGACACTCCTAAGAAAACAGCAAAATCGACCTAAAAAAATTAGATCTCAAAAATATAGGTCGGAAAAAAAAGCGACCTCATAAGGTCGATTTTTCAAAAAATATTGTTATAATAAATCGACCCTCAAAGGTCAATTTTTTAGCGTCAACATTCAGAGAAAATATATTTTATTTGGTATACTTTTCAACCTATGTATAACTAGCAAACATTAGTTATACACTCTATTTAGTATTATGTTATGTATAACTAATACAAGAAAAATCATGGTATTAGCAATCCAGGGGTTTTTAATGCATACATTAACATGATTAAAGACACAATTGTGCATCAAAATCTTTTTCACATCCTTTTCACCTTATTTGTGGAGGGTTACAAATAACCTTTTTATTTTAAAAATTATACAATGCATGTTAGTTTTAATAAATCAAACCAAACACTACATAAGAGATGATCTCAACATAATCAATACAAACATAATTAATATCAACATTACTAATACACTATATATTCAATACTATTCTTATACAGCCTACCAAACTAAACGAACTTTTGAATGTACATTATTAATCAATATATATAGTAGTGAAGAAATTGCTATTAAAGGCTGGTGGTTGATTGAAGCAAGCTGTCAATCAAAATGAAAGAAAGAAACAACGATTTTTTTCAAAAAACATTTTGTTTCTTATAGAGTACTACTAATTTGGTCTTAGAATTTTATGGCCACTTTTTTTGAATATCAAATAATACAAAAATACTATAGTATAAAATTATAAAAAAGTATCTAGTCATCCAACTTTCACGTACTGTTATTTCTTACCAAAAAGCATAAATAAATAATTAAAGAAAGAAAAAGAGACAACATCATTTCTTCTAAGAAAGTAATCACGACATACATTCTGGTTTTTACATCTTATCTTATTGGCCCACCCACAAAAAAACACAAGAACTTAATTGCATTAGTCTTCTTGCAAATGATGAGCTATATTTATTAACACATAAAAGAAAAAATAATCACTTTATTTTGTGGAAAATATATGTATCACTTTATGTTGTGGAAAATATATAAGCTATGATCAATGCATATCTTTCATCATCCAAAATGAGCCATCCAGTACAGATTTGGATTAGTCCGGACTTTAATTCAAACACCGAACACCAGAAAATCAAAAAAAAAATCTTAATATAGACTAGAGAGTACTATTTTTTCTTTTAATAGACCTAATTACATGATGAATTCGAATTAATCGAAGCTTTGATATACGAATAACTAATACTATAGAGGAAACCGAAAAAGTTCATCATTTAGGTCACTTCGGACGAAAAAAATTCCTACAACCCTAGACATATTTTCTCCTTTCTAATTTTGCAATACTCACAAATGCAATTTTTCAACGATATTCATCAAAAATTGGTTTGTCAGAAATGTTTCATCGAATTTTTTTATCGTAAATTTCATATTGACGATATTCCAATGGGAACGTCCGTGAAAAATTCACTCTATATATATATACTTGACCCTTATTTTCTTGAAATTATAATAATAATAATAAAAGAATATGAGAAATTATGGTTTTTTTCTCCTAATAAAACTAAACTTACAACACAATAATATCATGAAGTCCAATCAACTCAAACTTTATAAACAAGCCCAACCATGCTCAACAGTTAACACCAAAAAGGAAAAAAGAAAAAAAAAATCAATTGTATATTGTAAGCTTTTTTTAGCTCTGTTGTAACGTTAGCAATAATAATTAACTTTGTCTAGTAAAAAAGAAAATAATAATGATAATAAGATTACAGGGCCAGATTAATTAGATGAGTAGCACTTAATTAAATTAGGAGAGATATGGTGGTTAATTCTTAATTAATGCTCTTCAGCTGGCAAAATAATTAAGTGGAAAGGTCACAATTCATCAGACAGTTTAAATGTATAATCTTCTATAATGATGATGAAAATATTTTAATTTTTGATATACAATGCATCTAAATTATATATATATATATATGAGTTACTTCTCCGTCTATTTTTACTTGATCACTATATATATTAAAAATAAATGTTCATTTTTATTGTTCGATTTGAAAAGTCAAAAGATAATTTATTATTTTATATCAATTTTATTCTTATTATTCATTTCGCAATATTTAAACGATTTATAATAATTAAGAGTCATATAATAAAATTATTATTATTTTTTATAGAGTATGTCAAGTCAAACATGAACTAGTAAATAACGAGGGAGTACTAATAAGGAGGCAGGCCAGTGTCAAATTGATTAGAAATATGGACAACTAATGTAATTATTACTATGACTTTGTGTTTTTTACACTATTTCCATCATCATTTTTGACTAATTGATTACCCCTTAAGCTTTCTCTTTTATTTAGAGAAATGATCTAAAGCAAGAAAGTCAATATTATGCACACTATTAACTAATGTACTACAGAGTTTAGCACCCACTTTGGTTTAATATGAAGGAACAACAAACTCTTAAAAAGCATAGAGATAGATTCTTTCTTGGAGTTAAAAATCATTTAAAAAAAAAACTTCATTAGAGGATGGTTAACTATCTAAATCATTACTAATTCTATTTCTATGTGGGGATTAATTAACTTTAGGGAAAAAAACACTTAAAAGACAAAAATAACCTTTAAATTAGAGTAGGTTGTAGTATTTAAGTCATGTAGGGTGGAGGTAGCCTGTTGGACTCAAACATAATTCAATAGTTTTAACCAAAAATGTGTGTTAAAAATATTAAATATGTATAGAAGTTAAATTGAAACTCAGTTATTAATATTTGAGGTCGCGTCTTAGAATCTAGAACATATAAAGTTTAAATCTTGAATTTGAATCTCTATATATCTTGCCTAAGTCAAGACACTCTACTAAGAAATCACTATTTTCTCACTGAAAAATGTTCAGTGATTATTCCTATAGATATTTTGATTGAATCGGTGAGAAAAGAAAAAATAGTAATGTTTTCATATGAAAAAATTAGGAAAGGTTCCCACTATTTCAATGAGAATTTCTTTCCCACCGTGCATTTTTCCAGTGAGCTGATTCGGTGAAAAATGAGTAGAAAAACCATGTTCTATAATACAAACTTATCACTGATTCGCGGCGGAAAAATCTTTCTTTCTGATAGTGGCAAGTTGTAGTCCCTATGCATGACAATTTACAATATGAAAACTCAAAATAGTTGTTTAAGACACAAACATCCACTTAAATGCCAAGTTACTTCTAAAATAGCCTTTATGAAACTTTTCTTGATCAATTTGAGCAAAAAGTAAAAGCCATTCTGGACTAACTTTCTCTGAAATATATAGTAATGGAATTGCATAGACTTTTGAAGCATGAAAGACATTCTACTTACCATTAGGCAATAACCTTTCCTTTTCAACTCTTCATCCCACTATCTACTTTCCCAACCAAACAAACAAAAACAAAAAAATTTAAACACAAAAAGAAAGAAACAAACAAAAACATAAAAAACCAAGAAAATGATTGTTCTCACATGACCCTAGATTGATAAAAGATTTTGAGAGAAATAGAAGTGTAAGTGAGTAAGCATAGTACACCCCACCCCACCCCACCCCACCCCTCACCCCCACCTTTTTTTTCCCCTATTAAGTCAGCTCAATTTTTTTTAGTATCTTTCTTCTTCTTTTGTCTCACCCACCCCCCTCTTCTCCCCCCACCCCACCCCACCCTAAACCACCTAAAAGGGGTTCTTCTTTTCTTTTCCTTTCCTTTGTTTCTGTGTGGGTTGGCCATGTTTAGTGAGAGCAAAATTTGGTAAGTGGAAAAAGTTTCATACCACTTCTCCATCTCTGAAAATTTTTCACAAAAATCAAGATTTTGCATATTACAATATTATTACTACAAAGGCAGCAAAATTTATGCATTTGACTTAATACACCACTCCAAACTCCTAGGCATCCAAACAAAATCCAAGAAAAAAAAGCCCTTTTTCTATTTTCTTTCTTTCTCCTATTATTATTTAGTACTACCCCATAAACTTCAAAATTTTCATATTTTCTTGAAAACCCCATGAGCCATGACTTGGGTAATATTTAGCAAGAAAATGTTGACTAGTTTGGCATTTTTATGTCTACTTCTTATGGGGGTTTTGCATTACAAAGCTCCATTAATATGTGGTGCAAATATTGGAAACAATAATGGCAAATTTTACAGATTCAAAGGTATAAAGAGAGGTGTTAAATCTCACAACAAAGGAAGCTTCTTCTCAAGAGGAATAAATAATATTCCAAATATGGATGAGATTTTTGGTGATGATAAGAGGAAAGTTCGTACTGGTCCAAATCCTCTACACAACAGATAAGTAAGTAATTAATTAGTAGAAAAAAAAATAAAAAAATATGAGTTTCATTTGATCTTTCTTATTCAACTTTTTTTATTTTATGTTTTATTTTTATTTTTTCATTTTGATATATGGTCTTTGAAGCTTCATAGGAGGGAATGTTTCAAGAAATCTTGAATTTTTGTATATGAATATTGTTGAAAATCTTGATATTATTGTATATGAGAATTGTTGCCCCTCTCATGATGAGATTTAATTTTGTTTTGAGCAAATTATATTTTTCTTTTGTTTGATAATAAGTTAATGTAATGAAATTTATAATTACATTGAATTAAATTATGGTCTTCTTCTACCCTTTTTCATGTGTTATTTGGTGTTTTTTATTTCTTTTTTCAATTCACAAATGGCAAAAACGAACATAACAACAACATGCTCAGAGTAATTCCACAAATAAGATTGAGGGATAGTGTATATGCAGATCCTACCCCAACCTTGAAAAGTAAAGAGATCATTTCAAATAGACCCTCGGCCCAAAGGAAGAACATTTCAAAACAACAAAAACGAAGGTATCAAAATTCTTTTTTCCAAACTAGCAATGGAATTTGTTGCAAGTTTATTATAATTTTTATTCATACTTCTAAATTTAGTACTAAAAAACAAAAAGATATAGATCCATATACTTCCAAAAGATATCTATCTCGTTAGAGAACAATTATACTATAATGTAGGGTATAGTTTAAAACAAAGAATAATCAACTTACTATTTTATAGTTTTTCTTTTCTTATGCAAAGGATCATTATACTTGGAAAAGTACTTAAATTGCATCTATTAGTATAATGATCATCATTATTGTTAAAATCATAATAATACAAACGTGAATACGTGTGCATGGCAATATACGGAAGAATTAAGATCCCATCAACTATATATAGTATCTTTTTGTTTTTATTTATTTAATTATTGTTTGTTGGAAGGTCCTTTGCAATAATGTAACCGTTATTTAAACCTTAGAATAATCTTATAGATTTTACTTTGGGTATAATAGCTTTTTAAGGTCCCTCAGTTAGTGGTAAATCCTAATTTTAGTCCTTATATAATATTTGACTAAATATATTTAATCTTGAATTTAATTGAAATATGCACTTTTAATTAATTTGCTTGTAAAGATTTATTCACTAGCTAATAGCGGCAAAAAATATATACTATCAGTACATTTTTGCATGTCATAGTGGATTACATGTATATTTTTCAAATCATAAATTTCAGGGTGCACGTGCACTCGTTAACCTCGAAAAAAATTCTGTATACATATTGTAAATATATTTTGAACACTCTTCAAATATTCGTAAAATATAAATTCTGAACTCGTCTCTGCAGACCTAACAAGCATTTACCTTCTCTTTTTTTTTCTCTAGTTTAGCCCTTAAAAAAGAAGAAAAAAAAGAGAGTAAAAGTTTAAAATATAAGTGTGGTGTATGGAAGCTAAGATGAAAACAAGGGCACTTATGGAGAAACGTGAATTTCTGTAACAATTTCAATAGCAATTGGACCCTACCACCCAATAAAATTTGGTGGGGTTCACTTTCGGCTAAAAATCAGTGAAGGTAATAAATTTTCCGCAAATCTTTTTTTTTTTTTTGCCTTTTTGTAGAAAAAAATCATTTTAAAGGCAAATTATTATATATATTTGGCATTTACATAATAATAAATGAAAGGGACAGGCACTATTTTACCGTTTGGCTCTAACTACTATGCTATTTTATCCCTTTTTTAATTATCATTAGAGTTATAAATAAAAATACATTTAAACTATCACATTTTTGTGAGTTTCATGCTTTAACTATTATTATTCTTTTTATGTACTTTTTTTTTGTATTAAAACACATTTTAATATTGAGTTAATCGAATATTTGATCCCAATTGACAATAAGCATGTATAGGTCAACTCAGGATCGAGGTGCGCTATAATACAAAAAGAGTGACACTTGAGATATGAAACCCGTGTTAGTTTAGGTAGATAAATAGTTGAGATGTGAAATTCGTGGAAATGTGATAGTTTGGGTTTATTATTACACGCTTTGCCCTATCTTAATCATGAGCAAGGGCGAAGCTAGAGCTTCACTTGGAGGTTCGACAAAATTCAGTAGTTTTGGCTCAAATTCTGTATATTTCCTTAAAAATCTACTTAATATGCATATAATTTATCAAGAACTTAGTAAACTGCATTTTTTAAAATTCAAAACTATTTTAAATTCTACTTAATATGCATATAATTTATCAAGAACTTAGTAAACTGCATTTTTTAAAATTCAAAACTCATAAATTTAAAATTCTGAATATGTCTTTGATGCATGAGAGCATTTCATTACATTATTTCTTATCTCTCACTCACTTAATTACCACTCTATTGTTTGAAGCTATGGATAGGTTTAAAAAAGAAAGAGATTATTATTACTTATTATTTTTCCCAAAACGTTAAATATTTTTCACAAGAATTTTGTACTGCAAACATGTGAGTATTTAATTTTTCCTGCAAAGTGTAAGACAATATGAGCATTTATTGCTCTTTTAACACATTATAGAAATTAAAAGTCCTTTCACCAATTTGAGTGGTTACAAATTTTTATAGGTGTAACTTCACGTACCAAATCCATACTATTTATTCTGTTAATTTTAGATTGATTTTTCTTTTTGAATAGTATGCTTATTTATATTCATAATTTTTTTCATGATGATTTTGTTTCCCTCTAACTTTATGAACAGTAAGCTGGCTTTTCATTTATTGCTATTTTACATCCTCTTTCTCTACAAGTTACAAAACTAAAATGAATTTTAAAATTTTAAGTTGGCTTTTAAAACTTTCTCAAAACACCAAAGGAAAAGATATTGCATAATGCTAAATTATCAAAGCCTTAACATAAAGGAGGTGTGAGATGTACCATAGGTGCGAAAGGTTGAGTATAACATATTTTTAAAAGGTAGAGATCGATAGGTCGAAGAAAAATCGGGAGAGGTAATTAGACAGGTTATGACATATTTTTAGCTTATTGAGGGTATGATCTTCATCCTAGATAGAAAGATATAAATGTCGAAAATTAAGATAGAGCACGTAATAGGTAGTTGAGTGTTATCTTACTTTTATACGTGGGAGAGGCAGAGGGCTAGTCATGATCTCCTCTTCTTATCTTCCTTGTAGTTATAATTAGTAGTATTAGTTAGTATTTGCGCAATGTTTTTTCCTTCAATTTTACTACTACATATTGCTTCATTTGCTTTAATTTGTTTATCTTGCTATTTTATTATCGTTATTTTTCTTTCAATTCTTCTTTGATTACACTTGTTTTGAGTCGAGGGTTTGCTGAAAATAACCTCTCTAGTACTCCACGAAGATAAGAAAGATCATGTACATCATATCCTATCGAGACTCCACTTGTAAAATTATATTGAGTATATTATTATTGTTGTTAACGTAATAATCTGCAAAACAATTTGGTATGGCAAGAGATCGATATTTTAGATGCATGAGATTGAGATGTGCCATAATATCTTTAAAACTATGTGTCACCAGCATGAGTAGTGGTGGGATGACTGGGGTCTCTTCATCCTTAATCAGAAATTTTCGAGTTCAAGCCTTGGATATGAAAAAAATCTTGTTGAAAACGCTGTCCTCGGGACCCAATGATAAAAAAATCTAAGCATTAAAACCCCATTAAATCAAAATCTTGAAACCACCTTTGACTTTCAAAAGAATTTACCATCCAAAAAAAAAAAAAGTAAATAGGAAAGGTACAATCGAAGATGATATGTGTGGTGGCCAATACACTTGATTCACTTTGTACCACAAAGAAAGATTATTTGATTTACACATGCAATATGTTTTGCTGTTAGATACCATTATTAAACATTTTTTACTGTTAGATGTCAACATGGTAAATGTGGGGGGTGGGGAAGGGGGTGTCCCAAATATAATGATTATTCAACAATATAATCCTTCACTAATTACTTATAATATCATGCTGATCTCACCATGAAGTTATAGTTGTCTAGCCAATAGTAATTCTATTATGTACCATCAAGTTCAAAAATTACATATTAAAATACATCCCACTTCTATAGAATACGATTTTCCCTTGAATCCTATATTTTTTTACGTATATATAAGAGGGAGTTGTACCTGCTCAAGCAGGCACGAGGTCAACGTGCCTGCTTCAGCAGGTTAGGGTATTCTAGTCATTTTTTGTTAATTTTTTTGTTTTAATTTGTTTATCTTATATTTTTAATTTATTATATATTTGAATATTACGTAAAAAAATAAATCACAATAATTATCAATTTAAAATATTTGAAAGATATAAAAAAAAATTATTGACTCTGTAAATTCTATCAGTGTCACATAAATGATACAAAGGAAATAACATATATTATTTCAAAATAACGTAAAAAGTATTTATAAATCACAACAATGTTAATGACACATAAATTGGAGTAGAGAGAGTTACATATATTATTTGAAAATTACGTAAAAAGTACTATAAAATCACAATAATTAACAACTTAAAATATTTAAAAGACATAAAAATTGGATTGATTCTCAAAATTTTATCAATGTCACATAAATTGGAAAAGAAAAAAAATATTATAAATCACAATAGTTAACAATTTCAAATATTTATTAGTTGATTTCAAAATTGTATCTATGCCACATAAATTAGGACAGAGAAAGTAGCATATATTATTTAAAAATTACGTAAAAAGTATTATAAACCACAATAGTTAACAACTTAAAGTATGTAAAAATCATATAAAAATTGGATTGATTATCTAAATTCTATCAGTGTCATATAAATTGAGAGAAAAAAAGTAATATATTAGGTCCGTGCTAGCATGGACTCCTTTATATCTAGTGTATTTATAAAATCGAGTATGGAATTAAAAATACTATTAGCGCCCAAGTTAATCATCTCTATTGATTGATCGGAATGAAGCTCGAAGCGCCGATCGGAAAAGTCATCGACGTTAAACATAGTTTAAGAATGGTCTTTCCGCATGCAAGAAAAACGAGTGATCTTGAAAATTTTAAACTGGTACCACTAAAATGGCGAGAAAACTGACTTCCGAGAGAGCTATAAAAAAAGGAAAAATTACTAGACTAGACAAACATAAACCCCTATATTATGTAGTTAAACAATACTTTAAAAAATTACGTAACATAGAGCTACTTTTATTTATATAGCATTTAATTAGTATTAGAAAAGATTTTCCCTCTCTCATCCACTTTTCTCTTTTTTCTCTCCCACAATTCAATTCTCCCTCAATTTACTCAACCACTTCTTCGGCTGCCGCTTGGATTCCCGACGGCGTCCACCATCTTCTCCGGTTGATTCACGTTATCGTTGCTACTCCGGCGAACCCTTTTTCTCTAAAACTAGCAATCGTCGGCGTCGGTGAAACTCACTGAACATCGTCGGCGGACCACTACTGTTTGCCGCTACTCCAACAAGCATCATTATCGTCGCTACTCCGGCAAGATCTAGAAGGCATAGATCTGTCCGGCAAGGTCCAGATCTGAAGGCTTCTCCGGCACCCGCCGTCCTTACCCGTCGTCACTCTCCTCTCGACCTCTCCCCCCACCCACACACACGCCCACCAAGAATGGCTCCAACAACCACCATCGCCGGCGGCATCAAGGGGTGGCTCAGCCCTCCCCCAATTCATGCCTTCAAGCCCCAAAATTAAAATTAAACTAATTGTGGTACAGGTATCAAAAATTCATGCACATAAAAAAAAAGGCTAAACACATCAGTTACATCAAATTAGTGATATTAGTATCAGTTATCACATCTTGGTAGCTTTTCAATTATGGATATAGATATCACAAACATGAAACATGAACTCTTAACAGACATGAAAAATGGATATAAGTATCACAAACATGAATACGTGTATCATCTAAAATGTAACTGTGATAACTATATCACATTTTGGATAGGTACAAGATTAGTGATATAGTGATATAAACATGCACATATCGTTTACAGGTATCGAAGAACGTGATAACTGAATCAGCGTTGTTTACTCCCATCAGTTACGCCAAATTTGTTATTGAACGGCGCAATTTATGGTCCTAACTAATATTGTATCACAAGTATCAAAATATGAATCGTGATACCGAGGGGAGAAAGGTTGTTGAGTTACGTAAATAAGTAAAATGTTGCTCTGTTACGTAATATAGGTCTAAACTAGAGCCTTTTATGAAATTTTCTCAAAAAGACAAAGAATAAACTGCCACACACACAAAAATGTAACAGGACCTATATCCCTCACCACCAAAACATAGGTAAACAATAACAACCAAATAAGAAGTTAAATCCAAATGATTTATTTAAGAGAAGCTAAATTAAAGAAGATTCAAAAAGAAATAATTTGATTATATTACACGAGTGGCCCGACTAAGTAGGCGTTTGGCCATGAGAATTTTTTACTATTTTTCAGAAAATTATTTCACTTTTTTCAGGAAATAGTATTTGGCCATAAAAATTCCAAATACAACTTGAATCTCACTTTTTTCACTTTTTAATTAATTTATTTTTTGAAAAAATCCTAAATTTTTATGTTCATAAAATAACCTCATTTAAATTATATTTCATTTTCAAATCCTATTTTATGTTTTTCTAAAAAATATATTTAAAATCTAGATAATTATTGCAAAAGTTATGGTCAAAGACAACTCCAACTTTGAAAATTTCAAAAAAGTAAAAAAAAAAATGATTCTCATGGCCAAACGGGGGCTAAATCTTAATTTGGGCGCTGGAAAATCTCACATTGGAAAGCAAAAAGTGTTTTCTATTAGAGATGAATTCATATTCAAGGCTCGAACCCAAAACGTATATGCATGGTGCATCTTTTATTGTCGAGATCATATATATGTAATATTTTTGTCATTTGTGTTATTAAATTTCCAATGGACTCGCTGGCTTTGTATTTGGTATTATCAAGAACAAATAAACATCAACCAGCTGCCAAAACATTTCAAGAAATTTCAGAGACATATCTTAGGGACAAATACCAAAAGAATCAGGAAATAAAAAGAGAAAAGTCAATGATATGACATGAAACGCCAATGTCGAATAGAAAGTCAGAGATTTGATCTAGTGGTAAAAGTGCAACACGTGATATGGTCATATATATTATATATATTATATAATATATACTATATTATATATATATATCATATATATATATATATATATAGATGCATGTCACAATATTCTACCAAAACATCGCCCCGAATTTGGTAGGTTGTTTTCACGAAAAAATGAGCTTAAAGAGTTTATAAATAAAAAATAAAAGTCTTAAATTAACAAGCTCCAACATCTAGTGGTAGAAAAGTATCTTACCACGGTAAATCCTTAGATGGTACGTTTTATATTGGTGTATGTTTGCAATAAATTTTAAAGCGATAGAATAAATAAATTATAATCACAAACAAAATATAAAAAAATATAATTTTATTGATAAACAATGTGAATACAATTTTGTTTGTTCCCTTGATTTTTCTCTCTTGATTATATTCGTGATTCGAGGGCCATTAGTAGCGTACGTATTTTTCGAATATATGATGATTTTGGACCTCCTTGCGATATATTTGATCGCGAGAAACATCGGTCAAACTTAGAAAAAAATGGTATTTGATGCCTTGATCTCTTGGTGAATATCTCAGGAGTTTATGAGATATTCGAGATGCCTCTTCAAAAGGGAATAGGGTGAAAATCGTTTACACCCCCGAACTTTGCTTTAAAAATCAAACACCCCCCTCAACTTTGAACAATAATCATTTTCCCCCCTTTATCCTAATTGACTTTTTAAAATACATATTTCGCCCTTGTATTATCAACCTTTATATCTTTTTTTAAAAAACTTATTTGTTATCATAATTTTTAATTTTTAAAATCTATATAACATATTTTCTATTAAAAAATATATATTATTTTTTAGATTAAAAAAGAAAAGTGAGAAATACTAATTGAGTATATAAGTTAATGACGTTCCATAATGAAATAAATAAGTAAAATAAAAAAAGTTATTAATAATAATCAAAACTCTAATATCTAATTATACAAGAAAAAATAACAAGTAATTATAATTTTATAAATATATTTCAATGCATATAATGCAAAAATAATTAAAAATAGAGGTATATATATATATATATATATATATATATATATATATAACAACTTAAATGATTGTTGTTTATAAATTTTAAATTATAATTTAGAAAATATTTTATTATTGACAATCAAAACTCGTTTATCTATAGACTTAGAGAATAGCAGAGAGAGAATTAAAACATGCATCTATATACATAATTACATATATACATACATGCCCGTTTGGCCATAAGAATTTTTCAATATTTTTTCAAAAATTATTTCACTTTATTCAAAAAATATTGTTTGGCCATAAAAAGTTCAAATATAACTTGAAGTTGTATTTGAAAAAGTGAAAACACTCAAATATTTGTTTTCACTTTTTTTATCTCACTTTTTAGTTATATTTAACACTTTGAATTCTTAAAAGTCTTTTAAAAACGGTATGACTCAACACAACTCCAACTCCAAAAATTTCAAACAAAGTATTTTTTTTTATTTTCATGGCCAGACGCCCACTTAATGCATATAATATAAAAATATCAATCATAAAAAATAGCATTAAATTTTGTGATTAGCTTGTAAAAGAATTATTTTATTAATAATGTTAATGAATTTAACTCTAATGATAAATACCTAGGTTAAGAAAAATAAATATATATAATATAAAAAGATATTACATAAATAAAAAATTAAAAATATTAAGGGTAAAATAGACATTGCATAGGATAAAGGCGTGAGAATGATTATTGTTCAAAGTTGAGGGGAGTGTTTGATTTTTAAAACAAAGTTAGGAGGTATAAACGATTTTCACCCAAAGGGAATATGTTACCCGGTTCAGGGCTTAGGGTAGATTAACCTCCAAACTAGGGGTTTATGGTAGAATACCCTTCAAGAAACCTAACATAATTGGACTCGTCTTGTAGAGTCCGATAAAATTTTAATGTCTCCGATGTAATTTAAAAATCGAGCTTGGTCGTTTATCAAGGCTGTTCTACCAAAACACATTTTTAACAAGAGCTACATGAGAAAGGTCCTCTCCAAATATACAAATGCTTTACTTACAACTGTACAAGCATGGGATACAACTTACAAGGTGTCTGTATTCACAAAAAAAGATCAAGAGGAAACAAACAGTTTGAAAAAGTAAAGATCCCAAGTAACATGAAAAAAATAAAATAAAAAGATATATACCCTTACTTTACGGCACTCCTCATAGGAGTAGTTGTTTTCTACTCAATTTGGTTTTGGTTCTATGCATTTGTCACATCCTTATCTTCTCTATATATATACATACTCTTCTACTACCCTTGCCTTCATGGCGTTGAATCCCACCACTTTAATCGTAAAGGCTCGTTTGATAGCCGGTTAGAGTTATGCAGTTGTTAATAATATATGAAATAGTTATGAGGAAATTTATGTATTATTTTATGCGAGGTTAATTTAATTATTCGTATATTAGTTATTCATATACTGTATATATTACTTATTGCACCTTTTATCCTGCATAAGATAATACATAGCTTTCCTCATAATTTATACGTGTATTAGTCATGCGAATTTTTAAATTACAAATTAAACACTGTATATACCTGTATTACTCATCTCCAAACCAGCTACTATATGACTATTTTGGAGTATTTTTATTTTTTTTGGTTAGAATAGAGATGAGGGATGAAGAAAAATAGTACTAGAAATACACATTAAAGTAGAAGGTAAAATTAATGTGTATGTATTAGTGGTAGTGAATATGAGTTTATCTTAAATGGAATAGTGAGAATTTATATAGCCGAACGTAATTTGTTTGAGTTAAAGCATATGTAGATCATTCGACTAAAACACTTATTTGCAAGCATGAAAATACTATTAACAACAGGTCAAGGGAGTTGAAAGTCACATGAACATTTATATATAATTTACGCAAATACCATGAAAGTGAGGTGGAGGGTCGGGGTCAAGAGTGGAGATAGGAGTTAGGTGTACTACGGGTGGTGGTGGGGGCGAGGGTGGAGGTGGCGGATTCAAGGTCGGGATTGTGGTGGGGGCTGGGGTGGGTAATCGACATAAATGTCACTTATGGAAACTTGTTTTTTCTATTCTCACTTGGATTATTTTCCTAGTTTTTAAGAAATTTGTTTTCTTTGAGAAACAACAAGAACAACAAATTCATTGTAAAATAGACACAAAATGGTAAAGTATCTCTTGATTTTACAAACTGGACAAGTAAACTTGAATAACTATTTTTAGTATACTGGATAGTAAAGATGGACGGAGGGAGTAATACTCCAATGTAACCTTTCTGTAAAAGAATTATTCACAAATTTGTCACCTGAACATAATTTCAGGACTAAAGTGAGCAACTTCAAATTCTATTAATCAAATTTCCCAAGAACTGATATTTCCCCTGTGCTCTCTGAGAAGGCAATAAATGGCTCCAGAGTCATTAATGTCCTGAAGAAACTGTAATACATTCAGAAGAACAGAGCCAACAACAAGGACTCTTTTTCATTTCCTTTTTTTGTGATAACCGTAATGTCCGAACCAACTTGAACACACCTCAACTAATTCTACACAGTACATGTAACGCTTGCCAGCATACCGATAACTCTGCCCGCCTAGATTTGTACAAATGGGAAGAGATAACCTAGTATTTTGCCTCCGTTGAGGCATGAATCGAGACCTCATAGTTCTCAACCACCATAAACGAGGACTCTTGTATCTACAACTACCCATACAGGAAACAAATATTTGTAGCAGTTCTCAGATGTATTTGCCTAGAAAAATGTTCTTTCAGACAAGACCTGACAAAAAAACATGCTGCAACATATTATCCTAAAGTCATATAACATGTTGCAGTGGATAAAAGCAATGGCTTTGTGTTCAACAATTATGATGAATACACTAAAAGCAGTAGCAATATACATAAAGTCACTTTGAACCAAGACTTGAGTAACATCAATTTTACCTAATTGGCATAATTCGAATGTCACCTAAAGGTTCATTGACTAGTAGTAAGCAATTGAAATTCAAATAAGTTCATTTCCATTATACTATAATTCTATCTTCAACAAAACATTCCTATGTATGATTGTTTTTCTAAGTCCTAGTCCAGTCCCCTTGTGTTGCAAGAGAGTTTCTTTGTAAGCTCTTTAAATGTTGTTGTGTGTTTAGTCTTGAGCAACGTGGGGCTCGTGCTCTAGATAATCCTAGGACCGCCACTAGGGAAGAGTCGTTGGAGAAGCTCTATACCCTTTTAGAGGATCTTAATCGGGGTTGCCTGCCAACTCGGAGAGACCCCAATATAATACCAGTGTCTCTTTTGGTTCTTCGGTCATCCAGAGGTGTATATTTTCGTTCTGCCTGTCCTCGGGCTGGACATGCATATGCCAACATGGCTATATATGTTTATGGTAAAGAGTGAGATGGTTCAAAGTGATTTTCGTGTCAAAATTGAAAGGCAATATAGACATACCAAAGTCATCAGAAATAACACAAGCTTTTTAGGCAGTACCAGTTGCTCAGAGCACTAGAAAATGGCACACACAGAACCAGAAGGCCAACCAAAATGATCGTAAACAACGTCTCAGGACAACGTAAGCTTTCTGAGATCCAGATCTGTCTTCAAAACCTAGATCATCTCCAAGAAAAAACACTATTGGCAAATCGACGAATATTTTGTACCATATCATTCAAGTATCAGAGCAAACATAATGTATATATTCCACATTAAACAATTTAATCAGGCATTTGACCTTGAAATAACATATCGTCATATGATTAACGATTTGCACATTCTGATGTTAATGCAGATATAACAGAGCGATAAACGCAAGATGTGCAAGGATAAAAACATCGTGCTTCATTACAAAAGCTTTCTAGGATAACTCAATAAACAAAAAAATTGTTGATTATGCTATTACGACACAAAAAAAGTCATGTACCTTGTGGTACTGATTTTTCGACATACAAAACTTGTAGCTTAGACAACAGGCTGCATTGTAGAAAAGCAATTTTATAAGGTTTTTTTGTAAGTTCAAAATTCACTTCATTAGGTACAATTGTCTTCTCATTTTGCAGTCCATCATCCATATTCCATTGAACCAACTTCCAATATCTTCTGGGAATCAGGGAATAGATCCCAAAAACTGCATATAGTACTCATATGCTTCTATATTAGTTGGAGAAAAACGTCAACAACAACATACCCAGTGAAATCCCACAAGTGAGGTCTTGTATTAACATCCTTCACATGTCCAAATAGGTGCTATAGTAACAAGTAAACATACAAAAGAACCATGTCGTGTTGAGGGTCTTTCGGAAACTGCCTCTCTACCTCCACAAGGTAGGAATAAGATCTGCGTGCACTCTACCCTCCCTGAACCTCACTTGCGGGATTACACTGGGTATGTTGTAGTTGTAGGAACACTACTTCAAACTGCCCAATACATCATAGATGCCTCAGGGCTCATTCATCTCATCATCATCTGGTTCTTTTAGCTGTGAAGAATGAAGTTGCACAAATAATTTGACAGTAGAAACCTTTTCCCCATCTAAATAATTTACTCGAAAGACTACTAGAATATCAAGAAATGTCAACGAATTTCTCCCAAAATCTTTCAGAGTTGATGTGCATAATTCATGTCCAGTTCAAAATAATTCCCCGGCGGAGGATCGGCCAAAAAAATTTGGACCATTTCTCGATTTGTGCGTGTCATCCTTGCGCAGGGGCCATGCTAATCTTCTCTGTATCGTTCCAATTTTATCGGATGTCCCCGAAGGGACGAACTCCTTAACTTTGTTAGAGTTGTTATTGTGCTATGAAGTTGTCTATTTGGTCGATGTGGGAGAAACGGAAATGAAGAAGATATATTCAATAAATATTGTTTTGGACCCTAAAGTTCGAAAACTTAACATTTCTTCCTAAATCTAAGAGCATTTATTACGAAATCAGCCCCTCTGCACTTCTGAATGTATCAATTTTACCCTCTTTCTTGTATTAGTATTTGTTAACCCGCAAAAGTTTTGGAAATATATATTTCCTTTTTTATTTTTCACCCGGTATTCGATACTCGTGACTTTTTTTCGATATTCGTGGTTTCTCACATGGTATTTGTACTCGTATTAGAGCCCGACTACGTTGGGATCGTGCATTGTACGGCTATTTTTTCCAATTCTAGAAACTCGAAGCTAAGAACTTTGATTAAAGATTGAGAGATTCCAATCATCCCATTATAACTCATATTGGTAGAAATATTAGTCTATTATCAATATGAATAGTTACTTGAATTTGAAAGTTTGAAGAAATTTAAATATAGGTATTTATCAGTAGAAAAGACAACTAACATTACTTTTTTGTGATAATATTTCACACATATAACAAGATGTGAAAAGTCATTAGTGAGATTAAATAATATTTTAAATGTCCCTACTTTAATGAAAACTATTTGAAAATAAAGAAATTTTGGATTTTCAGAAGAATTTTCGAGTTAAATCAACTAGAATATTTATCGGTTACCGCTCACTACTAGATTCGATTGAAAATTTCTCTAGATTTCCTTCTAAATATGTTTTTCATGTCCATTAAACATCTGTTTTTTTGAGTCGAGAGTCTATCGAAGATAGCTTCTCTACCTTTGAGGTAGTGATAAAGTCTACACTATATTCTCATCGGACCCCACTTTGTTGTTGTCCATTAAACAACATAAGCTAGTAATATTCAATCTCTCTACTCCAAAAGACTCTCATTTGAGCCGAACGTCTATTGGAAACAATCTCTCTGTCTTATAAAAATAATGATAAAGTCTGTGTATATTCTATCCTCTCCACATTCTACTTGTGAAATTATATTAGGTTTGTTGTTATTATTGTACACACTTCAATTTCTGATAAAAAAAGTTTGTTTTCATCATTTCTCTTCTTATTTTTAGACTTTTGTAGGACTTTGACATATCAAAAGATCTAAAAAGACAAATTTGATTCCTAATTTTCATTTGACTTGAAACAAAGATCATTTCTCCTCCTTAATTTGGCCTACAGTGTCAACATATTGCTAATGTTTTCCTAGGTCCAATTTAACTTAATAAAATAATCTTTTCCCAATCCAAGTGCTTGCTTGAATTTTAGTTTTTTTTTTATGTATATGATTATTAATCGAAAGTAATTTAAAATTTTGGGATTGAATCAAGATGGGATGCCAAATTTCAGGTTTAGAGATTTTTTTTTATTTTTTTTTGGTTGCTATTGGTGATGGTGTTACTTGATAACAATAACCATAGCTCTTGTCACTTGTGTGACATATTTGTATGTAATTTCTACCTACCAGTCTCTTGACATTGCAACAATCAGGGAGGAGTAGTAAGCAGATTTTTCCTAGATTGTTTATATCAATCTACACTATGTATAGGAGACTAGACGTTTCAGGTTTATGTCCTCCTTCGTGTTATTATCATTTTTGGAACGAACAGCCTAACACCTCCATCATAAAGAACTTTGATTTAAAAGAAGACACGTGCGTATATTCATTGAGATGGTGTACGCTTCTAAGAGGGGCCTTGACGTAACTGGTAAAGTTATTATCGTGTGACCTGAAGGTTACGAGTTCTAGCCGTGGAAACAACCTCTTCTAGAAATGCAGGGTAAGATTGCGTACAATTGACCCTTGTGATCTGGCCTTTCTCCAGACCTCGCATATAACGCGAGCTTAGTGCACCAGAAGTCTAAGTAACACATAATTTAATGGTTACTTCAACCTTACAAAAACAATTAACTTTACTTCATAGGAGAGGAGTTAACTCAATTAATAATACAGTCATGATGGAGCTATACAAAGGAAGAACAATTCCATCAAGAAAAATAAAGGCAGTTTTACCTTAAATATCTCGAACCAAAACATAAAATTTCTTTAGGCAAAAACTTGTTCAAACTGTAACCAAACTAATGCTGCTGTTCTTTCCCTAACATTTCCATACTTTTTTTCTAAATTTGATCTCCTCTATAACTAGAGGGATGAGAAAATTGGGACACCTGGCAAAGTAGCTCCAGCATCTACTATGAACATGTTACCTGAAACATATTCTGAGGAATCGTGGATTAAATAACGTACTACTGAAGTCAAAGCGGGATTTGATGTTCCATGCGTTCTCAAGGGAATGGTTCTCAATTCAATATTTTGAAGCCAGTCCTTTTGTATGAGGCCCTCTGTTATCTCAGATTTGAAAAGTCCCGGTGATATCGAGTTCACTCTGATCTTGTATGGTCCCAATTCGAGGGCCATCACCTGTTACATTTGAAGAATACAAAGACCAATGAGGTTGTAAATCACAAAGAGAAGAAAAACATACAAAAGTATTATCAGCGTGCAGTGCATTTGTATACACTTGACCTGCAACAGACTGCAGGCAGGAAATTTTAAGAAAAGTTGAAATGGATGAGACCTAATGAGAAGGCATCTCGTTGACGAGCTTAATGCCTCCACATTTACCATGATTTAGATCCACATTTCGGGCTCCATCATATGTTCACCAGAGAGTTGTGTGGCGACTAACTCAGAGTCACTCTTCCTTAATGCTGCTGCACTACATATATTCTCAATATGTCGATCCATTTTGCACATCAGATATGTGTGTGTATATTCATATATTTCCAGCACATTTAAATGTATTCTAGAAGTGTATATATGAATCGATCTTTCTTCTTTCCCCTCTTTATTCACAGAGCTACCAAAGTCAGAAACATGACATATCAAGTATGTAATTTGTGTGATTCAAGCTCGCAAAAGAGTCTGATACTCTGATTAGCTTAGAAAAGCCATGTATGCTCATCTTCATATAATTGCATACAATGTCAATGACGCTAGCTTAAATTTTAAATCACAAGAAGATCACACAGTAAAAGAGAAACAAGACACTACCTTTGTAATGCTGTTGAGAGCTTCCTTTGAAGACGCATAAGCAAGACCGCCTGGTAATTGCCCACGATTAAGACCAGCAATAGAAGAGATATTAATAACAGAGCCTCCTTGATTAGCAGCGCGCATATGTATACAAACATATTTGGTCACCAACCATGCCCCTCTTAGGTTCGTTTTGTAGGTATTCTCCCATTCCTCCTCCGACAAATCCAGTGGAGAGTGCACCCTGCCTATAAGATACAACGGACAGATTAGACGTTGCACAAAGCCAATTATGAGACATTATGTGGAAAACTTATAAGGTATTCCGAGTAAAATATTGATCAAGAGGAAGAATCTCAGAAGGAGATAAAAGGAAAAGAAATGACATAGAAATTTCTATATACAAGCTATTCTATTTTCATCAATTTCACCTTAGCTTTTGTTTTGATTACAGAAACCACATGTATTTGTCCCGAATTTCTTTGTCGATTTTGGTCAAAGTACCCAAAATCAGTTGACCAAATCCGGTACGGATCCCACACCCACGTCGTGCCGACACGGGGTACGGAACCGAAAGTGAAGAGTCCGAGCAAATTAGTGAAGAAGGAAGAATTTCTTAAATTAATAGTATTAAATTGGCTTTCTGATAGAGGCTGATAGCAACTCGAAATAATTAATCATGGAGAAAGTTCATATAAACTTAGGAATGCTAGTACATCACCTTTTTTTTTCCATTTTTCTGTTCTATGTAACTTTTCACCTCGGCAATAAATAGTAAGCTCCACCAAAAGATTGCAAATTGGTTTATTTTTTATATTATCTTTTGCTCGATTATGTCTCATCTATGACCCATTTAAATAATTTGTGAAAATATTGGAAATATTTTTAAATTATTTTAAATTCTTGCAAATCGTTTTTTTAAGTATTTTTCTTTTTCCAAGAAGTTTATGTACAAAGTTTTTTTAAAAAATGGAACTACTTTTTTGAAGAAGTGGTTTGAAGGTGTTTTTCGAATGAAAAATAATCTTCCACAAACTATTCCTTCATAAAGAAAAAAAAAACATTTTTTGCCCATATGACTCCTTAATACTCCCTTCGTTCACTTTTACTTGTCACTGTTTTGCTTTTCGAGATCAATTTGACTAAACTTCAAAGTTAAACTGAAGTAGATTAATTTAATATTTAAAATTTAGATGGTCGAAAACTAGACGAAAAAATGCTATAAGTTGTAATCTTTCTCATATTAATATGATGAAAAAATACATCTTAAATTGGTGATCAAAGTTCATACAGTTTGACCTTAAAAGTGAAATAAGTGAATGGAGGGAGTAATGGACTTTTAATTCAACTAAAATTTGTGCGAGGAGTTGAACTTCTAAGATACTCCTTCCGTCCCAATTTATAGTGCTGAAATTTCAAGAGTAAATCTAGTTTTTCTTTGACAGAAATGTTTTACATGACTTAAAAATATTATGAATTTGTTTTTCAAATATATAAATTTTATTTCAAAAAAATAAAACTTGTAAGTTAAGTCCGAATTCACACTCAAAATTCAAAAGATTGAATCTCGAAATTCTAATCGTGTCACATTAATTGACACAGAGGGGTATAAGTACACTTATTAGCAAGTTTCACACTCAAAACTACGATTCTGTATCACCATATATGTATTAAAACACATCTCGATAGCGTAAAATGCCGAAGGAATTCGAAAAATTATCAACGAATCTCACCTCGAATACCAGCGTTATTCACCAAACCATCGATACGTCCAAAAGCATCCCAAGCTTTCTGTACGGCAGCTTCAATGGCAGGTCCATTGGCGCTAACATCAAGCTCAATCGCTACAGCTCGAAGTTCTTCACTCGATCCGATTCCGTTGATCTCATCACACAGAGATTTCAATCGATCGATACGGCGAGCGGCGGCGATGATTCTACAACCAGCTTTTGATAAATCGAAGCAGAAATCACGGCCGATTCCCGATGAAGCTCCGGTGACCATCACAACTTTTCCGGCGAGTTCTCGCCATGGCTCCAGCTGGCACACCGATTTAGCATGATTCTCCATTGTTATGGAAATAGCTGAATTGTGAGTTTATTACTTGGATTACTAGTATAAATAGACAAGTGTGTGAAATGTGAATATGGTATACTACATTGAATATAGTTGTTAGAAAAATTAATTGACGATATTACCCCCTTAGATATTATTTGAGTGGCGGGATAAGAATAAAATATATGTATATTTAATTATGAATATATAGCTTACCGAGGACACAATCTTAAATAGGAAGATGTGGAGGACACATATTAAAGTAGAAAGTTAGTAGGTAGTAGTACATCTATGCTAGTAGGTAGGAGTGTTTTGTTTTGTTGTCCTTAGCGATAGTCGTAGTGCTACGCTTGTAGTTTCGGTAGATCGATTGTAGTATTATTTTGTGGCAGTATTGTTCTATTACTATCCATTATTTTATTATTACCTATTATCTCGTGTACTTCTATTACGTCTTTTTTATGAACTGTTTTTACCTTGAGCCGAGTGTTTATCGAAAACAGCATCTCTACCTCACCTCTGAGGTATTTAGAAGAGATGCGGAAACATATTGGTTGCCGATCAAGACGGGCATAAGCTTGCTTCTTCACAAGAAGGTGAGGACTGCGTACACTCTACCTTTCCTAGACCCCACTTTATGAAAATACACCGGATATGTTATTATTTGTTATTTAATTATGAATATTAATTATTTTCACGATAATTTAGTACTAAAACTATGGAATTAGGATGAATAACTAATTTCTTAGAATATTTTTATTTATCTCGTATTGATAATCACACCACCCCATATTTATACCTACCTAGACAGTTTAAGAATTAATAAATTAAATTAAAACTATGTATTATTTGATTATAATTAAACATTAAAAAATAAGGTAACTTACGTAAAACACACATCTTTGTGAGCTAATTACTTTTTTTCCACTTCAATCCCGCTCGGATACATCCCTCACCTCGGGATACATCGCCTCACCTCGGGATACATCCCCAAACTACTCGGATACGTCAAAATCCCATTGGATACATCCCAAAACCACTCAGATACATCGGCATTTTTTGATTTTACCTTTGATACATCGGGTGGGATGTATCCGAGGTGAGACGATGTATCACGACCTGAGGCGATGTATCCGAGTGATTTATGTGATATATTAAGTAATTAAAATAAAGTAGTGAAAAAGTTAATAAATATGACAAGGTGGTATGTCTCTTTAGATAGTTTAACCTAAAAAATATGTGGTCTTAACGAGTAACGACCTATACTTGACTAAAGAATTATTTCCGGTTTTCTCATTTAACGACCTATACTTGACTAAATAATTATTTATGTTGACCATTCTTATAGTATAACATTAAATAATAATATAACTAATGTGGTCAAAGTGTGTTAAATTATTTTAATAAAAAATACTTCTTTTTCTTCAATTTATTTATCTAAATATGTAAAATATATTAGTAACCTATTATTTAATTTCATGATCTTAAACATACCGCGTGAAAATTTGAAATTAATTTTTTTTTTTTTTAAAACAATTTTTTTGTACACGGATTAAAAAAGTCAAGACAAACAATTTGAAATTATTAAAATTAAAAATAATATAAATGATACGCTAATAATAATAATAATAAAAAAAAGAAAATTCAATTTCCTTGTAACTACTTCCTCCCCTTCTCTGTTCTTTCATTTTCCTTTCTTCCCCTCTCCCAATTTCCCCAACTTTTCTTCTTTTTTTCCTTTCCCTTTATGTCCCCACCCCCACCCACCCACCCACCCCAAACATATAAAATATGAAAAGAATAATCTCACGAAATTCACTCTTAAAGAGGTATATATAAAATTAATCCATGTTTAATTAGCACATCAAGATCTTTTATTGATATGGATCCTTTATAGGCAATTTAATATTTGGATAGATCTAAACATTTTTATCATCTTGCGCATTCGAATACTCTTTTGGAAACTACATCTCTATATTCACAAAATAGAATAAAATTGTGTACACATCGCTCTCTTTAGACTCCATTTGTAAAATTACATTAATATGTTATTGTTGTTGTATTCGAATTCTCTTCTACAGCTGAAATTTCCAACATATGACTAGTGCAAACATCGTCCATCAAGAATTAAAAATACCAGGAGAATCTTAATAGCTCAGTTGGTTGACTACCTAAACTTTTATTTTGTTGGTGAAAGTTCGATTTCCCACCTTGTAATCCCCTCCCCCATTTTCCCTTTCCCTACCCCCAATGTAATAATACTTTTTTTTTAAAAAAAAGGCTATACAAAGGAAGAACAGTTCCATGGAAAAAAAAGACATTCTTTACCTTGAACATGTCAAAAACTCAAACCAAAACATAAAATTTCTTTAGGCAAGAACTTAATTCAAACTGTAATTAACCAAATTCAAGGTGTTATTTCCTTCACAAATTTAACAACAGATAAATTGTTGGAAGCACTGTGTTCTTTCCCTAACATTTATATACCTATACACAAACTGAACCAATTAAATTTCCTCAATAACTAGAGGGATGAAAAAATTGGGACCCCTGGTAAAGTAGCTCCAGCATCTACTATGAAAATGTTGCCTGAAACATATTCCGAGGAATCATGGATCAAATAACGTACTACTGAAGTCAAAGCAGGATTTGCTGTTCCATGCGTTCTCAAGGGAATGGTTTTCAGTGCAACATTTTGAAACCAGTCCTTTTGTATGAGGCGCTCTGTTATCTCAGATTTGAAAACTCCCGGTGATATTGAGTTAACTCGGATCTTGTATGGTCCCAATTCGAGGGCCATCACCTGTTACATTTGAAGAATACAAAGATTAATGAGGTTGTAAATCAGACGAGAAGAAAAACATACAAAGGTCTTACTAGTGTGCATTCCTATATACTTGACCTGCAACAGACTGCAGGAAGGAAATTTTAAGAAAAGTTGAATGACTTTAGAGTACATTTCGGAAAGGTAGACCATCTTACTTATGTTGTCTACCACTAACCACCATTAAGTAAAAGTGACAATGCCACGAGTAATATCTATGAAGCATAAGCTACAAAAGGACGAGGCATCACATATATTACGTTTAAAAATGGTTCTGAAAACTTTCATGTGAAAGAAATAGAATGTTATCTGCTTAGATTTCTCATTGATGAGCTTAATACCTCTACACCAGAGAGTTGTGAGGAAACTATCCTAGACCACTCTCCCTTAGAACTATTGCACTAAATATAATCTCAATATGTTGAACCATTTTGTAATCAAATATGTGAATTTACATTCATATGTTTCCAGCGCATTTAAACGCATTCTCTAAGGTTATATATATGAATTTATCTTCCTTCTTTACCATCTATGTTGTTCAAGGAGCTACCAAAGTCAGAAACATGACATATCTAGTATGGAATTTGTGTGCTTCAAGCTGACAAAAGAGACTGATTGACTTAGAAAAGTTATTTATGCTTGTCTTCATATAATTTCATGCAAATTCAATGAAGCTAGCTTAACTTTTTAAATCCCAGAGGAGCACATAGTATAGAAAAACCAAGACACTACCTTTGTCATGCTGTTGAGAGCTTCCTTTGAAGACGCATAAGCAAGACTGCCTGGTAATTTCCCACGATTAAGACCAGAGGTAGAAGAGATATTAATAACAGATCCTCCTTGATTAGCAGCGTGCATATGTGTACAAACATATTTGGTCACTAACCATGTCCCTCTTAGGTTCGTTTTGTAGATCTTCTCCCATTCCTCCTCTGACAAATTCAGTGGAGAGTGCAAGCTGCCTATAAGAAACCACAGAGAGATTAGTCGTCACACAAAGCCAATTACTAAGAGGTAAGAAAGGTGATAGCTCCAAGAGCAAGGATGATGCTATAAAAGTTCTTAGACCATCGTCAAGGTCACAAGCTAAGGAGTTGTAAGCCAAGGTTGTTGGGCTTCAATTGGAAATCAAAAACATGTTTATCATGGAAGAAGAGCCCAAGAAGGAGTCCAAAATTTGTGGAGAAGAATGTGCTAAGTGTTACACATATTATATGGCTCAAGTCCAAATCCGAGAAGAGGAAGATTGGGGCCCACAAGGAGTCCCAAAGAGCTGAAAATCAAGCCTGCAAAGGGGCTGAAATTCTGCCCAAAATAAGGGCTGAATTCACGCCAAATTGGATGCGAAGTTAGGCATGTGTTTTGGTTAGAATTTGGCCAACTCTTCCTTGTTTTGTTAGGAAAGAGTTTGGTATTATTTTTACATGCTTTCCTCGTTTAAAGTTTCCAAGTTAGGCTTTACTATTTTTTTTGTAACAACTGTAAGTATTACCATAACAACCAATGAAACAGTACAAACAAAGAGCACCTACTTCCGGAAACAGAAGTTGGGCCTCCAACAAAGCAAAATAGCTAAATACAAAGTGTTGAACTGAACTCCTACATCTATGTGCCTTTTTGGATGTTCAAAGTACATGGAATCTTTCCACAATTTCCTTTCTAATCTGTATAACTACAATAATGGCCTTTTATCTTAACTAAAATTTGAGCAAGGAATTGAACTTTTATGGTGTAGAACTACTTTTTTGGAGAAGTAGTTTGAGAGTGTTTTCCAAGAAAAATTCTTCTTCCACAAACTCCCACAGGTAAGGTCTGGTGAGGGTAGAGTCTAAGCAGATTATACCCCTGCCTCATGGATTGTTTCCGAAAGATATTCGGCTCAAGTAGCACATAATAAAGCAGTTTGAAAAGGAAAATACCGAAGTAAATAAGATATAGCAAATAATAGGGAAAACTTTACATAGCATTCAGAAAAAAGAATAATAACAACAACAAAATGATGCGATAATCGAAGCACAAGAAACAACATGTAGTAACAAAAGTCAACAAAAATCAAAGGACAAGAAACTACTAGAATAGTGCCAATACTACTAGTAAGAAAGGAGAAACATATACGGTGCACCAAATTACCACCAAGCCTACCCCCAGAAAATCGAGACAACTCTCAACTACCTACTAACCTTTTATCCTAACCCGTACCTTCATGACCTTCTATCTAAGGTCATGTCTTCGGTAATCTGAAATGCGTCATATCTTGTCAAATCACCTCTACTCAATACTTCGGCGTACCTCTACCTCTCCTTAAACCCACAACCGCCAACCTCTCACACCTCCTTACTAGGACATCTACACAATCTCCTCTTCTTCCACAAACTATTCCTTCAAAAAAAAAGCCTTTTGTCCATATGACTCCTTAATAATGGCCTTTTAATTTAGCTAAAATTTGTGCAAAGAATTGATCTTTTATGGTATAAATAATCTTTCTACCGTTAATCAACAGTTCAACATACAACTTTTGACGAGTAATACTCAATTGCCATATCCATTGTTTCCCAACATTATGCATCAAAAGATTCAAAACTACACTGAACCAAATCCGAAAATTATCAAAATCACCTCTAACACCGGCGACTGAATACCAATTGTAAAATTGTTCTAATACATCCTCCGTTTCTAAATAAGTGATCATTTTGCCTTTTAATTTTATTTTTAACTAAGTGATCATTTAGGCTTTCAAGAATAAATTGATCATATTCTTCCAAATTTGCCGTTGTTTATAAAACCAAAATCCATTCATTAGAAAAGATCACATTTAATATATCGTAAAATTTAATTAGGGGTAAGATAGTAAAAACACATTTTGTTTTCTACGAATGAGCAAGAGTGTGCTCAACCTGATATGATGACTTGTTTAGGAACGGAGGGAGTATCATGCAGATCAAAAATTCAAAACGACACCGTAAAATACAGAAGAAAAATTCGACAATTTACCAATCTCACCTCGAATACCGGCGTTATTTACCAAAACATCAATATGTCCAAAGGCGTCCCAAGCTTTCTGTACGGCGGCTTCAATGGCAGGTCCATTCGAGCTAACGTCAAGCTCAATAGCTACAGCTCGTAGTTCGTTACTCGAATTCGTCGATTCGTTGGAGGAATTCGAGGTGATTCCGTTGATCTCATCACATAGAAATTTCAATCGATCGATACGGCGAGCGGCGGCGATGATTCTACAACCAGCTTTTGATAAATCGAGGCAGAATTCACGGCCGATTCCCGACGAAGCTCCGGTGACCATCACCACTTTTCCGGCGAGTTCTCGCCATGGCTCCAGCTGGCGACCTACTTCAGCATGGTTCTCCATTAAAAAGGAAAATCGCTATGGAAATAGTGAGTAGTGACTAGTGAGTAATTAGCTGTGTTTGGAATATGTTGTTTGATGCAGGGCTGTTCACGGTTTGGTACCAACCTAAACATTAAAAAAATCGACATTTGATTTGATTTGGTTTTAAATTTTAAAAATTGATATTATTTGATTTGATTTTGATTTTACTAAAAAATAACCAATCCGACCAATAAATTATATACAAATTTTATAATTATTTATATATTATTCATAAGTAAAATATAAATATTTTGTTATATTTGACTTGTGTTGTATTCTGGACCGTGTAGTTACTCCAAATTAGTTTATTTAATATGTACCCTCTCCGTCTCAATTTATATGAATTAGTTTGACTCGACATAAAATTTAAGAACGAAAAAAAGATTTTTGAAATGTATGGTCTAAAATAAGTCATAATATTTGTGTGGTTGTAAATCATTTCATTAAGGGAAAAATAAGCATTTTAAAATAAAATTGTTACTAAATATAGAAATGGGTCATTCTTTTTGAGATTGACTAAAAAGGAAAATGAGTCATATAAATTGAAATAGAGAGAGTATTTTTTTTTCTTTTTAATGGACAAAGTTAGTACTTTGGAAGCTTTGCTTGATTTGTTATTTAAAATTTCAACAACTTGCAAGTTTTCTTACAAGCATTTTTCAACAATTGTTTTTCTGGTAGTTGCTTTCCCACATAACACATTCACTTGTGATTTTTATTCTATAGGCGGTAGTACTAATACTTATTATTTTGATATTTAGTTTACAAATTCAAGAGAAAAAACTGTTGTTTGGAATGCCAAAAAAGATAGATTTGTTAAATACATTTGTTTAGTTGACGTTATTAGGACTTACCTTTTGGCCATCATCATTTCCTAACTATTATTAATTTATCATTAACTAGTCATAAATCAAATAAATTGAACCAAATCGAACCAAACCGGCGGTTATTTATTTTTTTGATTTGATTTGATTTTAGAATTTTAAAAATCAACTAAATTGATTTGGTTATCGTTTTAATTAATAACCGACCTAAACCGACCTGTGAACACCCCTAATTTGATGTATGATTGGACTATGTCAGCTATTATATACTTTGTAATTATAAATATTTATTTATAAAAAAAGATGACATATAATTTTTAATGCGGCACTTTATGATATTTCGATATCTTGAACAGGGAGAAGACAGCAGCCAACAAATATCACACTTAACACTTCGGCAATGCAATTTGAAGCAAATTTAATAACAAAAATTATTACTGTACTAATTAATATTACTAAATATTAATATTAAAATGCTAATCCAACATATTTTCTGTACAAATTAGTTAATGTTTATTGCTTCTAAGAATAATTATTACTATGAGCAAAACATTAAAAATATACTCAATTATATATTTATGTTCTAAAATAACTATAAGTTTGGTCATTTATTTTTAATAAAAACAATGATTAAAGTAATCAAAAAAAGTATCGAAACTAATACATATATTATTTTATTTGATACTTCCTCTACCAAAAGACCCTCAATCGTACTATTTTTAACAATATATAATACATAGATTAATACTTTAACTTTATTTTAACTAACAATTAAATATATTAATATTGCGATGCATATTTAGACACATTTAACTCATTTTAACTGTGACAATTAAATACTCAAACAAACAAAATAAGCATCTAAATACCTCTAATTAACGTGACACATCAACATCAAATGTCTACCAGACATAATAAAGATAAATTGCATTTCCAAAATTAAAGTACTTCTTCCGTCTTAATTTATGTGACACTCTTTAAATTTTGAGATTCAAACAAGTCTTTTTTTTATTGTAATTTTTTCATATATCTTTTAAATATCTTAAATTATCAATTATTGTAACTTAGAGCCTGTTCAAATTGATTTTTGGCTTTTGATTTATTTTTACTATTCTAGCTTGAAACTAAGTGCTTATAAACACCTTTTTAATTTACCTAAATATTACAAAAGTACTTAAAAGCTATTTTAGCCAATCTAAATAGGCTCTTAAAAATACTCTTTACATAATTTTTAAATGTGTAAATTTTATTTTAAAAAACTTAAAAATTTCATACTTAAATTCAAGATCAAAATTAAATTGTTTAACTTAAAATTAGAATAATGCTCCATAAATTGGAAGAGAGCAAGTATTTAATTATCAATTAAAGTTAAGCTAAAGTGTCCGTCTATGTATTACTGTATATCATTTTCAAAATGAAAAGAAACCCAAAGAAGGACAAGATTGAAATTCCAAATTGTATAAAATTCTATTGAGTATCTTGAAGGTTCTCCGTCTCATTCAGAATTTAGTAGAGTAATAATCCAAAATTTACAAACATGGTTGGTGCAAAAAAATAATTTGAAGAGTCTATCAGACAGCCATTAGACTAATGACCATGAATCATCCACCAGACTTAGTTTCCTGTCTCCTTAGAAATCAAGGATACAGTGGTACGAGCCTATAGAACAGATCCTGTTCAAGTAAGGTCGTGTACATTCATCTCACTTTCATCACTTAAGTACCATTCGCCAACTCACTGTTTTGCCGATGTGGGACACGTAACGATCATCAATGGGATTATTGAAGTTTTCAGAAATTACCCAAAGATGGGAAAGAGAAGAAATTTAGTGTTAAATGGGTTATCTCAATTGTGTTAAGTTGTAAGAGTTAGCTTTGAAAGTTGTTCTTTTTATGTTCTTTAAGTTGAAGTTGGGAGAAGGATTGTCCAAGCCTTATAAGAAGCTCAAGATTCCATTCATTCACCAACGTGGGACATTCCATTCCTCAGAAGGTATTGGGGGAGGGGTAAAATAGGGTTAGGGTGGTGAGGTGGTGTGCCACGTGGCATCCACCTCACCCAAGTGTTAGACCAGGTATGTAATAGTTGGGTCCTTGCCATGGTGGACTTCCGTTAGAAATAGGGGTATGTGTGATAAGTATGGTAACGATAGTAGTAATTTTGTTCGCAAAGTATAACGGAGGTTAAATGTAAACAATGTTTGAAAGTAGAGGTAAATCTAGATTATTTTAACTACATTACCAAAAACTAAGATAAGTGAGTTCATTTCAAATGTACTACACTCACGAAATGCCTAGATATGACTAACAATCTAATATAGCTATATTTTAACTCCGGACTTAATGTTGTTTTGGTCTCAATGATAACTCATGTCTATGATTTTGTATGCGTCCATCCTTATTGAGAAAGAAGAGTAAGACACTTATTTTCCTTGTATCCCTAAGATGAAAAATTATTCCTCCTTTTAGCATTCAATGGCTTACTCTACAGTTTTATATTCATCCTTGTTATACATCCTCTTGTCATGTTATTGCACATGAGAACGATGAATTCATTAAATATAATATATATGTATCATGTGGTTCATATATATAGAACTCTTAATGTTGCAAATCACATGAAACTCTTAATGTTTATGCCTCTTTAAATGAACCTTACAATTATCATCAACAGGTGCCATTTTGCTGTTTCTTCGTTTAGCAGTTGTATATGTTACTGATTACTTGGAGAACTTAGTTGCTGCGTTTTTGGCTTTTGCCAAAACCATTCAGTTAGTTAAGCAGAGAGGTGTTTTTTATCCAAACAGAAAGCTAAAGAGAGAAGCGCCATTTTGAGTACTTCTCCCACATCTGCATCTAAGAGAAAAGTGGAGCAAAAGCAGTAGTACTAATAATGGGCTGAGCTGATCGGCCAACATACTTACCTGGACGGGGTCAATGGGCGATCAATAAGACCCATGGCCTAGGCTTGTGACTTCCATTGCACTTTGGAGGGGTGCCTGCCTAAGGTCGGCCCAAGTGGTCGAGCCTACGTCATAATTTGTGGCAGCGGGGGCCTGCGTTCGCGCGGCCCCTACCCAAATCTAAACTACAAATTGTTTTGTCCATCAAGAATTTAATGAGATAAATGCAACTCTGTATATACACAATTCTCAGCAGTAGCTGCTACTAGTTGAGAGTTGGCAAAGTGGCATTGGCATTAAGTGACAACGGCCTGCTTTGGTTGAGCGTATGCAAAACTTCCTACAAACACCATAAAAAACAATGGAGTTCATTCTTTGCACAAAGAAACCTAATAACCAAAACACCAAGAAGAGTTTACAGATTAAATGGGTGCCACCATGGTAGAACTTGAGGCACTAAGCAAAGGCTTGCAGATCGCCATTTCTCTCAACCTTTACCCCATAGAAGTGGAATCTGATTCCATTGAAATACTAGAATTACTGCAACATAATCAATCTACTTACGAAGCAATTGTTAATTTTTGCAGGTCACAATTGAAGAAGATTCAGAATCCACTGATCGGACATAGCTTCAGTATAAGAGTGGTATATATCCTGTTTATTGGGTGGTTGTGGAAGAAGAAATGGAAGTAAAAGAAAAGGTATTGGCGTCCACCTTACCCAAATGTTAAGCCAGATATGATTTTAATAGTTGGGTCCTTGCCATGATGGACTTCCGTTAGAAATAGTGGTATCTGTGATATGTATGGTAATGACAGGTATTTTTGTTCGCGAAGTATAACGAAGGTTAAATGTAAACAATATTTGAAAGTAGGGGCAAATCTTGATTTTTTTGACTACATTACCAAAAACTAAGATAAGTTAATTCATTTAAAATGTACTGCACTCTCAGATAATAAGTCTTTAGCTTCAAAGACCAAATACTTGTCCTGAAAATACAAACCAGCTTCACTATTACATTGGGGTCTTCTAGGTTATTGATCTTATGGATAGCGAAGAACAGCAGTATTTCTTTATCAGATGAGCAAAGGCCCTTTTAAAAAAGTTTTGATTATGACTGCAGTTCATATAGATGTTTATTTTGAGCATCTGGATGTATGTTTGCATAAACTATAAGAACATGCTATGAGGGTTATTAGTGATTTTGAGCTAAGGCACATGGATAAGTTTGTTTCAACTGCTCTCCAGATAGAGCTGTTTCTGAACTTTATTTTGATGCTTCTTGTATATATTTTGTTCTTTGTTGGATTCTGAAAATGGGAAACAGAAGAAATTTGGTGTTAATTGGTTGTCCCATGAAGTGGGAAGAGTTAGTTATGAAAGTTGTTTTTCATGTTTTATTAATATGCAATTTTTTTCTTTTTATGTTCTTTCAGCTAAATGATGAGATGAAGAAAACGGATGAGCAGCTAAAAAAAACAATGACAGAATTAAGCTCTTATTGAAAGCAAGGTACTTACTCGTCTAGCTACTGTTACCACTCATTGTAGTATCTTTCACATTTTTTTTACTAATAGTTATCTCCAGTGACAAGAAAATTCCTGTAACCGGGCATGTATATTCTTGTCATTAAATTTAAAGATGTGTGAAACTGTGAATTAACTTCATTTCCGAGTTGTATATGTTTCTGATTACTTGGAGAACTTAGTTGCTGTGTTTTTGGCTTTTGCCAAAACCATTCAGTAAGTTAAGCAGAGAGGTGGTTTTTATCCAAACAGAAAGCTAAAGAGAGTAATACCATTTTGAGTAATTCTCCCACATCTTCATCTAAGAGAAAAGTGGAGCAAAAGCAGTAGTACTAATAATGGGCTGAGCTGAATGGCCAACATACTTACCTGGACGGGGTCAATGGGCGATCAATAAGACCCATGGCCTAGGCTTGTGACCTCCATTGCACTTTGGAGGGGTGCCTGCCTAAGGTCGGCCCAAGTGGTCGAGCCTACGTCATAATTTGTGACAGCGGGGGCCTGCGTTCGCGCGGCCCCTACCCAAACCTATGCCCAAAATTTTCTTGTCTTTAAGGAATTAATTAGTGAAAAGAAACTCTGGCTACACAATTCACAGCAGTAGCTTGCTATTTGTCGAGAGTTCGTGCTGCATAATTTTAAGTTTGGCTAAAGGTCTTTTGTCTAAAAATTAATGCCTGTTTGAAAGATTAGTTAGCTGCTAAGCCTTACTAGTCTAGGCAGAACAACTGGCAAAGTGGCATTGGCATGCAAAACTAAGATCTGTTAGCTAATAGTCCTTCCGTTTGTAACATCAACGGAGTCCTGTTAGCTGCTACTGTATACAATTTCATGTAAGTGTCTAAACTCTTATTCAACGGAGAGAATAAGATTCTGAAACAAAATCAACCTGAGAAAAGGCTGAAGAGGTTGAAAACAAACACGGCCTGTGAGCTTGAGGAAGCTGCAGCCGACCTCAGCTTCAAAGATCAAATGTTTGTCCTGAAAATACGTTGGGGTCTTCTTGGTTACTGATCTTATGGTTAGTGAAGAACAGCAGTGATCAAATGTGCAAAGGCCCTTTTAAAAAAAGTTTTGATTATGACTGCAGTTCATATAATTTTTATTTCGAGCGCCTGGATGTATGAGTAAACTATAAGAACGTGCAGTGAGGGTTATTTGTGATTTTGAGCTAAGGCACAGGGATAAATTTATTTCAACTGTTCTGCAGATAACTGCTGTTACTGAACTTGATTTTGATGCTTCTTGTATATATTTTGTTCTTTGTTGGATTCTGAATATGAGCTTGCGTATTACAGTGTTTGACGTCATTATAAATCACCGTTGCCTCACGGAACTCGGCCTTTGTCATTTCTTCTGTTGTTTACCGGACTTAATGTTGTTTTGGTCTCGACGATAACTCCTGTCTATGATTTTGTATGCTTCCATCCTTATTGGGAAAGAAGAGTAAGACACTTATTCTTCCTTTCAGTGTTCAATGGCTTACTCTACAGCTTTATGTTCATCCTTGTTTATACATCCTCTTGCCATGTTATTGTGCATAAGAACAATGAATTCATCAAATATAATATTTGTATCATGTTGTTCATATATATAGAACTCTTAATGTTGCAATATCGTGAAACTCCTAATGTTTATGCCTCTGTAAATGAACCTTACAATTATCATCAACAGGTGCCATTTTTCTGGTTCTTCGTGTAGCGAGTTGTATATGTTACTGATTACTCGGAAAACTTAGTTGCTGTGTTTTTGCCAAAACCATGTGATTTCTCAATGTTTAAATCGACAAAATTCAAGGATTATATGTGAGTCTCTCTTTCCATGCATAATTTTCATCTGTAATTGTTTTAGTTGTCGAATGCATTCTTTAAACTTAAGATACATTTCATACTTCTTCTTGTATTCAAAGAGAATTACTCAAAATGGCTCCGTTAATTTTCTTTTTCTATTTCCAAAAAGAAAACTAAAAGAGAGTAATGCCATTTTGTGTAATTCTCCCACATTGGCATCTAAGAGAAAAGTGGAGCAAAAGCAGTAGTACTAATAACGGGCTGAGCTGATTGGCCAACATACTTACCTGGACGGGGTCAATGGGCGATCAATAAGACCCATGGCCTAGGCTTGTGACCTCCATTGCACTTTGGAGGGGTGCCTGCCTAAGGTCGGCCCAAGTGGTCGAGCCTATGTCATAATTTGTGGCAGCGGGGGCCTGCGTTCGCGCGGTCCCTACCCAAATCTAAACTCAAAATTTTCTTGTCCGTTACGGAATGGATGAGAGGAAAGCATCTCTGCCGAGATGCCCTTTCAAGACTTTTGATCATGACTGCAGTTGTTATGGATTACCTTTTCCTTTTTAGTAGATTACTCATTTTGAGCATTTGGATGTGGGTTTAACGGGCAATGAGGGTCATTTCAGGGATGTAATTATTTGCATGATGTGCTTTTGAGCTAAGACATAGGGATAAATTTGTTTCAATTGTTCTTCAGATAGCTGCAGTTTTTGAACTTGAGTTTAATGCATCTTGTATATAATTTCATGATTGATTTCTGAACATGAGCTTGTGTTTGAAGTCATTATACAATCACTAATGCCTCACAAGACTCGGCGTATGACAGCTCTTCTGCTGTTTACCGGACTTGAATGTTGTTTTGGTCTCAACAATAACTCCTGTCTGTGATTTTGCATGCTTCCATCCCTACTTGGAGAGAAGAGTAAGAGGAAGTTGAAGACATAACGGGCTTCTGATTTTATCGCGTACACGAGTTTCTGCCGTTTCCTTGGTAAATATAATCAAGCTAAGCACAGGTACACACATGGAAGGAAAAGGAAGAGAATGATGACATTAGATGTCTCTTATTAGCTGATATTTTCTTTTCATAGAGACTTCTGTTAGTGAGATTGTTTGAGGAACCTTTGTTGTTAATTATCTCTACTTGGTGATTTTTGCTGTCAAACACTGTGGCCTGTGGGCATTTGCTATGTTGCTCGGACTCTTCAAAAACGTTGACGAGTGCATGTCGGATCCTTCAAAAATACACTATTTTCGAAGGATCCGACACGGATGCGGTAACATTTTTGGAGAGTCCGAGCAACTGTTAGGAGGTGAAAAGCATAGACTTTGCCTAAACACAATACACAATAAGCATAATTCCAAAGTCGGTAGACGACAACCCTTTATCCTTTTGTCACGTGCTTTCATACTCAACGTGTTTGAAGTCATTATAAATCACCAATGCCTCGCATAACTCAGCCTTTGTCAGCTCTTCTGTTGTTTGCAGGACATAATGCTGTTTTGGTCTCGACAATAACTCCTGTCTATGATTCTGTATGCTTCCAAGTTCCATCCTTGTAGGGAAAGAAGAGTAAGACACTTATTTTACTTGTGTCCCTCCCTATACAGCATTGAATGGCTTACTCTACAGCTTTTACGTTCAGCCTTGTTTATACATCCTCTGGTCATGTTATTGTGCTTGAGAACGACGAATTCATTAGATATAATATTTATATGTGGTTCATTCATATATATAGAACTCTTAATGTTGCAAATCACATGAAACTCTTGTTAATGTTTATGCCTCTTTAAATGAACCTTACAATTATCATCAACAGGTGCCATTTTACTGTTTTTTCATTTAGCGAGTTGTATATGTTACTGATTACCTGGAGAACTTAGTTGTTGTGTTTTTGGCTTTTCGCAAAACCATTCATTAAGTTAAGCAGAGAACGTTGGTTTTATCCACACAGAAAGCTAAAGAGAGTAATCCATTTTGAGTAATTCTCCCACATTGTCATCTAAGAGAAAAGTGGACCAAAAGCAGTAGTATTAATAATGGGCTGAGCTAACTAGTTAACATACTTACCTGGACGGGGTCAATGGGCGATCAATAAGAGTCATGGCCTAGGCTTGTGACTTCCATTGCACTTTGGAGGGGTGCTTGCCTAAGGTCGGCCCAAGTGGTCGAGCCTACGTCATACTACGTCATAATTTGTGGCAAAGGGGGCCTGCGTTCGCGCGGCCCCTACCCAAATCTAAGTCCAAAATTTCATGTCCATTAGGGAATTAATAAGAGAAAAGCAACTCTGGCTGCTCTGCACAATTTTAAGTTTTGCAAAGGTTATTTGTTTAATGAAATTACTTTACTATTAAAATGGCATTTGACAAGGCCTACTTTGGTTGGCAATAAATGAGACCACTAAGATCTGCTGAAACAGATAGGAGGTATGGCAGGTTTGCTTTTGGTGGTGGTCCTTCAGTTTTGTATCCTGATTATTGGGTGGTGGTGGAAGAAGAAATCGCCCACGTGGAGTCCACCTCGCCCAAATGTCAGGCCAGTTATGATTGTAATAGTTCGGTCCTTGCCATGATGGACTTTTGTGATAAGTATGGTAACGACAGTGGTATTTTTATTATTTGCAAAGTATAACGGAGGTTAAATGTAAATAATTATATTTGAAAGTAGAGGCAAATCTAGATTGTTTTGACTACATTACCAAAAACTAAGACAAGGGATTTCATTTCAAATGTACTGAACTCATTTGAAATGTACTGAACTCTTAAAATGCCTAGATAAGACTGACAATCTAATAGCCATATGTCAAAGAAGGTAAGATAATGAGTCGTAGCTTCGAAGATCAAATATTTGTCCTGAAAATAGAAATCAGCTTCACTATTAAATTGGGGTCTTCTTGTTCATAACGATTTTATTTTGAGCGTCTGGGTGTATGTTTCCGTATACTGTAAGAATGTGCAATGAGGGTTCTTTGTGATTTTGAGCTAATTAAGGCACATGGATAAATTTATTTCAATTGTTCTCCAGATAGCCGCTGTTTGTGAACTTGATTTTGATGCTTCTTGTATAATTTTGTTCTTTGTTGCTGTGTTTTTTCCCCAAAACCATTCAGTAAGCTGAGACATCTTTCATACTTCTTCTTGCATTCAAAGAAAATTACTCAAAATGGCTCCATTAATTTTCTTTCTCTTTCCAAAGTAAAAGCTAAAGAGAGTAATGCCATTTTGAGTAATTCTCCCACATTGGCATCTAAGAGAAAAGTGGAGCAAAAGCGGTCGTATTAATAATGGGCTGAGCTAACTGGATTACATACTTACCTGGACGGGGTCAATGGGCGATCAATAAGACCCATGGCCTAGGCAGGTGACCTCCATTGCACTTTGGAGGGGTGCTTGCCTAAGGTCGGCCCAAGTGGTCGAGCCTACGTCATAATTTGTGACAGCGGGGGCCTGCGTTCGCGCGGCCCCTACCCAAATCTAAGCCCAAAATTTTCTTGTCCATTGAGAAATTGATGAGAGTGAAGGAACTCTGGCTAGTTGAGATTTTGTGCTGTGAATAATTTCAAGTTTGGCAAAAGGCCATTTGTCTAAAAAATAAAGCTTTTACATCTAAAAATCTATTGCTTTACAAGAGGTAGATCAACTGTTAAAAAAGGCATTGGCAGTAAATGACAAGGGCTGCTTTGGTCTGTCAGGTTTGCTTGTCCTTCAGTTTGTAATATCAATGGAGAAGCCTACTACTTGTCATGTAAGTGGTCTCGAAGTTGGAAACTAACACGACCTGTAAGCTTGAGGAAGCTGGTGATACTGCCAACCGATGCTATATAAGAATACCAGAGGAATCAATGTAAATGGCTGCAGTTATTATCAGTTGCCTTGGAGGAGAAAAGATTCCTACATTGTGAGCTAACTCGTACAGAAATATCTGCGGATAGAGTAGTTGTTGTCGTTGCAAATGACTGGGAAGATGCCAATGACAATGTAATGTCCGTAAAACAATGGCTCGTTGAAAGAAAGATTTTATCAGGCATTGTATTGAAATGTTTGAATACTCACTTGTCCTGCGGGTGAGATAATAAGGCTTAGATTCTCTTAGAGCAAATATTTATCCTGTGAATATAAATCAATCGCCATGGGCGGAACTAGGGGGGCACAAAGAGGTTCATCCAAATCCCCTCCATCGGAAAATTACATTGTATATACAAGGACATATTTTGTTGTGTGTACATACAATAGATGTTGCATCCAACATAGCTTCTTTATGTGTTACTTCTTTATATTTTAAATCTCCTTAGGGTGAAAATCCTGCCAACCACACTATTCAATGCTCTACTTTCAGTAGTCCTTTTATTCCCCTTCTTTTGTTCTCCTTTTCTTTTTTGGCGATTGCCATGTTACAGGTGACTAACTTTTTGTCATCTATGCCACAGAGAATGTCGATGTCAGGGACATGAAGCAGCGTTGAGAGGTTAAACATCAATTTAAGTGGGATATTCGATACAGAAAGCTAAAGAGAGTAATGCCATTTTGAGTAATTCTCTCACATTGGCATCTAAGAGAAGAGTGGAGCAAAAGCAGTAGCATTAATAATGGGCTGAGCTAATTGGAGAACATACTTACCTGGACGGGGTCAATGGGCGATCAATAAGACCTATGGCCTAGGCTTGTGACCTCCATTGCACTTTGGAGGGGTGCTTGCCTAAGGTCGGTCCAAGTGGTCGAGCCTACGTCATAATTTGTGACAGCGGGGGCCTGCGTTCGCGCGGCTCCTACCCAAATCTAAGTCCAAAATTTTCTTGTTCGTGCGGAAAGATTCTGAAGGAAGTTGTGTTGCTGGCTTTTGTAACATGCACATCTTGAGCGTGATGCTTAAAATTTTCAAGATCAACTTATATGTCTAACATAAAATATGGTGATGGAGCTGATCTTCCTTTTATTTTTTTAGTATTTCCTTGCAATGAACCAAAAGGTGAGAGGCAGGGTTCTGTCTCAAGGTTTAATTTAAAGTCGCTAGTCAGTCCAACGGGTGAAAGGATGTGAGGCCAAGAAATCATATTTAGCCACCATTTGCCTCACATTTAGTGCTTTTGTTGTCATTTTGAGCTTTGATTCTATGAAATATGCTTATGTTGGTTGTTTGTGATGAGTAGGATAAGAATGAAGGCAAAAATGGCTATGTTAGAGCTTTGAAGACTGAGTAGAAGCCAAAAATGTTAACGCGGAACTAGTACGAAGATGCAAGACCAAGTACAGAAGCTTAATATGAAGATTATCTATCCTTTCTTTATACTCGTCTACTCCTCGATTAACTAAATGGACCTAGGATGACATTAAAGAATCGTCGATATGTGAGGTGATCGAACTGACTAATCTGCAACTCATCTTTGAAAACAAGATTTCTAAATTGTTGATGGAATGGATAAAATTAGGATAAAATGTAGATGTCCTAATTTTCGAATTAGAAAGAAAAAGATGTCTGAAATTAAATATGCAGATGTGGGTGGTCAAATTATTGTTTAGTCCTTTGTTTCTACATTCTGAAAATTGCAAGTATGGAGAACTTCTTTTGTAATCCTTTAACATACTTTATGCATTTACATTTTGAAAAACTATGCAGGCGTTTGGCGATAAATATTTATTCACAATATTTCGAAATACGTTTTCACTTTATTCCAGAATAATTGTTTGGCCATTAAAATCAAAAACATATTTCAGAATATGTTTTCACAATTTTTGATTTTTTGAAAAACAGCTCTTGAGGTGTATTCACTATTTCTGGATTCAATTTTTTCTCACTTTATTTTCAAATACTACACCAACTCAATAATCTAAAATATTTTTGAAAATACTATGGTCAAACACAACTCCAACTCTATTTTCAACTTTAAAGTGAATATCAATTAAAGTGAATACATTTTTTATTTTTATGGCCTAACGAGTCCTATGGCTCAACCAGAAACTAATTTTTGTAAAAGATTGGGCATGTCCAATCTTAGAAAATTTTGAAGAGAACAGGAAGAAGAGTCAATTTGTGATTTATTCGTATGCCCTTTAAATATTTTAAATTATTATTTTTTGTTACTTAAATAAGTAAATTATTTTTCAAAAACCTTGAAGATAGTATGTCCGAGTTTACAGTTAAAATAAAGTTTGACTCTTGATATTCAAATTATATCGTATAAATTAGAATAAAAGAAGTATTTTAATAGACGGTTATATCGTGTAATTTTCCCTAAAATAATACTACTTAACATATTACTATCACATTTTAATCTCACTTTACTTGTTACATTTTTTATTTACACGTCTCTTAAAAAAATATTAACTAAAGTATAATTTGACTAAACTATTCTTATTTATTACTCCTCAATATTTAATACTTCTCTCATTTGCACTATATTAATATCTTTCCATATATATGACGAAGGGTAAATGTGAAAACAAACAATTAATTACTTATACCTTGATTTTTTAAAGGCATAATACATAAACATGCCCTTTAACTTGGCTTCAACTGGCATCTACGCTCTCCAACTTTGGGTCTGCACAAGTGGGCACTTAAACTTGTATAAAATTGAACAAGTAGACACACGCATCCATCGTGACATTTACGTAGTAACTACATGGCAATCTCACGCAAAATTGCCACATAGGACGCGTGTGTCTACTTGTTCAACTTTATACAAGTTTAAGTGTCTACTTGTGCACACCCAAAGCTGGAGAGTGTAGATGCTAGCTGAAGCCAAGTTAAAAGGCATGCTTATGTACTATGTTTTTTAAAAAATAAAAACTATTTTGGACCATCTATTTTTAGTAAGGACGATAAGTAAATGGTTCGGAGGGAGCATATCCTTACAGAAAATTAAAGAGAGATCACTTTTCAGAGTAAGAAAGGTAGTAGACACTGGCTATATTTGTAAGGAATGAGTCATAAACGCTGTCTATAGAATATTTATTAAATAATTTTATCAAAAAAGTAGTTTGTTCGAATCTTTAAAAAGGGAAATATTTTCTCTGATAGGCAGCTCTATCTTTTTCTCCTTTATGTTTCTCTGAGATGCTGTTTGGTCTTTTCCCTCTCATGGAGAATCAAATTTTGATGCTGCTTTGATATTTTTGCTAACTTTTATAACTACTATTATTCCCACCTTTCTATTCATTTATTTCAAGATTTATAAATATATTATATACTCATATGTTTATATATGTTTTTCTATAGTGATAACATTCGGATTAAGTTGCGCGCACTTTTATGGTTCAATGAAGAGGAAGGAGGCGAGTTTACAATTTGAAGTTTATGGATTACTATAGATTTTTAATACATATATAATATTTGAGCAAAAGTTACTAAATTCTTGCGAATTCATAGGCTATAACTCGGTGGCGAAATAAGGAATTTTTTTAAGAGTATTCAAACTTTGAAAAAGTTAATAATTTTGTATGAAAAAAAAGAAGATATTGTTGGACGCAAGGATCAAACTTAAGATTTATATTAGGATATTTAAGATTTAATATACTTTTTATAAAAAATAGTAATATTTTAGCTATACACATAGTTACATAATTTTTCAGCAAAAAATGTTCTAACTGATCTACTGATCATGCTGTAAATATGCCTCTCATTGAATGAGTACTTTATATCTTCTATCAACACTAGATAATAAAAATTTATGTCTGATAAAATCTTAGATTAAAAAAATATCACTTCAACTTTGTTTTCTTTATTGAGATGTGGATCCTAATATGTCATTATCCATTTTAATTTTATTGATTGTTGTGCCAAATTCGTGTGAGCTTAAAAATTAAATAGTACTCCTTTCGTTTTATATTAGTTGATCACTTTCCTTTTTACACCTACGTTAAAAAATCATAAATAAGAAGGTAGTTTTATTAATTCACCCCTTAAGAAATTTCTTTGAAACTTTACAAACAAGTGTGGACACTTTCAAAAAAAATTAATTACAAGGATAATATGAAAAAATTTAATTGACGCTTTCTTGATTTAGTAAAATAATTAACTAATATGGAACAACTATTTTTAACATACTGACTAACTAATATGGGACAGAGGGAAAGTACATAGTATTTATAAAGTCAGAGAAGTATGTTTTGCACTCAAAGAGAAACTATAACAAAAACATTTACAAATTTTTAAAATAAAATATAGACTCATCAAATAGTTATATTATGAGATAGAAAATAAAGAAACAGTTTGTGAATAGGTAGGTGTAAGCATATGCACATGTGAAGTGATAAATATTTCTTCATTTTAAATAAAAAATCTCAAATTCGAGTTCCGTTAAATATGAAATCGTCTTTGTTAAGGAGTACATTACTTTATAATATGAATTTTCTTTATATGAATTCAGATTTACATCGAATTTTGATCTTAAAATTTAAAAAATTAAGTTTTTGAAGTTGTGATTTTGAAATTTGAAATTGTGTTTGATTGAACATGTATTTTACTTGAATTTTTTTTTGAGTAAATTTTCAATTAACTAATCCAAAATTTATGGCCAAATAGATATTTGGAGATAATTTTTTTATAGTCAAAAACTCAAACATTAGCTTAATTGAATTCCAATAGGAGCATCATACATGAAGTGAATAAGTAACTAAATAAATGTAAATGTGTTTGTGTGTGTGTAAGAGCACCTCTCTCTTTACCATCAATGAAAAGACTATAAAGAAAAGCTTCCCAAAAGCCTTCAGCTTTTATATCTTTGTCTGCCATTTAATTCCCATAAACAAACACACATCACTATCACATAAATTCCCACAAAAACCTCGTCCCCTTTTTCTTTACACAATTTTTCTTCTTAAATAACTTTGCTCTATTAACTACCACTATTTCATTCTTTAGCTGAAAAAAAATGAACCTTTTTTAGCTTATAGAGAATTTTTCTTCCTCCATCTTGCCTATAGCTAAGAGTTAAAAGAGGAAGAAAAGAACACAAGTAGTATTAGTTCTTGGGGTTCATTTTGTTTTTAGGCTAATCTTGAAAAAAAAAGTTCTATGAGGGAAAGTTTGAACCGTTTTTGTGTTACTTTCATTTTTTTGGTAAACCCCATTTGATTTTTGTATCAGTTTCTTGAAAAAAAAGTTTTATGAGGGAAAGTTTGAACCTTTTTTGTGTTACTTTCATTTTTTTGTAAGCCCCATTTGATTTTTTGTAGCTCCAAAGCCATATTTTTGTTTGATTTGAGTGTAGGAGAAAAAAAAAGAAAAAAAATGATAACAATTTCAGACCTTTACCATGTTCTAACTGCTGTAGTACCACTTTATGTAGCTATGATATTGGCTTATGGCTCAGTGAAATGGTGGAAGATTTTTAGTCCAGATCAATGTTCAGGGATCAACAGATTTGTTGCTCTTTTTGCTGTTCCATTGCTATCTTTTCACTTTATTGCTTCTAACAATCCTTATGCTATGAACTACAGGTTCATAGCTGCTGACACTTTACAAAAAGTGATAGTTCTTGTTGTTTTAGCCATTTGGTCAAGAATTAGCTCAAGGGGGTCTCTTGAATGGTCCATTACTTTGTTTTCCCTTTCCACTTTGCCTAACACTTTAGTTATGGGAATCCCTTTGTTGAAAGGAATGTATGGTGATGCCTCAGGGAGTTTAATGGTACAAATTGTTGTTCTTCAATGTATCATTTGGTACACTTTGATGCTTTTCTTGTTCGAGTATAGAGGTGCTAGAATGCTTATTGCAGAGCAGTTTCCTGACACTGGAGGGTCCATTATTTCATTTAAAATTGATTCTGATGTTATTTCATTAGATGGTAAAGAACCATTGGAAACTCAAGCTGAGGTTGGTGATGATGGGAAACTTCATGTAGTTGTTAGGAAATCAACAAGTTCAAGGTCTGAAATTTTTTCAAGAATGTCAAATGGGCATAACACTGGCGGTCTTTCTATGACACCAAGACCATCAAATTTGTCTAATGCTGAGATTTACTCTTTGCAATCTTCAAGAAATATAACCCCTAGAGGTTCAAGTTTTAACCACAATGATTTATACTCAATGGTGAATGGGAAAAATAATGCTAATATGAGTCCTAGGACATCAAATTTTGGTAACTTGGGATTTGATGAAGAGAGTGGATTTGGGAAGACAAATGTAGGGTACCCTGCACCTACTAATGCTGGGATTTTTTCTCCGGCAGCGACCGGAGGAGGACCGGGGACAAAGAAGAAGGCTAATGGAACAGAAGGTGGAAAAGATCTTCACATGTTTGTTTGGAGTTCAAGTGCTTCACCAGTATCTGAAGGAGGGATTCATGTGTTCAGGGGAGGAGGAGACTTTGGTAATGAGCTTGGCATTGGACCTCACCCAAAAGGTTGGCCACATACTTAAATTTGATACTATGTCATATTATCAACATGTCTAAAAGCTCATGTGTCTTTTACTATTTTGTATTTTAGTTGAGATAACATGTGTTCATATGTTCTTTACTATTTTATAATTTAGTTGGTTTTGGTTGTCTTGTCTTGGGATGAGTTCACTTTTTTTTTGTGATCCTATGCTTGTTCTAGAGATTTTTTAATTTGTGATTCACTAGAGAGAAGTATGTGAATGAACTGTTTTGTTTGTTAAGTAGCCTTCTACTATAGTTTTCTTGTTTTAGGTGTAGCTTTGGCCTTTCTTAGGAAAATTCCTGAAATTATGGTCCTCTTTTGTCTCCTCGCGTGAATACTTGCATTACTTAAAATTATCGTTTGCATGGGTATACAATCTAGAATTTAGTTAGCGAGTGCAAAAATCAGAGCAATTTACTATTTTTTTGAGATAACATGTGTGCATTTTTAATAATTATATGTATTCTTAACATTTTGAACTAAGTTTGTGTTGAGGACAGCACATGTTATCAATTTGTCGCGTCCTCCATTCATATGAAATCATTTTGAGTTTGATATTATGCTCCTCATTTTCCTTTGGGAAGTTAGGTACCTTTTTTTTATAATTAGTGATTGATTTCATAATATTTTGTGCATTAGATTATGATGATTTTGGCCGAGAAGAGTTCGCTCTCGGAAATAAGAACTCCAATGGATGTCATCGAGAAGAGCCAGTGCTAAAGAAGCTTGGATCAAGCTCTACAGCCGAGCTGTTTCCCAAGACTGCTAATGAAACTAAGGCTACTGCTATGCCTCCTGCTAGTGTTATGACCAGACTTATTCTGATTATGGTGTGGCGAAAACTCATTAGGAACCCGAATACTTATTCTAGTCTCCTTGGCCTCACTTGGTCCTTGATCTCATTCAGGTATGCATGCACACTGAAGTTTCCTCGACTTGATTGCATTTCGATACATGTATCAATGTCTTATGTTTGAATGTCAAACTAGTCGTAGTCGGCTATATAAGTCATCCACATTCCATTCTGGCCTATTTTACTCAATTACTAAATAATTTCTACGGTTTCAGGTGGAACATTCAGATGCCTTTGATTTTTGCTAAGTCGATATCAATTCTCTCCGATGCTGGTCTTGGAATGGCAATGTTTAGTCTTGGTATGACGTTTATTCTTGCTAACAATTGGCCTATATATGCTTATGGTAAAATTGATGGTTGTTGGAACTGATTCTTTTTTTCTCGTGAACTTCAGGTTTGTTCATGGCATTGCAGCCTAAAATGATCTCCTGTGGAAAAAGAATTGCCGCCTTCTCTATGGTAGTGAGATTCATCAGCGGTCCAGCAGTCATGGCTGCTGCCTCCATCGCTATTGGACTTCGAGGTGTTCTTTTGCATATTGCAATAGTTCAGGTAAAGGACCTAAAATGTTCTCTGTTTTTTCGTTTGAAGTAACAGAGAAGTTTAAAGGCTTCAATGCAACAACTCGTATCGAGTAACATAATCGTTTTGTATGTTTGATTTTTCAGGCAGCTCTACCTCAAGGAATTGTTCCTTTTGTCTTTGCAAAAGAATACAATCTTCATCCTGATATACTTAGCACAGGGTGAGTACTCCACAAACTTAACAATTTTTCAGCTATATTGCTCGGACTCTTCAAAAATGTCGATGAGTGCATGTTGTATCCTCCAAAAGTAGTGCATTTTTGGAGTCCCCTACACGGCTGCGACAAATTTTTTGGAGAATCAGCGCAACATAGCTTTTCAACATATATCACTATCAGCATTCTTTAAGTTTTACACGTTTAAGTGTAATTCGACTCGTTCCAACAAATTATTCACCGTCTTTTTCAAGTTACAAACCAATAGTATTGCCATTTACCGGACTTTGTTTTGGTTTTTCAACGACTTGATTGTGTTAACGTTTTATCACTTGTCGTCATTGCATAAAACTTAAAATCTTCTTGTACATGTTGTTTTCTGAAAGAAGATCACGATGCCCTATGTTGCTCGAATTCTCCAAAAAAACTACTTTTGGAGTATCCGACACACACCTGAAGTATGCTTTAGTAATAACTTGGAATTTTTCGGCTTTCGACTGCCTTGTAATATTGGTACTGGTGATTTTGCAGGGTTATATTTGGGATGTTAATAGCTCTTCCAATCACTTTGGTTTACTACATTTTGCTGGGGCTTTGATGCTGAAGACAGTAAATGCTGCATAGAAGCTTATTAATCTCAAAGGAAATGACTTTTTTGCCACTGCTTTTTTTATGGCTTCTAACAAAAACATAAGCTCTCACTTCTGATCAGTAGATTAAAATTATTTTGTTGTCTCTTATATCCCTTCTATTTTTGAACCATTTGGGCTCGTTTGGTACGAGGGATGTGGGATAACTAATTCCGTGATTAGTTTTAGGATGAGTTTATCCCATGTTTGGTATTAGTTATCTCGGGATTATAGTGTTATTTTAATCTCATATAGAGTGTGGGATAACAATTCTAGGGATAACTTGTTCCCAACTAAACGAGCCCTTTGCGTTGTGACTGACTCAACTACTCAGTTGCTTTTCACGAAGAAAGTGAAATTATTAGAGTAATTAATTTCTCCACTTTAGGACCATTGTATTAAAACAAATTATTAATGTTTTGAGCTATTATAGGATAATAACTAATTAAACCTAACTCTCTAGCAGCAACATATTTTCATCATTATATTTGCCATTGGAAAAATGATGTAATTAGACAAACATTCTTACCATATCTACTAAATCCCTCTATATTTTAAAATAATTGTATATTTTCCTCATCACTTAATAGTTTCCTATCAGATTTTAACTCAGATACTCGCTCCTCCCCTTTCTCTTGCTCTCGTCACAAAATCATGTGATCTTTTTTCACCATTTCAAAGAAAAATGCCGTGAAAAAAAAGAGAGAAAAGTTTAAAGTTCCAAGAACATATTCAATTTGTTCAAATTATTTGGGTCTCTTCATTTTTTGAGACCTAATGATAGAAAAAAAAAAGAAATATCTAAGGGTGTTACCTAAATAGCCAAAGAATTGAGGTGACATTTTTTGGAAACTGATATTCAAATCTCAATAAAATATTGAAAATAGGTGAATTCTTTCTCATATAATTAAGCTTTGTTGAGTAGTAAAAGTTAATTCATTCTTAGAAACTGGTTGAAATCTAAGGGTGTTACCTAAATTTTGATCAGTTCATATATCCTGCAATTTTAAGGAAGCAAGAAAAGTTGTCAAAATAGAACTGTATGGTCTGAAATTGGATTGGGCCAACTGGACCAACTTGGGCCGGATCAACGTGGAAGCAGCCCGCAATGATGTCATCTCAAGAGCACGCACACGCAACTTTTTTCTTTATGCTCATCGTCTTTTTGTAAACTCACGTCTCTAACGACGAAGCTAAGATCGTAATGCGTGCTCTTGACCCACAAACAAATCTAACTGTCCCAAATCTAACTGCATTTTGTGAAGCTCTTAGGCTATTCCCACCCATTGCCATTGAGGGATCAAACATGAGCCATCTTACAATTTTTTGGCGTTTAATGCGGGGTCAAGGACTTGTATTGGGAAGAAATGGCATTCATTTAGATGAAAATGGTGGCAGCTACCATAATCAGGGGCGTATCTAGGGGTTCACTGGGTTCACGTGAATCCATGCTCCGTAGTGTTATATTTTTAAAAAAATACTTAAATATAAATGTGTGAACCCACGCTCGAAGTATCATATAATGCAATGATGATTGAGTGCACCTCTGTAAGTGAGGTTAGAAATTTAAATCTTATTGTTTTTTCTTTCAAACTGGTCAAATTTATATCTTAGATCCATCTTTTTATAATAGTGCACCCATCTTCTCGAAATCCTGAATACGCCTCTGACCATAATATACTGATTATAATGATTAATGAAGAAAAATTGGCACAATGTGACAACATTATGGTTCAAATTGGCCAAGTGTAGCCAAATCTCCTAAACTTGGCATCAAATAGCCAAAGTTATCCTTTTTCGGCCAAATATCAATAGTCTATAACTATTTTATTTATCTTAATTTGAAATACACTTTAATTTTTAATAATTTTCTCTCTCTTCTCTTAATTTATTTTCAAATCACTTTACTTCTTCAAATTAGCAGTAACCAAAAAGGTATACATAATAAGTTTCTAAATCATATTACTGCAAAATAATAAGTGGAATATATTAATGCCATAACCAAAAAGGAATCTGTTAACTTAAATTTTTAATATGATATAATATTTACATTTCGTCATTGTATATTTTATGATAATGAAGATAGTAAAAATTAATTACTTTGAATATAGATTCTAAATGAATGAAAAACTATATAATGAATGTCTGATTACATCTGAAAACAAGAACGAAATTTATAAAAATATTTTTTATATACATTATAGAGCAACTGTATACATGTTCTCATGTATATAGCTTATTTAATGAGTTTGAATATAGACGAATTAATTAATAATGTGCATTTACTAAATGTGTGCTTGAACAAATACAAGACACTTTATACTAATTTTAGTTCATTACAGATGAATACACAAACTAAATTTATAGAACAAAATATGTATACATTGTATTGACAATGTATGCAATGTATACTTGATCAAATACTACAAACCTCTTGTTAATACTAATAATATGTTATAAGTTCTTTACAAATAAATATACCAACTAAATGTATAAAACATTCATATGTATACATTATAGTAAAAATATTTCATAGCATATTTACTGATTAATGTACACATAAGAATCTTGCATGCATCAAGATTTCCTGATATAGAGCAGAGTAATTATACAATCATACTTTGAAGCATTTGATCTTTTCACTTTCAACTGAAACTATTGTCGGATTGCGTAATTCTTAATGGTAGTCCCCAATACTTCCTTTTCCTTATATTTCTGCCCTTTCGCAAGTTATTTATTTCTCTTTTGTTTTCTCAGTGATAAAAATTAATAATAATATTTATATATATATATTATATATATATTATATATATATATATATATAATATATATATATATATAGTTAATGAAAAAGAATAAGAAAAAAATTATGAAATTAAAATAACAGTTACAACTAATTTAAAAAATAAAAATGTGGATAGACTAGAGACGACGATGTCGATAATGAGACATCGAAAACTACAACAACGACAATAATAACCAAATTAGATGCTTATACATATGAAGCTCTTTCTTTTATTCACTAAAAGAATTGATATCTTTCTATATTTTGCTAAATGTACTTTTGTTTCTTTATATATTTAACTTATAAATAAAAAAGTTAATTTGTGTTAAATTAAATATCATTGTATAAAATTAAATTGATTGAGTGTTTGTTTGAATAGAATTTTTAATGTAGGCAAGGAGTCAGTGGCATAGCCACATGTAGTGCAAGATAGCCAGTCGAACACCCTTTTTTGAAAAATTATATTATATATTTAGAAAATTATACCAAGTATAGAGATTAAAAAATATTTTTTTATATTAACAAAATTTCTAGCTTTGAAACTGCAAGGAGTTTGGTATTGCAACCTTCGAGATAATCTTTCACCTTATTATGTAACATTAACTTCACTGTAATGGCGGAGCCACGTTTATTGGAGAAGCGAACTCACTTTGTCAAATTTTTTATATATAAGTAACCGAATGATCAACTCTGCAATAAGTTGTTAGAATTACTAGGTCTTCAAATTGTCCATTTGAAAAAATTGAAACTCTTCTTATTAGACGATCATGACAATTTTCAAAAATCAAAATTCTTGACTAATAGAGGAACAATATTATCATTTTTGTTCAATAAGATACCGGCATGAATGATGGACTCATTCCATATAAAAAATAATCACAGAAAATCCTTTAGTAATCCAAATATATGTATTTAAAAAGGTTCAAAATACTTTTTTTCAGCTTTTGAAAAATAATTTTACTACTAATCAAATTATTTATTGTTTTTCTAAAAAATTAATCAAACATTTTCACTTTTTTAAAATAGACACTTTTCGATAATTAAAGTCTAACAAAAAAAGTTATTACACACATCAATATACCAAAAGTGAGTTTAATTTAGAGAAACTTTCATAAACAAATTTTGATAGGAATTTGATGAGATTTCCATAGCAATATTTTGTCTAATTATAATTTGTATCAATACTTTCTATATTAATTGTATAAATTTGACATATAAATATAAATACAGGCATATAAATACAAATAGAGTAATCTCAGCATATAAATATAAATTTATAAATCTCGGCATAGAAATATAAATCTGTTAGAGTAATCTCAGCATATAATATAAATTCGTAAAAACTCGGCATATAAATACAAATCTATATTGTATATTTTGTAAAATCTCGATATACAAATACAAATATAGATATACAAATACAAATACAATTGAGTGTATCAATAATTTTAAACTCTCTATTACAAAATATAATTTAAATTAAATTATTGATATAAAATGTAATTAGGCAAGGATGTTTGGTACTTTATATACTTTTTCCTTTAATTTATAGCCACTTTAAATGAGGTGTGTGCCCCAACACGTCATTTCATAAACTTAAAGTGAAAGACACGTGAAAAAATTCAACTATATTTGCAATCAATTTCGACCAATTTTTTTGTCCTTTCACCATCATTTATTTACACATTTCAAGGGGACTTTCATCTTGTGGCTGGGTACAAATATTAAGTTAGTGTTAGTGGAGTATGCATAGAGCTGTTAAAATGGGATTGGTTTGTGAGGCCGATTCAACTTAATCCTTTAATTAAGTGGGGTTAGATTAAGTTTTTCCAGCCCATTTAAAAGTGAGGCTTATAAGCCCAGTCTTACTTGGCCCATCAGCCTCAGAGGCCTAACCCGTTGCCTCTGACGCCAGCCCGCTAAGTTAAAAAATAATTAATAATATATTTATTTATTAAATAAAAATTTAAAATAATTAAATAAGGTAAAACAAAAACTGAAAGAAGTACAAAGTATATTTGTAGTAATTACTCATTTAATCAATAGTCATTAATAATATAATACATTACATCAATATATTATATTATATATGATATATCATATTCATATATACCTATTTTTTACCCTTTGGTCTTCTGACTTCTCTTTGCTCATAAGCAGCAAGAAAAATTAGAGCTTTTAAAAGTCATTTCTCCTTCTTTTGTGCGCACGTTTTCTTATTTTTTTGTTTAGATCTCTGTCTTAGTTCAACTTTTCCTTCAATAAATCTCTGTCAAGTTAAAGTGAAGTTATTAAGCTCTAATTGATGGATTATGTTATTTTTAACACTTTAGAATTTTAATTTTGTAACTGGGCAAAACTTTTGTGTATAAAAGATTTGTAGACTTTTAAATTATTATAATTCAGATGCGCAAATGCATGTGGACAATCTTTTTAACGAGGTAGTTAGTTTTTTTTCTTCATTTGATTGATATTAATTATTATCATATACACTTGTTGTTAAAATGAAGACTTATTATGATTGGTGATTTTCTAGTAATTACATTTTTTCTCATTTATCATGTTACGGGTCACTTTTAATTTTTATTGAAGGGCCAACCCTAAGCCCATCCTAGCCCGCGACCCGCTTAGGGTTGAGTTGGGTTGAGTTGCTATATTAAAGACCCTTTAGTTAAAAGGGTCAGCCCGTCCCAGCCCATTTAACTCTCTGGCCCGCTAGAGCTGAGTTGGGTTGGGTTGAGCCAGCCCATTTTGACAGCTCTAGGTATGCAAATGAGGATAAATCATATGGTATTGTACTGATCAATTTTGAGTCGTGGAGTGACGATTGCTCCATTTCTTTAGAAAGGATGTGGGAGGTCAATCTTAAAATAAAGATTTGAAATCTCCTCCGTTCATTTTTACTTATTCACTATTTTAGAAATAAATTTTCACTTTTACTTGTCACTTTCAACATATTAAGAAAAAAGAAATATTTTTTTCATATTTAACTCTTAATATTAATTACTTATTATTCCCCAAGTCATTTTTGAAGACCTAATACTAAACATCAATCACTACTATAAAATTACTATTTTCCACTGAAATTTACCTCTGAAAAATGTTTAGTGGCTATTCCCAAAGATATTTTGATTGAATCGGTGAGAAGAAAAATAATAGAAAGTTTTATTTCAGTGAGAATCTTTCTCCTACCATTTATTTTCCCAATTAGTTGGTCTGGTGAAAAATGCGTGAAAAAAATTATGTTCTATAACATGAATTTTTTATCGATTCGTGGTGAAAAAAGCAATTATTTTTAATAGTGAACTAATATGGTATTATAGTAAAATATTTATATCAATCATTATTTTTTAAAAGTGTGTAAAATTCAAAGTGAACAAATAAAAAAGAACGAAGAAAGCAATTAATTATGTAGAAGTTGAAGTTTGGAATTCATATAATTTAGTACTCCTTTCGTCCCATTTTATGTGACACACTTTTCTTTTTAGTCCGTCCCAAAAAGTATGTCATCTTTCTATAATTAGAATAATTTTAACTTTGAAATTTCTTTTTTACCCTTAATGAAATAATTTACAACCACACAAATGTTCAAGGATTATTTTAGACCACAAGTTTTAAAAGTCTTTTTTTTTTTTTAACTACCATGTCAAGTTAAAGTATGCCACATAAAATGAGACGGGGGAGTAGTTATTTACAACTACAAGAACATCACTATTGTTGATATATAGAGAGCTTACTATCCGCCCCTTTATAGTATGAGGGCGAAACGAATTTAGAATTTAAATTTATGAGTTTAACTTTTTAAGATTTTTTTAATAGCTATCTACTTTGATTATTCTATCTTTCTATCATATTATTATGGAAGTAAAATAATAACGTCTTTGGCCAACTCTTTTAACATTTCAAGAGTCATTATTCTTTGTTTTAGCGGGTCGGGCAAATTGGACGGGTCAATAAAACTGTTAAAATAGGTAGCTTTTTATTTTATAAAAACTCGACTTAAAGCAAAATTTTATGTCAGCAAAATCTAATGGAAAAATTACTTAAATTGGTTGAGTGACTTTGTATAAAATTTTATTAGTCGATCAGTGATTTTTGAGTTATAAAAAAAAAGAAATGTGACTTTCTAAGAGAACTATTATTAGTTAAGCGACCATTTGAAAAATTAACTCGACGTTACAATAAAAAAAAATGTTTTTCTAATGATTTCTCGATAGAAAGATTTTCTGTGAGCCACAAAACAGATAATTCAAGTTGCAAGTAAGGACCACTAACAATATGTTATAATAAGAAGTATTTTGCTGATATATACTTGTGTTAATTTTGTGCAGAAACTATAAGAAGAAGGGTAGCTTGAAAAATTAGCATGATCAATTACCTTGTTCGCTTGGAACTTTCATAATGGAGGTCTCAAATTCGAAATTTCTTGCTTTCGAAAGTAAGAGTTAGCCTTTTGGGTCGAGCTCATCGTATGAGATTTGTTTAGTGCGATTTATCCCTCCTATGTGATTTGGGGACTATTGTATAAGAGCGAAATTTATCTTGTGCGTATTCAAAAAATAGAGACTGCGAGTTCCATTGTCAGTAAAAATAATTACTTTATTAAAATTTATTTTGATGTTTGACTATTAATTGTAAATTAGTTGATTTTTTAAAAGAAAAAACTATTATACATCTAGGGGAGGGAAAGGGGAAATGAGGAAGGATTATAAAGCGAGAATCGAGCATTCGCCAATCAACTAGATTATTAAGATTTCTCAAATCAATTGATTGATTAGTATTTGTTTGAATAGAATTTTTAATGCAGTCAAGGAGTTCGGTATTACAACCTGGATAAAAAATTTCACTTTATTACGTAACATCAACTTCGTTGTAATGGCGAAGCCACGTTTATCGGAGGAGCAAATTCACTTCATTTAAGTGGTCTGAAGGGAGTAACATTTTTTAAAAGGCATATAAAAGAGAAACACGACAAATAATAAAGTAAATGAACCTATAGATCTAACTCATCGTAAAAGCTAATTCATGAGGTACTATGAAAGGGAGGGAGTACTTGACTATCACCACCGCCCCTATATCTAAACTTTAAAGAGTCGTTTGGTGTGAAGGATAAAAATAAATAGTCCAGAGATTAAATTTTGGTATCTTGTTTGATTGTCACGTTTGGGATAACTTATCTCACCTTTATACCATAGTGATGAGATAAGTTATCCCATATACATGGTGGAATAACTTATCCCAAAATAGCTAATTCCCACATAATTAATCTTGGAATAATTTGTTCCCAATCAAACGACCCCTAATTTCCCACTACTATAAAAAAAAACCCAAATTATTCAAGATTTTCAATCAAGAGCTTAATATTCATAAATCTAAAAAAAAAGACTCCCCATAAATTTTTACACCGCTTCGTATTTGCTTCACGGTATGTTTCTTAACTTTTATTGATATACTTCTCTATCACAATATTATGGTAAATTTAATAAACGGTAACTTAATTATCATTTTTTTTTCACAAAATAACTTAACTATCTTTTTTTACATAAAAATAATTTAATTATCACTTTTTTTTATAAAAATAACTTAACTATTTTTTCTTACACAAAAATAACTAAACTTTGGGTAACTAACACAAAAATCACATGGCCGAAATATGATAACTTTTTCGATGAATCCCACTCTTTTTCACTCTTTTTTTATTTTAAGTCTAATAAATAAAATTTTAAAAACACCCACCCAACCCAAAACCCATTTGAATTATATATTAAAAAGAACAAGAACCATTATTCCCAAAGAAAAATATTTTTCTACGTCTTAATATATTAAAAAATAATAAATATGTTTCTACGTCTCAATATATTACAAGAAAAGAAAATATTTTTCTACGTACTATACTAAATTAAAAGAAAAATATTTGTTTACGTCTTAATGTATTAAAAGTAAAAGAAAATATTTTTCTACTTCTTAATATATTAAAAAAAAAAGAAAATATCTTTTCACGTCTTAGTGTATTAAAAGAGAAGAAAATATTTTTTACATCTTAATATATTAAAAGAAAAGAAAATATTCTTCTATGTCTTTATGTTTTAAAAGAAAAGAAAAATATTGTTCTTTGGGTGTAATGGTTCTTGTTCTTTTTAATATACTAGTTTAGTGTACGTGCGTTGCACGTATGTAACTCGTCAAGCAATAAATATATAAAAATTATTGAAGATAATAATTAATGTTAAAATAAATGTAATATTTATTTAAATGATAAAATAAATATTATTACATAACTTCTGAAGTTGCAAATATGATGAATTTCGATAAGGACTTAATTAATTTAAGGTAGATTAAACTCGATTTACAACGATAACGTACTTGATCCATCTTCAAACTTAAGTAGCAAGCCCCAAATTTGAAAGAGTCGACTATAACCCTAAACTTATAGGTTCATCATTCAAATAAAAGCTTTGCATATCAAGATTCAACACTTAGTTATAACCTTATATTTCAAATTCAACTAATAAATTTAACTAAAGAGTCAACTATAATGATAATGAATGATAGTTCAAAATATAGTTAAATAATATAATTAAAATTAAGTTACAATTAAACAAAGAAAGAAAGAAAAAAAAAAGGGATCAACTTTTTGGCTACTTCATTCGGTAGTAACATACTTATTTCTTCTAATTTTTCGATCAAAAATTTTCAACTGAAAGAGAAACACGAGAAATTATCAAAAGAAGAAAATTCATAAATATTACGGACACATAAAAAATAGTAAAGACCACGAATGAGTTAACAACACCATATGAAAATGAATTTAATAAACAATAAAAAAATTAGAATAAGTACCTTAATGATATTAACATGGAAGAAGTCCTAAATATTGGATTTGTTCGTATTAGAATTGCTTCGAACAAAAACCGTTTCAAGATCTTTATATTCCTAGCGTGATTTTTTTCTGCCGTATAACTTATTTCTACTTTGTTGCTAAATCCAAGTCTTGCATGAAAAGAAATTAATTATATTGTATAAAACTCAAACTTATTAATGAATATAACTAAAATAGGTACAACTATAACGTGAATAACTAATGGGTTAATAACTAATAACACAAACCCTAGTTAATGAATATAAGGAAATAATAAAAAGTTTCATAAATTGTTAGGTACGTACGGTACAAAAATTTTAATATCCAAACTTTTAGTTAATTTTATAATCCTAAATACTATAAAATAAATAAATTTTAGGTATACAATTCAAATAAGGTAAGTTTTAATAATTAAGTTTTAATGAATTTTCAATTTTTAAATATTTAAGAAAAATAGTAAAAAACGATTTTGTCTATTGGAGGGCTTTTTAATGAAGGGCAAAAAGTTCAAATCACATTATAAGGTCCTTCACACTTTTAATATAGTATAGATTTTACGAATGGATTTTGGGTCGGAACGGATCGGGTTGAGTGTTTTTTAATTTTATTTATTATACTTAAAATAAAAAAAAGAGTGAATTTCATCGGAAAAGTTACCGTATTCCGTTCATGTGATTTTTGTGTTAGTTTACCCAAAGTTTAGTTATTTTTGTGTAAGAAAAGATAGTTTAGTTATTTTTGTGAAAATAAAGTAAAAGTTAAGTTACTATTTGTGAAATTCACCCCATTATTGTTGTTTTTAGTACTTTCTATTGTTTCTTTTTATTTCCAGTCCTTTTTGTATAGACTGCTATTAGGTTTGCGTACATTTTATCCTTTTCAGACTCCAATTTGTTGTTGTTGTTTAAAGTATTTTGAATCTTCATCAAAGAGTAAGTAATAACGAACGGACAAATCCAGAGGCAGAGTCAAAGTTTTTAATAAGACAGGAAATTAATCCTGACCAACAACGATGAAAGTTCTGATCAACTGTAATTTTTTTCTTCATCAGACTTTTGATATTTTTTTTTCCTTTACTGAAATGTCATTTTATCATTAATTTTATTTGCCATGTCATAGTGAGTGACATTCACGCTCTTGTTGTTTAGAATTGTCAAATATGTGTTCAACAGACACAGTTTAGTTCGGGCTGGTTCGAGTATTCAATAGGTACAATCCTTAGTTCATGTGTGTCAACGAAAAATCTAGGCAAGTTTAAGGAGCCGCACATGTAAAAATCTGGGCAAGTTTAAGGAGCCGCACATGTAAAAATCTGGGCAAGTTTAAGGAGCCGCACATGTATTCAGACTTCTTTTTTTCAAAGAAAAGTTAGTCCCTCTCTTCTTTTTTTTCATTTAGTTTAGAGTGAAGAGTCAAAAACACACATAAAGTATTTCGATTTTTTGAGTTTCGTACTTGAACTATCAAGTGTGTGAGTTTCCTACCTGAACTATCACAAAATGTCTAGCGAAACACACCTGAACTATCAAGTTGTTTGAGTTTCCTACCTGAAGTTTTCTAGGTATGAAACTCAAACAACTGATAGTTCAAGTGTGTTTCTCTAAACATTTTGTGATAGTTCAGGTAGGAAACTTGCACTTGATAGTTCAGATATGAAACTCAAAAAATCGAAATACTTTAGGTGTGTTTTTAGTCTTTTTAGCTCTTTAGTTTATCGAAAATAACGAAGTATTTTGCTGATACTTGTCTTAATTTTGTGCAGACAGTAACTAATTGGACAACAATGGATGTTCTTGAGTACTCTGTTATTCCCTTGATAATCTTGTGTTTTACTTATTGGTACTTGAAAAATAAATCAACAAAAATTTCAGTACCAACAAACTGGCCCCTAGTTGGAATGTTGCCTGGATTTGTTCTCAATGCTCATAGAATCCATGCATTTTTCACTGACATTCTCTTAGAAACTAATAGCAATTTTGAGGTCCATGGTCCTGTTTTTGCCAACATGAACATGTTATTCACTAGTGATCCTGCAAATATCCACTATATCCTTAGTAGAAATTTCTCAAACTATCCAAAGGGACCTGAGTTTTGTAAAATGTTCGATATATTAGGAAATGGGATGTTTAATGTTGATTCTGAGTTATGGGAGATGCATAGGAAAACCATCATGTCCTTAATGAACCATGCCAAGTTCCAAGTTTCGTTACAGAGGAACGTGTGGGATACTATTGTTAAACGTCTCGTACCAATTCTTGATACTTTTGCACAACAGGAAACCATGTTTGATTTGCAAGACATTTTTCAGAGATTCACATTTGACACTACCAGCAAATTGTTATTTGACCATGATCCTAAAAGTTTATCCATAGATTTACCTCATGTACCATGTGAAAAGGCGTTCAATGAAGCTTCGGATGCAGTTTTATACACCAGAAAGCTACTGGAAGTTGCAAAAATGGCTTCGAATTGGTAAAGAGAAAAATCTCATTAAAGCGTGGGAGATTTTTGATCAATTTATGTCTCTTGTGATTTCACAGAAACAAGAAAAGTTGTCAAATAAAACCATCAAAGATGAGGATCATGATTTCGACTTTTTCACTGACTATATTAAAAACATACAATCAGTGGACTAAGGAACATAACAATAATAATTTAGGTAGTGTACAAGAATTTCTAACAGACACTTTCTTGAATTTGATGTTTGCTGAGAAAGACATCTCAAGCACAGCCCTCACTTGGTTTTTTTGGCTCTTGGCTGAAAACCCCTTTGTAGAGACAAGAATTCGAGAAGAGATTCAACAACAATTGCATCTAAAAGACGGTGAAAATATCGAGTTTTTCAACATAGAAGAGTCGCGAAAATTGGTGTATCTACATGGTGCATTTTGTGAAGCTCTTCGGCTATTCCCACCTGTTGCAATTGAGCACAAAGCTCCAGCTGAACTCGATGTCCTCCCAAGCGGTCACCGTGTAAGTCCAAACACAAAAATATTGTTATCGTTTTATACAATGGGGAGAATGGAGAGTATATGGGGAAAAGATTGTTTAGAATTCAAGCCAGAGAGATGGATTTCTGAACGAGGAGAAATCAAACATGTGCCAGCGTTTAATGCGGGGCCAAGGACTTGTATTGGGAAGGAAATGGCATTCATTCAGATGAAAATGGTGGCAGCTACCATCATATACAATTACCATATTCAAGTAGTGGAAGGACAATCTATTTTGCCAACTCCTGCTGTTTTGATCCGAATGACAAATGGTTTGAAGGTTAGGGTGGTTAAAAGGGTTCCTCTTTAGTCCAAATGAGTGCTAGTGAAAAAGTGTGTAATTTTCTACAAATAAATTATGTCAAGCTGATAGCTAATGATGCAATAACATGTGTGCTTAGTTGTAATTTATATGAAAAATAATGGCAATTTAATAATTGACTTTTGTCTCTCAATATTTGTTACTCCACATGTCTCTCAATACATGAAGTAAACAAAGTATTAAGAGTTAGAAAAACAAAGTAACAAGAGTTTAAGAAAATGTTAAACACGCAGTACTTTAAAATTCTAAATACAACATGAGGCAACAATTAAGAGGGAGTTGCTCGGATGGTAAGTAACCTTTCATAAATGTGGAGCATGAACAATATAAGATAGGACTTAGGAGTCCAACATAAACAATGAATCGAGATGGACTTGATTCATATATCATGATAAATCAAATAAACCCAAGGCCAAACTCATTAAAAACTGGTTCATGAAATAGAATTATCCAAAATCATATAGAGAGATTAATTTCCTCATCGCATGATGTATGTGTTAGGACGGAAATAATCAGGTATCATGCAGACGCTGACAAAGCAAACCTCGAAAGACGCTAAGTAAGAAGACAAACGAGAAATATATCAAAAGAGACACAATAATTTAACGTGGTTTGGTCAATCGACCTACATCCACAAAGGAGATGAGCAATCCACTATATAAAAGAGAATAAAATATAGAGAGAAGTAACCTCACAAAATTCATTTGGAATAAAAAGAGGTTCACATAAGTGATAACGTAACATTCAGTGTCGGCCCAACAGAGTGCTTTCACCGTTAGTGTTCTTTCCGATCTCTACGCATTTCAGTATGAGCAACAATAAATAAACTGAAGTAAGATAATCACAAGGTAAGTTGATCTCATATAACAGAATTTATCATCAGTATATAGATCTAATACACAAAAACAATAAAACTCCATCCAATTAAATACTTAGTAGAAAAGAAAGAGAACAATTACAACTTTATTTACATTCACAAAAACAGTACATATAAAGTGGAAAGAAGCTTGATTTTCACTCATGTTATTGCATTATTAGCTACACAATTTATTTGTAGGAAACACACATTTCACTAGCACTCATTTGGACTAAAGAGGAACCCTTTTAACCACCTTAACCTTCAAACCATTTGTCATTCGAATCACAACAGTAGCAGTAGGTGAAATTGTTTGTGCTTCCACTAATTGAATTTGGTAATTGTATATTATGGTAGCTGCCGCCATTTTCATCTGAATGAATGCCATTTCCTTCCCAACACAAGTCCTTGGCCCCGCAAGAAACGCTGGAAATTTGAAAGATGGCTCATGTTTGATCCCTCCTCGCTCTGAAATCCACCTCTCTGGCTTGAATTCTAAGCAATCTTTCCCCCATAGACTCTCCATTCTCCCCATCGTATAAAACGATATCAATATTTTCATGTTTGGGGTCACACGGTGACCACTTGGGAGGACGTCAAGTTCAACTGGAGCTTTGTGCTCAATAGAAACGGGTGGGAATAGACGAAGAGTTTCACACAATGCACCATGTAGATGCACCAACTTTCGCGAGTCTTCTATGTTGAAGAACTTGAGACTTTCACCTTCTTTTAGATGCAATTGTTGTTGAATCTCTTCTCTAATCTTTTTCTCTACTAAGGGGTTTTTAGCCAAGAGCCAAAAAAACCAAGTGAGGGCTGTGCTTGTAGTGTCTCTACCAGCAAACATCAAATTCAAGAAAGTGTCTCTTAGAAATTCTTGTACACTACCCATATTCTTATCATCTTCACTTGTCCACTGATTGTATACTTTAACATAGTCAGTGAATAAGTCAAGATCATCATCGCCGTCTTTGATGCTATTATTCATCATCTTTTCTTGCCTCTGCGAAATGGCAGGATAGATAAATTGATCAAAAGCCTCCCATGCTTTCATCAAATTCTTCTCTTTACCAACTCGAAGCCATTTTTGCAACTTCCAGTAGCTTTCAGGTAAGACATGTCTGTACAAAAGTGCATCCACCATGTCGGTGAACGCCTTTTCACATGGTACATAAGGTAGATTCACGGATAAACTTTTGGGATCGTGATCGAGTAACAACTTGCTGATAGTGTCAAAACTGAATCTCTGGAAAATGTCTTGCAAATCAACAGGGGTGCCCTGTTGTGCAAAAGCATCAAGAATTGGCACGACACCTTTATCGATAGAATCCCACACGTTCTTCTGTAACAAAACTTGGAACTTGGCATGGTTCATTAAGGACATGGTGGTTTTCCTATGAATCTCCCATAACTCAGAATCAACATTGAAGATTCCATTTCCTAATATATCGAATATCTCACGAAATTCGGGTCCCTTTGGATAGTTTGAGAAATTTCTACTAAGGATATAGTGGATATTAGCAGGATCACTAGTGAATAACATGTCCATGTTGGCAAAAACAGGACCATGAAACTCAAAATTGCCACTAGTTTCTAAGAGAATGTCAGTGAAAAATGCATGGATTCTATGAGCATTGAGAACAAATCCAGGCAACATTCCAACAAGGGGCAAATTTGTTGGTGCTGAACTTTTGGTCCATTTATTTATGAAATAATACCATGCAAAATAAGTGAAACATGGGATTATAAAGGGAATAACAGAGTAGACAAGGCCAAGAACATCCATTAGTGTCTGCACAAAATTAAGACAAATATCAGTCAAATACTTCTACTTATTTTGTTTTCTAGAAAAATAAGCTTGTATCTTACTTGTTTTTCTGTGTTCGATACATAAGTCACTACTAACAAAATCACTATTTTTCCATTGAAATTTCCAATGAAAAAATTGTTCAATGACTATTCTCACAGATATTTTGATTGAATCAACGCGAAAAGAAAACATTGTGTAGAAATTAGGAAGCTTTTCCAGTATTTCAGTGAGAATCTATTTCTCATCATGCGTTTTCTCAATGAGCTGGTTCAGTAAAAAAAATGAGTGAAAAATTCATGTTTTATGGCACAAATTTCTCATTTTCGAAAAAGAAATTATAACAATCACAACATGAAGACAGAAGGTAAATCCGCTATTCATACACAATATATAGCCTATTTCTAACAAACACCAACAACTTCTAATTCAAAATACTAATTATTTAACTTTCCTAGTAAAGTTAGAAGTAAATCAAATTTATTTAACAACTTGATATGAATTCTCATTATATAATACTATATACTATAGTATAATTTTCTTTTCATATCAGATCATCCAGAAATAGGTAATTAAGCCTCCTTAAAAGACACGTTACCTGCTATAACATTTAGATGTGACCTGATCATACTGTGAAATTTCCCACAACCAATCAGGGAGGAGTTAGGTAGGGCCGAAGGGTACATCCGAACCTCTTTTGATGCAAAATTTTACCTATATATACAATCTAATTTTCCGGCGAAGGATGCTCAACCCTTAGCACACTGTAGCTCTGCCCCTACTTATACATGGTTAAATTTATTTTTGATTATGTATATATAGTAAATGTTGAACCCTCTTTGGCTTCTTCGCGTTTTTACTTTTTCATATTTTGAACCTATTAGTGAAAATTCTGACTCCGCTACTACTCACAACATTCATATACAAACAACAACATACCCAGTGTAGTCCCACAAAGTGGAATTTCAAGAGTAGAATGTAAGAAGATTACCCTAGAGAGATTATTTCCGATTGAGCCGAGTCCACTCCCACAACATCCACATATATATATATAACTTAGAGTCAGTTTGGATTGACTTATTTTAAGTGTTTTTGGAGCGTTTGATAAAAAAAATTGGCTGATAAATTTAAAGTCAAAAGCCAATCCAAACGGGATCTTAAACTCATCAATCAAATCCAAATAATTTGCAGATTCGTTAATTCCTTGCTCATTTTATAAACATTCAAGAACATACAAATTCTTTAGAAAAAAAAAAAGAAAAAAAGAAGCACAACGAATTAATATATATATGAAGCAATGGAAAATGAGTATTTACATATTATAAAGGTTTAGAAAAATACCATGAGCAAAATATGAAGCTTGTATGTTGTAAGCCCTTGATTGTAAATTATCTTGGCTAGAATTGGTTTTTTTTTATATTAGTAGTGGGATATTAATGTTCATGAGGGCAATGCTATAGCTTGTGTAGCGCGGCACAGGGCGGCGGTGGCACCATACTATATGTTGGGTTATAGATATAGGGGCGGAAACTTCTATTCAAGCAAAATTGTCAAAATGAAAATAGTGAGTAACTAATAAGTAGACGTTTGACCATGAAAATTAAATATTATTTATTTTATTTAAACTTAGAGTTGGAGTTGTGTTTGATCATATTTTTTGCATATTTTATTTAGAATTTGAATATGCTTATTTATTAAAATACGAAATACAATCAAATGAAAATAGTGAGTAACTATTAAGGCCTCGTTTTGGTCATGAAAATCAAATACAAATTAGAGTTGGAGTTGTGTTTGGGCGTGAATATAAATTAAAGTTGTTTTTGACTTTTTATGAGAGAAGTGGGAGTGAAAAAAAAAAACAAGTTTTTCTTGACTATTTTCAAATTCAACTCCGAGAAAAGTAAAAAATTTACATAGTCAAATGCCCACTAAGTAGTCGTTTGATCATGAAAATAAGATATTATTTGTTTTATTTGAAATTCTTAAAGTTGAAGTTGGAGTTATGTTTGATCGTACTTTTTGTATATAATATTTAAAATTTGAGTATACTTTTTTAAAATATGGAATATGGTTTATACCATTACCACCAATTTTTTTAAAAAAACTAGTAAAATCAGTCAATTTAACTAATTTATTTAAAATATATAACTAAATCTGCTCTAAAAGAGCAATATGTCATTTATTTGCATTACAAAACGTAAAAAATAAGGCCAAATCATAAGATGCACCAGCCAGATAAAAGTTGACACAACAAAAAGAAAATATTATCCAACATTTTGGCAAAGAAAATTGAAAATGGAAACACATAATCCGAAAAAGAGAATAAATAAGTAGGTACAGTAGTTGGGTATTTATCATAGTTGGTGGCTGAAATAAATGAAGTTACTTTTATAAAAACAAAAAAGTTGCGGCAATATCTGAAAATAAGTAGGCGTTTGGCCATGAGAATTTTTCACTATTTTTCGAAAAATTATTTCATTTTTTTTCGAAAATGGTGTTTGGCCATAAAAATTCTAAATACAACTCCGAAGTTGTATTTGGATTTTCAACTCACTTTTTTCACTTTTTAATTTATTTATTTTTTGAAAAAATCCTAAGTAATTTTTTTATTTTCATAAAATAACTCCATTTAAATTATATTTCATTTTTAAATCATATTTTATGTTTTTTAAAAACATATATTTAAGATCTAGATAATTATTGTAAAAGTTATGGCCAAACACAACTCCAACTCCAACTCCAACTTTGAAAATTTTAAAAATGTGAAAAAAATTGGTTCTCATGGCCAAACGGCACCTTAAATAAAGACTAAAAAGTGAACAAGTTTTGAGGTGTTTTCTAAATTCCAAATACAACTTCAAGTTAAATTTGCAATTTTTATGACCAAACACTAATTTCAAATAAAGTGAGAAAGAATATTCGAAAAAAATGGATAATTTTCATGACCAAATGGATTTCAAGTTATCGAAATGAAACTCCTTAACAATGTATGACTAATGAACTCCTGATTTTGTTCGTTCTTTTCCTTCCTCAGGCTTGGGTCGATAGTAATTGTGGTAGTAATGCCTCGAAACTCAGCTACCTGCTAGAGGCACCAATCTAGAAAGTCATAAAGGAGCATTAAACGTAATTCTAGAAGGACCTTTTCGCAAAAAAAATTGAATCTTGACAATTCAAGTGAAAGTTTTTTTAGACTATTCTCACTAAAATGCAGGGGTGAATTTACACTTAAAAAGGGGTACTTGAACTTGTGATCTCTCCGTAAAACTAGATATTTTATGTATATATTTTTTAAATTTAGTATAATATTACATGTTGACACCCATATTACAAAAAGACTAAATGGTGCACATGATTAAATTAGTCCCTATAGCGTTCGTAAATTATGTGATTCTCTTGGAAATATTAAAAGAGAAATTAATTTGCTCCTCCAATAAACATGACTCCGCCATTACAAAAAAAAATTGATGTTATGTAATAGGTGAAAGATTTTATCAAAGGTCGCAATATCAAACTCCTTGCCCGCATTAAAATTACTATTCAAATAAATACTCAATCAATTTACTTGTATATGATGATATTTAATTGAACACGAATTAACTTTATTATCTATAAGTTAAATTTTTAAAATAAAAAAAGTACATTTAGCAAATATAGAAAGGTATCAAATATTTTTAATGAATAAAAGGAAGAGCTTTATATGTATAAGCATCTAATTTGATTATTATTGTCGTTGTTGTAGCTGTCATTGTCTTATTATCGATATCGTCATCTCTAGTCTATCCACATTTAAAAAAAATAATAAGTTTTATCTGTTATTTTAATTTCATAACTTTCTTCTTATTTTTTTATAAAAAAATTATTATTAATTTTTATCACTAAAAAAACAAAAGAGAAATCAGAAAAGGGATTAAAGAAAAAGAGCGAGCCCCGCCAGTCTGAAAGTGTCTTCGCCTATGAACTCTTCTTGCGTACTTGACTCATAGGCTTGACGCGCATTTCCTCTAGGCTAGTTCATTCCTGAAAAAAAAAACTAGTTGAATTAGCGAGGAACCTTAAGAAAGCGGGTACCATTCTGTCAGCTTCGTCCCAATGGATATCTCCTCTCAAACCCCAAAACGAAACCATTGGTCCAACTTCATAAAAGCCCAGGTTTTAGGCCCAACACAGATTAAAAACCCAGATCACCAGGCCCACTAGAAACTCCTAAGCTCATCTGCCTCTAAATCCAAACATATAAGCCCATCAGAAACCAAAAGATCCCCAAAGTATATGAGTAGTTGAGAGTATATCTAGGGGTGAGCATGGTAATGTAGAATGTAGAAACCTAATATCATATCGAAATTAAAGTTTTTGGTACCGTGATTTTGATATTATAGTACCCTTTCATTTTAATTTATTTGGTTTATTTTAACTCAGCATGGAGTTTGAGAAAACAAAAAAAAACTTTTGAATCTTGTGATCTTAAATTAAAGATATGTCAAATGTATCAAAATGCCCTTTAATCCTCTGGTCTTAAACATGTCATGTGGAAAGTTGAAATTAAAGTGTTGCTAAAAAGGGAAAGACTCATTCTTTTTTAAACGAACTAAAAGGGAAAGTAGGTCAAACAAATTAAAACGAAGGAAGTATTTGATATGCATTTTAAGATATTTTGATATCTAATACGGTATCCAGTATTCGGTATTTGTATAAAATAAAATACTAAAATATCGAATACTATATCGAAATATATAACTTGAATTCATTATGGAATATATACCTCTAGGAATGACTATAACTTTTTTTATGCACGAGAAGTTATATACTCTCTCTGTCCCATATTAGTTGGTCACTATACTAATAATAGTTGTTTCATATTACTTGACCACCTTAGTAAATTTAAAAAGCATTAATTATATTTTTCCCAAATTACTCTTGCAATTAGTAAATCAAGAAAGCATTAATTATAGCTAGAGTAATTAATTATATTTACTAATTGCAAGAGTAATTTGGGAAAAATATAATTAATGCTTTTTTAATTTACTAAGGTGGTCAAGCAACTTTCATATTACTAGAGTTGTAAGGTAGGTGTCCATTGTTAATCAAGTTAATTACATCCATGGAATCAGTTGCAATTTTATCTAGTCTTAGACCATTTTCTCAAAGCAACTTTCATTACTTGCATCATGGCTAATAATTCAGCCATGTTGTTAGTAGTTTAGCATTTGTATCATAAATGAAGGATGTTGATAGATTGCCTCATTAGGAAAATTCTAGTAATGGCATATGATAATTTATGTTGAGTCCCACATGATTGAGATAAGAGAGAGTTAGGGTGTGTTTGGTTCTCTTATTTTTCCACGTTTGGTTGAACAATTTTTTTTTGAAAACAAGTTCCTTTGAAATGAGGAAAATGACTTCCTCAATGAAAGTAGGGAAAACAAGTTTTATAAGTGATATTAATTTTATGTTTATTGTATCCTCCCACACCCTATACCCCTTGACCATCCGACCCTCGAAGCCCCACACCTCACCTCCTCACACATTTATAATTTTTTTGCTAGATTACATATAAATACTTCCGAGATAACATTCTTTTTGCTTAGATACCAAACATTAGAAAATAAGTAAGAAACCAACATTTTCTAGAAAAATATTTTTTATGCCAAACACACCCTAACTCTCTCCGGTTCATTTTACTTGTCATGTCTTTTTTACACATTTTTTTAAGAAGATATTAATTAAAATGATAATTTGATTAAGTGATTTTTATTCTCAATTTAATACTACTCTCTTTAATTAATCATATTTTGATTTTTTAAAATAATAATTATTTTAAATTAATTATTTTTAATAAGCACGATAATAAAAATGGATTGAAGGAAGTAGTTGCTAGTCACACATGTCTATTTATATCCATCAGTACTAAAGTTGCTGGTAAGTGTTTTCATAATTAAGTAATGTCGTTACATGAATAAGACATATGAGTATATGAATGACCTGGCTAAATATAGCACTACTCACTAAACCTAGCTAGATAATTAATGTTAATCAGTGTCTTACATCTAAATGGTCCCAATGTTCTAGATAAGTATTTCATTTGTTCCATTATTTTAACTGTGGTTTTAATTTTTTTCACCTCTATTAAGAAAACAATAATACAATGTCCCTTCAAACTATTTTACTTGTCGTCCTTATTAAAAATAGATGATTCAAAATAATTATCGTTTAAAAAATTAAAGTATAATTAATTAGTTGTTTTCACATTTACCTTAGTCATAAATATGATTATATATCATTGTAGTGCAAAAGAAAAAAATATTAAATGAAAAGGAGTAATAAAAAAAATATTAAATGAAAAAGAGTAATAAATAAGGATAGTTTAGCTAAATTATATTTTCGTTAATGATTTTTTTAAAAGACGTGTAAATAAAAAATGTGATAAATAAAGTGATACAGAAGAAGTATAATTTATTAACTTACCTATTTAGTAGATGTTAGAATTGAGCAATATTAAAAAAAATAATTTAATATTAAGAGTATAACTAAAAACAATTATTAACGTACTTTTATTTTAAACTGCTAAAGCAACACTTATTTTTTACGAAAAAATTACTTTTAATGAGTAAATTAAGCTCATTCTCGTGATCATTTTCATAACTTTCCCCCTTTTGTTTTTCTCAAGTTTTTATCTCAGTAAATATTGGATAATTGGAATATAACTTGTATTAATTAATTCTCTCGAAAGAAATTGGAAAATGATTACTCAATTATAGAACATTAGAACTTTAGTACGTTATCACCACTTTGTTTATACTAAATTTAGATTCAAATAAAGTTGTAAAGATATATACTAACAGCTTGTTGGGATGGTTGTTATCCATGGAATGGTACGCATTTATCATATTGTTACTTTAAATATAATATTTATTTTAATTATTATTTAAATTTTATTATATATCGTATGAAAAGTGTAATTATTAATTTACTGTGATTGCATCAAAAAAAATTCTCACCTTATCCTTACTTATTATTTAATAATAATCTTATTTTACGTCTTATTCTATCTTTTTTATAGTACCTTCTACCTCTTCTTGGACCTACTTTTTTCTGTAATATTATAAGTTTACTTTTCAGATTGGTGATACACGACATTATAAAATGATATAATATATATAAATATTATGTTCATTAAAATAATATATATAAATATTATGTTCATTAAAATAATATAATAAAATATAATACAATTAATATATTATAATTATTAAAAGATACTCAACAATCATCCAAACAAGTTGGGAAGTGGTTGGCAATTGAAGACGTTTTGGGCAGGTGCTTCATAAATGGTGTCTATAAATGTGATGTGAGTCACATTATATGACAATCTAATTGGATTTTGCAAAGTATGAAGGGGTAATTAGTTTCGTAAAATTGAAAAAAATTAATTATATATGTAACTTTATATTAATAATTTATATAGAGTAAGCAATTTAACTTTTTTATTAGAGGAGAGAAATATGATAGCACACGTGAGGGGTGACCATGGTGCGTAGATAACTAATTATTTTATCAAAGATATTGTATGATACCGTGATTTCAATATTATTGTACATATTTTTTTTAAATTGATATTAGGTATGGTATTGGATTTTTATATAATTTTTTTTTTCAAAATTTCTAATACCGTATAGAAATATATAATTACATATATCATTCATATATATTAATATAATATTAACAAATTTATAAATATATTTTAGTGTAAAAATAATTGTTTAGATGTTGAAACTTTGGCAATTATATCTTGATTGAAATGTCATTTATGTGTAATTGATTAACGAAGAAAATAGTTTACATTTTCTTTTGAATAATTATATGATATAATTGAAACGTTTCTTAAAAAGCCAAAGTCATAATTCTCTACTATATGATTATATGTAAGTCAAATCGAATAAACTATGGTTATTGATTTTTCGTACCGTAAAATATCAAAACTAAACTTATAAATATCGAACCATACCGAATTAATTTAATAGGGTAATGACATAATATTTTTAAAAATCAAAAATTAAAATTATCAAACCAAAATTTTTAGTACCATAACATACCGTATCATGTCCACCCTAGTGAGACACTCAACACCTATCAAGTTATTGATAATAAGGATAATTTTCATAATTATATTTGCCCGATGCGTCAAAGTTTTTTTTTTTTTTTTGAAACTTTGTGAATATTAAATATTGTCATATAATATGAGATGCATGATATATATAAATGTTTAGCGCATTTTATCATTTTGCGAAGCTGCAGTGTTGCGCGTACGATTTTAAAATAAATTAAGGAGGTAGAATAACGAAAAGAATTATGATGGTAAAGGTCTTTGCCCTCTTAGGCACATAACTTTAAAAATTCAATTATTTCAAAGTAATAACGCTGCATATGCTTCATCCTTTTCTAATCTCATTAATAAAATTTCACTTGATATGTTATTATTGGCTCTAAAAAAATAGGCAAAACAAGAATGAATACTAGAATTCTTCGCTCCTCTCCCTGTACCAAGAAACAAGTACATTATCTTCATTCTACTTCCATTTAGCTAGCGTTTGGGCATATATTTCCAAATATTTTTGACAAATATTATTTGAGTGAAGATTTAGGTGAAATTTCACCATGTGTTTGGTCATAGTATTTGAAAAACATATTTCACTTTTTTAAGAAATATGATTTATATCCATAAGTTTTAAAAACTATCAAAACTAACCATAAGTTTGTATTACATAGCAAGATAGAAACGTCGACGTAACAAGATTCATGACTACCGCAATAAGTCAGTTGGATATTTAGTTTAGATTTTTTGATTATTAATTAGACTTAAAATATTTTTAAAAGAGTTTATGAATTTTGGATTGGATATTGGATTTAGTATTATGGATTTTTGAATATTCAAAAATTCAAAAATTTTATACCTTATATTCAGGTCTAACGCATAATATATGTGTCAAATATTAATAAATCTAATTTTTAAAGGGTTCAATAGATTAGTACCCAACAACTCTATCAATTATATCATATATTCTATTGAATAAGATTATATAGTTTCATTGATTAACATCAAAGATTTTTATTGTCATCTCTAGTATCATGTTTTTTTTTTGTGAAAATCTAGATAAATACGAAAAAAAATGCAGGAGTAAGTAAAGCTTAATACATTATATGGGCGGTAGAGTGACATTAATCCTTGTTAATGGTAGAAAATTATACATTCTAAGGAGTAAATTATTAGGTGAATTGTGCTTGCTTAAAGGGTCAAAAGTCAAAATCAAAAATCTGAAATATACAAACCGATTAACCCAAATCGACCGAACTTAAAAATCCAATCCAATCGAGATTATTTGAATTATAATTTCTTCAATTCGAAAATAAAAATTTCGAACAAAAATTTTCATATCCAATTAGACGGCTCGAACTCCCACCCCTACTCACGTGACACATGAAAGGTTCAGAGGTAAATTTTGAATTTAAACTCTATGAGCTTAATGTTTAAGGTTTTTCACAATGAATCTAATATATTTTAAAGTTATGAATTTTAATATAATTTTATATTTATACTTTACATTAAAAGTACTGAGTTAAGATGAATCACGGCTAACTCTATACCCGCCTCTGGTGAGGCTTCAGCTTCATTGTAGTGTTGGAAAATGTCAATTTTTTTCCTTTTTTGTTGGAAAAATGACATAATCTTCCTTTTTAATTTGGAATGTAATGGGAAAAAGAGAAAGATTAAAATATTGGGTTTAATTTTTACATTCAATATCACCAATTGCTATCTGGATTTAATATCACATGTAATGAACCTTCGTTCTCTAATAGTGTTCTCCCCAAAAAAAAAAAAAAAAAAAAAAAAAATTGGCATTAATGCCTCTATTTCTGATTTGATCATATGATTGAGAAATAACTATCTGTGACAACTCATGTAGGGTTTCAATTAGGTAGGGCCTAGGGGCTATTAAAATTTAAATGCCAATACATGCTTAACTTCTTGTGTATAATTTTGTCACTTAAGGATCCAAACAATATCTTTTGGTCTATGAGAAAAGAAAAAGTTTTTTGTTATTTTTTAAAAATCATTTGGTATCCGGTACTCTTACTTCGATTATTGTATTATCTGTTGTTATTTTTGTTCCTTTTTCCTTTATTTTAGACATGACTTTTTAATTATTACTATTGTGTTTCCTTTTCAAATATGTTTTGAAATGCTTTACTTGAAGTGAGGATCTATCAAAAACAACCTCATTTCCATTCACATAATATAAATAATTAAGATCTGCATACACATTACCCTCTCCAAATCTCGTTAATTATAAAATTGTATTAAATATATTATTATTATTGTTCGTATCCTGTACTCACAGTTCGATTAGTGACGGACTCATAATTTTAAGGTAATAGGTACTTATATACTTTTAATCTAGGGGTTGCTACTATGCATAGAAGGGTGCTCAATCAATTTATTTGTATGTCAATAATTCTTTTCTCTTCTAATAATTGGTTTACCTTTCTTTAGCTGCTGAGATGTTTTAGTTCGTTAACATTTAAAATATTCAAAGAGCATAGACTAAATCGCTAAAATCATAGTGTGAAAATTAAGGGAGGAAAATTGACGGATTGAGTCGGGCCTAAAAACTGAGAGAAAACAATCTAATCCATCAGTTAATATTATTTTTAAAGAAAACCGATGGTCTTTAAGAAAACCTATGGACGTCTGTTGGTTATTGTTTTTGCACAAAAATACGTAAAAGCTATAAAAAATAATAATTAGTTTTTTTTTTTAAAGAAAAGCGACATTGTCCCTCATTTTATTAAGAAAATCGAGGGACTCCGTCGATTTTTGAAGTGCAAATTAGCAGTTGAAGAGTACAAATAAAATGATGGAAATAATCAATCAAAAAGCATGTGTGATCGAGTGGTAGAACTGTCTTATGTCATAATAAATACCTGAGTTCAATTTCAAGTAGCTTCATTCTTTATGTATATTTATGAAAAACCGACCCACTATGTAAGGTCCGTCGATTTGACATGATTTTCTTCAAAAAATTTGATCCAGTCCGTTAATTATGACCCAATTTTTAGTAGTATCGGAGTGACAACTACTTCTATATCCTCCTGCTGCTTGGTTTGAAGAGGAAAGTGCTTCCTATCCGGGGTTGCCCTTCTGAATTTTTGTGTGATAGAAATCATGCTATTTTCGATAAAATCTCGATTCAAAAGGGTGTTCATATTTCTCTTGAAAGATGAAAATATTTATCCTTTTTACCCTAAAGAAATCTTGAACAACCAAAAGCACATAAAGCTTATCTTGAAAATTTAGTTGGACCAATTAATGAATAACCAACAAATGGTCACTTCTAAATGAAGTTGCTAATCCTTATCAATAACGTGTACAATCAAACTCTACAAGTTGTTGTCCTAGGTTCTTTATATTAGGGCCCTCTTAAACATATGGCCTAAATTCACTAACACTTTTATAAAACTCTACAAGGGTTTAGTGAATTAACATACAAAAGGAAAAATAAACTCTTCAACCCTCAATGGATTTTCTTGAATTTTCTCTTCTTTTTTTGTTAATTTTTTGTTTTACTTATTCTATATGGTTCATACTATATAGAAGGTCAAAAACATCAGCACCAACAAATTGGCCAATTCTTAGAGAGTTGCCGGCTGTTGTTGCGAATCTTCATCGTATTCATGCATATATGACTGAAGTTGTTATAGAATATGGTGGTACTTATGAGTTCAAAGGTCCTATTTTTGCAAATGTGGACATGTTTTTTACTTGTGATCCTGTAAATATCCATCATATTTTTAGTAAAAACTTTTCAAATTATCCAAAAGGGCCCGAATTTCGTAAGATTTTCGATATTTTGGGAAATGGGATTTTCAATGTTGATCATGAATTATGGGAGCTTCATAGGAAGACTACCATGTCCATAATGAGCCATGCAAAGTTCCAAACTTTATTGGAGAGGACCATGTGGGACATAATCGAAAAAGGGTTTAGACCAATTCTTGATGCTTTTGCAAAACAGGGCAAAATATTGGATTTGCAAGATGTTTTGCAAAGATTCACTTTTGATTCCATCACTAAATTGTTACTTGATCATGATCCAAGAAGCTTGTCAATTGACTTGCCTTATTTGCCACATGAAAAGGCGTTTGGCGATGCTCTTGATGCACTTCTACACAGACACATAACGCCAGAATGTCTCTGGAAATTGCAAAAATGGCTTAGAATTGGTAAGGAGAAGAAGCTCGTTCAAGCATGCGAGGCTTTTGATCAATTCATATATCCTTGCATTTCGCGAAAGCTAGAAGAGTTGATGCATAAAAGTACAATCAAAGATGAGGAATTTGCATTTTTAAACGCGTACATCAAAATGTACAATCAATGGAAAGATGGAGATGATTTGGGTACTTTGCAAATATTTTTAAGGGACACTTTCTTGAATTTGATGTTTGCTGGGAGGGACACAACAAGTGCAGCTCTCACTTGGTTTTTTAGCCTCTTGGCTAAAAATCCCTTAGTAGAGAAAAAGATTAGAGAAGAGATTCAACAACAATTGCATCTAAAAGAAGGTGAAAATCTCAAGTTTTTCAACAAAGAAGAATCAAGAAAATTGATCTATCTACATGGTGCTTTGTGTGAAACACTTAGGTTATTTCCATCAGTTTCTTTAGAGCACAAAGTTCCACTTGATCATGACATCCTTCCGACCGGTCATCGTGTTAGTCCAAAAACAAGAATGATCCTACCATTTTACACAATGGGGAGAATGGAGACTCTGTGGGGGAAAGATTGTCTAGAATTCAAGCCAGAGAGATGGATCTCTGAACGAGGAGGGATCAAACATGAGCCATCTTTCAAATTTCCAGCGTTTAACGCGGGTCCAAGGATTTGTTTAGGGAAAGAAATGGCATTCATTCAGATGAAAATAGTGGCAGCCACCATCATACACAATTACAATATCCAAGTAGTGGAACCAGGAAACATTTCTCCAACTACTTCTATTATCATGCAAGTGAAAAATGGTCTGATGGTTAAGGTTGTCAAAAAGGTATAGCACATATGTATGTCTTATGTATGTGGAGCAAATCTTTAGCTCTGTTAAGAAAATTCGAATAAAGTAGCTCTCTTTCCAATTCAAATGTTTAATTATATTACATGTTTCTAAATATGATACAAGACCCTTTACTTCTTACTTTTTTTTGTCAATTAGGTTTAAACTCTTGTATGTCTTGATTTTAGTCATCTAGTTTTGGTAGACATGAGCCACCAACTTGCTAAATTTGTAAAATACAAATTGAATTTCTTTGACATAGACAAAGCAAATATTTATGAGTCCTATTTTCATTCTTAAGCGATCTGGTATTCGAAACTCGCTGACCTATTAGTCTAGAACACTCTTTATTTATTTGGAAATTATCGAAATCAAGATATTGTGCTTACTAAGTACAGTTGATCCAAAATACTCCCTTGTTCATATTACTTGGCTCCTATATCAAAAATAGATATTTTATTTTAATTGTCAAATTTAGAAAATCAAAAGAGTTTGAATATTTTTTTCCCTTTCTATCCTTATTATTAGATAACTATATAAAGTAGTAGTAGTCAAATTTAGAGTTCGACGTATTATTAATAAAGTTAATTTAGTAAAATATACCCTTGATAAAAGCTTTCTTAAGAGTCGTATCAAGTCAACATGAGTCAAGTAATATGAAACGGGGGAGTAGTTGTTATTTCAGAAATCAAGATATAATTAATTATTTATTTCCACATTTACACTTGTAACTCAATAATTATGGATAGAGATTAATATGGTGAAAAAGAGAGTACTCCCCCCATTTCAATTTGTTTGGCCTATCTTGACTTGACACGTAATTTGAGAAAGTAAATAAGAATTTTGTGGTTAAAAATTAAAGATATGTCAAATCTATCAAAATATCCTTTAATCTTGTGGTCTTAAATATGCCACGTGAAAAATTAAAATTGAAGAGTTTCTAAAAGAAAAGAGACATTTTTTTTAAATGTACTAAAAAGAAAAGTAGGACAAACAAATTGAAATGAAGGGAGTAATATTAAATTAAGATAAAAAATAGTAAATAAGGATAATTTAGTCAGATTTGTAATTAATATTTATTTTTAAAATGTGTAAAATATATGACAAATAAAATAGTCCGAAGGAAAAACCTCATTAAAATGAAAGTAGTGCTAAAAAATGAATAAAAAATTAAGATATTCCTCAACCCGCCCAATAAAAAATAGATTGGATAAGATCAATTTGTTAAAAGCGGGTCAAATATGGATCAATCCGTACTTATCCATATATATTATCCACCGTAAAAAATGGATAAATAGAATTCCGTTTTTCCCATCTCATCTTAACCTATATATAGCTAGAGTGTAGCAAGGGCAGAGTGAGAAGCCAAGTCTTTGATATGCATTCAATCAACTCAATATAGTAATAGCTTTTATTTAAATAGTGTTGTTTGTATTAAGAAAGTCACTAAATATGTACTTAGAATTCAATTATTAACACTTAAAATTATCATTTTAAAATTTAAAATTTATGAAATTAAAATTCTAATTCCGCATTTTAAGGCAAAAGGAAGGCCATGTCATTTGATAAATGAGGAAATTTCACAAAACACGACATTATGACAGAAGTTAGGCAGATAGATGTAACTTATTCAAGTTCCCACATTATACGTCTTAACCCAACTTTAATTGGTATTAAACATAGATGGATGTGATATTTTATTCGTTTTTGTTTAGTTCGTTTTTAATTTATTGATATTCGATCCAATCCGTCCATTTGTCAGCACAGAGGGTATGGACCTCAGTATCAATCGAACGTAACCAATTTGGTCCTCTAGCTAGTGGTCCACATGATATATACAATTCATGAACTGGAGAGTGGGGACCTTCATACAGTGCCAAAGCCAAAAACTTGGTTAAGGGTGTTCAAACTTTAATATATATGTATGTGTGAAAAATAATTTCTAACCTATACACTTCATATAATTTTTATACACATAGTATAATTTTTTTCATGAAAGCTGTTCAACTAGCCACCGTTTAATACATGTGGCTACGCCACTGCTAGAGCCGTCAATATGGGCTAGGCCCGTTGGGCTGGCCCGGCCCAGCCTGTAATTTGATAAGGTTGGGCTAAGATTTTTACAGCTCATTTGATAACAGGGCTTTTTAGCCCGGCCCGGATAAGCCCGCTGGCCCGTAGGGCTTTAGCAATATGGGTTGGGCTGGCTCGTGGGCTAAATAAAATTAATTAAAAAATAAAAATAAAATAGAGAACTAAAAAGAACAAGATGAGTCCAAACTCAAAGTCTACTTAAACCATCATAAATATTTAAATATTAATTATGTTTATAAAATATGTAAGATTCGAACAATATCATGTCAAAAGTTATGTAGTTTCACAGATTATTATGATTATTTTTTGTGAACTTGAACTTAATTAGCAAGTAGTAACATTATTCAGATTTTCTAAATAGTTACCTCTCTCTAGGAGCTTCACAACCCCTTTAACTCTCTTGATGACTCGAATTCACAACCTTCAGGTTGGAAGTGAGGGGTGCTTACCATTCAAGCTACTCCGTCTTGTCATTAGAAAAAGATTCAACATCCCATAACCATGCAAAAAGATTTAAGTTGATGCAAGCGATGTCATCCAACATTTCGATATATAATAAGAAGAGTTTACATTACTTGAAAGAAAAACTGAGACTATCATGATACATTTATAAAAATAAAAACAAATTGAGGACAATTGTACTAATTAATTAATGCACTAGAATGCATTTTATTAAGATGCGCGATCATGTTATAGTAATTTATTTTACTTCTTCATATATCGACATGACTGTTTGCATGAAATTTTGTGTACGCCACTATTCACCAATCTAACATTGTTCATTCGGTATCAATTGGACATAAGAGGAACCCTTTTAACGAGCCTAACTTTCAGATCATATTTCATTTGAATGATAACAGAAGCACTTGGGGAAATGGTTGTGGTTCACTAGTTGGATATGATAATTGTATATTAACTATCGACATATATTTATTTTTGCACATCCTTGACACAATTAGAGCCTTTAGCGTGACAGAAATAAGCCTTCAAAAGTGCTTATGAGGTCAGAGGTTAAAATCTGGTAATTTTTTCTTCATTTGTTTGTCAAAACTCACAGTCATATAATTCACACAACTTACACAATTCACATATTCTTTTCAAGAGATTTTTTGTGATTCCACCTAATTTCACTAGTTTTTTTTTAATTTTTTTTTATTCTTCAAACTCCTTTTTTACCTTGTCTCCCACGACCCCTCCCTCAAACCAAAGTTATATTTGACTTTCTGTTTTAGGAGTTATTGGATACTACTTATTAATTACACTAATTTAATTGAAACTTTAATTTGGGTATTCATTTGTATTAAATATAAAATAATATTTCAAACAAGTTTATATCAAAAGAATTAATTAGAAAAAAACTTATATGCAATTACACATATTATTATATTTTTCATTCCCTTTTAAGTAGGTTATTATTAGGAGGTTTGGACAAAAAAAAAGTTAATAAAGAGTGAATTTCTTCACACACTCTATCAGAACACAAGAAATGTAGCATACATCCATTAAAATTAAGAAGTATCAAAGTCGATAGATTGAAAACAACTTTAAATTGAAGCAAAAATGGATAGATCAATGTTTGTTTTTTCTTGAATGTGTGATATGTGTTTAGTAAAAATTTCGATCAATTTATTATAAAATCATTATTTTAATTTATATAATTTATCGTGTATTTTTATACTTAAAACAACCCTAAGTAGAGAAATGTTTTTAGACAGTTTGTATTAGGTGAAAAATAAATTATTGATGTCGTTCATGATAAAGTCGTTAGGTTGAACAAGATAAATATGAACCCACTCGCTGAAATTTTTTATTAGTTGCTTCTTTATATTTTACACATCCTTCATAAAAGCTCTGGCCTCATTACTCGACACGTGTCATGAGTTGTTAATCATATTTTGCTGGACCACTTATCATTTGTGTTCTATGGTAGAAAGATTGTAAGTCCCTTTTCCAAAACTAGAGATAGCTAAAATTAAGATAAAGACTATACATTGACAAAATTAGAAAGTAGTAAAGAACTGAACGTGGCCACGTTTGGAAGGCATAATATTTAAAGACTTTCTCAAACTTGATGCGTTTTATTTAGATTTCTCTTAAATTATATTTGGTTCTAGTTTCCTTTGTACTGGCTTTTCTATAGTCGGTAACCCCTCAAACAATAATTGGTCCTGGTTAGCCCATTATACTTGGCTTTTTTATAGTCATGCTTCAAAGACGAATCCAAGATTTGAAACTTTTTGGTTTCCAGCAATCTCAAATTCATATATAATAATAATTGTTAATAAAATAAGTACTGATATTCAATACATATTTAAGAAGTAACGAACCACCGAGATAGGGGACACACACATTGAAGATTTTTTAAGAGAAATTGTATACATATAAGAAGAAAAAAATGAGGAAGAACTAGAATTGTGCAAATTAATGGTTAAATCAATAACCCTAATCGATAATTAAGTTATTGGGTTAATGCTTTGGATTAGTTTAACGGTTCGAGTATCGGTTCACTGTCTAAGGTTATAGGGTTATTAGGTTGGGTCTCAGTTTGGCCACTTTTTTATAACGGGTGAATCGATAACTCGATAGTAATTTATTTAATAACATTTTTACCCTTCAATATATAAAGTGACTTATAGTTTAGTTAAGTTCATTTGTCTATCAAAATTTCACTTCACGATTTCTCTGTCTCATTTGAGAAAATGATTTGTACTTTATCACTATCTATATAAATTCAAATGGTTTCTATTCTACTCATTTGTTCCCATTTTGCTGAATGCATTGCCCTCTCTCAATCTCTTTATCTATCTTTCTATTTGTTCAATACTACTCCCTCCGTTTCAATTTATTTGACATATTTCAACTTGACACGGAGTTTAAGAAAATAAAGAAGACTTTTGAATCTTGTAGTTAAAAATTAAAGATATGTCAAATGTACCAAAATACCCTTTAATCTTGTGGTCTTAATCATGTCATGTGGAAAGTTGAAATTGAAGAGTTGCTAAAAAAGGAAAGAGACATTCTTTTTGAAACGTACTAAAAAGGAAAGTAGGTCAAACAAATTGAAACGGAGGGTGTATTATTTTTTCCAGATTTATTGGATGATTTTTACAGTGTTTGTTGCTATACGACTTCTTGTTTATGTTTATTTTCAATGAAAATTTTGTATGAAATCTTAAAAGTTAAACTGATAACTGAACCAATAAGAATTAATAACCAATAAGCTAATATTTTAATATTTTAACATGTCTACTAACCGATAATCGATAAGTCAAACCTCAACTTAACCGACCGATACCGCAGCCCTAGGAAGACGATCTATGAAGTACCTGTCTGCCGCCTGCGTTGTTTTAGGGTTTCCAGATAATACCTCTTAATCTCATATAATATCTAGTGGATTTCACAATATAAATTAATGATTTAGATAAAAATTACTGGATTCTCGAAAATTATATTCATAACTGTAGATCCGCCCTTCTACTCAAAAAGAAAAATGTTAAAATAGTATTTAATTTTTTTTACACATCAGATTAATATGATGTGCCTGTTATCTTACACTCTAACGAGTTAAACATCATTTGAAATCACTTGGATTATTAAAAAAAAGTAAAGTACATGGGGTAGTTAGGAACAATTATTATTTGAGGAGGTAACGATTATAAAAAAAAATAAAAAAAATTAGACAAAATGTCCATTGGGTTAAATTTTTTACATAAAAAATAGTCTTCTTAAAAAAAATAACCACTTTATTACATATATTGGCCATTCGGTCATTTTTAATTACTAAAAATGGCCCTTCGGCTACATGTATTGCAGGTGAAGTTTCATCTGCTTCTTCATTCTTCCACTTATTCCTTCATATGCTTCTTCTTCTTCTTCATTGCTTTCCTTTTTCTTCCTTCTTTTTCGTTGCTTTCAGTTATTAAAGTTTCTTCAAAAGCTAGATTTTAAAATTTAACGTGCCATAAATGTGAACCCTTTTGCATAAATCATATATCAAAAGACTCGAAATATCGAGAGAAGCTCATCTAAAATTTAAGACTATTTATAGGAGATTTTGAGTTGGTCGGGATTGAATGAATCGCTAGCTATTACTTTTCAAGATGAATTGTTGCAATGTGTAAGTGTTGTATAAACAATGTATCTGGATGTATATGCATCTCTTATACATAGTTATACATCATATATACACTATTTATACAATATTGATATATGACATATATATATATATATATACAATATCGATACATTACATACACACCACATATACAACTGCCATTTCTGTTGAAATCTTTTTTATCGATTATTACTGTAAATTAATTTGAGATTGCTAGAAAGTGAAAACCCACAAGCTTCAAATCTTGAATCCCTCTTTGAATCATGACAAACAAAAAAAAGGCAAGTATGAGGGGCTAATTAGGACCAATTATTGTTTGAGAGGGTAACGATTATAAAAAAGCCAGTACAAAGAAAACTAGGACCAAATATATTTTAAGAGAAATCTAAATAAAACGCGTTAAGTTTGAGAAAGTCTTTAGGTATATGTCTTTCAAACGTGGCCACGTTCAACTATAAGCACGAAAGTTGGGTATAGTACCTATACCTTGCAGTTCTTTACTACTTTTTCTAATTTTGTCAATGTATAGTCTTTATCTTAATTTTAGCCATCTCTAATTTTGGTAAAGGGACCAACAATCTTTCTACATTAATAGAACACAAATGATAAGAAAGCGATATTGACCGAAGGTAAATAATTTAAATTTTTATCTACATATACGATATAATTTTCTAATGAAGTGTGTGTCTTCAGCCTTGATTGGTTGTATGTTACTCGATTGTAGGAATTCACAATGGAATTCGAAGATCGAGGGACTGTTTCAGGAGAATTCTCAAGAAGACAACTCAAAGAAGAAGAATAAGAACAGAGAGAGAGATTAGAAAGAGAAGAGAGAATTGTATATTTCATCTATGCCTGTACATGTGCTTGATTACAACTATATAAAGGAAATGGAATCAGTAGACTCTAACAGAATTTGTTAGAGTAACTTCCTACTAATTGGTACTGTAGCTAACTAACAACTGGACGTGCACTTTAGCTAACTAACAATTGGAAAACAGTTACAAACAGTATCAGAAATGGCTTGTTCCCTTTTTATCATGTATCAGTACTCCCTTCCAATAAAAGATCCTTGTCCTCAAGGATCAAATAATGGAAACCTGCACTTCAAAGAGGTGGCAAATTCCCAAGTTGCAGCATCTACAGGAAGACCATTCCATTTAACCAATAGTTGTGCCACAACTTTATTGCGCTTCTTGACCATCCTCCTTTGTAGAACCCCCTCAGGATCAGGGCAATGTGGGTTTGCTAAGTCAACCACTGGAGGGTAAGATATCTGAGCTGGAATCTCATGGCACTTTTTGATTAGTGAGACATGTACTGTAGGATGAATTTTTACCGAGCTAGGCAATAAGAGAGTGTAAGCAACTGGACCTACTCTCGTAAGAATCTGAAATGGCCCATATTACTTAGCAGCCAGCTTGTGGAATGAGTGACCAGCGATAGTGACCTGTTTATAAGGCTGGACTTTGAAGTATACCCAATCACCCACTTCAAAGTGTCTGTCACTCCTATGAGAGTCAGCCTGCTGTTTCATCCTATGTTGTGCCCTCATTAGGTGATGTTTAAGCAACTGCAGCTTGAGTTCTCTATTCAGAAGAGTGTTATCAACCTCTGCTAAGTAGACTCACCCGGGAGGTAAGGAAGATGTAAGGGAGGGGGCCTCCCATACAAAGCTTCATAGGGTGTAGTTTGAATAGCTGAGTGATGGGAGGTATTGTACCAATACTCAGCCATGGGTAGGCAAGAGAACCAATTAGAAGCATCTTCATTGCAATAACATCTAAGGTAAGTCTCAAGGCACCTGTTGAGTACCTCCGTTTGTCCATCAGACTGAGGATGGTATGCAGATGATAGATTTAACTGCACTCCTTGTAAGTTGAAGAGCTCTTGCCAAAAAGAGCTCAGGAAAATAGCATCCCTGTCACTGGTAATGGCATCTGGCAACCCATGTAGTCTTACCACCACATCCAGGAACACCTTAGCAATAGACTGAGCAGTGTAAGGGTGTTTAACAGGAATGAAGTGTCCATACTTGCTGAGCCTATAAACCACCACTAAAATAACTTCATAACCACTGGACTTAGGTAAGCCATCAATAAAGTCCATGCTAATTTGGGACCATACAACATCTGGAATAGGCAAGGGTTGCAAAAGCCCAGGGTAAGCAACTAGATCTTACTTATTCCTCTGACACACATCACAATTTAAAACAAATTCTTTGACATCCTGTCTCATGTGTTTCCAGTAAAACAAGGTGAGCAGTCTCTTTAGAGTAGCTTCTACCCCAGAATGACCTCCTTGAGAAGAGGCATGCCATAAATCCATAATATCTCATCTCAGTTCCGACACTTTGCCAACCACTAGTCTTCACTTTCTTCTCAGCTGACCTTGAGACCAAGTGAAGTGCCCAACCTGTCCACTATGATTAGACTGCAGGTCTTGTATGAGTACCTTGAGCTCCTGATCAGACTCCCAACTAGCAGTAATTTCCTGGAACAAGTCAGTGTTGGTAGGAGAGATTACCAAGGCTAGTAGCTCAGCTCCATTGATCCTTGAAAGGGCATCAGCCACCTTATTTTCTACTCCTCTTTTGTACTCTATAGAGTAATCAAAAGGCATCAACTTAGTCAACCATAACAGTTGAGATTTGGTGTGTAACTTCTGTTCCATAAGGAACTTCAAAGCTTTTTTATCAGTCCTTATAATGAATCTTTGCCCTAGTAAATACTGTGACCACTTAGTCACTGCTTGCACAATAGCCAAAAGCTCTCTATCATAAACAGATAAAGCTACATGTCTAGGTGAGAGGGCCTTACTGATAAAGGCTATGGGATGTCCTTCTTGCATTAATACTGTCCTTATACCAAAACCACTTGCATCAGTCTCCACCACAAATGTTTTATGAATATCAGGCAAGGCCAGCACAGGAGCTTGTGTCAAAGCCTCCTTAAGTTGTGCAAAAGCAGCATCAGCAGCCTGTGACCACTTGAAGTTATCTTTCCTTGTCAGATCAGTCAAGGGCTTGCAAATCACCCTAAATCCCTGGATGAACCTTCTATAATACCCAACCAAACCTAAGAACCCTCTTAGCTGCTTGAGTGTAGTAGGAGTAGGCCAATCCTTCACAGCCTTCACCTTTTGAGGATCAGTGCTCACCCCTTCAGCTGTGATAAAATGACCAAGATACTCAATCCTCTGAACTCCAAAGAAACACTTACTCTGCTTGGCAAAGAGTTGGTGTTGCTGCATTTTCTCAAAGACAGCTCTCAAATGCTGTAAGTGATCCTCCATATTGTTGTTGTAAATGAGTATGTCATCAAAGAAAACTAAGACTTGTTTTCTGAGAAACTTCTTAAAAACTTCATTCATTAATCCCTGAAATGTTGTTGGTGCATTGGATAACCCAAATGGCATCACTAAGTATTCAAAATGACCAGAGTGAGTTCTAAAAGCAGTCTTAGGCACATCTTCTATTGCCATCCTCAACTGATGATATCCAGACCTTAGGTCTATCTTTGAAAATATCTTGGAACCCCCTAGTTCATCCAACAAGTCCTCCACAATAGGTATTGGAAATTTGTTCTTGATAGTGTGCTTGTTCAAGTCCCTGTAGTCTACACAAAGTCTCCAGGTTCCATCATTCTTCCCTACTAACACTACAGGTGATGCAAAAGGGCTACAACTAGGTTGTATTATCCCTTGATCTAGCATCTGTTGAACTATTCCTTCAATGATATCCTTTTTCACAGAAAGATACATGTAGGGTTTTTTATTCACTGGCTCAGTCCCACCCTTGTAATACAATTCTATGTTCAAAAATACCTCTAGAAGGAGGCAATTCAGTAGGTTCTTTAAACAATTCAGTGAATTCTGATAATAACTGCAAAAGTCTACCCTCCTTATCTTGATCTTCTTTAGCTTTTAGTGTATGCCATTGCTCCTTTGCATCACTCATAGGAACTACTTGGATCATGCATAGTTGGGCTTGATTTTCTGAGTGTTTGGCTAACTTTCCAGCCCCAGAAGCCTTTACTTGATTTCCAGCCCCTCTCAATAAATGTTTCCTTCCCTTATACCAGAACTCCATAGTTAGCTTACTGAAATTCATCTTGATATCACCTAAGGTCAGTAACCATTGCACCCTCAGTACCACTCCACATGAACCCAAAGGTAGGAGTAAAAACTCACCTGAGAATTCAGCTCCTTGCAGTAACCAGGTAATAGTACACACCTTGTTTACCCTTATGTCACCATTTGTTGCAGCCACCATCTGAGGAAATGTGACTTTAACTTCACATCCTAATTGTCTCACCAAATCAGGATCAATGAAATTGTGGGAGCTACCAGTGTCTATCAATATATGCAGTGGTTTCTTTGCATGATAACCAGTCACCTTCAATGTTCTGTAGCCTAGAGATCCATTCAATGCATGGAGAGAAATCTCCATATGTTCTACTGGTTGAGCCAACTCTAATTGATTATGCATTTCCTCTTGTACCACCTCATCTTGTTCTCCTTCAGCAACTTCTTCTTCCACTTCTTCCAATTCCAACAGGTATAACTGCTTGGAAGTTTTGCATTTGTGACCAAAGGTGTACTTCTCATTGCAGAAGTAACACAACCCCTTTGCCCTCTTATCATTCATCTCTTCTATGCTCAGTGTCCTCATATTGACTCCTTTAGAGGAAGAGTAGTTGTTGACTGTAGGTGTGGGTAACAATGGCTTGCTGTTAGACTTATAACCCTTCTGATCCATGAATCTCCTTGACCCCCCACCTGTCTGTGTAGACATTGGTTGCCTAATAGCAGCAAGATAAGCTTCTTGCATTCTTGCACTCTTATAGGCCTGAGACAGTGATGTAGGGTCTGTAATTTTCACAGCAATGTTCAATTCAGTCTTTAATCCTCCAATAAAGCAACTAATCGCATTCTCTTGTGATAAATTCACCCTAGTCAAATTCCTTTCAAATATTGCTTGATATTCCTTCACAGTCCCCAGCTGTTTGATCTTCTTAATTTCCTCCATAGGGTCATCAAAATCAATTCCAAACCTCTCAACCATGGCCATCACATATTCATTCCAACCAGCTGGGGTTGAAGGTACTGTCTATATCTCATAAAAGACAAATGCCATTGGATAGCCTCACCTTCCAATTGGAGTGCTGCCACTGATACTTTCTCCTCAACTGCTACATTCTCCATTGCAAAGAATTGTTCGATCTTGAACAACCAAGATCGTAAATCATCCCCTGAGAATCTGAGAAATTCCATTCTCGACCACCTGGAGAAATTGGAATTTTGTGTATGGTAGCTGGCAGGGCTTCTCTGGACTCTGTCTTCCACCGGCCTTGCTGTGGATGGTTCCCCTTGATCTGCAGGGGTTTTATCCCTTCGATTATCACCCACATCACCCCTTCGATTATCACCCACATTCGTCAATTGTTCCTTCAATTCCATCACAACTCGATCGAGATTCTTCAAGCTGGTGACCTCCCCAGTTAACATTCCCACTTCTGTTGTTAATTTCATCATCATGTCCTTCAATTCCCCCATTTCAGTAGGAGAATTCTCAGTCGATCTGGTTCCTTTTGCCATTGCTATCCAAGGATTGGAAGGCTCTGATACCAATGTTACTCGATTATAGGAATTCACAATGGAATTCGAAGATCGAGGGACTGTTTCAGGAGAATTCTCGAGAAGACAGCTCAAAGAAGAAGAATAAGAACAAAGAGAGAAAGATTAGAAAGAGAAGAGAGAATTGTATATTTCATCTATGCATGTACATGTGGTTGATTATAACTATATAAAGGAAATGAAATCAGTAGACTCTAACAGAATCTGTTAGAGTAACTGCCTACTAATTGGTACTGTAGCTAACTAACAACTGGACGTGCACTGTAGCTAACTAACAATTGGAAAACAGTTACAAACAGTAAAAACAGTATCAGAAATGGCTTGTTCCCTTTTTATCATGTATCATTGTAGCTCAGCCCCTGCATGTGACCTCTCTGAGACCTAATTGTATGTTATCAATCAGCCCCAACCAAAGGTGAATAGTATAAATTTTCATGTGTATTCAATTTTCAAATTTGACACGTTTTATTCAAATTTCCCATAAATTATATTTGGTCGTAGTTACTCTTTGTACTTGGTTTTTCTATAATCGTTACCCCTCAAACAATAATTGATCCTAATTACTCCCTTATACTTGGCTTTCCTATAATCATTACCCAGAGGTGGATTCGAGTCTTGAAGCTTGTAGGTTTCCAGCGATCTCATATTAATATACAATAATAACCAGTAAAGGAAGGAGTATTGTTATTCAATACATGTTAAAAAAGTAATGAACCGCCGATACACTGCATATTATATATACTTGAATGTATTTCTTCTTGGAAATAAGGTGCAAGTTCAGAGTAATAATAATGTATAATCTTCTACACAATAAGAAGAGTTTACGTAAATAGAAAGAAAAATTAAGACTATCACGATGCATTTATAAAAATAAAAGTTAATCGAGGACAATTGTAATAATGTACTTGAATGTATTTTATTAAGATGTATGATGATCATATTTTATTGATTTGTTTTATTTCTTCAGAATGCTTGCATGAAATCTTGCGTACGCCACTGTTTATTCGGTATCAATTGGACATAAGAGGACCCCTTTTGACGAGCCTAACTTTCAGACCATGTTTCATTTGAATGATAACAGAAGCACTTGGGGAAATGGTTTGTGGTTCCACTAGTTGGATATGGTAATTGTATATGATGGTGGCTGCTACCATTTTCATCTGAATGAATGACATTTCCTTCCCTATACAAGTCCTTGGACCTGCATTGAAGGCTGGGAATTTGAAAGATGGCTCGTGTTTGATTCCTCCACGTTCAGAAATCCATCTCTCTGGCTTGAATTCTAAGCAATCTTTCCCCCATATACTCTCCATTCTCCCCATTGTATAGAACAATAGCACGATTCTCGTGTTTGGACTAACACGGTGACCGCTCGGAAGAGTGTCAAATTCAAGTGGAAGTTTATGCTCAATTGCAACTGATGGAAAGAACCTCAGGGTTTCACACAAAGCACCATGTAGATAGACTAGTTTTCTTGTTTCTTCTATGTTGAAAGACTTGAGATTCTCATCTTCTTTTAGATGCAATTGTTGTTGAATCTCTTCCCTAATCCTTTTCTCTACTAAGGGGTTTTTAGCCAAGAGCCAAAAGAACCAAGTGAGAGCTGCACTTGTGGTGTCTCTCCCAGCAAGCATCAAATTCAAGAAAGTGTCCCTTAGAAATGTTTGCAAAGTACCCAAATCTCCATCTTTCCATTGATTGTACATTTTGATGTACGCATTTAAAAATGTGAATTCCTCGTCTTTGATTGTAGTTTTATGCATCAACTCTTCTTGCTTCCGCGAAATGCAAGGATATATGAACTGATCAAAAGCTTCCCATGCTTGAATGAGCTTCTTTTCTGTACCAATTCGAAGCCATTTTTGCAATTTCCAACAACCTTCTGGCAAGAAATGTCTGTACATAAGTGCATCCACAGCATCGCTGAACGCCTTTTCGCATGGGACATGAGGTAATCCGATAGACAAACTTTTGGGATCATGATCAAGTAACAATTTGCTGATAGCATCAAAAGAGAATCTCTGGAAAATGTCTTGCAAATCAAACAGGGTGCCCTGTTCAGCAAAATCACCAAGAACTGGTCGTAGCCCGTTTTCGATAATGTCCCACATGTTCCTCTCCAACAAAGTTTGGAACTTGGCATGATTCATTAAGGACATTGTGGTCTTCCTATGAATCTCCCATAGCTCATAATCAGCATTAAAGATCCCATTTCCTAATATATCGAAAATTTTACGAAACTCAACACCTTTTGGATAGTTTGAGAAATTTCTACTAAGGATGTGGTGAATATTTGCAGGATCACTAGTAGCTAACATGTTCAAGTTGGCAAAAACAGGACCATGGAACTCAAAAGTTCCCTTAGTTTCTACAAGAACATCAGTTGCAAATTCATGGACACGATGAGCATTTCGAATAAGACCAGGTAACATCCCTACAAGAGGCCAATTTGTTGGCACTGAGCTTAATTTCCACCATCTATTTCTAAGGCACCACCATGTAGAATAAGTAAAACACATGATGATAATCAAGAGAGAGAGAGAAAATTCAAGGACATCCATTTGTTCTCAAACAAAGAAATGGAGATGGAGAGAGAGAACTTGTTTAAGTTGAGGACAATTTCTTTTTTTTCAACTTCACATTTTATAAAGAGAGATATGTAAATAAGACAAGACAAATTGGACCAGAAAAATAAAAGCATGGCCTCATATTTGAGTTGGGCATTTTAAACATCACTATCTTGGACCCCTACATGAGTTGCTAAGCACAAGTGTCAATGTCAGAGCAATCTAAGATAAGGATGGAGTAGCACCCAAGGGTGTGGGCGTAGTGGTCAATGAAGTGGGTTAAGAACCATGAGGTCTTAGGTTCAAATCCCACCTGAGACCAAAAAACAATAGGTGATTCTTCCCATGGACGGTACCTGTTGTTGGTGGGAGGTGACAAGTATCCCGTGAAATTAGTCGAGCTGCACGAAAGCCGGCCATTTTATCTGACATTTTGTCGGCCACGGTAATCGAAAAAAAGAAGAAGATAAGGATATGAGTATCAGACTTGCCAGTCATAAATGATAAGTTAGATATGGTGCCATTTTGTCATATTATTAGCTGTCTCAGCAGCAGTCTGGTGAACGTATTGAATCACCCTAACCTAATTTAGAGACTTCTAGTGGTTTAATTTGATTTGATTTGGTGAAAATCACTTCAAGTGGTGTAAGTTGTAAGTTTATACATACACAGATATTGAATCCCCCTAACTTAATTTAGAGACTTCTAGTGGTTTAATTTGATTTGATTTGGTGAAAATCACTTCTAGTGGTGTAAGTTGTAAGTTTATATATACACAAATATTTTCTTTATCAATAGTTTTCAATGTTTCTTCATAGATATTTCCATCTCACAAAGTCAAAATTTCATAGCCATTATGTTGTCAAAGGGATTGGAAGTTAACTGAAACCACAAGACAAATTATTCTTGTTCGAATGGAATAGCAAAAGCTTCATCTGTTTGTAAATTATAATGGATGAACCGTCTACCGAGATGTTTTACCAATAAGTATATTGTGATGACTTGGGGCTTGGCTTGCTTCCTTCCTGGAGCTTGGAGATGCACACATAAGAAGCTAAACGTAGGCTTCAGTGGTCATAAGTACTCGGGTAACGTGTGTGTGGCACAACCAATCTCTAGATAGCCATGAGGTGATTGGTCATGTGAAAACTTAGTTCAGGAGGTGTATGGAACTTAGTTCGAGAGGAACATTGTAGGGTTTGCGAACAAAAGTCCCACATTATATGACAGTTGGAACTGCTGAACTATATTACATCTACATGTAGCATAAAGATTTAGAGGACAACTTCCACTTTTGATATTTCATCTAGAACAGAAATTTAATTCATTGAAATCTCAGGAAAATTTGGAATCCTTTAAGAAAGATTCTTTCCCAACAGTCAAGTGTTAGCCATCAATTTCTACTAAACACAAACCATCACCAAAGATGTCGAATAAATAACCAATTAACATTCAGGCTCCAATAAGAGGGAAAAGGAGGATAATTCATGATTTCGAAAAAGCAAGAAACTATTTTTAACCTATAGGAATGAGTAATTTGGTCAGATTTACAATCACCAGAATACCAGTAAGAGCTCATCACTGCAACTATACATAACCTAATCTCTAAAATGATGCATTTGAACAACCCTGTATATGCTGATCCAGGTATTATAATCAATTAGGGTGGTATTGGAATGAGACAAGTGCATGAAATGCTAAAGAAACCGAGAAACAAAAACCGAAGAGCACCTTGAAAGATTGGAAGAGAAAGTAAATCCAACTGTTCCCAGAAAATTCCAAATTGTGACCACCTCCAGGAACTGATGCAAGTTCCATCTCAGTGCGATTGAGACTCAAGGAGGACGTTTGTGGCTGTATTAACATCATTTCTTGAATGGATGAGTGCCTGCCTTGCCGAGTTCCTATCAAAGCCCATCGACACCAGCATAGCAATAGCGTCTTCGGGTGGCTCTGGAGTGGATGAAACTGGAGCTGGGTAATTACCCTGAAATATGCAGGAGAAAGCAGTAGACTCATGTTAGAATGTTCATATTCTTTCAAAAAGGACCATCGAAGATTTAGATGTGACTGAAGTTGGTTTTCTATTGGACACACCAAGAATCAACTCATTGGTGACGAATATGGCCCATCAATTCACTTATATTTTGAACAAAGTGACCTCTCAATTCCATTGGTCCAGATAAAATTTGAAATTCAACGACATAAGTGAAAAATGTGAAAGCTAAACTTAACTGATAAAACTCTTAACATAATAAACAAGATTCCAGAGTGCAAATAGCAGGATCTCCACACCACATTCCTCCATTCTATTACTACACCATCAGAATCTCACAAGTTCTTCTACGATATTGCAAAAGGCTATTGCTTACCTTAGTCAACATAAGACATGAGAATCTAGTCAACAGAGATCTAGATGTCCTAGGCCTAGAACCCAAAATAAGGATATCAGGTAGCTACACCAGTTAAAGATAAGTGCTACGTCAATTTACTTCCTGCTGCTAGGGGTGTGCATTATTCGGATTAAACCGAAAAACCAAACCAAATCAAACCGAATTTTGATTTGGATTGGTTTTTTGGATTCTTGGTTTGATTTCGGATTGAGAATTTACTTTATTTGGTTTTTTGGTTTGGTTTCGGACTTGGAAAAATAAAAACCCAAAAACCAAAAAAACCGAATTATATATACATACATATATATATATATATAACCATAATAATACTCTAATAAAAAATTAAAAAGACAATTATGATTTAGTTTATATTTTATGTTTGGACATCTATTGATATACTTTTTAGGTATTGTGTTTTAATATTTTATTCGTGACTTATATTAGCAAGTATATTTAATACATTCAATATTATTACTTCTCCGATCCTTGTATATAATTTTTATTTTTTTCAACATGCAAATATATCTTTGATTATGTTATTAATTATTAACATAACCGAATAACCGAACCGAAAAAGTCCAAACCGAATAGAGAAAAACCGAACCAAACCAAATTTATTTTGGTTCGGATTGGGTTGCACTTTTACAAAACCGAAAATCGAAAAACCGAAACCGAATAATACAAAACCAAACCGAAAAACCGAATGCACACCCCTACCTGCTGCCTTTGTCATCTGAATAGCATTTGCTAATTATGTGGGATTTAGGCACTCATTCTGTGAAAGAATGGTTGATGTCACATCTGTTAATGTGATATGACAATATCAGGCAAGCCTACTACTCAACACATGGCTCGTACATAGAGGGAGAGATCACATGGTGGATGATGACAACACATTTTTTTTTGAGAAGGAGATGACAACACATATCACAGTCAGAATAGTAGAGTTACAGGAAGCTCACTGATGTAGGATTGCAAGGAAATGTAGGAAGTGAAGGAGCTTTTCCATAAACCTTGGCTGCTGTACTAGGAGAAGCAACAGGTTGTTCTTTACACAAGTTCTTTCACATGAAGCCAAGGCATAAAGAAAAGGTCCAGTATTCTCTTCTTTTTTTTTGGTCAGTAAAGGTGAAGTATTCTCAATTATGTTTGATGTAAGAGAAGATAAAAGTTGTAGATCTCTAATACCATGAAGGGATATCTTATTCGGGATGTTAAGTGCTTTATATTTTATCCAATTGGAGTAATAGTGGCCCATTTTCAGGATAGCCAATCCAAGGAAGATATGTGTTCTAGATGACTGACAGAGTCGCACAAGCAGGAATATTTCGCACTCCAAGACAGCAACTGAAATCAGGCATTTCTTTCAACTAGCCTGACACTGAGACACACAGCTTTTCCTTGAAACTTCAAAAGAGTTAACAACTATATTATTAACTAACTAAACCAACGCATCAAAAACAATACTTGCCTCCATTTGGCGACCTGCAAAGGTTGGCACATTTCCTGGAGCATTTCTTGCTGGTTCTGAAGGCGGTGGCATGTTACCCATTGATGGCCAAGAAAGTCGAGCAAAGAAGGATGTAATAAATTCTGGGAACTAACAGAAAGAAATTTGATGCAAGTTAGATACATAATAAAACATCATGGCAAATCATGTCTGATAAAAGGTCCAGCATTAGCAAATTATTGGGAGAACGTCATTTCAAAACCATAAAATCAGTTGCCAATTCTACAGTGGTGCTCAGAGTTCTCTACTTCTATGAAGCTTATCTACTTGTTCCTGCATTGCATTATTACCTTCAACAGGAAGCATTTGCTTTGCCTTCCAGCAATAGAATTCAGCTTATAAAACACATTCAGATCTGACTACTTGGTGAGAAATTTGAGCATAGCTATTTCTTGTGAATTCAGAAGTCAGAACAGGGGTTATGCCTATCAACTCAGATAGAAGGTGCATGTCCCAACTACATGAAATTCAAGTACAGAAAAGCAATGCTAATGACTAGCAGGTAGCAGCAATATTCTATATTTCTATATATGTGCATGCAAGACTAAAGTCAAATTCTCCAGGCATATAATAACAGAGAAGTGATAAGTATCACATAAATACCAAATACCATGAGATTACAATAACTATTTCCAGAGAATGCTAACTCAGTAGAAACGAAACTTTAATTAATATATATATATATATATATATATATATATATATATATAGAGAGAGAGAGAGAGTTCTGGAAAACAAGAACAGGGCAAACCTTCACTCTCCTAATACGGAAAAAGTTCAAACGATACAAGCAACCTGCAATTATTCCACAGAGCCCGGGTACAATAGATCTTTTCCAGGATGAGAAAAGAAGCTGCAAGATAAAATATCAAGTAAATATTGATGAGAAGAAACTGAATCTAGGGACAATATTTAATTAGAAGCCATGATAAAGGTATGAAATACCTGGAGACCAGCTAAATAAATAAAAGTCTTGTCAGAGAAGTGGAGACTTAATATGCGGAACCGGGTAGAAACCGGAATGTCGAGATAAAAGGGCACAAAGGAAGAAAAAATTAGTCCATAGGGCCCAGACAGGATACTCAAGGAAGGATCTGAAAATGAAAAATTAAAATATATAAATGACTAAGGAACCTGTTTTTCCAATTCAAGAACAGCAATAAGAAGGCCTCATGCAATAATATGTTTGCCAAAGTTAAACGCAAATTGCATTAACGCTACCTATACTAATGGAAACTACAAGTGAAACTGGAACAATGCAAACCAGAGACGGTCTTCACCTAAAAAGAGAAGGATCAAACTAAGTTGATTATTTTGGTATAGAATCATCTCAAGCACCTCTTTCCTGCAAACTTGAGGTGAAATATGCTTACAAGTCAAATGCTGAACGAAGATTTGGCACCTAGAAACTTTAGATTTCCAATTTCCAGCTGTTATTGTCAATTCCTACTCCTTCATGTTGCTCTCAATTATGCACATCATACTTCTCAAAAAGCAAATTTGTAGCCAGCTCTCTAAATTAGGAGCAGGTTCTTATGATACACTAACTAGCCAGCTGAAAACTTAAAAAACTGCAACAAATAAGTCTAGATTTGACTCAAAACACCTACTTGTATACAAGGTTCTGACATTTCCCTAGACAAAGTACTGGATACTAGCTAACGTCGTGCTTCGTAACAAGGTAATTTCAGGAAGGTTCTTTTACAAAATTATCAAAAAAAGGTTCTTTTACAGATAAAACCATATTAATAACAAGATAACTTAATACTACATAATCTGAAGGAGCACAAGTATGGTGCTCCATAATGATTTCTTCCAAACTCTAATCATATCAGGATCAGAATTCTGTTTTCTTGTAGGATATTATATGGCATTAGAAGGACACTTCACTAATCTGTTTCTTGTAGGATATTATATGACGACATTAGAAGCCAGAGATGATTGAGGGTTGAAAAAAATGAGCACTAATTCCTTCAAGGAGATGATCAATCTTATAAAGAAAGAACAGTTGGACTAAGCCCCTTAGCAGCTGCTTCACTATTTATGTAAATTGCTTATTCTCGCAATGTTCCGACTTTTTCCTATTTGTATATTAGTTTGTTGATTTCACATGGAATTCTGTGACTTTCACCACTATATCTAATAACTTGCAGCATCATATGAAATTCTAATGCTTCAAGAACTTCTGCTATCACTCTCGACCTGTGCTTCTCTATGAATATAAAGTTACTAATGCAACTTGATCAAGCTCATCAGATATCCCAATGTCTTACAATACTTTTAACCGTATATCTACATAATATCACTCAAGCATCTGATTAATCACATTATTTTTGTGTCACATCATAATCCACGAGCAAACATGTGATATATATGATAGTCTATCCTACCTCAAAGAGCAATATTTTACCCTAAGCAGCATGTAGCCACAATATTCAAACAAAGTAAAGAGGTCAAAATTGATGAATATTTATCAAAAGCAAAAACAAGAAAAGAGAAGATAATCACAGTGGTACATATTCTTCTAACATCTTTACATGACATGCTGCATGGTTACTATAACATAGGTATAACTGTTTGAAGGATTTGCAATCACAAGCTACGACTGTAAAGGAGAATGAAGAATATAGACCCCTTCAGGCTGTTATTCCCATATAGCAATTTATAGTAGTAAAAAATAGTTGCAAACAACATGTGCTCACTATGCACCGACAGTGATGATTTAAAATGAAAACTATTAAACCAAGCATGGAAAAAGTCAATAAGACACTTCATGGGACTGAATCATGATAATAACCCAAACAAAAAGAACACATTTCCCCTGAATAATGAAAATATCATTGCCAGAAAGTTTGAGGAATATTATAACGAAAAGGGGAATCTAGATTTTGTAGTTCGGTTGCTTTTGGAAAGTTCCTACACTTGTAGTTGTTGAGAGTAGTTCCTTTCTAGGTTCAGCTATTTATGCATTTCCGTCTTGTAAGGGGTATTTTCTCAATTTGTGTCTAAAAGGTCTATTAATTTTTATAAGCTGCTTAAAGGTTTGTCACAACTTTTGATATCTTCTGGAGATATCCAATTTACTGTATCTTGGTTGAAACTTGGGCAGCAAACATGTAACATGCTATGAGCCTTGGCAGACGTGTTGGGCGACTTGTACAGCAAGTCAAGAGTCTAGCAGAAAAAGACAGCTAAAGATTTGCTCACAAGAATCTGTGAACGGGCTGCTGGAGAGCCTACCCTCCAAGCTGTCATCCCACGTTCCTACCTGATTATGCAGATTATCCTTGTATCTATTCTGTGATATCTTTCTTATCCTTTTCTGCTCCCCCTGCCTCTTACCTGTTCTCTCAATTTCTACTTATCACCTCTCAGTTTCTGTACTTTCTCATATCTGTACAACCTCAAAGCATCACTTTTTCTTTTTTCTTTCTTGACAAGGAAAAAACATTACTATTTCTTATATCCCATATTAGCCCCATCTCATGCCCCACTTCCACCAGTTTAGATGCCTAAAGAGCCTATTCTCTATGTTAGCCACCTCATTTTAAATTTTTTGTATGAACCAGCCTCATTGTTCTGATACTGTTTTCAGTTATTAATTCTTTCAAATGAACAAAAGTTAATTAGATAAGCTCCAAGGTGAAGAACCCAGTAAGAAACTCTCACCTCTTTCTATCTATAGATTTCTAAGCACGGTCACTTCTAGGAAGGCTGAGAAGATCTAAAAAGAAATATCATATCTGATGAATAGAAATGACCAATACCTTTAATAAGTTGTAGAGCAAGAACCTCAAGCAATAAAGAGACCACAAAAGAGAACAACAGGAAAACCTGCAGAACAAGAGGTAGAAAGTAAACTACACTGCAGAGAAGGAAAAAAACAGGTAGAAAAGAGAAGGAAAACAGTATCTACTGTGACTTTTTACTTGCCTATTAGTTGATTTAACACCTGCTGCTTTTATTATATGTCTATTAGTTTATTAAGCAAGTTGAAATGCCCCAATAACTTATCCAAGAAAAGTACTACCCCCCCAATAAGCACTTACAGAATATTTGTTCGAACCGATTTGCCTCTCAAAGACACGGAAGTAGTACAGCAGATATAATCCAAATACTAGTTCAGGGGTAGATGAAAAGGTAAAAGCCGATATGATCAGCTTCCAGATTTGAAGCTTCTGGAAAATATCCTGGCACAAGCAAAAAAGATGCATCAATTAGCAGTTCTACTATAAGTTAGCAGTTCTACTATATTGTTATAGGGAATCCTACTGAAACAATGAGATCATACCTAAGAAGACAGTAAAAGAGAACAAATCCTCTATAAAACAAAATTGTATAGTAGGAGAAAGAGAACCCTATATTTTATGAATTTCAAAAACTCAGAATGGATTTAGCTATGAGATGAAAACACATATTAGGTTAAAAGAGAATCCTATATTTCTTAAGTTCCAAAGTCAGCTATAAAACGAAAATTTATATAAGGACAAATAAGATCCTATCTTTCTTAAGTTACCGAAACACACAGATGTGAGTTGGGTGCTTCTAAACCCATTAGGAATTGTGTGGTATATCCCCCGCTGCTACAAACAAGTTGTATCTCTTTACATGGAAATTGCCAGAGCTCGTATCCCTTCAGATTCACACGTTTGATAGTAAACTAGGATAAGACCATTTACAATCTCGTATTGCTATTGGATGATGGGTATTTTGTATGACAATAAGGCCTATTAAACCTCCATATTGTATTAGCAACCCTATCAAGTGAGCATATAAAGTCTAACTTACTATTGGATAAAAGAGCTTGATGATGTCATAATCAAAAACAAATGTGGTTGCATTAACAGTACCATACATGGTACGAATAAAACCACTTGATATTCAATGTTACATCGACTCTTTTCAAGTGGATATGACATTGGTATGACCACTTCATCAGAATCCCTCAAAATACACCAAAAGCCTACTACAAATTGAATGTGAGCTTGTTAGATCCACAGACAAACCTGTACGCTTACTTGATAAAAGTGACATACTACACGTGGATTCAAGATTATCTAGTTGTATCTGCTAATTGTGCTTAATCATCGTTATTGTGGAGTTTGGCTAAGGAGTTTATGCGGTCCAAGCTCATAAACAAACCATTTAATTTTATCCAGGTTTACAGACAAGGAAGAAAGCTATTAAGTAGCTTCATGGAGTGACAAACCCATCTCATGTTCAATAGATATAGAAGATAAGCTATTTTATCATAGCCTCCAAATGCAGAACATCGACAAATGGAAAATGATCCAGCAATGTTGTTATTACATAGGCATGCATGACTTGATGAGAAAACATGCTGTATTTTACTATTTTTATGCTCTTAGACATAAAAAGTGGAGTAACAACCACAAAAGTACTCTACCTATGTTCCCTTCCCCCCTCAGAGAAAAAAAAGGTATGCATACACCTTAACAACTAACCACACCATAACAACTATTCTTTGCCACTATGCTTATAATTGGACAAGGGTCAAACTAAGCAAACATATTTCATAAGCAGAAGAATAAATCAAAAAAGGCATTCTCATTTCAAACACGAATATATGAAATCTCCCCAAAACCAGTTGCAGAAATGCATTAAGCAAAGTAACATGTCAGTCTAGGTAGTTGTGCTCATTTCCATCTCATATTTGAGAATTGCTACTATTCGAATCAAGATTCAGAAAAGGAAAAGAAAAGATAATGGGTCACTATGCACTAAAGATCCAATCTTTATATTCTTCTTTTAACAGTTTCACAACTCTAGAAACCCTCAATAATTAGCCCATTCAAGAAAATATACACAAGAAACAAAAAGACCTAATTCATAGCTAGAGGAGAAGGGGTGAGGCAAAAGAGCAACATCAGAATAATCAAAAGGTGAAAACTGTTCCATCAACATCATTCGGGGGCGTTTGTCCATGGAAATTCTTTACTTTTTTCCGGAGTTCAACTCCGGAAAACAAGTCTGTCCATAAAACTCCGGAATTTTCAGGAATTTGAAAAACACCAAAATCCAGTTTTCACTCCAAATTACTCACAAAAATTCAAAAACAACTCGAATTTGTATTCATGGTCAAACACAACTCCAATTTTCAAATATCATTTACAAAAACTACTTTTTTCAAAAATACTCACAATTTTCATGGCCAAATGAAGTTGAATTTCGGAAATTTCAGGAATTTGAAAAACACCCAACAGCTTTTTCCACTCCGAATTACTCACAAAAATTCAAAAAACAACTCCAATTTGTATTCATAGCCAACCACAACTCCAATCCTCAAAATATCATTTCTCACTTCGAAAACAGAAAAACTACATTTTTTCAAACTTACTCACATTTTCCAAGGCCAAACACACCTCTAAATACACAAATCTACAAAATAACCAAAACTAAGACAAACCCAGAAAGCAAAAGTACCTGATAAGACCATCCCAGCTGATTTCCACGACCTCGAACACCAAATATGATTGTAAAGAGAGTACACGCAATTACCAATACCCTCGTCACTGGTGCATTGTCTATTTCAAAAACAATAAATAAAAAAAATACAATTAGAAAAAAAAAAAAAACAAATCAATACAGATAAATAGAAACTGATGTGGGGATTTATACGTACTGAAACCAGATGGGCCGACGTTCATTTTTGCAGCGATTTACAACGAACTTTTTTTTTTTTGCCCTATTTTACGATCTTCTAAACCCTACCTAAATAGGGAAAACGAAGATCAATTTTGCCTTTTTGCTATATTACTTGTTTGACTGTTCACACACTGAAGAAAAGAAACGATTTTTCTTCACCGAGATTCAATTTTTTTGCAAGTCAAAACAAACACGATTTGTTGGAACCCGATAATATAAATGTAAAATAAGCAATAAAAATATGTGATAAATTGAAAAGTTACCAAGTACTACGTATTTTAATTTTTTTGTGAAGTATAAAAAAGTTAGGTAAATGAACAAGTTGGAGTATTTGAAAAAAGTGTTAAGTTTGTGTCGATTATATTGATGTTAAGTCTTTTACGATCCCTGCAAGGGCGGGCATGGTTGAGTGACTGGGAGGTGGGCCTCCCATGTGCGGGATCTGGAATCGAATTCAGCCTCCATCCATCACTCAGTCACGAGCTCGTCGCATGGGGTTCACATCTTCCGTGTGATTTGCGAGCTATTGCACAGTGAGCAGGTTACTACAAAGTGCTCACCCGAAGGGCAGAGGTTGTTGGTTTCCATTGGGGGTTCCAAAAAAAAAAAGTTTTTTACGATTTCAATTATCTTTTTTGCGAATTTAAAGTGTGATAAGAATATAGTTTGAGGTAAGATCTTGTTCACTTGTTATTACTCATTTCGAGTTGAGTTTTTACGTCACTTGATAATGTCGTACTTGTTTTTATTTGAAATAGTCAATATGCTTTCATTGAAATGTCTAAATATAAATGATAAAAGGATCACTTGTTAAATATAAGAATCACTTGTTCACTTGATTACTATTGTTATGTCCGACTTGCATGTATTAGGCATATAATCTGAGTGGCATGATGTTCGCTTCTTAAGCGCTTAGGCCATTACTGATTCACATGTTATAAGCCTTAATGGGGAATTGTCATGATGTTTATGTCATACACATTTGTCGCACTAGTCATTTTCTTAGTTATGCCAGTTGGCACTTTGGTTCTTCCCTTTTTAGAATTACCAGGGCTGGCTGATATATAAAAAGTGAGGGTCTTTCTTTGCCAAACATAAAAGCACAAACAGAACCAGTAGATTCATCTGTGAATTGTTTGGCCAGCCAGAGGTTGCTTATCTCTTCATCAATTCCTTAACAGACAAGAAAATTTTGAGTTTAGATTTGGGTAGGGGCCGCGCGAACGCAGGCCCCCGCTGCCACAAATTATGACGTAGGCTCGACCACTTGGGCCGACCTTAGGCAAGCACCCCTCCAAAAGTGCAATGGAGGTCACAGGCCTAGGCCATGGGTCTTATTGATCGCCCATTAACCCCGTCCAGGTAAGTATGTTGGCCAATTAATTCAGCCCATTATTAGTACTACTGCTTTTGCTCCACTTTTCTCTTAGATGCATATGTGGGAGAATTACTCAAAATGGCGTTACTCTCTTTTAGCTTTCTGTTATACTAGCTAATAACAAGATAAAACCATATTAATAGCAAGATAACTCAATACTACATAATCTGAAGGAGCACAAGTATGGTCCAAAGCCTCTAAAGCTTTCAGATAGAAACATAATTATTTCTTCCAAACTCTTAATTATATCAGGGATCAGATGCTTCAATATTCCGTTTTCTTGTAGAATATTATATGGCATTAGAAACCAGAGATGATTGAGGATTGACAAAAATGAGCACGAATTCTTTCAAAGAGATGATCAATCTCATAAACAAAGAACAGTTGGAGTAAGCCCTTTAGCAGCTGCTTCTCTTACCCATTACAAAATTAAGATATAATCAATTTCAAGGCCACTTTTAATAGGAAACAGAAACACCTCTACTCAATCAACTGAATACTGTTGTCTTAAACACAACAAGTTCTCTAAGAAAGGATGAATTTTTCGATAACATCTAATGCCATTCGTTTTTTTGCAATTTCCTCTGGTATTCTTATAAAGCATCGGCTGCAGCACCATCAGCTCACAGATCATGTTAGTTTTCAAAAAAGTTTCAGCCTTTTCTCAGGTTGATTTTGTTAGGAATCTTATTTTCTCCCTTCAATAAGAGTAAAGACACTTAAATTGCTCCATTCATAATACAAACTGAAGGACCATAAGCAAACCTTCATTAAACTTTCAAGGAACGCCTTTTCCAAACTTAAAATTACACAGCACAATCTCCATTCTTCTTTTTTTTAGCTGCTCATCCATTTTCTTCATCTCAGCATTTAGCTGAAAGAACATAAAAAGAAAAAGTTGCATATTTATAAAACATGAAGAACAACTTTCAAAGCTAACTCTTCCAACTTCACACAATAGAGATAACCCATTTAACACCAAGTTTCTTCTCTTTCCCATCTTTGGTAATTTCTCAAAACTTCAATAATCCCATAGATGATCGTTACTTGTGCCACATCGGCAAAACACTGAGTTGGCAAATGGTACTTAAGCAAGGGAACTTAGAACAATGAGCACGACCTTACTTGAACAGGATCTGTTCTATAGGCTCGTACCACTGTATCCTTGACTTCAAAGGAGACAGGAAACCAAGTCTGGTGGATGAATTGTGGCCGTTAGACCAGAGCGTGATTAACAGCACCCATGGCCTTGCAGGTCTTGGCGCCTTTGATGATCGTTCTCAGCTCCTATCATGGTGCTTGGGATGATCTAATGGCTGTCTGACAGACTCTTCAAACTTTTTTTGCTGTGCATCTTCTTCTTTCCAACAGTAAGTGAGCTGAGAAATCTCCTTTTGGAGCTGTACCCATGTTGTAATTTTCCCTATTGAGGACTCTTTCCATGCTGTTGGGCACAGTAAAGCAGTGATATTCACCATCTTTATAGAAGGAACTTTTCTTGGAAACAAGAATCTGTATGAATTAACCAATCAACTTATTACATGTGCTTAGCTTGATTATATTTACCAAAGAAACAGCAGAAACTCGTGTACGCAATAAAGACCAGAAGCCCGTTATGTCTCCAACTTCGTCCATAAGTTTGTTGTCTTGTGCCCAAGTTAAACTAATGACCTTGCTAAACAGAAACCCCAACCTCCATATTAAACTTAAAACGATGCTTAACCTCTCAATGCTGCTTCATGTTCCTGTTGCCGACATTCTGTCTGGTATTAGATGACAAAAAGTTAAGTCACCAGTATAACATGGCAATAATCAAAAGAAATGGAGGAATAAACTAAGGACTAACCTCAAAGTAAAGCACTAAAGAGACATAAATCAGATTTGAGTTACAAATGGATACGGAAAAGTTAAGATATAAATCCAATTCAAAGCACTTTTAATAGGAAATAGAAACACCCCTCTACTCAATTAACTAAATAGTAGCTTCTGCTGTGAATAATGTAAGCGTCTGCTGTGAATAATGCTTTCCTCTCGGTAATTTACTAATGGCCAAGAAAAATTTGGACTTAGGTTTGGGTAGGGGCCGCGCGAACGCAGGCCCCCACTACCACAAATTATGACGTAGGCTCGACCACTTGGGCCGACCTTAGGCAGGCACCCCTCCAAAGTGCAATAGAGGTCACCAGCCTAGGCCATGGGTCTTATTGATCGCCCATTGACCCCGTCCAGGTAAGTATGTTCTCCAGTTAGCTCAGCCCATTATTAATGCTACTGCTTTTGCTCCACTCTTCTCTTAGATGCCAATGTGGGAGAATTACTCAAAATAGCATTACTCTCTTTAGCTTTCTGTCTCGAATATCCCACTTAAATTGATGTTTAACCTCTCAATGCTGCTTCATGTTCCTGACATCGACGTTCTCTCTGGCATAGATGACAAAATGTTAGTCACCTGTAACATGGCAATCGCCAAAAAAGAAAAGGAGAACAAAAGAAGTGGAATAAAAGGAGTACTAAAAGTAGAGCATTGAATAGTGTTAGCTTAAACACAGCAAGTTCTCTGAGTAATCTGACATAGGCCGAGTCCTTTGAGGAATAATGACTTCAAACACTGTAAAACACAATCTCATATTCGGAGAAATCAATCATGGAATTACACATATACAAGACGCATTAAACTCAAGTTCAAAAACTGCAGCATCTGAAAGAACAGTTGAAATATATTTATCCCTATGTCTTAGCTCTAAAGCATATCATCTAAATGCCCAAACTGAATAATCTATAAGAACTGCAGTAATGATTGAAAGTCTTGAAAGGGCATCCGTGCATTCTGGCAAAGAGATACTGCTGTTCTTTGCTATCCATAAAATCAGGGACCAAGAAAGACCCAGATATAATAGTGTGGTTGGCAGAATTTTCACCCTAAGGAGATTTAAAATATAAAGAAGTAACACACAAAGAAACCATGTGGGATGCAACATCTATTGTATGTACACACCGAAACAAATATCCTTATATATACAATGTAATTTTCCGACGAAGAAGATTTGTCCACAGGACAAGTGAGTATTCAAACATTTCAATACAATGCCTGATAAAATCATTCTTTTAACGAGCCATTGTTTTACGGGCATTACATCGTAATTGGCATCTTTCCCGTCATTTGAAAAGACAACAGATAGTCTATCCGCAGATATTTCAGTACGAGATAGTCTTTTCTCCTCCTATGCAACTGACAATAATAACAGCCATTTACATTCAATTTTTTGCAATTTCCTCATATAGCATCGGCTGCAGCATCACCAACTTCCTCAAGCTCACAGGTCATGCTAATTTTCAACTTCTTCAGCTCGGGTTGATTTTGTTCAGAATCTTACTCTCTCCCTTCAATAAGAAAGCCTAGACGCTTACATGAAATGCATCCAGTAGTAGCTAACAGGACTCCATTGATATTACAACCTGAAGGACTCTTGTCATTTATTCCTAATGCCTTTTTTAACAGTTCTGCCTAGAAGTAAAGGAATTTCTTTAGATGTAAAAAGGCATTATTTTTTACACATGAACTCTCAACTAGTAGCTTCTTATGTGAATTGCTTATGGCCAGAGACATAGGCTCGACCACTTGGGCCGACCTTAGTCAAGCACCCCTCCAAAGTGCAATGGAGGTCACCAGCCTAGGCCATGGGTCTTATTGATCGCCCATTGACCCTGTCTAGGTAAGTATGTTCTACGGTAAGCTCAGCCCATTATTAATACTACTGCTTTTACTCCACTTTTCTCTTAGATGCTGATGTGGGAGAATTACTCGAAATGGCATTACACTGGGTATATATCGTTGTTGTAATGTCATTCCCTTCCAAGTAGCTACTACACAGCCTACAATCTCTTTACATTTCCTAAACTCGATCAGATTCCTCTTATTTCAGCCCAAATATGAAATATATTGGAGCTCCATCACCATATTTTTGTTAGACAAGAATACTGCTTTATATAAGTTGATCTTGAAAATTTTAAGCATCACGCTCTAGATGTGCATATTACAAAAGCCAGCATTGCGGCTTCCTTCAGAATCTTACTACATCAAAATCCAGTGTTCGACAGCAACAATCACCAAGTAGAGATAATTAAGGACAAAGGTTCCTCAAAACAATCTCTCTATGAAAAAAAGATATCAGCTAAGAAGAGACATCTATATTTCCTTCCATGTGTAATCCACATAATACATTCATTTCTCGTGTTTGTTTTCAACTTCTTCAGCCTTTTCTCAAGTTTGATTTTGTTTCAGAATCTTATTCTCTCCCTTGAATAAGAGTTTGACGCTTACATGAAAACGTATACAGTAGCAGCTAACAGAAGAGTATTGCTCCATTGATATTACAAACTGAAGGACCATCAGCAAACCTGCCATGCCTCTTGTTTTAATAGATCTTAGTTTGGCATTGGCTCAGCCAAAGCATGTTATATTTGCTACTGCCAACTAAACAGTTGTCCTGCATCTAGTAAAGCAATTTCTAACTTTAACCTAAGGCAGTGAATTGTGTATATACAGAGTTGCATATATCTCATCAAATTCTTGATGGACAAAACATTTATTTGTTTAGATTTGGGTAGGGGCCGCGCGAACGCAGGCCCCCGCTGTCACAAATTATGACGTAGGCTCGACCACTTGGGCCGACCTTAGGCAGGCACCCCTCCAAAGTGCAATGGAGGTCACAAGCCTAGGCCATGGGTCTTATTGATCGCCCATTGACCCCGTCCAGGTAAGTATGTTGGCCATTCAGCTCAGCCCATTATTAGTACTACTGCTTTTGCTCCACTTTTCTCTTAGATGCAGATGTGGGAGAATTACTCAAAATGACGTTACTCTCTTTAGCTTTCTGTTTGGACAAAACCACCTCTCTGCTTAACTTCCTGAATGGTTTTGGAAAAAGCCAAAAACGCAGCAACTAAGTTCTCCAAGTAATCAGTTACATATACAACTGCTAAACAAAGAAACAGCAAAATGGCACCTGTTGATGATAATTGTAAGGTTCATTTAAAGAGGCATAAACATTAACAAGAGTTTCATGTGATTTGCAACATTAAGAATTCTATATATATGAACCACATGATACAAATATTATATTTGATGAATTCATCGCTTTCAAGCACAATAACATGGCCAGAGGATGTATAAACAAGGCTGAACATAAAAGCTGTAGAGTAAGCCATTCAATGCTGAAAGAAAGAATTATGTTTCCGCTCTATATGGATGCAAGCAAAATAAGTGTCTTACTCTTCTTTCCCAATAAGGATGGAAGCATACAGAATATAGACAGGAGTTACTGTCGAAACCAAAACAGCATTATGTCCAGAAAACAACAGAAGAGCTGACAAAGGCCGATTTATGTGAGGCATTGGTGATTTATAATGACTTTAAACACTGTAATACACAAGCTCATATTCAGAATCCAACAAAAAACAAAATATATACAAGAAGCATCAAAATAAAGTTCAGAAACAGCTCTATCTGGAGAGCAGTTGAAACAAACTTATCCATGTGCCTTAGCTCAAAATCACTAATAACCCTCATTGCATGTTCTTATAGTTTATGCAAACATACATCCAGATGCTCAAAATAAACATCTATATGAACTGCAGTCATAATCAAAACTTTTTTAAAAGGGCCTTTGCTCATCTGATAAAGAAATACTGCTGTTCTTCGCTATCCATAAGATCAATAACCTAGAAGACCCCAATGTAATAGTGAAGCTGGTTTGTATTTTCAGGACAAGTATTTGGTCTTTGAAGCTAAAGACTTATTATCTGAGAGTGCAGTACATTTTAAATGAATTAACTTATCTTAGTTTTTGGTAATGTAGTCAAAAAAATCAAGATTTGCCCCTACTTTCAAATATTGTTTACATTTAACCTTCGTTATACTTCGCGAACAAAAATACCTGTCATTACCATACATATCACAGATACCACTATTTCTAACGGAAGTCCATCATGGCAAGGACCCAACTATTAAAATCATATCTGGCTTAACATTTGGGTAACGTGGACGCCAATACCTTTTCTTTTCCTTCCATTTCTTCTTCCACAACCACCCAATAAACAGGATCTATAACCACTCTTATACTGAAGCTATGTCCGATCAGTGGATTCTGCAACTTCTTCAATTGTGACCTGCAAAAATTAACAATTGCTTCGTAAGTAGATTGATTATGTTGCAGTAATTCTAGTATTTCAATGGAATCAGATTCCACTTCTATGGGGTAAAGGTTGAGAGAAATGGCGATCTGCAAGCCTTTGCTTAGAGCCTCAAGTTCTACCATGGTGGCACCCATTTAATCTGTAAACTCTTCTTGGTGTTTTGGTTATTAGGTTTCTTTGTGCAAAGAATGAACTCCATTGTTTTTTATGGTGTTTGTAGGAAGTTTTGCATACGCTCAACCAAAGCAGGCCCTTGTCACTTAATGCCAATTCCACTTTGCCAACTCTCAACTAGTAGCAGCTACTGCTGAGAATTGTGTATATACAGAGTTGCATTTATCTCATTAAATTCTTGATGGACAAAACAATTTTTGGTTTAGATTTGGGTAGGGGCCGCGCGAACGCAGGCCCCCGCTGCCACAAATTATGACGTAGGCTCGACCACTTGGGCCGACCTTAGGCAGGCACCCCTCCAAAGTGCAATGGAAGTCACAAGCCTAGGCCATGGGTCTTATTGATCGCCCATTGACCCCGTCCAGGTAAGTATGTTGGCCAATCAGCTCAGCCCATTATTAGTACTACTGCTTTTGCTCCACTTTTCTCTTAGATGCAGATGTGGGAGAAGTACTCAAAATGGCGCTGCTCTCTTTAGCTTTCTGTTTGGATAAAAAACACCTCTCTGCTTAACTAACTGAATGGTTTTGGCAAAAGCCAAAAACGCAGCAACTAAGTTCTCCAAGTAATCAGTAACATATACAACTGCTAAACGAAGAAACAGCAAAATGGCACCTGTTGATGATAATTGTAAGGTTCATTTAAAGAGGCATAAACATTAAGAGTTTCATGTGATTTGCAACATTAAGAGTTCTATATATATGAACCACATGATACATATATATTATATTTAATGAATTCATCGTTCTCATGTGCAATAACATGACAAGAGGATGTATAAACAAGGATGAATATAAAGCTGTAGAGTAAGCCATTGAATGCTAAAAGGAAGAATAATTTTTCATCTTAGGGATACAAGGAAAATAAGTGTCTTACTCTTCTTTCTCAATAAGGATGGACGCATACAAAATCATAGACATGAGTTATCATTGAGACCAAAACAACATTAAGTCCGGAGTTAAAATATAGCTATATTAGATTGTTAGTCATATCTAGGCATTTTGAGAGTGTAGTACATTTGAAATGAACTCACTTATCTTAGTTTTTGGTAATGTAGTTAAAATAATCTAGATTTGCCTCTACTTTCAAAAATTGTTTACATTTAACCTCCGTTATACTTTGCGAACAAAATTACTACTATCGTTACCATACTTATCACACATACCCCTATTTCTAACGGAAGTCCACCATGGCAAGGACCCAACTATTAAAATCATACTTGGTCTAACACTTGGGTGAGGTGGATGCCACGTGGCACACCACCTCACCACCCTAACCCTATTTTACCCCTCCCCCAATACCTTCTGAGGAATGGAATGTCCCACGTTGGTGAATGAATGGAATCTTGAGCTTCTTATAAGGCTTGGACAATCCTTCTCCCAACTTCAACTTAAAGAACATAAAAAGAACAACTTTCAAAGCTAACTCTTCCAACTTAACACAATTGAGATAACCCATTTAACACTAAATTTCTTCTCTTTCCCATCTTTGGGTAATTTCTGAAAACTTCAATAATTCCATAGATGATCGTTACGTGTCCCACATCGGCAAAACAGTGAGTTGGCGAATGGTACTTAAGTGATGAAAGTGAGATGAATGTACACGACCTTACTTGAACAGGATCTGTTCTATAGGCTCGTACCACTGTATCCTTGATTTCTAAGGAGACAGGAAACTAAGTCTGGTGGATGAATCATGGCCATTAGACCAGAGCGTGATTAACAGCCCCCATGGCTTTCGAGTCATGGTGCCGTAGATGATCGTTCTCAGCCACCGATCATGGTGCTTGGGATGGTCTAATGGCTGTCTGACAGACTCTTCAAATTTATTTTTTTTGTCAATTGAGGACTCTTTCCATGGCTGTACTATATTACTATATTACTACATTCTGAATGAGACGGAGAACCTTATACTCGATAGAATTTTATAGAAGTTGGAATTTCATCTCGTCCTTTTTTGAGTTGCTTTTCAATTTAAAAATGATATAATATATAGATAAACATTTTAGTTTAACTCAAACTGATAATTAAATACTTTTAATTTATGGGGTATTATTTAAATTTTAAGAATCAAATAATTTAATTTGGGTATGAAATTTTTAAATTTTTTGAAATAAAATTTACACATTTAAAAACTACGTAAAAGGTACTATAGGTCATAATAATTGATAATTCAAGGTATTTAAAAAATAATATGAAAAAATTAACGTCAATGAAAGACTTGTTAGAATCTCGAAATTTGAAAGGTGTCACATAAATTGGAACGAAAAGAGTACTTTAATTTTGAAAATGCAATTCTTCTTCATTATGTCTAGTAAACATTCGATGCTGATGTGTCACATAAATTAGAGGTGTTTAGATGATCATATTGTTAGTTTGAGTATTCAGCTATCACAGTGAAAGACGAATTGATGTCTAAATGTGCACCTCAAAGTTGAAATATTTAATTGTTAGTTAAGGTCAAATTAAAGTAGTAATCTATGTATTAATCGTTAAAAATAGTACTATTAAGGGTCTTTTGGTAGAGGAAGTATCAAATAAAACAATATGTATTAATTTTGATGCTTTTTTCGGATCACTTTAATTATCGTATTTACAAAGAAATAGATGGTCCAAATTATTGTCATTTAAGAAAATGAATATATAATTAAATACAATCATTCTGTTTTGCCCTTAGTAATAATTATTCTTGAAAATAATAAACATTGACTAACTAGCATAGAAAATTTAAGTAAATAGCACATATATACATGCTCTAGTATTGTGATTTTATTTATTGATGACGAATCACATCTAATTCGGTTTACCCACTAATTATATACAAATTTCATATTTATTCCGATTATTTTTTATGGATGTTGATATAACTACATACTAAGTTTGGAGTTTGTTTATTTCTACATTTAAATTTAAGAACAGTTCTCGTCCAACGTGTTATTACTTCTTTTAACTTTGTTTGTGTGAGCTCGTTCACATTGTCGATTTCAAATCCGAATAAAAGAAGATAGTTGTCAAGAGATAATCGAAAACGACCTCTCTACAAGGTAAGGATTAGGTTGCAGATGTCTTATCCTCTTCACACTTCCACTCGTACGATAACATTGAATTTGTTATTGTTATTGCTTCTTTTTACGAGAATAAATTTGGTTGAGCTTGTAACAAAAAAAATAATAGTAGAAGATCCATGTCAATATATGTCCATTTGTGAAATTTGAATCTCTAGAACTTTCTGCAACTATACATCTTGGAATTTTTCATCTCCAAATCATTCTTTTTGAAGGCAATATTTGTAACCATTTTGAATTTTACTTGAGCTGTTAGAAATTAGAAATAACTTCAAGTTATCAGTATTTTCTTCTCTAATTTCTTTTTAGGAGTTATAACCTTCAAGGGTCGTTTGGTACGTACACGGGATAAGATGAGATATCCCAGTGATATAAAATTTATCCTACGTTTGATAGACAATATAAATTTATTCTTAGTATTTAATCCGGGACATATAATTTCTGTTTATATTAGGAAATAGAGATTAATTTCTGAAACTAAACGATAATTACTTGGGCCACGTTTGAAAGGTAATTTGGATGGGCCGAAAAAGCTTGGACTTAGAATTGGGTATTTCACCTATTATTTGTGCAGGTTTTGATAGGTATACCTATTGAAGTCATATTCAGAAAGAAGAAAAAAACTATTCGTGCAACATTAGTTTATGTTGCTAAAAGAATTTCACAAGAATGAAAAATTCAGTTCTCATTAGCTAATCAATAGATTATAGACAAAAAGACTGTAAATAGTTAATGTGAATTTTGTGTTTGAATTTATCAAAGTGGCTACTCCCTTATTAAGTGAACATTTTGTTTTGTATATGGATATATGTTCTATTATAGAAATCAAATTGTGTGACAAACAAGTTGGTGATACACTTAACTTTCGGATGAGTGCTATATTTTTTAATTTGTTCTGCTCTATATTAATCAACAGAGTCATCTAGTGACCTTTGTAAACCTATCTTAGTAAGAAACTAAAGGGTCGTTTGGTCGGGAACCAGTTATCCCATCATGTATATGGGATAACTTATCTCATCACAGTGGTATAAATGATGGGATAAATAATCGTGAGACTAACTAATACCTCCAAACTAAATGCAGGATGAAATAATCTTACATTTTATCCCGAGACTATTATACCTTTTAACTCACACCTCAAAACGCCCTACAAGATAGGGTACTTACAATATCCACACATTTGAAATTAAGGGCCACCCTTTTTTTGTGTCAGAAGACTAGATACCCCTTTTTAGTTGTCAAATGTCTCTTTGTGGGTGAAAAAAAAATGTCTCTTTGTGCCATACAAATTGTTTTTTGTCCATGTTCTCATGGACCACTACCATATACAAAGATATTTTTTCTCTCAAATCCTTAAACGAACGATCCTTCTTCTTCCAGTATTTTGCTGTAAAGAAGATATTTTTTATCCTCAAACAAATGCAGTTCTTGACAAAAGGATAAAAATAATTGTTTTGCAAATTGTCAATTTGTCATAGAGTATCAATACCGTTGCTAGATATAAAAAGAAAAGAAAATACTATCTTTATCTTTAAGAAATCATTTAACGGAAAATAAAGTCAATGATGGAATGTTATAAAAACATATTCAGAGTATTTTCACAAGTGGAGTTTGAGGAAAGTAGAGCGTATTCAGACTTTACTCTTATTTCGTGGAAATAAAAAATGTGTTTCCGATAGACCGCAACTCAAGTAAAGCATCGTAAATCAGTTTGAAAGAGGAAATATGAAAATAAAGTAGACATGAAAACTAATAAGAAAAACAATACTACATACCACTCGGAAAGAGAATTGTACTAACAATGAAAAACAAAGTAAAAATAAAAAACAAAAAGCGATAAATTAAACCAATGCACAAGAAAGTATAAACAGTACCAATGATAGAATGCTAAAAACATAAAATAGGTAAAATTAGTGTGCCCAATCATTGAACTTATTGACATACTCCCTCCGTTCACTTTTAATTAGCTTGTCACTATTTTGCTTCTCGAGATCAGACTACATTAACTTTGACTAACATTTTAAAATGTATTTTTTCATCATATTAATATGAGAAAGATTGTAACTTATAGCATTTTCCGTATAGTTTTCGACTATCTAAATTTTAAATTTTAAAATTTAATTATTAAATTAATCTACTTCAATTTAGCTTTGAAGTTTAGTCAAATTGACTTTCGTAAAGCGAAATGTGACAAAGAAAAATGAACGGAGTGAGTATTTTTCACCCAAATACTTTCATTATAGTAACTCCTAATCATGAAATTGGCATATTTTTATTGAGCAAATTCCAACAATATCTCAAAAAAGAGAGTTCTTGTATTCTTCTTTGACAAATAAAATAGTATAAACAACATAAAACACAGTAGTTTGGTTCCTAATTACGTTTTATCCTACTATTTTAAAATATTACATTTTCCCCGGTAGTTTAAAAAAGAAAAGACGTGTATCCTTTGTATTTTCGTGTATCCTGGATACATATAACCTCTTCATTAATGGTAAATCTGTTTCTATTATGACGCTTTAAAAGGAAATAAAATATTTACAATTAATGAGGAGTAAATCATTAATTGTAAATCTATTACTATTAGGGCGCTTTAAAAGGAAATAACAGATTTACAATTAATGAGGAGTAAATCACGCGTCAATCACTTTGAAATGCATCTGCAGTATCCTCATCTCCACAAACAACTGGAGAATTCAAATTTCAATTTAAAATTACTTGGATACACATCAAACCAGCAAGTAACTCCATTATACAGGATACAGGTAATAATAGATCTCAAATATCTAAGGATACACATTTAAACAACAAACAACAATAGGTATACTTGGATACACTGTTAACACTGTATCCAAGATTAAAAGCTTGGATACATTATAACAGTGTTAAGGATACTTCCCAATATCTAAGGATACCCATCTAAACAGCAAATAGATATAGGTATACTTGGATACATGTTAATATTGGATACAAGTTTGTAAGCTTGGATACATTGTAACAGTGTTAAGGATACATGTTACCAACATCTCAAATAGCAGGTTGCAGTAGTATTGGGATACATGTTAACATGAATTAATCCTGGATACATGTAACACAAGATTTGCTTACAATGTTATCCCTGGATACGTATTGCTTTGTTTTGATTTGAAACTTTAAATTTACAAAAGTTACACATTTACAACTCAGATAGATATATGTATACTTGGATACATGGAAAATAACACTGGATACATGGTAACAAGTTGGTAACACTGGAAAATAACATCTGGGTTTGAGTCCCTTGTTCTTGATTTCAAATTTTTGTGCAATTCATTCATTTTGACTTGATCGTTTCTAAATTTGGATCTATTTTCAGCAAAGTCTTCTTCTTCAAAGTCTCTAACAGCCGGAACAAAGGTCGGAGAAGGCACTTCATTGTTCTCCATTTGAGATATACCTAAATCAAATGAAGGCCATTGTTGGTTACTTGGTATTATCAAGTTATCTGATTCGTTATCCATGAAGGCAATCGTTGATTCGTTATCAAGTAATTGCTCTTATAGATTATGATAACTTAGAACTAAACTACAGTAAAAGTTGAAAAACGAATTTTACCAACCTCAACAATGGAAGATTATGATCCAGCAAGCGCTAAATTTTTTTGAAAAGTGGAGGAAGATCGTGTGGAAGATGGAGCTTTGGTTGAAGGCGTGATTTGGGGAAAACGATTATAGAGAGAGAACAACCGTTGCTTTTAGATACAAGTTGAGTGATTTTAGGCCCTTTTTTAGGGATTGTGATAGATACAATTTTTTAACCATGTAATTTCAATTTAATGGGATAAATATAATTATTTTAAAGTATTGGGATATTTAGTAATTAGGGTAAGGATATTTGATTATTTATATAGTTTTTCCAATAAAATATCCTTCACATGCAATCACAGCCCAAAATATGTCTGTTTCCTTCACACCCTAAAAACATGCATGTGAAACCCCTCTGCCTGACTTGCCATATCCCTAATAACCAATAGGATTAAAGCAAAGATAATATCCATGCAAATTCAACATCTATAAAAGCGTGCCAAGTTAAAGTAGGTCATTTTTTTTGAAACGGACGAAATATTTTTCACCCAAATACTTTCATTATAGTAACTCCTAATCATGTAATTGGAATATTTTTTATTGAGCTATTGGAATATACAAATTCCAACAATATCTCAAAAAAGAGAGTTCTTGTATTCTTCTTTGACAAATAAAATATCCTTCACATGCAATCACAAACCCAAAATATGTCGTTTCCTTCACACCCTAAAAGCATGCATGTGAACAGTGGCGTACTCAGGATTTAGGGGTCGTGGGTGTCCGGAAGGTTCGAACACACATATCGACACTCAAAGCTTCAAGATTCCGCCTGAAAATCAAAGCACCCGGCTATCTTCTTGGTTTCAAGGGTGCTTTTAATTTTTCCATCCTATACCAATTTTTATACATTTTTTATTATATAATTATATACCTAATCTGCGTCGTCGGGTTTAACGGATGCCACCCGATCACCACAAATTTGCACATAGGTCCGCCCCGGCATGTGAAACCCCTCTCCCATATCTCTAACAACCAATAAGATTAAAGCAAAGATAATATCCATGCAAATTCAACATCTATAAAATCGTACCCCAAAACCCTATCAAGATAACAAACACTCATCACAAACAAACTAAACTCACAAGATGTATTTTCAAGCCTTCTTCATCTTCTCCCTTCTCTTCATCATCTCCTCCTCCACCTCCTCTCAAGCCGCGGTCCTCGATTTCTGTGTCGGCGACTTGTCCTTGCCAGACGGTCCAGGTGGCTACGCTTGCAAGAAACCTTCCAAAGTAACTGCTGATGACTTTGCATACTCTGGCTTAGCAGCTCCAGTTAAGCTAATCCCTCTCATCAAAGCCGCGGTTACACCTGCTTTTGCTCCTCAATTTCCAGGACTCAATGGGCTTGGAATATCAATGGCTAGGCTTGATTTGGCTGTAGGTGGAGTTATTCCAATGCACACACACCCTGGAGCATCTGAAGTGCTTTATGTTGTCCAAGGAGAAATTTGCGCGGGATTCATTTCTTCCTCGGACAACAAAGTCTTCTTCAAGACGCTTAAACAAGGAGAAATTATGGTTTTCCCACAAGGGTTGTTGCATTTTCAGATTAATTCTGGGAAGAGTCCAGCTCTGGCTATTGTTTCCTTCAGTAGCCCAACACCAGGTCTTCAAATTACAGACTTTGCTCTGTTTGCTAATGATTTGCCTACTGAAATTGTGCAGGCCACAACGTTCCTTGATGCTGCTACAATCAAGAAGTTGAAGGGAGTTCTTGGTGGCACCAACTAATTATGAAGAGCAATTTAATTATTCTGCTTTGTTAATTGAATAATTGTTTCAACAAATTATCGATCATTTGGTCTTTTGTTTAGGTTTATTTTAGTTGTTTTCGAAAATTTCATGTCTTTGATGTCTTGTTACGTTTTGGCTTGTCTTGTTTGTCAATTTTCATAGTTGAAATTGGCCTTTTCTGGTCTTCAATTATGAGAGAGTGGTCTTTTCGACTTTGAGAGTTAAATAAGAAAATTATTTATTTGAAAAATTGTCAATTCATGAAAGATAGAACGAACTATCTAACTTCTGTTGCCTTGTTGTAACCTACAAATTCACAAATACTATTGAAATGGCATGAGAGCAATACCATAACATATATACTTATCGACAAGAAAGAGCGAGACTGGAATACCTAAAGAGAGAACACAAGAGTAACTCCCCCCTATCGCAATAAGGCCGGAAGAACAGAATTTCCCACGGCATTATTTACCAATAACACAAATTTTAACATTTCGGGGGGGGGGGGGGGCAAGAAAGATCATAAGTTAGTATATTTCCAACATAGGGGAGGGGAAGAAAGATCATATGCTAGTATATTTCCAACATATCAGAAGAGAAACTTTGCAGGTCACAAGCTATAATTTGTTTAAAGCATAAACTTTCTAAGTATCTATAATCTATTACATTTCTGCAGCTTAAAATCCCTAACTGAACTTTCTCCTTGTAAAAGCTAAAAAACACAGGTACATTATTGGTTCCTAAGTCACAAAGTAAAATTATGGCAATCTAAAACCTATAGAGAAAAAAAAAACAAATTTTGCACTTCCACAAGCACATACAATACCACTTTACATGTAGTAACTTAGTTGCATCTCATATACTGGCCAGTGTATCAAAGTAGTATCCGAAATTTCAGCAGAATACGGCGATGCATGGCATACTTATTGCTCTCGTGGCCTGGCAAGCCAAAGAGAACTGAGAGCTCGAAGACGGGAGAAATATTCGTTAATTGCAAGAAGAGCACGGGCAGATTGTCTGGTCGTCAGTATGCGATGCATTTGTTGCAATGTTTGTTGACGCAGGTTGTCCGCCTGTTCAAAGTGCCAAAAGATGCAACGACTTTTAGCTTCATGTATTTTGCCTCCAGAGACGACATAAAACAAATAAAACAAAACCAGAAACCTCTGAACACGGAGTTGTTACATCTCATTGCTATGGGGATATGAACATGACGGGCTGTTTTGAATCATATAATAATTAAGAGAGAGACAAATATGAGAAGGTCATGCAGATGACAGAAAGCCAATTGTTGATTTTAGAACGTTGGCGAACATAAACCTTCGCTTATTTTATGACCTTGTTAAAGGACATAAAAGAGGACAAGGCATCCAGAGACCTTTAGTGGGGCAAGGCATGCTGAAGTTTCCGTGGGGCAAGGCATGCTGGTTGCAGTTACAAGACCTCCAGAATAACATTTGCTTGCCCCCGACTTCCACATGTTCAAACAACTGAACGAGCATTCACAACATATCCATCGTAAACAATTTAAACAAATAATAGGAAGCAGCAGCAAAAATACAGTTACCTGACGGAGAAAACCTTCAAGAGTCCCTAATTTCCCCATAGCCATTGCCATTTGACCCATATAATTAGCTACATCCCCTGATGACCCTTCAGTAGCAGGAGTTCCATTGGCTAATGTCTCCGCCAAAGATTGTTGCAACGCCTCCATACCTTGTGAGAGAGCATCTTCAGCTTGATGGGATGTCTGCTGCAAGTTGTAAATGCCAGCTAACTGTTGCTCGGTCAGAGGCTCTAACTGATTGACTAGAAGCTGCATTACCAAAGAAGTCATTTCACGAAAAATGAGAAAAATACTAAAATAATGCATACTTGGTTATAAAGAAACTTGTGTGCGGCTTAGAAATAGCATTTTGAACTTATACTATACAATTATGATTTATTCAATTTTGCAATGAGCGTTATCTACAGTAGCAACTTGAGGTTCTTAATTTATCCACTTCCGAATACGCGTAATTTGCTACACTAGAGCCGAGGGTCTTTCGGAAATAGCCTCTCTAACTCCACGAGGTAGGGGTACAGTCTGTGTACACTCTACCCTCTCCAGACCCCACTTGTGGATTACACCGAGTATGTTGTTGTTGAACGCATGCAAAAATGACACAAGAACAAAAGCAAATGTGATGTACAGCACTCATATAATTTCTGCACAAAATGCCGTAAATAGACAGAGTGAAAGCACATTAACGTCACAGATGCAACTGGAAGTCTGCTAACATCACCAAGCTGAAGAAGCTCAGGAAGGAGGAACCAGAATGGATAGAGATAACCACACAATTTTATCCAAGCTTTTGCTTCTAGGAATCAGGTTTGTTTAGAGATGCTATTATGCAGTGGACACAACGAGGAAACCAAGAGCTTCAATACAATAATTGCAAGTCCGTGGCATTAGAAGGAGGATCTCAGACCTTAGCTATCAAAGGTCACGAGACTACAGTGATGGCGTTATAGTCTTATAGAAGATAGTGACACTAAAATGCAATTGTACACTACACGGCACCTCATTCATTTGGAAAGTGAAACCCCCCAATCTTTAGCAAGTATTCTAGATTTCACAAACATAAATCAATGAAGTTCCACATGCCACTAAGAACTTATTAGTCCTGCTAATAATAGGACCTTTTCATACATGATCAAAAAGTATAACAGCTTTTTGATCAGCTTTTTGTAATCCTACACACGGAAAGTCTACATGGAAAATGTGGAAGAAAAGATGCAGAATTGCACGCATATGAGCAAGAAGATGTCACCTTAAGAAGTTCCGAGGGGCGGAAGCCACCAATCCACATAAAACACCGCTCGGCAGGGGTTTTCCACATCCCTGACAAGAGATGGAATACATCCGCCTTGGCTGCATTTCCTTTCACCCTAAAGACCTCATCGAAATGTGCAGTGACATTATTCACAATACTTCGCAGATCAGGGTCACTTGCATGTGAATTGACAGCGGTCCTTAACTCATTGATGTGTTTGTTGTGTTCTTCTAACCATCGACTATATTCTGCATCAAATGCTAAGGGCCCTGCAGAACGGCAGAATCTGAAAGGTTATCTTAGCACGAGGAAAACAACTTTTTGAGTGCAATCAGAAACTAGACAAGGGGTTGAACGTTATCTTATTAAGATAAGCCAGCCTAATACAAAAAAGATACGTATTAAACTGAATGCATAAACCAGCAACTGACTCATTCATTATCTTTATCGTAGCAAGTTAGCAACCATAACACATGTGAGATTTATGAACATCGACAAAGTCCATGCACATTGAGATCCTATTGGAAGTTGCAGTTTACTTTGTCCCTCAAATTCAAATTTAATGTCATCCACAGCATATCGACACGCAGATGGATTTCACAAGTTCTCATTATTTGAGTCCAGTTAATCAGGGAAACTCAAGAAAACTGAAGTTCTACAATCTTCACAATCTTCTTCAAGTAGGAAAAAACACATTATTTCAGTCTTATTTGCTTCTTACACAAAGGCCATGCAATGGACAACATATGAGAGACGAACCCTTCCTGCAAAGGCTGAAAGTGCATATTGGACTAGTTTAAGATAGAGATAGCCATCATGTATGAATCTGATTGACAGCAATCTATAATGGACGCTTCTGTCTAGTGAAACCAACTATTCTAATTCCACCCAAATTTCCTAGAACTACCCAAATCCTGTTATTTTCACCTATGAGTGGCACATCTAGATGATCTTAATGATATTATAGCTGATAAAATAAAGAATATTGGCAAACTTCGGCTGTTAGAGTAACATGAAATAACAACTCACTCCTTTTTTTAAATCAAGTAAAGGTATTTTCATTCAAAATAACAACTCGCTCCTAGCTCAATTTAGTAGCAAGAAGTGATATTTCCTCAACAGGCCTAGAAGAAGCCCCAGCAATTTCTTGATTGTTGAAATGAAAAAGGAAGCTAGGGCACACAAGTTCAACGACAAGAAAAAGGCATACCACTGGCGCCCACTCCGTTTGATTGGTCTCCCATGTTTGAAATGTACTTCCCCTTCAGTTGGACAAAAACCCAAAATAAGAAAAGATTGTAAAACCTCCTCAGCTTGTCCTCCCGAAAGCACGTGAAAGGAAGAAGCCAATACCTGTTGACGTGCTCGCTGAAGGTCCTGCTCCAACTGCGATAGCTTCAGCCGGCTATTCTCCAGCTGTTGAACATATGCCTGCAGCATAAGCAAGTACTGAATTAGTCATTTGAAGACAAGTGAGAAACAATCAGCTGACATAATCCCTTCAGCATCCCTCATCTACTTAAAAAAAATGTCAAGTCAGTGTACCAGATACAGGCTTACATTACATATCGGGGGGGATGGGGGAAAAAAGGAGGAAAAGAGAAGAAAGGTTTACTTTTTTCCTCAATCTACTTTTTCTAGCTGCTTCACGGTTTTGGGCGAGCCTCCGTAATGTCTGAAGCAGTGATAACAAGCAAAAAGAATATCAGAAAGGGACATGAGTTCTCTTCTAAGACTAAACAGTAAAAAACGGACCTTCTGATCCAAGACTTTTTCTTTTGATTTGTCAGAATCAGAAGCTGCAATAGCCCTGGATTGACCTGTCTCAATCTGCATAATGGAAAAGAATTTTCATACATGACTGAAATGTAAAAACACAAACTGGATTATGACAAATATCATACTTTGAAGAAAAGAAATTTCCGCTTACATTTTCAAGCAAGCAATAACAATTATTGAAACTAAAAGGTCCACAAACAATAAAAGTCGCCCTATTACTTGAGGAGAAAATTTCTGTTACATGTACAAACTGTTCAGTTCAAGTAATTACATATTTATGAACCAAAAACTCAAGTACGAAATTGAAGTGATGAAACCTAGACAATCAACCGATTACTGCTCAATAACAGCTAGTTTGGGATTGGTTAACAAAAATCCTCTGTATCTATTCCACTTCTCCATTTCTTTACAATACATATAAATGTTTTTTATTTTGGATTAATATGCCAATAATACACCCTCCATCCATTTTATATATTTGACAGGTTGCACAGTTCAGGGTGTTAAATTTGACTTACCTGAAATGGAAGAATAAAGAAAGATCCTTCGTCTCTTTCCCCTCTTTAGAAATTTTAAAGCATTTATCATAAATTCTGTTTTTGCCTTTAAAATTATCACCATTTTGGTGATACAAGTCCCTGCATCAGTTTTCATTGCTAGATAATCTTCTTCTTGAGTATTTTATCATCTGACATTTTTGAATTTCAAATCAAAAGAAAAGCTCAAGCTCTTCTAATGAAAAGGACAATTAATGAACTGTGCAGGAGCTGGCGAGGATCATCAGAAAATGCCTCCAACGATGCTCTCTTCCTTTTTTGTCTCTTATATTACTTATTGGTTTTCCAAAAACTTTTTTTGAAAAATTACCCAAACCAGCAAGACCCGTCGAACAATCTGAGCTTCTAACTAGTGAAAAAGTCATCGAGAAACCTTCAGACCATTGGAAAATTCATCCAGCGAAACCCTTCCTATTTTCCCGTTTGAAGAGTACATAAATTTGGGGGAAGAAATTAAATTAAAAGCCCTAGCTTTAATGTGTAAAACTCATATAACGAGACTACAATTCACATTGAAATGATTTTACTCTTCAAACAAAGTTCAATTTCAAAATCACTGTTATGAAGTTAGGATCGAAAATGGTTTCCAAACAGCCGGAGAAGATAAAGTTATGTAAAGAGGGTCAAACATAAGTTCATTTTGACTCCACATGGCCAACAAAGAGCAGTTTTGGGAACCTAACTTCACTTCTCACCCGACTTTAAGGGTGTGCATTCAACCTTGTAGACAGCTCAGCAAATTAGGATTTTCTAAGATTCTCCAAATTTCACACTTTTCCTTACATTAGACATAAAATTGCCCAAACAGAACAAAATGACTCCAAATAAACATTTCACTTTACAATAACAACCACCAAAACCCCAATCCATACCTGTTGGTTCTCCTATATGGCCCCTTCCCTTCTATTAAGTTTTATTCTTAGTCAAATCAACATTGATTCCAAGAGATCGCATGTCTTTACAGACCAAATAGAAATGGACTAAGAGAGGCTAAGCAATGAAACTGAGACAAGCAGAGTAAATTACCCGTTGATTTCTATCATCTCCATCCATGTCAGTTGAAGTATCAGTGCGAGAACCAGAATCTGCCATGTTGGACTCGCCCCAATTCTCAGGATGAGTGCCGGATGCAGGAACTACGTTTGATAGCAATTGTATCTGGGATCCCGGAGCAGCAGGAGACAAACGTGTATTTGAAGGAGCTAAATTCTGCAAGCTCAATTGGAAAAAAAAAAAGGATATCAAAATTGGCTAAATGCCTTGTCCACTGCCTGTGGACATCTCTGGTAATATAAGATTAACAGTTTCTACTTCTCTTTAGGAAGAAATGGGGAGAGAATAATGCCATGATTACCCTATTGATGGTTCCAGAGATGTCAAAACCCACTGCTGGATTACTTGTAGATGTTGAATTAAATAGGGGACCTAAACGAACAAAAAGACAACGAAGACATATTTATCAATCAGATTACAAAAAATGGTCAATCTTCACATAAGTGAGACAAGTTCCTGGACACTTGTGGTTCACGTATAACAAAACAATAGAAAAGAAACACAAGTCCTTTTTAGTAAATCTACCATTTCTACTCCAGTTGAAATCAAGCACAAGAATACAATTGCAACCACAGTTCTCTAATAAGGGGGATCCGGACCACCTTTCACATTAGTCTCAACATATAGGTTTAATAATATAGAGTATTTGAAGAACAGCCATCCAGTTTATTAGATCATAACTTACTTCGTTCACCACGGAAGCTACTTTGACAGACCAATTCAATTTGTCTGAATAGCACAAAGGAATAAAAACTCAATTATTCTTCTCCTTCATGCTCTTAACATTTTTTAGCTATTGTTTGCAATATCTTCACATTACATTTGATAGGTACTATCTTTACATTACATTACACCATAATCCGAAAATGACAAACACAGAACCAGATGGTGGCAATTATACATATATAGAGATAGAGAAATAAGAGCAAATTGTGCATATGACAACCTGGTACTTAACTAATGAAGTCCGTGCTTTTGACCTAATTTTTTTAACTATGCATATAGAACTAAACCCAAAATTTTAAAACAACATGCAAAACATAACATTTTCTTAACACCGCTACTTTTGTACGGAAAAAGGTCACATGTCTTGCACCCATTTTAGGACATAAAGCCAATTCCCATTTGTTCGTTAGTGCCAAATCCAACCTTCCTGTAATAGGTATACTAATTTAACTCTTATTTTAACATTGTCCAAATAGGAAGACCCAGTTCAAGATATATCAAATATTTGGAACAATGAACTTAGTCTTCCTAATTCAAATTAGCTATCTCAATATCAGAAAACATCATTTACTTCATATACTATGCGCTCGGATATATTTTCTGAAACCTATAGATATCTAGATAGGAATATCACTTTTTCATAGATTATCTATAAAGAGGATTCATACGTTACTGTACCACGTTGGTTGAAGTATTAATTTTACCTTCTTTATATGGTCTTCGGCAACTTTCACCTAATGAACTAGTTTTTTGGGTATAGTTATGCCTAAGGTCTGTTGTTCTTAACATAGTATGCTGCCAAATTCCTAATGTTAAATTACCCAATGTTGGACCCTCATGTTATGTCATCCACATATCTCTATATAATCTTGAACTCTCACTAACGTTTGAAATTGAATTAAGTTCAAAGTCCCACTTTTTTTACTACATTTAGACCTGACAAGGGTAGAAAAGCAAAGAGAAGTCCTATGCCATGATCAGTCTCTTCAGCTCATTTAAAACTTTTTGGAGCTTTCGACTAACCAAAGATAATTTGAATCGAAAGTAGAACTTGCTCATAAGATCATCGGTAATGGTTGTTTATAAGGAGAGAGCCCAAATGCTCACTAAAAGCACAAAGGATAAAACATGCTTAGTGCCTACTGTAAACCCGTAATTTAAAGAACGCTCAAACATACCAAGATTCTTTTATCAGATGACAGATTAGAAAGATAGGCAAACCAAGAACATTCAGTATTAGTCTTAAAAATTCATACTTCGATTAACATTAGCACCATCTCCAATACGGAATCCAAGATATTGCTCAAGCACCCCAAATTCAGACATTCGAGAAGTATTACTATTATTCCCTTCGGTGCCCCTGAAATCCAAAATTACAGCCCAAAAATATTATGAAACAGGAATAAAATTATTCGAGATGTCACCTTCATATACAGCATATCAGCAATGACATAACTATTCTAGATTTACACTAACACAGTGATTATTCAGCAGGAACTCTGAGAAACAACTTGACTATGAAATGGTTGAACATTCTTTCCTCTTCTTATCAATTTCTTTTGTTTCTAGGGACTGGCGGAGGATTAGTAGAAATAGCTGATATACCTAAACAACCGAATGGACAACCTCGGGAGGAGCTAGAGGGCCAGAAGGGGGTTCATTGAATCCCCTTCACCGAAACTAACATGGTATATAATAGGTCAAAAAAATCCTGCCTCCGCCACTATCAGGATCCTGCTGAATAAAAATATATAGTCTATCCTAAAACTCATAAAGCACCTCTCCAAGCTAGAATGGAACTACAGGTGACTTCTATTTCATTTACATGAACAAACAGAAAGATTTATGGCCTATTCCCTATAACAGCAATTTCATAACTTGAATCCTTCAACATAAACATGAGAATAAACAGTAATCCCCATCTCAGATAAACTGAAACAAATTCAATACTTACAAATATATGCAAACAACAAACTAAAATTTACAGAAATTAAAAATTTTAAAAAAGGGTGTTAAGAGATATACATGTGAGTTGAAACTGGAATCTGAGAAACGAAACTTGGCATCCCAGAAGTACCAATCTTCAAGGCATCATCAAACAATCCACAACCTCAGTTAACATACACTCAGAACTTTACAGAAACAAAGTTAAACACTACAAATAGATAGAAGAACCACAACTATTTAGTTGACTAAATACAAAAACTTCCAAAAACAACCGCTTAATCACTTCAACTAAGATCAGAATAACTTTAATACATCCACCGCTAAATAGAAATCAGACAAAACTTAGACCATTGAAATCAAGAAAACCCCAAAACCAAAAACAGCTGTGCATAAACACTCACTTCACAAAAAAACACCAAAAAGGTCAAAACTTTATCAAAACCCAACTACCCCCTTTCATCAAAATGAGTAAATAATTAATACCCAGAAGGTGAAAATTGATAAAAATAAAAAAAATTTAATACCCCAAAGTTGGAGTGGTTCAATGACTGGTTTAGTAAACAATTTTTCAACTAGAATTTTTTTTCTGTATCAAGACTCATTTTTTATACAAAATTCAACGAACCCCATTAATTATTTTTGTATATTTTTTTTTTTTGCCTTAATATACTACTTTTATACTCTATATGCCCACGAAGAACGAGGGAAAGAGAGAGGAAGATGACAGACGTCACGTATAGATCTTTCCAAACTACGCTAGCCCCCACGTCATTTTCAAAGTGAACCTTTTTTTTTTTTTTTTTTTCTAATTTTCAAAGCCACCGAGATTATCACTATCCCAATATTTTGATATTTTGACGGGTCGTGGCGGGATAGTCGGGATCCTTTAATGCTTAATCAGAGTCATAAGTTTTGAGTTTGAGTCTCAAATATGAGAAAAAAATCTTGTTGGAGAGATGACCCTTTAATAATAGACCTTGTAATATGTAAAATCAAGATTAGTCGGATTTTAATATGAATATCGGACGAGTGAGAAATATAAAAAAATATTTTGATATTTTGTACAATTGTGGAATATTTTAGTATTCCTAAATTATTTATCGCACTTACGTAACAACAATTGTAATTTCAGATTCCTCTCATGAAGTTTTGGAAATTACACCTATCACCCACTTGAGTTTTTTTTATTTTCACTTGCATCCCCTTACTTGAAGGAGTAGCTTATAAATGTTAGTACAATTTATTGTGTATTATGGTCTTGAATTTTTTTACCCCGTTTGTTTTATGGGCAAAATTTTAAGTTTAATAAGTTTTGGCTTTTGATCTGGATGGTTTATTCCTAGGGCAAGCAATAACAATAAATGTAGAATGTACACGTACCTTACTCCTACGTCAAAGGTAGACATGAGAAGAGGAGACTAGCTCCTTTGTATAAGTACTAACAATACATTGCTATTTATTACCCTTCTACTCTAATCTTTGATCTTCAAATCTTCCTATCTAGGGTCATGTCATCAGCAAGCTGAAAAATATATCGACGTTATGTCATGTTTAATCACATTCTCAGTTCTTCTATGGCCTACCTTTACCTTTTCTACAACTTGCTATAGCTGAACTCTCGTACCTTTCTATTGCTATTTTCGCACACTTTCTCTTCACATATTCGAACCATTTCAATCTCGCTTCTCTCGTCTTATCTATCACGAAGTTCGCACCGTTTCACTAATTGTCTAGATTAATCATAGGTAGATGATCGTTGGTGGATGTGGCTAAAGAAAAGTTGTTGGCACTTTGGAAAATACAAAACAAGAAAGAAGTAAAGTTTGTTGAAAATTCCATAAATGCAATAGTAATGATTAAAGCATCATAGTCAAACATATGATAATTAGTTGGCTTTAATAATTGACAATAAATGTTTCTCAAAATAGACAGAATTTTGATTATGTTGACCAAAAGCTCCTATCCTACATATGTAAACTAGATGTGAACACCCTTGTTAGAAAAAGAAGGGCAATGTTCATACACAACTTTAAAACAATAAATTGATGCACTATTTGGTTACCTCTTTAGAAAAAATAAAATACTTTTATAAAACTACTCAATTTTATTAATTTATTATATTTTTCATCTATTTATATCATTTCAATTAGCAAATTATCTCTTATTTATTCGTATCATTTATAGGACTCCAATGTAAAGTGGATAAATCCATGTGTTTGAATTTTTTGGAAAAAAATTCAAATTTATCCTTTAACTTTTGATTATGGCATAAAACTCTTCAAGTCAACAACTTTGCTTAATATTTTCTGTTAACCAAAAAATTCAAATTTATCCTTTAACTTTTGATTATGGCATAAAACTCTTCAAGTCAACAACTTTGCTCAATATTTTCTGTTAACAGTCAGCTGACTTTAAAGGATTCTTGTCACTTGTCACAATATGTTTATTTTTGATATTAATTATAGTCTTTTTCTTCGAATCATGCTACTCCAAAAGATCAATGTATAGCCCGCTTATCTTTTTTCAAGTTGAAACTCCATTATGGGTCAAGGACCTAAACAACAAAGAGTAATATTAGACCGAAACTTATAAAATATTCACTCCGTAATGTGAGGCTCCAAGTTAAAATTTTGAAACTATATCGAATCATACTCAACAACAACAATTGAAGCATGGAGGAGAAGAGTCAGAAAGGGAGAAATTACCTTTCGCCTAATATAATTATGAACGAAGATAGAAAATTACCTAGGAGGACGAAACAATCCAGTATAAAATTACTTAATATCAAATAGTACAAGAGTAAATGTGACCTCTTTTAAAAAAAAATAAAAAAATAAAAATTGAGTAGTTTAAAGAGAGAGAAATGTAGTGGACCATTTATAATAATTAACAAAACTATATGGGCTACTTAGTCAATATTGACTATATTTGTATTTTTCCTTTTCCAGCGCCGCCTGCCAAGGAAGCTAGATGCTTCCCAACAAAATATCATTTTGTACTTTCCAACACTAATAAGTAATTTAATATTTTTTATTTTCATTCAATAATTAGAAAAAACAACTTTATTCGAGATAATTATTAGGCACTATTAAAATGATAATTATCAGTAGCCAATTATCTTGTTGCTTAGTGATTTTCATTCTTGTAGGATATAATATTGAATTAAATTATTAGTAGTGGTGGAGGCAACTCTTTTATAAACGAGTTAATCTGAAGTCAGTATTATCGATACGAAATAGAAAAAGTAAATATTGAAACTCTCCTTTTTTTTCCAAAATTATTGAAGTGCTATGTTTGTAGTTTTTTTTTGTTTTTTTTGTTATTATCTATTATTTTGAATTAATTAGTATTAGTATTATTTTGTTACTATTTGTTGTTATATTACTCCCTATTGTCTCTTATACCTCTATTACAATCTTTTCTAAACTGTCTTTTATCTTGAGCCGCCTATCGAAAATAATTTTTCTACCTCACCTCATTGAGGTAGTGGTACAGACTACGTACACTCTTTCTTCTCCAGACCCCATTTTGTGGGAATACACTGAGTATATTATTATTGTTGTATTAGGAAATAGTTTAACTTTTTTTAGCCTCGACTTTCTTTATCAGCGATAGAAGGAGCCTTAGTGTTACGGATTCAAACCGTGAATATAATTATTAATGCTTGAATTAGACTATCTACATCATAACTTTTGAGGTGTGATTTTTTTCTGAACTCTATTAATACGAAATATTTTATGCAGTCTCGTCATTCTTTATTAGCGACCACGTAAAACATGATTGGATTGTCACAAGTACAACATTGGTGTTAGAAGCTTCATGGAGGTAGACAATGGACAACGTAACTATCCAAAAGAACATTCGTAGATATTTTTTAGAAACATTATAGATTTGACTAATTTCTAAAATTGACCAAGTTTAAAATTAAAAAGCAATTTTGATCCGAATTTTTAGATTCTTTCTGGCCAAGGAAGAAGAGAAATTGAAGTTTTTCTTAAACTTTTGTTGTTACTTTAGAAACAATTCATGCGTCTTTAGGCATAAGTTCGATTGCTAAAGGCAATATTTTCATCTACTTCCCTCTGAATGCAATAAAATAAAAATATTACGCATCATCCTTAAGAATGTATTTAATATTTTTATTTTTTTCTTTTACATAATTATTTGAATCAAGGAAACTGTATGCTACTCCAGAGAGGTAACATGGAATAAAGAACAAACATTTTCTTATTTGCTAGTTTTAAAATGGAAACGAAATCTTAAAACAAGAAGAAAGTGATTAGTTTCAAGTTTCAACTTGGTCAGACTTTTCAAAAATATTGTCATACTCATGTCGGATCCTTAAAAATGCACTATTTTGGAGGATTTTTGAAGGATCCGACACTATCCGTCCACATTATTGTTAAGTCCGACCAACATAGCCTCAAAGCAACCTGCATTATTTGAATGTAAAATATTACGCATCATCCTTAAGAATGTACTAATTAATATTTTTAATTTTTTTCTTTTAATAATTATTTGAATCAAGGAAACTGTATGCTACTCCAGAGAGGTAACATGGAATAAAGAACAAACATTTTCTTATTTGCTAGTTTTAAAATGGAAATGAAATTCATAAAACAAGAAGAAAGTGATTGGTTTCAAGTTTCAACTTGTTCAGACTTATCAAAAATGTTTTCATACTCATGTCGGATCCTTAAAAATGCACTATTTTGGAGGATTTTTGAAGGATCCAACACTATCCGTCCACATTATTGTTAAGTCCGACCAACATAGCCACAAGCAACCTGCATTCAACGCAGGGTCTAGAGAAGGGCCACACCCTAAGAGAGTGTGATGTGTTGTCATTGTGTAACTTCATCCAAGAGATGAATAATAAATAATGAAACCATAGTTACAGAGAAAATCATCATCTATTAGGGCATGTTTGGTACACATTTTCCCATGTTTGGTTGGTCAAAAATTTTGGAAAATATTTTCTCTAGAAAAATAAGTTACTTAAAAATGATGAAAATGACTTCTCTACTGGAAGTAGGAAAACAAGTTTCACAAATAACATTTCACATTGATTGTGTCCTCACCCACCTTCAAACACACCTCATCTTCACCCTACCCATCCACCTCCACCTCCCATAATATTTGTCTTACATTATATAAAATAAGAAACCGACACATTTTCTTATAAAACATTTTCCTTCACAGTCATTCGAGTTTTTCCTGGGAATATGGCAAAAAGCAGGGACACCTTACGTTCTTGAACCGATAACCATCTTTCGGCTAACCTAGCCTCCTCCATCCCTCGGGGACCAACAAGGAGTGAACACACCCTTAATCTAGCTAATTTTGTTAGTCCACTGTATAACTGAAAATGTAGCTACCAATAGAAAATGATGAAGATGGGGATAATTTTTGTTGTTTCTTTTCTCTCTGATTCTCCTTCAGTCTGTTGGAAAGAAAGCAGCCAGATAATAAATCATTACAACATGTCCAATACGTAAAACATTAGTACTTTTTTGCAGATTTATAGTTAACATCAGATGCAACTTCACAGTTGTTTCTACCCCTTAAAAGTTCTAAAACCTTCAGTGTTGGTCAGGAAGGAGGAATAAAGAGAAAAACTAGTCATCGTCGTCGTTAATTGTGCTTACCATACCACCCTCATGCCACTTCAAGAATCCTTCCTCAAGGGCCTTTCTCATCCATGGGTGCCGGCAACATTCAATCGCCTCAGGAATTGTCAGCCAGCTTCTTTTACGGCGGCTCTGTTCTGGCCAACAGTCGAGCTCTTCCTTCACAAACAAAGCGAACATTGCAGCTCTACAGAGACCTTCTGGACTGAACTCGTCTTGAAGTGTTTTGCTTTTGAAGGGGTAGTATCCCAAAAAATGCTGAAAAAAGAAGAGGTATAAATCCAATGTATACATGGATAACAAAAGACAAGGGAATCACGTCACTTCTACATACGCTCCAACATACAAGTTATTTACATAAGCTACTTATTTAGAGATAAAAAGTTTGCGATCAAAAGAGGATTAGTTGGAAGTTTTATAGTAAGACAATCCAAACTAAAACGAGCACATTTCTTGAGCTTCAACTCTTTCAAAATATTCCAAAAGAAGTTCAGCTTTCGTAAATGTTATTGTTGCATCACATTAATACCCTGTCCAGTGCTCAATTTTGCATCTTCTTGATGTCTTTTATGATACCTCTTCATTGAAAAAAACATATTGAAGCTTTTATCACATTGATGCTTAAAAGAAGTGGGTCAGAAGAAGTATCATAGAAGTTCTTGTCAAAAATTCACTCCATTACTAATAAAAGAACATTGTGGACAGAGAGAACTAAGGATGATTAAGTAACAAATAGACACGAGCACATACAAATCTCAAAGGGAGAGAAAATGTTGCTTTCGCAGTCCATTTGACATGCAAATACATCACTAAAGAGTGATTTTTCCTCACTAAAACATGATAAACCTCCATGCAACAGGGAATAACATAATTGTGTCTCCAAATACTACAGAACAAATGAAGAAAGGATACAATGATCTCACCACTAAATCCCCACGAACTCCAGCCTCCTCTATGGCTTCACGAACAGCTGCCTCTTTAACTGTTTCATCATTTTCCCACCCTCCCTGTATATACAAAGACAGAAATGTCAATTAACAGACATCTTCTCAACTTGACGGCAAAATAAACATGAACAGAAATAATTAACTAAAAGCTTATTCCCCAATATCAAGGTGCTGCTAATAACCAAAAAAAAAAAAGGAAAAGAACAAGGTAGGGGTAAGGCTGCGTACACACCACCCTCCCCAGACCCCACTTGTGGAATTACATTGGGTATGTTGTTCGTTCTTGTTGTTGTAAAAAAAGAACAAGAAGTCTATGAAGTCATGTGTGATGACAGAAAAGATGAAAAGGAGAACCTACTGTAAATGCCAAACTTGGTATCTTTCTAGTTGTTAAACTTGTTGAGGTTCAATCAGACAGCAAGGTGGAACAGAGTTAGCAAAACTCTTAATTATGAGGTTGAAATACCAAGTGGTAAAGAGGACACAACCACTAGATCCTGACCAATAGAACACTTTAGTCATTTGAACTACCATAGCATGTTGCTTGAAATCCAATAGAACAATTCTCACCTTTGGAAACAGAAGACCAGGCCCGCTCGTTGAGTTTATCATCAGTACTTCAACTATCTTTTCAGATGTGTCACCGCCATTTTGTTCCATATCTCTGAACCTGAATGGTATACACCTGTGACAACTCTCGTTATAATTCAGAATATACAGGTTCTACGGCAGTGTTATTCTGATTTCAAATGCAAACCAAAGAAGTTAAAAGCAGTAGTTGCACACTGTTTTCAAATCTTAAAGAAGCAAAAAATCTTTGACAAATGAAAGTCGTCAAACGACGTAATGACTACCAGGGGACTGAAACCCATATAAAGATGCTGTGTACTAGTGAAAAAAGAGACCCCAAAGACAAAAGTCAGATCTACTACCTGAAATTATTGAGAAAAAGACACTCACAAAGTGAACTCAAATGTCAACTCTAAAAGACATCCTTAGAATTTCATTAGAAGAGCTAAAATTTGAGATTTGAGCTTACTTCAATTTTTAGAAGCCAAAAGATTAAGAGACCTTTTATCAATAAAAATCCACGTATTACTTCTGTTCTAAGAGCATATTTTAAATGAGAATCATACTCCAATACTTTCTAGCCACCGAAGGATTTCTCTTGTGTTCCTGATTTTTTCTACTTTGTGCATTTGCTTCTCTATAACTTTCCAAAGATTAAATCAAGTACTATTAAATTGCATAACATACTCTTAAAAGAGTCGAACAGCAAATTTTAACTCCAAAACCAACTATTCTTAACAATATAGAACATCGAAGCCCCACTCACTGTCACTATGCTAAGTTGCAGCCTGAACAGCCCAGAACTAATCTCTTTAGCCAAACTCTAGAGCTAAAAAGGTGCATCGCCCATCAACTAAGAAAGGGAAGCAATCCTCAAACTCATTAGTCATTATCATCAATCCATCAGTCTTTTTCATTCTCACCTTTTTAAGCTGAAAAATAATCCCATCACATGACTGTTTGGTGAAGTCATGGTATTAGTTTTTGATGGTGATAGGAAGAACAAATTCTTTATTCTCTGTCAAGTAGCTGTGCGCTTATAGCTCTCATATCTCTCATTCCTCTGGTGGATAAAGAGAGTTTCACTACATGTTTTTCTGTACTTTATTTATGTTTTGTGTCATGGCTTATGAGTTATGACTCCATCTCGAAGGAGATGTTAAACAGAAAAGAGAACGGAAACCTAGAGATATAGAGTAAGTTTGATGGGAGGGATAAGGACAGCTCCTTTCTGATTGAATCAGCGAAATAATTTATAAGAATATATGGTTATATACAAAGGTTATTTCAACCCAATAACCCTAATTTTGATTTGCCGTAAGCTTATCTATAACACACAGCCTCCAAATTTCATCTTATGCTAGTCATAAATTATGTGGAATCGGAAAACCAAAAAGGTAAAATATAAACTGAGAGTAGACAGGGTCGCCCAATTCCGACTCCGATTTTCCAAGAGTCATTCTTCTACTTTTACCTCCTCAAATTTTCCTTCTTTTTGAATAAGCAACTTGAAGAGAACAATGCCAGCCTATTCCCACATGTCTTAACAGTTCTTGGATACTACTCTTCAGAAAAGACTTCAACTTTTTTTTTGATAACCTTGGTGTCTGGGCCAGCTTGTGCGCACCTCGACTAATTCCACGAGATACCTTCCACCTCCCACCAGCAACAAGTACCAGGTAACTCTGTCTACCAAGGCTAGGACAAATGGAAATCTCTGGTGGGATTTGGACCTGAGACCTCATGATTCTCAACCCACCACACCCTTGGGTGCGAAAAGACTTCAACTTTTTGATGATACTAAAGTTTATTAGTCTATAGAAAGCTGAAAAATTGCTCCCTTTGCTAAAATCAAATTGCACAAACCCAACCCTTAAACAAATGCAATCAAAGGGAATACTAAAGTGAAGGAACTGCAATCCATCTTGTTCCTTAAGAACCCTTCTTCATCAATTATCCCTGTAAAAATAACGAAAAAAAGAACATAAACAGCCTATGAATAATCATTCTCTATGTGACCAGGCGATCACTAGTTCAAGCCGTGGAAACAGCCTCTTGCAGATTTGCAGGTTAAGGCTGCATACGATAAACCCTTGTGGTTCAGCCCTTTCCTGGACCAACGCATAGCGAGAGCTTTAGTGCACCGGGCTGCCCTTTTCCTCCAAAACTCCAGAACAAGCCAAACACCCAAACTACACCAAGCACAAAATCTTGAAGAGAAAAACTCAGAAACCAAAAAATACCCACATTCAACAGCAAAATTCCCAAAACCAAACAAAACCCAAATGAGCAAAAACCCAAATAAATCCAAACAAAATAGAAATTTTACATATAAAGAACAGAAAACTGGGAAAAGAGAAGTACCCAGCAATGAGTCGATAACCTTCTTCATACCGCTGTTGATGCCGACCCGTCCGTGCAACCAAATCAGACATTTATAATCCAAATATATATATATATATATATATATATATCTCTATAACTTTATACAGATGCAATGCCTAAACCTGCTTAACCATATTTGCCAAAATCCCCTGAATGGCTTTTATCCTTTCTGCATTGTAAAAATTTAACCTTTTTTCCCTACATAAACAGCAAAATAGGTTGTCCCCATTTTCTTGTTTTTGTCAAAAAAAAAAAAAAAAAATTGAGGAAAATGAGAAACAACGGGGAAGAGAGAGAGAAAGGGTAAAAGGGTGTTAAAAGCAGCGCATGAATCGGAGCAACATGGGAGTCTGAGGTGACCAACTTAGGTTGGAGGGAGATGGCTCGAGATTCCTAATCAGAAGTTTTGATTTCGAGTCTATAAAAATAAAAGAAAAATATTGGGAGTTTGAGTCCCAAAAAAAATTTAGAGCGTGCCTTAAAAATGAACCTTGTAAAGTGTGAATATAAATTTAAGGCATCATACATAAATATGCTTTTTAATTTGGCCTCAATTTATATATGCGTTCTATATAGTAAATCTCATGTGATTTGTTAGGTAGTAGGATGCATGTCTCTACTTCTCCGATCACCCAATATTTCTTATGCTATACATAATCTATATTTAATTTAATATAATATTTTTATTTACTATAATATGGCTAAAACTTAATATTAATTAATTAATTCATACAAATCCTTTTTTACAATATTGTATCATATTTTTTGTTAAGTCTACGTGGATTTCACCATTGTAAGTTTTGTAAGAGAACTTCTTACTACTACATGTAATTAATTTTAAGTTTGTTTCATCCATGTTTAATATATTCACTTATCACAGTTTCATATTTATAAAAGAAATAAAAAAAAAAAACGTATACTACATAGATGTCAAATATGATTGAATAATCCCAAATGACTTTTTCTCATTTTATTCACAATACTTGTTACTTATATCTTTTTATCTATGGAAAAAATACTTTCATCATAAAAACTCTTTTCAGTATTTAGTATTCAATTACTTTCTCTCTGTTTGAAATTTTCAATTAATTTATACAATAATATTTTTTAGTATATATGGTATCAAATAGCAATAACTATCTTTCGTAGTGCCTTCATACTTAGGCCTCACTTAGTTGGAGCATGTCATTATCGAGCCTAATAACGTGCTTATTATGTGAACTTGTGCTAGCTCATCGTCTTTCTCTTGTATTTTTGACGTGGAATTCACCTAAAGTGTCTTGTGCACCTCTTCTTTAGAGACTTATCAGCCAAAAAATATGTCGGTCCTTTTCTGTGACTTGTCCTCGTCACTCTCTATTACTCCTATTCAACGTTATTGTCGAGGTTTGCCCTACCATCATATTGAAGGAACATCATGCTCCATTACCAAGTGTAACGGCTCAGGCTCAACTGTCAAGATATTGTCCGCTTCAACCCGACATTCTTTTGGATCACCTCTAGGCTTATGGGCCTCATGGATTCACGCCTCGACAGTTGAATTATGAACTCGACCTTATATGATTCCGACGAGAGATTCACCTAAGGCAACCGTCATAGCGAATCCCCTTTCGAGTTCACGTGCTACCACCCCTAGAATGTGACGATTATATTCAAAACCATTAAAAAAAAATAGTAATAACAATGAAAAAACCAAAATTTAAATATTCATTTTTTTAAAAAAAAAAGTTGGAAAAAAATGGACAAGGAATACATATGTTGTTGGTTTCTGTTAGTTGTCTCCTTCATTACATCACACGTAGAGAGGATAGAGAAAGAGAGACAAAAAACAATATTGTTGGATCAAGAAAGTGAAACAAAGTGATCTAATTTCTATCTCTCTGCATTGTATTTTTAATTTTTTTACCATATCTAGTTTGAATCCATAATTTTTCAACCAAAAAAAAGACAATCTTGTTGTCTTTTTCCACATTTAAAAATTATTTTTGATCAAATGATGAAATCCATGTTGAATCAACATTCATCTTGATCCAAAAAATAATCATATTATATCATGAAGGCATTGGAAGCAACTGTGAGAAAAACACAATTGGTAGCCAGAAAAAGAGCCCACACAATTTTTGGCACATATGGACCAACAACACAAGTTGATGAAGCAGACCTTAATACTAACAACAAAGAAAAAGAAATAGTAGTAGAAGAAGATCATCAAGAAAATAATTATGATGATGATTATGAAGATTACCATCCAATGAATGGTGAATTAGAAAAAATTCTTCATAATGGAGATTACTATTCTGGATATTGGGTTGATAATGTACCTAATGGACAAGGTAAATATTGGTGGACAGATGGTTGTATGTATGTAGGTGATTGGAATAAAGGTAAAATGAAAGGTAAAGGTATATTTAGTTGGCCTTCTGGTGCTATGTATGAAGGTAATTTCAAGAATGGTTATATGGATGGTGAAGGTACATATACAGCACCAAATGGTGACACATTTAGAGGTTCTTGGTTAATGGATTTGAAACATGGACATGGTGTTAAAGAATATGCAAATGGTGATTGTTATGATGGTGAATGGTGTAGAGGATTACAAGAAAGTAATGGTAAGTATACTTGGAAAAATGGGAATTATTATGTTGGTGAATGGGCTAATGGTACTATATGTGGGGATGGGAAATTGTACTGGAAAAATGGGAATTTGTATGAAGGGAATTGGGAAGATGGATTGCCTAAAGGGAAAGGTACATTTCATTGGGCTGATGGGAGTTACTATATTGGGAATTGGAGTAGAGATCCAGATGAATTACATGGGACTTTTTATCCATCTGAGTCATTATTAGAAAGAGGGAATTTTGAATGGGATCCTCAACAAGTTTTCAATGTTGATTTGATGGGATGTACAATATCACCAAATGACAAGGTTTCTGTGTTGCCTTCACAGAAGAAACTCGCGGTGAGGATATCATCGTCGAGGCCTGTGGACAATAACAACAATAATGTTGGTGGTGGTAATAGGACGATGAGGAAGTCGATAGACGGTTCAGTAGATAGTGAATTTAGTAGAATGCAGTTATCAGATGGATTTGGAACAACAATAACTACTACAAGTAATTCTTGTTCAGATATCGATGCGCTGGTTACTTTGCTGGAAACTGATGGATATAAAAGTGGGAGCCCTATTAGGATTCCTAAGATTGTCAAAAGGCAAGGAATCACAATTTCTAAAGGGCATAAGAATTATGAGCTTATGCTCAATTTGCAGTTGGGAATCAGGTAGCTAAATTTTCTTCATGTACAGTTCTAGTTTCTTCGAACAGAGAGCCCTGGAGCAACGGTAAAGTTGTCTCCGTCTGACCTGTAGGTCAGGGTTCTAGATGTTGAATCAGTCCCTGATGGTTTCCCCTTTGGGTACGGCACTTCCCTGGACCTTGCATGAACGCAAGATGCTTTGTGCACCGAGATGCCCTTTTTTACAGTTATACCTTTTAGTACCTTTTGCCTATTTCTGAAAGAGTTTTGAGTTCTATATATGTACTGACCAGACATTTAGACAATAGATCACTTAAACTGCACTAGTAGGTAACTTTGTATAATAAGCATTTATTATCATATAGTCTGGAAAAAAATGGTAAATGACTTGCTATAACAAGCGAAATTATGCTCATAATGTAAAAATTCTTTATACAGTCAGTGTATATGACTTACCAAAACCTGTAAGCTTCTGTCATATTGCGCATTTTCTATGCTGAGAAGAGTACTTTTTGTTTGTTTATGGTACCTTGTAATGTGAATAACCATATAGGCATACAGTACAAAAGCTTGGCCCTCCTCCAACACTCGATCTCGAGCCATCAGCTTTTGATCCGAAAGAGAAGTACTGGACAAGATTTCCACCTGAAGGATCCAAGAGTACGCCGCCCCATCAGTCTTGTGAGTTCAGATGGAAAGATTATTGCCCAAAAGTTTTTAGGTAATGCTTCAACTATGCAATGTTGTCAGCTTCTTTTCTTAGTATACTTGAAGAACAAAAATTAAACGTTATGTTCGATATGATATTGTCCAGGGCTTTGAGGACGTTGTTCAAGGTGGATGCAACGGAGTATATGTTGTCTATCTGTGGCCCCCTTAGGGAGCTAAGCTCTCCCGGAAAAAGCGGAAGCTTCTTCTACTTGACAAATGATGATAGATACATGATCAAGACAATGAAAAAGGCAGAAGTAAAGGTGAGATCTTTAAACAATTTCCATAATGTATGTGCTTAATTGCATTGAAATGTGGTTCAAAGTTGTAGTACTTGGCATCAGTAGCACGTAACAACCAACAGACTGCTAACGGTTGAACTCAAAAGGGAGTTTCTTGTGAATCCTACCTCGAATATGAGGGAAAAGTTAGGGGCTATAAAACGGTGAGTTCTAGATTCAACTGTTGATGCGCCTTTTGGGTTAAAGCCTAAGGTGACAAAACCGTGAGGCCTCAAGGTTGGGTCAAAGCGGACAATCCTGAGCCATTACAAGCGAACCTAGAAGAGTTAATGGGTTCTCTCTTTATATATGCACACATATAGTCCAAGAAATTATTATGTATGAAGCATATTTTGAACCGTGCAATGAATTCATTATTTCTTCCTTCTGCAAACTACATGGTTCCTCAATGAATGATTATTAGGTACTTCTAAGGATGCTCAATGCCTATTACGATCATTTTCGTGCTTTCGAGAACACCCTTGTGACTAGGTACTATGGCCTGCATTGCCTGAAGCTAAATGGACCAGCTCAAAAGAAGGTATATTTACATATAATGCATTGAAAATTAAACACTAGTTAAGTTATTCAGTATAGTAGCAATTATTCACCATAAGAACTTGTGATCTGTTGAATGGTTTCATTAGGTCCGGTTCGTGATCATTGGGAATCTCTTCTGCACCAATTACACTATTCATAAACGGTTCGACTTGAAAGGATCAACTTTTGGCAGGATCACAGATAAGCCAGAATCAGAAATTGATACAACGACTACTCTTAAAGACCTTGATCTCAACTTCATATTCAGGTTACAAAAGTCATGGTTTGAAGAATTCCTGAGGTACTATTTGTTTCATCGCGCTAATTCTTTACTAGTCTTAATTGGTATTGCAAGAAAGAGCTCTAATCAGGGCGGACTTATAGTTTTGATTACGTGTTCAATTGAACTCCGCCACTTTTGGCTTATACCATAATTTCAAATAACTCGAAACCTTGAGGCTTGAACTCATAAAGTTCAAGTACTGACTTCGTCTCTGGCTCGAAAATTTGTTTGATTTTGCAGGCAAGTAGATAGGGATTGTGAGCTCTTGGAACAGGAAAGAGTGATGGACTATAGTCTTTTAGTTGGTGTTCATTTTAGGGAAGGAAATGCTAGTACTGGATATCAAACTCCTTCTGGCTGTAGGACGCCTATCGGTTAGTATTAATCTTATAACACTTGCATTTACATTTGTCAATACAACAACAACAACAACTATGCCTCAGTGCCAAATAAGTTATGGTCGGATACATCTGTCAACTGCTAATTAACTTTCCTCATAATAAAGGCTCAAACTTTATTGTAAGAAAACAAGAAATCGTCATTTTTTTCTCTAATGTTTGCAGAAAATGGAACCACAGAAGTTGAACCAATTCATCGGTTTTCTCGATCAGATGTGGATCTATTACTTCTTAATCCTGCAGGGTAAGTTTTTCATCTGCCAAGTCTGCAATCTTCTCAATAAGTAAACTAGACATTAAGTAAACTATTCTAAATGTTTATTCACACAGCTTTTTATCGTGTTCGAATTAGTACTTCTGCGTATATCCTACTTCACCTTATAGATTACCTAAACCATACTTAAGACTAACTTAAACTTATGTTAAGGTTTAGTTTTCTTAATCTTAATCACTACACCACTACATTACAGAAGGATTTTTACACTTGAAGTCATGTAAGTGAAATTAGTAAGCTAAAATATAAGTCATGTAACCTGCTAAAACAGGTTAAACACAATGATAACTTATAAACTTACACTACCAACGTATATAAGGTAGATTCGATCAGATAATTGTAACGTCACCACGTATATGGTTGAGTAATGCAGGTTGACTAGCACAAGTTTGGGAATAAACATGCCTGGAAGAGTTGAAAGGACATTCAGGAAAAATGACTTGGATTTTCAGCTAATAGGAGAACCAACAGGGGAGTTGTATGATGTCACATTGTTTTTCGGAATAATCGACATACTTCAAGACTATGACATTACAAAAAAACTTGAACATGCATATAAGTCTATACAATGTGATCCAAATTCTATCTCAGCAGTTGATCCAATGGCATACTCGAGGCGTTTTCGCGATTACATATTCAAAGTTTTTGTAGAGGATAATTAATAAGGAATATCATATATACTTGTTAAGTTTTTAATTTGATGGGAGGAGTTCAAGCTGCAAGATGGATCTTGTCTTGTGAAGGACTCCCAACAATTTTTGCTGATGAAGCTTTAGAAGAACTTATGCTTCATGGAATTTTTGTCTCTAAGTTTTTTTGTTAAATTATAGAAATATATACTATTTTGATAGCAGTTGTATAGAAGAAGTTGTAAAAGGATCTGTGCAAATTAACTTTTGGCTTGATATAAGTTTCAATTGCCAATTGACTAGGGCTCAGGCTCTTAAACCTTGTGGGTTCTTTTGTTTCAATGTAGTTCATGAAGAGATTTTGTTTCTATTCTTTCTTTTCATTTTTCACTCGGTGTCCGGTATCCGTACTTGGTCCTGTACTGGGTCCTGACTAATCCAAATTCGCATCAGGACTAATCCAAATTCGCATCAGGTAACCTATTCAAGGGAGATGTGCTCCCTACTATGATTTTTCCCATACTCATGCTCGAACCTGGAGCCTATGAATCAGGATGGGGGGATCTTATTTATCCAACCGCAACCTTGATGGTTTGTTTTTGTTCTTATTCTTCAATGAAGTGTGAACAAAAACACGGCAGAGAATGATAATTCGCCAGTTAGCAGCAAGCTGTGATTATATTTTCTTTGTGATTTAGGACTCCCCTCTTATGTAATTACAATGTTCAGAGTTTCTATTATAATTTTATCCCAAAACAAAGTTCATTTTGCATTTTATAATTTATATCTCCTTCTCCCTTTCAGATATTAATATTTGATCACATTCAAAGGTAAGGTAAAATAACACTCGTACCTTTGTGACATACTTCTGTTTTACAGTTTAGAGAATATAATGTGACCGTTTGGCCACGAACATTTTTAACTTTTCTCCGGAGTTGAATTTCGGACATATCTTTTGAACCCCTATTTGTTACTTTTCTAACATAACTGGTTCTGATTTTGTCTAATAACATTCATCAACCAGGATTCAATCTCAAATAAACTAGCTAAAGTCAGTAATACGAATCCTCTATGTCCATTCCGTTCTACACAGCTAGAATTCGTTTAGTTACCCAGGGACTGTACAATACAATCCCGTCTATGTTGCTGAAATTAGCTAAAACCGGTATAAAATTTTACATCAAATTATAATCTCGGATGTTCTGAACCAAACATGGGTAATAATATCAAAAGAAGCTATGCTTCAATGGAATATACCAACATCAAGATGACAAAACATTATTCAAAATCCAACAACAAAAACTGTAAACAATCCATCACCACTTCGTCCAACAGAACAAACATAACAGGATAATTGCCAACGACAGTACCATCAGCCAGACGAAAAAGGTTGAGATAGCCAAAGGCTATATACTTATTTCCAACTAACAAGCACAAAGTACTCCAATGATAACAAATCCTTCTTCATGATCTTATGCAAATTACTCTCAGAACTTCAAACAAGGCAGATATGGAACTGCCAAGATATCTACCTTAATTGTGTATTGTAGTAGAAAGTTGCTCATAATGACAAGTAGCATAACTCTGTTTGTCGAGATCATTTATAAACCGGGTAGATTTACTGTTGCTTCTGTTCCAACCAGATATCCACCAAAATCTGATCCCTCGGCCGCACAATTATCAATCCAACCAAGACAAGGTTCTTAATTTCAAAGCTCCCATATTCCTGCACCTACTGACCTCGGTCTCTACTCAACCAGTTTGAATTAGCTCGGCACAAGCTGCACCAAACCCACACGACTAGAGTTAAGATGATAACAGAAAATTACAACATTTGTAAGCGCAGGAAAATTTATCATCGAAATCTTTCAATAAATTAACATTGACAAAAGGAAGAAGACTGAGCAGACGTTGTAATTGGGCAGTTAAAAAGCAGGCAAGTGAAACATATTATGGAAGCCCTAATATTTTATTCCCAATTCCTCCAAGTTCAAAAGGAAAGAAATACAGGCATCCGGATCTAACTCTTCATTACCCAGACTCCCCGAGGAATAACAGGAAAACTGCCACCAGAAACCGGGTCGGTGTGAGACCACCGAGACATGGTATAGGCAAGTGAGGAGTAGGTTATAGTAAATACATAATCTTAGAAGAAAAGGAAAGGGGGGGAGAGGTTTCCAACAGAGATCTGTCCAGAAAGAACCAATCTTCTGCTTGCTCGAGTATTTCCCGCTTAATAAGGAAAGAAAAATGAAAAGGGGGGAGGGGGGAGGGGAGGGATGGAGCCATTAGCTTTTCCGCTACCTGACCTATACTTCCTAATCGTTTGACATGCAGCTAATTGATAGCTGGAACATCTTCGTAAGTATGGAAAGTCAGCTGTAGGACCGTCTTATCCATTCTAGTAGATTGTTCTGGACTAAGAATAATTACTCACCAGGTCAAACAGTTGTCAAGAGGGGGAGAAAAACAAAGAGATAAGGCAGCGGGCAATACCTGCTCAACAGCGAGTGCCTGCAACAATCCAAGACCATCCATGCTGCAACAAAATTATAATAACCTCGGCCACACTGCAAAATGATGGTTGAACTATGTAGCAACAGGCTAGTGGTCATTCTCCCCAGTAATTGATAACCTGTACAGCATTGGAAACACGACTGAGAGAATGTATATTTCAAGTAACTTCATGATTTAAAAGAACAAGCAAGATGCATTTCACCATCTAGTCTCCCTATCCACGTCACACAAAGAAACGATCTTGCCACAGGGACTGTCCTTGATACTGCTGAGGCAGTGCAACAGATTGTTGATTTGCTTTCTGGATATCTGACTGCATGTGCAGAGAGGGCACCTGTTTCCCAGGGAAAGGAAAGCTAATCCCGACTAAGCTACTGTTGCTTACAGAATGATATGTTTGAGCTGAATGATTGTCCGAGTTATTGTAAACAATGCTCTGATGTGCTGAAGGCAACTGATATCCATTCAACCAGCTATAATCATCCATACGAGGGATGGGGTTATTTTCATTCTTTAAAGTCAAGGCAGATGAAGAGTCATCTACTTTGGAAGCAACAGAACCAAACCCTGGAGGTGGACCCAGATGCCTAACAGGTCGGCTCACTGGATTTTTCTTCATTCCTGTCGAGATAACTGATGAAGATTTCATTGACATGCTATCGGAACCAGCTACCGAGGATGTAAGTGAACTGAAGGTAGATGACATAGCAGCCTCTGGAACCTGGAAGTGAATATTATTTGCATTGCTGAACTTCACAGACTGGGGTAAAGGAACTGAATATGCTGCAGGTGGCACCATTTCTGGATGATTTAGCAACTCAGCTTCCGTCATTAGCCCATTTCCTGTCAAGCTCAAGCCCCCCAATCCATTCATAACAGCACCTTGCTCTACAGACCACATTGAAGTATTTGGTTGGATTGGCTGCATATATTGGGTATTGGTATGAGAAATACTTGTTGGCAGCCTTGTAGTACTCCAAGCATTCTGCAACCTCAATCCATCGAGTGCAGATGGAAATGGCCCCATCTCACAACACACATCAACACACGACATGCTAGCACCAGAAGGAGCATTGGCAACACTAATACCAGATACAGGAACCGCTAAGGTCATTGTACTTGAAGAGATGCCATTCGGTTTTTCCGCCACTGATGGCTTAAAAAGGATAACTTCGTCTTCTTCTTCACATTCCACATACAATTGCTGCTTTGGCAGCAGATCTCCAACAGTCAACTGTCCAGCATCTCGACTTTCCAGTTCAATACTACTTAATTTGGTAACTTCCTTTGAGCCATTAAATTGATAATCATCAGAAGTTTGGGGCTCAATACCAATGATAAATTTCTTTCCCCTGGTGTCAAAATATATTCCCTCTTCTCCAACCCGGATCGCAGTAGCAAGAGCCTTTCCAGCTGCTATCATCCTCTGAAGACGGGCCTTCTTCTCTTTACTTTCAATATCACCACCAAAAGAATGTTTCCTTGAGAAGTCAAGGATAAGCTGTGCTGGAAGAAGAGGAACAAATCCTCTAAGTTCAAAATCTTCCGGCAACGCAAGACGATTACCACTCTCACCTTCATCATACCTGCTCATATTGAAAAAGCATGTTTCATCTTCATCTTCATCGACAAACTTAGACCCAGTCGACATTAGCTTATTAAAGAAAGTGATGCAGTTCTTCCAGAAAAAGGATCTAGCCCTTGCTTGTTTTTCCTCTGATTCATTACCAAGTGCAATATCTTGATGGCACGCCAACCATTCTACGAAAACCAAAATACCAGGCAATAAGAAGCTTGATGAGGGATCATTTAATTGGATACATCTCTCAACCACATGACCCATGAACTCAAAAGCAGCAGTAAATGCCTTCTGTAGAAGAACTGATCTCTGTAGAATCTCAGCATAAGACTGATTATCACTTTCCCTAATCACATTATGGATGGTGAATATTAAGATGGCCACGAGCCTGACAATTGCCAGTCTGCAGTCGGCAGCATCTGAACCAAAACTATACTTCTCATCAGACCCAGAAGAGAGAAGCTCAAGCAGATCATTCTTAACCATCGACAGCACTTCATCAAAGGTCTCCAAGCTGAGTAAAGAAGATAAGAGGATAGTGTCATTACTAAGTTATGTTGTCGTCAATATCTTATATTCATTAGACAGGAGCATACCTAGTGCGCGTGAAGAGAATACCATTCAACCGAACGTATCCTGTGCTAAAGGTTTTGAAGATTTCAGATATACTTGACGCTTTTTCCTTCGGTAAACTTGCTTCAACTTTTTCATCTTTCAGAGACTGCCTCGTTTCATATTTAGCTCGTCCTTTACCAGTTGTCCGTGAAGGAGCTGCCTTGATAGACGAAGCCTTAGCATCCCCTGGCAGCTGGGAGTAACACTGACGATTCTGCCATAACAGAGAAATCAATTAACACTAAGATCATCCACATAGCCCATTGCAACAGAAGAAACAGTCCAAACGGAAAGAAAAAATGTCCAGAAAACTTTAACATGAAAGTATCTTTTGGGCAGAACTTGAACACTTAGAGGGTGTTTGGATTGACTTTTAAAAAGTAGCTTAAAAGCTAAAAGCCAAAAGCCAAAAGTTGGATATCCCCAACTTTTGGCTTTTGGCTTATTTTTACACTTTTTTGGCCTAAAAGTGAATGCTTAAAAGCACTTTTTAGTTTTGCCAAACACCACCAAAACTTAAAAAGTGCTTAAAAGCCAAAAGCACTTAAAAATACGTCAATCCAAACACCCACTTAATAAATATATACTAGATAATCACATCTTGATCACTCCTTGACAAACCAAAAAGAGATGCATACTGAAGTTCCACACTCCCAGCAACTAAAAAAATGGAAATCAAAGTTCCACTACAAGATCTCGAGAACTTCCTACAAATGGTATTTGGGTGTCAATTTTGCTTCAAGAAATCAGTTCATAATGATATTGTTAACATAAGCTACAGCTATGTTTTATATCATTCTTCTCTCTAAATAATAATTCCTATTTCTTTTTTATTTTACCATACCGCAGAAGTATGACTTATCACTCTCAAAAGATTAACTAACAAGTAAATTCTTCAAAGTTTGACTGGGTAAGTAATTACTCTTCCACGACACAAGAAGCATGATGAAGCTACTTAGTACACATCAGGGAAAAGGACAAAGGGAAGGGAAAAACATAAGCAACCACAGAACCAAGGCTAGGAAAAAATTGACAAATATAAGGCATCTTCATAGAAATAAATCAAACCTCTATAGATTAAACATACAACACTTAATGATAATGATAACAATAATAGGGTTCCACATATAGGCATGCACAAAAACACACAAGTATTGGCATGTATTCTTTTTCTATAAAGTATTTATTGTATAGAAAACACCCCCCTATATAAGTGATATACAAATATGTAGAGAACCTACACAATATGGTTCTCTACATGACACAAAATTGTCTACATTAACAGGAACAATTGTTGCCATACTTGTCCGGTTGCTTTTCACAGGAAACTTTTCCTTTCCCTATTCCTCTTCTTTTCCATTCTTTTCTATTCATGTTTTTGAAAATTACATCATTGTTGAGACTTGGCTTAGGAAGCAAATAATACTTGAGCAGATCAACATTTTAACGAATATAGCAACAAAATCAAAGATGCGGAGAGTTGCCTTCTAATTGTGGGAACAATTGATCATAGTACACCGGTAAGAAAAACTGGAAGAAAAAATGTCGCATACTCAAATCACACTGAAAAGATTATTATTACAGACTTAACAAATTCGGGTTGGATCAATTTTCTTTTACTTTATCATCACCTCTATCAAGAATGGGACTTTCTCAACCGTGGATTAGACCATCTGATGTTGGAAACACCCTTAGTTCCTTGATTCATTCCGTGGCGAAAAATCCATAATCGGAAAGACAATTATTTGGTTATGCCTTTGGGCTTTTCCCTAACCGAAGCTATTGCAATGTCTCCAAATAATTTTTTCCAAGATAACAAACATTAAGAGGAGAGAGAGATTTCAAAGATCTGATGCAAAGATGAAGAAGCTCTTAATGCAACAACTCAATAAGTTGTTTACCTTCTCAAATGCAATGATCAGGTTGTCCCTTGCAGTCGTAAAAGGATTCTCTACAGCAAGACTACGAAAATACCGATAGATCGCCACCAACTCATCACCGGAATAGGAGGCCAGTATTGCAAGCTAAGAAAACAACACAATCAGCAATTTTTTACAAATATAAACAATAAGATAACAACTGTTGCATAGAAAGATTAACCAATGATCATTTTTCTCTTCTTACCAACAACTCCCTCCCAAACAAACAATAAGTAAAAATTTCTCAATGATCATTCAGAACAAAACCAATAAAAAATAAAGAAATAAAAGATACCTGATGATGAGGATTGCCGCTTGATGGCCTCAGTGAAGAAGCTTGCAGGTAATAACTAGATGCTGCTGCAAGGTCACGAGCTTTAGAGTCACCCTCGCCATACAAGCCTCTGTACCGAGCAAGATCACCCAAATAAATCAAACAACGATGGCAGGATATCAAGCCTTTCTTCACCTCAATAGATTTATTAGCATCATTAGAAGAAGGAATCTGATTCCCTGGATCATCAGAGAAACCTCCTAGCGGCAGGCCATACTTAGCCCTGATTTTCACCATCAAATCATGATAAAAGCCAGTCGCTTCTGAGAGAAAAGTCTTGAACTGCATGCGGATCTTTGTGATGTTATCCGGCCCGTTGCGAGGCGTACCTTTCCCAGTCTGAGAGGTTGATCCACTTGAAGCTACTGCAGCATTGAAGCGTGCACGCAGTTCCTCAATTCTTCTATAATGCAACTGCCACAAGGCATACTCTATTTCATGTTGTTCAGAAAAAGCATGATCCTCAAGGATGATAGCTTCATAGTTTTCACGCATTTGTTGCCATGCGTTTGGGTCAGAAGAAACTCTAGCTTGTGCTGCTTTTCTACGCTTGTTATCCAACTCCACATTCTTAAAAAAATCAGTGAAAATGTTAATTACATGTTCCAAAAAAAGCAGATATATATTACTATCTCTAAGCATTAAATGAATACAACTCATTCCACCTGTACATACAGCAATAGGTTGTGCAGGTCAATAAGAATTTTTAAACTAAAGTATGTATGTGGGCCAGTAATATACTAACTATACGGTTATTATGATGAAATATCATTCTAGATTATCCATAATTCGAATGGTAAAGCAATGAAGCGATAAACCAAATACTGACCTTGTTGAAGAGCCTCTGAACGCGTTCCCGTGACGAATGATCTAAACTGTTATCCATCTGAATGGCCATTATTCATCAAGCTATTCAGACTGCAGCACCATAGCACAATCAGATATCAAAAAGGGGAAATACATACAAAAGAGGAAAACTAGAAATGCAATCATTTACACATCACAAAAGGATAAATTGCACCAACAAGAATAGAACTCGGAAGTGAATCTAGGCGAATGCATATTGCAGAAACGGTTTCAAAATGGTGAATAGTTGGTTTTTCTTCTTAATGTAGATAATCTAAAGGCAGATTAACCCTCAACAAATTAACACTGATATTTAGATGGCAATAACAGATACACACTGCAATTAATGTCCTCTTTAAAAGGAAGCAAAAAACGACAAATCTTCTCCGAGTAGATACAAAACCTTGAAGAAATTTTTGGGAAAACGTCAACGACTGCTAGCATATTTGGCAAAAAAAAATTGAGTATGTTATAAAGAATTAATTAATCAGTTGGACATTCGAACTCGTTAATTTGATTAATTTGAAGTCATTTCATTTTCACTTATATGTTTCGATTTAATTTTACATAATGCTAAAATATCCATAAACTAGCTGAAAGGCTACGACATTCATGTTAAGCCCCCAAAACCCTTGTCTCAAATTCATTTTGAAATCCTATCCACATAAGATAATCCGGAAACTAGCTCCTCTCGAACAAGTTAAAAGATAAAATGTCAACATACACATATTAAAATCCAATAAAAGCAATTATCCACAAACAAAAAGATGGAAACCGACAAATCCCCGAAGGCCAATGGTGCGACCCCTCTACCCTTCTCCACTTAAATAGCACAACTTAAATAGTAGGCTTTTTGTGCCTAACCCATACATCATCTGTTGCGCTCTCACCACTAGACCAAAACTAGCTCCTCTCGAACAAGTTGAAAGATATATGTCAATATACATATATTAAAATCCAAAAAAAAAAATTATCCACAAACAAGAAAATGGAAACCAAAAAATCCCCGACCGCCAATGGTGTGACCCCTCTACCCTTCTCCACTTACATAGCAGGCTTTTTGTGCCTAACCCACACTCTCACCACTAGACCAAAACCGTGGGATCTTGACTACCTTCCTCTATCTTGGCAACAACACATATAAACAAGACTATATTTTTTTCAAATACACCCAAAAAACGACTCATATACCTAATTTTCCTAAGATTCCATCAACAATATAACAAAAAGATGTAAACCCGAAAAATCCCCGAAAACCAATGGTGCACCCCTCTACCCTTCTCCACTTAAATAGCAAGCTTTTTGCGCCTAACCCACACATCATCCGTTAGCTCTCACCACTAGACCAATCGTCTATCTTGGCAACAACACCGATAAACATGACTATATTTTTCCAAATACACCCAAAAACACGACTCCATATACCTGATTTTCCTAAGATTCCATCAACAATATAACCCTCAAAAAAATTAATACAACAAGCCAATAAACCCAATAATATTACCGCAAAAAAAAAAATCCAAAAAAATTCGTCAACGCCTAATTTACATAACAAAAACATGAAACAGAGATCAACTTTCAATTCGATAATGAAAATTAACAAAACCAATAACAACAAGCCAATAAACCCTATAATATTACCGCAATAAAAAAAATTCGTCAACGCCTAATTTACATAACAAAAACATGAAGCAGAGATCAACTTTCAATTCGATAATGAAAATTACCAAAAACAATAACAACAAGCCAATAAACCCTATAATATTACCGCAATAAAAAAAATCTAAAAAAAAATCGTCAACGCCTAATTTACATAACAAAAACTAGAAACGTAGGTCAAATTTTCAATTCGATAATGAAAATTACCAAACAAAAATAATACGAAAAACGGAAATTTCGCGAACTCACCAAAATCCTTAGAGCAGATCCAGGGAAATCCTCAGATCCCCCTCGATTCTTTCAAAATTTACAATAATACCCTATATACTATGTATATGTATACGTATTTTTTTTTAGCTATAAGGATGAACTAGGGTTTCGAATTTTTAGGGCGATGAAGAATGAGGAGGAGGAAGAGGAGGAGAAGTAGAGAAGACTTTTTTTATTTATTTTTATATTTAACGTGAAAAATTCATCATTCATCTAGATGTTTATATGACCACCGTCTCTATGACTCTATCTTTTGCCCAATTTCGTCTTTTTTATGGAAATATATTTATTTAATAATTTATATGGTTATGGCTCGATAAGAGTCTCTTCGAATGAGCTTATAACTTATAACTTAAAAGCGTATATTTGATCACCGATTGATAAGAGTCTGTTTGAATGAGCGCATATTTAAATTAATTCATTGACAATTAAATATTATCAATCAGAGTTTTGAGTTTGAGCAAACATTCATGCAGCGAAAAGAACCTGCAACTCTCGAAGGGGTCATCAACTGTCCGCCTGCCCCGCGAGGTCAAAGTGAGCTCAGCGGTCAGCCTCAATTCGAATTATATTAGGGGGTCTTTCGCATTTACCAGATCTTAGAGAGATATTACAAGTCCTCCGTCTCAGATTTCATCGTCGTGGCCATCTGGTTCATTGATACTGTCAAAAACTCTCTTGCTTACGATATTGTTATTGATGGTATGATTATCTTGGACCACGAGGACCTCAATCATGCTTCTGATTTTCATTTCAATCATCATGTTGATGATAAATCTCCTCGTGCTCTGCCATAGGAACTTGAAGTCTGTATCATGGTGAAGATAAGGTAAGGCACGTATTGCACACTTACCGCTTTCAAATTTATACTTTATCGACTTATTTCATATCATAGTTCAGACGTTAAAAATCAGTGAAGTTCACAAGATTTTATTTTTTTCATTGAAATTAAATACTTTATATTACTTTGTGTCTGTATTAACGAACTACAAAGTTCAAATGAAAGCTTGGTATCATGTACGATTCAACTTGTAAAAAGTTTCTCCGAATAGATCTTTCAATAAAGAAATAAATAAATCTAGTTAAACTATGAGATATATATATATATATATATAAGTAATCGATATGATCAAGCATGCTTGAAAGATGAATGGTTTGAAAAGAGGTCGAGGTAGACCGAAGAAATATTGGAGAGAGATGATTAGACAAGATTTGACGCAGTTGCAGCTTACCAAGGAACATCACCTTAGATAGAAAAGTATGGAGGGCAAGAATTAGGGTAGAAGGTTAGTAGGTAGGTTTGCATCTTACTAGTAGGTAGGAGTGTTGTGTCTTGTTTTTTTTGTAGTAGTTGTAGGACTACTCTTATAGTTTCTTGTTTCGTCACCTTCAGCTATTTTCTAGTGTTTCGTGTAGTTTGACTGTAATATTATTTTATTGTAGTATAGTTTGGTGACTATCTGTTGTTTTCGTTTATTTGCTTTATCTCTTGTACTCTCATTATGTTTTTTTCTGGTCATTTTTGTCTTGTGCCGAGAGTCTACTGGAAACAGCCGGTCTGCGTACATTCTACCCTCATCATACCCCATTTTATAAAAATACATTGAGTATATTATTGTTGCTCAGATAAAACATTCACACTCTTTCACTTTTTACTAATAACATATTTAAGAGCTTCCTTAATGATAACTCCATTGAAGGAGCTTAGCAGTTCAGTGATGTTAGACTGTATTAAGCTAGTGCTATGTGTAGATGAGATGTAGACTGAGAAGAAGATAGAAGAAATGAGAGCAGAGGAAAAGAGAGAACTGATTGTTACATTCTAAGAAGCTTTTCAAATCTTTTTTCATATTGTTATACACCTTATCTTTATATAGTGAAGATTACAGCTGTACATACTCCTAACAAACTAACTAACTCTCAACAACTTGTGTCTAACTAACTTTCTTCTAGAACCTTCTAACCATAGTAGCTTGTTGATCCCTATTCTAGTTAACACTCCTCCTCAAGCTCATGGTTTGAACATGTTCAGTACTCCTAGCTTCTCTAGCAGATACTGATGTTGTGCCTTTCCAAGTCCTTTAGTAAGAAGATCTGCAAGTTGATCTGTGGTATGTACATATTCCGTTGTTAATAGGCCTTGAGCAATTTTTTCTCTTACAAAATGACAATCTATGTCAATGTGCTTTGTCCTCTCATGAAATATGGGATTGGCTGCTATTTGCATCGCAGCCTTGCTATCACACATCATATTAACTGGTAAGCTTATCTGTACTTCAAGCTCTTTGTACAATCCAGTTAACCAAGTAATCTCAGCAGCACAGGTTGCCATGCTTCTGAATTCAGCCTCAGCTGAGCTCCTAGACACTGTTTCTTGTTTCTTAGACTTCCAAGATATCAATGCATTCCCAAACTTGACCAAATAACCTGTGACAGACCTTCTTGTTTGTAGGCATGCTCCCCAATCCGAGTCACAATAGGCCAGCATGACCTTGGTGTCTTCTGCAGGCATCAACAGTCCAAGACCTGGTGCCTCTTTTATGTATCTCACAACTCTGAGAGCAGCTTCCATATGAGATGTCTTTGGACAATGCATAAATTGACTTAGGACTTGAACTGGAAAGGATAGATCAGGTCTAGTCATTGTGAGGTATAGAAGCCTTCCTACAAGTCTCTGGTATTTGCCTGGATCCCTTAACACAGGATCTTCCTCTTCTTTGGTAGCCTTGATACATGTATCATACTGTACTGAGGTCAACTTCTGATTTAACTCTAGTGGGGTTACAGCAGGCTTAGCTCCTCCTAAACCTGACTCAGCTATCAACTCTAAGGCATATTTTCTTTGTGATAAATGAATGCCTTTATCACTCCTTGCACATTCAATTCCTAAAAAGAATTTGAGCTCCCCTAAATCTTTCATTTTGAACTTGCTCTGTAGGTCTGTCCTGGTCTGGCATAATAGATCTTGACTGTTCCCAGTAATCAAGATATCATCCACATATACTAACACAACCACAATGTCACCTGCAGCTCTTTTGATGAACATAGAGTAGTCATAGGTGCTTTGACTGAACCCTAAACTGAGCAAGGACTCTGTGAGCTTCAGGTTCCACTGCCTAGGAGCTTGTTTGAGTCCATACAGTGACTTGTGAAGTTTGCAGACTAAATGAGACTCCCCTTGTCTAGCAAACCCTGGAGGAACCTGCATGTAGACCTCTTCCAAGAGATCACCATTGAGGAAGGCATTATGGACATCCATCTGATAAACCACCCAGCTTTTAGCAGCAGCAAGAGCTATAACAGACCTCACAGTGACCATTTTGGCCACTGGACTGAAAGTCTCACCATAGTCTAGACCCTCTTGTTGGCTATAACCCTTGGCTACCAGCCTAGCCTTAAATCTTTCAACCTCCCCAGTAGAATGATACTTCACTTTGTATATCCACCTGCATCCAATAGGTTTCTTCCCTGGTGGTAAGGGCACTAAGGACCAGGTATGATTGTCTTCTAATGCATCAACTTCCAACTGCATAGCTGCAATCCACTTAGGATCTGCACTGGCCTCCAAGAATGTTGAAGGCTCACCAATAGCTGAGAAAGCAGCAACAGCATGTTTGTGAGATGATGATACCTGAGCATAGGACAAATGCTCTGAGAGAGGATAGACACAGGTGTTGCTCTTTGGCTTAGTGACATAGTCTTGTAGCCATCCTGGAGGCTTGCTGGTCCTGCAGGATTTTCTAGTGGAGATCACTGCCTCAGAAGGAATGGCTTCAGCTGGGGCCACAGGCTCAACACCTGTCTCTGATGGAGCAGGTTGAGGAGAAAGTGCAGCAGGTGTAGAGGGTATCACAACAGGGATCACCTCAGAAGTGGTTATCTCTGCAACCCCTGGAGACAACATGTCTAACACTGGAAACATGGGATTAGATGAGGTCTGCATGTGTTTGAAGGGAAAAATAGTTTCAGTAAAGACTACATTCCTGTTAACAAACAAGATTTTGGAGTGTAGATCATATAGTATGTATCCCTTCTGAGCTGATGAGTACCCAAGAAGGACTGCTGGCACAGCTCTGGAGGCAAACTTATCACCTACATTGGATGAGGTGGCATAGCACAAGCACCCAAACACCTTTAGATGATCCAGAGGAGGGGGATGGTTATAGAGGAGTTCAAATGGAGTCTTGAACTTAAGTAATCTAGAGGGCAACCTATTGAGTACATACACAGCAGTGGAGACACACTCACTCCAAAACCTAAGAGGGACTGCAGCCTGAAACCTGAGGGATCTGGCTATCTCCAGGATGGTTCTGTGTTTCCTTTCAGCAATGCCATTTTGCTGAGGAGTGTAAACACATGTTCTCTGATGTATAATACCAAGAGTACTCAACAGACCTTGAAACTCAGCACTAAGAAACTCACTACCATTATCAGTTCTAAGGGTTTTAATAGTGGTAGAGTAGACATTCTGAACCTGTGCAAAAAAGGATTTTAAGACTACAAATGCATCTGATTTGAAAGTAATAAGATGCAACCATGTATATCTAGAGTAATCATCCACCACTGTCACAAAATATCTCTTGCCATTATGAGATGGAACTCTGTAAGGACCCCAAATGTCACAATGAATAAGCTCAAAAGGTGTCTTAGACTTGTGAGAACTTAAAGGAAAAGGAAGCTTGGTTTGTTTTGCAAGAGGACAGACAGTGCAATGTGAGCTATCAGCATTTACAAAAGTAGAATTTTTAAGAAACTTAAGGCTATCATGTCTCTTTATTACATCAATTGGAGCATGACCTAGCCTTTGATGCCACAATGTAAGAGAGTCATGAGAGGTAGCTATACAGGACTGTTTGACTGGCACCTTTGGAGCTTGATGTAATCCTTCCTGCAAGATGTAGAGTCCATATTCCTCCTTACCAATCCCCTTGACCCGTCCACTGTAAAGATCCTGGAAAAGACAGAAGTCAGGAAAGAAACCAACCATACAGTGGAGTGCCTTAGTGATCTTGGAGACAGATAGCAGGTTGAACTTAAATTCAGGTATAAAGAGCACATTATCAAGGACTTGGTCATTAAGTACACATGTCTTTCCAACTTGAGAGACTGATACTACTTTCCCATTGGGAAGATGGACTTGACTCTTATCAGAATCTTTGACTAAGGTAGGCTCAGTTATCATGTTAGGTTGAGATGTTATGTGGTCAGTAGCTCCTGTGTCAATGATCCACTCTTTATTCACATATTTGGTAACTAATGCAGACAGCACACTACCTGCAGTAGCTGCCTTGTGAGAGTGTGCTGACCCTCCTTCACCACCTTTGGCTAGTAATTCTACAATTTGCTTGTATTGTTCCTGAGATAGATAGGGAGCAGGTGGTTGAAATGGAGTGGATAGAGTGGAGCTTGAGGTTGCAGTAGCATTCCTGAGCTCCTGGTTATGACCTATCTCTACATGATTAGCATAAGAGCTAGTTTTCTTCTTAGACTTCCAACCTGCAGGAAAACCTATTACTTTGAAACATTGATCTTTAGTGTGACCTTTATAACCACACACTTCACAAATCAGGTTAGATTTCTGTGGTTTTTTGTATGGAGCCCCATAGTGACCTCCTTCAGGAAATCCACCACCAGGATTACCACCACCAATGTTTCCAGTAGGATGTTGATGACTTGTACCCAGACTTCCAGCATAGTTTCTCCCACCTCCTTTGTGACTGTAAAGAGCTGCTCCTTCAACAGCAGATAGTAGGGGTCCTTCATGAATGGACGTAGCTAGATTCCTTTGGCTCTCATGATCAATAACCAGGGAATACGCCCTGTTCAGATTAGGTGTAGGTGAGATCATGAGAATCTGACCTCTAGCTTGTGCATACGACTCATTTAGCCCCATTAGGAATTGTAGCAGTCGTTGATACTCAAGATGTTCTATAAACTTCTTAGATTCAGGACATGGACAGCTAGGACAGGGCATAATCGCATCAAATTCATCCCACAGATCTCGGAGCTTGGAGAAATAATCCGCTACAGTTAGAGTACCCTGAGTAAAGCTGTGAATTTCTTTGTGGAGATGAAACACATGAGCTCCATTGATTTTATCGAATCTCTCCTTCAGATCACACCATGTTTTATGTGCATCACAGGTATACACAACCGTACTCAGCAGGCCAGGCCTCACAGCATTCATTATCCAAGACAGTACAACAGCATTGCACTTCTCCCAAACATCATATAACTCAGCAGGAAAACTAGATCTAGGAAATCGACCTTCAACAAATCCTAATTTACTCTTTCCTAACAAGCCAATCCTCATAGATCTACTCCATAGAGCATAATTCTCAGAACCGGTAAGTTGAAGAGAGATTAGTGAGCTACCTGGAGTGTCTGTTGACTGTAAGTACAGAGGATGATATGTATCGATCGTTGAGAAAACATTACTGGTCGTTCCTGTGCTTGCATGTGTGGTATTCGAGTTCAAATTACCTGTTCCTAGTGGTATTGCTCCATTTGCAGCTACATCCGCCATTGAAACCAGCTAGAAACTTTAATTTCACGTCTTTGGATGCTTACTCACGATTCGAGATTTCGCGATCCCTCGAACCTAAGCACTGAGACTATACCAACTCGATTTGTACCACACTTCTGACTGGACTAGCTTACACGAGTTGTAGGCTCTGATACCATGATAACTCCATTGAAGGAGCTTAGCAGTTCAGTGATGTTAGACTGTATTAAGCTAGTGCTATGTGTAGATGAGATGTAGACTGAGAAGAAGATAGAAGAAATGAGAGCAGAGGAAAAGAGAGAACTGATTGTTACATTCTAAGAAGCTTTTCAAATCTTTTTTCATATTGTTATACACCTTATCTTTATATAGTGAAGATTACAGCTGTACATACTCCTAACAAACTAACTAACTCTCAACAACTTGTGTCTAACTAACTTTCTTCTAGAACCTTCTAACCATAGTAGCTTGTTGATCCCTATTCTAGTTAACACTTAATAAATTAATACATACCGTTTAGCAAACATGACTTCCTCAACATATTCGACTAAAAATTCATGAATATGAAGCAGTTTTTCAAGACTATTAAAGCTGCAAATTTGTCATATAATATTAACGCTCAAATTTCATAGATTTAGAAAATGGACTTTGTATTTAAAAGTAAATTATACTATCAGCTATAAAAGTTAGTAGTAATATTTTTCAGGCCAATTTATAATATTTTCACACAAGTTGAAATCGAGGACATTTGAATAACATATGTTCTTATTTTCATGTTTAATATCACAAACTTTATATATGCTATCCGCATTATTTAGTCTTTTTGCTAAATTATTATTGATGGGTAGAGTTAATTACACATTTTCTTTAAAAAAATGTTTAAGCTTATTTTTAAAATTTTTAACTTATACAGAAAGTCTCAAATTTAATTTTATTTTTAAAAAAGTGACAACTCATTTGAACTTTTGAGTTTTTTAATGTGTTACCGATTAAATCCTTTGTTAAGTATTAATCTGATTTAATTTCATTCATAGTGTCATGATCTTGTATAAAATAATGTCAGACCAAAAGCTACTCCGTTTTTTTTTTTTTCTGGTATGAGTCCGCTTTCGCTTCTTTTTATTATTTTTATTCTAATTTGTTTTTTTTTATCTAGAATTTATAATTATTAGATATTTTCTTAGAAGCTAAAAAAGGCTATCCCAAATAATTGTAATAATTGGGTTCATTTCTATTTATTAGTTTTGGACTAGAATTGATTTTATTTTGATTTTACGTGAAATAATAAGTTTATAATGATCGAGAAGCTTGAAAACAAATGTATGTTGAGATAACGTGAAAACAATGGCAATTCATCATTGCTGCAAAATGAGTTTGTTAGACTTGTTATTTTAGCGAATTGGTGATTAATATTTGTTATTTATGATATATGAAATTATGTTTCAAATTTAAACTTATTTGAGGTAGACTTTAGTGTTGAATAGTGTGTTTTGACTTTTGATTGCTAAAGCTATGGTTGTCAAAAATTAATTTGGGAGTTCTTTTTCCTTCTTGTTTTCTTCTTGTTGATATTTTTTTTCATCTTGTGTTGGTCTTCTTTCTTTAAAAAAAGGCCAGTTCGGTGCACTCAAACTCCCGCTATGCGCAGGGTCTGGGGAGGGCCCGACCACAAGGGTCTATTGTACGCAGCCTTACCTTACATTTCTGCTAGAGGTTGTTTCCAAAGCTTGAACCCGTGACCTCCTGGTCACATGGAGACAACTTTACCAGTTACTTCAAGGCTCCCCTTCGTTGGTCTTCTTTCTTTGGATTTAGAAAAAGTTAAACACACATGAGGAGGGGAGTGATTCATAAACGTCTGAACTTAGATCTTCCTAAGACCATATAACTTCAAAAAAAAAAATTGAAGTTGACCTCGACAAGCTATTATATATTTAAAGTCTTGTCAAGATCATAACTTCAGTATAAAAATATTTGAAGTTGGCCTAGACAAATCATACCAAATTTCAAGCCAAAATTATCCTACGTATGGCAATTGGACGGGCTGGGTCAATTTTGGGCAGGTCAAAACGGGTCAGGATAATAACAAATAAAAAGGTAGATTTTCCACCTCTAATCAGGAGGAAAATAAATACACAACTGTGGAACTAATATTGAAACTCCATATTCAGGTAATTAGAGTATATACAAGTGCAGATCTCATTTAACTTAGAGAAGTATATATCAATGTACATCTTCTTCTTTTTCTTCTTTGTTTGCTCCTCCATTTGGTATTAATACCAGAAATCAACATCACTTCAGTCCCTGCTGCTTCTCCGGAGTACCTTCTGTCACAATGAACGATTTAAATACTGTAACCAAATAAGACCGATAACCTAATGATGCCTTCATAGACAGCAAGAACAATGTTTAGAAAAATACATAAACAACTCGCTCACCAGTTTTCCAAGGTTGAAGGGGATGTATTTGTATTTGATCATCCGGCTAATTTGAAATCCCATTGTATCGATAAAATGGAAAAGCCAGTACATCAACAGTACAGGCCAGTACAAAGGAACATCGAATATGGAGAAGAAAGTAATGATAAATACCATACAGAAAGCCTTTGTTATGGAATACCTGAAGAAATCAGAAAAGAAGGTAGAGATTAGCACCACCCAAGTGTCATAAGGAAGTCGCAAACAACCTAATATACAAGGATCATTAGAATAACCATGCAGCAAAAACAACCAACTGTATCTTGTTAAAAAACGGAATTCATAGATTGTAAGGAAGTGAGACCGACTTACACCCACTATCTGTGCCAAGCTATGAATATGATGAGCAATTTTGACATGATCTTGGACCGATTAATGTTCCTAATAAGTATCATAGGCTCATAGTTGTCTAATTAGCAAGCTAAACCCACCACCCACAACGCCTCTTCCATTTTCTTCTTGTTGAGCCTTTTAAGGCTCTTTATCACAAACAAGTAAAAGAGAATAGATAATGAATACCGTTGTTTTTTCCCCTTGTGCTCCTAAAAATTTCACACGGGTTGCCACTTAAAAAGAATAAAACATTTCCTTCAACAAAACAGTCCAAACCCAGAGATTAACTAAGTCTAATCTAGATGATCGATTACTTTCTCAATATCTAGTTTGCATAATAACATGAATATAGCCTCGTGTCCACCAACTCATACTATCAGCACAATATCAAACATTTGTCTTTCTTTTGGGTGTAAAGAAAGATTATCCATTACTGTTGAGACCTACTTGCCAGCACATTTCTATAATTCCGTAAACACTTACCAATCATCCTGCACTACAGTATATCTTTGGTTCCATTTTCTTCAAAAGGGTACAATAAAGGAAACACTAAGAGCTCGTTTGGTACGAGGGATAAGGAATAACTAATCCCGAGATTAATTTTGAGATGAGTTTATCCCATGTTTGGTTGGGATAAAATCGTGGGATAATTTATCCCGGGATTGTAGTGTTATTTTTATCCCATGTCGAAGGAGGGATAACAATCATGGGATAACTAATCACGGGATAACTTGTTCCCCAACCAAACGAGCCCTAAGATTCTTGTTCAATGATTCTGTATAATAGATATGATTTACACATTCCATTATATAACTAGCACACAACTCGCAAGCAATGTAAAGTTGCACTAATGTGACCATAATGTCACCTAACTGATACAAGGGTGATGTCCAGGCAGCAGCCAAAAAACACCTGAATATGCAGCCATGCTAAGTTCCAATGGAAACCAAAATAAACAATGGAAAATTTTATCATTACACACATGACAGAAACTTATAACACGTAAATAACACTCTTGACTTTACCAGGAAAAGGAAGACCAATAAGCAAACTGAATAAATTCTGATTAAAAGGATTTCCAGAATATCAGCTCAGAAAGATAAACAAAGGAAAAATATAACATCTTCTCCACAAAATAGAAACGAAATCACAGGCATACGGCAGGAACAATTACCAGAACTTAAACTCCGGAAGGCGGCGAATGAAAGGCTTGAACTCATCCGAACCATTAATTGGCAACAGAGGTCCATCAGAAGGTTCCATCTCAGGATCAACAAGAGGCGAGAGGAAACCAACCAGCAAATTGAGTATGTATAAACCCAATAAATATGTAACAAAGTAGAATCCTTGAACAAAATAAATCCGAAGAGCATAAAGGAGTACAAAGCCAGCGGTCCCAATCCACTTATAGAGTACATAAAGGAGTGGTTTTATCTAAGTAATACTGGAAAGTATCTGCATGTTGAAGCGTCTTTTGGTCCAAAGCTGCAGGTGCTGATGCACCATCATCCCTAAAAACGTCAAAAACTGCAGCATCTGATGCACCATCATCCCCAACAACGTCCAAAACTGCAGTACCTGATGCACCATCATCCCCAACAACGTCCAAACCTGCCGATACACCATCATCCCCAACAACGTCCAAACCTGCCGATACACCATCATCCCCAACAACGTCCAAATCTGCCGATACATCATCCCCAACAAAGTCCAGAACTGCAGCAACTGATGCACCATCATCCCCAACAACATCCAAAGCTGCAGCCGCTGATGCACCATCATCCACAACAATCTCCATAACAATAGAACCTGACAATCCTTGAAACGCATATAACAAAGGGGTAAGATCAATGAGGGTAAAATATCATGCTACAAGCAACTAGATATACATTTCCAAGCATAGTGGACCCGTTAAGAAGAAATAAAAGAGTTCAGGAATCTCAATTTCATTGTTGCTAAGAACAAAAGGAACTTACTTTATAGTAGTTAGTTACAAAAATAGCAGAAAAGCGACTGTTCGAAAGTAACAACACTCTCCAAGAAGACTAAAATTTCAATTAATTTGTGTTTGAATGAGATCAATTCCGAAAAGAGCTAATGGATAAAGAGTGCAATGTTGAATATTCCATTCGTTCATTCATTCCTTTGAATATTGAATCAAAGGAAAATCTATTTGTTGAGTGCAATGTTGCTCGGACTCTTCAAAAATGTCAATGATGCATGTCAAATTCTCCAAAAGTAGTGTATTTTTGGAGAACTCAACATGGGTGCAGCATCGAAAGTGAATAGGTCGCGAAACTTAGGTTGAGTGTTAAAAGCAGTAAACTTGAAACCAAATTACATCATTATCACAACAACATTAAAGGGTAATTCAATTAACAGCATTGTAAGAAACAAAAGTAACTGCTCCATCCGATTCTCAAAACATATATACATACAGAGAATATAAACAGTTAAAAGAACAAAACAAAATAAAAAATCAAACTTTACCTTGATGCTGAGAAAACCCAAAAACACTTTGATTATTACAGGTAAAAACTTTGAGGCAATTTGGAAGTGAAAACTTCAATTTCCTGTCTATTTGAAGGGTTTATATACCCTACCTAATACATCCAATTCCAAACCGGCACACAAGGCCTCAAAAAAAAAATCCTAAAATAGTACTCAAATTTTTAAATATTTTGAAATAAAATTTATATATTTGGAAACTATGTAAAAAGTACGATAAGTCACAATAATTGACAATTTAAAATATTTAAAAAATATATGAAAAGATTATAGTTAAAAATAGCCTTATTTGAATTGCAAAATTTAAAAAGTGTCGTATATATTGAAACGAAGGGATCATGTTTTTGTGTATACATATTAACCAAGAGACATTATTTAATTTTCTATTCTACTGATAGAAACTATTATTTGTTCACAACAGTAATTATATTATAAAGTCTAAGTGTACGTGTCGCGTTTGTTCCTCATATTAATAGGAATAAATTTATGTATTTTTTTTTCTCTATTTCAATTTATATGTCACAGTTAGATTTTTGAGATCAAATTTTTAAACTTTGATAGTGAATTCAGTTGGAGAAATTTTAAAGTTTTTGAAATATAATTTATATATTTGAAGACTACGTAAAAAATATTATAAAACACGATAATTAATAAGTTACCATATTTAAACTATATAAAAAATAATTTCAATAAAATAAATTTGGTTGACTCTCAAAATTTTATGGTGTCACATTAATTGAGACGGAGAGAATAGTTATTTAATAAAAATAATGAATTTCTTTTGATTTACTAAAACGGAGAGTAGAATATATAGACTTGTATTCAATGTTAGGGTCGTTTGGTAAGATGTATTAGAGAATCTGGTACATGTATTGATTATAATATTATTTATTTTTTTATTTGGTAAGATTTTAAGGGTAAATACTTATCCACACCGAGTGTTTACACCAAAATAATGTAACTTATAATGATTAAGTGATTTAATAAAGTAATTATATACATTAATTAATCATGATTAAGTGATAATTGTATATATTCAAATACATGTCATGCATCCATTGATTTGCTTATTTTTACCGATTTTAAGCTTATATATAACTAACATCCTATTCAGTATTATAGGGTGTATAATTAATATTTCCTTCGTTCAATTTTACTTATCAACTATCACTATGACACACTTTTTAAAAAGTTGTAAATAGAATTCATTCGAGATCTATTATGACGAATCCATCTTATGGTGATATTGCAACAAAATTTTTATCATTGATGTCATATTTTCTCTACGAGTGTCATTTTTAGTTGGCCTATTAATTTTTTTTTTCCAGTTTCCATCTATTTTCCACCCTAATGCACAACCTTTATTTTTCCTAAAGAAATGATTTACTTATTTTCGAAAATCCAGAATTTTATTTATTGATTATCTGTTACCTATAGATGTTTTTCCCCATAATTTCTTTTGGTTAATTGGATTTTTCTGTTGAATGGTACTTTAGTTACTGTTTGCAGATGCCTATCTTCGAATCTATGGGAAAATCACACAAATAACATATAATCTTTAGAACTAAAAGGTACTTTAGAATTAACATATAATTTTTGTCTTATGAGGTGAAAGAGTTTGAATAAATTCTTCTCTTCTCCACATCTGTATGATTGGCTAAAAGGGGTTGAAATGTTTTGTCTATTTTTAGGCTAGGAAACAAATTCAACATTCATTTTAGTGTATCCAAGAATCTAAAAACTTTTGTTACTGAATGTTGGCTACTTGTCTTTACATTGTTACCAAAATGTTGGCTACTTGAGAAGTATAGTTTCTGTATGGAAATAGATTGGCTAAAGGAGCTCCAAGTGTGACCAACAACAGCTAAAGGAGGTCAAGATGACCCCACCAAGACCCGGACCTACAAACAGAACATACCTGTATGGCGTCTGGGGAGAGTAGAGTGTACGCAGTCCATACCACTACCTCAAAAGTGAGGTAGAGATGCTGTTTCTAATAGACCCTCGACTCAAGACACAAACAATCTAGAAAAAGGACATAATATAAGAACAAGAAATAATAGGCAATATCAAAACAACAGATAGTAACAGAAACAAGACTACTACCAAAATGCTACTACAATCAATCTACAGGCAACAAAAAAATCACCAAAACTCCAAAGCAAGACACTACCAGCGTAGCATTACGGTTATCCCTCCCGAACATGGAAAGAAATTCTTACTGGTTGGAATTCCTGTCAAAAGGGATTGGTTTCGATCAATCTCCTTTTGTTATAGACCTCTTAGTAGCAGATCAGGGAGGTGTTACCACACGAAGGAAAATATCTACAGCTACAATGGAAATCATGTTGGGTTTGTGTTTTTTTAAAGAATGAGCTTTAAAGATAAGGTGTGAATTGGGAAATGTGGGTGTAATGTGAATTGGGAAATATGAGGGAACCAAGTGAAGGGAAAATGAAAAGAAAAGTCATTTTTCCCTCATTGGTAGAATAGAGGAAATTTTTTGTCCTTATATCAAGAAACACTCCCTTTAACTCTTAAAGGGTTAAGAAGAGAGTGCCCCCTTGCGCCGTCGTCGTCGCTCGGCTTCGGCAAATGATTGATTGATAAATTTTCGCGGAATAATTTCCAACAGAAATTCGGAAAGGAACTGGTCCTTCCGAACAGACACCAGACCTGCGGCAAATGATTGATTGATAAATTTTCGCGGAATAATTTCCAACCGAAATTCGGAAAGGAACTGGTCCTTCAGAACAGTACCAACAAATCCTTCTATTTGTAATCATACATCAGCAACTCTTACTGATCAAAGGCTAGTTTAAGCATCTTTCTTACCAAAAAAAGACAGAACAGAGAGAAAATGCTTGATTTACAAATGAACAATAGAAAGAGTCTTATTTAAACGTAAAAAAAATAACTAAGTGTTCTTCTTTTGTACTATTTTTTGTTTTTCAGTGTGCCATATATTTGCTCTTAAACTCTTTTTCTGTGAAAGTAAAATTTGAAACTATTACGGCATGGACGATATCAAAAACTAAGCTCTAATTGCTGATTCAGGACAAGACATGAAACATTACAAGTACAGAGAATCAAAGCTACATCTATCCAATTTTGAATCCGAGAATCTCTTCAATTTCAAAACCGAAAAAACCGAGAATCTCTTCTTCACCAAATGCTAGTAGTTGAAAACATGTACTCTACTTGAATAACTTGAAACATTACAAGTAGAGAAAATTAAAGCAATATTTTCATTTTCAATTTTTGAAACTGAAAAAACAGAGAATCTCTTCATGCCGGAAAAAAAAAACGAGATGACCGGCGATCAAATTGAAACAATAGAGACATTGGAAGAATATAATTCATTACCTTGGTAAGATGAAGATAAGTTGCATCAGTGAAATCAGCTGAACTAGTGAGATCCTCGTAAGTCCAATCACTCTCATTGAGCTGCTTTTACCCGTTTTACAATGTTATTTCAACAGTAAGTGTGAAGGAGAAAAAATTCCAGCCCATTAATCTCATTTGCACAAGTTAAGGATATGGATAGTCAACTAATGAAGAGTAATGTAGATGGAAGCGCGATGAGGCTAGAAAGGAATATAGGATTGCTATGTCAAGGGGGATTGTGTTGCTGGTTATGTTCCTTTACTGGAAAGTTGTTGCAAGAAATTAATTGAACAGTATTGCTGCTCCATATGTTTCATATAGCTAAGAGTAAAATACTACACAATGATTTGATGCTTTCCATTTCCAAATCAGGATACGAAAAGAATCTAGACGAGACAACCTCCTCCCTTTTCAATCAAACAGTGCAGATGCGTTTCTGAACTAACAAGCACCATGAGAAAATGAAAGTGCAAACCCAGAATCTAAGAAAAAGAACAAATTTATAAGTTCAATTCTAGAGCAGCAAGGCACAAGATGCATCATTAGATTTTACCATATGTTCATTAGTACAATTTGAGATGGAGCAGCATAATTAGCTCCATCAGGAAACTCCGTAACTCCAAAACAAACACGGACAGATTATCACCAAAACATATACACGATACACAGAAAATACTGTACAAAATTCAATTCGCTTGTCTTACGTCCCTATGTATGTGCATCCTCTTCCTTAGACTATGGTGTATTAATAATAAATATTGATATTAGTAATATTAATACTTTCTCCATCTTCTTAATTATATGATTTAGTTGACTTGGCATGATTTTTTTTTTAAAAAAATAAAATAATATGGTCTAAAATGTGTTTTAGATGTTTGTGTGATTATAAATTATTTTATTAAAGATAAAATAAATATTTTAAATTTAAATTGTTACTAAATATAAAAATTATTAGCACAGACTCCTTTATATCTAGTATATATATACACAAGAACATACCATATATTTTCATTAGGGCCTGTTTGGATAGCCATCCTGAGAATTGGAGTTGGTGTAATTAGTGTAATTACGTAGTATATTTGAAATATCTTTAATTTAAGATCACAAGATTTAAAACGAGAGGGAGCAATAAAATTCAGGAGAGATTTGGTAAGTGAATGCATTTGCTGTATGCGCTTTATGGAGATACAAATCACGCGTCTGAAAAGGGAATTAGGGCCTGTTTGAATTGACTTATTTTTAGTGTTTTTAAGTATTTTTGTAATGTTTCAATAAAATAGAAAAGTGTTTTTAAGCCGAAAGTCAATCCAAACAGGTTCTTAATTTGTTTAGATTTGAACGAGTTTATAATTCATTTATTTCATTAATTTTCAGTTTAGTTTGACCCGTTCAATTGAATTCTTTTAAAAATTAGGCATCGTGATAAATGTATTTCCTTATATTATAACTATATAAGTATTATGACATAAATTTCGTAAGACTTAAGCGGCATAACTTGCACTTTTTTTTATTGCAGTGTGAAAATATAAATTATTGCCTTACAATTTTGTTTTTTGGTGTCAATGATATTTTCGATCATTTTTTTTATTACATAAAATGTTGAAGTAGTATAAAAATAAAATATCATTGATTAAAAAATAAAAACCACTCAAAATAGAGGTACGTACTCGTACTAATGACCCAACCTGTTCTGACCCATCTAAATCTAATCAACCCGCACACATTTGACACTCAAAGTTGAAGAGCGTAGATATCAGTTGAGGTGAAGTTAAATGATATGTTTATTTATTATGTCTAGAAATTTCTATGTTAGTTAATTTTCTCCGTGGAATATCTTGTTAGTTTTCAACATAATGTCTCATAATTTAACTATTTAAATTATTTTTAATCGAATCTCCACACTCGTATTTATATCTATATATACACCCTCAGAAAATTTAAATCATAAAAAGTTTGATCTCTAAATTTGCATATATATCAAACATCCACACATAAGTCCGAGCAACTTAAAAGAGTGATAACTCGCGTGAGTGTCAGACGATGGCGGCGGTGATAGAGAAGAAAATGGAAATTTGGGTTGTGGTTGAGGTTGAGGAAAAGAGGAGAGTGGGTGAGTTATGGGAAGAAGTGAAGTTTTTTCTTTTTTTAAGCAAAATAGTGGTGAAGATAGCCATATCAAAATCGCAGCAGCAGTTACAATTAACGAGTAAGAAGCCAATGTAAAAAGGCCAACAATTGCCGGAAAACACAGAAAATAGAGCAGCAAACAAGATCAGAGAAAAATATTATTAGCAGTGTTAAAATGCCACAAAGCATTTCGTCGGAGTTTCAGAGGTCATCGGAGAAGTAATGGCAAACCGGATCTGGACAGATCTGAAAAATAATAACACAATGATTGCGTTCTCCGGTGAGAGAAACTCGAGCAAAGAGAGATAATGAAAGGGGAAGCGGGGTTAGGGGGCTTTCAAAATCTGACGGGTCTTCTGCCGGAGAAGACAGTGATGGAGGTGGAGATGGGGTGGAGATGGGAGGTGGAGGAAAGTGAGAGAATAGTAATTTCATTTTAAAAAATAAAAGAAAATTTATTACATTTTTTATTTAATATTTTTGGTTAATAATTAAAAAATAGTTTATGAAGATAATAATGACATGACACTAATTTATGTGATGTGGATGTGACGTGTCATTTATGTAAGGGCGAGTGAGCTACACACATAGTCAGAGGAGTTTAAAAGTTTTATTTTTATCGAGTTTAAGTGTTCAGTTGGCAAAGTAAAGAGTAGAAGGATTTAACTAATAAATGAATACAAGTACAAGGGTCTCCTAGGTTATTTCGCTTATAACTTATAAGATATTTTAAAAAAAATTATTTTAATATGTATATTTTGAATCCTCTATATACAAGATTAGAGGTTGTCTCAATTATTTAAGGTGTTCAACATTCGTCTTTAGATTCCAAATTTAAATTCTAAGCATGTTCGTGATTCGATTGTAAAATTGCACAAAAATGTAAAAAAAAAAGTGTAGAATTGCATAAAGATATATGTATAGGAATTCACATGATAATATTAAAAGGAAAGTAAACAATACAACCTACGCAATCTTCAATTTCTATGATTTATTAAATATTTCGAACTCTTATCTCATAGGTTAAACTAACTTATAATGACAATAAATTTTGTTCAACAATTTTTTATTTTTTATTTTTGGTTAAACACGACAAAAAATTCAACATCACTTTTATAATATCTTATTTCCAATTTGTAGGTCCTCCAAATTATCCAAGTTTTCGTGATTGTTAAGTAACAAGGAAACTCCACCTCATTCCTCGTCTATCGTGCCACACTGTCTAGCATGTGACATTCACACACATTTTTTATTTTATACGTTTGTTTAGTTTTACTCGTTCATATTTAATTTAACATATTCAAATTAATTAATAATACAACAAATTTATTATATTATTTTTTAAATATAATAAATTTAATATTTTAAAAAATAAATAATACTTAATGATAAAATTAAACAAGTATAATATAATAAATTATCTCCTATTTTTAAATTGAAAAGTAGACGTTTACCCCCTTCATGTTAACTTGTTTGATATATATATATCAAAAAAGAACGGAGGAAGTATGAATTGTCTATTTTTAGTAAGGTTAATAAGTATTTAGAAACCAGGAGCGTATTTGTTTTTCCATTCTTATTTGGTCCAATTACTCCCTCCGTTCAACTTTACTTGTCATTTATTTTTATTTTTTATTTTTATTTTTACTTGTTAATTTTAACATATCAAGAAAAGATAAAAAAAAAAATCATATTTTACTCTTAGTATTAATTACTTATTCATAAAATTATTTTTCAAGATTTAATAGTAATATTAATTAATAGAGGTAATGTGATAAAATAGTTATACCAATTAAATATTATTTTTTTAATGGATATGTCAAATAAAAAATTAACAAGTAAAGTTGAACGGAGGGAATATTATCCAAATTTATTTTTCCATTTCCTATTTGGTCCAACATTTGACACGTTATCGCAAATTTAGTTTCTTTGATGTCCAAGGAATCAATTAATACCATTCTTCAATAAGGTCAAACAAGTGCCTCAAGCTTAGCCACCTGTTCTTGTACCCCTTTACTTTACTCTCCATTGAAGGAAAAAAAAAAAAAAAAAAACCTTTTCACATTCCCAATTTCCAATCTTAGGTCCCATTTCAAACTTCTCAAATTCCCCAAAAAAAAAAATCAAGAATTACTGAGAAAAATCCATGAGCAAGGCAGTATTTTCCCCATCACTTTTGTATTCTGGTGATATTTATCATCACCATTATAATCAACATAGGGTTTGTGCTTTTCCTATGAAATTTAAAAATCTGAGTTCATTTGGGAATTCATTATCTCCAAGTGATGGTTTTTTTGGTGGTAGTATTTCCCTAAGAGGAGGAGCTTTGAGTTTTTCAAAGTTCAATAGAAGAAATCCCAAATCAGCTGCTGTCAGTGCTCAGGTTCAATTTTTTTCCTTCTGGTTTTTAGATTTCTCTATTGGTTGAATAGCTTAAAGCATACTGTACAACACAGGTATCGGGTAACTCTGTCCACTAATTACAGCTTGTTGTTACCTATTGTATTGTATTGTGTTTGTTAGTTTAAATGCAATGTTTGTTTTGATTGTCATCGTTAAATTCATCGTTATGTAACGACCAAAAGTCCTATTTTATGTGACGATCAATTTGGTGTGATGATTTTTTTCTTTCTTATTTTGTCTTTGCTTATTATCTGAGAATCATATTTTATCCTTTACCTTACCTTTTTATAATGTTAAATAATCTAGTAATCAATGAAGTGGTTTGAGAAACATGGTCTCATGTTCAAATTTGAGTGGAGGCAAACACTCGATTATTTTCTTCCCAATGTGTCAAAGCCTTGGCGAACAGAGTTATTCGGTACTTGTGTTGGTGGAAGGTAGCAAGTACCCCGTAAAACTAGTAGAGGTGTGCGCAAGTTGAGCCGAACACCATAGTTATCAACAAAAAAAAGAACTAGCATCAATGGCCATTTTGGGTGATACACTTTCACTTTTCTACCATTTGAGTTACTAAGTTGGATAACTGAATTGTTGTTTGCACAAGTTGGATACAGTTGCGATATGGTAATTTTACTATGATGCTCTTCTTTTTTTAAATTTGGCAGGCTTGATATTATAGTATATAAAAAGTTCTACCTTTTCATTTCGCGCTACATATGTGTGTAAAACAGATGAGCATTGGAATCAAGAAAGCTCCAAAATGGTGGGAGAAAGGGCTTCAACCTAACATGAAAGAGGTGACTGGTGCCCAAGACTTTGTTGACTCCCTTCTAAGCGCAGGGGATAAACTAGTGGTTGTCGATTTCTTTTCCCCTGGCTGTGGAGGCTGCAAAGCCCTTCATCCAAAGGTATGATAATTGATTCTTGTTATCTATACTGCTTGTCGTATGTGTTTGTGTGCGTTCTAAATTGAAATAATGCTGCACTTTGTTGGCTGTCCATTTCAGTAAGATAGGATTAATGACCTTTAATCATGGTAAAATTGGAAAATGCAGATATGTCAGTTAGCAGAGATGAATCCGGATGTGCAGTTTTTGCATGTGAACTATGAGGAACACAAATCAATGTGTTACTCGCTGAATGTACATGTTCTCCCATTTTTCCGTTTCTATAGAGGGGCTGAAGGTCGTCTTTGTAGCTTTAGTTGTACCAATGCCACGGTTAGTTTACCATCCACCTTTATCTTCTGATACAGCAATCTACTGCACTTCTGTTAATGACGCTATATGATGCTTCCTTTTTAGCTCGTAATGTTTTTCTTCCATGTCATTCTTAGGATGCATGTAACATATTAAGGATGGTTATTGGATCTCAATTGCGTAATCTAAAATCTGCATCTGCATTTTCGTCTTGATGACTTAGAGATTCAAGATGTCTTCAACAGCTGAGCAATGCATTCTTTTGCTTGTTGTGTTTTATGGCGCTTGCTTCTTTACCAAGATTTTTGCTTTTCTTAACGTCATACAGAATCAATGCCTTTTGTTATAAAACGACAATCGACTTTTAGAATGGTATTCTAACACTAATCGCGATATTCTGGTGCCAGATCAAAAAATTCAAAGATGCATTGACAAAGTATGGCGCAGATTGTTGCAGCCTCGGACCAGTTAAAGGGCTCGAGGAGAAAGAGCTACTTGCCCTAGCAGCTAACAAGGACCTCTCTTTTGCTTACACACCAAAAACAGAAGAACCAGTGCCTGTTACCTTACAAGAAGATATGGTGATAAAAACAAGCAGAACACCTTCTTCTCATCCAAATACATTTCCCCCTTTACCACTTCCCCTTCCTCTTGCATCAACTTCACATAAGGCCACACTGAACTCAAAGAGTGAAGTTCGTTAAGAATTGGACCTTGGCCTAACTCAACCCGAAAGGTAGCTCATGAGGTGAAAATTGCTCAAGACTATATAAGGAACGACAGTTCACATTCTAACACGCTCCCATGTGTTCAAGATTAAACGTCTGGAGCATGAACGATATACAATGGTTGTTTTAGCATTAGGTGAACTAAGAACATCGATGGATCTAGCTCTGATACGGTATTAAGAAAATGACCATTGGACTAAACTTATCTCTTAAAGCTAGCTCGTGTGTTGATGATGCTCAAGGACATAAAAAGACGACAGTCCAACTCGGCTAATGTGGGACATTTTGACAAAGTTTTTGCACTTACATATTACTGTGTTATAGAGGTGATATATGTACAACTATCTTGTGTTTTTTTCTTTGTGTACATAATGCTATGAGAAAGGATTGAAGATACTATGTGTACTATACTGTATTTGGTTGTTCTATATATTTTATGTGGAATCTGGCTTTCAGATGAGATGGAGCAAAAAACTACATTCTGGCTTCACCACTTTTTTTTTACTAGGGATGAGACGAAATGATTGTCATTCCTAGTGATATGTTTTAATTGTCAATCGGGAGCACAATTTTCATCCGTGCAAGGAAAAAAGGTGCTAGAAAAATAGCTAGTCTTTTTATACAAACAAGCTTAACACAATTGCCAAAAGATGCAATATCTGGAGAGGTAAAGAGTATGCCAAATAAAATTCGATCTCCCTCCTTGCAAATTCATAGTACAAAAATACCCCCTTCATTGCATAACATCAACAACTACAAATATGTATTGAATGCTACATTATATTAGCAGCCCACCTTGACATTGATTACATTCAGAGAGACATATAATAGAAACTGTGCACAATCCATTTCCAGGGAAGAGATGAATTATGTGTAATCGTTCGTTCAACCTTGTTGTTCCTCGGTAACCTCTATGCTCCCCAGACCCCACTCCTTGTTGTCAAGGCAGAGAGTTTGTATCAGCAAAGGAAGGCCTTATTTCCACAGCATTTAGCCATGACCTGCATCTGCCAGAGCTTCAAACTCAATTCCAGTTCACGTGCAATAGCAATTTGAAGAGCGGAATTTTGTCATTTGTGGCATCCAATAGCTACACTGTAGTTGCAAAGAGGAAAGAGGACAACCCGAAAAACATCAAAGACATCAAAAGTTTGGACACTTTTAAGGCAGAATCAACAAATTACAAAGCCATTGCCTCTTCCAACTTGTACTAGTAATCACAGTGTGGATTATTAAAAGGAAACAAATAGCTAGAAATGCACAGTAGAGATACAATGACATATATTCCAACCTCCGCCCCTTCACCCCACAACACATACCATATCAAATTTAGATGTCCTAGAGCTGTCAAATATATAGCTTTTCTAAGAATATAAAGCTATAGTCTTGCATATCTTTAAATCATGTTATATGCTGCACATACATCTAAGACACAAATTAGCATTTCATTGCACAGATGACATAAATTGTACCAGAAGACAGGTAGCGCAATGCAGAATGATATACTCATCACGCTGTTTAAAACTGGCAGAGATATCAATCTATGCTTCCGAAACAGGAACATCCCCACATATAATTAAGAGATGCTCACAAGTAAGAAGCAACTATCTAGATAATAAAAGACACTAGGAGATTCAGAAACATCTAAAATACTTAAAAAGATTCAAGTTAATGTGGCATCAATATGAAGTAACACTAGTTTATTGGAGATCTGAATACAAAGGGAACAAAATCAGCAGTACATGGAGTATATGAATCACAGATTCACAAACATTAAGGTATTTGAAGCATGAATCGTGAATAAATATGAACAATAATCTCAATATGCAAGAACGTGTGTAAACTCATACTTAGCTAGAATTTGGGCATAACCTTTTTGGAATCTTCAAATGTGTGCTTGGCCATGAAACAAAATATCATTCAAATATTTCCAAGTAAAATGCACGTCCAAACACAAATTCAAATTCCAATACACCCAACTTCAAAAACTCAAATTTATAAGTTTCAATTTCATAATCTACGGCAAAACAGGAGCTTAGATTCAAATTATAGTATAACAAATAAAATAAAGAAAAAATGCATGATCTCAAGCAAATAGAACATAAAAATAAAAACTTTTTTTGAAATCTGGATCTTCCTCTCAACTTAGAACATCTATTAGAATAAAACTATATATGTTCTTCAACAATTTGAAACAAGAATACTTAACTAAAATTATTAGTAAAAAATGGTAGCTCGGTACTATGAGCAGATACCGGATCACAAGATCTATTGTACGCAGTCTTACTCTGCATTTCTACGAGAGACTATTTAATAAACCAACCAAAATGCATGAACTACAGCAAAAAACACATAAGAATCAAAACTTTTTTGAAGGGGTTTTATGGGAAAGTCCGCACAAACCCTCATCGCCCCGGTTTATCGATAGGCTCAGATAGCGGACAGTCTTCATCGCAGTAAAGCAGCGCAAAGAGGTTCCGGAAAATTGTCCGGCGAGAAAGAGATGACCGGAGCCGCCACAAACCCTACATATATAGGGCGGTAGCTCCACCCCAACTCCGCCGGTCACATTCTCCGTCGCCGCCTTCGCCGCCGCCCACTGCTCAGATAAGATCAAGTAGTTTAGGGTTAAACTCTAACCCCATCATCGTCTTAAATAGTTTTTTTTCTGAAACCTAAAAGGTCCTTGTCTCTGTATGAATTTCCTAGTATACCCCGCACAGTGTCGATATATGAAAAGAAAAAGAAAATCCCAAAATAGTCCATTATCTTTTAGCTTAAGTTTAGTAGTAGTTCTATTTCTTTTACATGGTAGATTAAGAGCTCGTTTGGATAGTTAAAATCATCATATGAAATGGGCATTTCGTGGGATGTGATTAGCTATCTCATTTTATGCATTTAAATGTACTTTAAAATTATTCCTATAAATCGAATACACACTTTAATTAATCAAGCGATCTGATATATTCTTAATGTTATTCAATATGATATTCTTACCATCTTAAAAGGTGATAGATATGACGAAGAAAATGCATTCATCTTTGTCTTAAGGTATATGAGAAGAAAAAAAAATAACATAATTGCACACATAACACTATTTTATTAGTCATTACTCATTATATAACTAATTGTTCTTTATCTTCTTCTTAATTCTAAATGTTGTAATTTCTACTTAATTATGTTAGATTCTCTTTCTTATATATTTTTATTATTCCTTTCATCTATGTAACCACTTTCTTTCTTAAGAAAAATAAATTTCTTTTCTTCTTTTTGGGTTCTTCTTTAGCAATTCGTCATCTTCGTTATCTCTTCACTTCATCCCTCATGGAAGCATCTTCAACCCTCTCTCTTAAAACTCTGAAAAGCGAACTTTAAGGAAAAAATTGAAGGGAGTGAAAAAAAATTATGATTTTCATTAAAAGGTTCATGATTTTTCTCTATAAAGTTCATGAATTTTTTGCTCAAAACTCACTGGAGAATTCACTCGAAGAAAATCACCAAAATTTTTGTGATATATATTCGTAAAATTCATAAAAAAATTTGTTTAAGCTTATCGAAAATCCATCGAAAAGGACGATTACACTCTCTTTGTCTGCTCTATTTTTGTCAGAGCACCACTTACAACCACAATACCATTTAGTCCCATACTATCGTTAACATACTTAAGTTTTTATTACACACATAAAATACTACTGAAATGTTTGATTTTCATTTTTGATTATCAAGATTTTCAAAAAAAAATTACTAAAAAATTTACAAATTTGAAAGATTTACTAAAAAATTTACGCGCCAATTGACGCTCCACTATCAAACTTTTATTCTCTATAGTTGTCTTACTATTTTGTGTTTCTCTCTTCAGATCTTTATTTTTTCTTCAATTTTTCAATCACCAATAAGGAAGATAAAAGATTTTAAAAAAGGAGATATGTTATGACAAATTTCTACAATGACATTTTCTAAAGCTAGTATTTACAATATTTTCATAACATTTTTGGCGTAATTTCTTTTTGAGCTACGTAAAAACATGCTTACAATTATTACTATGACAACAAACAAGAAAAAAACTATGAGAACTGAATTACATGTATTTTGATACTTACCGATAAAAATACATGATATAAAAAGATATACAATATCAATAAAATTATAATACGAGATTTTAATGTGTTAATTGAAGTAAGAACGAGGGTATAAGTTTGGAGAAAACAATGTAAAGTGTCATAACGTTTAATCTCTATTAAAAAACTTATTATAGTTTGAGTTAAGATTGAAAATACACTATCCTCTAAAAAAATAAATGAAATACTAATACTTTATAAAAAAAATTATATTGAAAAAGAATCGAAATAAAATCAACTTATATTTGAAATTGTCATTCAAAATTTTAATGAAACACCAAACTTTTGTCTCGTGTCATTTTTTCAAATTTTCATGATAAAATATATATCAATTGAAATGTCATTTTTTCAAATTTTCATGATAAAATATATATCAATTGAAATGAAGGTTTCTTCACGAATTTATTTAATCAAAAAAATAATTCACTTTTTTTTTATACAATTTTTTACTTATTTGAAAATCAATATTTAAATATAAAAAATAATTTATAACGTGTTTTGCAACTCCATCTTCAAAATTTCAAATAAATTATTCCCATTCTCTTTCTTTACAAAATGTAAAATCAAACACTACTTAAAAAATTTCAAACAAAATAAAAATATTTGATTTCTATGACCAATCGCTTGCTAAATTATTATTGTACTACAAGTTATCTGAGAAAATTGAATGGAAGGTGACACTTAAGTTTTGAAATTAATATTGGTGACTCTTGACCAACTCTAAAGGTCAAAGACACTTAAAAGATTAATTAAGTTAATTGGGGACTCAATTAACATTTTTAAAACGTTTAAATCTTTTTAAAAATACAAATCAACCCACAACTATATTTAATAAAAATAAAAAGTTAAAAGTGAAAAATCACTTTTCAAAATCAAATCTCAAAAGGGTCGTTCCCTCTCTTCTTCTTCTCTCTCAACAACCTGTTGCCCTCCATCGACAACAGATCGACGAAACAGCCATTCTCCGGCGATTTTCAACCTCCGGCGACTCCAATTTCTAGTTCTTCATCGTCCCTTTTCGACTTTCAACCGTAAATTTCTGTTTTTTCACAGGTAAAAGCTTCTTTTTTTTCCTTCAAAAAATTATGATTTTTTAGTTATGAAGATAAAGATGGACTTTAGTTGTCTTCTCTTCTAGTGAGAGTTAACAAGAATGAGTATTTGATGCTTAACAAGGAAACGAGAACTCGAAAAAACCCTAATTTTTGATTTTCTTGGGAATCTGAGTGAAATATGTTGTTGTTGTTGTTGTTGTTGGGGATCTTGTTGTTGTTATTGTTGTTGTTGTAGTTGAAATCTGTTGTTATAGTTGTAGAAGGGTCTTGCATCTCAAAAAGTTAGGCTTTTTGAAAATAATGCTTTGGTAATGAATAAAAAGAGGACTTGAACTGAGTTAAGAAAAAGAAGATTTGGACTGAGTATTCTCCTCAAAGTTAGGGTTAATGTTGTTGTTGTTCTTGTTCTTGAACATTATGTTGGTGTTATTGGTGTTGTTGTATTGGTAAATGTTTGTGTTGTTGTTGTTTTATTGATTTTATTGAATTTTGTTGGTGTTATTGATGTTGTTTTATTGGTAAATGTTGGTGTTGTTGTTCTTGTATGGTGTTGCTCTTCAAAATTGTTATTCAAGTGATAAATGTTGATTTATGTTGATGTTCTTGGTGTATTATGTGGTAAATTTTTTGTTAATACCATAACAGATGTATAATATGTTGCAACAAATGCTTCATTTGTTGCAACATATTAAGCATATGTTGGAAATAACTATACCATCTGTTGGTTTACTCTTATTATGTTTCCAACAGATGACCCATCTGTTGAAACAGATGAGTCATATGTTGCAACAGATGACTCATCTGTTCCAACAGATGGGTCATCTGTTCCAACAGATGGGTCATATGTTCCAACAGATGGGTCATCTGTTGCAACATATGACCCATCTATTGGATCAATTATTTGTACATTTTAAATTCACTGTTATCTTTTTTTTTTAATGATGCACAAATCAATCATTGGCCTTTATTTTACTCTTGTTTGTAGATACATGGCTCCCACTAAAAGGAAAGGAAGTGAATCAACTCCAAAGAAAGGAAGAAGAAAAGTAGCTAGGATACATTCACCACTAAAAGAGCTTTCTATACAAGCAGTGTCTCAATTAGAAGAAGAAGTCTCTTCTCAATCAGCTTTAAATATAGAAAAAGAGAAGGAAAAAAAGAATGAAATAGAAAAAAGTGAAGAATCTGGAGATTTAAGTAAAGATGAACAAGGAGATGAGGAAAGTGAGAAAGATGAAGGAAGTGAGGGAAGTGAGGAAGATGAAGGAGAAAGTGATGAAGATAAAAACTCAGTAGAGGAAGAAGGTGTAAATAAAGAGAGGGATGGAGAAGATAATGAAGTAGAATCAGAGGAAGGAGGAAAATGAGGAGATAATGAAAGGGAAGATGAGGAAGAGGAACACCTTGATCCTAACAGTCCTTCCATTGAAGAGTGTGTCAAAACATTCTGCATTGATAATTTTTCTGTGAGAATGTAGTGTGATGGTGTCACAAATTTAACTGGTGATTGTGTGATAAAGTCAGCCATGGGAAAATCTTTTGACACCTTCAGAAAAATACTTCAAGAACAAAAATTGAATGATTATTTCAGAAACAGCTGCTTTGGACAATATCTTGATTTGCCAGAGGATAATAATGCTCGTTTTCAAATGACCATGGTGTATGGTCTTCTCAAACGTAGATTTATGTATGAGAACAATGATAAGATGGATGAAGTCTGGATCAACTACTGTGGCATGCCACTTTGTTTTGGGTTGAAGGAGTTTGCCATAGTTACTGGACTAAAATGTCATCCTCCTTCTCAACCTATTCCTGTTGTTACGCAAAAAAAGCACCCCGCACACCAAAGACAACAACAAAAAAAGGATCTAAGTCAGCAACCAAGACTGTCAAGAAAATTCAAAAGGGCAAGTCAACTGATGGTGATGACTCGGTGTCCCATGTTGGTTCAAGCTTCAAAAATGTAAATTTACTTCAAGAGTTAGAAGGTAAAAGGCTTTCAGAGAAGCACAAGCAATCATTGTGCTTGGTTTGGTTTGTACATAATATTCTTTGGGAGAGAGACGTTAACAACAACATACCACTTGGTTTAATAAAGCTCTCGGAAGATCTGGAGGCATTCAATAACTACCCTTGGGGTCGTGAAAGCTTCATAATGACTGTCAAATATTTGTTGACTCCGTTAACGCCAAAGACAGTCAACTTATATGGCTTTCCATGGGCTTTCATGATAAATATTTTATTTTTTGTTTTAATTTTTTTTATTGAATAATATTTTTAATTTTTAGCATAATTTTTACAGACTTGAGCATTTGAAGCCATTCCTTATCTCCGAACACAAGTGAAGGACTATCAAGAAGAGGTTTCTAGTCCTAGAATTCTGAGATGGTTGTCGATCAAGAACGATAAAAGAGCAAAAGTTCTTGATCTTTTCAAACCACCCGAGGAAGCAGTAAGTCTACTTTTATAAAGATTAATTTGAATTTATTTTTTCAAAATTCACATCTATTGCAATAGAATTCAATTATGAGTTAAATATTATTTTAATACATTTAATTGTTGATTTTAGATTGTGCATCCATGGCTTATCCAGACTAATCGAGAGTTAAAGATGCCATTCTTTGTTACTTTAGGGTATGTGGAAACTCTACCGGACCCTAAGGTAATTGATAGGATAAAAAAAGAATTGCCCGGAGCAACAGCCATCAGAAGAAAAGCACTTGGGAAGGATGATTTGGTTCTTGCTGATGTTATTGTTGATACTGTTGGTGTTGGTGTTGGTAGTGGTGGTAGTGGTGGTGATGGTGTTGTTGTTACTGTTGGTGGTGGTGATGGTGTTGGTGTTGGTGATGCTCTTGTGTTTTTTCAACCTAGAAATGACCATGACTATGGTCATACTGAAGATGCTGATTTTAGTGGTGGAAACATCCCTGACTTTGGTGGTGGACACACCCCTGACTTTACTGGTAGACATACCCCTGACTTTGGTGGTAGACATACCCCTTTTAGTAGGCATGCTACAGATCTACCACACAACATGGGTAGACAGTTTGGTGGTGTTGCCTCTTCAAGCTCTTGTTCTGCATGCAAATGCCAAGAGTGCAAGGAAAAACACAATGGAGTGATTGATGCTCTTAAAGGATTAACTAATGTTGTCAAAGAATTAACATCTAAAAGGGGTGTCATCCCATCAAGAAAGATTACAAAGCCATTCACTCCATTGCAGGTTAAGATTAAGAGGACAAAAAAATAATTTTCAAGGCAATTTCAGATATTAAATAAAGAAAAATTACAACTCCTCTTTCTTGCACTGTTGGGGAAGTTCCAAGAGCCATAAGAGAGCAAGGAGAGCTGAAGAAGGTAAATGCACAAGTTGGTGACTGCCACAAGAAAGGCAAAGCTGAAAACTCTGACGAATTCAAAAAAGGCCCCATAAATTTACTTTATGCATAAATTTGATCCACAAGACTTCAAGAACATGACTGATATGAAGTTTTGGTATGTGGACTGGGTAAGTTACTTTTACTAACCTTCAATTTATTTAATGATTTTGTACTGCTTATTTAGATGATCCATCTGTTGCAACTATGAGAAATATGTGCAACAGATGGGTAATCTGTTAACAGTTTCAGAGATCTGTTCCAACAGATGAGTCATCTGTTGTAACAGATTACCCATACAACAGATGACCCATCTGCTGCAATTTTTCAAGTATTATAAGTTGCTAACTTATATAAATTGTATTATTATTTCAGTATTTTGATGAAATTCTTCTTCTGATGCGGGAGAGACATCTAAAATTCATTCAATTCTATGATCTTGGAAATAGAATAATGGACCTCAATTTTTATGATAATTTCTTCTGTCGGTACAACAAACTCAGTGAAGAAGCAACAACTCCTGGTGGAAAAAAAATAGAGGAGTTACTTGCTGAGTTTGATTGGGATGATGACATGATTGACTATGTCAGAGGAAAGAGACCATATCCAGGTGCCATGCATTGGAGAGAGGCCAAGAGAATCATAGCAGTAATGAATTTGGAGAAGAAGCATTTTGTGACTGTTGAGATCAAAATAAGTGAGGGAGTCATGAATGTCTATGACTGCAACATACCAGTGTTTGAAGAGTTTCAATTTCTGATATTCATGGAGGGTTTGTTGGAGTTGTTCCCTAAGTTGTTGAAGCAAAGTGGTCTAATGAATCACTTGCCGGAAAAATTGCTCAACGAACGATGGAATTTTGAAGGTCAAAAACAGAACCTTCCAAAGAATGAGATATTTGCCGCGTGCAGGTCATATTCGCTTGCTTTCATTGAGTATCTGATAACCGGCACTTCTATGATAACTCCTAAGACTCTAATGAATGATAATTCAATTGCAAGAATGCAAGAAGTTTGGGCCGCTGGGTGATTTTTAAGAGTTTGAAGCCCTGATATGGGTTGCATTTTGCAGACAATATTTTCTATTTTTAGTATTTTATTTAATTATATTATGGGCTGTAATTTGCAGAAAATCTTTTTTATTTTTAGTATTTTATTTAGTTATATTATATATTTGGTGATGACAATATTGTATGTTTAATAGATGTCCAGTTATGTCATGAATTTTATTTTATCCTTAGATTTAAAAAATATTAGATTATTACTAAAAATGAATTACACATCTATTGAAAATCATCCAACATATATACTCATCTGTTGAAAATAATCAAACATATTCTACACATTTTGCAACAGATAAATCATCTGTTGGAAATAATCAAGCATACTCTACACATTTTGCAACAGATGATTCATCTGTTGCAACAGATGAATCATCTGCTGGAAATAATCCAACAGATATAGACATATGTTGCAGCAGAAGAATCATATGTTGGAACTTATCCAACAGATATAGACATCTGTTGCAGCAGATCAATTGACTTATTTGGTGTGAATTGCTTAATTAACTCATGATTAGTAATAAATTAAGTTATTGAATCATAATTAGCTTTCAATTAACAGCTTTAATTACAATCTCAATGAATTACATAATAATTACATGATCAACTAAGTGTAGTGATCCTAAATAGAGGGATCAATTGACTTATTTGATATAAATTGCTTAATTAACTCATGATTAGTAATAAACTAAGTTATTTAATCATAATTAGCTTTCAATTAACAAATTCAATTACAATCTCAATGAATTACATAATAATTACATGATCAACTAAGTGTAGTGATCCTAAATAGATGGATCAATTGACTTATTTGATGTGAATTGATTAATTAACTCATGATTAGTAATAAACTAAGTTATTTAATCATAATTAGCTTTCAATTAACAACTTCAATTACAATCTCAATGAATTACATAATAATTACATGATCAACTAAGTGTAGTGATCCTAAATAGATGGATCAATTGACTTATTTAATGTGAATTGATTAATTATCTCATGATTAGTAATAAACTAAGTTATTTAATCATAATTAGCTTTCAATTAACAAGTTCAATTACAATCTCAATGAATTACATAATAATTACATGATCAACTAAGTGTAGTGATCCTAAATAGATGGATCAATTGACTTATTTAATGTGAATTGATTAATTAACTCATGATTAGATATAAACTAAGTTATTTAATCATAATTTGCTTTCAATTAACAACTTCAATTACAATCTCAATAAATTACATAATAATTACATGATCAACTAAATGTAGATGATTCATCTGTTGCAACAGATGTCAATATCTGTTGGATGATTTTCAACAAATTATTCATCTGTTGCAACATATGTCTATATCTGGTGAATGATTTACAACAGATGAGTCATCTGTTGCAACAAATGAATCATCTGTTGCAACATATGTCTATATCTGTTGGATGATTTTCAACAGATGATTCATCTGTTACAACAGATGAATCATCTGCTGCAACATATGTCTATATCTGTTAGATGATTTTCAACAAATAATTCATATGTTGCAATAGATGACTCATCTGCTGCAACATATGTCTATATTTGTTTGATCATTTCCAACAGATGAGTCATCTGCTGCAATATATCATTCATCTGGTGCAATATGTGCTGAATCTGTTTGATTATTCCTAATATTTGTAGTAACATATTTAATTATTCCCAACAGATTTCACCATCTCTTGCAATATATAAATCAGTTAAGTTCACAAACATCACCGACTGAAATATCATAAAAAAGTACTAAAAGTTCAGAATAACAATTCTATTACTATTACAAGAATGGAGAAAATGAGTGCAACATTAACAATTATGGAGCATTTCGATCTGGGCATATAGTTCTTTTGTGGCCAACCGTCTTACATATAGAGCACTTATTTTTTCTTGTTGGAAATGATTCTCCGACTCCACGCCTCCTCTTTTTTTGCCTTCTTCCTAGTTTGCTTGGGTCAATATGTGGAAGGGATATTTCTCTCTCTAAAATCTCCAAAGGAACATTCCAAGATTCTTCAAAAGGCACAGGATGAATTTCCTCAGAGTATGCAATGATGTATCTCTCCACCGTATAATATGAGGATGAGTACTCATAAATCCGCCTACCAAAATCTTCACCATATTGTACTCAAAGCGCTGCCATAGCATGTGGACAAGGTATTTTATCCATGTCAAATACTCTACATGTACAAGATCTTGCTTGCAAATCGACCGTAGAAACTTCACCATGACCGGTGACACTGAACCTATAGTTGGCAGTTTGATGAGCCAATAACTTGTTTCTCAAGTTGACGTACTCTGTTATTTTCTTTTTCATTTTAGGGACAAAGATGGTTGGTGAGTTGATGAACTCCGTACGCCCCTCGTGAATTTTTTGTGCAAATCTCCTATTTATTTCATTAAATAGAGCGACAATGGGAAATTCTCTTTCAACGTCGAACATTGCATTCACCGACTCAACAATGTTTGTCGTCATAATGTTATACTTATACAAATAAATAATCACCCAGTAAGATATAATTGACAATAAACTCAAATAAATCACTCAATTTATAATATTATACCTATTTCCCGGACAGAATGCTCTACTCCACCTGTGGAATCCAACACGTTCAATATGTTCGACTGCTCCGGGTACCATGTCTCTTATTTGATTGAAATGGTCATTGAAGTCATCAATTTTGTACGCTTTTGCTGCTTTATAAAAATGAGATACGACCTTCGTATTGTGAAAGTTGTTTCGAATATTCTCCCCAAGGTGCCTTATGCAACAACCATAATGAGCTGTAGGGTAGACAATTGAAACCATATTCTTGATACTTGGATGCCTATCAGAAGTTATGCACAAATCAGCAATATCATCTAGATAGCTTCTCATTTGTTCAAAAAAATATCGGTATAAGGCATCGCACTCCTTGTCAACTACACAAAAAATAAGCGGAAAAATATGATTCTCCGCATCTTGTGCCACATCTGACAATAAAACTCCTTCATACTTGCTCCTCAAGAATGTCCCATCAAGGGCTATGACTTTTCTCATTTGCTCAAAATCACGTATCCAAGCTCCATAGGGTACACAAAAGTACTTAAACTTTCCATTTTCATCAACTTTCAATGATGTCTTACTTCCTGGATTTGCGGACTGAAGCATATAACGGTAAGCATCAAGAACTGCATACCCGTGCTCATGTGTTCCCCTAATCAAAGACTTTGCAATCTCCATGCCCTTCCAAATCTTTCAATAACTCACCTTAACACCCAATTCTGTACGAATTTGATGTTTCATGTCTTGTGTAGATGGGCCTTTACCTTCGGTGAACCTATTTTTGAAAATTTCACCGATGACTTTTGCTGTGGCGTACGGATTATGACTCGTGATATGCTCATAACCACACGTGTGATACTTTACATAGGTTGTAATACAGAATCTATCAGAACTTAAAAGCTTCACAGCCCTAATCCACCACTTGCACTCATGATATACACATTTAAAACAATACACATTAGGCAAATTAATCACCTTCTTGAGTCTAAAATCTTTTTTCAAGCAAGCAATTTTCAACGAAGTTGCTAGTTCTTGCTTGTTCTTGAATGTCATTCCCTTATAAAAACATGTTTCATCCTCTTGCACATGGATAGACTGTGTTGATTGAGAATTGCCCACTGTATTGCTCCCAACATCAAGTGTAGGAGTTTGGTCATCCCCACAGCTTGGACCATCCAATTCTGCCCCACTTTCATTATCTGGAATATTCATATCTACCATATCCTCCAACTCATCATTTAACATATCTTGTTGGTTTTGAGCTAAATTGGGGTTCTCGATCGGCTTTTCAATTACGTATACCCTTAAAATGGGCCTAGCTGCATCACTCAAATAAGCACGCAAACGAACTCGATCCCTTATCTTAAAAGGCAAGACCCTCTGATTTTCAAAAGAGTTGTACATGTAACTGATGACAAGATCTTTCGGTTGGCAATTTAATTCACAACAACTGATGATTAAGTTAACAAAATCATCATACAAAATATCTTTTTGGACTGTCATCGCTATAGTTTCTAACAAGTCACCATCCTTCCAACGCCAAATAAATCGATTATTTTTCTCGATCCATTCACCATGACAATCAACCCCTATTGTTATTGATTCCTCCATAAATGATACCTAAAAAATTTTGTTAAAAAAATCAATAATAGTATAGTAAAGTTGAGTATCTATATACAACAATAAAATTATATCATTGTCCCAACAAGTAACTCATCTGTTGTAACAAATGACTCACATGTTGGATGCATGTGTTGACACCCAATTTTGGCTCTCCGTGCTTAAAATTAACGTCTTCAAGTTTTCTGATCGTTAAAGAGCACAAAATATATTTTTTTTACACATTTTTCATGAAATATAATAATTTATTGATAATCATCTTTATTTTAGGAGTTTTATCAATTTATTGATAATTATTCTTAATTTCATAAATATTAGGATTCTTATCAATTTATTGGGATATTTTTACTGTCTTACAATTTATTGATAATTATCCTTTATTTTGTGAATATTAGGATTTTTTTATCAATTTATTATCATTATACAATTTTGATAATCACAATTTTTTTTTATAGTCATCTACACACGTACACAATACAACTACTACAATTTTAATTCTTTACAACACATTACATTTTATTTTATTATTATATTTTTGTAATCACATACTAACACACATATTTTTGTACATTATTTATAATTTTTGATACATTCTACAAACGTAAAGAGTCGGATTAATTAATTATAAATACAGTGTAAAAATTTGGTCAAGTCAAGGTCTTGTCACCTTTTTAAAAGGTGACAATTGACATGACTAAATACGGCCATTATCCTCTGATTAATAAGTTTTATATATTGGTTAATAAGAAAAAAAAAACTATTAGATAATAACCAAACAATAAGAAGAGATAACCTTTTATTTTATGGATAAAGAGGGGTTTCAATTTGCATTATAAATAAAGGGGAGTGGCATTTAATATTTCTAAAACATTAAAAACAAAACAAAGCACACACATTCACACATCTTCTACACTACACTACACACATACATTTTTCTTTCACACTTTTTTTTTTTGCAGATTTGTTCTCTCATTCTTGGGTTCTCATTTTCTAGCTCTCACGAGCTTCCTCATCGTGGCCGAGCTCCGATGAACACCACCACGCAGCCATGACACCGCCACCCCCGCTGACCATCCTCTTTTCTCCATTAATGGAAGGCTCTCACACCCGCTTAAAAGTGTGTCTATATCTAACTAGTTTTGATTTTTCTGACAAGTTTTTGACCGGATTTGTGATTTGTTCTTTGGTTCCTTGTGTGTTATCGCATTGCTCCGGCGAAAGCCGTTGAAGCAACGCCGGAGGACCACCACTGCGTCCTCCCTTTCATCATCATTAAACCCACCAAAGAATTTCTTAATGATCTGGGTTTTTCATGGATTTATGTATTTATATGTCTGTTTTTTGAGATGCGGACAAATTTTAAATTTTGGGATTCTTATTGCTGGTCGGATTTTATCTTTTAAGTGTTGCTCCGGTGTTGGCACCATTGAAACAACGCCCCCCCCCCCTCCCTTTTTGCTTTGTCTATAACTGTCATTGTTAAGAAATGCCATTAACACCGACGAGGAGACTGATTTGTTTGATGATTATGTTATTTTATTTTTGCATTGTGTTGGGCTATTGCTTTCCGTTCCAGGCAACTTATCTTTGGCTAGTTCTATTTGTTGCTCACTGCTACTAAATTTGCTCTGTTTCTAGCTAATTTGCTACTATTTGCTACTGGTGGTTGCTCTCATGAAATATTTTGGGACCATTGTGCTTTTGCTATCATTTTTTGGACTTTGGACAATTTTGTCCTTTCTCTTTATTATTTTCTATATTACACTGATATTGAACAAATACTACACAAAAATGGCCAATGAAAAAACTCCCGTCGATTTTTGAGGTCTCCACAATAAAAAAAACGGATACATATATACATACGTAGCGAGAAAAAATAAAGTTTGGGCGATGACGAAATCTTAATATTACAAAGACGAAATAAAAAGTTTTATGATCCGTATCTTGGCGAGGTGATCTCGGGTGGCCAACCGATGTTTCGCAGCCATGTCGTATTTAAAACTTAGTACTACCACATATCTGAGCCCATACTATAATAAAATTCTATTTTCTTATATTTACATACATATATGTATTTCTTTAACTTATTTTGGTAAATATTTATTTGTTATTGAATTTTTTACTAAGTGTTTATACAGGTACGTGAAGATACTTCCGAAGATGACAATTAAAAGGGGTTTGAAAATCTCTCCAAAATTTATTGCTTTTATTTATATTCTTGTAATTCTTGTAATTGTACAAAGATAAAGTATAGTGAAAACTTTATTTTCGGGGCTTTGGGAGGTGTGTCTTTTATCTACTTATTCATTATTACGTGCATAGGCAAAACTTAGACCGTAAATAGTTTACAAATAAATCAGTTCAACTTGGGTAATTGGTTCACATTTTTACTTCACACAGATATTAGGCCTTCTTTTCTTTTTCAAATCGTTCTTTTAATCATTTTTACTTAAACTTTGCAAACGATTCTTTATATATTCTTTTGAAAATTAATATTCTTTTCTCATATCTTAAACGCATTTTTTCTTGCTGTAGTGAAATAGTATTTACATAATAAAAACGCAAGTCAATTGATGTAATTATTGTACAATCTTTTCAATACATTTCTTTACATTATACATATTCTTTTTTACATTCTTTACTCAATGTACTTAGACATATATTACTTACACATTTTTCTTATATATATATATTTCGTAATAGTATCTACTTATATTAACATATTTACATACTTTTCATATTAACAATATACATTCTTTTACTCTTTTGTATACTTTCTTACATATAAATTTTCATACATACTAAATTTTCTCATACACATAAAAATACATTTTTCATACTCTTATGTACATATTTTAAAATTATTCTTTGCACTTGTATACACATATTTTTTACTGTTCATATTTATACTTTTCAAAAAAATATTTTTTTACCTCCTCTCTCTTTAAAAATTAAATTTAGCCGGGTACCACATTTGTGAATTTCGAAGGATGCCTAACACCTTTCCTTCGAAATAACTTGAACCCTTACCTAGAATCTCAAATGGTTTTCGCAAATTAAAATATAAGTCATACATGTCAATAATCAAAAATAGGTTTTCTTATTTTCCTTAAAAATTAGGTGGCGACTCTGTACATAATTAAATTCTTTCAGAGTCCATAAATTGTGCTTTATCTAACCTTGGTAAAAATAGGGCATGACAACATGTTCAGAACCAGAAGCTTAATCCAACAGATAAGTTATCTGCTGCAACTGATGAGTTATATGCTGCAGCATATAACTTACCTGTTGGATTCATGTTCAGAACCAGTAGCTTGATCCAACAGATAGGTGGTCTGTTACAATAGATGGGTGGTCTGTTGCAACAGATGGGTGGTCTGTTGGATTCAACTGTTGTAACATGAATCCAACAGATAGATCATCTGTTTCAACAGATGGGTCATCTGTTGGATACGCTACTGAAAATTGCAGAAAAATAGCAGATATACCCAGATGAGAAATTGAACTAAAAATCATTATTTTTACTTACCAAAATCACCTATGAAGCAATGCCCAGTGATTACGAACAAATTTGGTCCAAAATTTTGATCCAGTACCAGCAGTTGTGGCAGCAGCATCAACAACAATGGAGGGCAGGGGAGTAGAAGAAACAGAAGAAGATGATGATGATGAAGAAGAAGACAACAACAGCAACAACAATGGAGAATGCCCTGAAAATGGCACGAGGAAGAGAAGCAAAAAGAAGGGGAGGCGGTCGTTTTCCCCCCTCCCATTTTAGGTAATTAGGGTTTTATTTAATTCTCCCAAAAGGGGAATGAGTTCCATGGGTCAAAGTGTAAAAATAAAAACTTGAGGGCAACTCAGAAAACCCATTAATTCCTAATCTAATTTTTGTCACCTCTACTCAATTAAAATAACTTAAGTCACTACAACTTAAATTTAAAACCTTTTTGTCTGTATTTTTGTTGTCAGGGGCAGTTACGTCAATCTAAATATAGCCAAAAAAAAGCTTTATATAGAAACTGGAAAAATCCCACATGGTCACTCAAGCCCTAACTCTCTCTCTCTCTCTCTGTTTCTGAAGGTCAGATCTTAATTCAGTTTATTTAATTACGTGTTTATTCACTCTAGTATTGCTAATCTTGAACTGTTATTATTGAAACTTAAGTGTTGAAGAATTAGAATCATTAAAACTTGTGTTTATTGCTAATCACTCTACCATTTGGTTAATTTTTGTGGGGATGTTTTGGTTTTGTTGCAAGGGTTAAGGAGCTTTATCAATAGCTTAAAAATGTTTTCTTTTTTCAATCAGAAATTAGGATGGAGTTTTAAGGCTTCAATTCGTTTGTCATCATTTAAAAGTAAAAAGGAAAAGAGAAAGTTGTTAAAGTTGAAGTCTTTTTGAAAGATAAAACCGATAAGCTATGAGTAGAAGTTGAAATATAAAATTCTTGCTAATATTAGGTGATTTCTTCCCATATGTGCTAGCCTTGGTGGTGGACGGAGTTATATGGTGCCTGTTGCTGGTTGGTTGGTGGTTGCTGGTGGGAGGTGTCAGGTATCTGGTGGAATTAGCCGAGGTGCGCGAAAGCTGGTTCATACACCATGGTTATCAAAAAGATGTATAAAATTCTTGCTGCTCGCTTTGCGTGCAGATTCATACAAGTGATGGAATAAATTCATACAACTTTGAACCTCATGCATTATCACACTCAAAAAAATCGATCACAAAGCTAATTTTTCGGGTCAATAAGGTCTTGAAAAGATCTGTCTTTTTTGCTCCCTGTTTCTATGCGAGTACACTGCAGGAGAGAAAGATGTTTTATACATGGTGTTCAGGACCAATTATTCTTCTTCCACAGCTTCAATCAATATTAATCAACTGCACGTCAATCCCAAATTAGTTTGGTTATGATGATTATGCCATTTCTAGTGGAGTTTCAGTAGTTCGGAAGTTGTTTCAGCTATTGAACGGTGAATCTATGTATTCATTCTGCTCTATTTATGAAGCATAGGAAATCTCAGTGTTCTAAGTTTGAGGGTGCAACTAAGGAATGATCCTGGACGCAATAGAATGTACCCTAAAAAGGGATGAACATCTTAGAGAAAGCTAATAAAAAAATGGTATTTTACTTTTGAAACATCAGGGGAGCGGAAGTGTTTAAGAGTCACTGTTTATTCCTGGAAAGGGGTTTTGGTGGTGCACTTTACTGTATTAACCAAAAAGATTGTTTTTGAAGAATTGAATGCAAAATAATGGAACTTCAGAGTCACGTGTACTCTTTTACTAACATCCATAGTACTTGTGGTAGATGTATGGCATGAACGAGATCTCTTTGGGTTTAGGACAATATTTGAGTTATTAGTGTAACTGATCAGTGAAATGTATGTGACAACTGCATTTAATTATTTGGATGTCAAAAAGATTGTCAACTTGCCCATGTGTACTTTTAAAGATACCTAATTAGTGCTAAGCATGATTTGAATTCTTTCCATGTTTCTTCTCAAGAAATTAGAAGTTTTGGTAACTATGTAATTGTCTTAAGATACCCTGTTTAGGCTATAGGAGTTGGGTGCAAATGGCAGTAAACATGTCATGTGTACTATTTTACTAACATCCATAGCTTCACTTTTAAGTAAGAGCTAAATTTTCTTGCATATTTATCTTCTTTCTTACTTGTTGATTTTCCATACTAACAAAATGAGATACAAAGGTTTAGTTTTTCCAGTAGACCGTTGTGTTGTTACTTATTGTTGACTCTAACTTTCTTTAGGAAGTGATGGTTGTGGTCAAAATGACTTGAGAGATTCTTTCATTCTGAATTCTCATAGATCTGGTCTTTTTCTTAAGCCCCTTTTCCACTGTGACGAAATTTTTGTCTTGCACGTGCTCAATTATTCTTCGGCATAACGTGACTTTGCCATGCATTTGAGGGGCCTATTTATTTCAATGCCATTAATTGTTTTTGTGATTCAGGTCAAAAATGACTGAGCCGTCAAAGGTCATTCATGTTCGCAATGTGGGCCACGAGATCTCAGAGGTAGGTACCTACCCCCCCCCCCAAAAAAAAAAAAAAATAAAAAATAAAAAAATCTCCGTCTCCACTTGCTCTTTCTTCTCTTTATCTGTTATAGGCATCTGTTCTACTGAATTATATGCGTGGTCTGTGAGCTCCCAGTATCTGAACTAGATTTATTTTGCTTCATTTGTCTTGTGGCTGCTCTATCGAAAGCAGAGTGCTTCCAGCATTTTACTTAATTGTGTTGTACTATTTCCAAGATTGAGGTCATTCATGTAATTATCTAAAATTGTTCCAAGCATCTGATGTGCTTGTAAGAAATATATACAAACGAATTTCCGCGATTAAGATTTAAAAAAGATAGGAGAGTTTGTGATAAATGATTAAAACGGGCAGCACACGACGTGCTAGCATCCCGGATTAGAAGCGAGTACTTAACGAAAAACAATAAAATTATGCGGAAGTGAAATTACGAAGATTAAAGATAGATGAAATTCGAGAATAAAATTCCCAAACTTCAAATTAATTGCTAAAACCTGATTGATTGTAGTAGACAAAATAAGCGGATTAGGGCTAATCATGGTTACTAGCAGATTTAATTCAAGAACTTAAATGAAAAGTGATCTAGACCCCTAATTGAATAATAAAAAACAATAATTAGTATAAGAATAGTTACCACCTTTGATTAAACGGGTAAGAACTATAGATATCAAGCAAAATATTGATCTTACCTCTTAGAAGAAATTGTTCTGGTAAGATTGTAAGATAAATCCCAAGTAGCCAATACACAAAGGTGTAAATGAAGGAAATCCCAATAATATTAATTATGTTGTTTATGTAGGGCCCAAACGTGTACCTCTCTTCCAAACACCATGGGGTTCGAAATCTAATTTTATGGAAATAACAAGTAGTAAAACCTAACTAGGAAAGCATGTAAAGTTGATGTCACACTTCTTCTCAAAACTACCTAACAAACCAAGGAAAGAAGTGGCAATTTTAAGAATCCAAAACATACATGCCAATTTGGGCATGCTTTCCATCCCTTTGGGCGTGTAAGCCAGCCCCGTTTGGGCTTGATTTTCAGCTCTTTTGAGGCTCCATGTGGGCCCCAATCTTCCTCCTCTTGGGCTTGGGCTTGGACTTGGACCATGAAATACGTGTAGCACTTAGCCCACTCTTCGCCACAATTCTTGGGCTCATTCATTGACAATAAGCTTCGTCTTGATCTCCCGTTGAAGCTCAACAACATTGTCTTGCATCTCCTTAGCTTCCAAAACTTCATCCAAGTCCTTTAATGGGGGTATGCCACCATGGATGTTATCAATCCCATTCTTTAGAACTGTCGTACGCCCGTACCAGAATTCCCAGAATGGTCATTTTATTTGAAGAGATTATTCTAGCACCTGTCTTTGAAGGTAGAAAGTTCGCGAAGTGTTTATAGTCATTCTAAAGGTCGGGTTATGTTTGATTTTTAGCTTCTCAAGATTTGATTTCCCACCACACTTGAATTTCCGAAAGAGAAGCGGTTAACATTATACCACTTTTATTTGGTATTAATGTTAACACAGTTTGGAAGATGGGAACACTTTGTACTTTGAGGTAGTAAATAGTTAAACCTGAGTGGAGCAGCAAGTCCTTCCTCTTGCATCTGCTTGGATTTCTTTCTACTATTAGTTCTCTTTTCCACTCTATTGTAACTAGCAAGAAAGTGATGCTATAGGTGCAATGATTCCCGTGTTGTTTTTACAGAATGACTTGCTTCAGCTATTTCAGCCCTTTGGAGTCATTACCAAACTTGTAATGCTTAGGGCAAAAAATCAGGTGATTCTTTTATACATTTATTTTGATTGGCAGAATGATTCGAGCAAGTTGTTGTTTCTTAATAATTACATCTTATGGAAGTACAGGCCCTCTTGCAAATGCAAGACATTGCTGCAGCTGTAAATGCGATACAGTTCTATTCAAATGTTCAGCCCAGCATAAGGTATCTTGTAACACAAAACTTGTATATCCAACTGGAGATATGTATGTAGCTTTTCAAATTACTGTGTTTGCTAAGCTTTAAAGAGACTACACTTTGCTACATTTTTTTGTTCAACCTTTATTAGTGGCTCATTTTGCTTGTCCATAGGGGGAGAAATGTTTATGTACAATTTTCATCTCATCAAGAACTGACAACCGTGGATCAGAACTCACAAGGGCGAGCAGATGAGGTCAGTGATTTTTTTTGTCTTATAAAGGTGGCTTTGTGCATCACTTATATTGAACTCAATACTAATGGTGTCCCTGGAGACATACTCATAAACGTCCACCCTGGTTGACTTCAAACTAGAAAACTTTTCAAGTATAATTTGTTGTTTGCTTTTAGCTCTACATGCTTTGTAGATTCTTTACATGTTTGAAAGACTTATTTCTATTATTTATCTGATGTACAGGAGCACTAGTAAGAAGTACACAGTTCATTTCCAATTCCTTATTAGTTAGATAACTATGTGAAGCCTATAGGGTAATAAATGATTTCACTCATCATAAATGGAGTCTTCGGAGCTGTGTCTTTATATGCATTCAAATAAGTGAAGTAATGCTATCTCAAATTCATAACAAGTGGATGAACATGGTTTTGAAACTAGTTTATAGACATATTATGGAGACGTCAAGAGAAAATTTGCCTACCTAACACCACTTCTGCACCTAGCACATATGGTGTTAAAGATATAAGGTCTTAACTGATTGTTCTCTTCCACAATTTCTGACACTAAAACTTATTTAATGCAGTTGGAGGTGCTCAAAAGGTATAACTTTTTAGGGGAATAGAAAGGCAAGCAGAATGTAAATATAGATGATTGCATAGTTCCAGATTGATTGTGGATTTGAGTTGGTTTTTTTGGCCAGAAATCAATCTTTTTCGGTGAAAAAACAGAGTCCATGTTTTGGAAAGATTGTGTGTCATTGTCCAGGAAACTATGGTCTTCTCGATAACTTGAGAGAGAAAACAGGTTATTGAAGGGTAGCTCCTCCTTTGACTGAGGGTTAAATAGAGCAATTAACTCCCCTTACTTAGCCACACCAGTTTCGGTATCTCCCAAGATCCTTTAATTGATGTACTGACTATCATAAATCATCGAGAACCAACATTAGTGCTCATCTCAGTTTGTACCTATTGTATTCATTGAGATCTGTTGACTTTGTATACCATTCCGTTGTAAATAAACGATCCTATCATAGATCCATTGGGGTCTTGAAATTATATAAATATGATAAGAATGGAAACAGCAACCCTAGTCGCCATCTTTATATCTGGTTTACTTGTAAGTTTTACTGGGTACGCCTTATATACCGCTTTTGGGCAACCTAATGAGCACTTGAGAGGCACTTGAGAAGCCCTATTCTTAACTCTTCTCTAAAGGCAAAGATGTGGGGGATCATTTGTGCTTGAAATGACTCAGAACCATATCAAAAGGAAATAAAGCACCGATTGTTACGTAGAAGTCAATATTTATTAATTTTTCATGTATTTTATTGCTTTTCACATGCTTTCTGGTCTGTCTTTATACTTCTTTTCTGCTTGCTCAGATGAAATATTGTTGCAATAGTTCCTTCTCCTTTTCTTCATCTATTCCTCTCTATTCATTCTCTTCTCTTCTCTCTCTACTGTCTCTATGCTGCTCTGCTGTACGGCTCTCTGGACTCTCAGCCTAATCGAATTCTCTTAGTTTCGATACATCACGTGCTTTATCCTATAACTGTGGATGTGCTGCATCAAGTTTTTTCACCTCACGGAATTGTTGAGAAGATCGTGACATTTCAGAAGTCGGCTGGTCAGCACTTCAAGTTTTCTCTCTCTCTCTCTATGTTCTAATTTCTTCTTAATTTGTTTCTCATTCTGGATTTAAGGACTGGCTAGAAATTTGATCATGGATGAAACTTGGAAGTCTCTCGCACTTCTTTGTTGTGTTATATGATTCTAATTTTAGATGTGACTAGTTAGCTTCTTGCTTAAATTGTTTCTGGAGCATATTTGAAACTTTAATTATGACACTTGCAGTCTTTGCTCCATATCCGCATGTTCTTCTACTGCTCCTGATATTTGCTATGAACTTTGTAGGTTTTCAAGCTTTAATTCAGTACCAATTACCTCAGACTGCTATTTCTGCTAGGAACTCTCTCCAGGTATGTCTTATGTTGCATAGAGGTGTCTTGTCATGAGAAGATTATTTTGTGCTGTTTATTTATCTTATACAATGAAGCTTAGTGCTTACAATTGTTTTAATAGGGGCGTAATATATATGATGGCTGCTGTCAGCTTGACATACAATTCTCAAAGTAAGGTTTTAAACCCCTTTAAAATTGTGCTGTTTTTGTGTATATGTGGACATATTTGCATTTTTCCCCTTATATGCTATGATGGGTATGTTCACCATGGCTGTTTTGTGATTCAGCCTGGATGAGTTGCAAGTGAACTACAACAATGAACGCTCGAGGTAACTTGTTCATTGCTTTCTCTCTTTCCCTCTTATACATATCGAAAGAAGCTTTTCTATTCAGTTATTAGGAAAAATTCATATTGTGCATTATCTATACGTGCAGGGACTTCACCAACCCAAATCTACCAGCAGAGCAGAAGGGCAAATCTCCTCAAGTAGTTTCCGTTGTTTCTGTTTTTAGTAGCACTAGGAGTTTGCCAATATGGTTTAAGTTCAAGCTTTGCTATTGTGTAACAGCAAGGATATGGAGATGCAGGAGCCATGTACTCCTTGCAAGGTTCTGGGCCTCGTGGAGGTGCTTAAGTTAACACTATTTTACTATGGTGATTGTGAAACTTTCCTGGTTTAGTGTTCTTAACTGTTTTCTCCCTTTGTTTTGTCCAGTTGGATTTTCTCAGGTGTGCATCTCTCTCATCAAGTTTGAAGTATTTTAACATCTCTTGGTTATCTACCTCTGTGCAATCAGATCCAGGCTGTGCAGCTGTTTTGCTACTTCTTATGCTACGCTAACCACTTCTTTTCCCGACTATCTTGCTCTAGCTTTCTCGTGTTTACACACAAATTTCCTTAAATTTCTAAGTTGGGTTTGTCTTTGCTGTCATTTGAATAGATGGGAAATGCCGCAGCCATTGCAGCTGCCTTTCCTAGTGGTTTGCCCCCTGGCATAAGCGGGACAAATGACAGGTGTACTATTCTTGTATCTAATGTAAATCCAGATGTAAGATTCTTTCTTTCATTATTACCATGTTAGCCTTTTGTTTTCCTTTCTTTGGACCCTGATTCCAGGATTCTAGTTCTTTTCTTGTTCTTTGAATACCGGAAGAATCTCTTCCTTATTCTTTCCTGTTTAATTAAATTTTAAAGTTCGTGGTTACGTATCTTTATGTTTCCCTTCTGATTGGTTTTCCCTATTGCAGAGAATAGATGAGGACAAGCTTTTTAATCTGTTCTCCATTTATGGGAACATTGTTAGAATTAAACTCCTACGGAATAAACCAGATCATGCTCTGGTTCAGATGGGTGATGGCTTCCAGGCTGAGCTGGCTGTGCACTTTTTGAAGGTATGAATGGTGATATTCATTTTGAATCCGTATTTCTTTACTTTTAGCCTTCTTTTTTCTTTTGGATTTAGTTTGTTCTGCCTCATTATGGTGTCAGTAACCTAGATACCATTTGAAGCATCTCAGAATTTCACAGAAGTTAGTTTTTGCACATAGCCAGTGGCGGATCCAGGATTCGAAGGTCGTGGGTGCTCACTTTCTTTAACATAAAGTTGCTAGCCAAGAAGAGTTTCTTTCTAGAAGCTTACTAATATTTTCATAGTTAAGTTAGCAAATGAAACACAAAAGAGCAAAGTTAAAACAATAAAGAAAAGATAAAAGGAAAAGGTTAACAGTGAAAAGGTATAAAAAATGAGCAAAAATCGTATGAAGAAGTGCCTTTTTTCAACAAAAAAGTAGAATTGTCACGCTAGCAAGATTCGAACACTGGACCATAGGGCATCAGTGCGCTCTAACGATAACCTCAGAACCAGCGCACCCAGTAGAGCTTTTGGTCTATGGGTGCTGGCGACCGTATTATATCAACATGTTAGTATTTTGTATACAAATATACAAAGTTCCCGTCGAAGTCAATGGGTGCTCGAGCACCCACCGGGCTATACGTGGGTCCGCCCCTGCACATAACATCAAAATTTTCATATTTCTTTTCTTATCTTAGCCGGCGAGTAAACTTAGCATCACGCTGCTGCCACATCACTGTTATAAAATGGAAACATCATAAAATCTTATGTCAAATTAGCACAGATGATTGATTGTTGTTTGTATAGTCATGTTTCTCTAGTTTTTCTTTATGAGGATGTTCCCTATCAGATCAATAAAATTATTAACTTCATTTGATTGCTCTCTGTATAGTCATGTAATCATGTTTCTCTGCCTTCTGTCTATTTGGAGATGTTCCCTATCAGATCAAGAAAATTATTTACTTCATCGAAGCATGAGGTTGATGACTCCAAAGAATAAAAAAGTACCTAAGACAACTATACTTCACACCATGCATCGGATTAGTAGACGCTCCATCGTTATCAAATAAAAATTAAATGTTTCTTAACAACCTTGCAATCCTCCTTCCTTTCTTTCTAGGTTGACGTATGAAGTGTTATATCCTTTGCATTTGCACTTGGTGTAGATTCCTGAATTTTCAGTGAGTTACCGGATGACATGAGTTATACCGAGTAAAAGATAGCTATAGATTTATGTTGCTCATCGAGTTTGGAATGTACTCATTTTCAAATGCCTCGTTATATAAATCTACAATATATGATAGGAAGCATCCTCTCTACCCAAAAAGGTAGGAGTAAGGTCTGTGTACATCTTACCCTCGTCCAGACCCCACTTGTCGAGTTACACTGGGTATGTTGTTGTTATATGATCCATTAATGCTGCAAGTTTACCTGAATTAAAGCCCACACATATCTTTTGCTTCGTTCAAGCATCTATCTGTATCATTATCGTGCCATCTTTATTAATTTCTCCTGGTATATTTTGGATACAGGGTGCCATGTTATTTGGCCAGCGGTTGGAAGTCAACTATTCGAAGCACTCAAATATTATTTCCGGACCAGAGACACGCGACTACTCGAACTCAAATCTCAATCGTTTTAACAGGAACGCTGCCAAAAACTACCGGTACTGTTGCTCCCCTACCAAGATGATCCACCTCTCAACCCTTCCCCAAGACGTGACGGAAGAAGAGATAGTGGCTCATTTGGAGGAGCATGGTCCCATTGTGAACACAAAGCTTTTCGAAATGAATGGGAAGAAGCAGGCTCTTGTTCTTTTCGAAAACGAGGAGCAGGCAACTGAGGCACTGGTGTGTAAACATGCTACATCCCTTGAAGGATCGATCATTCGGATTTCGTTTTCTCAGGTACAAAGCATCTGAGAAGCCTTCCTGGATGAAATTCTGAAAAGAATACTGCGGTACAGTAGACTGAATATTAACAATTGAAGCTTATGTTGTACTTTGTCTTTCCCTTGAGCTAAAGGTATATTGGGAGATTGAAGTGTGCTGTACTATATGGTAGTCAAAATTCTTCAATAGAGAGATATTTTTTCTTTCGGTGTTTGACTAATCCGGATTTTCGCTAAGCGTTCCTTATCAGGAATCTTTTTCCATATGCTGGGCTCAAACTCGAGATTCCTCGTTAAGTGTGGGGGAATTTATCCGTCCTATCAAAATTCTAACCCGAGATTTCTGATTATGGGTAAAGTAATCTTATTCATCGTTGATCCCACCAAAGTATTCCATATATTAAGGCCCATTCGGTTAGGGAGAATTTACACTTTTTTTTGGAATTATATTCCGGAATCATTTTTCGACATAGAATTGATACTTTTTTTTGGAATTCGAATAACTCTAAATATGGTCCGACCAGCTTTGATGTATGGAGTGGAGTGTTGGCCAGTGAAGAACGCCCATATTCAAAAGATGAAGGTGGCGGAGATGAGGATGTTGCGATGGATGTGCGGATATACTAGGAGAGATAGGATTAGGAATGAGGATATCCGAGATAAGGTGGGTGTGGCGTCGGTGGAAGATAAGATGCGGGAAGCGAGGTTGAGATGGTTCGGCCATGTGAGGAGGAGAGGCACGGATGCTCCAGTGCGGAGGTGTGAGAGGTTGGCCATGGATGGTTACAGGAGAGGACGAGGTAGACCGAAAAAATATTGGGGAGAGGTGATTCGACAGGACATGGCGCAGTTGCAGCTTACCGAGGACATGACCCTAGATAGGAAGGTGTGGAGGACGCGGATTAGGGTAGAAGAGTAGTAGGTAGAAGGGGGGTAGGCTAGTAGGTAGGAGTGTTTTTCCTTATTGTACCGACTAGTAACCGTAGTGTTACGCTTATAGTTTCTTGTTCTTGGATTCCTCGTGGTAGTTTTGTGTGGCAGTGCTCTGTTATGTCTGTCTGTTGTTTGTTACTACGTATTACTTCCTACCGTCGCTTGTAATTTTATCTTGTTTTTTATCCTGTATCATTGATATGCCCTTTGTAGCCCTATTTTTAGACTATTTTGTCTTGAGCCGGGGGTCTATCGGAAACAGTCTCTCTACCTCACTCTGAGGTAGTGGTATGGTCTGCGTACACTCTACCCTCCCCAGACCCCACGATGTGGGAATACACTGGGTATGTTGTTGTTGTTGTTGTTGTATCTGTTTTTACATTTTTCACTTCAAATCACTCACAAAAATTCAATATTTTTCCAAATTATTCATATCAAAACACAACTTAAGTTTTTCAATACCGTTTTTCATTTTTTTTTTTTTTCAAATTTCATATTTTTTATGTCTAAATGCTCGTTAAGTATTCTAAGATTTAAAATTTTTGGAGTCATGAAAGCAAACTTTAGATGCACGTATAATGTTTTCTTTTTAATACAGAAAAATGTACTCATTTAAAAATTATAAATGTTGTGTTTGACAAGAAAAATCCAGTGAACATTTGAATAATTGTGTAGTCGTCCTCTTTAGGAAAAAAAAGGACTTACCTTTGACATGTATTTGACGTGGTCTACACAGATTTGATAAATAATTCAAAAAGACAACTCCAGTGGTGGGATGATTTAGATCTTTGCACTTTTAATCAGATATCTTGAACTTGAACCCTTGGGAATGAGAAAAATCTTGTTCGAAGCACAATATATAATATGAATTTAGTTGGATTTCAATGCGGATACCAAATAATGTGTGGATACCAACTAAAGAAAAAGAACTTGTTGAATCGACCATATTAGTCTTTAGTACTCCTTAATTTTAATTTGTTTGTTTTACTTTCTTTTTTTAGTCCATGTCAAAAAAGAATGTTCTTTCCTTTTTATGGTAATTCCTTAATTCTAATTTTTCATATGACATGTTTAATACCATAAGATTAAGATAAAATATATAAATGTACCCTTTAATTTGGCCTCAGTTGGCATATATGCTCTCCAACTTTGAACGTGTACAAATAGACACTTATACTTATATAAAGTTGAACAAGTAGATACACGCGTACTATGCGGTGTCTCACGCAAATTGCCACTTAGAACACTCTACTTGTGCACACCCAAAGTTAGAGGGCATAGATGTCTATTGAAGCCAAGTTAAATAGCATGTTTATGTATTATGTCTAAGATTAAATGACAATTTGATACATTTTACATATCTTTAATTTAAGCTATGTAACAGAGGGAGTATTAATTTTCGTGTCAAGTCCAAACCAAAACAGAGGGAATAATTTTTTTAAGAAAGATTACAACTTATAACATTTTTCGTATAGTTTTCGATTGTCTAAAATTTAAACTATTAAATTAATTTTATTTCAATTTAACTTTAAAGTTTAGTCAAATTGATTTTCGTAAAGCGATGTGTAACAAGTAAAAATGAACGGAGAGAGTACTAATTAATCTTCGACAGTTTCTTTTTACAATAGGCAGTGGCCCCAACTAGAATAACTAACCAAAAAAGTCCCTAGGGTTTATTTGAACCCAAACAAATCTCTCTGTCTATCAGCCGCAACCAAAACGCCCAAAATGTCAGTCGTTTCAACGCCGCCGCCGGTAGACAAACTCACCCTAAACGACGCCGTAGAGGAGGCTAAATTCTCCCAACGCGTTCCGATCCGTTCAATCGTCGGCCGTCCCGACGGCGGTGCTGGACTCGCCGGAAATGTTGTCAAAATCGGCGGTTGGGTAAAAACAGGAAGAGAACAAGGCAAAGGTTCATTCGCTTTCCTTGAAGTAAATGACGGTTCTAGCCCTGCGAATCTACAAGTAATCGTCGATGCTTCAGTTCATAAGCTTGGTGATTTGGTACTTACTGGTACTTGTGTACATGTGGAAGGTGAATTGAAGGTTCCTCCTGAAGGTGCGAAGCAGAAAGTTGAGCTACGTGTTCAAAAGGTTCTATCTGTGGGTACTGTTGATGCTGCTAAGTATCCGTTGCCTAAAACTAAGCTGACGCTTGAGTTTTTAAGGGATGTTGTTCATCTTCGCTCCCGAACGAACACTGTAATGATCTCTATCTCATTTTTGCTCTTGGATGGTTGTTACCTATTGTATTGTATTGTATTGTGCTGTTAGTTTAAATACAATGTTTATTTTAATTTTATTGTATTGCATCGTTAAATCCATTGTGAGCTAACAACTAAAAGTCCCATTTTGTGTAACAACCAAATTGTGAGCTAACAACGAAAAGTCCCATTTTGTGTAACAACCAATTTGGGTGATCACGTAGTTACTTTTTTTTTTCTTCTCATTTTGTCTTTACTTGTTATTTAATAATTATGTTTTATCCTTTGTCATACCTTTTTTAGCTCTACCCATATGTACTTTTGTTGTAGGTTTATCCTTCAAACAAATTGTTGATGTGTGATATTATGTAACACGGAAAATGATATAATCTATCTTAATATTGTATTCAATAAAACACAATACAATAGAATATGATACATTATGAAACAATATTTAACCACAATTTAGGAGATGAAATGAAATCACCTATTTTTTTTTTTATTTTGCCTATGTTGGGATTCATCCCCTGTTCGAGTAACTTTGTTGTAGTTGCTACTCAGTATGCTTTGTTATGCTTTCACTTCCGTTTCATCTTTTTGGACTGTTTTGGACTATTTTTTCTTGAGTCGGGGGTCTATCTTAAGGAACCTCTCTACCTCTGAGGTAAGGGTAAGGTCTGCGTACACTCTACCCTCCCCAGACTCCACTTTGTGGGACTATACTGGGTATGTTGTTGTTGTTGGGACTGTTGGGCTCACACAATTGAGGCAATTGAACACACGCATACACACATTATTAAACTCTTATTGCACAAAAGAGGTGGGCTCAATGAGAACATGCATTTTCTTGTAGTTCTTAGTTTTGTCCTCTGTGAAACCCTAAGAGAGACGAATGAATTTGCTTTGACTCCTATCTGTTTGCTGGCGAAAACTAAATGGTGTATTATTTTAGTATCTGCCGTTAAATTGTTTGAGTGTAATCCAGAATTTTTCATTATCAGATCTCTGCCGTTGCAAGAATCCGTAATGCCTTAGCTTATGCCACCCATACATTCTTCCAGAAGAATGGGTTTCTTTATATCCACACACCAATCATCACAACAAGTGATTGTGAGGGTGCTGGTGAGATGTTCCAAGTTACTAGTTTGATAAGCGAAGCTGAAAAATTGGAGAAGGAGCTGAAAGAGAATCCTGCTCCTTCAGAATCTGACATTAAAGCTGCTGAGCAACTTGTCAAAGAGAAAGGTGAGGCAGTTGCTCAGCTAAAAGCTAGTAAGGCGAGCATCGAGAAAACTGATGCCAATATTGCGGACATCAACAAGAAAATCAGTGCTGCAGTTGCTGAGCTACAAAGAGCTAAAGAGAATCTCCTGAAGTTGCAAGAGAGATTTAAAATGGGAGAAAGATATAGACTCTCTGCTGGTATTCCTAAAAAGGATGGGAAGGTTGATTACGCTGAGGATTTCTTTGGACGACAAGCTTTCTTGACAGTGTCTGGCCAACTCCAAGTTGAAACATATGCATGTGCACTTTCTAGTGTGTATACTTTTGGACCAACTTTTCGAGCCGAACAGTCCCACACTACTCGGCATCTTGCGGAGTTCTGGATGGTGGAGCCTGAAATTGCTTTTGCTGATATCCAGGTATTCATGTAGTAATTGCGCCATGGTGCTATATACAATATTTCTGGATATTCATGTAGTAATTGTGCCATGGCGCAATGTACAATATTTCTGGATCAAAATGTCTGGACAGATAACTTTTAGCAACAAAAAGTTCCACTCATTTAAGGAATCAATTTAAACTTGCGGTCTCTAACTTGATTAAGTTCCAAGTTCAGATCGCTGTCTCTGGATTAAGTTTCAAGTTCAAGTAGTTTATGAATATGAGCTGCACATGAATGACAATAAAGCAGAAAAGTTGTATCAGATGCTACATCTAGCACTCACATAGAATTTCTGAAGGGGTGCTTGTCGGGGAGATTTCTTTTAAGTTTTTTGTTTCCATTTCTCAAAATTTGTATTCCTTTGGCAGGATGATATGAATTGTGCTGAGGCGTATGTGAAGTTTCTGTGTCAGTGGTTACTTGACCATTGCCTTGATGACATGGAATTTATAAATAAATTTATAGATAAAGATGCTCTGAGTAGACTTAGAATGGTTGCCTCATCAAACTGCCATCGGATAACTTATACAGAAGCCATAGAAATTCTCGTGGTAGCAGCTAAAGTGAAGAAATTTGAAAATAAAGTAGAATGGGGGATTGACTTAGCATCTGAACATGAAAGGTACTCTCTTTTTCCATGGTCTTTCTATCGGATCTGCTCCGTGTATTTCTATAGCTATTCTGATTCATGATTTACCTTGATTCTAGATATTTGACCGAAGAACATTTTAAGGCACCTGTTATTGTGTTCAACTACCCAAAAGGGATAAAAGCATTTTACATGAAGGTGAATGAAGACAATAAGACAGTTGCTGCCATGGATCTGCTTGTACCAAAGGTATGCTGAAAGAAATACCCTTTTAGTCTTAAAAGCCAGGTTTTCTACACTATCTACCCACAAGCAGGTTGTACTTCAAAAACGTCTAGATGAATGCTTTGATGTAAATCAATGGCAAGTAGAATATCTTTTTGCAGCTAATGCATCGATCTCCTGTTAGAGAATCAGTTGGGGAGCTGAATGTCTGTGGAAATTGTTTTGAAATCTGGCAACTGGTTATCTCAAAAATGTTTGTTTTAGATTTTCTAAGAAGTTTTTGCATAATTTTTTAAAAATCTGCTTGACCACATATAAATCTTGACAAAAACTACATCTAAACACATTTTTTCAATAACCTTTTCTCTAATAAGTTTCTGAAAAGCTTTTCTTGAATATCGTCCAAATGTATGAGTTGCTATCTCTTGATCTCACTAAAACAGTGTTGTACTTGAAGAAATGTAATTTTTTGGTTACTAACTAAATCAAACACGCTGTTACTCGACACAATTAAGCCACATTTTGGATATAGTGAAAGGAATTGTACGACTGACCAGGCTGTGCACGCCTTTAGGATTTCAGGGAAGTTAATTAGAGCAAAAGAATCAGCTGTATTTTTTCTCAAAGAACAGATACACTTACCTGCAGTGGCCCTTCCAGCATCCCCGTTACAATTTTACATTTCAATATCATGAGTAAATTTGTCTGTCGCTGCACAAACAAACGTTTGCATTCTTCTGCAGGTGGGAGAACTAATTGGAGGAAGCCAAAGAGAAGAGGATTATGAGGTTCTCAGATCAAGGTATGACAAATTTGCTTTCTAGACGACATCTAGGTTATGTATCTGGTTCCTATACTTGGTATCCAGAATCTGATTACTGTTTGTTTGACCTACTCGTTGTTCTTAAGATGAAATAGAAGTAACTAACTTGGTAATTACAAATTGACAATGAATAATTGATGAAATTTGCCTTCTTTTAACTACAGGATACTGGATATGGGTCTACCACTAGAGCCATATGAGTGGTATCTGGACCTGAGGCGCTATGGTACTGTAAAACACAGTGGTTTTGGTTTGGGCTTTGAGCGAATGATTCTGTTTGCCACCGGGATAGAGAACATTCGGGATGTCATTCCCTTCCCTAGATATCCAGGGAGAGCCGATCTTTAAATGATATCGATACACATGGATGCCTCGTCATTTTTGAAATTATGATACCATTTTCTAAATTGTAATTGCTATTTATAAGTTTCAAACAAATCAAGATACAGGAAACCTGTATCATATTGTAATCTCTCAGGAGGGGGGTGGTAGGGGGAGCGCATTGGCGGCTTTCATCTAACACTTGCTGCTGGGTTTACAGATGCATTCTGGTTTTTATTAACTGCTTTTGTGTAGTTGGTACTTCGTATTAAGCGTTTCATATTTTGATAGAAAAGTTATATAGTGTTTTGTGTATGGTTCTTTACGTTTTTGTTAATCCTAAAAACATCAATTTGTTTGATACAGATTATCCCTTCACAAATGCTTATAAGATCATATATATTGTAGATGATCTATCGGAAACCTCTTTACTTTCACAAGGTAAGGACTAAGGGTAAGGCTGCGTATGCATCATCCTGTCCAAGCCCCACTTGGTGGATTCACCGGGTATGTTATTGTTTTATTATATTTCGTTGATGATCTCACAGCAAAGATAGTTCAGACTAATCAATAGATTTGAATTGGTGTACAAGTTAGGTGTTAGCTTTTGTTCTTCATATTGATAATGTTTTTGTTTTTTTTGGGTATTTAGGAAAACTGATTGAAGATTTAAAAAACACGTGAAAAATAAGGTAACACCTAATTTACACCAATTTTAATCAAGAATACACCAATTTTAATCAAGAAAGGCGTTGAAATATGCAAAGATTGAGTATCCAAATTGGAGAAACTTTAAGTGAATGATGCAATGTATGTATTAATCTTAACTATATAAGTTCGACAACGACATATATAGTGTTATAAGCATTTGTTGAAGAAAAAAATTGTATCAAACAAAAAACATCAAGGATGTTAGAAAAGTAAAGAATTATGCACACCTTAGGGGTCGTTTGGTTGGTTGAATGGATAGACAAGAATATCTCGTGGATTATTGTATTCATCTTTATTATAGATTCCACCATTAATACTAAAATGATGTAATGAAATAATTTTGGAACTAAATAATACTACTACTTATTATCAAACGCAAGATAAAATAATCTCATAAAATATTTTGAGATTATTATTCTTATTCCACGAAAGAAACAACTCCTTACTTTCTAACAAAATATAGAGTTCCACGAAAGAAACAACTCCTTACTTTCTAACAAAATATAGAGTTTTTGGGGGGTCTAACACCATTGAAAATTCTACTTCTAGAAATTTAGATTTGAACAAACATAATAAAACTTTGGCCCATGAAAAATTCGAGGTGATGTTTACAATCGAGGGGTCCCTGTGCCTCTCTAGTTTCCTATGTTAAAAATTAAGTCAACTGAATAAAGCAATGATCAAAATTGAAACAAAGCAATTACTATTTTTTTGTTTAATTTTTTAATTCAAATAAATTTATTCAACCTCAACCAACATACAATAATGTCATATTAATTAATCAAATTTCTAAAGTTGAAATTCTACAAATCGATGTTTCTTGTTTGAACTATTTTAATTTGCATCATTATTTGAGGCGCATAGCCGACTTCACCCGCACAGGGGTCTGGGTATGTTGTTATTGTTGTTGTTGTATTGCCTGCTCCACCCATAAGACAATAACTGATAATACCGAGAGTCACTTCCGTTGAGCATTATACTAGTTACTTCCAATTATGGCTTCCATTAAGGCCATGTGTTACAAGAATGCCTATGGTTGTCTATCTTACCTTGTCGGGGTGATCAATTTTACCAATATTTTCACCAGAGCTTTTTCGATAATGATTCCTTGAAATTTGAGGTTTCAATCCAAAAGCTATAATCTTTGGTAGTCTTCAACTCAAGAAAAACATGATTGACTATTTGTCACGATGATTAAATTGTGAGGAGTCTCTTTTTCGAAAATAAACTAACCTATTTTTTCTTGGTTAACGAGAATAAACAACCTACAACACTAAAAAATTAAGCCAATTCTTGCCCTAATTGGTAGAAAAGTCTGGTCTTTTCTTATACTAATTACTTTCCCATTTATAATTTCCAAATCGTATGGTGGTAAAGGCAAAAACGACTCATTTGCCTCTTCATTAATACAATAACTTTTAGGTGGCATTCGGGGTTTGATTAATTTAATTTTAAATACTACCCTCATTATTTTAATTTATGTGTTATATTTTTTTTTAATCTATTTAAAAAAATATCTTGCATATTTATTTAAAAATAATTTAACTTTAAATTTACTAATTTACTTTTAGTGAAAGAGTAATTTACATACACACAAAATTTTATAAGTTATTTTAAAATCACAAATTTCAAGAATATTTCTTTCTTTAAGTGCGTGTCTAATAAGATATCCTCACATAAATTCATACGGTGGGTTTAATTAATTTAGGAATTTGCAAAAAAAGAATTTAATTTAGGAATGTGTTGGACTTAAATGTAAAAAAAGGAAAAATGGGACCCAAAACCGAATAATACTAAAAGTTTAATAGAAACAAACAAAGATTTTGCTTTGAAGGACCAAACCTAAATTTAGAGCCCAAACCTAAAAATCACACTGGTTAGGTTAAGGTCCTTAATTTTCTTTTTTTCACTATCTCTATTTTAATTTGTTTGTCTAATTTTAACTTGATATTAAATTAAAAAAAGTAAAATAACTTTTAAATTTTATAATTTTAAACTAAAAATCTGTAAAATATATCAAGCGCAAAGCTCCCGCTATGCGAGTAGTTCGGAAAAGGGTCGAGTCATAAAAGTTTGTTGTATGCAGCCTTACAGTTACTCCAAAGTTCTTCTTCATATACAAATTGTATCAATGTGTCCTTTAATCTTGTGGTCTTACATATGTCATGTGAAAAATTAAAATCAAAGAGTTGGTAAAAAGAAAATATTCTTTTTAAAATGAATTAAAAAAAATTAAAATAAATAAATTGAAATGGAGAGAATATTTACGGTGCATAACTTTTGTTAAACTAGTTTCATGCTTAAAATATTAAATTAAATCATTGAATGCATTACAACTGACTTTCAAATACTCTTTTTAAATTTAAATTTTAAATACTTACAATATTATTTTCAAAGACCTATTTTTTATCATATAATAACTCCCATCTTTTTTTTTTGAACCATTTCATTTATGGTTGTTTACTGAATAATCCCTCCCTCAGTAACTAATAAATTGTTTTATTAATTGAGGTATTTGACCAAATTTTTAAAAGGAAAAAAAGAGTAACTTTTGAAGTAACTTTTGAATAGTAAATAGAAGTAGTTTTTCAAAAGTTTTTGAACAGTAAATACAAGTAGTTTTTCAAAAGTTAAAAGAAAAACTACTTTCTCTATTTTTGAAACCTTAATAAAAAATAAGTTATTGTTTTAATATTGATAAAAATATTTTTAAATTAATTAGCCAAGTATTTTTGAAAATTTGGCCAAATGAAAAGTATTGAGTATCACTCACTTACAACTCTTTTGTAATATATTAAGTGAAAACTTAAATTTTTAAAGAAACATTTTATGTGTATATATATATTTCAAGTTTAAGATAATATACTATTGTGAGATAGAGAACATTTTTGGCAGGAGTAACATTAGACAAAAATATTAGAGAATTTCGTTAAGTATTTATTTGCATTTACACCCAATTAAATGAGTAACACTAAGAAATAACAAATCAAAATAAATATGCATATTACTTAATCATGATTAAGTGTTTAACAAGTGTATACACAAAACATGTGTTACCTTCTCCACAAACTCTTTCAGTTATTGAATGGACAAAATAACCTATTCCCTTTAGGACAATTCAATGACCTTTGACACATTACACTTAGTTGCACGTAATTTTTGCTTTCGTCTTTCACAGGTACAGTTAGATTGAGTAATGACTTTAAATTAAACTTTGAGATCAAGTTTTACATCTCACCTTTCGGTTCATTGCAAAGAAAGATTAAAAAGAAAAAGGCTGACACAAGCACTCAAGACTTGACTCTTAGATGAACAGAGTTACTTGATATCTATACTTAGTGGACCTATTTGGCACAAATTCGAATTAGTTGGATAAGTTTTGCATACTAAATAATAATAACAAAAAAAGAGACTTCAACATGAGTTGTGGTGAGATAGTTCAAGGTTCCTCCACCCTTAATTAAAAATCTCGATTCGAGTTTGTGAGAATGAAAAAAGAATCCTGTTGAGAACATGGCCTTCAGAAATGTGCCCTACAACGCACGAATCCAAATTTAGTCAGACCTCAATCACTTCGAACCCTTGAGAATGAAAAATATCTTATTGAAAGCGCTGTCCCTATAAATGAACTCTGCAACGCACAAATCCAGATTTAGTAAGACCTTAATCGTTCAATCCCCTGATAATGAAAAAAAACTTGTTGAGAGTGTTGCCCCTAGAAATGAGCATTGCAATATACAAATTCAGATTTAATAATACGTCAATCACTTTATGAAAAAAAAAATCATGTTGAGAGCGTTGTCTCCAGAAATGAGCCCTGCAACATACGAATTCGATATTTTGTTTTGACAATCGTGATGTCTGGACCAGCTTGTACACACCTCAATTAATTTCACGGGATACGGTCCACAAACGAATTTGATATTTTATTTTGACAATCGTGATGTCTGGACCAGCTTGTGCACACCTCAATTAATTTCACGGGATACGGTCCACATACGAATTCAGTATTTTTTTTTGACAATTGTGATGTACGCGAATTCAATATTTTCTTTTGACAATCGTGATGTCCGGACCAGCTTGTGCACACCTCGATTAATTTCACGGGATACGGTCCCCCTCCCACCAGCAACATGTATCAAGACTAAGACTAGAACATATGGGGAAGAACCAGCTGGGAATTGAACTAGAGACTTCATCGTGCTCAACCCACGTCATCGACCACCAGACCACACCCTTAGATGCCATTTAGTCACACCTTAATGTGAACACCGAACACCGAATTGAGAACAAAAAAGAGACACGAGACAAGTCCATTAGGTTAGAGTAAAACCATAATCAAAGAAGACAAATAACACTACTAGATTACACACAAATCCATGAGATTAGCAGCACAGGTACCAAAGTGGTAATACTAAAGGGGATACAGCCTACACACACATACACACACAGTCCCCCACTCATTATTATTACTTATTTCCATTTCATTTCTATTCATTCAATCCATTTTTTTTTTCTCAAAATCCATTTTTTTTTTTTGCCTCACCGAATGTAACGTTACTTCATCATCCTTCATTCAAGCTCATGCCCTTATCGCCATATACGCTAAACACCAAACCTTTTTTTCTCTTTTTTCCGATAAGATTTTTACCCTTTTCTTGAAAAATACCCATGTGGGGTTCTTGATTTTTTGCTGAAAGATCTGAGATTGATCGCCGATTTTGTGAAAAACCCATTTTCTTGATTTTTTTTTTGGTTCGATCCTTGTGGGGTTTGCTGTTTTTGAGGTAAGATTTGTTTTTTTGTGCCTTTTAGTAATTGGTTTTTCTGTTGTTGGTGTTCTTGTTTTCTGTGAAATGTGCAAAGAATGCTTTGTTTTCGTTGGTTGTTTGATGATCGGTTGAGTTACATGTGATGAGATGATGAAGATCCATCTGGGGATTGTGTTTTTGATTATGATTTCATTGTGTTTGGGACTTTTTTTTGTCTGATTGGTTTGATTTTTGTTTTAATTTATTCCACTGATGTTTTTTTGCTGTTGTTGGTTTTTATGGTTAAAGCTTTCATTTCTGTTGGACTTAAATTTTTGTTGTACATACTTCCAGTGTCACTTCTAGTTTGGAAATAAAGGGAAGTTTTTGAAGATTTCACACTTGTATGTGGGTGTTTCTGAATTGTTTTAATTGTATAGATGTGCTTATCTGCATATCTGGTCCTTTTTTAGTATGTAAGAGATATGAACCTTCTTATGTTATTTATTGTAAACTTTTATGGGTAAAAAGTTTAGAACTTTACTTCAGAACTTTGGGAATTAATAATGTAGGATCATGTTTGATACATGGAAACTATGGTTTTTCTTAGATGCTGTTGCCTTTCCCGGACTGAGTGACATGTATTTTTGCTTATTGGTTTCTATTTGAAGTCCACATTGTTGATAATACTGGATTCTTGCATTGTGTTTACTCCAGATTTTCAAGGCAAGGAGGGTGAACCGAGTTGAGTGTGATTTGCATGGGTGACGATGCCAGAGTTGCGTAGTGGAGCAAGGAGATCAAAACGGCTTGGTGATCTCCAGCCTGCCCCTCAACCCGTTGGCCAAGAGGAAAACTTGGTCTTGCCTACTCAGAACAGAACTAGAAGAAGAGGTGGTGGAGGAAGAGGAAGGGGTAATGCAACAGCTATAGGAAAAGGGCCTTCAGGGACGACACGTGGAAGACCGAGTGGTGCTGGTAGGGCTAGGGGGATTAGGTTGATAGATTTGGACCCAGAGCCTCCGTGTGAAGTTCTTCCTCAAGCTGCTCCTGTTGGGGTTGCCGAGCCAGCTTTTAATAGAATTGACGGTGCTGCAGATAAAAAGATTGCTATGGATGGTGGTGGAAGTGCAGACAAAGTAATGGGAGTTGAAGAAGAAGCAGGCACGACTCCTGTACCGGATAGGGTATCTTCCTGTTTTCTCTCAAGTCTCTTACCATTTGGGTTCTTAACTGTCTTACTGAAGTTAAGGATGATGTGAATTGACAAACAACTTAAAGTTAACTCTTGCCTTGAAAGTGAAATACCTTCACATCATTAATGATTAACATGTAGGCTAAATTTCTGTTGCAAATAGAGTTCTTTGAAGAATGTTTGTGTATCTGGATACAGGTGCAAGTGGGTAATTCTCCTGTATATAAAACGGAAAGGAAATTAGGTAAGGGTGGATTTGGGCAAGTATATGTTGGTCGAAGAACAAGCGGCGGGGGAACTGAGAGAACTGGACCAGATGCTGTTGAGGTACTTCCGATGACATAGTGGATCTTTTACTAGCCTCTCTGACATTATGTGGATTATAATACAGCGATAATGATTCTCACTAGGTTGCATTAAAGTTTGAGCATCGAAATAGTAAAGGTTGCAACTATGGCCCTCCTTATGAGTGGCAGGTGTACAAGTAAGCATGAATTCTATCTCAGAATCTCTGATTTCTTTGTATTTTCAGTCTTTAGATCTCTTACTTATTATCCCATTGTGGACTTTTTTTCTTGACAGCACCCTAAATGGATGCTACGGAATCCCATGGGTTCATTTTAAGGGTCGGCAGGGAGACTTTTATATCTTGGTAACTTTTGTTTTTCATCATTTTCTATAAAATTTTCTTGTTCTATCACTTTCGTGTTACTGATATTTACTGGAATTTTTTTCAGGTCATGGACATGCTTGGACCCAGCTTGTGGGATGTCTGGAATTCTTTAGGCCAGTCGTAAGTTGCCAACTTGTTCTATTTACATTGATTCCTGCACATACATAGCAATGCAGAACAAACAACGTACTATATATTGCTTTTCCCGGGCATGCATATGTTGTAGCCTGTATGTCTTTCTAATTGATGATCGTTAATCTTGCAACAGGATGTCGCAAAACATGGTAGCCTGTATTGCAGTGGAGGCAATATCAATTCTTGAAAAGCTGCACCTTAAGGGGTAACTGTTATCTCTTCCAGCAAAACATATGTTATTTCATCATTTCACTTTCAACACTCTAAACTCAAGAGTCATGTAGTAATAGTAACCTTATTTTTTCACATCTAATTTTTTGTTCTCACTTTAAGGTTTGTGCATGGAGATGTGAAGCCAGAAAATTTCTTGCTTGGTCTGCCGGGAAGTCCTGATGAGAAAAAGCTGTATCTTATTGATCTCGGTTTGGGTAAGATGCATTATCATGATCTTCTTTTCTGTTTATCACTCGTATTTTTTTTTTCTTGGAGTTTCCATATCATTTTGTTTCTAATCTAGTGTAAACATTGTTGATCCTGTCAAATTGTTATGATACGTTGAGAAATACCTATGTCAGATCAATTCTGCTTCTAGGTCTACTACACTTAAAAGAATACCATTTCTTTTTATTCAATGTTAATCTTGAGTACTGTTCATAATGTATCATTGGTTAATGCAGCATCTAGATGGAAAGATGCGGCATCTGGTCTGCATGTTGAATATGACCAGAGGCCTGATATATTCAGGTTTGTTTATATGACATGTAACTTGTATAATCTTGGGCATACAATTCAACAATCCTATTGATTGTGGACTCCTATATTTGCTTTGACAGGGGCACCATAAGATATGCAAGTGTGCATGCGCATTTGGGTCGGACTGGAAGTAGAAGGGATGACCTTGAGTCACTAGCATACACATTAATATTTCTTATAAAAGGAAGGTTACCATGGCAAGGCTATCAGGTTGGTTGTTATGTGCTTCTGTAAGTCGTTTTAGTGGTTTAATTTTGTCTTTTGAAGCTTTATCATTCTCTTGTATTTGTTGTTTTGAATTGTGATAGGGTGACAACAAGAGTTTTCTTGTCTGTAAGAAGAAAATGGCCACTTCTCCAGAGTTGATGTGTTGTTTTTGTCCGCCGCCATTCAAGCAGTTCCTTGAGGCTGTGACAAATATGAAATTTGATGAGGAACCAAATTATGCCAAGCTTATCTCTTTCTTCGAGAGTCTTATTGAGCCAGTCACGTCACTCCGGCCAATAAGAATTGATGGAGCTCTTAAGGTTCCTATCCATATTTTTGCATGTACGTGTTTGTCACAACAATATTGGCTTTCTCACTCAACTGTTACCTCTTGTCTAATCAGGTTGGGCAGAAGCGGGGAAGGTTGCTAATAAACTTGGAGGAAGATGAGCAGCCAAAGAAAAAAGTACGATTAGGTAGTCCTGCAACGCAATGGATTTCTGTTTATAATGCACGACGTCCCATGAAGCAGAGGTAAGTTGCTATAAATAAAAGTGTGATAATGAGTTTTGACATGTCTGGGCATTATTATAATTCCTTAAAGAGGTGCCTCAGTGCTTGACTTTTATTTTGTCTTGGATCTTATCAAAAGTACCTGTCAAACTCTAGACCTCCAAATGAAGTCTTATAATGATTTAATTAGTTATGCATCTAAGTTGCCATAACATTGATGCTCAAATATGCCTATTTGGTGTGTCTCATAAATTTGGCTTGTATTAAAGAGCCTATGCCAGTTACCTTATCCAAAAAAAAGAGCCTATGCCAGTTGTTGGATTCACCAAGTATATGGAATAGACATTTACATTGACTTGCTTGTTGCCTCATGCAATTTGTTCTTGTGTCCTTTCTCAACTGGATATACTATAGGTTTGAGAGGTTACATATTCTTAGGACGGGCCTAGTTTTACTAAAGCAAATTGGATTTACTACTCATATATACAGTATATATTACAGGAATCCAAGTAGATTTGCAGGTTTAACATTTAAGAAAGTACGCTTCTCGATTTTATGATTCTTGGTTTGGTCGTTTTTTGGATAATCTGGCCTATGAAAACCTTCGAGAATCATTTCCATGCATTAGTCACTGCATGTCTATTGGTGGTCAATTTATTTTTCTTGAAGTTTGAACTGTAACTAAATCTCTCTTAAATTCATGTGTCCTTTCTGTTTTTTTTTGGACACGTTTTACTTTTTTCTGATTGATAGGATTAACTTTAGATGTAATTGTGTCCTTACATTTACATGGATGTTTTAGGTACACTTCTGATTTTATCAAAAGTGTGAACACCTTTGCATGCAATCTTTTTGGTGCATCTTGAATATATATATATTTTTGATAACCGTGGTGTTCGGGCCAGCTTGCGTGCACCTCGACTAATTCCACGGGGTACCTGCCGCTTCCCACTTGACTTATATTTATCTACCTTCTAAATTCCAATGAATCATATTATAGAATCTGGTAAGACAGGCTACATTCTTGTATAAACTGTTTGATTTGGTAGGTTCACATGTGATGACTTCATCTGTTGCCTCACTTTCCGGATTCCGTGAGCTATTCATGAATTGAGTATTTATTACATAAAACATGGATATTCATGTTAAATATTCTGTCTTCTCAATGCATGTGATTCTTTATTAGTTTGAGTTGCTGATAGAGAAGTTTCATGATGATTTTATAGGTACCATTATAATGTTGCCGACTCTAGGCTTAGGCAGCATGTAGACAAGGGAAATGAAGACGGTCTTTACATCAGCTGTGTGGCCTCAGCAGCCAATCTGTGGGCTTTAATCATGGATGCAGGAACCGGTTTCTCTTCCCAGGTTTACGAGCTTTCAGCTGTCTTCCTCCATAAGGTTATCATCTCAATCACCTTGCTGTTTCATTCATATCCAGTGATTATCGGTCTCTTTTCTTTTCATGGGTTATACTCAAACAATTGTCCTACTCTGTTGTTGTTGTTATCAGGATTGGATAATGGAACAGTGGGAAAAGAACTACTACATCAGCTCAATAGCTGGTGCAACTAATGGAAGTTCCTTGGTCGTTATGTCCAAAGGTTAGATACTAAAGGAAAAATCTGATTTGAGGTGTTTACAGAAGGATTGATGGACTTCTTATGGAATGATATGGTTTCCAATCTTTCTATTTTTGGTGGGAAATTTTCTTTATTAGTGAGAAAGAGTCTCGTGCTTTAATAAAACCATCATATAATAATTAGAGTGGATATGGTATATACTGTGCGATTATGAGAATATAGCTTGAAGTGCAAAGAACAAACATAGATCTTGTATTCATTACAGTGATCCCAAGTATTAATTAACAGATTAAGTTCAAGTCTCTTACTTGTTTGAACTTCATGGTACCTGCCCTTCAATTGTTTCTTCACTTTGTTGCACTAGCCTTTCACAGATCTGGTCTTTAGTCAAATGGCAAGGGATGGAAGAGAAAATAATTCTGTTTGGAAAAAGGTGTTGATTGATTTTTTCTGTTTAAGAGAGTGGTCTTTCCTGCTTATTGGTTTAAGCAGCTTTAGATAAGAGAAAAAGAAAGGTTGAAAAGGGGGCAAGTGATGTGCTTCTGATGAACAACGGGGATGTTCATGCAGTTCAGTCTCTACTTGATCTATAAAACTTTAGCATAGAAGGTTTCCCGATACAAGAGTGACGGGGAGGTGAAGTGGGATGTTCATGCGGTTCTAATACTGAAATAGGGATCTTCATGTGGTTTGTTCTCTTATAAGGGTAGCCTGGACCTGATGATTAACTCATGTCTTTCAGACCTTTTCCATAGTTCAGCCCTCTATGAGATGTTTTCGAATGTGAGTTGCGGTTTGGTGGAATTAGAATACCAAATAGCAATTATACCACCACTTTCCATTAGTTAACTGCTGAAAAAGTAGGGCAAGTTAAGACCAGAGACTAGCCCGGAGGCATTGGTCCAGTGGTAAGGACGTAGGTGAGGACACATCTTGGGATGCATGGATTGGGTGGGCGTATTTCATGAGTTCAAATCCTGTCACTGACACGAAGCATGGTATTTAAGTGGGAGCAGGGTAGTGAGGTGGGTGCATTTCCCCCATGTTTCGAACCTGTGAACACACTTGGGGTTGGACCAGCCAACTCATAGAGGATATCTTGGTTACAAAGAAGAATAAAGTTGAGACCACAGGTTAATGGCCTGTATAAGTAGTTTAGTCATGGCTGCCTCAGAACATTTTGGTTTGGTCAAGGCTACTGCAGCTGAATTATTTATCTATCTTTACCACCTGCCTAGTGCGCTGACACTATCTCTTTGTTGTTGGCGTAGAGTGCTTCTTTTGGAAAAATTTCCTACCTCCTTTTCGTTTCTTGGATATGGTGGTCTTACTTGGTCTGCGTTTTATTTGCATGTTTCTACTTTCGGCCTGTAATTAATATTTGACAAACACTCAAAAAATAATATTATATAGCTGTAATTAGCTATGTATGTAAAATGCAAATATGGGCTCATCACCAGCATGCAAGCATCTCATGATCAATGCATGCAAATCTCATGATAAAATGGTGTTAGAGCTACAATATGTGGATGGTTTTGTTTCTGTTTTATTACGAGTAACCTATCTTTTTGTATTTTCGGTTTGTGAGCTGTATTTGTTGCTAAGATTGTCCGCTGCAGATTGTTTACCAGGAATAGGCTTGCTGCGAATCAATTTGATTATGATTATTGTTCATTGTTTTATGTACAGCCTATTGATTTCTCTTTGTGCTTTGATGAATCAGGAACTCCTTATACACAACAGTCTTACAAAGTGAGTGAATCTTTTCCTTTTAAGTGGATAAACAAAAAATGGAAAGAAGGTTTCCATGTAACATCCATGACCACTGCTGGCAGTCGCTGGGGTGTGGTGATGTCCCGAAACGCTGGATATGCGGAACAGGTGAAGTAATTTTCATTCAGTTGTCACTTTACTGCATTTTTTGAATTCCTCAACAGTAGTGGCTTAAAGCAGATGACTTTGTAGGTTGTTGAGCTTGACTTCCTTTACCCAAGTGAAGGAATACATCGACGGTGGGAAGGTGGTTTTAGAATAACTTCTATGGCTGCCACCGCCGATCAAGCAGCTTTCATATTGAGCATACCAAGACGTAAAATGATTGATGAGACTCAAGAGACTTTGCGGACATCTGCCTTCCCAAGTACCCATGTAAAGGTGACGAGTCTTTTACATAACCTTGCATGTTTCCTCTTTGCCTTGATTTTCCTTAAATCTAACAAGTGGAATACTTACAAAAGAAGTTTTGATGGAATATACCATTTGCTCTCTCTGTTATATAAGACATTTTTTTGACTAGAATCGGATTATCGTATTATAGTCGTGTGAGAAAAATGAAGAAAAAATATCACATCAAAGTTAATAGAAAAAAATTGAATTCTTGAAAGCTGTGAAAATTGTATACAAGTATATTATAACGACATGCTGTCTTTGGCCGTGCCTCCATCTCATCGAAAACTGGTGTCTGTTTATTGTAATAATTGAAGTTCCGTTTGCCAGGAGTGAGTTCAATGCAGTTTGCATATTTATTATGCATGTACTCTTTTTGTTCTTTCCTTTTCTACTCTCAAATTGCTTGCATTCATTTTGCAGGAAAAATGGTCCAAAAATCTTTACATTGCATCAATCTGCTACGGTCGAACTGTCTGCTGATATCAACTGCTGAATTGTCGACGATCGTAGTTATCTTTGAAAAAAATTGGAGGATGAATTCAGCTAGTCTTGTTGGATTGTCCCCCAAGTGAGTCCTCGTGATTTTTCATGTAAAATCTTTGTTTTGTTGTACTGTACAACTGTGTAATGGGAAAAGTAAAAACGAGAGTTTAGAAGTTGCTGAGCTAATGTGGCTACTGCATGCTGGCTGGCTAGTTACAGCCCGACGACAAATTTATTCAAGTTTGGCAATTAAGTTAAGAAATGGTTGATTGCTGAAAATATTTGTACCTTAAAATTGGAAGGGTCTATGTTTACCATAATCAGTCGAATTTATTGCCATGATCTATCGAATTAAAACCGTAACTTTATCGAATTAGGTATCATAATCGATTGAATCGACTAACAATTAGGCCTCTTGTTAGTCAGTTTCAGAAGTTTTGTGTGTATAATCCTAGTTTGCACCAAGTTATGGATTTTTTAAAAAAAAGCTTATACGCCATCTTTTCATAAAAGCATGCTTGGAAACCTTGTATTTCACAAATCTGGGATTTAATTGCATGGGATGGGAAACAAGAATAAAGAAAAGGGTAGCTCGGTACACTAAGTTCTCTTTGCATGGATAAGGAATGATCAATCTATTGATTCATGTCAAATGCAGCTTTATAACTACAACAACAACATACCCACAAAGTGGGGAGCTTTATAACTGCAATACTAAATAGTAAATGGTATTATTGTAGGGAGTCGCGCTTGTTCTTATATCCTCCAATGTGGAACTTTTCGAATTTGGATTTAGTTGGGGCTCCAATGTGCATACCGAATATCGATGGAAAACTTAAAAAAAGGAAGAAGTAAATGTTATGGTAGAAAGAAAGATTGACGGGCTATAAGCTCTGTCGTAGAGCACTCGTTGTGCTTGGATTGTGAGGGCTCTAAACCATATGGATAACTCAATGTGTTCATCAGTGGTAGAGCGCTCTCGTTGTGCTTGAGCTGTGAGGCCTCTCAACCACGTGGATAAGTCAATGTGCTCATAAACGCCCGACTCGAGTAACATTAAGCATGGCATGCTACTCGCGATCGAACCGGGTTTGAAACCAAACAGACCAAACTCTGTTGGTGGAACAAAATAATTGAGGACTAAAATAAGGTTGAAATGAATTTTGATTATTTCTAGGAGTGTTATTCTTTGCGTTCCATCTAAGCTGCACGAAAAAGGTCCAAAGACGGATCACATTAGATCAATTGTATGCAATCTTATCTTGTATGTACGTTAGAGATTGTTTCACGGCTTGAATCAGTGAGTTTCTGTTATAGAATAACAACTCTTACAATTGCGTCAAAGTTCTCTTTTTGTTAAAAAAATTATTATAATCCAATAGAAACTGAATGCAACGCATAAAATTATAATACAATAAAAATCGAATCTGACGCTGCAATATATTTCTTTGAATCATTTTCCATGAATGATAAAATCTTCATTATTAGATTAAATGTCATAAACAGAATAGTTATTAGAACCATCGGGCATTATCAATTTAAATATAAATACAAACATGAGGATACGACGACAACGACATATGTAGCGTGGTTTCATGAGTGGGGTCTGAAAAGAGTTGATGTATGCAAATTTTCTATAAATATAACTCGTAAGTTACTCTGCAATATATAAATGCTTCATTTATTCCCAAAATAAATTGCTCATAACTCCTAAAGAGAATACGAATAATAACTCTTTAAGGATAGTGACTTTGACACGACAAAGTCTTTCTTTAATTTTTTTCTCCTATTTTTCCAACACTTTTTACTATAAAGTTGTAAAGTTAGCAAGCTAACACAAAAATTAATTGAGATTAAATGACCATTAAGCACAAGTGCACAACTAGTGTTGGTAAACATACAAATTACTATTAACAAGTGCTTGTCATTGCTCTAACAAGCAATATATTCATAATATTCATCAAGATTCATAATCTAAATATACATTTTATTACAAAATCAACCTAAAAACTTAAGCGCAAACTCGGATGTTTAAAGATTATTCATCGCAAGTGGCTTTAAACCCATAATTCTTGCCTTATCTTACCAAATCTAAATTAAAATCGAGCTAATATATGATCATAATGGATACGATCTTTCCTATTAACACGACGAAATAGTCGATAAAGTTGTTGCAGATGATGTTCTAGGAGATGATGATGATTGTTTCAAAACAACTGGTGATAATATGCTAGTTTTCCTCATTTCTTCTTCTTTGATTAAGTCACCTGCAAATATTTCCAATTTATCCAAATTTGTTTTTTCCACCAATTTTTTCCCTTGAAATAATATGGACTCCACATTTTTCTGCTTTAGCATTTCCTCAGCAATGGCTACTGATTTTCTCATTTTTTCATCTTTTATCATGTGGTGTTTTTTTCCAACAATTTCATTTCCTTGTACTCTAACATAGTTAGAGTTTCTAAATTCTCCAAATGCCATTGATACTGCTTGATCTACCTGCATTTGTTGGTACAAAAAAAACATTAGTCTTTGTAATTCGATGATGTAAAAAATATTTATACAATCACGTTAGGTGAAAATGAAGTTATTTTTAAAAAATAAAGTGTTTGTGATTGTTTCAGAAGAAATGAAACAAAAGATATGATACATCTGGGACAATTATTGTATGAGCATGATTGATCGATATGAATATCATGAGCTGTCAAGCAATAAAATCAGGTGTTACTAATACCTTACCGAAGTTCCTTCCTCCATAATTGAAGCTCGGAGAAGGTAGAGATAAAAGATAATTGCAGTCGACTCTATTCAATATACATCGATGATAATCTTTAATAAACGATAAGTAACTTTAAAAAAGAAAAAGGACAGCTTGGTGCACTATACTATTAAAATAGCGTAAAAAATTCATTAATGCAAATACTTACCTAATATTCCAAATTAAAGTTCCTAATAAACTACTACTAGTATATATATAGAGTTAGGTGTACTATTTAATCAAAAGATTTTGTGGACCATTAATATGTAAATTAAGTAATTTCTAGGTCCCATGATATAATAAAACTCATTAATTCCAAATTACCAACTTTTATTTTGTTTCTCATTTGGTGTCGGTTACTCATGTGGGGCCGATTCAAATTGAATTCACGTTGGAAAGTTCCACTATCAGATGTAAAATGGTCTACAACAAAAACGACTCTGCATCCTACTCGAGATGTCTGATTAAAAATAAGAAATACTCCTTATCACTCCGTCGCAACCTTTGTCGGTGAAGTACCAACTTCTCTAATTAGGAACTATTATAATGAAAGCAATTATTATCACTTTTTTTTAATTAAACATATTTTGCATGAACCAAAAAAAATGTCTCTACTTACCATGTCGGCAGCTCCATCTCCGGCAATCTTAACAAACACCGCCGGCGATGACGTCATCTTTCCGTCGCCGGAATCCGATTCTCCATTTCCCAAAGAAACAACTAACAAATCTTCAACTGAATTAGCAAAGGGAAATTCTTGTTTATTGTTAAGAACATGAGTTATAGCAGCAGCCGTTGGATTATTCATGGTGACCCCACCACCAACGGCTGTGATCTTTCTTCTTCCATCAACTGATTTCACTTCCACCGCACGATCAGCCACTGTGGTGGCCCCACATACATCCGCCAGCTTAAAATCACAACCGTCCATTTCCAGCGCATCAGCACGCGAGAATAGAAACGGTGATCTTGTGGTGAGGTCGTAGCAGGGGATTAAAACTGCTTTTACAGTTTCCTTTAAAGTTAAATCGCCGAACACTTTATCAAACACCTTCGCCGGCGACCGGAAAACACGCCGGAAAACTCCATTTTTGGAAGAACGAGAAATTTTCCGGCCATTATTAACGAGGAATTCGAGAGCTTCCTCTGCGGTGAAAAGTGGAACCCCATCTTTCCCACGTGTGAATAGAAGACCGGCGAGTACCCCGCCGGCGCCGGAGCCGGCGACGACATCGAAGAAATCGGCAATGTGGGTATTTTTCTTTCCGGTTTTCCGACGAAGGTTTTTTTCCAAATGGGCTAAAGATTTTGCGGCGAGGATGCCGTTAGTGGACCCACCGGCGTCAATGGAGAGAATTCTGATTTTTCCGGCGCCGACATTTTTTTTGTTTTCGGAGAAATTAAGGTTTTTCTGTGTGCATGCAGGAGGAGGAGGAGGAGAAAGTTGGTTAGGGTGATTTTCGTAGCCAAAGAGGAAGTTGTTTTCGAGAATGGAGAAGATTTCGTATGTTAATTTGTCAACTTCCATATTGTTGGAGTCGATCATTGAGATGGTAGAAATTGCAGCTGCTGACATTTTTGTGTTTGATTTGTATTATTTTTTTTTGGATAAAATTAGTGGTTTGAGAAGAGAGAGGATTGATGAAAAGAACAGGTAGACAAGTGTGTGTATATATATATAGTCTCTATAGACACAGAGAGATATAAATAGGGAATGAAACCGCAGGCCGCAGGGTGTTTTTCTTTTGGGGGTGGGGGTGGAGGGGCGTGATTGTGTTTTGGGTGGGGGGTCGGGGAGACCCATACAATAAATCCTTATAATCCTGTCATTCTTCGAATCTCATATATAATAAAAACTTAGTGCACCAGATTGTCTTTTTTTGGCGGGGTAAGGGTGATTTGGGAGTGCATGAGGACAAAAGGGGTATACATTTTTTTTTTTACATTATCACGTGTTTCAACGAATAAAGTTTGTTCAAGTGGTTGAGCACTTCAAAAAATGACGAAGAAATGTATGTTTTATACGTTGATACGGTAAACGTACATACATGTTTGACTACTAAGGGGTCGTTTGGTAGAGTGTATAAGAATAATACATAATATGGTGTATTAGTAATGCTTGTATTAGTTATGCTGAGATTTTTCTTATGCAGTGTTTGGTTTAGTGTATTAAAAATAACATGCATTGCATAATTTCTAAAAAAAATAAATTATTTACAAAAATACCCTCCATAAATATGGTAGAAATGATGTGAAAAGTGTTTTGAGGGACAATTGTGTCTTTAGTCATTCTAATGCATGCATTAGAACCCATTGCATTACTAATACATGGAAATCCATGGTATTAGTAATGCATAGCTCAATACACAATAGAGTGTATAACTAATGACATAGGTAGAAAAATCATACCAAACAAGATATTAGTAATACACAAAGCTAATGCATACATTAAATTTTTTAATACACTCTACCAAACAACCCCTAAGTTGTATAAGCAGGTTGCCTGCACTTTCACTAATTCTATTGAATACATACTATCTTCATTATTACAAGAACTTCAAATAACTTTGTTGACCAAAGCGCATGACAAGATGAGAAAATCACCTAATATTTTTTTACTGTTAAAATTTGAATCTGGATCAAATAATCAACATCACTTCATTAAACACTAGATCACATGACTCTTTGAACGCTGAGAATATATAAATGATAGTTACCTGTTATATAATTAAGAGAAAGGGAATAACTATATCCTTCAATTTGCGATTTAGAGCGAATATATCCTCGTTAAAAAAGGTGTGTATATACCCCGCCATCTAAACAAATAGTGCATATTTAATTTAATAAATATAAATTTTTTAATGAAAAGGGTAAAACATGCACTATTTGTTAAACGGTGAGGGCATACATATATGCATTTTTTTTAAACAAGGAGTATATTCGCTCTAAATCACAAAGTTAAGTGTATATTTACCCTTTTCCCTATAATTAATAGTATAAAATATGTAACTTAAATTCTATTTTAAATTGTTATACATAAAATATTTTTCAGATTACTAATTTTAACTATTATTGGTTTACTCCCCAACCTTTTTGAAGATTTTAATTTGGACTAGTTCAACTTGTATTAGATTTTGTGAAAAGAAGAGACGCACTTGTTTAAATGTAAGCCTCTCTTGTTGCCATTCATAATTTGTGATAGGCTGATAATAGGTTAGTTATTAATTTTACATAATTATCAACTACTACTAATGTTTATTTAGAAGTTTAATTATAATAAATAATGATGTAATTATATAAGAAAATATTGTACATTCAACAGTACCTACATAAGAACTTAAATTGCTTTGTGTCCATGCATGGTACGTGACATCAATATGTATCTCTTAAAGATCTCAAATGGTAGGGGGCAAGTATATATATAATGATGTTGTCGATCTCTGGTACTGTTCTGAACTTACTTGTGTACCTTACCTACTTTCATATAAATGGTTATTTACTATATATTATAATGGTAGCTATGGAGTAGTACTGTTACTTTATGAATTATGCATGTCACAAGGCTTGGTAATTATCCTTTGGAAATCTTGATGGCTCATGATGAAGGGGGTGGACCGATGAGGACGGATCAAAGAGAAGGATCGACGGGTTTTTCTGTTTGCAAGTTTTTGACGAAGGCGTACATGGCGTCTTAGATTAATTTTACATTTGAATACAAGAGAAAAGTAAAGAGTTTTATAAGACACAATACGAATTCACATGATAAACATGTTTTATGGGCTTGATGATAGTGTGAAGCCAAAAGTTTTGTTGGGTTAAAGTAAACAATACGTGTACGTGCCATGGACTTGAGGTATGACAAAGATAGTATCAGAGCCAGATTTGTATGCTATCTTGGGCTATGGCATATAGGACAAGCATCAACATTTGAATGATCGATTATAGGTGAATCGCACATATTCGAGATGATGGTTGGGCAAACATCAAAATATATTCACCTGAGTTTAGGAAAAAATCACAGATCTGAGTTGATGGTGGAACGAATCTCAACATTCAACAACTGAATCTAGATGAAACCCACATATTAATTTGAGATGATGTTGATCAAGTCTTTTAGGGAGTGTATATATGACACCCTAGGTAAATTTCACATCGTTACAACTTATACAAGAGAAATGTTGTGTTATATGACCACAAGTTTTAGACCTTAGTAATAATGTGTTTCCAAATCGTGTAAATTTAGATCTAAAGCAAGTAATATTACTAGTGAAATGAGTTCTTTAAACCAACATCATATATATAATAATGGCTACTTAAAAAACGTACCAATCAATGCAAAATCCGAAGGTAGCTAGGGACCAGTGTTAGTTACACTTACACCTTGACACATTCCTTTATATTTTCTTTGTTACCTTGTCAATATTTTACTCTCTTTTACCAAAGATAAAAGTAAAAAAGTTACTTTTCTCACTTGTATACTATTTTAAGGGAAATTATGAGCGAGAGTCCATCCAAATTATTACTTCGTGAGCGAAGCCTTCTATTTTATGAACACCCCATCACTGAATAATTTATTTTAAATTTTTGTCTTTGACCAAATTAGCCTAAATTGAGTTCATATATCCTTTGTTTGGTCGAGAATTAATGAAAGAGAATAGGACATGTTGAGTTTAACTTTATGAATTCATCCAAACTTAATAATTTGATTCTGACTTTAATTTATACATTAATTGAGTTCAAATTCAGTAAATCAAATAAGTTGTGATAGAATTTCGAATTCAAAATCATATATCCATACTGCTTTATTTTCTTTTCTTCTTCTTTTTTTGTCCTTTTTCTTTCTCGATAATTTACTTAATTAAGTAAAAAAAGAAAATAAATCAAGGTCAAAGGGAAAAAACATGAGTTCATAAATGAATGGACCTTTACTCACCAGCAGAGATATAAATATAAATGAATAAGACCCCAGTAATTAATGAACATTGATATTCAAGATATTCCATAGTCTTTGTTTTTTCATTTTCAATTACTTTTTTTTTTTTGTAGATTCAAAATTAATGGTACTTGTAGGGGTCCTCCAAGTTACAGCTAAGAGTACTAGCCAATTTGATCACAAACAAATTTCATGTAATGTAATAACTAGGATAGTTTATGTCTTTATGATATGTCGTCTTCATGAAAATTATATATTGCATGCACGACTATATTGACTAAGATTTGTGAGCCCCAAATATTTACATGTTTGTCATCTCTTCCGCGTAATATTATTATACAAGTTTAACTTTTATACACTGATAGTAAATTTAGTTCGATAACCTAGAAAAAGTACGGGTATAATTGATCAAGTTTGCGTCGCATAGGATCCACTAAAGAAAAACGTTAATATCTCACATTGAGTGATCACTACGGGTTGTTTGCTCCTTCACATGGTCTTGGGCGATCTTGAGCTACGTTTTTGAGGACTGAGGTTAAGTTAAGCCCAAAATTATCTTCTTCTTTTTTTAACACGACGCATTCCTAATTATCATGAATTTCTCTATTTGCCAACTTTGAACCTAAAAAACTTTTTTAGGTATTGACTATTGACTCTTGAAAAAGTGAAAGCCGCATGAGATGGAAAATGTTTGGGGTCTTTTCAATTCATTCACCGATTGGTATTTTTTATTTTTTTATTTCGATCGGTCTGATTAAATTTAAATTTGCGTTAAGACATTCCACATTAAATGGTAAAACGTTTCCAAACAAGTACGATCACCAATTGATATTTGTTATAATTATGTATTTGCCCAAATAGTACATGTAAGAATGGGTAGGGGACCTCAATTCTATGAAAGTCATATGTATTTTGCATGCATATATATATTCATGGACACGATAATTAAGATTTTGTGTCCATAATGAAAGTTATATAGATACATTTATTTAAACATTACCCTTTTAAAGAAAGATATTTAAAGATATTAATTAAATGATAATTTTTTAAAATTATCCTTTGATTCTTCCCCGCTCTCTTTAAATAGTGCAATTCATCTCCTAAAAAATGTAAAGACTAAAGTAGTTAAAAATCTCATTAAAAAAAGGGATAAATCTGGAAAAAAAAAATTAATACACTCTTGAACTTCTATTTTTTTTTACTGATTTTGGACTATAAAAAGAAGTTCCAACAATTTACTAAGATTTCAGGTTATTATTTGAATTTTGAGAATCGAAAAATTTAAGACTTGAAACTCATTTTATGAACTTTATGTGAAATCTAATAAAATCGAATTAATCAGACTTAAAGCGGGTATCGAACGAGGGGCAAATCACGAAAAAAAAAGAAGACATGTCAGTCTTGGTCATTAATTGATTTAACCAAGAAGCATAAAGGCTTCTACTTTTATGGCAATAGAAAAGTCAATACATATATAAATTTGATTTAATGAGGTGAACAACTTGTCATTTCAATATTACTGGTAATTTGCCATACCATTATTACAGAAAGAAATCTATTTATATTTAGAATTTATGTTACTAGTTAGAGTAGTTAATTGTATAAATCAATCTTTTAATTAATTAATTTATAGGTCATTAATAAATGACATGACAAGTAAAATGCATATGCATTTACTCATGAACACCACAATAATAAGTATTAATATCTCACCTATTTATATGGAATTAGATAGCCTATAACTTTTCAGCCTATAACTTTCACTTTAAGTGATTTTTTTAATTATTTATTTTATATTGTATAGTTTACTAAGAAAGTATGGAATGAATGAAAGACATAATTGAACAATTGTAACCAAGATATTACTGATATAACATCTTGGTCACAATTATAATCTTCCAAACGAGAGTTTTTAGTTTCAAGATCGCGCTTTCAGTATGTGTGTGGTGAGATGATGTTGTTCCTATAATTCTAAGGATTCACCAAGCTATAGGGCAATTAGCGCATATGCAGATATCAAGTAAGGGATCGTAAACTACTCATGTTAAATAAACATTTGATCTTTTCCGGGGAAGAGAAGAGTGGCCAAACGGACGATAGAAGGATGACGATTTTTTATTGAGAACGTAACATAGCAAGAGGTTCTTTTGTAGTGAAGCAAATCATCTAGCCTATCATTCTTCTAGCGATTATCCAAGTTCGGTATTTATATTGAATTATTAAACGAACTTACATCACACTAGACACAACAATACAAGTTATACAATACAATACAATACAATATATTATGATTATGAAACAATATGTAACAACCATGCATCCAAACAGAGTTAGAGGTGCGCCCAAACTCTGAACTTGCATAAATACAAAATACTTTGTACACCGAACTGTCGTTAATGAAATTCCAAATTGTAATAAAGGGTAATTAGGATCACCGACAGTTAGTCCAATTGCAGACAAGAGATGCGTTAAACATAACATAAAAAGGAAAAAGAGCCACACATTATTGTGACTTGTGAGGGATCAAATAGAGCAAATCAAGCAAGATTTTTTATGTTGGGCCAAGTAGGGACACCCCCACAAATTATTAAGCAGTTGGTAGAGATTAGCTTAAAGACCAAACAAATTATCAATCAGCAAATGAGAAAAGATTTTAAAAATTTAAAATGCATAATACATAAACGTGTTCTTTTAACTTGCCTCGGCTGATATTTATGTTCTCTACTTTTGAGTGTGCATAAAATAGACAATTAAAATTGTATAAAGTTGAACAAGTAGAACACACGCGTCCTACGTGGCGTCTCACGTGAACTGTCACGTAGAACATCATATAAGATGCGTGTGTCTACTTGTTCAACTTTATACAAGTTTAAGTGTCTACTGGTGCACGCACACAAAGTTAAAGGGCATAAATATCAGCTAAAACCAAGTTAAAGTGCACGCTTATTTCAAGTTGCACGGAATATATCTGAAGTTCTTAAATTTCTGTGTTTTAATCTAAATATATAATTGCTCAAATAATATGTTACATATATTAGGGGTTTTTTCGTTTTTAAAGTTTGAAATCAAAATCTCTGATTAAGAACGATATCCTCATAATATTCAACTAAAAGTTGTTTTATATTATTGGATAGCAACAATGTTTTCTCTCTTATTATGATTCTAGCTTGTTGCTGCAACAGTTTGGTGATAAGCAAGTTATTAATTTACAATAATAATAATCAAAAGTTTGATTTAAAAATAAAAAACTAAATTCATTCCCGACAATTAAACCTAATTTAAACATAATTTTAGCCCTTGTACCAAACAATTTGTTGTCCTAATCATGTCTTTGCCACTTTAATTATGAGAGGTTGTTATTAGTTAATTCAATAATTCATTCTGTTTTTGTTTTTTTTTGGATTAAAGGGGTTTTAATATTCATCATATTAAAATAGTCATTTTTTGTCTGATATTGGTGTTAATTAATTAATTAAACACTAATGGATAAAAGGGAATATTACTATTCTTCTTCCTACTTATTGCTTTTTTAACTTTCTCCTTTAATTTTTCCAATTTTTAGGTACATAGGCATGAGACTTATATATAACTGTTATATACACGAGCACAAGTCTTGCAAGTCAAGATAAAGTGTAAGGTTGTTTAATACACACATTTATACGATTTTTATTTTTAAAAGATTTGATGCGTTTATACGATTTTTATTTTTAAAAGATTTGACGCGATTTTCCTAGCGAAAGTGGATCTATAGTAACAATGACTTGATTTACCGATTGTTAGAGATCTTTATATATAAGGTGGATGAAGTTCCTTATTTTCGCGTATGATCTAAATATTCTCAACTACAATGCATCGAATTTTTTCTCTATAAATTAAGAAGCTAGCCATCATTTATGAGGAAAAAAACATATTTTTTTTCAATACTTATAATGATGTATTTATATGTTATAAGTAGGGTTTAGAAGGAGAACAAAAAATTTGGCTAATTAATTAGAAATTTTGTATGGGTAGATCAACAACAACAACAACATACTCTGTATGGGTAGATCCAATAACTCAATAACATTTCCCAATAGTACGCATACACCGACAAAGTAAAGAATTTTGCTACAAATATTTAAGATTTAACATATATATTTTGCAGCACCTATTCAGAAGCTGCCAAATCGACTTGCAAGGAAAATCTTGATTGGAAGTTTATATCTTTCTATTTTCTTCTATGATCTCGGATTAGAAAAGAATTAATGTATGTTTTTCTTCTATTTCCGTCTAGGAAAGAATGTACGGGTTCTTTACCTATCAAAGATTCTATTAGCATTGCAGAATATATAATTGTATTCAATAGTATCACATGATTTATATACTCGTGTCAACCAAGGTATATATGAATCTATTCAAATTTTTAATAAAGTTAATTGAAAAAATACGAACTTCTCTCCTGAGGCTCCACTATTAATTATATGCTATATTACTATATGTACTTATGCAAGATGTTGCATACCATGAATCAACTCAAACAAAATATCTATTGAGTTAAATAATCTATTCAATGTAAATGTTGATGAATATTATTTAGTTCTGCTAACAGAAGAAAAAAAAGTGAGAGAATATTGAAGTCCACCATAAAACAGACAATGAATATGGTACATGATTCTCTTCAATTTCCTTAGCAGACAGCAATATACCATATTGCTAGAAAAATGAAATTTTGGTTAAAGATTTTTTGCACTTCTTTTTTAAATTTTTTAGTTTTGCTATGTATTATACAAACGACAAACACATATTCATAAAAATAAGGAAAAATTACGTAATGTGATAAATATTTAGATTGTATTTATATAATATATAGTTACAATTTCACAAAGTTATGAAACATATAGCTATATGCATTTTGAGTTTTATAGAAAATACACAATACACACACGTGCTAATACAATATGTTGAAGTGTGTGACCAAACACGTGAAAGTTAATGTGTGACGGTGAGATTCGATCCTAGGACCTCTAGCTGCTTTGATATCATGTTGCAGAATGTGATCATCTCATCTAAAAACTTAAGTTGATAGAGAGATCATACTTTTATAATTTAATTATATTTTCAACACGGTATATCTTGATACAACTCTTTCGAGCATTTTCAGTTGTTAACGTGTGCTAATACATCTCATGATACCCTTCTGATACAACTAATATCTATCGCCTGAATATAATTCTTTTGCAAAGACAATTAATATTGATCTGATACAATAACTATAACTACATTTCATAAATATACAAATTATAACTATATTTTATAGTTACGCTTTAAATTATATCTATTTATGAAATTTTTCCCTAAAAATTAAGGAAAAATTTAGGAGACATGATAAACAAAAGGCCAAACGATACAGGATGGAGAAGGCCTTGGAAGCAATTATTAAATTCCCATTCCTAAGCTCATACTCCCTCCATTCCATATTAGTTGCACACTTTTTCTTTTTCGTGTATATTAAGAAATCATAAATAAGAAGATTGTTTTACTAATTTACCCTTTAAAAAATTTCTTTGAAACTTTACAAACAAATGTAAACACTTTCAAAAAGAATTAATTGCAAGGGTAATATGAAAAAATTTTAATTAATGCTTTCTTTATTTAGTAAGGTGATCAACTAATATGAGATAATTATTTTTAGTATAGTGAACAACTAATATGTTACAGAAATATACTACTCTTGCATTTGTTGAAAAAAAATAATACTACTCTAACATTTGAGTACGTAGTCCAACCAAATGGACTAGGGGTGGGTAGGGGTCATAGCCTAAGTTTCATGATACTTAATTATATCATTTATAATACATTTTGTCTTTTATGATAATTGATAAGATGGAATTTAAAAAGAAAAAAAGAAGAAGAAGATAATGTAGATGATCATAAGTTGCTATTCCTAGATTATATATGCATTCTAATAAAGAGTTATGATTTCGTTAATAAATATTACATAATGTACATAAATTCAAATTAATCAATATCTCAAAGCAATTTTCAAATATTAGATGAAAAGCAAAAATAAAATACTATACATAAAAAGAGGACAAATTAAGGAGTGAGCTATTTAAAAGTGAATCCTGAATTTATGGGACAAAGGAGTACTACATCCCGGACAAATTCAACATTTAAATTTTAAGGTTAATTCTTATATCAACATCAAATTAATACAATAAAATAATAATAGTGATTTCAATTAAATATTTATATATAAATCATGAATTGATTTGTACAAAAATAATTGAATTTATGTAAATCCGTAACCAACGATATAAATTCATCGCCTCTAACTTTGTCACAAAAATTTATGCGTGATTATATTCAGTATATGCATATACAAAAAATTTAAATTAAAACATACCATGATTCGATACATTCTATATGCATTAAGACCTAATCAAATCCAATTAATTATATTGTCTTCCAATCCAAATGCAACCTAATTTCAAATTTATACTCTTTTTTTTTTTTTATGTATATAGAATAAGTTAAAAACAAGAACAACTCAGCAAATATATTAAATTATATCATCATGTCCCCAAATAGACACAGAGAAATAAGGTAGAAAAAAGACAAAGAAAACTCCATTCCATGCACGAATAAATTTATATAATATTAATTTTTGGACAGTGTCTTAGTTGTAATATCTAGCAATCAATCTTTCTAAGAGAAAGATTGAATTCAGTTATTATTTTATATATTAACTTGAGGTTTGGTGTAGAATTCAATAAATTTCAAATACTAAATTCACCTTTGGGTCCATATTAAATATCTGGACATATTTAATAAATTTATGAATATAAATACAGAATCTAAATAGTTGAATTCGTCCAAACCTATCGATCCGTAATAGATACGATTTAAAAGATGAAGGGAATTTGTAAAGTTTCGTCTATTTATGTAATATAATTTACGTTTGATTGTAGCATTTTTGTTTGATACTAGTGATGAAAATAGAAAAAGTAACGGATATATATCGTTCTGCCAATTAATTTACTATCATGATTAAAATATATAAAATATATACACAATCAATCTCTCTCTCTCTATATATGTATATATGTATATATATATGAGAAAATTGCGTAACACACCAACATTAGAGGCCTAATTACGCTTCATGTCTATAATTTAAATTAATTACACTCCTTGTCAATTAGTCAAAACTATTGGTATAGAGCCTCTCCTTCTTTCATCTATTCCTCTCTCTCACTCTCCCTCTCCCTGATCCAATTCGATCAAATGGCCGCCAAAGGGCGGCTTGATGCAAAATTGGCCATGCAAAAGTTGAACAAAAGCAGTAATATATTAGGTATGATTGAATCAGTTCTAAATGTATTCGTTGACTTTTTGGTGTGATTGAATTAGTATTAATTTGTATTCGTTGACTTTTTGGTGTGATTGAATTAGTACTAATTTGTATTCGTTGATACGAATTATATTTTGTATTCGTTGATATAATTGAATACAAATTGTATTTGTTGATACGAATCGTTGATACAAATGTATTCATTGATACAATTGAATATAAATTGTATTTGTTGATATGAATCGTTGATACAAATGTATTCATTGATACGAATTGTATTTTGTATTCGTTGATACAATGAATACAAATTGTCTTAGTTGATACGAATTGTATTCGTTCGTTGATACGAATTGCATTTTATATTCGTTGGTACAAATTGTATTTTGAATTCGTTGATACAAGTGTATTCGTTCGTTGATACGAATTATATTTTATATTCGTTGATATAAATTATTTTTTGTATTCGTTGACACACATCAATACAATTGAATACAATTATATTCGTTAATACAAATTATATTTATTGATATAATTATATTCGAAAAAAGAAAAAGATAGAGAAAGAGAAGGGGGTAAAAATACAAAATATATAGAGGGAAAGAAGAGTGAAAGAGAAAGGGAGAGAGTCAAAGAGCGAGAGAGAAAAGAGAAAGAGGAAGAGAGAGAGAGAGAGAGAAAGAGAAAGAGAAAGAGAGACGCGAGAAGGAAGAAAATGAGGGAGAGCAACAGAAAGAAAGAGAAAGATATCAGGCCTGTTTTTTTTTTTTAATTTTTTGCATGACATTCAAATAGTTGGTATGAATTATAATTAGGAAAATGTAGATATAAAAGTTCAATTAATTTCAATTGGACTGGTATTTTTGAAATTTATATTATTGAGCAAAGTTGGGCCTGAATATTCATGAGTCAATCCCTAGTTTAAGTAGCCCATTTTATAGGAGTATTAAACTTGCATTGGGCCTGAACAAAGTGGAGACCCATTCGTTTGATACCCGAAATAAAATGTGATATTCTAAGATTAAATTTATATTGTGTTTGATTGATCGGGGATAAATTTACACTGCTAATCAAATACAATGTAAATTTTGTCCAAACTTAATTATGATGAATATTTCACTTATTCATTAAATTTGAGATTATTTTATTTCATCTACTAAATAAAAATAAATTAGTCTAAGAATTGCTCCTTCCATTTCAAAATAATTAAGGGACAACTTAGCAAAAATCACTTTCATTAAGAAATCAATAAATAAAATGTGTAACTAAACTACCTTATTTCTTGAAAATTGAACACTATCAGAGGTCGTTTGGTAGGGTGTATAAGAATAGTGTTGAATATGGTGTATTACTAATGCTGATACTAGTTATGTCTAGATTATTTCTTATGCATTATTTAGTTTAGTGTTATATCCGATAGGACACAACTTCGGGACTCTAAAGAATAATTAATTGTTTAATTAATTTAAAAAGAGAAAAAGAGAAAAAGAGAGAGTCGCCACCTAATTTTAGGATAATTAGGAAACCTTATTAATAAATGAACAAATTTTAGTCTACGAAACCAGTTAGATTCTAGGTAAGGGTTCAAGTTATTCCGAAGGGAAGGGGTTAGGCATCCTTCAGAATCCACAACGGTGGTTTCCGACTGAATTCATTTTTTCAATTGAGGAGGAGATAAAATAAATGTCTCGATTCTTCAGAGTTAGAGAAAATGACTCTCCAAAACTCGAAGAATATAAGGAAAAGCTTTTACAAAACGGCCTAATATTTATCTATCGTTAGCTAAAAAATGAATAAATACAATAAAGAATTATACAACATCTTCGAATTTTAATTCGAATATCTTTTTCGGAAAGCATTTTCGTGTACCTGTAAATACACTTAGTAAAAGTGTTAGTAATGAACGAAAACTAATAAAAAAAAGAATTAAATAAATGATAACTAAAAATAAACCCGTCTTATATACATTGAAGGCCTTGAAAATCAACGATAATTTCTTCATCGGCCAATTAAATTGATATTCGATATAAAATAATCGAACTCAAAATAATATGCGTCTTTTATTATGGGGAGGCCTCAAAAATTCGACGAAAAGATTCTTTCGTTGGCTAATTTATGCTTTATTCAAATTTTCCTAAAATATTAGAAAAGGATAAAACAGTATATGGATAATTCCGTAGTAGTACTAAATAAATACAATAGAAAAATGAAGTCATCTAAAAATAAAAAGGAATAAAAATCAATAAAGCAAAGCGACTTTAGCAAAAAAGGTACAAATGGTGCAAATTTTATGCACAAGTGACAACTATGGCTGGCAACGGAACCGGGAGGTACCGGTACCGGTTCCGGACCGTCCCGGTTCATTACCGGTCCGGTTTACTCCGGTTCCGTCCGGTTGAGAGGTGGGACGGAAGGGGTAACGGGACGGAAGGGGGTAGTTACCGGATCGTCCCGGTCCGGTCCGTCCCGGTACCGGTCCGGTCCGGTTCGATTCGGTTGGTTTTTAAATTTTTTTTTTTTTTTTTTTTTTTTTAAAGTAGCCGTTGGGTAGCCGTTGGCAACGGCCAGTGGGGCCCACCCAACGGCTATAACAGCCAAACCCCCCCCCAAAACACCCCCCTACCCCCCAAACTTTTTTTAATACCCCAAAGTTTTTAAAAATACATTTTAGTCCTAAATTTTAACTATAAAAACCCCCCACCCCTTCATTATTTATTACACAAAATTTCTTCTTCTTCATCTACTCTCTCAACTCTCAATCTTCTACTCTTCTACTCTCTATTCTCTAATAGTCTCTATTAAATTGTTAATTTTATTTGTTGGATTATTTTGGAGCAATTTTCAAGCTTCAAGTTTCATCTATCAATTTCGGCTTTTGGTTATACACGTCTGTTTTTACGCAGACGTTTGGTACATTCGTTCCAACTTTCATCTCTTTACTTGTTTATTTTTTTGCATTTAATTTTTGTATTTATTTTTTTGCTTACTTTTAATATTTTACAATGGAATCCGGTGATAAAAATGTTGGCAAGGGTAAAAGTTCATTTTTTGGTAGGGTAGGTAATGCAATAAAAGGAAAAACTAAAGTCGGTAGTTCTTCTAAATCCAAATCTAACACTAGACAACAACCTCAATTAAGAATAAATACGGATGATTTTACACATGTTGATGAAACTCCTTTTAATATTGATAGAAATACTCAATTAGATCATGAATTTTTACAAACAAGGTTTGGTAATTTTAATGAAGAGCTAGATGAAGAAGTAGAATATGATAATGAATATGATGGTAATGATACTTATGATGATGATGAAACAGAGCCGCCTACGGCTACTAGTCCCACTCCTGCTCCCGCTCCCGCTCCCTACTCCCCCTGTACATCCTACTAGGGCTAAGCCAAAGGCTGAACGTCCTAAAAAATCTGTTGTGTGGCAATTTATGATTCAAAATGATGATAAAACTCAAGCTATTTGTAAAGTATGTAAATCTGTTTTGAATCATACAACTACGGGAAAGTCGGGTGGGACGGGACATTTAAGAAATCATTTACTTAGATGTTGTAAAAATGAATTTTTGCAAGCCGTAGCTATAGCCGATGCAAAAAAATATGGTACTCCCCTTCCCGATGCATCTGTAGGAGTATATGAACTTAAAGAATTTTTAAAAGTTTTTTATTTAGCTACAAAACAAATATCTGGACTTTATTATCCAACTATTTGTTCAGTTTTACCAAATATATGTGCTATTTCTGAAAAAAAAATTCAATACAAAAATATTCCACGGTTTAAAGATTCTATTAATGCAATGATTAAAAAATTTAGAAAATATTTTATTCCTATTCCTCAAATTTATTTAACTGCTTGTTTATTAAACCCAACTTACAAAGAAATAGGTGCATCACGAATGGTTGAAAGAATATATTCTAATTTAGATATTTTAGAGATTATATATGAACAAAGTATCCAAGGTGACGAAGTTGCCGAAGAGGACAAATTACCTAGTTTGTCCGATGTTAAAGATAGCATAAGAATTGAAGCTAGAAAATTGTATGACTTGTATAATTCTAGTAGAATAAATGATGAAGTACATAATGTAGAACCTTCAAGTTCTAGGCGTAGATATTCAAATGAAGATGATATTGATGATATGATGGAAAATTATCTTGGTCTTACTTCTAATGAAAGAAATGATTTTGATGAATATCTTAATCAGGGAATGGAAAGCATTAAGGATGCACAAGGCAAACCTCAACTTTTGGAATGGTGGAAGACTCGCGGCAAGTCATTTCCAAAACTTCAACCGGTGGTTCGAGATTTGCTAGCTATTCAAGCATCTTCAGTAGCTTCGGAGGGCGCTTTTAGTGCAGCAAGATATCAAATTGGGGAGCATAGGTATTCATTAGCATCGGACAGCTTGGAGATATCGGTATTGTTTAGAGATTGGATCAATGCCGAGCGAAGGAATTATGGGCGTCCTAGTTTACCTGTCCAATTTGAATATGATATAGATAATATTTTGGTAAATTCAAGTGAAGACGGCATGGATGCATTGGAGGATCAAGCACAACAACCACTTCCAGAAAATGTTACGAGGGAATTCTTAGAAACTCTACGGAAAGACTATTTTCAAGGATTCAAATATTAGTATGATAGTTCGAGGCCTAATTCAAACAGAACCCTTCCTAGAAGGTGGCTGCGTAGATTAGGTTCTCTTCTAATATTTTGTAATACAAATTGTATTATTTAATTTTTATGAATAAAATTATAGGCTATTCGCCTTAAATTTTTTTAATTATTGTCTTCAATTTAATACAAGTCTTTTTTATATATTTCAATTTTTAAATGTTTCAAACTTAAGTTACAATTTCAAATTTTAAAAAGTTGTTTAACAAATGAAAGTTTGATATAGTTTAAAAAGATTCAAACTTAAATAAGTAAGTTATTAACTTAAGACTTAAGAGTTAAGACTTAAAAGTTTAAAAAGATTTTAAGAGTTTAAAATTTGAAATTTAAAGTTTTAAACTTTTAGAGTTTAAAATTTAAACTCTAAAAAAAATCTAATTTATTAAGTTATACTTTTAAAAGAAATATAAAATAACTTATATATTTTGAAACTTTTTCAATTATAAATAATCGAATTTTAATTTAATTAAAATTAAAAAAAAAAAAGACCGGGACCCGGTATACCGGTCCGGTCCCGGTCCGGTCCAGTCCCGGTAAGTTACGGTCCGGGACGAACAATGGGAAAAATCCCGATAGTACCTGTACCGGTACCGTCCCGGTTCCCGGCCAACCGGCGGAAGGATTCGCCGGTACCGGTCCGGTTCCGGTTAATACCAGTCCAGTACTACCGGTCCGATTCCGTTGCCTGCCTTAGCGGGTCGGTCAATTGCATTAGGTAGGAGATGCAGGACCTGTCTTAACCGACTGACAACCAACATAACAATAAACAAAGCAGTAATAGAAAAATGAAACAGAATCACATAGAGAAATAGATTTCTAAGGAAAATACCACAACGCCATAAATAACAAACAGGTAACAAATTTAGAAATTAGAACAGAAAATAACAACGGCGTTACCGGAGACTCGAAGCTCGCCGGACTTGATCGTTTTTTGGCCAGATTTGACCCTTTCTCCGGCAAACTCAAGCTCACTGTTGATGGAGGAAAAGGGTGAGCAACGTTTGTAGTTGCTGATTCATCGTGATTTCGCCAGCGTTCCGTCGGAGTTGGAGGAAGGAAAACCTGGACAGAGCTATTTTGGTCATGGTTTTCAAGTGGGTTTATGGGTTTCGTTTCGTGGTAGTTGTTTTCACCGGAAAAGGAGCTGCTGGTTGTGGGTTTTGTTGGGGTGGTGGAACGATGGTGTATTGGTTGTTGTTGTTTGCTGGAGAAGATGATGGGAGGGAGTTTGGTTGGCTGTTTTGGTGGTGCGATGTTGCAGCTATGAGATGGAGCTTGGAGGAGAAGGAGTGGGGTTTTTTGGTCGTGGGTTACGAGCTGTAGTTGGTGGTCGGAGCTCCGGTGGGGTTTTGGTTGCTGGTTGTTTGGAGCGGTGGTGTTGTGCCATTGGTGGTTGCTCCGTCGTGGAGCTGTTGGTGATGTGGTGTAACAGTGAGGATAGAGTGACGGGGTGGCAGATCTGTTTCACCGGTGTTGGATGGAGATGACCGGATTCCGGCGAGGTGGTTGCCGGAAAAAGAAAGAGAATTGATATTTTCTTTTAGAACTTTTTGTCACTTTTGGAATTTTCACCACCAAAGGAGTGTATTGAGTGTATGAGAAATTTTATTCAAAATTATGATTTATCTAAAATTATGTGTTATTTATTTATTTGGGTAAAAAATATTTTTTCCAGACTTACATATTGATGGATTGTGTTAAAAAAAACTAAAAAATTAATAATATGTAAAATGTGGTTTAAATAAAAATAATTGATGATTTGGCAAAAACAAAATAATATTCGTTTGTTTATATGTAAATAAATGTGATAAAAAATAATGATAATTAAAATTAACTAAAATGATTAAAATTTGATAAAAATCTCAATATTTACAAAAATGAGAATAATTATTAATAAATTATATGAACATTAAAAAATATATGAGAAAAATTATATTTTGTGTAATTTAACGAATAAAAAATTTAAAAATATTAATTTAAAAAATATCAGGCCAAAATTAAGTGTCAACATTTGGTATATTAAAAATAATGAGTTGCACATATATATTTCTAAAAAATAACAATTTGTTTATAAAAATGCCCTCGCATATACGGTGGAAAGGATGTGAAAAAAGTTTTGAAGTGCAATCATATCTTTAATCATGTTAATATATACATTTAAACTCTTGTACATGAATTTTTATGTATTAGTTATACATAAGTTATTACTCCATATATTAGTTTTACATAGGTTGAAAAAGTGTACCAAACAAGACGTAATATACAAAACTAATGCATGCATTATTTTTCTAATGGACGCTATCAAACGATCATTTAAGAAGATGGAGTATAAGAGTATAGTTGAAAAAACACACTTCTTCCGTCTCATTTTATGTAGCATCCTTTCTTTTCTAGTCCGTCCCAAAAAAATATCATCTTCTTATAATTAGAAATAATTTAATTTTAAAATTCTCCTTTTACCCTTAATGAAATGATTTACCGTCATTCAAATATCTAAGAATTATTTTAGATCACAAATTTCAAAAGTCTTCTTTTTTTCTTAAATATCGTGTCAGATCAAATGATGACACACAAACTGAAACGGAGGAAGTACTAAATTTTGTCTAAAATTTCTAAAGTGAGATTTATTTTGATAAAGTGACATTTATTTCGAGATAAAAAAAATATAATTCCTCAAATATTAAGACTAGAATTTCGAGATAATTTAGTCAAGCATAAAAGGACACATGTCAAAATTATAAGCCGTGCTTGATATTAGGCAGTGGAGGGTGCTTTTCATTGAGCAAAACAAATTACTCAGTCAGCAACGACCACCGTCACTACACGCTGCCTAAAAGTTGGGAAAAAGCTTACAGTGCCCGCTATTTTCTACACTTGTTTCATCTGTATCTCCCTCACAAAATACGTCCATATTCATAAAGAGGAAAAAAGAAACTCCCAATTACAGGTTCACATTTCTCATCTTTAATAGCTCAAGTTTTTTTTTCCTTTTATTTCAGCTTTGTGGGATCTTCTTTCACAGGTAAATCATCATATTTCATGGCCATTATTTTAAAGATCTCGTAGATTATTTGATTTCTTAATGAGGGGTTATATAAATTTGCATTCTTGGTTTACTTGTCTATTAGCATTCTCCAAATTATGTTAAAAAAATGGTTTTTTGGGTGTAGTATTTCATTTGCATTGGGATATTTTGGATTTTGACTGTGATGGGCATTTGTTGTTTTGTGGAAATGTCTGATCTTTGATGGAAATACCAAGAGAATGAGATTCCATTTTCACTAGAGTTCTCAACATCTCCCAAATCATTTGGCTTATGAGGGATGCTTTTGTGCTTTAATTGTGAAGTAAAGATTTAGAAACTAAGGGGTCGTTTGGTACGCGTACTAAATTATCCTGGGATTATAGTCGTGGGATTATAATCTCTGGACTAATTTATCCACCAGGGAGATGGATAAAATAATCACAAGTTGGATGGGATAAGGTGGGATATCCATGATTAAGCCTAGGATAAAATTTATAATGTGTTTGGTTGATGGTATAAATTTATCCTGAAATTAATTAATTATACCGTCAACCAACCCCAGTATAAATTTTATCTCAGACTTAATCCTGAGATATCCCAACTCATCCTGCGTACCAAACGCTCCCTAAGGGTGTGTTTGGTTTGAAAAAAAATGTTTTCCTAGAAGTTGTTTTCTGAAAAATAAGTGTTTTTCTTACTAAAATTTAACCAAAAAAAAGTGTTTTTCTTACTTATTTTCTAGTGTTTGGTAAGCAAGCAAAAAATTGTTGTCTGAATAGCATTTATATGCAATCTAGGAAAACACTATGGGGTGGGGTTGGAAGGTCAGGATGGGGTTGGAGGCGTTAGGGATGAGGAGGAGGCAATGAACTTGGAAGGCCACTTAGGGAAGTTGTTTTCCCTACTCCCTCTAGGTAAGTCATTTTTGTAATTTTAAAGGAACTTGTTTTCTTGAGCCGAGGGTCTATCGGAAACAGCCTCTCTACCTCACTTCTGAGATAGTGGTATGGACTGCGTACACTCTACCCTCCCCAGACTCCACTTTGTGGGAATACACTGGGTATGTTGTTGTTGTTGTTTTCTTAGAAAAATTATATTGACCAAACACACCCTAAAAAAGTTAGCTACATTTGATTGATATATTTACATTTTGTTTATGAACATGGTAAACGGAAAGAGCCTTACTATTCTTTACTGAACCGAGATAACTCAATTGTGTACCGTGAAATGCCCTTTCATCAGACATGGTACAAGAAATTGGTACGAAGAATGAATAGGTAATAGCTTTTGAAATTTTGAATAGGTGATACCTATCTGGACAACAATTTAGTATTTCTAACTCGCTATTTTCTCGATTTTATGGTCTTATAATTAGATAGAAGGGGCTTGTCGAGTTGTTTAAAGCATACCATTGGTATTGTCATGTAGCCTTTCATTTACTGGGGGTTTAAACGAGAACACATCTCTTAAATCTGTTAAAGATCTATCTTTTGGAAGCCATAATTACTATATCCAATAAGGTGCTACCTTCTTTTTCCCCCTCTTTTGTAATCAAAGTGCTTTTTACACCCTAATTTAACATGGATGATATGCTTAGACTATCTTGTAATGTTAGCTTTTGCAGCTCGTGATTACCTTCTTATGCCTTTAAACTGATTTGTCAATGCTTTTCCCGAAAAAAGGGACATGCATAACACGTTTAGGTTAATTTTAAGTGGTATTTCTTCATCTATGAACTAGATTGCGAAGATCAGCAAAAAAACGAGGCGTTATACAGAATAAAGATCCTTAAATTCTCCAAAATTTTCTTTCTTTTCATCTGTGCTCAAGTAATTGGTAAATGGAAATCCTGTTTTAATACATCAACTTAACTTTTCATTGGACCTAGCATGGTGTTCTTATTAACTTCTGACGTTTTCGTGTGTAACTAGGAAAGGCAAAGAGTGCTGTTTCTTGATGTCTACTGTGGGTAGTCCTGCAAACATATTCTGGCATGAAAATCCAGTCGGGAAGGCGGAAAGGGAAAAACTTCTTAACCAACAAGGATGTGTTGTATGGATCACGGGTCTCAGTGGATCAGGTTGATGTTATGTGTTGTTGCGTATTATTTGTCCGTTGTGTTAGCTGTGATGAATTTGTATATTTTATACTTGCCTCTCATAATTGTATATAAGGGGTTCAAAAGTTTCGGATGCTCAGTTTTACAACATATGTTTGCCATTGTTATTCAAGATTTTATCTGAATGTGTGCAGGAAAAAGCACACTCGCATGTTCCCTAGGTAGAGAACTGCAATCAAGGGGTAAGCTTTCGTACGTTCTTGATGGTGACAACCTTAGGCATGGTCTGAACAAGAATCTTGGGTTCTCACCAGAAAGCCGGACTGAGAATATACGTAGGACTGGTAAGTGTATTCTTGCAAATTAAGTACAACAACCATGAGTTTATTAAATTGTCTATCGGTAAGATTTTTGAGATGCGTGTGGAAGAGATTTGCAGACAACTTGAGCAAACATTATGTTGCATATCTTTGACTCTGTAGATGAACTTAAGAATAGTCTTCAACCTCTCCAGGATTTCTTATTTCAAATTGTGCACAAACTACTAGTAAACACTTTGAGAAGAGGAGGGAGGTTACGGACAATGAAATAAGGAAAAGATGAAAAAAGGTGACAGTTATTTCCGCCATTCCATTCATGTCCACTCTTCATTTTCATTTACATGGAAATGGAGTGTATAAATGTGGTAATGGAGAGGGAATAAGTGGCATAGCTAAAGGTAAGGAAGGGAGTTCTCCATTGAACCCCTTTCGTCCGAAAATTACACTGCGAGTAGGGTAAAATAATTTTCTCTACATATATAAAATGTTGAATCTCCTTGACATACGCGAAGTTTCTAGATATAACAATTTTGCATCTTTTTGAATCCCCTTGTTTGAATTCCTAGTTGTTCCGCGACTGGTGGGAATAGCTTTGGCCTTATGGGAATTGTGTGTCTCTGGATAACTTCAATGCTACCTGATTGAGCGGAACCTTTTGGTTTCTTGTGGATAAAATTTAAATTATTCTAGATATTTTTCAGTTTTTGTATGAGACGTTAAATATTTTGTACTTCCTGATTCTGTACTACCCGTGAACTTGTTCAGGGGAAGTTGCAAATCTCTTTGCAGATGCTGGATTAATTTGCATTGCAAGTTTGATATCTCCTTATAGAAAGGATCGTGATGCTTGCCGCGCATTATTGCCAGATAAGAAGTTCATTGAGGCAAGTCTCATGTTCATTGATCTATTGTAGAAATCTTTTGCATTATTTAACATTCCTTTTCTTGTGACTTTCCAGGTTTTTATGAATATGCCTCTACAACTGTGTGAAGGTAGAGATCCAAAAGGTCTCTACAAGCTAGCTCGTGAGGGTAAAATCAAAGGTGTGTTGTAGCTTCAGGGTAGTAACCTATATTGCTTCCACATCTGCATAAAATTTGTGTTCCTACAAATGATGATTAACTCGAGTAATCACGCAGTTAATTTTCTCAGTTATTAGATACACAAATTTACAACACTAAACAACAACAACATACCCAGTAAATTCCCACAAAGTGGGAATGTAAATAATAAATTGCATCTGTCAACAGCCGTTCTGCTAAAAAAATTGTATGTTAACTACTTGAGTAATCCTTGCTGTCATGCTTCATGGAATTATTAGTTGATAACTGTTATAAGTTGCTAATTTGAAATATGTTCATCAGAGGACTGACAATTTGAGTCGAATTTTCAACTTTTATTACTGAAATGTACCTCAAATTTTATGGAATTTTTAGCACCTCATTTTGCAGGTTTTACTGGAATAGATGATCCTTATGAACCACCTTTGAATTGTGAGGTATGTATTATATTACTTCTGCTGCTGCTAAGCATTCAAGAAATTATAAGTTCCCTTCTGTTTTCTTGTAATAACTTTTGTTCCGAACTTTTTCTTCTCTGGTTAGATTGAAATAAAACTTAAAGACGGAATAGTTCCTACACCACATGAGATGGCGGGGCAAGTAGTTTCTTATATGGAGGACAGAGGTTTTTTGGAAGCTTAGTGACCGTGCTTGTTGCAGATAACAAGAAAAGACAGCAGAGGGAATTACCGAAAATGTCTAGTTCTCTCCATCTGTTTCAACCATTTTATGTGTTGTTTAATACGATCAGTTTGAGATGGTTCATCTGGTGTCTAGGTCCATAGGATAGGTCGGATGTGATACAATGCAGAGTTAGTTATGCACCATCGCCATCTCAAATTCTCATCTGTTTAGCGTTAACATTTTTATGACTTATTTAGCTTCAGAATTCGAATATCATGCAGACGATCCTCTTTGTTACTTTCGTGCAAACTTCCTAGGGGAAGATTATCATATAGAACTCTACGAAAGTTTGGGTTGCATTGACGCTTGATATGTCTGTTCTGACTTCTGGTAATACTTGTTCTGCTTATCTTATTGCTCTTTAATGATGTTTTTTCATCCATCTGGGAAGTGAATTGATGTCAAAGATATTTCTGCTTATGTTATTTGAGCAATCTTCATGCTAGTGACCATCTTGATGCTAGACAATATCGATCATGACCTTGTTACAGGTAATTTTGATACGGACCTGAAACTGCTAACTAGGATTAGCGGGCTCACTGTGGATATGATGCAGGAATTAGACCGATTCCAAAATGGAAGCTGACTACTTCATAGTAATTCTTTAGCACCTAAGGATGGCCTAGTGGTCTATGAAGTATTCTAACAATCATGGAGTCCAATAGAGACAAAAATACTAGTTGGTTTCTTCTCATATATCCAAATTTGGGTGCATGTACAGGCTGATCTGAATATCACGATTGTCAAAATAAATTCTTTAGTTTTCTTTTAATGATGTGAAACAGTAACAACTTCCAGGATTAGTCACACATTTACTGGCTCTTACTACTTTATTGGCTGATTAAATCATAAAAATTATAAAGAATGACATGCTAAATGCTGTCACAAGAAAAAACAAAAAGTTGTTTGCCAAAAGTTAACAGCACTAACCGTCCACTTGGCCTCCAAATTCCAAATTGCTGTAAATAATTACATTGATTAATCTTTGGTTTAAAGAATAAGACCAAACCAGAACCATAAAGTTGAAAAAGTAGATAAACTTCATTGACACCACACCAAAGACAGGCGTCAAACTGAGAAAAGTTTCTAGGAATCTTGAAAAGAAGTTGCTGCTATAAGTAAAGAACCTGTTACTTTTTATCCATACACGACACAAAGAGGCATCAGACTGAGAAAGAGTTCTAGGAGTCTCAAAGAAGAAGCTGCTACTATAACCAAAGAACCTGTTCCTTGTCATCCATACATAACACCAAAGACAGAAGCATCAGACTGAGAAAGAGTTCTAGGAGTCTCGAAGAAGAAGCTGCTGCTATAACTAAAGAACCTGTTCCTTTTTATCCATACACAACACCAAAGATTGAGGCATCAGACTGAGAAAGAGTTCTAGGAGTCTCGAAGAAGAAGCTGCTGCTATAACTAAAGAACCTGGTCCTTTTTATATATACACAACACCAAAGATAGAGGCATCAGACTGAGAAAGAGTTCTAGGAATCTAGGAATCTCGAACAAGAAGCTGCTGCTATAACTAAAGAACCTGTTCCTATTTATCCATACACAAAAGCAAGAATCCAACAAAGATTTGCAGCAAAAGAGAGAGAAAAATGGTTTTTAACAGTATACTGATGATTGATGTGGCGAATTTATCTGCAGATTTTTGGCAATTCATAGGTTGCAGCAGCAGCAACACAGAAAGATTGAGCAGTGATCAAGTTCTTTATCTCCTTTTCTGTTTCCCCTTTCAACAGATTAGTCGATTCAGTCACTGTCTTTGGACTTTCTTTTGTTTCCCTCTGCCTAATCTATCTCTCTCTGGTGCTGAATTAGATGTTCAATATTCACACTCATTGCTACTTGAATGATAACTACTAGTACATCAGCAGGGGCGGAGACAGGATCTGAAGTTTATCGGTTTTGGATTTGCCACAGAACTCATAGCTCGTTTTAGTAACTGTGTTTGCAATAAAGGATCCAATCAAAAGATACTGAGTTCATCCTCGCTAAATAAACCAAAGTTTCACTACAGCCGAAGAGATAGATCACCTCTTGGCCATCCTGAACTTGGTGGTTAAACTCTACTGCAATGACGATACTGTAGGGAGGGGTGACAGGGGCATGAGAACACTTCACAAAATGCGCTTTGACAGCGAGTTAGATCTTTGAAATTCAATTGCATTAGGTAGGGTAAGATATAGGATTCTTGTCTGAGTCGTGTGGATCACAAAATAGATCTATGATTAACCCATACTTAATACTGTAGCTTCTCCCTTGAGCAGATGTACTGTGTTGTAAACATCCATTTTTCTCTTATGAGAGAATATGTTACTATGATCGTTTTTAATTGTGATTTTCTTGTGGTTTCTATGATGGGAACAAAGGGGAGTTAGAGTTTTAGCTGAAAATCCTGTATTTGTATTAAGAAACTTGAATAATTTATTCAGAACCTAATATACTGTATTTTCAAGTATTCAGAACTCATAAATTCAAAATTCTTGATCCGCATCACGAAGGAAAAGGTTTTCTTGATTGGTCATAGTATCTAAATTGGTTAAAGACTGAAGTTTTGGCCTTATTTTGTCAATGAAATGGTCAGTTTAGTTGCTTTAATTTGCTGTATATGGTTTTTCAGTGTAAAAGTTCTATACTTAGCTAGCACAGGACATAAATTTTTACATGTGGTAGCATGTCTACGATCACAAATTTTAAAACAGGCAAATACCGTTAGATAAAATGGGACAGAGGTAGTACTATGTAAGATCTTATGTGATTCTAGTCTTTACCAAATACAACAACAACAATATACCAACTGTAATCTCACAGGTGAGGTTTAGGGAGGTAGAATGTACGCAGACTTTACCCAGAGGCTATTTTCAAAAGACCCCTCGCTCAAGTAACACATATCAAAGGAGTTTGAGAAAGAAAATTGAGCAGCATGGAAATTAAGCACACACACAGAAGCACCTACAAAACCCAAAGCATGTATTCAAATAGTTGTGTATATCTCTGAACCAAACTCCAGTTTTCAGTACAAGTGACCTTAATTAGTACAAACTCATAGGAAATTGCAATCCAATATATATACACATGTATAGTGATCATATGTTTAGATACTAGGATCTACAATTTAGACGTTGTGAGTTCTAAGTTGAGATCTAACTTTACCTACACTTATTATCATAATATAAGGTTAAATATCGAGGTATTCAATCTGTTGAACCTGCAAACCCGTTGTTTGATCCACCATTGCTACTGGAACGTAGAAAACGATTCAAGAGACTGATAAACAGTCTTGAATATGCTCTAAGGAGAGTAATAGTAACCCCTCGACATCTGTGATGCGTTTCTTGGTTATAGGAACTGATCCTCTTACTCCACAAATTGCTTCATTCAATTTTGTTGCAGGCTGCTGAACCACTTGCTTGATTTTCTGTAGTTCAATGAGGTGAAACACATTCAGAGAGGCATATGAAAATGAATGAAAACTGGAGTTTGATCACTCAGTGAGTTCTCAGAATTTAACATATATAGAAAAGTAATTTTTCACTTATATACTTAGTGTAATTTTCTGATCAAGGGTGTTCAACTGACCACCATTCACTAGATGTGGCTACGCTACTGATTCGACTATGTATGGATCTCACACACAAGGGTGAATTTATCTTCCCTCAATTACCACCAAGGCTTATAATTTAATGGTATCAGTGGAGTCATTGACATAAAAGGCGTTTGTTCAATTGGCAGCTCTCGGCTTGTTGGTAAGTTGAGAGCCTCAAACTCGATTCTGGTGGTACGCCCTACACACAAGCACCACTGGATGAAGGGAGATGGGGAAAGCTACAAGCCTAAAACCTTCGACCTTCTTTCTAAACGGGGTGCCTCTCATCTTTTCATTTCATCATTGCTCATTACCCTTAGGCCGAAGTGCTTGACCTTCCTTCTCTGTGCCTGCTCAGGCTTCGCTAGCCTATAGCATGATAAAAAGAAGAAAGTACGAAAGAATAGTAAACGGAACACACCGTGGAAAGATTCTAACTATGAGAAGTCCCCCAGATTCAAGAAGAACACCCCTTTCCCCTCCCCTGATCACTCATGTAATGAAAAAAATTCCTCTAATTACATCTTTGTATTCGGTATCAGTAATGATCCAGTACTTTAGTTGGTCTTTCTTCAATCAGATCCACCAAACCAAGAATTCAAAACAGAAAACTAAATCTAATAGAAACTTAGACAAACCTTGTCATCAGAAAATTGGAACTTAAGCTTATGCTGTTTCTGTTTTTGGTGACTTCCAATGAAGATACAAATTGTAGCAGCAGCAGCTACTGCTGCTGCAACACCAAAGGAACAAATAGCACCAACTCCAGTCAATCTCCAGTTCCATAGATTAATTCCGCCATTATTGTTCTCTTCATTAATATCCCTTTTCTTGATCACACTCTCTTTTTCAACTTCCAAGACTTCAACTTTATCCTCAAAAGGGAAATCCATTGAACCAATTTGTGCAACAGAAGTAGTCTTGTTACTGAACTTGGGTGAATCCAGTTTCATGTTTTCAAATTCACTTTCCTTCATTTTCTTGAAGAAAACTTGTGACACTTTGTCTTCCTCATCCTGTTAAGATACAATACAAGTAAGTAACTAAAGTAGCCTTTTCTTTAACAATTTAAACTTTCAGATGAGATGATCAAGACTCAGGAAAAAGAATAACCCCACATGTGAGATGGTCTTAGATGAAAAAAAGAATTACTATAAACTTTTAGACGAGATGATCACATAATTCGTTGTTGATTTTTTTAGAAAAATACTTAGGTGGTAACATATTTACCTCAACAGGAACCTTAGTGATAACTTCTTTAATAACTTCATCATCTTCTTGAGGTTTTTGTATACTTGGTTCTTGCTGAATTAGTAATGGAATTACTACTTGATTTGGCACTCTCTTGGAATCAGTAGACAAAAACTTGCCTCTATCATCATGGAGTACTTCAAGAAGTCCATTATCAGAAAGAAGTTCCCACTCTTGAAGATCCATTTTTTTTTCAGTGAATGAAAGAAGAGGAGTTAGAGCAGAAGGGGTTAAATAGTTTGGAATTCAGTGGAGTTCTGAATCTTTTTACAACTCTGGTGTCGGCCAGCTTGTGTGCACCTCGATTAATTCCAAGGATACTTGTTACCTCCCACCAACACAAAGTAAGTACCATGTTGGATTTAAACCTGAAACCTCATTGATTCTCGATTACTTTATTGACCACTAGGCCGCACATTTAGATGCCGTGAAGGTGTGAATATTCTTTTGGGAATGAAAAGTCAAAGAGAGTGGCTTTGATGGAGAGTAATGTGAGATTTTCATTCAAAGAAGGCACTCAATATGGAATATGTTTTCTTGCTCTTTGGAGAGTGAATATTGAAACTTCTTCTATTAGTTATGATGGTGATATGGAGTTTATGTAGATAGGTGGAAGCTTGTCCCTGTGTGAAAAAATATCAATAGGACCACATATAGGGAGGTGGCTAATCTAGTTGGCTAGCTATAAGATATTTCTCTCTATTATTAATTGGATTAGTACATAGTCATTCTCATTAGTTCAACATCAATTTGGATAAAATTGAGTCATGATTTGCACCAATTTTAGATTCTTTTTATATCGATAATGTCAAGATCAGCCTGCGTACATCTTGATTATTTCATGTGATATTTGTTACTTATTAGATTCGAGGCAAGGAAGTGAATGGAGACAGCTAATAGTCGTGGAGCAAAAGATTAGACGCGTGGCTGTATGTAATATGTAGGAAATTGGACCATTTAGCTAGCAGTTTTTGAAGGAAAATTGAATAGGAATTTAATAGCAGAAGTACAAACCCCACTCTAATACTGGAATTAGGTTCGGTTTCAATTGAGCACATGAATATATTATTAAAAGTGTTTTCATTAGATATTTTCGACTTAAAACTTTGAGAAAGTTTATGTGTGTGTTCCCAAACGTTCATTATGTATATAAATTAATCACATAAAAATGTCACCTATTTTAATCATACACATCAACTTGATCAATTGAAACATGTCTGAATGTTAAAGCTTATTAAGACTAATGCGCATAGTTAAAAAGGTGTTATACTTTAAGTGACTAACTTATCGACGTAATGAACACTTAAGAATAAAAATAGAAATCATGTGTTCAGGTTCTCAATTGTAATCGATCATTATTCGAGGGTTTAAATAAAATTTACTGACAAATTTTAAACGTTATTAATGTATTTAGCACATATTTATCCCTAATGATAAATATTCCTTCTATTTCACTTTATTTGTCTGATTTTGACTTTATACGGTATCTAAGAAAGTAAAGAGAATTTTTTAATTTTGTTATCTTAAACTAAAGATAGCAAAATATACCAAAATGTCTTTTAATTTTGTGATTTTAAACATTTAAGTGGAAAATTGAAATTAAACGAAGGACGGAGGGAGTAATAGTTTGGTATCGGGTAGACCCTATTGTGTGAACGGGTCATCAAACATTTGGGGACAACCCGATTCGTTTCTACAAGAAGGGAGCCGCAATCATATTCAAAATCCCTTTTCATTTTCATTCTGAAAAACTCCTCTCTTATCGAAAATTCACCCAGATACCTACCAGAGTTGTCGCCGGAACTAAATGGAATTGACACCGGAGAAGAAAGAATTGGATAACAAGAACACTAACAACACTCAATCCCTAATCATCGATCCCTCCATTGCCGCCGAAGATCGTGAACGCATCGCCGTTGACCTCAAAGCCGGCTTGCATCCTCTCAAGGTTTCATTTTTCTATCACTTGTTTATTTTTGTGCTATTTTCGCAAAATATTTTTATTTTTATTATTATTTTTAGGTTCACCAAGTTCAAACGGTTTGATGCAATTTGAAGTTATTTCCCCGCAAATTGTTCTGTTTTTTGTTATATTTAGTTTTTAGGTTTATCGATACTCGTTGTTTTGTTAGGTTGTTTGATGGAATTTTTGACTATATCTCAAAAAATGTTTTTTTATTTTGTGTTAGAGTATATGGTTCACCTAAAGTATCCATTTTGTTGAGTTTCATGTCTGAACGGTCAGGTGTGCGAGTTTACTACCTAGACTATCACCAACTATTTATCAAAAAACACCTTTAACTATCAATTGTTCACTTTTTCTACCTGAACTATGGTGGTGATAGTTGATGTGTGTTTTGATAAGGTGTTGGTTATAGTTCTGATAGGAAACTCGCAACTCGAAAAAACGGTATACTTTACGTCAGGGGCGAATTTACACTTAAAAAATGGGTCACATGAACCCGTGGTCTCTCCGTAAAACTAGGTATTTTATGTATATATTTTCTAAAATTAGTATAATATTACCTGGTGGCACTCATGCTACAAGAAGACTAAATGGTGCACATGGTTAAAGGTTGAGTTATTTACCTTGAGGACTAGGGATCATTTCCCACTAAATGCATTTTTCTTTCTTTTTTTAGTGGTGCACCCATGTTCTAAAACTCCTAGAATCGCCTCTGCTTTAGGTGTGTTTTTGACCATTAATTCTTTGTTTTATCTAATTTTTAGGTTCATCAAGTTCAAATTTGTATGTTTTTGTTCATACTCATTGTTATGTTGGATTGTTGATGCAATGGGGCTGAGCTCTATTATGTGTCGCTGCTTTCTTGAAAGTTCTACTTTTTGTTGAGTAAATAATATTAAGTTGGTATTCTGGTGGAATAATCGAGGTGCACGCATGTTTTTCCCGGACACCACCGTCAATAAAGAAAATATTTTCTTATGTTAATAAACTGGTCAGCTGACGGTAAGAGTTCATGTGGTATGGGGGGTAAGGGATAATAATCCCTGGATAAAATGCAGAATCCCTAAGGGGTCGTTTGGTTTGAAGACAAGTTATGGTGGGATTAGTGATGTTGGGATTAGTTATGCTGGGATTAGTTATGCTGGGATAAGTTATTCCGGGATTATTTCTTATCGAGTGTTTGGTTTGTTGTATTCAACATAATATACATTGCATAATTTTTAAGAATAAGTTGTTTGTTTACAAAAATACCCTCCAACTTATTTGGTTTTATTTTTTTATATTTTCTTGCAAGCTTTAGTTATTCATTCTTAAAAAATAAAACTTCCATCTTATTTAACTTAAATTTTTTGTGTGTGCATTCCCATGATTGTCCTGTGTGTATTTAAAAATAAAACTTCCATCTTATTTAACTTAAAAATAAAATTTTCATCTTATTTAACTTAAAAATAAAACTTTCATCTTAAGATTGTTAAAGTGAAAGAAGATTTATTGTTTATGTCTCTTCATTACGCACATATCACTCCTATATTGTAAACTTTAAAGTTATCTTCATTTTAATTGATATATAAAATACAAACTTTCAAGTGATTAAAAGAATATTTAATTAAAAATAAGTAATTCAACGTTAGAGAAATCAACATATAATACATTCATAAATAAAAATTAGATTTATATAGTGTAATTTTTTAATGAAAAAATATGAAGAATTATCATAAATTATCGAGTAGTGAAGGTTGTAAATGTTATTATACATGTTATTAAAAATTATGTAAATATACATGGATATAAAAGTGTGGTATAAAAAGGGTTTAAGAGGATATCTTTGTCTTTTTACCTATTTTATCCCGGGATAAGTTATCCCGGTATTACTATTCCACCCAAAGGTAGGAATAACTTATCCCAACACTAACTATTAATCCTGGATAAGTTATCCCAGGTTTTGTAACCAAACATGAGATTAAGTGGTACTAAAAATTTATCCCGGGATTAACTCTCCTTATCCATCACACCAAACGACCCCTAAGAGTTATAGGCCCCCATTACATTCATGCAAGAAAATAAATTTACCAGAGACTTGTTGAACTAGAGAAATAATTAAATACACAACGAAGAAACTACTTGTAAGGCACTTGCTACTAGAGAAAGGAAATACGTAATGGTATTTACATATGCACAAATAAGTCAATGACCTCGTGCGATAAGGATTGGACATAGTGCTTCTGAGAGAATTCTGCATCAATATCTTACCGTTATACATAATATACTTCAAAGTCTTGGTAAATTCAATAGCTTCAGGAATTGGAACTGGGAACATGAGTGAAGTAACAAACTTTGAGCATCATATGTCCCATATGAGTGATGCTTACTTCCTCAAAGTCCATAGTAGAGCCTGATAATCTTGTAGAATCCTGTGATTCAATGTGCTTGCATTTCTTCTCCGTTTTGTTAGTAGCTACTGTTTTTTAAACAATCAACACCCATATCGGTGGTCAAATTTGTTACGTGCCTCCAAATTTCTGCATTTCTTCTTTGGAAATGGCAAAAACAAATATGTTCATCACTCTAAGTGCCACTCAGGCCAGGAAGGAAGATTTTAGAATTGCAGAATTTCTAGGAGCATGCGTACATGATGACTAGGACATGCTTGCAGCGTATTATCATGCTTTGGTTTCCTTCTTCTTGTAAAAATATATATGCTTGGGACCCGACTTCATAATTCCAAATGCAGAGTATTATATTCTAGCCATGTTTACTTTTCATCTTTTGCTTTCTTTTCCGTCAGTTATGTATTGTGCTTCTGGTACTCACTTTGCTTTATTTTCATGATCAGCACAAGTTTGTTTTCTGGTACACTCGCCGGACACCTGGGGTTCGGACGCAAACATCATACGAGGATAACATAAAGAAAATTGTTGATTTTAGTACTGTAAGTCAACTCATTTCTGGTCATTTTTAGTACTGTAAGTCAATTCATTTCTGGTCATTTTGTTGATATGCGAATTTGACTGCTTTATCTATGTATGATATGTACATCATCCATAGGTTGAAGGTTTTTGGGTTTGCTACTGCCACTTGGCTCGTCCATCAACATTGCCCAGCCCAACTGATTTGCATCTTTTCAAGGAGGGTATTCGTCCATTATGGGAGGTAAGTTTTGGTGCTCATGCTAGCTGTTGCTTTGCTGATTTGCTCAATTTCCTTGACTGCGTATATCTCTTACCCAAGTTAATTTCCTGATTATTTGGCTATGAAGGATGCTGCTAATTGCCATGGTGGGAAGTGGATAATTCGTTTTAAAAAACCTGTCTCAGGACGTTTTTGGGAGGACCTGGTAAGCAAGCTGTCTCAGTGATTGCTGTTTTCTGTCAACTTAACTGGACTTTTATGGCTATAAACCCATTAACTGGACTTGCTTAACTCAATATATGGGTAGCCACAACGAAATTAAGTTCTTAAACTCCCTTAAACATTCTCACATAGGTGTCCTTGCATAAGTAAGCACTAGAAGCTGAGAAGAGAGGGATAGTCTAGTGGAAGGACCCAAAAAAGGAAGAGCACTAGAAGCTGAAGTGATTTTTCTGACCAGACTTTAACATCTCTACTTTAGTATCCTCTAATCTGTTGCCCTAAAGTGTGTGCTGTTTAATTGATGTTCCTCCTCATTTTTTGTCAATAATCACACAGCTGGCTTTTTCATGCTGCCTTAGATTCCCAGTATCTAACCAAAAAGTTGTCAGTTTGAAGTATGCTCATCTTGGAGTATATACGTTTGCTTATTGTGCATTTACTTAAACAGATGTTGGAAGGTAAGATTGAAGTTATTATTTCCAGATATCTAATGATCAAAACTAAATTAATCAACCAACTCCTCAATCCTACATCCGTTAAGGTCAGCATTAATTTGGGAAATTTCACTAGACATAGTTGAGCATTAACTCTTCTAAAATGATTTGTCAGATTACCCTCATGATCATGTTTGTTTCCCAAGCTTTGCCAGATGGGGAATTATGATACTTTATGTATCATTATTTTCTTTTTGGAGGATAAGAGGGGATGATATGCTAAGAGAACATTCATCAATCATCACTACATCACATCTGAATGTTGTAATAAAAGTCTCCCTTCATCCTCAAAAGAGCAAAATTGCTAATTTGGCATCAACCCAGATAAGGTCGATGTGACTTCAAATGCAAATTTGGCAACTTAAGGGGATTCTTCCTATTTGCCCAAGCCTTGGTGGACAGGGTTTCCCAGTACCTATATTGGTGCGACATAGCAGGTAGAATTTGTCCCAAAACAGTAGTGCATTGCCTAGGTGACACTTGAAGGCCCGATGTAGTAAACCACTTTGATGGGGTTTCCCCCTAAGAAAATGGAGTTAATATCATGTGGGCCGACAGTCCACGTATCTACGATTGCCTTGCCTCCCACTGTTGTGTATCATGCTCATAACATTAGGGTCAGTGGTTTTTTGGTAATGTTTTAGTTCCTTTGAACTTATGAAATTGTGATGGATTTCTTGTCTAGGTTCTGGCTTTGGTAGGTGATCAACTCGATTATGGTGACAATATCTGTGGTGCAGTTCTAAGCATTCGTTTCAATGAAGACATATTGAGTGTGTGGAATCGTAATGCATCAGATCAGCAGGTATATGCTAATTGTATTTCTTACTCCATACCACTTATTCCTTGTTAGTTAGGCTAAACAAGTAAACATGCTCACATCATCTTGGTTTTGCTAGGCTGTGATGGCATTGAGAGATTCAATCAAGCGACACTTGAAGCTTCCTAGCGGCTATGTCATGGAATACAAAGCTCATGATGCTTCCTTGCGCGACAACTCATCTTACCGCAATACTTGGATAAGATCATAACAACTGTAGTTGCTAAACTCTTATTTCACTGTTAAACTTTCAGAAGAGAGATTGCATAGTTCGGTTGGTATTTGGTCAAGTGATTTTCACCATGTAATACGAGCTAACAATCGTGGATAAATCTCGGATTACCGACACTCTTCTCTCTTTAATGTCTGTAGTTCTTCTAAAGTGTATGCACTTAAACTCTGTAGACAAATGGATTATTCCCAGTAGCTTGTTACCAGTTTAAATTATCAGTATTAGCTGAAGTATAACTGACAGAGTCATTCCCAGTAATATGTTATACTAGTTACCACCACTTTTAAAGTAGCAGTGTTAGCTGCATACTGCTAGGGTGGGGTGGGGGGTTCATATTTCGACATGCACGTATTATCATACAAGTGATCTCTTTGCCAACTTCTAGAGATAATACTAATTACTAGGTACTGCTGCTGTTTAAAGCAGTGTTTAGCAGATATCTGAATGCTATAGATAAATCATTGAGCACCAATTAAGATTCTTCAGCAATCTGATCTAAAACAGCATTCCGGTGCACTAAACCTCCTGCTATGTGTGGCTCCGTAGAAGGGTTGGATCACAAAGGTTTTATTAGATGTAGTCTTACCCTCAGCGATCTGATCTACACTACTAAAAAACTGGTGTTTTCTTCAAAAATTGGATGAGAAGTTTAAAATGATCTCATATGTCATTTATGATTTGATTTGAAGAAAGCCTTACAAAGATCTCATATGTTATTTCTTATTGATCTCCGATATAATAAAAGGACCAAAAGATTATATAACTAAAATCACATTTGTAATGGATTACATAACCAAATCTCCTCTTTCAATCGAGGAAACTTTTAGGATTCGCGTGGTCATGAAAATTATTTACTTCTAATTTGATGTTGTATTTTCTAATTCACTTTTCACTTTTTAAGTTATATTTAAGTGCATTCGCGCATGAATATTATTCCAAATATTTTTTTTGAAAAAAGTATAAGTTATAACCAACACAACTCTATATATTTCAAATAGACTGAAATATTTTGAAATCTATTAGCTAAAAAAATGTCTACTTAAATTTGCTGAAGGAAGCCGAGATGGGAGTCTGGCGTGAAGTATGATTTACACTATATACTAAATTTCACAAACAAGACAAACACATCAGAGTGGCGCAGCGGAAGCGTGGTGGGCCCATAACCCACAGGTCCCAGGATCGAAACCTGGCTCTGATAAAATTCAGTGAAATAAGAGTAGCTTCCACTCTCAGCCCTCCTTTTTTACTCCTCCGTCTCGTCTCATTTTATGTGGCACGGATTTCGAAATTCAAACAATTTAATTTTGACCGTAATTGCTCCTTCCCAGCTTCCAATCTATCTTACAACACATACATTTTGGATAGTGAAATATTCAAAAAATGCTTTATTAGTAACATATTTTACTCATTCCATATCATGCTAAACACACAATGGTATTTCCTTTCATAAAAATAAAATATGAAAACAGTAACATAGATCCACTCAATAAAAATTAAACATTACCAAGAATAGGAAAGGGGATGATGATCCCAAAGAGACTCATAAGGATCATGGATAATTTCCATGTAATCTTGAACACCATTCACTGCATAAAGTGATGCTGATATCTGTCTTTCCACTTGCATTACCTCAAATTCTGTAAACCCCATCTCTGTCCTGGGAGGAATATCTAACAATTCTTCGAAATCCCATGATAATTCAGTCCGCGAAAAAGATGAAAAACAAGAAGAAGATGATGGTGATGATGTGTCTAAATGAGGCTTGTATGTGTTACTATCATCAAACACTTGACTTTCTTGATCACAAGAAAGTAATGTTTTTCTATTGGAAACAACCTCTGTACCTCCCAAGCCAGGGGTAATGTCTGCCACATACCCCACTTGTGGGATTACACTGGCTATGTTGTTGTTGCTGTAAGAAAGTATTGTTTCGTAAAGATAGCTCCTTTCTGCATTTTCACTAGAAATTGGATCATCACAGTAGCTGATGTTTGAACTAGTCACACTAGTAGTACCACTTTGAACAGAGTTATTGTCGAAAAGTTGACTTTCTTGATCACAGGAAAGTATTGTTTCATAAAGATTGCTCATTGTGGCATCACAGTTCAAGCTACGTATGGCTGGCGTACAGCCTATGGGCTCATCACAATTGCTGATGTTGGAGCTAGCCACACTAGTAGTTGTACTTTGAACAGAGTTACCAACAAACAGTTGACGACTTTCTTGTATGATTTCTTGATCACAAGAAAGTATTGTTTCGTAAAGATTGCTCCTTTGTTCATTCTCACTAGAAATTTGATCATCACAATTGCTCATTGGACTTGAACAATTGCTGGTGTTTAAACTAGTACCACTACTTGTGGAATCAGCTAAGTAATCCAGGCTTTTCTCCTTCGCGATTTTCTTGATGTTGAGAAGATTTCTAATCCGGTAAGCAAGAGGGGAATCTTGAGAAACACGAGTAGTAAGAAAGTTGGTACGGGTGTTTGATCCACGAAGAAGAACAGCAGCTTGATCGTAAGCACGAGCAGCTTCCTCAGCAGTTTCATAAGTTCCAAGCCACATTCTTATCTTTTGTGTTGTGTCTTTAATCTCAGCTACCCATTTTCCTGATGGCCTTTGTCTTACACCAACAAAACTATTAGACCCTTTGATTCTTTTTCTCCCCTTGAATTTGGTTACTTTGTTTAGTGACATTGCTTCTGTTTGCTGCTGTTTTTGGAAGTTGATTTCCATTTTTGGAAACACAAAAAAGAAGAGTGATATAGGAGAAACAAGTAGTAGTAGTAGTAGGACTTTGAAGAAAGTTGTTTACATATCTTTGTTCTTATTGTTTGGTGTTTATATATAAGTTCTGAGATATCTATAATGTTTAAAAGTTTGCTCATGTCTTATGTTATGTTGTTTTGTTGTGTTTGTTTTGTAATAGATGATATATTCTGATTCTCTTTTTTTTAATCTCCAAATGGAAAAGATTTTAATATTGAAAGTTGACTCATTCCTAAGTATTTTGTAGACCTTTTCCTAAATCTGAAATCCAAAAGCTTGAGTCAATTTCTTGTTGACATGAATACATTCTTAAGAACATTGAAAATCCTCTGTATGTTTTCGAGAGTGAGTTCGTCGCAGGGGACTTGTCTAGTGTAGTTTATCTCGTTTGTATGTTTGCGGGCTATTACACTGGAGTGAGTTGATCATGTGAGCACCCGAAGGATAGCCATGGTGAGTTCCCTTGTCATCAACAAAAAAGAAGAAGATGAGTTTATGGTTTATTATATATACTGAATACCACTCCAGTACGGTAAATAAAATATCGAATATTGTACCAAATATCCAAAAAAATTGAAATGTATACCATATATATCAAATACCATAATACCAAAATTATAGTATCAAAAATATTGGTTTCGTATGGTAATTCGATATCTACCATATCATGCCCACTCCTACACTGGAGTGGGTTGACTCCTGTGTGCACCCGAAAGATAGCGACCGTGAGTTTTCTTGTTATCCACAAAAAAAAAGAGATCAATTTTATGATTTATTATATATTGAGTATGTTGTTATTGTTATTGTTATTTTGATATATGATTTATTTCACAAGAAACTAATAAAATATAAAAATACATGAGATATTTATATAATCATTTTCTTATATTCAAATGGTAATACGTCACCAAAGAATGCTCCATTTTGTTACATTCAAAGATGCCATTTTGATCCTTGTGGCAGAAAACGCCAAATTTGAACTTTTTCTGGGAAATCATAAACTATTACAATTTCAAAAGTTGGACTCGTTGAATTATTCGTTAATCTTCTTTAGCTAAATACTCAAGGAAATTATAATTTATAAGAGAAGATTAAACATCTTTTTCAAGTGTTTGTCATTCCTAAATTTTAAATTTTCTTGAGCCAAAAACGCCAAATTTTCACTTTTGGTATGCATCATATTCTATTAATACTACTATATTTTTAAAAGTTTTAAGATTTTAAGCAATTAGTTAGCTAATGGACTAAGTTTTAAGATTTTAAGCAATTAGTTAGCTAATGGACTAATTGTGTTCTAATAAATTACAAATACCAGTATTTAAGAGTGTGACATAGTGATTAATGAAGTGAGTTAAAAATCATAAAATCTGGGACTCAAATTCTAGCGGAGGCAAGAGTTACTAAGTGATTGCTTCTCGTCTATCTAAAACGTGGTGGACAGAGTTACTCAATACATGTATTGGTGAGACACAATAGCCTAACAGCTAGTCCATGAAATTAATCGGGGTGCACACGAACTGACATGAATACAATGTATACATAGAACATATACCATCAATCGCTTAACCTAGTGAAAAATATACAAGTTTAAGTATGAATAACTTGATTAAGAGATTAAAAAAAGTTTCAAGATTAGTGGAATTAGAGAATTTTTTATTATTTATATTCTTGTGGTGTAGATTAGAAGGGAGTCGGATTAGATTTAATTAATTAATTGTTTAAATTAACTAAGGGATAATGATGTAACTAAGTTAATGAAAAAAATATTCTCTTTCTTGTTACGTTCAAAGATTCCATCAATCCTTTTGCTAGAAAACTCCAAATTTGCACTTTTGCTGGGAAATCATAATCTATTATAATTTCAAAAGTTTTTGGTCACTCACATAAATATTCAAGAACTAAAGTGGAATATTCTCTTGAATTATTCCTAAATCTTGTTTAGCTTAAATCATTAAGGAAATTATAACTTATAAGAGAAGATTAAACATCTTTTTCAAATGTTGTCATTCCTATTTTATTTATCTAATTGAACCATAATTGTACAACATTGGTTGATCAAGGAACGTTTAAAAAAAAAATTCAAATTCTTAGGAGGATTTAGAATTTAAAGTGTATGAGTTTTATAATAGTATTATACAAATATACTAATCAAAAGCTACTGAATTCCGATGAATTCGTTGATTATGCTCTGGATCTGCCACTAGTTGATTTACCTTCTATTTTTAATAAAGCATGAAACATATGAATGTTGCCCACTATTTCGATGTTGTATTGAGTTTTAGCCTTTCAGTATCAAATGGAATTAATTTCTCCTTTCCAAATTGTGCTAAAATAATGCATTTATAGGAATTTAAACTATATATGATGTTCACAAAAAGATACTAATAGAAAGGCTCACCCCTTTTCTTTTCTTTTTTATGACAAGAGAATTCGCGGTGCTATCCTTCAAATATGCACAAAGTAAATCTCATTTCTATATAATAACTCACAAACCATATAAAAAAAAGTAAATTGCATTTAAACAAGCCTTGTGTGACGTGCAAAGGATTTCAAACTGAAACCTCTCATTTAGGAGATTCTCTGCTCAACCAAATTGACCACCCGAAAGGCTCACTCTTTCTTTTCTACATACAACTTTAATCTATTGATTTCCTCAATATTAAAAATTAATTCGGATCATTTTATGATATTTTCATCCTCTTCTTAAATTAGAATGTATTATTTTGTCTTTAGCTTTCAATCTGCAATGCATTATTTTTACTTCAGTCATCAATGTTGTTTTGTTTTAGACTTGGCAATTATTTTATATCATGCTTTGATCATATATATTTCTAATTGATCTTCAATTTGTCACTTACAGGTTACAACTTCAATTTCACTTATAAAAAACACTGAACTAAGTCAAATTTACAGGCAAATACTTCTTCTATTCCATGCAAAATTGGATGTTCATCTCTGTAAATTAGTTGCAAGGAAGAACTTTCAAACATGATACATTATAAAGAATGACAGAAGCCTGCAGGAATGAAATTCTGCCGCCCTTAACCAAAAGTCTCGATTCTCAAGTTCAAAATCTTCAGAATGAGCATGAATCCGAGGGTTCAAAACACCAGAGGGTTACACAAAAGAAAATGACTGAGGAAAGTTATTGAAAGAACGATGGTTATCCAGCCAGCACAGACTAGCATCGCGTGAAAGTTAGAAATAGCCACATAGAAGAGAATCAAATAAGGAGAAAGTAAGACATCACACAACATTTTCCAATAATAACTTGCAATAGACAGAAAATTACTCAACCCTCATGTCAAAAGCATCACAAACAATTCGAAATATATGCTAGTACACACTTGACACTAGTCCAGAAAAAAAAACCAAACATTTAATATTGGAAAATACTAAACTATAGTCATCACAGTATCAAGGTGATCAAAGCCATCTCCAAAATTAATTGCTCAACGCAACCTCCTGGCTTCCCTCTCGGACTCCATAAGTGTAAGAACATCTCCCTCTCTGATTGGTCCCTTAACATTTCTCATGATGAACCGGTTCTGGTCATCCATGAACTTGACTCTCACCTGAGTTACCTGTCCTCTCGAACCTGTGCGGCCCATGACTTTCACCACAATAGCGTGCTTGATTACAGATTCCATTCTGGAGATGCAATAAACATATTTGTAAGAAATGATGGTCGGAGGAAATAACACAGATTAAATGAAGCAACAGCAGAAAACGCCAGCAATTCATGCCAGAGCATAGCGTAGAAATAATATACAAGTACTACATAACTTCTAGTAACTTTCATGTTCAATAGTAAAAACAGTAATGCAGTATCTGCATATATTAGGCAAACAACCATTTTCTGGTTCAACGATGCAGACTATATGCAGTAAAGAAAACCTGGACATCAGAACAATGTGAGTAGCACACAAATTTAACTACTTCTCGATAGAAAGGACTTCCAAAATCTGCAACTGCTAGAGCATTTGATGCTATTGGAGACAAAGATTTTCCAGTTCAAAGAGAACACGCATTAAAAATGAACGCTAGACATCAAAACAAAGTAGCGTAGCTTCTGCAACCACTTTCTTTCGACGTGCTCTCACAAATCAACAGAGATTTTTATGGAAGTACAGAAGATCCTTTTTTTCCTTTTGTATGCACAGTTTTTTAATTGTATTCGTTAAGTTAGTTTGGCATATTAATATGGCATGCAAAATCTTGCTTTCAATCAAACTTCTAACTTATAACTATGCTACAGCCAATGTGGATTTAGACAACCTTAGCACACATGTGGGTATTTGATTCTTCATAATACACAAAAAGCTAGTTATTGCGAGAGAGATATGAGGGGGGGAGGCATTTTGTGTGGATTCTTCACCACTAATATTGTTTATAAGAACTAGAAACAAAAAATGCACCAGGGCTTAGCTTAATTGACAAAAGTTGAGGGACTTGAGTCCTAGGTTATAGGGTCAAGCACTAGGCCAGGCAAACTAACTTTGGTAATTAAGTGCACAAGGATAGAGGGCTGGGGCCATCATTCATGAGTTTCAAAGGCTGTGGTTGGCCCAAAGGGTCGGGACCAAACAAATTTTTCTATCATTATAGAAAAACAACAAAATACAAGTTTGTGTAACAGTCTTTAATTATTCACCAAAACTGAACCATTTATCCAAGCAAGCAAATCCACTAAAAACCAACAAAGACATTCTTTTAGACCACCAAAATCAATATCCAGTTTCTTCACATCTTAAAGGCATCACTTGTAACCTCAACACAACCACACAGTCCACTTAAAAACAGAATTTCATGATCCTCTCATACACCCAGTGCAAGAAGATGCATTGAGAACACAGGCAACCCCATAAGGCCACTCCACTAAAAACATAGATGAAAACCAACAACGGCTTAAACTTGTAATGATATCACATCATTGAACATGACCATCATTTATAGAAGCAAATGCATAGCATCAACGTGGAAAACAAATTAACCCATGATGAATATACAATTATATGACTGAAAAATGGGCTTTGTAATTAACCATTAGCAACAACACCACACCCAATGTAATCTCACATATCAAGGACTTTGTAATTACTCATTAGCAACAACAACATACACACTATAACCCCACAAGTGGAGTCCGGGAAGGATAGTGTGTACGCAGACCTTACCCCTACCTATAGACACTCAGCTCAAGGAACAGCATATCAAGGGCTTTGTAATTAATCATTAGATTTCCAGGAAATTGTAAATTACTAATAAGCAAACACAACTTAGCAGCCATTATTACATGGAAGCATACAAAGACCAATACACAAACCTCCTCTCTCTTCTTCTTTTTAACAAAAAACAACATTCTAGTCTAATAATCCATGTAAAACTCATTGCAAAAAAAAAAAAAAAAAAGGATTGTTGCATAATTAGAGAAAGGAAAAAACATACGTTCAAATTCCGCCGGAGAAGAAGAAATAGAAAGCTGAATTCGCCGGAGAAGAAGAGGAAGAGTTAGCGGCGGAGTGCTCACAAAGACTTTGAAGGTGAAAACAGGTTTGGTTTTGTATTTATACCAGCATTTAGGGTTCGGCCCACTAGAATAAATTGGGCTTGGCCCAAAGTCCATATGTTTTCTAAATGGGTTGGGTTAAGTTCACAAATGGCCTCCACAAAGGGGTTCTTGATTTTTTGGCCTCGTTTAATAATTTTTAAAAAAAATTAGTGTTCCTTTCAGAAAATTCGGTAGGCAAAGTTTTTGTTTCCCGTTAGATATAAGTTGTGGATATAAAATAGTTTTGCCGATAAGGCAGAAGTTTAGGATATTTTAAGATGGTAAACCTGTTTAATTGACCACAAGTTCTCTTTTATAGGCAAAAGTTAAAACTTATGCTTGATGGGTAACAAGAAGTTCTTCCTGGCGAATTTTTTCAAGTTTAGTTTAGTTTATAAATAATTTTATTAAGAGTCTGTTTGGATAAGATTAAAATCTGGTCAAATCAGATTTTAATCTCTTTTTTAGTTTTTTCATGTGTTTGGTAAAGTAAAAAAAATAACTAAAAAAAAGCTAAAAACTGATTAAAAAAAAGCTAAAAGCTAAAAGCTGGACCCCCTCTCCCCCAGCTTTTTGCTTTCAGCTTAAAATTCTTTTTAAGTTTGACCAACGCATTTACCCTTTATCCCTTATAATTTTCTCTAATCAACACTACCCTCACTTTTCAGCCCTAAAATGTATGAAAATACTCTTTTTTTCTCTCATTCTCATCTCGCTTCTCCATCTTTCCCTTTCTCCTACAACAAAAAAGTGTTTAACAGAACTGGTTTACCAAACACATTAACAACTTTTTTTCAATTTCAGCACTTTTTATCCAAACACTTATCTACTTATATATAAGCACTTATTTTCAGCTTTTAATCACATTGCTTAAAAGCTAAATTTTTTAAGCAAATTCAAACAGGCTCTGTGAAACAAAAAATTAAGACTGGACACTAGGCGTAATTTCCTGAGGGAGAATTGGGTCATTTGCATTTTTGTCTCTATTTTGATCTTTAATTTATGCTTCTCATAACAAATAATTTTTTTGCAGATTATAAATTTATACTTTCGTATCATAAAATCCTATAAATTATATTCGAACATAACTTCAGTTTCTAAAGAACTTACGCCACACTAAGACATAAGTTAATGAACTAGCCCATTTGAAGGCCATAACATGCAATTTTATGGTATGAGCACTTTGCTTTAAGTCCTAGTCAAATTCTATTTCTAGTATTTAAATATTAGCCTAAAGGCAACTTCAAACAAAAACCTTATTTGTTTTCTTAATTAGTTGTTATACAACATACTTTTACAATGAACAGCTAGTTTTCAAGCTATCAATATGAAAATAATTCTTTCAAGCTCAGTAGATAGATACAAGGCTAGATTAGTAACTAAGAAATTCCTTCAAGAATATTAAGTCAACTGCTTTCTTTATCGTCGAGTGGCTTTCAACCCCTTCAGAGAGATAGGAAAACACAGATGTTGTTAGCTTCAGTAGCAAACTAACTTCACTGCATCACAATATTTGCAATTTTCCACACTTAGGAGTCGTTTGGTAGAGTGTATTAAACAAAATAATGCAAGCATTAATTTTGTGTATCAGTAATACTTTGTTTGGTAGACTTTTTTGGTCTATGTATAACTAATGCCCTGCATTAGTTATACACTCTATTGTGTATTAAGTTGTGTATTGTTAATACCACAGATTTTGATGCATTACTAATGCAAAGGATCTCAACACATGTATTAGCTTGAGTAATGACAATGCTACCCCTCAAAACCCTCTCAAAATATACTTGCTCTCTCCTCTATCTTCTCTGTATTTTGTTCCCATGGATTCAATAGCTCTCCTGTGAGGATATATATATAAATAGCTTGATGGCATTGTTAAATTCTCAATTCTACAAAAATATAGAAATCAAATGCTCATGGGTTCACTATTTTCATTTTCTCTTTTTTCGATCTTTTATGGTGTGGAACTCTTTGCCAACTTTCCTCAATGAATATTGTGAAGCAATGTTAACAATTGTTTACGTTCATTTTAGGGTAAAAAATGAGCCAGTGAATTTTAAAAAAAATATACAAGTAGAGCTATTTTGTAAAAGAACTCTATTGCAAAAAAGTGTAGTATAAAGGGTATTTTTGTAAACAAATAATTTTTTATAAAAATTATATAAGACATATTATTTCTAAGACATCAAACCAAACAATGTATAAAAGATAATGTCAGCATTACTAATGCAAGCATAACTAACACCAGCATTACTAACACCAGCATTACTAATGCAAGCATTACTAATACAAGCATTACTAATACACTCTATTCAGTATTATTCTTATACACTCAGGATTTGAATTGAATCAAGAATTCTTAAAGGTGAAACAAAGAACAAATAGATGAAACACTAGAGAGAAAGAGAGGAGAATTCTGACTGATACTGAACTTTGACAGACTTCACTTGATCTTTTTTTTCTATATATCTACAAAAGAATGGGGGTAAAAGAATGAATGTATCCTGCTTTACAAATCTATAGGAGTTTGTCAAGAATGATCAAGAAAAAAAAATGATGATAAAAGTTTGCTACTTCAGGAAAAAAAGTAATGCAAGAATGATTTAGTTTCTTCTAACTACTAATCAGAATGTTTTTTGCATCTCTTCTACTAGTGGGGCTGATTGAAAGAACACCGAGGACTCGGAACCAGGACGTCTTTTGCCTTCAGTTGCTTCTATAGAAAAGATGCTAGGAGGTCGAGCAGATTTCGGTGGAGTTAGAAATGTAGTTCTTGGAGACAAACACACCTCCTCCATAACACGAAATTGAAGTTCTGCAGGATAGTCCCTCATACATCCGATACGAGGTCCAGCTCCTGTTGTCCATCTACAAGATAATTGATGAGCTAACTGGAATGACTTTGTTCTTCTATGTGTATCTATTCTCTTCATTATCTTTTCCGTGGGGATAGTTTCTTCATAGTCTTCCTCATCTTCATCGTCAAATAAATTCTGCTTTGAAACTGAAAGTTCTGTATCTGATAAATATTCTTCTGCTGTTTCATATCCATCCACTGGAGTATCCAAAGGCGGTGTGTTGTCTTTTGATCCTCCCGACTGGCCAGCCTTAGTGAATAACTCAAACGTGTCTTCCCTTGGTGGTATTTTGACTACAATTTTGGGTCTTAGACCCTGGGATCTTCTTGACAATGGAATTGTATTTTCTGCATCCTTGCAATATTTTGTAGTAGAATCAGTCTTCTCCCTGTCTGAGCATTTGGCGTTGCTCTCTTCATTGGCTTGGCTAAAATCTGGTGCAGATAAGCTGTTACGAAGGCCTAAACCACCGTCCTTCCTACAAAAGGATGCTTCCTCCCCATCAGTCGGGGATTTCTGCAAAACAAGGAGTAAAGCTTAATAAGTTAAGCCACGACTAATTTATCCACTCAGATAGGTAATGCGATATGTGTTACAACCGAGTTGTTATTTACATCACGACTTTCTAATTAGCTTGACGGCTGCTTCTCTTGCACAAAAGCTCTTACACCAATCCCAAACACTAACTTCATTTGAAATAAAAACTTCTATTGTGATTATAAAGTGTGTCTTTGCTTATATTTAAGTTTTGATCAATAACAACATACCCAGTGTAATCCCACAAGTGGGGTCTGGGGAGGATAGTGAGTACGCATACCTTACCCCTACAAGGTAGAGAGGCCGTTTCCGATAGACCCTCGGCTCAAGTAAAAGCATTACAAACCAGTTCGAAAAAGGAAAAAAAAACGGGAGTGAAGAAGCCAAGTCAAAATGCTAAAGAAAGCATAACAAAGCATACTAAAAAAGGAACAGTCACTACCACAAAATAACTTAAGTTTTGATCATTTAAGAGAAATGCTGCATCCTGTCTGGGGGGACGGGAAGAAGAGAAATGCTGTATCCTACCTGAATAATAGTGACATCAATGTTGTGTTGCTCTAGATATGTCATAAATTCTTCAAAATTCTCCTTTGTTGGGAGATAATGTCCACTGTGTGGCCAAACAGCCTAGATTATGCAAAAAGGTTTAGTCATTAAAACCAGATTTAAGAATAAAACTTGTTGCAGGTTTGGCAAAATTATGACCTTTTACTGGATCTATACCTTTAGAATACCATCTTCTATCACTAATCTGCCTGCCGATAATGTGGCTCCACCGGCTAAGAAACTTGAATGCTGAAAAGTGCCTTTTTGCTTCATCCCAATGTATAAGTCCTTCGACACGCTTAGCACAAAGATCCACTTGGCATCATGGGGTCCTCCCCTCGTATCAAGAAGCCTCCCGCTCTGCTTGTAGATGAATTTTCCACCCACAATTACAACTTCATATGCCTCCCTCTCTACCTGTAATTATTTATAACAGGTGAGTTCCATTAAACATGTAACTTTTCCACATCAGATGTTAAGTAGCATTACGTATATCAAACAAGTTACTCTCCAGAATTGACCCAAAAGACATTAGTTCAACCATCACGAGTATCTAATGTCCATTATGCACAACTTATGTTTGGTTACAAATATCAAAAATAGATGTAGAGAATCTGCTCGCGGATCCTTACATAAATATCACAAACAGATAAATCAGCGTTGATTTGAACACATTTTTTGTCACATGATAACCTTTATGACAATCTAATGCCCTACAAGAGAAGATAAAACTCACCGGACCAAGATACTTGATGCATTGTTGATGAAGTTTTGATCTAGGGCACTTCTCAAGATTTACTTCTTTACCTCCACCTATGTCCAACCTACAACATTCGAGAGAAACACGTCTAATTTAGTGAAGTTGAAAACTGAAGTGAAGTTGTTTGTTTGAATTACTTGTTGATCCAAGAAAATCTCACCAATAGAAGAAGGGTTGTTTACTGTCAGCTTGTAACCACTTGGTGTAATAAAACTGAAGATTATGACCATAGCGATGTCGAGGATCAATCTGTTTTCACAGTCACGAAAGTAAATCAATGAAAGTTTCACAAAAATGAGAATTCATGACATTGTTATGTAAACTTTGTGGGAAAAGAGTGCTTACTGCTTCAAGCCAATGCTGTAAAGCAAGCTTACAGGCCTTTTCATCTTTGGACAGACCTTTACCGACCTACCAACACACACAAAGTAGTAAGTATAGAACAACTTAAATAAAGATTCTGAAATGGAGTTTGTAAATGGTACGGTAAAAATCAACCGATACCTTAGCAGCTCTTGTTAAAGCTCTTGACCAACGAGAAAAAGCAGTTTGGGGTTTCTGAATGTCAAAGAATGATATAGAACTATGCTTGAGTTCAACGGAATCTAATACCTTCCACCTGTAAATTACACTCAAAATCAGGAACAAATAGAATATGCATTAAGGTATGAAATATCATGACACGGCTCTCTAATAAGAGTTTGCTAATCATAAATGTTTAAACTACTATACCATCTCTGCTCAACCAGAATAGCACAATCCGCTAGTCGTCTTCGAGTACGAAAACTTTTGTACGTTTTCTGCAGCTTCACTGCAGCCTCATCTCTTTGTTTCTCACCTACCAATGGTATCATTTCAGTATTTTCATCAGGCATGCGATGCTTTTCTTCAGAAATATCTTTATTGCTCGTAAGGCTGTCTGATCGACTCATCGTCTTCTCCTCGTTATCAAATGCAGTCAGTCCAATCTTGGCCTCTAATTCCCTCCTTTTATAGCTAAGTGTTCCTTCAAGGATCATCTTCCCAGAACTATAAGACTTCTGCATTTTTGACTGCTGAGGATTTTGGTCGTTGAAATTAATAGGTGGTAAAGCATTATTCGTAGCATCACTTCCAAAACTCAGTGTTCTCACTAAATAAGACTCGAATTTAGTATCTGAATCGTCAAAATTGGCAAAAGGACATGAATATGTTATGCCCATATCCCTGTCAAAAAAATTATAGGATGTCACAGAAGTTCTCGAAAACAAGAAAAAGAAATTACTTCTGCAAAAGTAAAGTCAATGTCATCAGACACTAATTTCATCAATGCTTTTCAGGTGATGACACTATTACGATGAATAAAAACAAAATTACACTACTCTATGTACTCCCTCCGTTTCAATTTGTTTGTCTGGTTTTGACTTGGTATGGAGTTTAAGAAAGTAAAAAAGACTTTTGAATCTTGTGGTCTTAAACTAAAGATATGTAGAATGTACCAAAATGTCTTTTAATCTTGTGGTCTTAAACATGCCATGTGGAAAGTTAGAATTAAAGAGTTGTCCAAAAAGGAAAGAGACATTCTTTTCTTGAACGGACTAAAAAGGAAAGTAAGACAAACAAATTGAAACGGAGGGAGTACTTGGTATATCAGAAAAACTACCAAAGAAAGGGTATTAATACTCGAAAGAAAGAAAAATTGAGTTCGCGTAACCTCGAAAGGGAGAGAATAAGAGGAAAGCCTAAAGGGTATAACATTACAATTTGCAAGAGACGTGAAGGGATTAGAACCCAACTTAGAGTGAAACAAACCCATAAATCTGATATGCTATGTCAACCTCCTCATTTTAGGTGTAATGAATGAAAGGAAAAGCTAATCACCGTCGAGACAGAAGAAGGTTTTGGATTTTAGCTAACAAGATTGGATTCAATATGAATGCCTCAAGAACACGATTAAAAAAACATCCCAAATAAAAATTTCATGGCAAGCAACTACAGCGTCCGAAAAACAAAATTTTGAGATCCATTTCAACAGATAACCACCAAAATATTCTGTCCTCAAACTCAAATTTCAAGACAAAAAACTATAACGTCCAAAAAGTAATTTTTAGATCCATTTTGACAGATAACCATTTTCTTTATATGGTGCTAATCGTTCAATCCAATGCATAATCGGAAATTATTTGTCCCAGAAAACTTCAATCAAAGCTACATAGACACAGTATCCCCCTTTCTGCAAAATAAGCAAACAAAATGCAGAATTCCATGTCTGACACAACATGTACACGATAGAATAGTCCAGGCGTGCTAGTTGGCCCGAGCACCACCATCATTTAAAAATAAATGCAGAACACCATGAATGATGGAGAACATGTGTTTCTTCAAGGAATGTGACAGGTTTTAAGATAACAGAACATCCACTACAGGAATAAAAGATTAAATATGATGATAAAACCATGAATCAAGAAGAAGTGTACTATTCCAACAAATGATCAGAAGCACAAAATGCAAAAAAAATGCAATCTTTTCACAATAAAACAAGAAAGACAGGAAAAGGGTACACATATTTACCAATCAATACCTATGAAAATGACAAATCAAGTGACTACACATCAGAATCCACAATAAAACAAGAAATGCATTAAGAGAGTATTACAACATTTTGGCTACCAACACTGACAAGAGGGTGTTGCTCGGGTGGTAAGCACCCTCCACCTCTAATGCTAAAATTGTGGGTTCAAATCACCAAGATAGCGAAAAAGGTGGGAGCTCCTAGGGAGGGGTAAAAACAAAAAGCTAGCAATACCTATGAAAATGACACAAGTAACACACATCATAATAGAACAGGAAATGAAAAGGGTACAAAAATTTCACCTTTTCTAATACAAAAATGTCCAACTTGAAAGAAAAAAGAAATGCATTTAGACAGTATAACAACATTTTACCAAGCAATACCTCTGAAAATGACAAATTAAGTAACGCACATCATAATAGAACAAGAAATGAAAAGGGTACAAAAGTTTCACCTTTTCTAGTACAAAAATGTCCAACTTGAAATAGAAAGCTTGAATCTTGTGAAGCAAATGGGAATGAATGGAACACAAGAAAGGGAAAGATAAAAAATAAAATAAAAACAGAAATAGAAAGAAAAAATTGGTTGAGGAAATGGAGACCAATTTGAGAGAGACCGCAAAATATGGGGATTTCAAGAATAGAAAGAATTTTGGGGGGAGTCACTAATTTTTTTTGTATTGAGATCTCAAAATGTACATTGAGTGACTGTCCTTTGCTGCTATTCAGTCCAACAATTAAAACAATATTTATAGGAGAAGAAAAACAAAAAGTGTCAGTAGAATAAAATAGTGAGTGTAACAGATTTGATATACACTTTACAACCATGTGTTGTTCTTCTTGACTACATAACGAAGTTTCGGACCAATATACAATTACAACATGCCACTGTGATCTCATAAGTAGAGTTCGGGAAGGTAGAGTGTACGTAGATTTTATCATATCTTGGAAGATAAAAGGACGATTTTCGATAGACTCTTGGTAAGTTTCGAACGAATATATGACACATTGATTAAGAAAAAGATAAGTTATGTATATTGATAGTGTAAATTATTTTTAAACTATGTGAGTTTGGTTGTAAAAATATTTTACAAGATTAATTATTAAATATCGGGTAAATCATGAATTGAATGACCTAACTTTGATAGCATAATAAGAGATGAACCTTGATTCAATTAACTCAACTTCAAAAACTAACTGAAAGAAAATTTGCCTAAAACTATATAAAATTACCGAGTCGATATTCATACAAGTTCATGGACAGTCCTTAATTCCCCCTTCCACTGGTTAATTAGTAATATCAATATTTAAGTTTGTACATTAGAATTCGAATCTCTTAGGGTGTGTTTAGTATGGAAGAAAATATTTTCTTATTTTTACATGTTTTATACTTTTATTGGACAAATTTTTTTAAAAACATTGTTCTCTAAAAAAATAAGATTTTTAAAAATGAGGAAAATGACTTCCTTAATAAAAGTAGGAAAAACAAGTTCTATAATTGATATACTGTGTTTATTATATCCTCCACGTTCACCCAATGCCCCAACTCTATCCCTTGATCACCATCCCACCCCCAAGACCCCAATCCCACCCCCTCACACTCCTATAATATTTTACTAGATTACATATAAATATATATTTTTGAGAGATAATATTTTGTTGCTTACTTACCAAACATTAGAAAATAAGTTAGAAATTAACTTATTTTTCAAAAAAAACTTATTCTGAGAAAAAAAAAAAACTCCTTCCCACCAAACATACCCTTTGAGTGATTTTTTGGCGATACAAATTTAAATTAATCGAGTTAGTGACTTTAAACACTCAAAAGATAAAAAGATCGTTGGCTTACCAACTCAATATAATGCAATGGAAATGATGGCGGAAGAAGCTAGTCGATATATCACCGGCTTTATATTACTCCCGTCTATTTTTACTTGTCCATTGTATTAAAAATAAATATTTAATAATACTTGTTCAATATATGAAATCAAGAGATAATCTTAATTTACCCTTATCATTAATTATAGTTATTTCCCTATTATATTTTTTAAGATGTTGTATTTATTATATTCGAAAGAGTGATATGATAAAATTACCTTCTATTTATAATTTCTTAAGAAGTGTGCAAAGTCAATAGAGGACAAGTATTATCGGACAAGGCATATCTCATTGAATCAGTCTTTTTCGTCACATCGCGTATAATGGGAATCGAACTCCCTTTGCTATCGAGAATTCAAGTATTATATACGTTATTAGTCCAATCTTTTATAAAAACTACCCGTAATAACGAATTTGTAAAATAAATCTGTTTATCGTAAGGAGATTCATCGTTCTTGACCCTGCTTCACCGAGTATTGCCGTACTCGAAAAGTTGACTGACAGTGTACAGCTGACTTACATTTATATTATATCAATCAAAAATTATCAATTTCCATATTCCACCGGCACCGACTTACATGGAATATTGTGTAGACATCTCATCTCTTCTGCATCATTTGATTTTTGTAATTGGTCATCAAAAACAGCAAAGTTACACAGTTGTTGTCTGTCAATTCTTCATAGAATGAAGAAAGGATCTAGTAGCTAGTACTTTTTCCCTACTCAAAACTTTTAAGTATATCTTAAATAAATACTCCTTTAGACGTAGGATCCATGTAGCAGAATATGCAATTTATAACTTTGTTGGTTATCCATGTATCGTGTCTGTTGAAAATAATTTATCTATATGATAAAAATATGCATATATCAAAGGCGAATTTAGGATTTCAAAATAATAAGTGCACCATTGCTAGATAAGATATAAAGTTTTATAGTAATAATAACTTGGCGAGTAAACCATGATTAATTACATTATCACGAAAAAAAAGGACTTAAAAAAGATACAAATGACAATAAGTTGGATTTGATCCTTGACCTAAAGAGTTAAAACCAACTCTCAACTAGTGTAACACACAATCCCTTTTGACCATGAATGTTTTCGGATAATCTTAGATATATTTTACGAATTGTATAAATAATATATCGAGTTTAATTGGATGATCACAAATTTACTTGATCCGTTTTAATTAACACATAAATTCGCCATTGTATATGCTACACTTTTCCTAGATCTCAAATATGAGATTGTAATGAATATGTTATTGTGGTTATTCGCTATTTAAATACAGTCGAATCTCTTTATAGATCTAGTGAGGCATTCATTAATTAAAGGTGTCGCGCCCTATTTTGAACTGGCCAAAATATGCTTGCAACATCCGGCTCTTTCTGCCTTTGTTTTGGAAAAGGGTTTAGAGTCGCCACCTAAATTTTAGGAAACTTAGGAAACCATTTTGTATGTAAAACTCTGTTTTTAGTCTGCGAAAACGTTTGAGATTCTGAGTAAGAGTTTTGGTTACTCGAAGGGAAGGTGTTAGGCACCCTTCAGAGCCTATCCGAAGATAGTCCTTAAACTCAGTTTAGAAACATATTTGGGAAAAAACTATTTTTTTGAATTATTTGCTAAAAAGGTGATAAAAACATGTTTTATTAATTTAAAGAAAAACTCAAAGTATATGACACATGCCACTACAATAGGCAAAAATAAAAAATATACTTATGGTAAAAAGATGAAACATATGTACGTACATGTCAAAATATATAAAAGTTTAATAGCAATACTTTTATCGTAATTATAATTAAAGTATGTAGAACTTTATGATTTATAAGAATATATATTTAAAAGCTATGTAAACAAAATGAAAGTATTTATTTATACAAATACTTTTTGTAAAGTAAAAAATATGTAGTTCTTAAAGTTGAGAAAGTTTATGACATGTTTATTAAAAAGAAAGTAAAGATGACGTATGTATATTTAAAATATAGGAAATCATGTGAAAAGTTTATTATTTTAAAAGATTTGGATAAGTAAAAGTATGTAAGAAATATATTGGTAATAGAGAAAAAGATATAAGAGGAAATCATATTTGTTTTGTAAATATATTTCATGTAAAAGAACAATTTGAAAACTTGAGTAGAGAACGAGAATTATTTGTTTTCATGTAAAGGAGACTTTTATTCGTAAGGTAAAAAATGAACATGCATTGAATATGAAAGAAAGTATTATGTACGTAAATGTAATTGTGATAAAATAATATATGTATAATTTAAGTAGGAAGAAGAGTAAGTAAAATATAAATATATACCTTGTAGTAGATAACATATGACATATATACCTTGCATTTTTAGGCTTCGAAAATCTGAAAAATCTCAAAATACATATATAGAGTAAAGCAAGATATTTGTAAAATATTGGTGTTAGAATAAGAGAATACATAAATTACTAATAAATATAAAGGAGGCTTGCCTAAATTAGATAAAGCATTTTATAATTTAAAGCCTAAGAATGACTAACTATTGGTGTGAAATAAATTGAATCGCTAATTAATGTTTTTAAAAATCTACCGCGAGTTATTTGGAACAAAGTCCTTCTTGAAACAAAGCCTAAGTTAGTTAATAAAAAATCTGCACTATTCACCATTTATCACTACTATTTTTGAAAGTGTTTAAACACTAATTTTAAAGGATTTAAAAGGGAAATTAGAAATATTTGCCTAAGCTAAAGGAATGAAGGAAAACTCTTTCAAAATTTCAAACTAAATATCCTAATCAAACCAAATGGTAAGCCGAAGGATAAATGTTAATCGAAGTCACAAAGAAAAAAAAACATATCCAAATAATACAAGGTTAGTTAAACAAATTCAAATAATAAGAAAAAAAACATATAGAAAATAAAGGGGCTAAGTATATTAAGTTCCTTTGGAGGAATTAATCTCCTAGTGAGTGACTCCGAAACACCGCGATGGTTCCTAATAGTTGTTCGACCCAAAACATATTTGGGCCGAGATTGAGTTTCAAATGAGAACTCCAACTCTCCGGGGTGTACATGAAACAAAGAAAGGTGATAAGGATTAATAACTTGCATAACAAAGTTTACAAAAATATAGAAATATGCCAAACTTAAAAATAAAGTGATAAAGAAAACAAACATGCTATTTGGTAAATACACAAGAATATATGAAAGACGACATGTAACCATATTTGCTTCATTTTTTAGCAAATGATCGAATTTATTTGACTAGAGCATAAACGAACTAACATGAGATGATTATCCGAAAAGAACTTAGGCAAAACGAACATTTTCAACACTAGTCGATTATTGGAAAACAAAGTACACAACGAGTAGCAATATTAAAACTTTATTATTATTTATTTCAAGTAAAGAAAGTAGTTATGAAACAAATCACTTCAAAAAGATAACACTAATAACCGGGAGATTAAAGGAGAACCAAACTACTACGTTGGCTTATAATGAGTTCCTTAAGCTAGTATTCCCGAAATTGATCCCGAGTTAAAACCAAAATAATGAAAATACGGGCAGCCCTCTTCTTCTAACAAATGCACACTAAATCAACCACTTTTTACTAGGATTAAGGTGTTTAAAGAAAAGTTAGAGACCTCAATATTCAACAAACGCCGGAAATACAAACATGATATATACATTCCTATCCTAAACAACATTTTGGGACTAAAAAAAAATGACAAAACTATTGAAACTTTTAACTTAAGAATTTAAACTTCAAGAAACTCAAACATAGCATACATATGCCCCTTCCGATTCAAGCAAAATCAGCCCCTAGTTGTGATTAAAACAAGACGGGATGGTTACATACTCTTTCAACTCAATCCGTAAAAAAGAAAGCAACAAGAAAACTCAACTTTTATGAAGAGTAAACATTGATCCTAACCTCTAGTTATGCAACAAAGGTAGCCATGATTAACCATCTACGGCCATGTTCGAATGTTCAAATCAACTGGAAAAAGAAAATAACGAGGTAACGTCCTTAAGACAAACTGTCCTTAGAAGTTCATTAAAAAAAAAAACTCTACCCTCACTTACTAAATTTGAGAAAAGAACCATTAAGTAGTACACATGCAACACAATTTCACAAGACAACTTCATCCTAAGGAAGAACCTGATTTTGATTTAAACTAAACTCAACTTCACATTGTATTACTTTGACATAAATTCAAGGCAAACAAATGGTCATTCTTCAAAGTTTAGACCTGCTAAAGCCTCTTTCACACTAAGTTAAAGCTGAAAATTCGATTTAAGTAAACAACTAATCCAAAATACAACTAACAGCAAACGCCATATTCAAATAGTTAAGCTAAACATTACAATGATCCTGTAATAGACAGTTGAACATCTTAAAGAAAAAACTTCAAACCTTATAGGATTTCTTCAAGCTAAATTACAAGTTTTAAAGCTTTACAAACGCAAAATCTGCTGTGAATAAAACCAGAAGACCAGAAACTGTTTTACTTCATATTCCTATTTATACCAGCCGAACAAGAACAAACAAATTCACACGATCAATGAATCGCAAAAATAAACATAACGTCAAACGAAAATCAGTATCAAACAGCCAACCCCATTCAAAATATCAAACCAAGTCTTGAATTGTAAACACTTCATAATCGCATAAGCTAAACCAAACGGCCAGAAACTGATTTTCGTTTCCCATTTTCACGCCTAAAATCAGCCAAACATGAACAACCCAAACTCACACGAATCAATGGATCACAAAACTAAACATAAAGTAATTAGACGGGATAGGATTTACCTTGTGTTGGGCAGCGATTGAGGCCGTCAAGTGTTGAGTTTCAAACTAGCGACTTCCGACTCCGACTCCGGTTATCCGAATAGCAAACGAAAACAATCAGGAAGCAAAACGAGTAGTGAGTATATGGAAATCAACAATGAACAACCGGAGAACAATTTCTAGTGAGCTGTTGATTTTAGTTTTCTGATTTCCGCCCGTCTGTCTCTGGTGTGTGTATGTGTCCTCTTTTTTCGTTTCTGTGTGTGTGTGTTTTCCTTTTATAGCCGAAATTCTAAGGCTCCAACGGTTTTCTTTCCAAGAATTCAAAATTTGAATTCTTGGAAAGCCAAGTTGCAAAAGAAATGATGAAAACTGAAGAAAAAGATGCCTACTTTTCAGGCTGACTTGAAAGAGACGGTGACGGGTCGGCGGTGTGGAGCAGACGGTCGGCTGGGTTTCCTCTTTTCCGAGGTCTGCCACCGGCGGTGACGACCTTTTCGAGGCTACAAAAAGCCTCCGAAAAGGGGAAGGGACAATGTGAGGTGATGGAGAGGGTGTTGTCACCGTCTGCCCGCAAAATCCGGCGGGGCTTGGGGGTGAGGGCGACGGGCAGCAGGGTTTGGGGGTGGGAGCTGTCGGTGTTTGTTGAAAGTGGACGAAGTGGGGGTTTGGGGGTGGGAGGTCTGTTGGTTTGGCTGAAGTGGAGGAGAGAGTGGAGAGTGAAGAGATTAGGGGTGTGTTTAGTGGTGAGGTTGGGCCGGGTCAGGCGTTGGTTTGGGCTGGACGAAGTGGAGAGAAAGAAAGAATTAGGGGTGTGTTTAGTTGAAGAATTTGGGCCGTGGGTTAGGGAGTATTGGGCTGGGTCAGCTGAATTGGGTAGTGGGTTAGGAGGTTTTGGGTAGAAAGAGGTATAAAATTGGCCCAAACATGTATAGGTAAATGAATTAGTTTGTAGAAAAAATGTAATTTTCCCTAATCGTTTTTCCATTTAATTAATTTAACGATGCTTCTTTTATCCTAATTAATTTTTCAATACGTACATAGTTGATTAAGAAATAATTTTGATACGCGTAATCGCAATCCTCAATTGATAGAACAATATTTAGGAAATGTTATAGCGATACGACAAATCTCATTTAGAGTTTGAAATAAAAGTTACTATACCAATATCTTGTTAAAAAGAATGAATTATAAAATATTTTGGTGATTTTATAAGATACAATATTTTTAGTAATTATTATTATAAAAAGTAAAGGAAATCATTTTAAAAATGATTATTGGTGCCAAAATTTTTACTAAAGAATATAGGAATAAAAAAAATATTTTTGGAAAAATCCTCGGGATTAAGAAGCATATAAAAATTAATTATGAGAAAAAGGAGGGCCAAAATTGGGTGTCAACAACTTGCCCCTCTTCGAACAGAGATGATGAAAGAGTCTTTGGGCGAAGATGTTGACGTAAAGCCAATTTTGTCCTGACTGGAAAAAAATCAAATTTTGGAAAGGTCGTTCCTAGGAAGAGAAAGGTTATTGTCATTATGAATTCGACCGAACTCTGGTCTCTGAGTTGCCTACATATCTAGGGTTTTACGAGAATCAGGCCAATGTAGTTCAAAAATTTTGAGAGGTCCTCAAAATTTTGCCCCAGTGTTGGTTTTATGTCGACACTGGTATTTTTTTTTTTTTTGCGGTAAAGGGGGAAGATGACTTTGGCACGAATGGAGTGGGTATGGCCATGATCGAAATTGAGCTGCCTACGTATCCCTAAGGAAATGGGAATTAGGGCGGTTGCAGTCCTGAATAGAGGATTATGGTAAATTTTGAGGCAGTCCTCAAAATTTGCCCCAGTGTACGATTTATGGTTGACACTGGTCTCTTAGTTGAGCTTGGAAAGAGTTTTTTTTATGGAATTGACGATAGGTTATTTCCTAGATGACAATAATCTTTTCAAAATGGGTGCACTTTCACAGCCTCCCAATTATAAATGTGGTGCACAACACACCCATAAACGAGACTCTACTAGGTGCATCTCGCATCTTTATAAGATCACATCGAATTGCTGGATGGAGGTAGTCCCTTTAATATCCTCTAGTGGGAACTCTAGGAGATAAAGAAAGGGGTGTCGATGTTCGTGAGAGCAGGTGTACTCTGATTTAGAAATATGGACGACGGCTTGTAGGAATTGGAGTTGGAGTGCTAGTCTTGAAACTCTGGCTTGTGAGTTTGGTATTCCTCATCAAGCATTGCCTCAATCGCTGCTTAGAGGTAGTTCCACGTTGTAGTGTGTCATCCTGCAAAACAGGTAAAAGGGGTTACAAAGTACCTGTTGAGGCTCAAAACTGTAAATTAAAATTGTAATGCAAAGAGCAGAGTGTAGATATCCAAACGATTGTTGACATCTCCATTTTGCGGAGTGGATGTACTGTAGGTGAAATAACCTTGGGAAGTAAAGCCTCCGGCTGGCGGGGCAACACTTAAAAAGCAAAGCCTCTCGACTGGCGGGGCAACACTTGTAAAGTAAAGCCTCTCGACTGGCGGGGCAACACTCGTAAAGTAACGCCTCTCGACTGGCGGGGCAACACTTGTAAAGTAAAGCCTCTCGACTGGCGGGGCAATACTGTAAAATAAAGCCTCTCGACTGGCGGGGCAACACTGTAAAGTAAAGCCTCTCGACTGGCGGGGCAACACTTGTAAAGTAAAGCCTCTCGACTGGCGGGGCAACACTTGTAAAGTAAAGCCTCTCGACTGGCGGGGCAACACTTGTAAAGTAAAGCCTCTCGACTGGCGGGGCAACACTTGTAAAGTAAAGCCTCTCGACTGGCGGGGCAACACTTGGTAAAGCCTCTCGACTGGCGGGGCAACACTGTAAAGTAAAGCCTCTCGACTGGCGGGGCAACACTGTAAAGTAAAGCCTCTCGACTGGCGGGGCAACACTGTAAAGTAAAGCCTCTCGACTGGCGGGGCAACACTTGTAAAGTAAAGCCTCTCGACTGGCGGGGCAATACTGTAAAATAAAGCCCTCTCGACTGGCGGGGCAACACTGTAAAGTAAAGCCTCTCGACTGGCGGGGCAATACTGTAAAATAAAGCCTCTCGACTGGCGGGGCAACACTGTGAAGTAAAGCCTCTCGACTGGCGGGGCAATACTGTAAAAATAAAGTCTTCATTGGGTGAATCAGCCGTGACATCTCCATTTGGTGGAGCGATCTTTAATGCAAAATGAGGATGTTAATGGCATGCATGCTTATGATTGATGGAGTTATGATGATGCTTGCTATGATGCAGCCTCCGATTGGCGGAGTATGTTTTGCTTGCTAATATACATTTCTCTGATTTGGCAGAGCGTCGCTTGCTTGTTTACGTACAGGCTCCAATCGTCAGAGCGTCGTTTTGTTTGCTTATGTACAAACTCCAATCGGCGGAGCGTCGTTTTGTTTGCTTATATGCAAGCTCCAATCGACAGAGCATCGTTTTGTTTGCCTATGTACAAACTCCAATCGGCGGAGCGTCATTTGTTTGCCTATGTACAAACTCCAATCGGCAGAGTTTGATGAAGTCAGTCCGCGTTCTCCGATCGGCGGAGTTATTTGACGCAATTAGATGGCAATCTCCGATTGGCGGAGTTATTTGGAAAGAGATAAACTATCCTATTTTCCTATGAGAGCTCTCTATCTTCGATACTCGATCCGGATCTCGGACGTACCTGCAAAACATAAATGAAACCCTTTAAGAATTGGAAGAATTGGGACAAAATATTTTAAAGTAGAGTAGGGGAAGAATATTCGGCTTATGGTGTCGTGATAGCCAAAAGATTTCTCCAATCATGTCCCTGAACTTGACTTGACATAATCCTGGCGATTCCTGTTTCCCTGCGCTCAAAGAAAAATTCTTAGTTTTCGGAGGGGTGTTGATTTGTGTCGGCTTGCGGACCCTGGCCTTGCCACAAAATCTCATCAGCCCCTCGTGATTTCCTATCCCAGAGACTCGGTATGGTGGATCCCTTCAAAACCTCCTTGGTTGCTCGCGACTTCCTATTTCGAAGGCTCGGTAGGTGGAAAGGCAGTAAAATATTTTGAAAAATATGTATATATATTTTTAGAAAATAAGTATATTTTGTGTATACTAGGCGCATATATATAGTGATTATTCATCGTTCCTTAGATTATGACATGTTCCGAAATCCAATCGAGTTTTCCCATTTGAGGACGTCCAAATGTACTCTTCTCATGGCTCCAGCTTCTGGTGACGCTTTTCTATTTCTCTGTAGATGTTGTGATCACTCTGAAGGTATAAATAAGAGGGGGGGGGAGGTTTATCCTAAGGGTATGACCGAACCTTTTAGGTTGCCTACGTATCCCCGAATGGGAATCAGGTCTGTACGTAGTTCGGGGGTATCAAAGAAAGATGAAAAATATGTAATGCATTGACCGAGCCTGACTCAGGCTGCCTACGTATCCAAACGGAATCAGGTCAGAACGTAGTTCAAATACATTGGGAAAAATAAAGACATGTGATGCAATGACCGAGCCTGACTCAGGCTGCCTACGTATCCAAAATGGAATCAGGTCAGAACGTAGTTCAAATACATTAGGAAATGGAAAATATGAAGGGACCGAATCCGATGAGGATTGCCTACGTATCCCACCGAGGGAAGTCAGGTCAATCGTAGTTCCAAATACATAAAAGATGATGTTTTTGGTTTTTCTAAGGGAAACCGGACCCGATATGGGTTGCCTACGTATCCCGCCGTGGGAAGTCAGGCTAATACGTAGTTCTGTTTACATTAGAGAAAAATGCAAAAAGTACGAGGAAATAACAACTAGTCCCTCTGTCTTCAAATGTAGTACTTCTTGATAGCGTCTGAATTGATCGGCTTTGTGCTCACGACGCCGTCCATTTCTGCGAGGATTACTGCCCCGCCTGAGAGCACTCGGTGAACCATGTAAGGGCCTTGCCAGTTTGGCGCTACAGGCGGGCAAGAAGGATCAGTCGGCAGCTTGTGTGAGACGATATCGGTGCTTAATCCTGGCATGTCATCGTAGGACCGAGCAAACACATCAACATATTGCTTGATCAATTCAATCAATTCCCGCTTTCTTTCATCTTCCAAATGTATGCTGACTCGTACTTCTCTCACTATTTCTTTATTTCCCAAGTTGACAACCTCGGTTTCATCCATGTTGGGCCTTTTCTGGCTTTCAAGTTGTTCGATCTCCCGAGGTAGATTTTCAGGCATCATGCTTTCATCGTATTCTTCATAGTCCTGCTCATGACTCGCACTTTGCTCAATGGATTCGTTACATGTCATAACCGTTGTACGATGATTTTTACTAATATTAGCGCTGAAAAGTATGAAAGGTGAGTAAAAATAAATAGTTATTTTAAACAATCGAAAGATAGATTTTAAGAAAAATAAAGACTTTTTATTAAAAAGCAATCTAGCTTTTCAGAAGAGGCAAGTAGCAAAAAGGGCTTAGGCATGATTCAAGCCTCAATTGATCATGCAAAAACATTTTGAAATAAAACTACATTTCCACACTACCAGGACTCCTGTCGAAACAGGGATGGGCTGATGGTCCAGTTCTGCAAGACTTCTCCAGGCTTGGCATCACGGATGGTCAGTTTCTTGATATCTTCCTCCAGTCCATCGTCGGTCATGGCCACGAATAGATTTCCTATTCCCTCAATGACGTCTTCATCAACTGCTTCATCTGGGATTAGGACTTGTCCTGGCACGAACGCTACTGCCCCAAACTTTGTATTGTGGACTCCTCCTGCAGCAGGCTTATATCCCAGCCCGGCGGTACCTTTCTGCTGTTTTAGCTGGATTGGTTCAATTATGCCGTCAGCCTTAGGTCCGAGCCCTGTCTTCGGTTGATACCCATATTTCAACATTTCTGACGCAACCATCTTCGCTGCTCTCGACATCTCCATCTTTACAGGCTCTATTTTCTCATCAATTCTTATAGCTTGCATGATCTCCAGAGCATGAAAAACGGCTCCATCCAGTTCTTCGGTGACTGGAACAGAATTCACGGAATAGATGGGGTGACTGAGCTCTCCGTGAATGGTAACTTCGGTGCGACCCCACTCGAACTTCACACACTGATGGAGCGTGGAGGGAACTGCTCTTGCCATATGGACCCATGGCCTTCCTAGTAACAAGTTGTAGTTGGACGACACATCCATCACTTGAAATAAGATGGGGAATTCAGCTGGACCTACTTGCAAAGTGAGATAGATTTCTCCAATGACGCTTCTCTGCGCGCCGTCAAAAGCTCTCACCTTCACACGACTTTCCCTTATCTCTCCCATATTCACACCTAAATCTCTCAATGTGGTGAAAGGACAGATGTTGCATCCAGAACCGCCGTCGATCAAAACTCTAGTTACGATCTTATCACAGCACTTGACCGCGATGTGAAGTGCTTTGTTGTGGCCAACACCTTCTGCTGGTAATTTATCATCATGGAAAGAGATTTTGTTCACTTCCACCATTTTTCCAATTGTTGCAGCCAATGTGTCACTTGTAGTTTCTTTTGGTACGCTAACTCCGCTCAGAACTTGTACCAAAGCGTTCCTATGGGCTTCAGAACTCATTAGCAAGGACATAATGGAAATGTGGGCTGGTGTCTTCATTAGTTGTTCCTCGATTGAGTAATCTTTAGGCTGCATCTTCTTCCAAAATTCTGTGGCTTCTGCATCAGTAACATTCTTCTTTGGATTTTGTTCTTTCCCGGGACCCCTTCGATTCCGATCCTCCGGGATATAACACCTTCCCGACCTAGTCATTCCGTAAGCCACAGCAGCGTCTATCATCTTGCCTTTGGCTTCCGTCCGATAGTCCCATGGGACTGCTTTAGTGTCATAGTCAGGTTTTCCAGCGGCTGTAGTGGTTACCACAATTCTCGGCAGGTAGGTTTGAATAGTCAAAGGTTCTCTCAACTGAACTGTGATAAAGGGTTGCGCTGGCGATGTGGCGGCAACTTCTTCTGTGTTCCAGATAGGCACGATAGCTCCTTCCAGGTCATACTCTTCCTCTAGGGTAATCATGTTGACTCCTCGATTCTCATGATCTGGTAGAGGATTGTTGTTCACATTTGGAGGAGTATCGGTGCATTTGATTACTCCCTTCCTGATAAGAGACTCGATCTGGTTCTTCAACCCAAAACACTCCTCCGTGTCATGTCCTTGGATTCCCGAGTGGTATGCACATCGCTTATTTCCATCAAAGCTTCGTGGTATTGGATCAGGGATTCTTCCCTCAATCGGCTGCAACAAACCTGCTACCCTTAACCTTTCAAACAATTGAGCCAAAGGCTCGGCAATAGGAGTGTAAGTGCGGGTATTTCTGGCTTCAAGATTAGGACGTGGTCTTGGTGCATATGTTGGTCTATTTTGGTGAACCGGAGCTTGGACAGGGGCATACGGCTTTGGTAGATTTTGGTATGCTGGCGCTCGAGGTGGGTTATATTGTGGTTGGGCACTATATACTAGAACGTGTGCGATAATTTGGGAGTTGTTAGGGTATCGGTAGGATGGTCCTCCGTGCTGGTAGTAAGGTGCGACGGCTGAGACGTCTTCCTTCTTCTTCTTGATACCACCAATGGAACCCGACTGTATGGCCTTACTTGCGGCTTGCAGTGCGACCATAGACTGAATCTTCCCGGACTTAATACCTTCCTCAATAAAGTCTCCCATCTTGACCAAGTCAGCGAACTTCTGGCCCATCATTGACATCATCTTGTCGAAGTAGACGCCTTCCTGAGCTCGGATAAAGTACTTAGAGAGTTCATTTTCGTCAAGTGGGGGCTGGATCCGAGCAGCCTCAGTCCTCCATCTCCATGAATATTCTTGAAATGATTCAGATGGCTTCTTTTGTATGTTAGCAAGTGAGAATCTGTCCGGAGTGATTTCGGTATTAAACCTGAAGCGACTCATGAAATCTTCGGCCATTTCTTGCCAATCACGCCATTTGCGAGGGTCTTGGCGAGTGTACCAAGTTAGAGCTTCTCCTGACAGACTTCGAATGAATAGTTTCATCCTCAATTTCTCGTTCCTTCCTACGCCGACCAGCTTGTCGCAATAGGCTCTTAGGTGTGCGTGGGGATCGCCCTTTCCATCAAATACATCAAATTTTGGTGGTTTGTACCCAACCGGCATATCGATGTCTGGGTGGATGCATAGGTCTTCATAGTCCAGACTTTCGGTTCCCCTGGTGACTTGCATGCTTTTAAAAGCCCTTTTCAAGCTTTCAAGTTGAGCCGCTATCGACCTCTCTTCATTTGACCGGACATCCCTCTCCAATCCTACGTACTGATCGACCTCGTATGGTACTTTGACAGCCGTGGGTGTTGCGAAAGTAGGAGCTTCAGTAGCATATACCGGTGGAACAGGCATTTCACAAGTGACATGTGCCTCCGGTATGTGCTGCATTGTTGGGTGAATTGGAACAGTGAAGTTCTGCGTAGGCGAGGAAAGATTAGGTGCAGCCCTAGCAGCGGGCGGACGAGCAAGTAGATCTTGAGCATAAGTGGGAACAGGTGGTGTTTGCTTAGGCGCGTTTGTTAAGTCGGCGGGAGTGACCGGCCGCAACTCGGCACTTGGAAATTGGAATTGAGCGGGGAAGGTAGCAGCTGTAAGCTTAGTCAAATCCCGCACTTGGCGTAGTTCTTCTTTCAAGATCTCAATCTCTTGTGCCATGTTGGCCATTTGTTCGTCGTTTTGAGTGTCCATCGGTTTTCGAGAACTTTCGGCGCCATCTACTGGTACCATCGAGGCGTTGTTAGATTCTTCGCTCATTTTTCCTTTAGATCGGAGGTTGTATTGTGATTCCGCCAGTTTGCAAATCGACACAAATCAACCTTCTTGGGGGTTTGATAATAAACATAAAGAAAAGAAAAGAAAGAAAAAGGAAACTATGTTAGTTTGGGAAATGTTGGAATATAAAACAAATATATACGCCAAGTTGGCGATATTCACACAAAATGCGTCCTAATGTGGAGCCTCGTTTTGCCAGAGGTAGGCCTACGCTGCATACAATTTGATAATAAATGATCCATTTTGAACACATTTAGGATTTGAGATAAACATGACTTTTCATTAAGCAGAACGTGGCTTTGAAAGCTTACAATAGATAGGCTGATGGAAGCCTGAAAATGAAAAACATGGGGTGGCCACTAGGGCGTACAAAGGGATGGGCCATGAGGCACCTTTAGGGAATATGGAAAAGGGTACAATGGGAAAGGATAACCTAGGGCCATGTAGGACCGTCATCACTATCATCCTGTGGTGCTGGATGATACTCTGGAGATCCAGCGGAATGATGATACCTGGGCTCTGAGTCTGTCTCCATCATCCCTCCATCGTTAGGATCATAAACATTGGAGCCGGTCTCAGAAGCCCCCTCAGGATCTTCTTCCGGATCCTCCTCCTCAGGGTCTTCTTCCGGATCCTCTTCCAAGTCTTCCTCCATTTCTTCCTCCGGATCTTCTTCTGGATCCTCGGGATCTTCCTCTACCTTTGTTATCAAGTAGTTGACGGAGTCTGGGACAATCTGGTTGTACATTGGTGTTGTGATCTCCATGCGGGGAAGCATCTCTTCCCTAACCCATCTGACCCACCGGACATCTGCCAAATCCCTGAATCCTTCTGCACTCGGTTGAGCCAAGTGGCTCACGGTCGTTCTCCAAGCGTAGTATTCCGGCGTACACCATTTGTCTCCTCCCATGTACAATGTGATCATATAATCCCATTCAGCCTGCAAGTTCATCATTTGTACCGCCGATATCGCGGCACCATAACTGTCCTCATATAACGCCATGTTTGACCACAAAGGTATGTCCTGGACCAAGCCGAACTGTCTTAAAACACGGAGAGGCGCATATGGCTGGATGCCTCCCAGTCCTATCAACTCGATGAAATACAAGTATCGAGCTCTGATGAAGGCCAATCCTGTCATCCAGGGATATCTCCACTGAATGAAATCTCCGGTAAGATTGGTCAGAAATGTGCGCCATTCTTCTTCTCCGGTGGGTGCATATGTCCAATATCTCATACGCTCCTTGTGAGTCTGAATCCTGTTACGGGCATCGATACAGTAGTCCATTTGTGGGTGGCGGCGGTAGAAGTGTTCTACAGCCCAAATTTGCAATAACAAATTGCAGCCTCCAAAGAAGTTGTGTCCCCGTGTGCATGCGGACAACGATCGAAACATCTCAGCAAGGATCATGTGTATCAAGGTAAGTCTTTGCGGCTCTGCAAAGACATTCATCACTATTGGCAGGATATTGAGGTCGATGCAATGAAACCTCATCGGGAAGATCATAGTTCCCAAAAAAGCCAACACAAAGACCCTCGGTCGCATGTATACCCACTGTCTGCGGGTACAGGCGAATTCACCTTGGTGTTCGTCAAAACTCTCGAGACGACCGTATCTTTCGAAGAGGTAATCCAACTTCACCTTTCCTCCTTCCACATTTCTCAGTGATGGAAAAATGTGTAATCCTAACAGCCTCAGAAAGTCTGCCTTCTTTATGGGTGATGGGAGTACCGGCACTCGTTCCCTTAGTGGTAGTTCAGCAAAATTACTAATCTCCTCCAAGGTAGGAGTGATCTCGAAATCCAGAAATTTGAAGGTCACAGTGGTTGGGTCCCAGAATTCCATTAATAAAGTGGTGAGGGTTTTGTCAGCTTGGATCCCCATAAGTGACAGCAAAGCCCCCAGCTGCTCCCGCACCTCATTCCCGTGCGCTACTCGGATGTTTCGCCACCACTTTTTTAGGTTGTCAGGTGCTGAGATAACCATCTGGATGTTTGGTAAGTTTTGGTTGATATTCATCTGAAAGAAAAAGGTAAAGGGTATGATAAGTTTGTTTATCCCAAATCCATTATGTGTTTTAGTTTGTATCATTTACATCAATCACACACAAAGTATATGTCGTTGGGTTTTATGAAAAACCCGTTGACAATAAGGGTGGTTCCCTAAATGCAGTGTCAATCCCCGGGATCGTCCTGCCTAAGGCTATGCAACATGACTTATTTCTAGAATAAGAGTATTTTCCTAGATTTAAGAGTGGACTGAATAACTGCGAGACGGCACACTAACCTAAATGCACCGACCCTGAAACTAAGGAATCCAAAAGAAGGTTTGGGAGGGCATAAAACCCTCCGCGTGTACCACAGTGTGTGAAATGTGTACGGCCAAAGACTCGATAGAAGAATGCAAGTGAGAAAGCAGTAACAAGTAGTGTTTATCAAACAAATAAGGAACACAAGTTTGGATTTGACTTGCGTCCTTTCAAACAAATATAAACATAAATAAAGCAAATAATGTACTGCAAATAAACAAATACCCAAATAATATTCATAAACTAAGCATGCTAAGGTAAAAACATAAGTTATCCCCAGCAGAGTCGCCATGCTGTCGCGCCCTATTTTGAACTGGCCAAAATATGCTTGCAACATCCGGCTCTTTCTGCCTTTGTTTTGGAAAAGGGTTTAGAGTCGCCACCTAAATTTTAGGAAACTTAGGAAACCATTTTGTATGTAAAACTCTGTTTTTAGTCTGCGAAACGTTTGAGATTCTGAGTAAGTGTTTTGGTTACTCGAAGGGAAGGTGTTAGGCACCCTTCAGAGCCTATCCGAAGATAGTCCTTAAACTCAGTTTAGAAAAAATATTTGGAAAAGTTATTTGCTCATTATTTGCTAAAAAGGTGATAAAAACATATTTTTTATTAATTTAAGAAAACTCCAAGTATATGACACATGCCACTACAATAGGCAAAAAATATAAAATATGCTTATGGTAAAAAAGATGAGACACATGTACGTACATGTCAAAATATATGAAAGTTTAATAACAATAGTTAAAGTATGTAAAACTTTATGATTTATAAGAAATATATATACTTAAAAGCTATGTAAAAAGATGAGGATATTATTTATAATACGTATACCTTTGTAAAGTAAAATATATGCAGTTCTTAAAGTTTGAGAAAAGTTTATGACATGTTTATTAAAAAGAAAGTAAAGATGACGTATGTATATTTAAAATATAGGAAATCATGTGAAAAGTTTATTATTTTAAAAGATTTGGATAAGTAAAAGTATGTAAGAAATATATTGGTAATAGAGAAAAAGATATAAGAGGAAATCATATTTGTTTTGTAAATATATTTCATGTAAAAGAACAATTTGAAAATTGAGCAGAGAACGAGATTTATTTGTTTTCATGTAAGGGAGACTTTTATTCGTAAGGTAAAAATGAACATGCATTGAATATGAAAGAAAGTATTATGTACGTAAATGTAATTATGATAAAATAATATATGTATAATTAAAGTAGGAAGAAGGATAAGTAAAAATATAAATATATATACCTTGTAGTAGATGACATATATACCTTGCATTTTTAGGCTTCAAAAATCTGAAAATCTGAAAATATATATATATAGAGTATAGCAAAATATTTGTAAAATATTGGTGTTAGAATAAGAGAATACATGAATTATTAATAAATATAAAGGGGGGGGCTTGCCTAAATTAGATAAAGCATTCTATAGTTTAAAGCCTAAGAATGACTAAATATTGTTTGAAAATAAATTGAATCGCTAATTAATATTTTTTGATTCTTTTGAAAATCTACCGCGAGTTAATTGGAACAAGTTTTTCTCGAAACAAAACCTAAATTAGTTAATAAAAAATCTGCACTATTCACTATTTATCATTACTATTTTTGAAAGTGTTTAAACACTAATTTTAAAGTATTTTATGGGGAAACCCAAAAACATTTGCCTAATTTTAAAAGGGGGGGAGGAAATTCTCTTTCACAATTTCAAACTAAATACACCATTCAAACAAAATGGTAAGCCGAAGAATAAACGTTAATCGAAGTCACAAAAATGCATACCCAAACAATACAAGGTTAGTCAAACAAATTCAAGTAATAAGAAAGCATATAGGAAATAAAGGACTAAGTATGTTAAGTTCCTTGGAGGAACTAGTCTCCTAATGAGTGACTCCGAACACCGCGATAGTTCCTAATAGTTGTTCGACCCAAAACATATTTGGGCCGAGATTGAGTTTCAAATGAGAACTCCAACTCTCCGGGGTGTACATGAAACAAAGAAAGGTGATAAGGATTAGTAACTTGCATAACAAAGTTTACAAAAATATAGAAATATGCCAAACTTAATAATAAAGTGACAAAGAAAACAAACATGTTATTCGGTAAATACACAAGCATATATGAAAGACGACATGTAACCATATTTTGCTTCATTTTTAGCAAATGATCGAATTTATTTGACTAGAGCACAAACGAACTAACATGAGACGATATCCGAAAAGAACTTAGGCAAAACGAACATCTTCAAACACTAGTCGATTATTGGAAAACAAAGTACCCAACAAATAGCAATATAAAACCTTATCATTCTTTTTTTTTCATTCACTTTAATTAAATAAGTAGCTATGAACTAATCACATCAAAAAGTAAGGCGTTACGAACAAATTAACTCAAAAGTAAGGCAACACTTAGTGACGGGAGGATCAAAAAGGAACCAAACTACTACATTAGCTCATGATAAATTCCTTAAGCTAGTATTCCCGAAATTAATCCCGAATTAAAACCAAAATAATGAAAATACGGGCAGCCCTCTTTTTCTAACAAATGCACACTAAATCTACCACTTTTTACTAGGATTAAGGTGTTTTGAAGAAAGGTTAGATTGCAAGCAAGACCACAATATTTTACAAACGCCGAAAAATAATCATAATATGTATACTCCTATCTTAAACAAACATTTTCGGGACAAAAAAAAAAAATGGCAAACCTATTGAAACTTTTACCTTAAGAATTTAAACTTCGAGAAACTCAAACCTAGCATACATATACCTTTTCCGATTTAAACAAAATCAGCCCCTAGTTGTGATTAAAACAAGACGGGACGATTACATACTCTTACAATTCAATCCGTAAGGGAAAGCAAAAAGAAAACTCAACTTTTATGAAGAGTAAACATTGATCCTAATCTCTAGTTATGCAACAAAGGTAGCCATGTTCATTTGAAAACTTGGAGCCTCTTGAAATTTATTTCAAGTTGAATCAAGATTGCAAATAGTCTACAAAGCATACCATGGACTATAGATACAACCATATCACAAACTTGTTCAAATTGATTAGAAAATTCCTTAACAGTGGGTTTTCTAGCTTGTAAACAACATTTAAACTCAAGTTGTTACTTCCATATCTATGCCATGATATCAAGCAAACTAGTGAACTTTTAAACTCACATTGAAACCAAAAAAAAAATAGCTAAGTTAAATTAGAAGTGGAAAATTTCAATTAAGTAAGCTGCTGGCCTAAGATAAAAACCAACAGTTGATACAATATTCCAACATTCAAATGTAAGAACTACGAGAATTCTATGATGAACAGCCAATCATATTTGAAGTTTTAACCTTTTAGAACCTTTCGTGCTAAGTTAAAGGGCTGCTCGAACAAACAGAACATATTCAGGACATATTACCATGTTCAAAGTATCAACACTGCCATCGCTATGAATTCCAACAGTTCACTGAATACATTTGAAGATCCCAACTTCCTCTAGTCCATTTTAAGCTAAACAAAGGTTGTGAATATTCTACAAAAAAAACATACCATTGGCTATAGGTACAACCAAATGACTCAAGAATCAATTCACCTTAAGCTCGCACTCGCAACCAGATGAACAAACAGCCAACCGTTTACAACAATTAAATCAAGTCTTGAATTGTAAACACCTCACAATCACATAAGCTAAACCAAACGACTAGAAACTGATTTGTTTCACATCTTTTACGCCTAAAATCAACCAACTAACATCCCGAATAACTACATAGTAATCGATTAACAAAATCCAAGTGCAACGTAATTAAGACGGGATAGAATTTACCTTGTGTTGGGCAGCGATTGAGGCCGTTGAGTGTCGAGTTCCAAACTAGCGACTTCCAACTCCGACTTCGGTTATCCGAATAGCAAACGAGACAAACAGGAGCGAAACGAATAGTGAGTATGCAAATCGACAGTGAACCAAACAGAGAACAATTTTTGATAAGCTGTTTTTGTGATAATTTTTCTGTGTGTTCTTTTTTTTTTTTTTTTTTGGTGATTGTTTCCGTGTCTCTCTCTGTCTGTCCGTGTGTTTTTTCTTTTGTTTGAAACTCAAGGGTTCCTTTTATAGCCAAAGTTGAAGGCTCAAACGACTCTTTCCAAGAATTCAAAATTTGAATTCTTGGAAAGCCAAGTTGCAATGGAAATGATGAAAACCAGAGAAAAAGAAAGAGATGCCTACTTTTTCAGGCGAATTTGAAAGAGATGGTGACGGGTCGGCGGTGTGGAGCCCGGACGGTCAGGCAACGGCTGGGTTTCCTCTTTTCCGAGGTCTGCAACCGGCGGTGGCGACCTTTTCGAGGCTACAAAAAGCCTCCGAAAAGGGGAAGGGACAATGTGAGGTGATGGAGAGGGTGTTGTCACCGTCTGCCCGCAAAATCCGGCGGGTCTTGGGGGTGAGGGCGACGGGCAGCAGGGTTTGGGGGTGGGAGCTGTCGGTGTTTGTTGAAAGTGGACGAAGTGGGGGTTTGGGGGTGGGAGGTCTGTTGGTTTGGCTGAAGTGGAGGAGAGAGTGGAGAGTGAAGAGATTAGGGGTGTGTTTAGTGGTGAGGTTGGGCCGGGTCAGGCGTTGGTTTGGGCTGGACGAAGTGGAGAGAAAGAAAGAATTAGGGGTGTGTTTAGTTGAAGAATTTGGGCCGTGGGTTGGGGAGTATTGGGCTGGGTCAGCTGAATTGGGTAGTGGGTTAGGAGGTTTTGGGTAGAAAGAGGTATAAAATTGGCCCAAACATGTATAGGTAAATGAATTAGTTTGTAGAAAAAAAGTAATTTTCCCTAATCGTTTTTCCATTTAATTAATTTAACGATGCTTCTTTTATCCTAATTAATTTTCAAATACGTATATAGTTGACTTAAAAATAATTTTGATACACGTAATTGCGATCCTCAATTGATAGAACTGCATTTAGGAAATGTTATAGCGATACGACAAATTTCATTTAGAGTTTGAAATAAAAGTTACTATACCAATATCTTGTTAAAAAGAATGAATTATAAAATATTTTGGTGATTTTATAAGATACAATATTTTTAGTAATTGTTATTATAAAAAGTAAAGGAAATCATTTTAAAAATGATTATTGGTGCCAAAATTTTTACTAAAGAATATAGGAATAAGAAAATTATTTTGAAAAAGTCCTCGGGATTAAGAAGCATATAAAAATTAATTATGGGAAAAAAGAGGGCCAAAATTGGGTGTCAACAACACCTAGTCATTTCACAAGGCTGGAAACAGTTCTTTTGGACATTCCTAAATCAATCCCTAAGCAATGCTATTCATACAAATACTTAGACCAAAATACACAAATATACAACGCATACAGAAATCAATAACCATCACCTATCCTTTCCCCGGGTACATAACTTAGCCCTGACTCTTGTCCGAAGACTAAATCCCATCGACCCCTTGTTAACACATCTTAGTAATTACATTGATTTCAAACCTTTTCAAAGTTAGTTACAAACTGGGAAACCACCCCTTAACCTTGGTGATTCAGACCCTCCTTATTATTCTACTTATATGCCCGAACCTTATCTAAGAATTTCCCTATTTTTATTACCCATTTAGTAACCCAAGTATTTTTCGGTTCCCTGAACCTTTCTGACATCCCAATCCCTGAAATCCTGTCATTTCACCATACCAAGACAATATGAACAGCCCAAAATATATTTCATCCTCCCATCATTCAATCCAATCGATTTCCTAGTTCACACATAACCAATAACAAATCCACCAGACTCCGCGCCCGGAGGCCTAATCATGGATTCTCCTTTTCAACTACACAATAAGTACAAATGTAAACAGGTCTATCTACTCAAAAGTGAAAACCTAGCCTACTTGGACGCCAAACAGCTGCAAGGATACGTTTCTGGCTCCATAAAGGCGTTCCCAACTGAATGATGATCCTGGAATCCATTGTTCCGTGTCCCTTCAGCCATAATCCCTCCTCCTCATGGCTCCCAAGCCTTGGAGCAGCTTAGGAGGATTTTTGAAGAAACACTCGTATGTTTCCCAACTGAGCAGGAGAAATCTTTTATTAAATCCCGTTCTGAGACTACTACCTCCCGTCATTCCATTATAGCGGATGACCTTCCGCCATAGCGGTTCCGCTATAGTGGATAAAACACCGCTATAGCAGAGTGACGTCAGCCCGAATGATTTTTAAAATTTTGAAATTTTCTGTCACATCACCCTACTTAATACTAAAAATATTTTAAATTATTCTCAAAATTTCGCGACGTCGTGGTTCCTGAAATAACGATGGATCCGGTCGTTACAAGTAACCTCTGGATATCTTATTAAGTCATCCTCTGGATTGTATATTGTTAAAGTTGATTCCAACACGTGCAAAATTTCACCTTCAATTGACATGCAAAGGGGTGGAGAAAACACATAGTTAGGACATTTGATGGTATACAGTTTTGTCCATGACTCTTTAACCCCATACTCTTTCATAACCCACAGATCAGTTCTCTCATGACTATAAAGCAAAGATAAATGACTTCCCAACATTCCAAGTGCCAAAAAAGAATGTTCTTCTCCACAACAGGTACATGATGCCCCAACTACCTTCCTACATTTCTCATCAACCAAATCAATGGACATGATGCCCCAACCACCACCATCAATAGTAGTAACCCAGTGAAGCTTCCCATTCACCAACTTCCCATTCGAACTAACCCACTCGTCTTTAAAATCATCAAGTATTCTCCAAAAATGATTCTTTAAACTATATATTTTGGCATCATAGTAAACTTTACCGAATTGATGGAAAATAGCCACTACCTTATAATCATCATGAACCTCATCATATCCAAAACATAAATTGAAATGGTAATCAACAGAGTGTGTAGGCCTAAGGTCCGGAAGTTGCTCTAACTTTCTAGTTGATGGATTCTAGAGAACCAAGACATACCCATTATGATAACAAATCAACCCATTAACAGAACCTACAATACAAACAATATCGTCGAGGTCTTTGATGGGATAGTCCAATTCAAAAGCCTGAGTAACATAGTCATAAAATAAAGAGCTAACAGAACAATGTCTAACAACATGATTAGTCGGAGAATGTTTAAGAATGGGTTTAGTCGGATGATGCTTCATTATTTTCAACAGAAGTCTACGTCAGGTGAAATCATTAGCAGAAAAACTAAGATGGGTCTTCACAAAATGAGGACTAGAGATTAAACCCAACCAATCTTTAGAAACAGATTTGAACTGTAAGAGATATTTAAGTGGAAGTCTTACAAGAATTGTTGCGATTAGTTCTTCTGGCAACTTAAGGATTGAATCATTGCTTGAAGTGGATGGAATTTGAGTATGCTTACTGGGTTTGCCCCTCTTTGGGTGTTGATCAGAGCCTTCATCTCCCATTAGGGTTGCAAAAGATTTTTGTCAATATATCTGATGATTTATATAGGGATAACTTTTGGGGAGAAAATGATCCCTAATGTATGAGGGTTGAATTGTTTTGATCCTTGATAGATATAGCACATAAAGTTCAATAATTACATGTAGAGATCACTTTAAAAATTGTTAATCTACATGTAGAGATTAAGGTGCATCCTAATAAAGTAAGGAAAAGAGAAGAGAAAGCAAAAGCTAGAAGAAGAGTGGAGGAAGCAAAGAGAAAGAGAAAGAAAAAGAGAGTGTACAGGAGGAGGAAACTTTTTGAGTTTCTCTATTAACTTTAATAACATGGAATTGTATAGGTTTAGGTTTAAGGACCAAACTAATCACATTTCACATACATTAAGGATTATATAACAAGGACCAAAATAATTCAACTCTAATACATTAAGGATCATTTTGATATCCATGGGCCCACATGCACTGTAGCAAACTTAGTTTTCCAAGTAAATCAAGTGGGGGTCGATCCAGTGTAGCATGCTCACTTCTCCAAAGTTTGAAAATTTATAAATAGTCCTGTATTTTATATGAAAGAATACACTGAAATGGTGGAGAAAAGTTATTATTCTTATTTTCTGTTTCACTCCTTCTCTCTTTCCTTGTTATTAGTTTAGTATTCCTTTTTTATCTCACAACTCTAAGCCTGCAATGCTTCATAAGTGAGGACGTTCCTGTGTTGGTTGAAGAAACTTCAGATAAAAAGAAGTTTGTGATTACTGAAACATGAAAACATTCAGATTTTCTATGCAAGAACTACATACTCAATAGCTTAGAGGGTGGCTTGTACAATGTATTCAGCGTTTGTAAGACTTTAAAAGAGTTGTGAAATGCTCTTGAGAAAAAATACAAGACGGAGGATGCCGGACTGAAAAAAGTCTGTGGATGCAAAGTTTTTGGACTTTAAAATGGTTGACAGTAAGACTGTCATATCACATTTCCAAGAATTATAAGTCATCGTTCATGATCTCCTTGCGGAAGGTATAAATATTGTTAATACCTTCGTTGTTAGTTATTTTAAATTTATTACTAATGTTAATCTTACTTTTGAAGGTATGGTACCAAATGAAGTCTTTCAAGTGGAAGCCTTCATAGAGAAGTTGCCTCCTTCATGGAGGGAATATAAGAACTACTTGAAGCATAAGCACAAGGAAATGACTCTTGAGGACTTGATTGTTTGTCTAAGGATAGAAGAAAATAATAAGGTTGCAGAAAAGAAGTCTCGTGCAAGTTCAGCAATATCGGGAGTAAATATTATTGAAGAAACACCAAGAACTAAGAAAAGAAAGAATTCTACTGGACCAAAGAGCAATCCACCAAAGAAGAAATTCAAAGGCAACTGCTATAATTGTGGCAAGACTGGTCACAAGTCTTGTCGAACTTCAAAGAAAGGCTAGAAAAAGGGTCAAGCAAACACGGTTGAACAAGTGGAAGATTTATGTGCCATGCTTTCTGGATGCAACTTGAATGGCAACCCAAGAAAATAGTGGATAGATTCTGGTGTCACCCATCATGTGTGTGCCAATAAGGATCTGTTTGCATCCTATGCTCCCACTGGACCCGATAAGATCAAATTTATGGCAAACTCCACTACAGCAAAAGTTGAAGGAACATGCTAGCTACACTTGAAGATGACATCCGGCAAGGTCATGAATCTAAACAATGTCCTTCATGTTCCTGATTTGCGAAAGAACTTGGTCTCAACTTCAGCTCTTACTAAGAATGGATTCAAGTGTGTTTTTATTTCCGATAAAGTTGTAGTTAGTAAGAATGAAATATATGTAGAAAAAGGTTACCTAACTGAGGGTCTTTTAAAACTCAATGTAATGACTGTTAAAATGAATAAGAGTTTAGTTTCTTTTTACTTGATTGAGTCAAACAATTTATGTCATGTTACGTTTAGGACATGTCAATCAATTACCCACATGAATGGAGAATGACTATAAGATGAAAGAGTATACGGACAAGTGTGTGATCTACAAGCAAAGATTAATTGCATCTGGATAAGTAAATTTTCTTTTGAACTTTTCGTAGTGAACTTATATTGGATGCACTCGATCAATCGATAGATGCGATATCTTTGAACCGTCGAACTTTGTTGTACACCTAGACAATACAAGTCACACAACTAACCTTTAATCGTTTATGGTTCTCACAATTTTGTTCATTACAACCATGAACATTGCCTGGTTTCATAAGTGCTTAGAGAATCGGCCTTTACCAGTATTTTCCTTGAAGCGGCTTACACTTCACACTTACATAGGTGTTTTCTAAACGTTTAATCCTATAGATAAATTATTTGATCATATCTGCCAAACTTAGAACCATTAAAAAGCTTTAAGCCTTAAAAACTTTACCCTTATTTCTGAACATTCTCTTCATCACGAGAATGGGTTGAGTTATTTGATAATGTTGAACCGTCAATCATAACTTTGTTTTTCTACTTGAACCTAGCTTTTGGAATCTCCAGTCTACTAGGTAGAGTTACAGCCATGATGATTTGTCCTAGGCCTTAAACCCATTTCCCTTGATGATCTTTTAACTACCTCTCTAGTTAGACCTTTTGTAAGTGAATCCGACACATTATCTTTTGACTTTACATAGTCAATCGTGATAATTTCACTAGAGAGTAATTGTCTAACGGTGTTATGTCTTCATCGAATGTGATGAGATTTTTTGTATAAATAGTGCTTTCTACCCTACCTATTGTCGCTTGGCTATCACAGTGTATGCATACGGGTGCTAACGATTTGTGCCATAACGGAATGTCTTCCAAGAAATTCCGGAGCCACTCGACTTTTTCACCGGTTAATCATAAAACTTTGTAAAAATTAATTAGTTTAGAAGTATTACCTAAATTTGAGTACAATAAATCACAATGTCAAATCTGTGTTGAATCAAAATTTATTAAATATTCGTATAAGTTTGTTGAAAGAAATTCTAATCCCTTACACTTAATTCACACAGATATTTGTGATATGAAGTTAACACCATCTCGCGATGAGAAAAGGTATTTCATAACCTTCATTGACGATTGTACTCGGTATTATTATGTTTACTTGCTTAACAGTAAGGATGAAGCAATTGAAGCATTTAAGTAATACAAAACTAAAGTTGAAAATCAGTTGAACAAAAAGATCAAAATGATAAGGAGTGATAGGGGTGGAGAGTATGAATCTCCTATTGAAACAATATATTTGGAAAATGAAATTATCCATCAAACTACTGCCCCTTATACACCTCAATCCAATGAAATTACGGAAAGAGAAAAATGAATATTGAAGAAAATGATGAATGCCTTATTAATAAATTTCGGTTTACCATAAAATTTGTGGAGGAAAGCTATCCTTACAGTAAATAAAATACTCAATAGAGTATCCCACAGAAAAACACTATTCCATATGAGAAATGGAAAGGAAGAAAATCCAACATGAAATATTTCAAAGTGTGGGAGATGTTTAGCCAGAGTCCAAGTTTCTAAATCCAACAGGGTCAAGATAGGACTAAAGACTGTGAATTATATTTTTATTGGATATGCTACAAAGAGTAAAGCATGTCGATTTTTAGTTCACAAATCCGATCATCCCGATATTCATGATAATACGATAATAGAATCAGATAATGCTGAATTCTTTGAAAATATTTATCCGTATAAAATAAATAGTGAGTCGTCTAGCGAAAGATCGATCGAGAGATTATATTTTTGGATAAAGTTTAGTTAAACTTAATTGTTTAAACCAAAATTAAAACACAGAATATTTCTCCAAGTGCGAAATGCACACGAATCGCACATCAAAAGGTTGTGTCCTTTCGACTCACTGTTTTGTGATATGCGAAGAGACATGCGACCCGCACAATTCCATGTGTATTTCGCACGTCTAATCGCACATTACGGCCAATTTTGATAGTCTCATTGGTTTCATATATGACAGAACGTGCAACGCGTACTTCCTCGTGTGTGAAAGGCACGTCGTCCCATCGTATTTGAAATAATGCAACTTTTCTGAACCTTTGCTTTCTTTCTGAGGCAGTGCTTTTTGGCTATAAATATCTGATTCTTCCTCAGATATGAAGCACGAAATTGAGTACATTTTAAGTACAAGAAACATAAGTATACTTCTACATTTCTTCAATTCAAGTGTGATTTATTATCGTTAAGTGGTTCGCCGATCAATAGGATTTGAGGTACCGCTATTCTATTGATGCTTAATCGTTCTATCCTGGGAGGATATATTCTATCAACCTCAGGTGCTTGAGGGGAATAATTTCCTTAAGGACACACTGTGCATTCAGTGAGCTCAATTTCTGCTTCATCTCTTTTCTTCTACTATTTTTCATAAATAGTTTAATTTTTTATTTCTACTTACTTTGCTTAAATAAAAAATTTATATCACCCAATTAACAGTATATAATACGCATTGTACTCTTTTTCCCTTGATTGAGGTTCTGTCCCACTGAATTTTTCTGACAAGATTTTTAATGAGGCAGCTATAAATGTATATTTAAGATATATGTACTCTTTTTTCTTCACTGGGATTTTTCTTACTAAATTTTTCTAGTAAGGTTTTAACGAGACACATCTATCAAGGTATGGATGTTCAAGAAAGAGTGTTATGAAGCTAATAAAGTATTACGAACAACTATGTATATTTGTTCTTTCACTGGAGTTTTTTTTTTACATGAACATCCAGGGGAGAATGTTATAAAACTAATATTGGATGGATGTCCAAGGGCCCACATGCCCTGTAGCAAACTTGGTTTTCTAAATAAATCAAGTGGGGGTCAATCCACTATAGCATGCTCACTTCTCCAAGTTTGAAAATTTATAAATAGTCTTGTATTTTATATGAAAGAATACACTGAAATGATAGAAAAGTTACTATTTCTATTGTCTGTTTCTCTCCTTCTCTCTTTTACTGTTATTAATTTAGTATTCCCCTTTTATTTTATAACAAAAAATAGCTTTGGGCCAAATTTTAATTTTTTTGATACTTATAAAAATTTAAAATTTAATAATTTTTATATTTTATATAAAAAAAAACTAATTCTTGTCTCTTGGCGAACTAATTAAAATATGTACATTTATGCATATAGGTCAAGTCAGTAGTGGTTGGAGCTTATAATTTATGGATCTTTCTTTAATCACGAAACATAGTTATCACAGAACATGTTCATTATAAAATGATAAGGGAAAACTACACAAATTGAACTCAATTGTGAAACTATGTACCCAAAATAGACCCAGCCCAATCTATTTAGGCTTAATGGACCAGCGGCCCAAACTATTTACCCACTTGCCCACTTTCTCCTTTTCTTATTTCGCGCATGACATCAGCATGACGTCAGCGTCATTGCCATGAATTAATCTTCTGTGATACTCCATTGGTATATTGATACTCTATCGGTATCATATAGGACTGAGCTTAATCCTTTGTGATACTTCATCGGTATATTGATACTTTGTCGGTATCATTTAGGACTAAGCTTAATCCTATGTGATACTATATCGGTATATTGATACCATGTAGGTATCATATAGAACTGAACTCTTTTTTAAAGAAATAAATAAAAAATTATTAAGAGAAAATTATTAAAGTCACGAGCTTATTTATTGAACTCTAAATTATTAGAAATATATTTTTATAATTTTTTTTCTCTTTTTACAATTTTAAAAAGAAATTGTATTCTAAATTATGACTACTTTTTTAATGGTTTTTAAATTAAAATATTGAAGAACTGAAACATACCTCAACGATACCATGACAGTATATAGATATATCGTAAGGTATCATGGATGATTGAGTAATTTCATCGAAGGACTGAAATAAACCTCAATGAAACATTGTTCAATTACTCTTTGATACCACCAGAGTATATTATACTTTGATGGTATCAAGGAGGAAGAAGTATATATATAATGTGATGGTATCAAAGAGGGAAAAAAGGTGGGCACTGACGTCAGCATGACATCAGCCCGCATTTTTTTTTTAAGATAAATGCAATTTTAGGATAAAAAAAAGGTCTGAAAGTGATAGTACATTTGATGGTAAATAGTTTTCTTTTTGGAGTACAAATTTTCTTTTCCCATAATGATAATATAAATTTATGGGTATTTTTAATAATTTTTAAAACTTATGAATATAAATCATATTTTATATTATTTTTTTCATAAAAGACTGAAATATGTTTCTCAAAAACTATGGTCAAACACATGGTGAAATTATACTCAAAAATGACTTATCAAAAATATTGAAAATCTATGGCTAAACGCTAGCTTAATGGGCAAATCACATATTTAAGCCAAGTTTTTGCCTGGATTGCCCCTATCTTTGATGCTCTTTATTAATTTTGTCTTTTAAATTAGTGGTTTGTCTTAAAAAAAAAAATTGTTCTTCAAAATTTAAAAATTTCAATACCCAAATCTCTTTCAAATAAGCTCATACTTGAAACATATATTTCAAATATCATAAAAAACAAACTCAATCATCAATTTGTCAAAATAACAACTCTAACAAATCCATTTACAGGAACGACAATATTTAATATTTTTAAGCTTTTTGAATAATATCCACTTGATTTAAATTTACTTTTTTATATACAAAATCCAATATCATTTCTTCAAAGCATTATATACTTCAATTGTTATAAATAAATAAAAAAGAGTAAAATTGTATAGTAACGAAGAAGAAGAAAGAAAATGAGTAAAAAATTAATTTTGTGTGAGGTTACCTATAAAGGTACCAATTACATTTTTTAAAAATAAAAGGCGAGTACAAGTTAAATAATGGGGACTAAATTCTCCATGAAGTTTTTAGGACTAATTACTTGGTTGAGTATTTTTTAATAAATAATTAATATTTTTAAATATTTTTTTATTTATTACTATCTATAGCAATACTATAAAATCTGTATTATGTATTAAAAGTGAATTATGCATGCACTATAGATGTATTATAAGTATCTTAAAGTGTGTGATAAATGTATTATCCATGAATAAAATTTGTATTATATGTGTTTTATAATTTGTTCTCTGCAATATGTATTGTGCATGTATTATAAACTTATTATAAGTATCAAGTGGAAAAAAAAAATGTTATTGCTATAGATGGTAATATTTTCTAAAATATAGCATATCTATATAAATTTTCCTATTTTATTATTGAGAACTTTACGTAATTATACAATATTAAAAAAGACATTGCATATTTTTATGCTAAAAAATTGATATATCAAAAATAGCCAAAAACTTACTTTATATAAAATATTTCACCAAAAACATAACTCCCCACCTCATAAATAAATCACCTTTTTCTCTCATCTAATCCCTTTAAAAACGTTTTACTTTTCTAATATCTTTCTTTTATTATTTTCTTTGCATTTTACAGAAACAAATTCTTTTTATTTTTCCTTGTTAATTTAAATATTGATATTATACAATATTATTTAAAAACTTAATATATATATATATATATATATACACAAATAAATAAAATAAAATATATTATGCATATTTATCATATCCTCCTATTTATGTTAAATATATTGCCTGTATATTGATTTTTTTTTGATAGAGTAAGATGAAAAAATTTAGAAAAAAATATTATATATATATATAACACAAATAAATAAAATAAAATATATTATGCATATTTATTATATCGTCCTATTTGTATTAAATATATTTCATATATATTGATTTTTTTTGCGAGAGTAAGATAAAAAAAAAATAGAAAAAAAATATCAAATAAATGTAATATAAATATATAAGAAAGATATTTATATTATATGAAATATATTAAAAAATTATATAAATATGAAGTTATTTATTTGATTAAGAATTGTTCAGATTTTAAATAGGACGTTATTTTATTTTAGAGGAGACCCTTTAGATAATTTCTTTTTTACATAAGAGATTATTGAGGGGGGGGGGGGGGGAAAGAATGTAGTAAAAATGCATTAATGGTAATAAATTTCTTAATTAACGGAAATGGTTATTAATAATTTGGTACAATTTTCTTTAAATAATTATTGTATTAAAATTGTAAGAGAGAGAATTTACACTACATAAATAAATAAGGCATAAATATGATCCCTAATTTTATGCAATCTTTTCAAAATAATTATTTTATTAATAATTTTACAGATTTTAAATATATGCTAAAAATGTAATAAAAGATGCTATTTATGAAATAATGTAATAATTATGTCATTTTTATAATTAACTATATAAAACATGTCCTTCTTTGTAAATTTTTCCTTAATTAATTATTTCAAGGTAAAATTTCATAAATAGCTATAGTTTGCTAAATTATTCAGGGCCCATAGCTTAAGTTTCTTAATTACAAAGCGTAGCTAATTTTAAGTTCCATAATCATCCATGAATTTGTATATAAACACTTATACGTACATACCATAAAAATAGATTCCTAAAAATCAGTTAGAATTTTTTTTTAAAAATGAAAATCTCCATAAATCATGCGTCTTTTACTCTCACTAATATTCTCTCTTCATAATTGACTGATACAGCTAAAAAATCTCAGATACAAATAATCATTCATATACTTTGCAATTTCATATATTGATGTGTTCACCATCTATTGTATATATGTATTTGAGATTCAAGTTAACTAAGCATATACATTTCAAATTATTTACTGATATGTATAAATGTCATATACATTTTAATCTCAAAAGTTTGACTCTCAAATACATTTGAATCTCAAAGTATGAATCTCATATACATTTGAACCTCAAAAGTATGAATCTCATATACAATCTATAACCAAAAACAAAGCATTCCAATTGCATATACATATATGCGTTTTAGTTGGTGTATACTTATATACATATATAAACATTACTAAAGAAGGATGAAATTTTAGGAAAAAAAATTTAAATAGAAATCTCCATAAATCATGATAGTTACCTCAAAAGTATGAATCTCATGTACAATGTATAACAAAAAACAAAGCATTCCAATTGCATATACATATATGTGTTTAAGTTGGTATATACTTATATACATATATAAACATCACTAAAGAAAGATGAAATTTTAGAAAAATCTTTTTAAAATGAAAATCTCCATAAATCATGAGGATGGGGCGTGAATTCCGCCGGAAATTGGGTGAGAGGGAGTTTGAGAATAGGTAATATACGTTTTCTTCCCCCAAAATGTATATGTTGCCCAAAATAATAGCTACTTGTTCTAAACTATACCTATAAAATCTAATTATGTGAAAGCTAACCCATGTCCCATAATTAAGCCGTTCAATATTCTATGTCCCGTAATTTTTCCTTATTTTTATTTCAATAGTGATCCATAAAGAACACCCAACATTAATTGGGCTCAATAAGACCTTAAAGTACCATAAAATAGAAGCCCAAAGCCACAAGGCTAACAACATTAGCATCATAATGTCTACGTTTGGTTTTGCCTCATCTAGTTATTACTCCTCATATATACACTGGCTTTATCATTTGGTACAAAATGCAAATAATCGCACTATAAATTGGTTTGAAGATTTGACAAATTTGAGCTCTTTTCATATATTAAGTGGTGATATTATTGTATAAAGCATAAATTATTGTTAAGTGATGCTACTCTCTTCCACTACTAGGTAGGGGTGTACATGGACCGGGTTGGTTCGGATTTTTTAAACACCAAATCAAACCATTAGTGTCGGGTTTTTAAATTTATAAACCAAACCAAACCAATAAAAGTCGGGTTTTCCAACCTCGAGTTTTTTCGGGTTTTTTTTCGATAAAGTCTTCATACAAATATATAATTAACTTGTGCTTCAAATATTTCTTTAGTCCGAGCAAAATACAGTTATCTAAGGTATTTCTTAAAAAAATAACACAAAATATATTCACTTTATTTGAAATTTATGAAGTGAGTGATGACAATAAAATATTCAACCAAAAAAATAATGAAATCGCATGGAATAAATATTGCATATTAATAAGTCATAATAAAAATAATCACAATTTAAAAATATTAAGTCATGCTAATATAAGTCTAATAAGTATTAACTACATGACTAAATATTAAACAGAAAAATACTAATGCATTTATGTAAAATCAAAGAATAAATATCTAACATGATTGTCATTCCTAGTGTTGGATTGAATAATCTTTTGTTAATATTCATATTGATTTGAGTTTTATTTGAGTTACTAATATCTATAGGTTGTAAAAGGACTTATTGAACCATTTAAAATTCTAAGTTTAAACTTGAAATAACATATTGAAAGATAAAAACTATGAAAAAGTTGAAGAAATGTTTATAAATTACATCACAATAAATATTTTTATGTATAAATATTTTTAAAAATAGTATATATGTAATATCGGGTTGGTTCGGTTCGGTTTGACTTATTTTAGTTAAAACCAAACCAAACCAAACCAATTATAGTCGAGTTTTTTTTTTTTCAACACCAAACCAAGTCAAACCAAACCACTAGTCAGTTTTTTTTTACGATTTGATTCGATTTGCGGTTTGATTGGATTTCACTACAATGCATTCCTTAGATGCTACATTAGGTTGAATAAAAATTGAATTTGATGATCATTATTGTTATGCTTATTGCTTAGTATATGAATGGTTAGTTTTTTTAATGGGTTAGGATTAAAAAGGACCAACTCATATTTTATGAACTAAAAATTATAGAACTAATAACCAAAAGATTCTACGTTAAAAAGGGAATCTTAATGATTTAGTGGTTTGAAGAGTAACAAACAGTTATGTTATCTGTTATGGAATTAATGTGAAAATAAAACTTGTCAAATTAATAACTTGGGTGTAGGCAAAGAGAATGTTGCCAAGTCTTTCTTCTTCAATTTTGTTTCCTATTTTTCTAGTACAACAATATATATACCAATCAATGCATTATCTTTTTGCAATTATATAAAAGTAACAAAGGTCCTTTTTGGGTGGATATATACGTTGTACGATGATTATTATTAACGTAATTTTCCGCAGGGATAGATTTATATTATAAGTTACGAGTTCAGCGAAACTTAATATCTTTGGTTCAAACTCTATATTTTTTTATTTTTTTTAAATCATTAATATGTGTATAAATAATCTTATTTCGAGACTAGATGTTGTCCTATCTTATAATCCGAAATCTATAAATTTAAAATCTTGAATACGTCTATGAATATACAGAGCCGAAGGGTAGGATCAAATCTAAGGCATCGAATATGAATTTTTGGGAATTCAATAATTTTTGCGCAGACTTTATATTTATACTTAGAAATTTATTAAATATATAAGAAATATCTATGTCGAAAATCCAGTAAAAAACCAGTCCACTTGGTCCAGCGGTAGTGAAGAAACCTGCTTAAGCTTAATTGCTTTGACTTCTATATGGGGGTTTGATCCCCCTTGGCCAAATATAAAGTTCTCTTTTTTAATTTGAAATTATTGAAAACTCGTAAACTTCAAATTCAAAATTCACCTATGTCAAAAAGTAAACTTCACTTCATTTGTTTTTCGATCCATTTTCATCTATCAAAAGAGCATAGGTTAACTACTTTCATGAATTCATTTTCAATAACAATTAATTATTGTCCATTTTCCAGCACAATTATCTTTCATGCATGTAATATATATATATATGTACTATATAGAAATGTGCACAAGCAGGCTCCTGCTCGTCGTCATGTTTGCTTTCTCCCAGGGGTATTTTCATCTTTTACTGCGCCCTTCTGCTCAAGCGGTGCTTAACAGATAGATACGCATCTGGATTTTGACGCTCTTGCTTCTTCTATCTTTGTCTCAGACTTTCTTGGGTGATTTCCTCCTTCGAAGGTTGTAATTTCGTTGTCTCATTTGTGAATTCTCTTCAGTGGTTGCTTTGTTTATGTGTTTGATAGTTTGATTTGGAGTTCTCTTCGTCTATTTGATGTTGTTTTTTCCTCTGATTTTTTTTATTCATGGTTTCTTCTTTGTGTGATCTGTTTCTTCTGTCAACAATCAAATTTTGCTGGTTGGCTTCTCTTATTCTGTTGTAAATTTATTGTTGTTGCAAAATACCTATTCAGAATACCACATGACATATGGGTGGAAATATGAAATATAACACGAACTGAACTCGGAAGAAAGTGATTAACGGCTAATTGACAAATTTCCTTTTCGAATATTACTATTGTTTTCCATGTTGGAGAAAGAGGGGAAAAGAAAGAGTTGAATGAATAGATAAGTCAAGAAAAAAGAAAAAAAGGGGAAAGATTTGCTTGGTGCCTTCTAATATTTCATATATATATGTATAATTGACTCTGGTTTTTCTGTTCACTATTTTTATTAATTAATTATAGTTGCAGATGTATCAATAGCTTGATAATGTTATGCAAGGGATGCATCCACAAAGGATGGCAACGGGAAAGACGGCAGCACGAACGAGGTAGCTTGTACTTTTTTCATCCCCACTACCTGATTTGCAGTAAAATCTGGAGATTTGAACTTCTCACTTTCTTCTTTTTGGTACGTTGTCATGACCGTCTTTGGTGTTCGATCTTAGGTTTAAGGTATGGGTTTAATCATGATAAAGAAGATTCGATGATTGTATAATTCCCAAGTGGAAAGTCGTATATGGTAACTAGAAAGGCAGGAGAGTGGATCGTGGAATAAAAAATGCTTCTTTCATTGTTGAGTAAGGAACCATAGCAGAGGAAGAAGAATAGTACGAGTCTTGACTCTAATACTCTTCTTCTTTGCGTAGAGGAACATATCTTTCTGGATAATTTGTAGTCCCTCATGGATGTGCGATTCTACCTCTTAATTCTCCATACTTTGCTTATTCTCTTTTTAATTTTCTGTATAGGTTTTCATTTGTGTGTTTTGAAAAATCTACTTTTGTTTGCAGTTCCTGCAATCATGAGTTTCTCGAACAACCCAAATCATTAGAAATAAATTTCTATTACTTCTACTAATTTGATTGACTTCTCCCTGAAAATTTTTGAAGAGGACTTTAGCATCAGACTTCTCAGGTATCAGCTTAGTTACAATAAGTATACACATCATTTTTAAATTTATAGTTACATTAGGTAATCGCGCTTGCCGCCTATGAGTTCTCTTCAGTTATTGCTCTGTTTTTGTGTTTCATAATTTGATTTTGAGTTCTCTTGCTGTGTTTGATGTTGCGTCTTCCTCTGATTTCATTTTCTCTTTCTGCGATTTCGCGTCTTGTGTGGATAGTGAGGTTTCTTATGCCAAGAATCAAATTTTGCTGGTTGGCTTCTCTTATTCTGCTCTAGATTGACTCTTGTTACAAGATACAGTACCACATGATATATATATATATAAAATATAACATGAGCTAAACTCAGAAGAAAGTGATTAACGGCAAATCGACGGGAAATTCGAACCACTTACCAAAAGAAAGGAGGGGAAATTAAACGCATGACACACCTGAACTCAGTTTGTAGGGAAAAAACCAGAATAAAGTTCTAATAATTGAGCTTGAATGACTGTGCTGCTAAGGATGGATCTGCAGTGTTGATTGCAACTTCTAAATAGACTCCTAAACTTGATCTTTTACATTTGCCTGTGTTTGTAATTAGTTACTTGTTACAGGGATAGTTTATTATTGGTTATGGGTTCTATACGATCTCATAAACTTTAAATCTTCGATTTCCCCTGTGGCTACCATGAAAAGACGGCAGTTTAGAACTTTAAAAGCTCTATGTAGGTTGTGAAAAAATGAAATTTTACCATACCGATTATAATTTTAAATTAAGACGACTTACAATGAAATATAGTTATACTTCAACCAACTTAAAAAGAAATAATATAAACCTCAATATGCTTTGTTCTTACTGTACAATGTAGAATGGATTAGGTCGTGAAAGCTTCCACATTCAGCTGTGTGTGTACTTCTGTGCATTACCCCCAAGGATTTATAAGAAATATTCCTTATCACATAATCAGTCCTTGCCTTGCAAATACTTCTAGCTCATCGGATTTGCTCAACTTTGCTTCTCTCTTCCGCTGTATGTATTTTCTTTTCTTTTAGGTTTATACTCAGTTCTTGCTCTGTATGTTTAAGTTTGCCCCTTCTTTGGATTCTTTAGTTGTTGTGCGATTATGCGTGCTGGAATGTATGTATATTCCTATTTGAATTTGGTTTTTCTTACGCATGACATGCGGTTCTGAGAGCCTCTGAACTAAATTTGGGGATTTTTGGTTTTTCTTCTCTACTGCTGAAATTTGGATTTAAACTGCATCTTCAAAGTCAAATTGGCTTTCCATTGCTGTGTTCTTATTTTGGTTGGTTAGTTAGTTTTGGTTGTAACCATTTTTCGCTCTCTACTAAAAATTGAATATGCATCTGAACAGTTCTTGCTATCTACCTGTTTGTGAAAATTCTTCTACAACATAGCTTATAGAAGGAGAAAAGAAAAATAAATTATAGCTTCAAAAATTTATTCTTTCTACAGTTTGAAATTAACGACTGACTTTAAAAAAAAGATTTTCCACTTATTTGTTTGCCGAAAAGGCTTACGATGGAATTAACTTGTTTATATATGTGTATTAACGATCTGCTAATTATAAGCTACGGAGTATGCTATTCCTTATTCAACATAGAGAAACACGCTGTTATGAAATGATGTCGAATAAATATAAAGTAAAAAATAAGGATGACTCCCCGCTAAAACATGTATTCTTGCTTTGCAAGGCAATGGTTTGTTGTAATAATTTTTTCGTCTTCCTTCAGGCTTTTCTGTCATAATTGAACATAGGCTTACTATCGATGCCATCACCTCGGAAACTACGGAGTGGACTTGCAAAGTCCAGGTGGTCGATAAATTTTGGCCTCGTGAGAGCAAAGACCAGACTGTGCACTTCCAAATAGTTATTGCACAGGATTAAAATGTAAGTTTGTTGCTATCATCCCACCGCATTAACTGGGCCCAAGTTGTACACGCATATTAAAGATCCTGGCTATTTTAAATGACTGCAGGAAGAACATGTATCCATAGTACTCTACGATGATGACATTGCTAGGTGTCATAAACTGTTTATTCCTTTTGACACGTACTGGGTTTCGAGTGCCAGGGTTAGGGAGCCTCGCCCTTACTCAATACGAGCTAGCAAGTATGAATGGGTTGTCTACAACTACACAATCATTGAGTCTAGCACTGGAAACGATGGCGAGGAAGCACCATTACCTGCTCCAACAAAATTGAATGCACTTCATTTCCCGGCTATCAAACACCAGAACCCAGGTGTTGAGTGTAACGACCAGGTTCATCGTTACGAGTAAACCATTCGTGCCAAGTTTTGGGTTAGAAAACTTTCGGGTTTGAGAGTTAAATTTTTTAGGCTAGGCTAGTCTCGATCGGTTTTGGAGCGAGGTAGGGTCTAGGGCAATCCGGGTAAGGATTGAGTTAGATGTCTTGGTTCGAGCTAGTTTTTATTGTAGCTAAGACATAGAGGAGTCCGAGAAACTTTTCAGAATCGAATTCGGGTAAGTAGAGCTCCCGAAATCGAGGTTGACGTGAAGGGGTTGTTCCAGAACGTCGAGAAAATAAGTGTGTTGTAAAATGGACACTTTTGGGAGACTTTACGACTTTCTGTCCCGTGTCAACTGCCATAGAAGTTGACACACCGCTGTAGCAACCTCCGCTATACCGGAGAAATTACCGCTATAGTAAAAGTCAACGCAGGTCATCACCGCTATAGTAGAGCGACGTGACCAAAAACTCATAAAATGGATTTTTAATTTCATTCTCTCCCATTCAGCCCCAAAACAGATGAGAGCTATCTCAAAGACCCTCCTAGGCTGCTCCAAGGCTTGGGAGCCATAGGGAAGAGGAATTCCGGTAAAAAAGATGCGAAACCACGGATTAGGGACTGCAGGACCGCCAGGAATGCCTCCACGGAGCCAGAAACGCACGATTGCAGCTGCTGACACCCAGGTAGGCTAGGTTTTCATTGAGTAGATAGACCTGCTTAAATTCCGTATTTATTATATAGTTGGAAAGCAGAATCCATGATTAGGCCTCCGGGCACGGAGTCTGGTGGATTCGGTGTTAGTTATGTAGGTGCTAGGAATTGGTTGGATTGAATTGTGGGTTATTGATAATTATTTGGAGTTGTTTATGTTGTCCTGGTATGATAAGATGATAGGGCTCAGGGACTGGAATGTCGAAAAGGTTCGGGGAGCCGAGAATTGCAAGGATAACTAAATGAGTATGAAAATGGAAAACTCCTAGGTGAGGTTTCGGGAATACGAAGGGCATGATAAGTAGTGTTGGTTTTGCTAAGGACTAAGGGGTGGTAATTCACATTGTTATTATTTATACAAGTCCAAAATCAATGTGGTTGTTCAATTATGCTAAAAAGGGAACCGTTCACTATTCATAAATAAAGGGTGAGTGTGTTTGGCCTCCAGACGGAGATCGAGGCTAAGTTATATACCCGGGAAGGAGGGTAGGTGATATCCTACGATTCCTATGAATGTTATATATCTTGTACTCTTATCTAAGTGTTAGTATGAATTGCATTGCTTAGAAGAATTGTTTAGAATGTCTAAGGGTCATGTTTTACAGTATGTGGAATGAACGGTGTGTTGCTTGTTGGTTTTATAAGTTGTTTATTCATTATTTGACTGTGGATTGATTGACATTTGGTTGGCTCGGGTATCACGCTTGGTACGGATATAACAAATAGTTGGCTCGAGTACCACGCTTGGTACGGGATAATACTAATGGTTGGCTCGGGTACCATGCCTGGTACAGGATATACTAACGGTTGGCTCGAGTACCACGCCTGGTACGAAATATTAACGGTTGGCTCGGATACCACGCCTGGTACGGATTTATTTTACTGTATCATTGCATTATTATTGTTGTATTGCATTGACTGTTATTGATTCTGTGAGTGGACTGGGCTATTTTATTAAAATGTGATATTTATTGGTGGTTCTTGAGTGATCGGAAATGCTGTATATTGTGAGTTGGTCTTAGTGTAGGCCGAGTTGCTATATTATGTTATTAGTTGGTCTTGGTGTAGATCGGGTTATTATGATGGTTATTAGTTGGTCTTGGTGTAGACCGAATTTGTCATGTTAACACCTGATGTATGAGGGGGATCCGGGTGGGTTCAGACTACTTAAAAGAGGTTATGTGCACATAAATTGATGTCATTAAGTGTAATAATGGCGGTCACAAATTATCATGGTTAATAAGCTAAGGGTGGGTCTTGGTGTAGACCGGGGTAGTCTGTTGAACACTTAGGTGTGGATGGAGGACCCTTGGAGGGTCCGGGTTATGTGATCCAAGAAGGGATTTAGATGTAGCTCTATGGTGGTCATTGAAGATGTCAATGGTTGTTAGGTGAATTGCATGTGGTTGGTAAATATAGAGGAAGACTGAGAGTCTGGGTGTGGTTATTGGTTAATATAACCAGGTGGTAAAGTTGTCCTAGAGGTCCGAAAAAGTATAGAAAATGGTAGGTAATACTTGAGTATAAGTAGTTGGTTGGGCAGTGAGCCAGATTTAGTCTGAGTATTTAGTCAAGGTAGTTGACTGGGGTAAAGGTTGAAGGTGACTTGGAAAGTCTGGGTGACAAGGCGACCTTGAGAAGTGTAGTTATGAGTGAGACTTGGAAGTCCTAGATGTTCGGGTCAAGGCTAAATGTGAAGGAGGGAACTATAATGTTTATTTTCATGTTTTTCCCTGTTTTCCTATATGATGGTACGTGTGGATTCGAGTCGACCGATGATGCCTACCAGTACTTGTGATTGTACTGACTCTACTCTTGTTATACCTTTTTGGTATATCTGGTTGCAGGGTTGGTGATGTTTCATAGGTACATGACGATGGTGATCTCCAGCAGCATCTGTCCTTCGATTCCATGATGGAAGTTGTGTCTCATTTACTTTTCCCTCCTTGTATAAATCTTGTAGTAGCTCTTGTACTTGTTTAGACTAGGTTCTAGGGAGGGGTAATTCAAGTGTAAAACTATTTTCTGTTTTCAAATATTGTAATAACAAGGTTTTTATAATAAAAGGAAGGTTATTTTACTACTTTAATTTTTATTTTTTCCGCATGTTACCTGTTGGACGGGTGGTGAAGGTTCGTCTATCTAGGTGGTTAGAGTAGGCGCCCGCATGGCCCGATAGGTTGGATCGTGACATTGAATTTGGTAAATACCCATCTCAGATCTTCAGCAGTTGTTTCCATCAACTAAATAATTCGTGCTGCCCGAGCTAAACACTATTGTTTATTATTCATAACAACATACTTGCTAGCGGTTGTGGCAAATTGCAGCGCGATGCAGTATACCGCGGACCAAACCAAGCGATACGGGGAGGTGATCGTTATGGACCATAGGTGAGTCATTCTCCCCCCACCAAGGTAACAGTTAGAAAAGCTATTATCTATTTACTCTTTCACTCTTCTTGTGAGCATCTGGACGTCAAGGTTCTGTATACTCCCCCCCCCCCCCTCCTTTCCTTGTTTTAATGGCGCTAAGTTTGTGGTTCGCACATCAGGCCTCATTCCCGCTTATTGTAAACATTTAACCTATAATAACTTTCCCGTTGGTTATGTTGGCCAGCAAGAAACCATACATGTTCACCATATGGGACGACCTGGCAGACAATGAAGGTGTTGCATTACTATGCCACCTACACGAGCACCCCGTTATTCTTGCAAGACGCGTGGCTATTACGATGTACCGAGATGGTATAATGAAGGTGCTGCACTAGCATCCTCGGCTACAGCTCTGGAGGTATCTAGCATACTAATTGATTAAAGTAATTATTCCTTGTTATTTATTTTTCTTTCTGCCAAAAGAATAACAGTATTAAGATTTAAGAATATGTATTTTAGTGGAACATATTACTAATGAACTGATATTCGTTTTTGTGATTTGTTGTTCTTATGTCCAGGGGGAAGACTTCCCAACTCTCTAGCAGAATCTTCACTTTCATTCGATAACACCCAAAGTTATAATCAATTTAGATTCACATCCAGAAGCAACTGTCGCAGAGGTTACCTTTGGAGATCGCCTTGGGGCACTTCTCGACACAGTAAAAATTCGTTATTCTTATGATTCAACTGTTGACTGCTATTGATGCCAGTTCTGGTCTTGATTTGCGAAATATATTTAAGATGAATGCACTAAAAACCCTCGGGCTGAATGTTGTCAAGGCTAATGTCTGTCTTGATTCATCTGGGAAACATAACACATTCGCCATCACAAAAGCGTTAGTCCTTGTTGTGGGTTCTTATATATTGCTTGGTGATTTTTTCATACCTCTTGTACTTTTTTTTGTCGTTGCAAACTATCAGTCACTGGATATCTGAAAATAGTTTGAGATAAATCTTTTATTATGGGTCTAACAACATTAGTTCCCTGATTGAAATTATGTTTGTTTCACTATTTGGACTTGTTTCTAAGTTTTGAAGCAACTCTTTCTCGAAAGAAATCCCTCATAAACAAAATATTGTCTTAGGTATAAAAGTTCAAATTAATATAAACTTGATTTTCGTAAAGTCTCAGCAGAAAAGTCCATGTAATTTGATTTTATGTTGTCAATTAGAGTTTGTTCATTCATAATACATTAATAGCCAAAACATAAAATATTATGAAACATGAAAATATTGCGCACGGGCGCCCTTCATCTAGTATATATAGATCATACTAGTGATGTTTTGCTCGTGCTAAGCACGAACTCAATATTTAAATAGTAAATTAAAATTAAAATGTAGTTAAAATTTTATAAAATAGTTACTCCCTCCGTTCCATATTAGTTGGTCACTTTCTTGTTTACACGCATGTTAAGAAATCATAAATAAGAAGGTATTTACCCTTTCTTGTTTACACGCATGTTAAGAAATCATAAATAAAAAGGTATTTACCCTTTAAGAAACCTCTTTGAAACTTTACAAACAAGTGTGAACACTTTCAAAAAGAATTAATTGCAAGGATAATATGAAAAAAAATTAATTAATATTTTCTTAATTTAGTAAAGTGGTCAACTAATACATGACAATCATCTTTAAGAAGGTGACCACTAATATAGCAACCAATAAAAATGTAAAGAGATGAACTGTTCCGATCGACAAACAGGACGACCGAAAGCTCCTGAAACTGTGACTTATATATAGGTACTAATTCAGTTCTTTCTCCAACTCTAGTCTCTCATAGTAGACTTTCTAACTAAATACAAATAATAACAATGATATTATTATGTAAAATCAAGAGTTTTATGTCTTTTTTAGAAATACTACACCAAAAATAATAAGTAAAGAAAAATATTTTATCAAAAATTATCTTTGAACCACTAATTTTATTAAGTAGGCGTTTGGCCATTAGAATTTTTCACTTTTTTTCGAAAAATTATTTTACTTTTTTCCGAAAATAGTGTTTGGTCATAAAAATTCTAAATACAACTCCGGAGTTGTATTTGGAATGTGTTTTCACTTTTTAATTTTTTTTTTTTTGAAAAAATCCTAAATTTTTTATTTTTATAAAATAACCCCATTTAAATTATATTTTATTTTTAAATCATATTTTATGTTTTTTTAAATATATATTTAAAATCTAAATAATTATTGCAAAAGTTATGACCAAACACAACTCCAACTTCAACTTTGAAAATTTCAAAAAAGTGAAATAATTTTTTGTTCTGGTCAAACTGCACCTAAGTCACCCATGTGATGTGAGACACAATTTTGATGAACATACAAATGAGAAGCAAAACGTGAAAAAGGAAAAAAAGAAATCGAAAAGGATTTGAACACATTGCTTGAACTATACGTTAACATGTGTAAACAACATAAAACACAGTAGTTTGGTCCCTAATTATGTTTTATCCCACTATTTTAAAATATTACATTTTCCCCGATAGTTTAAAAAAGGAAAGACGTGTATCCTTTGTATTTTCGTGTATCCTGGATACATATAACCTCTTCATTAATGGTAAATCTGTTTCTATTATGGCGCTTTAAAAGAAAATAAAATATTTACAATTAATGAGGAGTAAATCATTAATTGTAAATCTATTACTATTAGGACGCTTTAAAAGGAAATAACAGATTTACAATTAATGAGGAGTAAATCACGCGTCAATCACTTTGAAATGCATCTGCGGTATCCTCATCTCCACAAACAACTGGAGAATTCAAATTTCAATTTAAAATTACTTGGATACACATCAAACCAGCAAGTAACTTCATTATACAGGATACAAGTAATAATAGATCTCAAATATCTAAGGATTCACATTTAAACAACAAACAACAATAGGAATACTTGGATACACTGTTAATACTGTATCCAAGATTATAAGCTTGGATACATTATAACAGTGTTAAGGATACTTCTCAATATCTAAGGATACCCATCTAAACAGCAAATAGATATAGGTATACTTGGATACATGTTAATATTGGATACAAGTTTGTAAGCTTGGATACATTGTAACAGTGTTAAGGATACATGTTACCAACATCTCAAATAGCAGGTTGCAGTAGTATTGGGATACATGTTAACATGAATTAATCCTGGATACATGTAACACAAGATTTGCTTACAATGTTATCCCTGGATACGTATTGCTTTGTTTTGATTTGAAACTTTAAATTTACAAAAGTTACACATTTACAACTCAGATAGATATATGTATACTTGGATACATGGAAAATTGGATACATGGAAAATAACACTGGATACATGGTAACAAGTTGGTAACACTGGAAAATAACATCTGGGTTTGAGTCCCTTGTTCTTGATTTCAAATTTTTGTGCAATTCATTCATTTTGACTTGATCGTTTCTAAATTTGGATCTATTTTCAGCAAAGTCTTTTTCTTCAAAGTCTCTAACAGCCGGAACAAAGGTCGGAGAAGGCACTTCATTGTTCTCCATTTGAGATATACCTAAATCAAATGAAGGCCATTGTTGGTTACTTGGTATTATCAAGTTATCTGATTCGTTATCCATGAAGGCAATCGTTGATTCGTTATCAAGTAATTGCTCTTATAGATTATGATAACTTAGAACTAAACTATAGTAAAAGTTGAAAAACGAATTTTACCAACCTCAACAATGGAAGATTATGATCCAGCAAGCGCCAATTTTTTTTGAAAAGTGGAGGAAGATCGTGTGGAAGATGGAGCCTTGGTTGAAAGCGTGATTTGGGGAAAACGATTATAGAGAGAGAACAACTGTTGCCTTTAGATACAAGTTGAGTGATTTTAGGCCCTTTTTTAGGGATTGTGATGGATACAATTTTTTAACCATGTAATTTCAATTTAATGGGATAAATGTAATTATTTTAAAGTATTGGGATATTTAGTAATTAGGGTAAGGATGTTTGATTATTTATGTAGTTTTTCCTTGTAACATTCCATGCATGCATTTAAAAGGAAGTAAATGGGCCCCACGCGTGGAGTTTTTTTCTTGGATAGGGACAAAGCCCACAATCACCAAGCCCTTTCCTTTCGGCCCATACGTTATCTTATCAGAACTTGCCCTGATATATGCTCTGTTTTGGATAAAGTTGGGCCCACAAACCCAATGGGTCCCACTAGATAAAAACACCAACATTTTGGGGATCGCTTTGTAGGGTGTATAGAAATAATATAGAATATGGTATATTAGAAATGCTTACATTAGTTATGCTGAGATTTTTCTTATGCAGTGTTCATTTTGGTGTATTAAAACAATATGCATTGCATAATTTTTTTAAAGAATATTTGTTTACAAAAATACCTTCCACAAATATAGTGGGAAAAATGTGAAAACGATTTTGAGAGATAATTATGTCTTTAATCATGTTAATATATGTATTAGAACCCATTGCATCACCTAATACATGAAAATTCATGGTATTAGTAATATATACTTCAAAAAAATGTGGAAACGATTTTGAGAGACAATTATGTTTTTAACCATGCTAATGTATGTATTAGAACTCATTGCATTACTAATACATGAAAATTCATGGTATTAGTAATACATAACTCAATACACAATAGAGTGTATTAGTAATGCAAGCATTATTTATACATAGGTTGAAAAAGTATACAAAACAAGGTACTAGTACTACTTTTTTTTTCATGCATACATTATTTTCTCTAATACACTCTATCAAATGACCCTTACATTCAAAAGAATACTTTGTGTTTAGGTTTCCTACACGATGTCCGATAAGAATATTAGACCTTGACTAAATTTGAATTTGCATAAAAAGGTTTTACATTTTGGGTTGGGAAAAGTGTAAAGCACTTTTATCAAAGACAACTCGTAAGTCGTACATAAAGAAAGTACTCACTGCTCTATCACAATTCTTATTGGTCAAGAGGATAATATTTCAAACTTCAGAAATAGAATTGATTAGTCACTCAGATGTTTGTTGGTAAGCAACCGTCCAGAAATTCTAAAAAAAAAAAAATTAAATATAATATTTTCACTTGTTAAGAAGATATATAAAAATTAATTGAATTTTAATTTATAATAAATATGTTTTTGACAAAAGGTTTCATTGGATTCCATTCTCAAGAAGGTAGCTCCATCATTGAGCATTCATTCAAGGCGAAGCTATAATATTAGATACGAATTCGAATGAAACAATAGCTTAAATCTGACATTATTAGAAAATTATTAATATATATAAAAATTTAATTAAAAAATAAATAATTAGTTTGATAATAAATTTAAAACCCCGTAAACTTCAGATTTGAAAATTCTATTTAATGTACATAAGGTCGTATTAATTGGTGATATCTGTGAGCGAAACTTTTGACCAATTAAATGGGGGAAAAGAATGTAATAAATAGATAAGTAGTCCCAGATATTGGACTTGAAGGCATACACATGGAATTCACATGGGTTCTGGCTAATATTATTTTTTGATCTGTGTGTATATAATAAAATTTAAATATATATTTTAAAAAAAATATAAAATAGAATTTAAATGAGATTATTTAATAAAAATTAAGAAATTAAGAAAAATTTATCTCCTTGTTAGCTTCCCTGTAACAGTGTTGCACACTTATTCTCCTTCGTTTGACTTGTGCATACATGTTCCATGGTGTTTCTGTCTCTCCCGCTATACATGTTGTCAGCAATTTAGAGTCCACCTCCGCTATTACTTCTTGTAGGCCTTGGGCCTATGCTAGTTCCAGTCCATATTGGAGTGCCTTGCTTTCTGCCCAAGGTATATGGAGAACGCAACTAAAACCTTGCCTTCACTGTTTCTGATGATGCCCCCTACCCCACACTCTCCTTCACGACAGCTTCCATCCGTGTTAATTTTGTGGAATTGGTGTCACAATTTTTGTTGTTTTGTGCACCATAGGTTTATCAATGAGAGATTGTGTACGAGTTCCCAAGAGGTGGGCAATTTAACTTTTCCAAACTTTTGTTCTGTGAGGTCAATTAGGTCCTGCACAATTGCTTTCTCTCATCTAATTTTTGACGGTCTGTTTGTCCCGTATCTGGCGGCGCATCTACATCTCCATAGTTTAATTTTTTTTTTAAAAAGAAAAAAATATTTTTTCCTTAAAATAAATTTGGGTGGGTGGGGTTGGGAGGTTGGAGGTTGAGGGATTGAGGAAAGGTAGGGGTGGGGGTAAAAAAAAAAAAATTTATCTATAAAAAAATAGTTTTTTTTCAAAAAAAAATTAAAAAATTGGGGAGTGAGGTGGAGGTGGAGATCGGGGTGAAGAATAAAAAAAAATGCTGGTAGGTGAGATGGAGGTTGAGGGTAGGGGGTGGTGGTGGGAGGAGGGGGGGGGATTGGGGGAAAGGTGATGATAAGGAGAGAGAAAGAAAGAGTAATTTTTTGGCCTCTCACTCTCTAAGTGAGATATATTCTTTTTGTCACATCAGCACAAAAAGAGCACAAAAATACACAAAAAATGAGTTCAGGGGGCAATAGGACCTATGTAAAGTTTAGGTGTGTCGCTGAAATTTCGCTCATAGTTTAGGGTGGTATTTATGCATTATCTCATGATGATATAGTAGATTTATCATTTTATTAACTATTTTAAAGATGCGTGTCAAATTAAATATGATCAAGTAAAACTAAACAGAGGAAGTATATGTTAAAGGGTAAAATAACGATAAAATTACATAATTCTTTAAAAGAAAAACGTTGGTAATTCATATACTCTCGTTCCTAAATATTTTTCATTCCTTATTAAAAATAGATATTTCACAATACTTGTCATTCTAGAAAATCAAGATATAATTAATTATTTGTTTATATTTTTACCCCTTATCATAAATATGGAGACATGTTAAAGTGATACAAAAGACAGAAGTATCAAATTGATAGGAACAATAAATAAAAATAATTTATTCAAATTATCATCTACTTAATATTTTCTCAAGAGATGTACAAAAAAAAAAACATAACAAATATCTAAATATAATAGAAGTACTTCTACATGAAAAACTTACACACACATAAATCAGTCGTACCTGAACATAACATTACAAAGTGAACAACAAAAATATTAAAAGACTACTAATAATATGTACAAACACAACAAAAATACTTAGCGTAGGAGAAAAATCTCCACCAAACAAAAAAAAATACTATTTTACATTTATAAACACTTATTTAAACCTTAAGAGGTCATTTCGCACATAAACTAAATTATCTCGAAATTATAATTCTGGGATTATAATTTTAAGACTATTTTATACCATATATGAGGTGATATTAAGTAATCTCATGTTAGGAAGGATAAGATAGGATATTTCAAGATTAAGTTTAGTACTATTAAATTTATATTATATTTAATTAATGATATAAATTAATTTTGAAATAAATTTATATCATTAATCAAATCTAATATAAATTTAGTACCAACTTAATCATGAGATATCTCACTTTATCTCTCGCGTATCAAACTACCCCTAAAAATTCTACTCTATCCTTAAATTCGAAGCCTTTTTTCTTTTTCTTGGATAGACTAAAAAATGAAGGCGGCCTTGTGAATGTGGCAAGAATAACGTGTCGATTACGTACACCGCCCGCAAGGTTGATCGTGCTGACGTGTGCTAATGTAATTGGAAGAGCACGCACGCGGAGAGCCTTTTTACATGGAGGGTATTGACGTGGGTCTTTGTTATTGGATAAGACATGCAAATGGTGGGTCCCATTAAGCAAAGTGACGAGGAAAATGGTAAGAGTGAATCCAACATATATAAATATCCTTTGTCGTTACATTTCCGTTTTTACTGTTTTAACTTCCCCCTTCATGTTGCTCTTTTTTTACCACTTTGCCATTTTATTAAATGCTCCAAAGTTTTTACTTTATTCAATTTGGAATTGCATTTATCCACAATTTACTTAGGACCTGTTTGGAAAGTCACACTGGTAATTGAATTTGGTGTGGGTGTAAGTACACAATTTGACATATTTGGTTGGTCAGGTAATTATTTAGTCAACAGGTAATTGAGTGTAATTGACAGGGAGTAATTACACTCTCCAATTCACAGGGAGAGCTGTGAATTGTAGGTAATTACATGGTGTAATTACAAGCTGATTACTTTTTAATTTCGTCCTTTTATTTCTATTTTTATTTTTTCATTTTAATTTATTTTCTATTTCTATTATTTTAAATTCTTTTATTTTTATTATTCTAATAATTTTAAAAAATATATTATTTATATTTCATTCCCTTCTCATTCCCAACATTTACTTCTTGTGGTTCTATACAATTGTTCGTATTATTTTATATTTATTTTATGTTCATTTTTTTCATTTAGCATACTTTAGTTAGTATTCTAATTTTTAAATTAAAGTAGAATTCATTGTTGAATAAGGTTATAGACTTACGGTTTTTTCTTTTTCTTTTGAATCATATTTAGGTACGTTATGTTGAAATTTGACATAAGAGTATTATGTTAACTTTTTTGTTTTAAATTTTGAACTTACGTTATATTTTCAGTTTTAATTTATTTGTTTTACTAGTATTGACTTGATATTTCACATTGCAAGCCATTCATTTTTTAGTTAGAATTGATAGATTATTTTTTTGTCAATTGTTTTAATAATTTTATGGCATTATATTTATAATATTAATCTTTTTGTCAAACATGCATTTCATGATATTCTTAAAAATTATGTACTTTAAGTTTTTATGATTAATTTAATTAAAATATATTAAAAAAGGGCAGCCCGGTGCACTAAAGCTCCCGCTATGCGCAGGGTCCGGGGAAGGGCCCGACCACAAGGGTCTATTGTACGCAGCCTTACCTTGCATTTCTGCCAGAGGCTGTTTCCAAGGCTTGAACCCGTGACCTTTTGGTCACATGGCAGCAACTTTACCAGTTACTCCAAGGCTCCCCTTCAAAAAGTGGACCGGATATGATTCGGGAGTTTTGAACCCGACGTGAATTTAAAAAATATGAATCAATTATTTTTTATAATATTTGTTAAGAATATATATTTATTAATTAATATATTTCAAAATACAATATATATATATATATATATATCTTAAATATTTAATTTAATATCATTTATAAAGGCCTTATTTGTTTAATATAAATTTTTAATTTTTAATAATTAGCTTTTATTTTAAAATTTTCTTATAACCATGTGATTACACTTATACAACCAAACAGTACACTTGTAATTACACTGTAATTACATTGTGGCAACCAAACAGGTCGTTGTAATTACTAGACTGGTAATTATTACCCTAGTAATTACACCAATTTCAATTACCAGGTGGCTTTCCAAACAGACCCTTAAGGATCGCTTGGTAGCTAGTTAGAGTTATGCCGATATTACTATTGTAGAAATTAGTTATGAAAAAATTTATGTACTATTAGTCACATGCTATCTTCAATTCTCTTTGCTTGCGGGGGCAGGAGTGGAACGAGCGCTTCACGAAAGAAAAGAATCGTGTGGCACAGTGAAAAGTTTTCCATTGGGGTTTCCGATCCTTCAGGTCTCCACCTACTTGTGAAATAGGAGGGAGGCCGGATGGGGAAGGGGGGGATTTCTTGATGTTAAGGTGTCAAGGCGGTCGAAGAAGGCTATAGGTGAAAACAACTGATGCTTTGATCATTCAATTGACTCCTTGCTGCCAGTCCGTGCTTGCTGTCATGCTGGCAAAAGCAAGGGATGAACAATCACTCACTCTTGACAATTATTTGCTCATCGTCTGCATCTTTAGTCGAAAGCTATTTCTTATCTTCTTCATCTTCGGGCAAGCGGGTGAACTCATGGCTTATTAATTTCCTATTTGATTCTTTAGGCTAGTGATCCCTTTTTGTCTGGCCATGGATAGTGTGTGGGACCTCATGTTCTCTTGCGTGAAATACATAAATTTTCTTAGAATCTATATATGTATTAGTTATGCAGGTTTCTAAATTACAAAATGAATACTCCCTCTGAACTATTGTACTTGTCCTCGTTACTAAATATAGATGATTCAAAATAGTTGTCATTTTAAAAATCAAGGTATAATTAGTTGTTTGTTTCTACCTTTACCCTTAGTCATAAATATGAAGAGATATTGATGTAGTGTAAAAGAAAAAAATCTATATATATATATAAAGGAGGGTTTTAAACTTGATGATGTGGCACCTTTCTATGACCTCCATTCATATTTATCTTTTTTTGAATTTTTTCCTTCATCTTTTATTAATTAATTTACTTAGTAATTAAATAAATATCATATTTATTATATTTAATTATATCTCATGAGTTACAAAAAAACCTCTACCTATTTGTATTCTCTACTTAAATAACATATCTCCTCAACTTCTTTCTACTTAATTGTTATGGTTTAACCATTTTATAAATAACAATGATCTATGAAATTGTTGGATGAACATTTTTATTTTTTCCTTCTTCTTTTTTATTAGTATATCTTTTTCTTTTTTTCTTCTTTCATTTTATTCATCCACCATGTGTTTAATAATCAAAAGAGATGACATAGAAAAAGTGATGTGACAATATGATCATCACTTTGATGAAGATCAAAAATATATTCTTCCAAATTTCTTCTTGTGTCATAATAGCCAAATTCAAATTGATCAAGATGAAGAAGAAAGTTTGATGGTGGTTTAACATTCATTAAAGGGAGTTTAACATTCATCAAAGGGAGATGATCAAATTAGTTTGGTACAAGTTCATCAAGATGAAGAAGGAAGCTTAATGGTCTTGGAAGATTCATCAAAAGAGATGGTCAAATTAGTTTGGTGAAGTATAGAAGTTTGAATTTTTTTGTTGTTTATTTTAATATTTCTAATTAATTATTTCTTCAAATACAAGATATGTACCCTCCAAAAATAAGACCCTACTACAAAGTTTTACACTATGTGTAGCAAGGACAATGAAAAATATCTTCAATTGATTATTTTTGTTGTTAACATAAACTTATTAGTATTTCATTATATAAAATTTTACCTTTTAAATATTTTCTCTCTCTATCTCTCTCTCTCCATAGAAATATATCGTGTTTTCTAACATAATGATGTGGCATAGTTCTTTGGCCAAGAATTCATCATTTTTAATTTTTTAATTATTATTTTACTTCTTTTTGTATTTTTAGATAATTTGATTAAGTTATGTTGATAACAAGGTCCTTCTAAGTCATTAATTTGACTAACTCAAAAGATCCTCCTTTAGATTGTGTAGGAACCTTATTTTTATTTCATTTGGATAAAATCTTGAGTGAAAAAGAGAAAAATGAGAGAAAACAATAATCTATGTGTAATAATAAAGTTGAGAATAGAAAAAGTGACGTGACATCTCTTTTGGCCAAAAAATATAATTATCCTTTTTCTCATTTTTTGTGATTTTCTTTATTTTTTTCTTATTTATGTGATATATTAAAAACTAAAAAAGTCACTCCTAACTCTCTTAAACATATAAATATGCAATGTCAAGAAACTTAAAAAATATTTTTTAAGATTTATTTAATGTAAAAATTAATGATCTTTATTTTTATTCATATAACTTTTTATATCTATATATATATATATATAAAGGAGAGTTATAGACAATGTAATGTGACACCTCTCTATGACCTCCATTCATATTTATCTTTTTTTCATTTTTTTGAGCTTTTTTCCTTCATTCTTATATTTATTTTATTTTTAATAGCCCAAAAAATTATTAAATTCAATTAATCAACTTCTCATCTTCCACTATAATTGTCCTCTTTATTACTCAACTCCTCAAATACACTATATCATTAGTTTTACTTTACATACGTTTCTTGTAGTAATAATGAAGATGTGTTCATGTTCCATCAATTAGTATATATATATAATTAACTGATTGACACATCGTGAACTTTAAAAACTCTATTCGTTTACTTATTAGTATATTTTTTAATTGTGTTACTTCCATCAAAAAACTGCAATGATTAATTATTTTTTTATCGGAGATAATATTGTTAATTACATGCCTTTTTCAAGACGAAAATTTGTAATATCTTTTCTCCTGAGTTCGCAGATCGTATATAAATAATATTTATTATTTATCTATAAGTCAAACATGAGTTACGTACTTGCTATATTAAAATTTCAAGTTTTATTTTTTATTTATCGTGAAAAAATATTGGGTTATTCTCACTTTTATTTGTTATTGATTTGATAGTTTAACATTTGATTAAGGGAGAAACTTAGTATTTACTTAAGGAGGAGCTTTATTCTTGGCTTTTAATGTATGGACCTCCTTTATTTATATTATAATAAAGCATGAATTATAGAAAGATGACAAAAAAACTCCTATAAGTTAGAGTTGGATTATGCTTAGCACAATTTTTAAAAATTGATTTGTAAAATCAAATATATATAGTGTAAGTGATGTGGTACCTCTCTTTGATCAAAAATTATATTTATTTTTTTATCTTTTTTTCTAAAATCACTTTTCTCTCTTTTTTATTTATCTTAAGTTAAAAGAACAATAAAATTTCTATATAAGTTACTCAACTCTCCCCTTCCCTCATGATTTGGTGCGTGAAAAGGCTAAATCCGAAGAGGGCTATCACATTTATACCACCTTTTAATTCTTAATAAAATAATGATAACGAACATTTTGAATTTTATGCCTCTTCATATTCATTAGTTAGTGTATATATATTTTATAGTTATTTTTATTGTTTAATACTTATCATTATTTTGTATTATATAATTAGTGAAGTTGAGGATTGTAACGATTACAAAGTATTGCAGAATATCTTTATACATGATTAAGCATAATATATACATAAGTGTTATAGTTTTGAGTATAATGAAAAATTCTTTTTTGCCTTTCGAAATTCACAATGCAAATAGTATATGAATACTTTTCCTATTAGTATAGTAATTATTTCATTAGCTAAAATTTATAAAATTATTTAGGAAAATTTTAATTGACACCATTATTACGATCATTATTTTTTTATATTTTAAAATAAAAAGAAGGAAACAAACATTTTATTAAATCAAAAAATGAGAGGAAAAGGCAAAAATATGATATATATATATATATATATATATATATATATATATATATATATATATATCATTAAATAGGGTCTGAAAAAGGTAGAGCATACATAGATTTTATCTCTACCTTAGATAGAGAGATAATATTCATATTGATAATTTTAAAAGTTATATAAAAAAATTTTATCATATGAATGTGCATGAAACTTTTTATCTATTTTATTTTTAATAAATTTAAATGTACTAATTTTGTATATAATCGCGCGAAGCGCGATCTATTTCACTAGTGTTAAATATTTAGGAGTAGTAAATAAAGATAATTTAATCAAGTTACACTCTAGTTAATATTTTTTAAGGGGCGTGTAATTAAAAAATGTGACAAGTAAAGTGATCCAAACGGAGTAATATTATATTAATTTTATACATAAATAACTTAATTACCTCATAATCAGCTATCAAATATGATATTACTTATGCAAAATTTAAAACTGCACAACTCACCTCCAAACTAACTACCAGGCGATCTCTTAAATTTTATTATTAAAATCCTATACAAAAGGTGGGATTAAGATCTCAGAATTATATAATAATAGGAAAACTTCATTTTTTAACCAAATGAACTTTTTCAAATTTCTACTCTTTCCATCGTTTTCTGTGTGCCAATAGGTAACAATCATTCAAACAAGTTGTAAATGTTTGTGTATAATCAATATTTTTCTAAACAAAACAAGTTTTTATTAAATTTTTTATTTCTTGTGGATATGGGTCGGTATCAATATTTATGATAAGGAAAAGCGACCTAATGCAGATTTACTGGATAATACACATTAAATTGTCACTTTGGAATAATATAATTAATTTGTTCCTTTTTGTCAACTATTTTTATAATCTATGTTTGTTTGAAATGCCGACCATGTACGAATTCTTTGTTTGCTTGTATCATGTTCAAAGTTGCTTTTGTTAAAGTTCTTTTATTATGTTATTATTATTTTTAAAGTTTTTAAAGTATAAATTACTTGCTATACTCGAGCCGAGGATCTTTCAGAAACAATCTTTCTACCTCTACGATGTAGTGGTAATTAAGATCTGTGTATACTTTATCCTTTCCAGATCCATTTGTGAAATTTCATTGAGTATGTTATTGTTATTGTTTAAAATATAAATTACTATATTTTTATAATGATTGTATATATATTCGGGCTATAGCTCGTGTAATCTCGACTAATTCATTCAATAACTTGCTTATTCATATGCATATGCACGAAATAAACATGGCCAACAAGGTTGAAGTAGATAAACTCATTTGAGTGTTGTAACATGACAATAATTTTACGATCGAATTACGCCAAGACTCCGATCCCTTCAAATATGAGATCTTCAAATGGCTTAAAATATATAATAACATTGTTATTCTTTATTCGAAATTTTATGCTTCTAAGTTTATAGATGAGGAGTAGATCGAGTCATTTTTGTAACCTAAAAATCTTAGCCAATATATATTTGCTCGCACATATGAATAATTAGTTTTTCAACTAATAATAAGGTTTAATTAGTTCATGTTTTCGATTGCTAATTATCGTACACGTTATCTTTTAGTCATTTAATTTACACGTTATTCCATTTTATCATTATTCTTATTCGATTATTTTTCAAGAAAATTAAAACTATTTCATGTACAATTACGATATTTGCCTTATTAAAAAAGCATGCTTGACAGAACCTATAAAAAATAAGACACATAAACTATGACAACCAATTAAATTAATTAATATCTCCATAAAAATGATTCCAAGCAAATGAGTCACAATATCAAAATTAGTCTATGATGACAAGATTAGCACTTCTATTTTTTTTTCCCTATATATATGGCACCCTTTCGAAGTGGCCATTGGCCAAATCCCGCAAATAATAAAAAAATTATAAAAAATTATTACCCTAATAATAATGTACATAATTTGAAGAAATAAATTTTAAAAAAAGTCAAGAAAGGTGGACTAATGTCGGGTACGGAAAAAACATTAAATTTAGTTATCCAGTTGTTTGCCAGCCTGCTAGCAGGTTTGCACAGCTTTTGTTTCACTTTTGTTACTTCACCTCAGTTGAATTTAGCTTCAATATGGGATATAAAGTTATGATTTAAAATTAATATTTAAATATATAATTTGAAATTTTCAATTCTCTAACAGGTATGATTTGAAATTTCAAATCATAATTTTAATTTTTAAAATATAAAACTTAACTCATAAGTTTGTATTTTATAAAAGAAGACTTTTTATTTTAATTTTTTTTAAAAAAATTAATGTTCGACGTAAATAGATTGTTCATATCATGTGAAAAAAATTATCCTTCGTATTAAAGAATAGCTAATTACTATTATTATTGATTAGTGATTTTTTATAAAATTGTGTGTATTTGAAAGTTTGTAATGACAAAGGTTTATTTATAAATAAAACATGAAAATATGTGATTTATTAAAACGGTATTTTAGAATATTTTAATATTTTATTTATAAATTATGATTTGTTAATTTTATAAGATTATGTAAGAATTGAATTTTTTTTGATAGTTTTTACAACTTGTGAGGGTTTTTTTATGTTTATGAAAAAGTTAAGAAATTCAAATTGCATGTTCAAATAAAATTTCAACTTTATATCAATTTAATTTTAAATCATAATTTCATATTGCATGTTTAAACGAAGGGGAAAGTCATAAACTGATCCTCTAACGGTTAATGAATATTTTTCTAATTCGAGAGCTGATAAAAGCTTATATGTACCCGACGTTTATATCATGTTAATGTAAAATATAATAGTATGTATTTTTATATAAACTTTTGACACTTAATCATACTCCTTCCGTTCTTAAATACTTGTCATCCTTATAAAAAAAAAGATATTGCATAATACTTATCATTTTAAAAAATCAAGACATAATTAGTTGTTTGTTTCACCTTTACCCTTAGTTATAAAAGTGTAGAGATATTAATATAGTGCAAAAAAGAGAAATATTAAATAAAAAAGAGTAATAATTTAGTTAAATTACCCTTTAGTTAATATTTTTCTTAAGGGATCGTACAAACAAAAAATGTGATAAGCATTTAGAAACAGAAGAAATAATTAATTAGTAAATATTCTCACCTCATTAAATTACTTAACTATAATAAACTTATGAATAAATATTTATAAAATAGCACTCCAAGTTTTGTAACGAAGTTTGTGTAGTTTTGGTCTCCACTGATGTTTGCCATTTTCCAGGAACCATGTTTTGGTCAAACACAAATTTAATGTCTGATACAATTTAAATTCTTTATAGAGTACTACTGACAGTAAAACAAATTTTATACAGTCGTTTTTTTTAAATATCATTATTTTAAAAGGCAGGGGCTAAGACGAGGCATTTTATTTAGCACGGGGTAAGGCGTAAGCCCTGAGGCATTGGGGCGTATGTTCCATAGATCTTTGATTTTTAATTTATAATATAGTAAAATAGTATAATAACTCAAAAATTATTAAAAAAATACATTAACAATTTTTAAAAATTTAAAACATGATTAAAGAAACTCATAGAAAATAAAACTTCTAATATCATTTTACAAGTAAAAATAATGCAATGATATAAAAGCTATTATGAGACTCAAATCAACTCAACATTTTAACTCCAAATAATAAAAGAATCACAATTTCTAAAAATATATGACTATACTATGTAATTTACCTCCCAAAAAAGAAATAATTAATAAACTATTAGTATTATAATTAAAACATCACTCTTTCATGAATAAAAAAAAATACTTTCAAATAACAAAATAATAAAATATGATAATTTTGAGACATAAGAACCAAAAACATGAAGACCAATGACAAGTGAAGATTTAAAATCTGGCTATGTATTTTTTTTTTAAAATGTTAAGTGATATTCACCTTCACGACATTCTCAAATAGTAAATAAACGATTAGTTTTCTCAACTTTCTTATTTATATAGACGAAAAAACCTACTAAGCATCATTCATTTATTAAAGAATTATGGGGATCAACAATGTTGACTAAGAAATTTGACACATAATTTGGTAGAACTGTTAGGCGAGCCCCGGGCGTTGGACGTTAGGCGTGTTTGGGGTACGCTCAGACGCTTAGGGCGTACGCCTCACAAGATTTAAGCCCCACATGTGAGCCCCGAGGTGTTTTACCAGTGTCTCGCCCTGAGGCGAGTTCCGAGGCGAGTCTCAAGACGGCCTTTTAAAACACTGCTAAATACTAATAATCGTAAGTAATTTAATTTAATAATATTGATTGATATTTTTAAAATAAATAATCATGTTAAATTATACGAAAATGATTTTAATTGAGAAACTTATTGCAACGATTTTAATGTAATTCAAGGGCCCCGTATCTTTAGTTAGTGTATATGATTTAAATCCTATTAAATGTTACTTTATACTTTTAACCCCCAAAAAAAACATTAATGTTGGTTATGTTGTCGGCTGCCTTCCTTGGCATTCTCTAGTTTAATAAAAAAAATTACGAACATCATTTCTTTCCTTCATCTTTCAACGTGTATTAATTTCATATATTAATATTACTAGTTCGTATAAATGGGATATGATTTTAATTGACAAACTTATTGCAAAGATTTTAATTTAATTTGACGGCCCTCATATCTTCTAGATGATAGCAAAACAAGGACCTCTCCTATTTGCGCCGAAAAAAACAAATTTTGGGGATGAAATGTTTCTTACTAAATGTGATTTTATTTTGGAGGCTCGAATTCAAAACTTTTAGAATTAATTATACTTACATTTATTAATAAAAGTAAAAAATATCTAATTATTGTAAGATTAATAGGGTATAATTTTTCACCTGTGCCCAGGTGAAAAATACTCTCTTCGTTTGTTTTACTTATCACATTTCATTTTACGAAAGTTAATTTGATCAATTGTCGAAGCTAAATTGAATTAAAATAATTTAAGTTTATATGTTCGAAAATTATATGAAAAATATTATAAGTTGCAATCCTTCTCATATTAACGTGATGAAAAAATATATCTTAAAATATCGATCAAAGTTTATGTAATTTGACTCTCCAAAAGTAAAATGTGACAAATAAAAAGAAACATGGGAGACACCATTGGGTGTGACCTAGTGATCAATGAAGTGAGTTAAGAATCATGAGATTTGAGGTTCAAATCCCAAAAGTGATACCTATTATCAATAAAAAATGACAGATATCTTGTAAAATTAGTCAAAGTTCGTAAAAATTAGCGGTGAACACCACAATCAAAAAAAAAGAAGGAAAGTATATTGCTAAAGTAATCACAAGTTGCGAAAATAATAGTACGAGTAAAGTTGATAAATAAATGCACGAATGGATAAAGGTGCATTTATGTTATTTACATTTAATTGATTGTGCAGACCTTTTCTTCACATACTAATTATTAGTGTATGCACTTTCCCCATTATGCTTATTTGGGACTTTGTCTTACTTTTTTTCTTTTTGCTTGTCATTTATTTAAATCTTATTTAGGGGTGGCAAAATCAAATTCAATCTGCTCAATTCGATTCAACCTACTCGTTGATTTGTTAGCTCAATCCATTTCAATCCAACCTATTTCAACCCATTAAAAATTGGGTTGATATGTAATCCAAATTGACTTTTGAGAAATCTTGTCAAAATATTTTTTTTTTAAATTTTATATGTTATATATAATTATAATAAAGGAAAAAATAATTTTATTAGATACTAAAAACTTATAAAATAATAAATAAAGTAATTAAAACTTAGTAAAAATTGGACAGGTTGGGTTATGACCCATTACTAACCCGTTATCTAACCCATTTTGACTCAATTCATTTTGGCCTAAGCAAATTTGGGTCGGATTGAATCTTGACCCGTTTATTATCTTGATCCATTTTGACCCACCCAAATTTAACCCAACCCGCCCAATTGTCACCCCTAATCTTATCCATTATAGTTTTCACTTTTTCTTCATAATTATGCCCTTCTCTGTCTTCATTACTTGTATTTGAAGAGATTGCAAAGCACGTACATATTATTCCTAATTTAAAACCTTTTTTTTTCGAAGAAAAAGTATTTTAGAAAAATTTATATAGTCACACTTTTCTATAACAATTATCTTCTATAATAATATTTTATTATAACGATTAATTTTTTTTTTAAAAATCAATTTTTAGTTTATACACCCCTTAAGAAAAACATTAAGTAGAGAGTACGTTGACATCTCTCCATGTTTATGATTAAGGATAAGGTTAAAATAAACAACTAATTGTGTCTTGGTTATCTAAAATGAAAAGTACTCCCTTCGTATATTAGTTGATCACTTTTCATTTTTACACGCATGTTAAAAAATCATAAATAAGAAGATAGTTTTACTAATTCACCCCTTAAGAAATTTCTTTGAAATTTTATAAACAAGTGTAAACACTTTCAAAAAAATTTAATTGCAAGGGTAATATGAGGGAAAAAAAATTAATGCTTTCTTGATTTAATAAGGCGACCAACTAATATGAGACAACTATTTTTAGTAAGGTGGCCAACTAATATGGGACATAGGGAGTACTATGGATCATCTATTTTTAGTAAGGATGACAAGTAAAATGATTCGGAAGGAATATTCAATTTCACTTGGCCTTTGTTAACTTGACACCCGTAAAGAAACTACCCTCCATCTCATATTAATTAGCCACTTTTTATTTTTACACGCATGTTAATAAATCATAAATGAGAAGACAGTTTTATTAATTCACCCTTAAGAAACTTCTTTGAAACTTTACAAACAAGTGTCAACACTTTTAAAAAAAATGATAATTACAAGCGTAATATTGAAAAAAATTAATTAATGCTTTCTTAATTTAGTAAGGTGACCAACTAATATGAGATAACTATTTTTAGTATAGTGGTCAATTAATATGGGACAGTGACAATAGTATTTATTAAATGTTTGTTTTACTAAATTACCTTTATTAATTATGCTTTTAAAAATTTAAGTTTGACTATTGTTATTTTATAAATAATTTATTAATTATGCTTTGAAAATTTAAGTTCGTCCATTAATATTATGAACGTTAAGTTAGCATCTTGTGCAAATTGCTCCCACATTAAGCATATTTGAGACATAATTCTTCAAGTATAGAGATTCTACAATCAAGATTGTTTGTGTTGTTCTGCACGATCTACCAATTTAGTTGTTTAACTATATTAGTTACCTATCGATGAAACAGGTTGCCTAACGTGTCTCAACAGTGAGAAAATAGTAACTAAATAACACAGTAATTTTTACGTGAAAAACCACCCGGCTTACAAAGGTGTAAAAACCACGACATGTACTTCTACATGATTTAACCCCATCTTCACTAACACAATGAGCCTCAACAAAATGATTACAACTCAATGTAACCTAGGAATTATAAACTCTAATCCCTAACAACACCAACCACCCAAGGTTTGTCTTTCCCAAATCTTCGAGTTAACCCAACTTGAAGACTACAATCCTACTTCAGTTTATAACACACTGAACTATGATTACAACTCAAAGAACAACTCCTAATACATTACAACTAAGACACCTTAGCTAGACTCTGTACTTAGGATCAGGTTTTTCAATGTGTTTTTTCAGTATCTTCCGTTGCACTTGCTAAAGTCAATTTCACAATTGCCTTTTTATTCTCTGTGAGTGCACGAATGCTTTTGATAGCATCTCTGCTATTTAAGCATACTCCTCAAGGAGTTCTTGTTTCACTTCAAACTCATTCTTGCAATCAAACTCTACTTTCTTAGACTCTCTTGATTATTGGACTCTCTTCTTTCTTAGACTCTCTTGATTATTGGACTCTCTTGGTCTACCCATATTATACTCCTTATCATATGTAGACTCCTATATGATTCGTGCTTTGTGCAGACTTTGAGATCTTTTCTACTTGAGACTCCTTCATTTCAAAAAATCCTAATATAAGTTGGACTCTGCGTGATGGAACAGGTAATCGAAACATATTAATGTATGTGTTCCACTATTTTTTCAATCATCAAAACATACAAGAACTCAACAAATTCTCCCTTTTTGATGATGACAAATTCACGCTCCTTGTGTACTGTGCTCAACATGTTTAAGTCAATTCAGAGTTTAAATAAAGTATCAAAAGACACACGTTAGATGAACCAGGTCAGAGTCATTTTACACAGTATACAACACTTCCCCTTTTTGGCATCATAAAAACCAGTTTAAACCATATGAATAGCAAAGCATTAGGAGAAATATGTTAGAAGAACCAGGTTAGAACACTGGGTTATAAACATTACATAGTATACTCACTTTCCCCTTTTGGCATTATAAAACATTGTGAATACAAAAGAGCATACTAAGATGGATAAATAAATACTCATGGCCATTAGGGCTATCATCTATATAAACACTTAAAAGTTAAAAACTCAGTTAGATATAACAAAGTATTTGCAAAGACAAGGGAATAGCCAAAAACAAGAGACTAAAACCAAACATTTTCATTGATCATTCATAAGACGCACCACAAATTTTTAATAAAATTAAAAATAATATTAAAGCACTTGTGATGAGAGTAGGAAAGGTTTGGGAGAGTCTGAGGATATGAGATCTAGGCTTTTGGTGAAGCTTGAGCATGAGATGATGAAGGAGGATCTTTCTGGAGTAAGTCAAACAAGCCTTGTATGTTGGCAGAATTTGTAGCATTTCCCCCCTTTTTTTTTGTTCAGCCTTAAGACATGCATTTTCCTCCTTAAGAGCAACCTTCTTAATATCATACTGCACATGAGGCATATTCAAGACCTCAAGGTGAGAAGCACGAAGTGCTGCAATCTTATCATCCTTAACAATCAAAGCAACCCTTAGGTGCTGCAAATGAGCATTGGACTTTCTTGAAGAATCAGGTGCCTCAACCTGTTCCATAACTGCAGATATTTCAGACCCAACCCTCAATTATCCATCCTTGCTCACCAATCCTAAATTCCTTTTAACAGTGAGTTCAATAGGAGAAATAAGTTCTACTGAGGGGTCCCTAAACATTTCCCCCAAAATAGATGCACCAATAAAAATTGAGCCCATTAGATGAATTTTGTTCAACTATAGGGTCACCCAGATATTCCCCCTCATAAGATACATCCTCTTTAACTCCCTTAGCAACATTAAACGCCCCATAAACAGATTCTCTCTGATTCACATTCCCAGATAATTCTCTCTTACTTTTGAAAGAGTGATGGTTATGGAGTTCTTTTAGAATTCAATCTCTATTGGCATTTTGAAAGAAATGGGTACAAATGCTTTATAATCATTTTTAATATTTTAACAAAATTGGTGCACATACCTCGATCAATATTTCAATGCTTGATCCTATTTTTATTTTTCAAGCCATTTTTCTGTGACATAGGCAAATATAATATTATATTGCATAAGTTACTTGAACTTGAAAATGGTATGGAGACATACAACTAACTATACAAGCCTGAACATAAAATTAAACTTAGTGTGCAATTTGTACAATGTTCCTTAGCCAATCATTGAGGGGTACTCATGTAATCTTAATCATCCCCAATTAGACTCCTGCAATGGACTAGGTTCATCCACATGTTTCATCCATATTTTCCCCTATCACAAGATTTTCATTCTTTCTAATGCCACTTATCTCTCTTTCATACCATATTTGAGGCTTACATTTTCTCTCTTTCATAGCTTGTGAGTGAAAGAAATTTAATTTTTCCCATTCATATGCCTTGAGAAAGCACTAATCATGTATCATATCTGCTTGCTTACTTTCACTCGATCCTGCAAAATAATCAGAGGTTAATTTTAGGAACCTAGACTAGCTTGGGCCTTTTTCTTTGAGTAAAAGGATGAGTTAAGCTTCTTTTTGCCCATGATGGCAACATGTTAGTGCACTTGTTCCTTTACACAGATTCAAAACTGTTTCTTTTTGCCAGTCTGATGTTTTTATTTGTGAACCAGGCTGCAGTTGGACATCCTAGACCTTTAGTAGACGCATTTTCTTTGTGAAATCCTAGACCTGCCTTTTCACTATGAGTCCTTTCTCCTAACTTCTTCACTATTCTAGATGAGTTGATCCATCTATTTGCCTTTTCAAAATCAAATTTTATCCTGGAGTTTTCTAGACTTAATTTTCTCACCCTTTCCTTTTCATAAAGAAAATTATTTTTGTATTTTTTCAGTTCTAACTCAGTAATCTCTTGACTATCACTTATTTTATCCTTGCAATTTTCAGAGATTGTATTTTTTAGGATTTCTGATTTTAGACTTAAGTTGATTGAATCAAGTTGACTGACATGTTCCTTTAGGATACCATTTTCTTTGTCAGTTGCAATCTTACAAGTCTTAAGATCAATGTATTCGAACTTCAAACTTGCAAAAGCACCGAACAACTGGTTTCTATCAGAAATTTATTCAACAAAGTCTTCAATCAATGCATTCATTAGACCAACAAGTTTTCTTTTAGAAAAAAGATGTATCTTATCTTTAAGTTCAAGAATGCTTACCTCATAGTCAGCCTTTTCTTCTTCTTCCAGATCTGAATCTCCAATTGCCATGAATGCAGTTTCTTCTTCAGAGTCTGAACCCCAAACAACTACCATTGCATAATCTTTTTTTTCCTTTTTCTTAGAGTTAGCCTTCTCCTTTATTTTTGCCTCCTTTTCAGCCCTTTCTCTTTTCCACTCAATTTCCCATAATGGACACTCCTTGATCATGTGATCCGTCTTTTCACACTTGAAGCATCCAAGCTGAGGTTTCTCATTGGATTGGATTTTACTACCTGTTCCTTTCATCTCGTAGCCATTTTTCTTCTTGAAGAATTTTTTGAAATTTTTGGTGATGAATGCAATCTGTTCTTCGTCTAAATCATAGTCTTCATCACCAGAAGCCTTAAAGGCCAGTGATTTGTATCCACTATCAACCCTTTTAAAGTTGTCCATCTCATAAGTCTTCAGATTTCCCACTAGTTCATCAAGAGTCATTGTGGTAATGTCCTTTGCTTCTCTTATAGCAGTAACTTTTACATCCCAGTTTGCTTTTGGTAAGATCCTTAAGACCTTATCAACTTGTTCTTCAGTTGTTAACACATTTCCTAGTGATGATAGTTCATTTATCAAGGTAGTCAGTCGAGTAATCATTTCTTGCAATATCTCATCATCCTCCATTTTGAATGTCTCATATTCAGTGAATAGCCTTGCAATCCTGAACTTTCTTACTTGACTTGTTCCCTCATGTGCATTTACTAAGGAATCCCAGATCTGTTTGGCAGTAGTACAATTGGACACTCGGTTGTACTCATCAGGACCCAATCCACAGACTAGGATATTTTTGGCCTTAGCATTTTTCTTGAGAGCAATGAGATCACCCGAAGTGAATTCACTTCTTACTTTCTTCACAGAGGCTCCTTCAACAATTTTCACAGGAATAGTTGGACCCTCAGTGATCCTATCCCATAATTCATAATCTTCAGCTTGAATGAAGTCCTCCATTCTAGCTTTCCACCAAATGAAATGAAATCCATTGAAGAGAGGATGCCTGGTGATGGATTGTCCTTCACAATGTCCAATTGGTGGTGCAGAATTCATTTTCTGGATCTGATCTTAAGGTGTTAGCCTTTAAATAAGATACCTGCTCTGATACCAATTGTTGTTCTGCACGACCTACCGATTTAGTTGTTTAACTATATTAGTTACCTATCGATGAAACAAGTTGCCTAACGTGTTTCAACAGTGAGAAAACAATAACTAAATAACACAGTGATTTTTACGTGGAAAACCACCCGGCTCACAAAGGTGTAAAAACCACGACCTGTATCTCTACAGGATTTAACCCAACTTCACTAACACAATGAGCCTCAACAAAATGATTACAACTCAATGTAACCTAGGAATTATAAACTCTAATCCCTAACAACACCAACCACCCAAGGTTTGTGTTTCCCAAATCTTCGAGTTAATCCAACTTGAAGACTACAATCCTACTTCAGTTTATAACACACTGAACTATGATTACAACTCAAAGAATAACTCCTAATACATTACAACTAAGACACCTTAGCTAGACTCTGTACTTAGGACCAAGTTCTTCAATGTGTTTCTTCATTATCCTCCATTGCACTTGCTAAAGTCAATTTCACAATTGCCTTTTTATTCTCTGTGAGTGCACGAATGCTTTTGATAGCATCTCTGCTATTTAAGCATACTCCTCAAGGAGTTCTTGTTTCACTTCAAACTCATTCTTGCAATCAAACTCTACTTTCTTAGACTCTCTTGATTATTGGACTCTCTTCTTTCTTAGACTCTCTTGATTATTGGACTCTCTTGGTCTACCCATATTATACTCCTTATCATATGTAGACTCCTATATGATTCGTGCTTTGTGCAGACTTTGAGATCTTTTCTACTTGAGACTCCTTCATTTCAAAGAATCCTAATATAAGTTGGACTCTGCGTGATGGAACAAGTAATCGAAACATGTTAATGTATGTGTTCCACTATTTTGTCAATCATCAAAACATACAAGAACCCAACAGTTTGGCATTAGAACTCCAATATCCTAAGATATTCACTTTTTAAGGTGGAAAATCCCAAAAGAGATAAATAGATTCAAGCTTTAGAAGCCAACAAGACCCCAAAAAGCTCAAATATTCTTTGTAAAACTATTGTTTGCATCGATATGACCCATTTAAGAACAAACACTTTTTATTAAGGGTTTAATTTCTCTATTTTCATGACGCTCGAAGTCGAGTTTAATATACCTTTAATTAAAGGTGAAGAAATTTTCAGGATTCATCTCATCATATCCTTCAATTACCTCCATTCCATCTTTCTTGTCATCCGTATATATTAAAAATAGATAATCCATAATGGTATTTGTTATTTTAGATAATTAAAATATAATTAATTATTTATTTTCATCTTTATCCTTATCGTAAATATAAAAAGATATTAAATAAATAAGTATGAAATTAATAAAAATAATAAATAAAAATAATTAAATTAAATTATACTCTATTTAATATTTTCCTCAAGGAATGTGAAAAAAAATCATGACAAATATTTAAAAATAGTGGGAATGTTTAGGTAAAAAAAAACTCAATACTTTTTTTATATGTATTTTATTTAATTGCACATATATAAAATACCTTGTGGTCTTTTAAGGATTCTCATTGGGGGGTGGAGTGGGGGGAGCACCTATTCCATAAGGATGCCATTTAGTATTCCTTCCGAATTACTTTATTTGTCGTACTTATTAAAAATAGATGATCTAAAATAATTATTATTTTAAAAAAATTAAAGTATAATTAATTATTTGTTTTCACATTTATCCTTAGTCATAAATATGAAGAGATATTAATTAGTGCAAAAGAGAAATGTATCAAAATATTGAAGAGCAATAAATAAGAATATTTTAGTCAAATTACGCTCTAATTAATGCTTTTACTATGGGCGTGTAAATAAAAAATGTGACAAGTAAACTGGTTCAGAAAGAGTACTCCCTCCGTCCATTTTTACTTGTCACATTTCGCTTTACGAAAGTCAAATTGACTAAACTTCAAAGTTAAATTAAAGTAGATTAATTTAATATTTTAAATTCAAAATTTAGATGGTCGAAAACTAAACGAAAAATGCTATAAGTTATAATCTTTCTCATATTAATATGATAAAAAAATACATTTTAAATATATTAATCAAAATTCATATAATTTGACCTTGAGAAGCGAAATATTGACTAGTAAACTGGTCTAAAAAGAATACTATTTTACTAATCAAAGATCGTGTAATTAATGGATATCCTTTATCGTGTTTGATTGAGATGTTTGTTAATCTTATATTGTACTAATAATAAATATATATAAATAATATATCTTGTTTTGTACTTTTCCCATTGGTTGGAGTCTATCAAGAAAAGCATATGGAAATATTAATTAGTCATGGCTTATCCACATTTGACCTAAACTTGTTCATTAAAATAAGCCAATAGAGAACAAGTACACACCTTCTTCAATAAACAACTACCAAGCTTTTTTACACTGTTCACGCGATAACATTATTTATTATAGGACTAATCAAATCGAAGGAGAGCTTTGAAATAACAATAAAATTATTTTTATGTAACCAATATATCACAGATTCGACTACTAATACTTGTATTTGAATAAGCTGTCTATATCACATTTCTTGAGTGCGATTCTTATCCAGATTTCGCTAGCACAAGATGTTTTGTGGACCAATCGAACAACCCTTACTGACCCTGAACATACGAAGAATTAGTCGAGGTAGTTTTCTCATGGTATTGGTAAACCACTAATATTGCATCTCAACTTTTGTGTTGACCTTGTTTTCTTTGTTTCTTGTTATGGTAAAAGATGGTTAAAAATTCATTTGATTAATTTATTAAAATATAAAAATAAACTATATAAATGCATATGAAGATTCTAATCATAAAGTTTTTGGGCTATCCTAGTTCTTCTTTTTATAATCTTTTCAGTGGTGTCTCTTTGGCTCTAGTTGTCTTATATGAGTTTAAGTGGGGTTGTTATCAATGTTTTGATAAAAAAAGAAATTGTGGTCCAAAGTTTAACAAAAGAAATTATATTTACTTGTATTTTTTTGCACTGAATGATATAATATGTATAACTTATGCATATTAAATAATCAAAAGATCTTTTGTGCAACAATGCATATAATGTTTTTCTTGAGTCATAATGCTTGATCATTATTTAGTTCTTATATTTCATAATTCGTAATAGCATTTTGCAATATTGTTATGTTAACTTAATAACTACTAAGATTTTTCTGATATGATTAATTATAACGTGAATTTTTAAAAAATTAATGTCATGTTTGATGGATTTATTGAAATTTGGCCCTTAATTAGATGTTTGATGTTCTAGTCTTGAAAATAAAATTTTTTCTGATAAGGAGTACTTTCCCCTTAAATGAGTTATACGTAGGGATGAATCCATCCTGAGTTGATAGGGGCTCGACAATACTCAGCTCAAACACCTTGTATGTTGTTAAAAATTTATTTAAATGTACCAATAATCTATCAAGAACCCATAAATAAATTTTTTTTGACTCCATCTCTGATCCAATACCACACAAATCTGAATTAATAGGATCAATAAATTTTGAAAAACAAATACTTTTAAAAAAATCGATGCAAATATTCTTATACAACTCCTAATTGACATAATTTTAAGTAAAAAATCTTACCTAATTACATTTAAAATAGCCATGTGTCCTCTATCCTTTCCCAACCGGACCAAAGGAAATCAAAATGGCAAATCATAAAGGCAAAAACTTAAAATAAAAAAAAGAAGGCATGGAAGAAGTTAGGAATACTAAATTACTACTCTTTCCGTCTATCTTTACTTATCCAGCATATTAAAAATAATTATCCAATTTAAGAAATCAAGAGATAATTCACCATTTTGTGTCAGTTTTAGCCTTGCTATTAACTACTATTCATACCCAATGCATTTCCCTAAATATTAAATTTATTATATTCAAACGATAAATAAAATTACCTTTATATATTCAAAAGCTTTTAAAGGATGTGTTAGATCAAACATGGACAAGTAAAGATGGACGGAGGAAGTACTAATCCTCAAGTATTAGGTGAGGATATAATTGTAAATAAGAAAATTAAAATAAAAGGGGGCAAATTCAGAAAGTAAAACTCAAAACCTTAACCATGGTTACTTGAGAGTTAACCATGGTTAAGCAAGGTCGACTTTATCTTCTCACACGTAAAATGACACTGTCCCCAAAGCCCAAAGTCAAGCTTTTTTGCCCCCATTTAATAGAAATCGTACTTATTGCATCAACGATTGTACCATTTTCCCTCATTTCTCATTTCTCTCCTCTCTGCAAACACACACACATTCTGATCTCCTTTCTCTCTTTATATAAATTTTCTTCCATTGAAACTTCGAACCTAAAACACGCACTCAGTTACACTTTCTCTCTCTCTCTCTGCATGTGTGTGATAATCTTCGTCGGATTCTGACGTCATCACCGTTCTCCGGTCACCGGATTTCTCTTCTAGGTACAGTATATGCACTTCCTCCGTCTCTATGATATGTTGTTCATTTTTTCCTGGATTCTGACGTCATCAACTTTGCGTATGTTGTGTGACAAAACGGAAGAGATTGATGTGTTGTTGTTCGTCGTTTTTTGGTTTGTTTTGCAGTGGTTTGAGTTTTCTCTGTTCGGAATTTTTGCTGTTATTTCTAATAGGAGCTTTTAGAAGGTTGACAATTTGGTTAAAATTAAACTTTAGGTGAGAATTTTTCATTTGTTTTGTGATTTCATAGCGGTTTTAGACCTTATAAAGGACCAGTTAAATTTAGATCCTTATGTACTTGTACTTCGACTTATTTTTGTCCTCGTAATGACTTTGTTTTGCAGCAAATATCTATTTTTTTCATTCAAAGATTCTTTAATTTTTCGGAAACAGTTTCATCATTTCCTGATTTTGTGACTCATGACTTAGAACCCTAGGAGGAGTTGAAATGCTTTATGGAAATGAAGTTGTCAAGATAAATGATTGTTTTGCACAAAGTCAGGATAAGTTAAATTTGTTTCTTCAAATCGGATTTACTAAATTTGGGAATCTAATGCCTTGAAAACATTATGAATTGTACCAGTAATTTCATGCTAATATCAAATGCATAAGAGTTGTGGAAATAATGACTACGGAAACGGATAAGTTTAACAATTGTGGAAGTAAATGTTGGAAGAAAAATCTAGATGCGTAGCTGTTATGTGCATGTATTTGAGTGTTTGTTGAGGCAGCATCATAAATTAGAGTGAAAGAAAGAAAAGGGAATGTGAAAGCACCTAGATGCAGAGTTTGCGCAGGGAGGTATAATATGGTGTATTACTTGGAGATCATGGGCATGCATGACCACATACGTGAATTGCCATTTATTAATGAGTAGAAGACGACAAATATTTCTCTGTATAGAAGTTCCGCTAGTTTTGAGAGAGAAACTTTAGCACAATAATGCGTGTGTAGTTCACATTTGTCGTTGAGTAAAAAGTTAAAAAGGGAAGTTAATGAATTGGAAAGCTTTCACAAGTTTTGAGAGGGACATAAATGGACGGTTTGTAGCCGTTTAAGTGTTCAATGCTTTTTGTTTCCTTGTGCACGTTGACCATGCAAACCTACACACTCGATCAATATAAAATTGAGTGTAACACCTTAAAAGTTGAAAGAATTAAATTTAATAACCCATAAGTTGACAAATATCATAAATATGCCGCGAAAGACTGACGGGAAACCAGGCATTTAATTTGTTCTTAGGCTCTTAACTAAGTGCCAGCAGGGATAATTACCCCACTATGATCACATAAAGATCTTGTTATATGGAAATGGACATGGAAGAAGTTTGGTTCAGGGCCTGTCACATAGTGTCTGCCTATTGCATCTAGAGCTAGTTGGCTCATTAGCAGAGGCAAGGCCCAAATTGAGTAAGATATTTGAATCTTAGTACTGAGCAAGTTCCTTGCGAGTTCATTGCGCAGGGGCAAAATCCTTCTGAGTTCCTTGCTTGACGCCAGACTTTGGATGTTTTCGGTGAGTATTTTATGCCTGATACCATCAATGGTCAGATAGTTGATACCCTTATTTGAACTATCAATTGTTTCCAAACTTTCTTGTGTTTGTACAGGCCCAAATTGTTTCCAAAGTTACAAGGTTGTACTTTCTGTTTGTTTTGTTAAATAGGATGCTACCACTGACGGGAAGGTCAGACTTCACCACCATTTTTTATTACACAGATGACAAGGCTGGATCTTGTTTTGATTCATTTATCTAAAGATATAGTTGTCATTTACAGGTTTTTTAGATTCTATGGATATCTCATTTGTTGGTTAAGTTTCAATCCTCTATGTATTCTGTAGTAGGTTATCAAAGGTGAAAAACGCGTAAAGCACTAAGGTCCAAGGTCCATCGGGGCTTTAAGCGCAAAGCACGAGCTTCAATGAAGGTGCAAATAAAAGAAGTAAAAATATTGCGTAGTTTACGAATAACAAGTATAAGCACAAATAACAAATATATAAATATCAAATTTTTTACAAAAATTACAATAATGTAAAATATTCATTGTTTAGTGTCCTCTTCATGATAACTCCATTGGCGATGAGACATATGTCTTAGAGCCTTGGTGACTGCAATGAAGCGCCCACTCAGTGGGTCATGCAACTAAACAATGTATAAGTTACACTATATTTAATGAGGGAATGCGTTCTCCTTATTTTAACTACCAAACGACTCCAAGGTACAGATAGAGCTGAAAGAATAGCAAGTCGAGGAATCCTGTACATTGATCCATATTTTTTTTCCGTGATAACATTAACATGTCCATATAGCCAAGAGAGTATTAGTATAGGAGGTTTGTGTGAAAGACGACAACTGCAGAACAAAGAATTAGACAATTAATGTGCTGCTAAATTAAATTATTCTCTTGCATATTCTTAAACAACAAATATTAAGAGTTCTGACGGAATGTTAGACTCATTTCATGGCTGATTGGCAAAGCTATTAAGTTTTATTCTAGACATGCAATTGGTACACTCTAGAAATATATGTAGTGGTATAAATGCCTTTATTGTTTGAAGGAGAATTGAATATCCAATAATTTTCTTTTAGGGCCTGTTTGGAAAGCCACCTGGTAATTGGATTTGGTGTAATTGAGTGTAATTACACAGTTTGGCATGTTTGGTTGGCCATGTAATTACTTGGTCAGCAAGTAATTGGGTGTAATTGGCAGGGGGCAATTACACTCTCCAATTCACAGGGGAGAGCTGTGAATTGCTGGTAATTACATGGTGTAATTACAAGCTGATTACTTTCTAATTTTGTCCTTTTATTTCTATTTTTATTTTTCCGTTTTAATTTATTTTTTATTTCTATTATTTTAAATTCTTTTTATTTTTATTATTTTAATAATTTTAAAAAATATATTTTTTATTTTATATTATTTATATTTCATTTCTAAACCTTTACTTCTTGTGATATCATGTAATTGTTCGTATTATCTATTTTATATTTATTTTATGTTTTTTTTTTCATTAGCATAATTTAGTTAGTATTCTAATTTTTAAATTAAAATAGAATTCATTGTTGAATATGTTTATATACTTAGGTTTTCCTTTTCTTTTGAATTATATTTAGATACGTTATATTGAAATTTGACATAAGAGTATTATGTTAATTTTTTTGTGTTGAATTTTGAACTTATGTTATATTTCAGTTCCAATTTAGTTGTTTTACTAGCATTGACTTGATATTTCACATTGCAAGCCATTCATTTTCTAGTTAGAATTGATAAATTATCTTTTTGTCAAATGTTTAATAATTTTATGACATTATATTTATAATATTAATCTTTTTGTTAAACATGCATTTCATGATGTTCTTAAAAATCATGTACTTTAAGTTTTTATGATTAATCTAATTAAACTATACTAATTTAAAAAATATAAATTAATTTTTTTTTTATAATATTAGTTAAGAATATATGTTTATTAATTAATATATTTCAAAAGACTATATATATATATATTAAATATTTAATTTAATATTATTTATAAAGGCCTTTATTTATTTAGTATAAATTTTTAGTTTTTGATAATTAGCTTTTATTAAATTTTAATATAACCATGTGATTACACTTGTGCAACCAAACAGTACACTTGTAATTACACTGTAATTACATTATGGCAACCAAACAGGTCGATGTAATTACTAGGCTGTGTAATTACTAGGCTGGTAATTACTACCCTAGTAATTACACCAATTCCAATTACCAGGTGGCTTTCCAAACAGACCTTTAATGTAAAAAGGATAGATGCAATTCATCATGAGCGCGATTTACATGTAATTGCTACCTTCGGAAAGTAGATAGTGAATAAATGCCATAGTTTTTAAAGCATCTTTGGAATGTTTATTCCTCCACCAAAATATTTTTTTTACAGAGATAAAAGGATTAATGGATGGCCTTTCTATAATATCCTTTTAATTGGAGAGCTTGGAGGTGGCGCGCTCGTCTTCAAATGGGTTTTGGGTTGAATTTGAGTTTGTTACAAACATATCATTCCTAGGTTTGTTATGAACCATCCACCAAGCTTATTCAAAAGGTTGAAATTAGAACTAAACTTATTAATGGTACTTGTTTTTTTGTTCACCTCCCATTTCAGCTACTGAGGCAGCCATGGTCAATCAAAGCCATATTACAGTTATTATGATAAATGCCATGTTCTTATACATGGCATTTGGAAATGTGTACTTCTCTTCTTTTGTATTGGATCGCACCTTATGGTGTAACCAACCTTTCACCCTGCTAAATTGGTTAATACTTGTCGCCTAAGTTGCTCGGACTCTTCCCTTTCGGTACCACACCCGTGTCGACACGACGTGGGTGTGGGATCCGTACCGGATTTGGTCAACCTATTTTGGGTACTTTGACCAAAATTGACGGAGAAATCCCGGACAAATACAATGATTTTTGTAAGCAAAACAAAAGCTAAGATAAATTGAAGAAAATAGAGTACCTTGTATATAGAAGTTTCTATGCAAGTCCTTTTCCTTGTATCACCTTTTGGGAATCTCCTCTTGATCAATATTTTCTCCTCGGAATACCTTTTAAATTTTCCACATAATATCTCATAATTTAGACATATAACTTTGTTTTTAGATACTTGAATTATTTTTAGCCTAATCCCCGTATCCGTACCTAGATCCATATTCCCGAATCTTAAAATTTAGAACATGAAGGATCCGACCTCTAGATTCCACCCGTTTCGGACACCCGCACCCGAGTCCAAGCAACTTAGCAAGTATATCACTTGTCAGCTTGTAAATTTTCGTTTAAAACTACTACTGCTGTCGAATTCCATGGCGCTGCATTTCATGTCATTCTTATTATGTGATTGAGATGAATCGTTGAATCATTGCAATGTTGTAACAGTTCTATCAACTCTATAATTTTTTCCCTTTATAAGTTTGAGATTAAATATTTCTTGACACTTCTATTCCCGCCTTACTTTTTAGTTTCTTTGCCGTTCCTTGCTTGATGCTTGATGATATCCTCAACCCTTCCAATCCATTGTTCTATTGTTTGGTGTTGTGATGATGTTAGGAGTCACGTCTTATGATGAACTTGTTGGCAAAATAATAATGTCTTTTTCTACTTGTTGGTGTTGTAGGTCACCGCACAATTACTTTGGGGCTGTTCAAGCACGGGTTTCAAATTCCAGCCGTGCTTGTTTAACAACATAGATCAAATTTTACTTTATAATCATGCCGTCAAGATCTTGTGCCAATCTTTTGGACATGGCATCTGGAGATATACTAGATATACCTCAGACACCTAGAGCTCTTCCACGTGTGATGACAGTTCCTGGAATCATTGCAGATGGTTATGGAAGCAATGATGGTGATTCAGATAGTATGTCATCCTCATGTCGAGAGCGAAAAATAATTGTAGCTAACATGCTGCCTTTGCATGCTCAAAGGGATACAACAGCTAAAAAGTGGTTGTTCAGTTTGGATGAGGATTCTCTTTTATTGCAATTGAAGGATGGGTTTTCTCCTGAAACTGAGGTTGTCTATGTGGGTTCTCTCAAGGTTGATGTGGAACCCGGTGAACAGGAGGAAGTTGCTCAGCGACTTCTTGAGGAGTTCAAGTGTGTGCCTACTTTTGTACCCCATGATATCCAGGAAAAGTTTTATCACGGCTTCTGTAAACAGCAACTTTGGCCTCTTTTCCACTACATGCTTCCGATGTGTCCTGATCATGGAGACCGTTTTGACCGGCAGATGTGGCAAGCTTATGTCTCTGCAAATAAGGTTTTCGCTGATAAGGTTATGGAAGTGGTTAATCCTGAGGATGATTATATCTGGATTCAAGATTACCACCTCATGGTTCTTCCAACATTTTTGAGGAAGCGCTACCATCGTGTCAAGCTAGGTTTCTTTCTTCATAGCCCATTTCCTTCGTCAGAAATTTACCGAACTCTTCCTGTTAGGGATGAAATTCTGAAAGGGTTGTTGAATTGCGACCTAATTGGCTTTCACACTTTCGATTATGCACGCCACTTTCTGTCATGTTGCAGTCGAATGTTGGGTCTAGATTATGAATCTAAACGAGGACATATTGGACTTGATTATTTTGGTCGTACAGTTTACATTAAAATTCTGCCTGTAGGCATACATATGGGTCGACTAGAGTCTGTGATGAATTTTTCTTCTACTTTTGATAAAGCTAAAGAAGTTCAAGAACAGTTCAAGGGGAAGAAGGTAATTCTTGGTGTGGATGATATGGACATCTTTAAAGGCATTAGTTTGAAATTGCTAGCATTTGAGTACCTACTACAGCAGGACCAGAACTTGCAGGGGAAACTTGTTCTTGTTCAAATAGTAAATCCCGCTCGTAGCTCGGGCAAAGATGTTCAGGAAGCAAAGAGGGAGACATATTCAACTGCTGAAAGGATCAACCAAATTTACGGTAGATCTAATTATGAGCCTGTAATTTTGATTGATCGTCCGGTTCCTCGCTATGAGAAGACTGCATACTATGCTGTTGCTGAATGTTGCCTAGTGAATGCTGTGAGGGATGGAATGAATTTAGTGCCTTATAAGTATATTGTTTGCAGACAAGGTTCTCCTGGTATGGATGATGCTATGGGTATTAAAACTGATTCTCCTAGAACTAGCATGCTTGTTGTGTCAGAATTTATTGGTTGTTCCCCATCTCTGAGTGGAGCAATTAGGGTAAATCCATGGGATATTGAAGCTGTGGCTGAGGCTTTAAATGTGGCCATTACAATGTCCGATTCCGAGAAACAACTTCGTCATGAGAAGCACTACCGCTATGTAAGCTCTCATGATGTAGCTTACTGGGCTCGTAGCTTTATGCAGGATTTGGAAAGAGCTTGCAAAGATCATTATAGCAAGCGCTGCTGGGGCATTGGTCTGGGACTGGGCTTCAGAGTTATTGCACTTTCTCCGAGTTTTAGAAAACTGTCTATTGATCACATGGTCTCCTCATATAGGAGGACACAGAGAAGGGCAATATTCTTGGACTATGATGGCACTGTTGTACCTCAGTCATCATTGATTAAAGCTCCAAGTGCAGAAGTTATTATGCTGTTGAATTCTTTAAGCAACGATCCTAAAAACACAGTGTATATTGTTAGTGGCAGAGGAAGGGGGTCATTAAGTGAATGGCTTGCACCATGTGAAAGGCTTGGAATAGCTGCTGAACATGGGTATTTCATAAGGTATAGATATTTTATGCAAAACATGACGCAGTCCTTTGTCGCAATTTCCCTATAATTTCTCATTTAGAATTCTTCTTTTGAAGTTTTCCTTGGATACCTTTATGTTAACCAGGTTTCTATCACGTTGCAGGGGTAGTAAAATGTCGGAATGGGAATGTTTGGTTTCTGATCTCGAGTGGAAACCAATTGTGGAACCTGTGATGAAACTTTACACAGAAGCAACTGATGGATCATATATCGAACCTAAAGAGAGTGCTTTGGTGTGGCACCATCATGATGCAGACCCAGACTTCGGCTCCTGTCAGGCAAAGGAATTGTTGGATCATTTAGAAAATGTACTTTCAAATGAACCTGCAGTTGTTAAGAGGGGCCAACATATTGTCGAAGTCAAGCCACAAGTAAGACCTCCCTCCCTCGTGTGTTTTGTGTCGGATGCAGATACAGGCGTGTGCATGTTGCATTATGCTCTTCAATTTTTTATTTTTTTTACATGTGTGCGCTTATTTGCAGGGTGTGACTAAAGGATTAGTAGCACAAAAGGTCCTCTCAATGATGGTAGATAGTGGGAAAACACCTGATTTTGTTATGTGCATTGGAGACGATAGATCAGACGAGGACATGTTTGAGAGCATATTAAGCAGTGTATCCAGTCCATCAGTCACTGCTGCCCCAGATATCTTTGCCTGCACTGTTGGGCAAAAGCCAAGCAAAGCCAAGTATTACCTAGATGATACTGCTGATGTTCTTAGACTGCTTCGAGGTCTTGCTAATGCTTCTTGTCCAAAGCCAAGACATACTGCTCATTTCCAGGTTGCGTTCGACTCTGTTCTGTGAGAAGGCAAATTAGTTGGTTGGGCAATGTACATGGTTCTGCTTTTGGGGTTAATCTTTTACCAATGAGGAGTATATCCTTTCATCAAATCTTAACTTAATGTGATGCATGGCTGGACTCGGGCCTGACTGTTTCCCGGTTGTGCTGCATTCAGGGCTTGAAAAAAACTTTTTTTTAGGAGTACAGTTTTGCAGTAGCCATGATGGCTGCCCTGAATGATTAACAAACACCATTGCGTTGTATAGATACATTTATCTCTTTAGATTAATGACAGTTTGGTTTAAGTTTTACCTGAGTGGAAGCTGCTAACAATGCTTGACGCCATTATGTGCCAAATGAGTTCGCTTGAACATGTACATAGTACTAGACTTTTCTGGAATGTCTTCTCGAAATGTTATTAGTTGCCAAGTTTACTTTTAGTTCTGGTCTCTCTGGTAAATTCATCTAGTTTCTGACACTAACAGTTATTTTCTGCTTCAGTCCTTATGTCAATCGCACCTAATAGTTGTCTTTTAGACCCGACTGGGATCTCTCAAAGGTCATCTTTGCCAACTGGCTTCCTCAACATTTTCTCTGAATAAGGTGTCAATGCCAATGTGCACAGAAATGCAGCTTTCAAAATATGTCACGTTTTTCTCCCTTCTTGTTTTTCCTTCTACCAGTTCTTGTTTGGATGGTTATCGCATGTCGGTATATTGCATTATATTGTCTTGATGATCTACAATGTTTGCATGGATAGTACACCATCGTTTCTCATCGTTTCATATTGTTACGCTCTAGCAATATGTACTTACGATATTGCTCTCACAATATTGCAAAGTATGAAATTGAGTTATTATAAAAAAGTGGGTAAATGCGTAAAGCATAAAATAAAATTATTAGATAATGAGTAAACAACCAGATGAGAGAAAAAAAAAAATGACGCGATCACACAAATTGATCGTCATATAAAATGGCAATTTTCGTTGTTACGTAACACCACAACAACAACATACCCCGTATAATGTTATAAGAGGAGTCTGAGAAAGGTACGTAGGATGTAAGTAGACCTTACCCTTTACTTTTGTGGGGTAGAGAGGTTATTTTCGATAGATCTCCGGGACCTCGGTTAAAAAAAGTGTAATCAAAGTAGGATTGAAAGGAAAATAATGACAACACAATAACAAGATACATTGATCAAATAAAACAACAAATAGTCGTAAAAATTGAAGAATAAGATGCTATGCGACTATTAACTAAAATTATTAAAATATGGAGAAAATGAGAGGGGGAGACTAACACCTTAACTCTCGCACATAAAAGTATGCCAACACTCAGCTTCCTTCTATCCTTCTACTCTAATCCTCGATCTCCACACCTTTCTATCTAGGGTCATGTCCTCATCAAAATGAAGACGTGCCATGTTTTGTCTAATCACCTCCCCTTAGTTTTTCTTTGTTCCGCCTCTACCACCGTGCATAGCTTCTTCTATTTTTTGATAAAGAGCAATATGACCAACAATGGTTCGAATGTATATAAAAAAGATTTGTTTGTTTTAGACTTCTTGTTATTAGATAGTGTCCATAAATCTCATAAAAAGTACCTCCTAAAACTTGCTATAGTCTCAACATCTCATGACACCTCCTAACTGATGCATTCGTGCATCTCCTCTTCACAGAAAATACTCTTTCTTCGGAACCTGACTCTATCTTCGACTACCAAAAAGCGAAAGAAGCCCACATGCCCACTCTTCTTTCCCCCTATCGCTAGGGGCCTCGCTCATAAAATAAGTCTAACATGAGCTACTATTCCATAAACGAACGAAACAAAATAAAAGAATATAAAAATCAAAAAGAAATTCTATGCAATTCTGAAAGGGGGAAAGATCCCTCAGATAGAATCATTCGATTATATTGACAATTTCAAAAAACTGACCATACTATGATCATACTCACCCGAATCATCATTGTCTCGCTTCCTTCATCTTGTCCGCCATGTAGACCACTCCCACCTTGTCTTGTATAACTTTGTTCATGATTCCTAGTATCCCGCACATCCATATGAACATCTTCATTTTCGCTACCTTCATCTTATAATTACATAACATAAATTTAATAATATAATAAAATTTAAGTAACAATAAAAATAAACATTATATTTAAAATAACTATACAATAAGTAACAAGCATCCAAACAAGTATTTAAGGAAAATGACACAGAAGTCTTCGGCTGAGGAAAGCAGAAAAGCCCAAGGAAATGTAAGATGCAAATTTCCTAATTGGATCTTGGAAAGATTGCAATGAGAATGTTAACTAAATATTTGTGGGAATTCAATTCTCAAGTAAGTAGAAAGTTTAGTTACATAGTTGTAGTCTTGTAGAGGATAAGAGTTGCATGGAGTATGTGAATGATTAAGGTGGAAGTGGGCCAGATTGGACTCGAGTTATAAATAGCCAAACAAGGTTGTTGAAAGGCACAACATTTTGGGTTGGGCATGATGGCCCCATGAGCTCAATCAGTTAGCTGGCTTGCTACCAATTATTATGACATAGGGTCATAGCCCTACAAATTGTTTAACATATTTTTAAAGAATAATAAGTCTAGAATACATACCAGAATTCATTTTTTTCCTTAAAAAAAGGAGGAAATTTGGTATATATTTCTGCCTTAATTACAAAACATAGCAAATATTATGTATTACAAAATATAGCAATAATTTATTTCAAAATGTAACAGAATGCACTGTATTCATCACTGGCAAAATATATTGTATTCGCGCACATACACTTATTTCTGCCAACTAAAATCGTGTGAATACAAGTTTAACTTACGTATACTTTACAACTATTATCCCAATAACACCACACGTACAACTTATATTCATACAAATATACTTGTATATCACTATATTTCAATATATCACACTTATATCATCAAAAGCCACTTCAACCATCACCAAAGAAATGCATGTATATCATATAACACTCATAGTTTTATGAAATATACACTTTATATATACATATAACAAACTCCCTTTAGTTATATGTTGCTTGATTTGGATAAACAGAATTTCTTGGTGGATTCAGTATCCCTAATCGACTTCCCAGTACTCGAACTCCAAGCAAGAACTCATCTCCATACAAAAGGGTTACATATGCTTCCTTAGATTTGGAAGATTTTCATTACAAGGTCCAAACAAATTACCTGATTTTGCACATATATAATTTATTTATTCGAATTATCTATACACTCAAAATAATTACTAGAACACTCATCCTTCCTTCGTCGCCCTTGGCTTGTTATTTCCTTCTCTCCCGACGCACACTTTCTTGAATAAGTGTTATTTTGTCCATTTGTCTTTTTTGTCTTCACTCTCTCCTTTCCCATTTTTTAAGATAAAAATAAAAATATTAGCTCATTATTTTTAAATTAGTAAAATAAATTAAAAATATATAATTAAAGTACAACAACAATAATTAAGCAAAATATTATAATCACTAGCTTATTGTTTAAAACTTAAATTAACAAAAGAATATTTTTATAAAAAGAATTTTCTTTTACAAAAAAACAATTGTATTTAAAATATGACTCTATTTTAAATATTTTTTTCATAAGTAAAACTTGCTAAATATAATATAAAATTTAATCATCAAAATTTTGTTTAAACTCTTTTCTTTTTGTATTTTTTTAAAAGAAAAAATAATAAATTGAAGGGATACATTGTCTTCTATGATACCCAGTCAATATAAGGTATTATATTAGAGGACAGAACTCTTTTGTGAAGGAATGAAATCGTCTTCTATGATATCCTATTAGTATATGATGCATACAAGATTAGTATTATAAAGGACTGAGCTCTTTTGTGAAGGAATGGACCAGCCCTCTATGATACCCGTGTTAGTATACGATATACATCATGTGGGTATCATAGAGGACTTGTTATTTTTTTTAAAGGAATGAACCAACCTCTATGATACCTTGAAAAAGTGTGTGTGTGTGTGTATATATATATATATATATATATATATATATATACACACACACACACACACACTTTCAAGGTATCATAGAGGACTGAATAATATTTTTTTGAAAGAATGATTCAGCCATTTATAATACCATGTGAGTGTATGATATATACCATATAGTATCATAGAAGATCAGTAGTATCTTTTTTCAAGAAATTAATCTGCCCCTACATAATACCTTGTCAGTATATGATACATATCAAACTAGTATCACAGAGGACTGAGTATTTTTCTTGAAGAAATGAATCAGACCATTATGATACTCTATCAAAATACGATATATACCATATGGGTATCATAGAGTACTGAAACATATTTTTTGTCTTGAAAAAATGAATTGATCATTTATGATGCTCTGTTAATATATGATATATTGTATGGGTATAATAGTATATTGTAACAGTATACTTCAACCACTAGTGATATATTCTTTTTGGTACACTATATGCTAAAATAAGACATCAAAAATAATAATAAAAATAAAAATGAAGGATTTAAAAAGATGTGTAGAATTATATTATAAAAATAGAAAATAAGGGAAAAATGTTTCAAAAAAAATAAAATAAATGAAATTAGAAAAGGATAAAAAGAAAAATAAAGAAACAACAACAACATACTCAGTGTAATTTCACTAGTAGATGTGGGGTGGGTGGTGTGTACGCAATCTTATCCCTACCTTGTGAATGTAGAAAGGTTGTTTCTGATATATCCCAGCTCAAGTAAAGCATATCAAAATCAAACATGAAAAAATACAGTAGTAAAGAAGTCATGCTAAAAATAAAGGAGAAGAGATAAGTAACAACAACAAACAATACGATAATCGAAGTAAAGAAAATAACAAGTAATAAAACTGAAGAATAAGATATTCAAAAATATCCAGGATGGGGGTTAGTGGGGGATAGTTTACAATTATAATGTTGCAGTAAATGGTAGGTTATGGTTGATTTGGGATACTAATGAATATGATGTGAATGTGCCTACCAGTACTTCCCAACTACTACATTGCTTAATCTGAGACAGAGTCAAAGGTCACCAAATATTTCTAATAACTGTTTATGAATTTAATATTATAGAATAACGAAAGTCCCTCTGGAAAAACTTAAGTGTGATAGTTCAAGGTATTAGCCAACCCTGGCTTGTGACAGGTGATTTCAATGCTTTATTAGCTGCTCAGGACAGACTGGCTAGTTCCACAGTTACACTCAATGATATAAAAGACTTTGATGAGTGTGTATAAGATATTGGAGTTAATGAACTTTCATGGACAAGCGAGTACTACACGTGGTCAAACAAGCAACATGGGACAAAGAGGATTGTAAGTAGACTTGATAGAGTCTTTGACAATTTTAACTGAATGATGAAGTGGGGCCATGTCAAATATGGAGTATGGTAATCCTTATTTTTCTGATTATTGTCCTATGAGACTAACACTGCAGGATACTCAAACTTGCATTAAGGTTGCTTTTAAGTTTTTTAATGTTTGGTCTGAACATGAGTCTTTCATGAGCATAATGAAGATGATCTAAAATCAAAAGCATGCCAACAATCCAATGAAAAATGTGTTGTTTAAATTGAAGGCTTCACAACCATTATTAAGAAAGTTGAACAATAAGGAATGTAAGTTCATAGGTCAGAGGATAGAACTAGCCAGAGCTGAACTTGTGAAGGTTCAAGAAAATATAGCAGTTCAGGCTACTGATGTGTTGATTGACAAGGAGAAGAAGACATTGATCAATTTGGAAAATGGTCCTTGATTGAAGAGAATGCACTTAGGCAGAAAGCATGGGCACAGTGGATACAACTTGGTGATTCTCATAGCGACTACTTTCATGCTCTTATCAAGGAAAGAACACAAAGGAAACAAGTAAGAGGCATTACTTCTCTGGCACGCCAATCACTGTATGAACCTAAAGATATTCATGAGGAATTTATCCAGTTCTATCGAAGCCTTATGGGTTCATCAGCCACCATTTTATCAGCTATAGATAGACAAATCATGAAGCGAGGGCCAACACTATCTAGACAACAGAAACTCAGGTTATGCACTAATATCACAGAGGATGAGATATAAGATGAACTACAATCTATTGGAAATGATAAAGCCCCAGGTATTGATCTATATAATGCCTTTTTCTTTAAACAAACTTGGGAGATTATCAAACATGATATTATTATTGCAGTTAAAGAGTGACTGAGTTTTTCCATACAGGCAGCTTTCATAAGCCCATCAATTGTACCTTGGTTTCATTGATTTCTAAAGTCCCTAATCCTTCCAATGTAAAGGAATTTAGGCCTATTGCATGTTGCTCTGTACTCTATAAGATCATTTTCAAGGTGATAACTAAAAGACTACATGATATCATGAATTCTATAATTTATGATGCCCAAGCTGATTTTATACCAGGGAGGAAAATTGCAGATAATATAATTTTAACTCATGAATTAGTCAAAGCATACACTGGGAAAAATATCTCTCTTAGAAGTATGCTAAAAATTGACTTACAGAAAGCTTATGATTCTGTGAAATGGCCTTACTTAGAACTTGTGATGATAGAGTTGGGCTTCCCTATGTTGTTCATTCAATGGGTTATGTACTATGTCAAAACAGTGAGCTATGCTATTGTTGTCAATGTAGTTACTGCCCCATCCTTTAAGACTGCTAAAGGAATTAGGCAAGGGGATCCTATGTCCCCTTTCTTATTTGCCATAGCAATGGAATATCTAGGTAGATCTTTACAAGGGCTAAGAGATGTGACTATTTTTAAATATCATTCAAAGTGTTCCAAGTTGAATATCACACACCTCTGTTTTGTGGATGATTTGCTTATTTTCTCTAGAAGTGATCTGAACTCTATGAAGGCTCTCCAACAATGTTTCTCCAAATTCTCCTTAGCCTCAAGTTTGCAGGCAAACTTGAGCAAAAGCTCCATTTATTTTAGGGGTGTATCTTCATGAGAACAACATACTATTACTGAGCATTTAGGATACACATGGGGAAGCTTCCTTTCAAATACCTTGGAATTTCACTTTTCACTAAGAAGATGCCAGTATTGCAGTGGCAGCCGCTTATTGATAAGATCATGGCTAAAGTCTCCTCATGAACTGCTAGAAAATTATCCTATGTTGATCGCGCCCAATTTGTTCAAACTGTCCTATTTGGGGTCCAATCTTATTGGGCTCAGATATTCATTATTTCTAGAGAGATTGTGAAGTTGATTGAAGGTCTGTGTAAAATCTATTTATGGTCTGGAGAGGGCAAAAAATACGAAGAAGGCTCTTGTGTCATGGGATAGAGTTTGCTGCCCAAAATCAGCTGGTGGCTTGGGGTTAATTAATTTGCAACTTTGGAACCAAGCAACAATAACTAAACTCTGCTGAGATCTTGCAAATAAATCTGATAAACTATGAATCAGATGGATCCATAATTTTTATATAAAGGATCAAAATCTATGACCTATTTATAATCAAGCTAGCTGGATGACTAGAAAGATTCTGAGTGCAAAGCAAGAAGTGGATCAGATGCAATAGCCAAGAAGAAGTCATGGTAACTTAATTAGGCATATATATTTCCAGCTTCTTGGTGACCTACCCAGAGTTCAGTGGAGATGTCTCATGTTCGGGAATAATGCAAGACCTAAAGCTAACTTCACCATGTGGCTTATGTTTCATAAACGTTTGATGACTACGAATAGGTTGACTAAATGGAATATAGATGTGTCAAAAACTTGTGTCTTGTGCTAAACAGAGGAAGAGACTATAGAACATTTGTTTGTGCAATGTCAATTTGCCATTTCACTATGTAATAGAATGCTTAACTGGATACAAAGGAGGACTTTTCTCCCATCGAATTGAGACATGTTTCTTCAATAGAGCATCCAGGGGGTAAAGAGAAGACTATGTAAGCGCAAATCTTCAAGCTTATACTGGAAGAGTATATTTATAGTATTTGGATTGAGCAAAATAGCAGGATATTTGTGAAGAAGAGTAGATCAGTGGAAAGCTTGACCAGAGAGATAGCCTACATTTCTATAGTTAGAGCGATGAACATTAAGGAGTCTCTACTTAAGTTTAAATTCTGAAAAATAGAAATGTATTAGTGCTATAATCAGTTGACACCCAATTTTGGCCCTCCTCTATTGGATTAATTATCGAGCTTTTAAATTTTGAACAATTTTTGATAATTAATTTTTGCGATTTGAAAAAGAATTTCTTAAAATCTATGCCGAAGAATATTTTTATAATTTTCATGAATAAAAATACGTCTACATATACCTATAATATATATAGATGTATATTATTTTGTGAATTTTAATAGATATTCAAAGAATTTTTTCAAATTATTTTAAAACTGTCATTTTTGGTCAAAAATAATTTTAACCGGGAATTAAATCGTGAAATTGGTGTTTTGTAAACACATGATTAAATATGATTACAAATTAATTATTTTAGTTGTGTTAAATAATAAAAGCTCAATTAAATGATCAATATTTAGTTCGTCCCTATCCCAATTACGGCTTAATTTCTTTTGGAATTAATTCAATTGGGTATGATTTGGCTACAATCTCAATAATGTGGCTACAAGTTAAATCAATTTAGTTAACAACTCGACCAAATCAAATTCTCAACTCACTATTAATTCTCTATCAGCCATTTTTCTAGCCCAACATCTAATCCATTTCCCAGCCCAATTTTGTAACCCGCTCCGACCCACACTTAACACACCCCTTATTTCTCCTTTACTCTTTTCTCCTCACAAATATACAGAGAACAGCGAACAACACCACCCGGTATAACTCCGTCAAACACAGCTACCAGATGACAACCAAACTCCAGCAAACGACTCCTAAATTTACAAAGATCATCACCCTCCCGTCTATTCTCCCTCATCTTCATTTTTTATAAAAATTGATGAGTTGTTCACCTTCTAGAAGCTCCTAGAAATTACAGGTGGCGACTACAATGTTCCTCTCCTAAAATCACGATGGGGAATGCTCCAGATAAGTGGTTGATGATCAATTTCGTACCACCAAGGTACATACGTGTCTGCATCAGGAGATTTTTGGATTTTTGATTTTCAAATCCCTCAAAACTCTATCCAAATTTTCCTATGTTTCCCCCCAAATTTTATCCATTGGAACCCTAGATTTTCCCCTGTATAAACCCCCCTTTATTCATTAATAAAGAAGGATTTTTTTTGGGTAGCAAGGCCTTGGAGATTTTTTTGAAACAAAGCAAAAGCACGCTGGTTTGCTAAATTTCTAGATTATTTCGTGGTCTTTTCTTGTTACCGTTTGGAAAACCAAGAAGCCTCAAGCTCTTAGTTCAGCGAAAAGTCATCAAAAAAGTTCAACTCGTTGTCCCAGTTGCTGCCCGGGAAAAGGTAAACTTTTTTTTCCTTTTGCTTTACTTCTCTTATTCTTTTTATAGCTGGTTGGTTGTTGAGGTTCGGTTGTGTTAAGTGTTTCTGTTTGTTTGGTTTGATTAAGCATTATTTTGGTGCGGTTTGATCGACTAAGGGAGTAATGGGTTGAACCCTGGGGAATAATCGAGCTAGGGAGAAGCTTAGAACCCCCGAGTTTGGCTTCTCCCAGGTGCTCTTAAAGACCCAAGGTTCCTCATCCCTTCTATTTGTTGTTAATGGTGGAGAATAGCTGACTTAGGTTTGGGTTTGTTCTGAAATATTGATTTGAATCTCTGAATGCTTGAAATCTTGTTTCCCTATTGTTTTTGTGAGGAAACGTGTGGTGATAATCAACTCGTTATGTTAGCAAGAAATGTATTTACTGTTCTTCTAGATTGTCTATTTTGTGTTTTCTATACACGAAAATTTGTTTTCCCTTCTCCAATCCTTTGAACATCTACATTTGTTTTGGGTAAATCTCTCAAGATTAGCTAACGGACAATCTAGTTCTTTGGTTAAATAGTGATCCTTCCCTTTACCATGTTTAAATAAGATGTATTGAGTATTTTATTCTAGGATTTACTATTGTACGATGAGTTTTTCATCTTGAACCTGAATCCTTGAATGTTTTACTTGTTACATTGAATCTGTTAAGAGGATGAGGTAAATTCCTACATGATTTGCATACTGTTAAGCACAATAACCAAACAAGTTTATCAATCAAAGTGATAGAAAGGTAAATGTTGATCCATTTTTATGTGTGTTTGTCATGATCTTGCCTTTTCCCCTACTTTTGGAACAACTGTTGTATACTACCACTATAAAAAATGAAAATTTGCTTGTGAATACAATCAGACATGCGTTTCTGACTGAAATTATTTGCTTTGCCTAGCCTATGACCTTCAAGTTTGCATGCTCCCTTTTCAAGTGAAAATTCTTTCTTTTCCCTCAATTCATGAGTTAATATTTAAACTCGATCAAATGAGAGGAATTTGTATTGTTTATGGAAAATATAGCTATCCACTTATTTCACTCTAGATATCAAGTTCAGATCACTATCTTGTTTAAAAATCATTGTGTAATCAATTTGCTAAGTTTCAGTTTTCATTGTTCATGATTATGTTCTTTTCTCTCGTATGTTTGACTGATTTAGTGCTTCCTAGTGCAAATAATAATCCTTTACTTTTTATTTTTTATGCATGAACACCAATACGAGCCCTCGAGACTCTTGCCTTGCATCTTCGTGGGGATAAGCCCCATTCTTCTAGAGTCAAACCTCTCGAATCAGGTCCAAAAGGGACTGATACACAGTGGTATACGAATTCGAGAAGCCGAGATGCAGGCTGGTATTAAAACGATATGTTGCAGTATACAAAAGATATACAAGGGAAAGCAGCAATATACAGTTGTATACAGAAGATATATAGGAAACATGAAGAAAATATGTTGTTGATATACAAAGGCGGAAATGGACCAAAGTCCATAAAATACAAGTCCGAAAGTTGGATAGCATTTGCAATGGGCCAAGAAGCCCAACTCTTCTCTCCTCTCTCTTTATTTGTAATTATTTATGCTTGTTTGTGTTAACACTAACTTTAAATTAATTAATCTAAATAGATCCCCTAAGTGACGTCATTTTGATTTTATTCTAGTTTTATCGATTTTATTTCAATCTCGTAACTTAAGTTAGTCTTTATGTTAATTTTCCTAGCAACGATTTTTCAAAATGAAGAGTGCTTTCTTTTCCCCATTTGTGTGTTAGTTTAGGACCAAAATAATTTCTTGAACGTCGTAAAAAATATATTTTTCCATTGTTGATCAATTTTTCAAATAAGTTCTAAGTTTTTTTTTGACTGTTAATTCTTTCAAAATTAGTTAAAGAATGAACCTTTTGTCAAGTTGCCTTTAAAAGATTAAAAAGTGGACTTTTCTTGAACATAAGAGAATTTTCTTAAACCATTTTTTTCATCGAATATCCTTTTGTAGAATTAGTTTGAGGCAATTTTCTTATTTATTCAAGTCAATATTTTCTTCTAAAGCTTTTATTACTTTCAATTTTAGCAAAATAAAATCACCCTGTTTCAAACTCTTTCTTTAAAATTACTTGTTCTCCTACAACTTTAATCATTGTAGGACTTATTCAAATCTCTTCTTTTAATTGGTTGAAATGATTCTCTTGAAATTAATTTTACTTCAAAATATAGATATTCCCTTCTTCAATACTTGTTAATGTTAACAAAATCTTTTCAAATACTTGGCTCAAAAAGAGATTCTTTTAATATTTCAATAGCCTTTGCTTTGAACCATAGTTGTTTTAAATAAATTTCAAAAAAATTCAAATATTCTCAAATGAATTTACCTTTTAGTCAAAATAGAATATGTTGCCTTGGATTAAATAATGTCATTTCCTTAAGTCACATTTTGAATAAATTTTACTATTTTTTCTAAAACCAATTATTTTGCAAAATTAGTCATCTTCATTTTAAGTTAGTCAAAATCGTTCTTTGGTCAACCGTTTTTTAAACGGACGTTCTTAAGTGCCTTAAAACCCTTCTTAAGACATTACTTGAACCCTTACCCATTTTCTCCAATTTTAAAGATTTATTTCTGTTTTTAAGTCTTTGAAAATTATTTTAATTTTTCTTAATTTCTTTATAAAAATTAAGCGACGACTCTATTTTGTTTTATAATTTTTTTTTTTTTAGGTTTTGAAATAATTTTAAAAGTGTAAAAAACTATTTTATTTCCTTATTTTGTGAAAACAAATAATAAAAATTTCTAAAAAGGGATAAAACATAGTCTATCAGTGATTGTAGATGAGAACAAAGCCTGATGTGGTGGCGGCTTGATTTGTAATGTTTGCTACTAATAATTAAATACAATTGTTAGTTACAAAAAAAGAGTAATAATACCAATATCAAATATCTTATTTTATTGTATAAAAAATAATTAAAAAAAAGAGGAGCAAAAAAAAAGTGAATGAAATTATATTATGAAGACAAAAAGAGAGTTAAATAAATTTAAAAAAGAAAAAAAGAAATAAAAAAATGAGAAAAAGAGAAATAAAATAAGCTAAAAATGAGTATGGAATCATATTTATAATTATTATGGTGAAAAAAAGAAGAAAATATAACAAATAATATAATTTGGAAAAAAATAAATGAGTAGTAAAAAAGAAAAAAAAGAAAAAAAATAAAAAATGGAGAAAAAGAGAGAATTACAAAAGCTACAATTGGTAGGAAATGTAACTTTTGATGGGCAATTTTATAAGTATCTCTTCGAAAAAGAAATTATTATCTTCGTTCTACTATTTAAATATTGTCATGATTTTATTATTTGTACAAAAAATTTCGTTTTAAGTTAGATAAAAATTCTTAAGCTGAGCGATAAAGATGGCAAAAAGACACTAGCAAGCAAAATTAAAATTGATGAATTGTAATATGCAAGTCATGAAAAACTTGTATGATTTCATGTTATGTTCAACCTAATTGTCATGCTGAACTACTAAGAAATTATGCAGGATCGTCATCATTCAAAATCTACAAACAAAGAAGAGGAAAAAATATATTTCTGAACTATTGCATGCAAGTCATGATCGTCCGATATAATTTTATGTTATATTCAGGATCGTCATCATTCAAAACCTACAAACAAAGAAGAGGAAAAAGTATATTTCTGAACTATTGCATGCAAGCCATGATCGTCCGATATAATTTTATGTTATATTTAACCTAATTGACACATTGAATTTTTCACAAATTATACCAAATGATCATTATTTCAAGTTATTTTATAATATTTGACCTTTTTTTTTAGCTCAAATATTATTTTTTTAATAGAACACAATGAGAGTGATGCGAATGAAAGCTCTTTCTGATTTCTATCAAAACATTACTCTTCAACATGTTTTGGTGTAAACAAATAAAATAAGACCAATTATGTTTTTCCATTTTCATCATTAAATTGACATTTTATTACTATTCTTTTTTCAATATCGAGTCAATGATTGTAATTATTTAAACTCGATTGAGTACTTTGCACTTTGCACCTTTAATATGTATGTTTTTTTTGTGATTTATTTTCTATTCTTTTATTTTAATGTTTACACCCTAATTTTTTTTTATTTTTTTCCAAACAACAAAAACACTTTTTTTTTCTTAAATATCCGTGAGGATAAGATCGAAAAAACACAAATAATAAAAGAAAAAAAAAAGATCCACTGTTCTCTCATCTGGCTGGCTGGTCATCTTGTATCTAGTATTTCATTAGCTCAATCAATATTCACATGTTCAAAATCTTTAGTCTCTTTTTTAACTTATTATTCAAAATTATTGATTATGTATCTTGCATCACAATGGCATAAAAGACGTCTGAGAATAACTTTAAAATCTACTTTTACAACGAGCAATTGACTAGATAAAAAAAAAACTGTCATAATATTTAACAACTTTCTCAAATTATTGTTGAACAAACACTATATTTACTTTATAACAATTTGTTTATGAAAACCTCAAACAAATTTATATATTCAAAGAATCATATAAACATAAACATCATCACTATAAAAATAGAGGCGATCCTAAATTTTAAGTGTCGTTTAGGTTTTAAGATGTTTTTTTTCAATTTCTCCCTCGTAAATAATTCCAGAAAAGGGGAGTTTTATTGTCTTGCAAAAAAAAAAAAAAAATATTAAGGTGCAAAAATAAAAAGGTAGAAAGTAAATCAATAAAAGGAGTATACGTTAGGGTTGAAAAATAAAAAAAAATTCATCTCGACCCATTATTCAAATAACTTGCAAAAATTATAGGATCATATATCACATAAATTGAAACCATCCGATTGATTCTTATTTGAGAAGCTAGATTAAGATAAGCAAATTTTAGTGCTATTTAGTAGGCGTTTGATCACGAGAAATAAAAACATATTCACTTTATTTGAAATTTTTAAAAGTTGAAGTTGTGTTTGACTATAGTATTTGCAAAAAAAATAAAAAATGAATATACTTTTTTATAAATATGATTTATGATTTATAACCTCAATTTCTAAAAATTAGAAAAATAACCCAACTTAACTTTTATAACTCCACTATAATACAAAAAGTAAACATTATTTTTGAACATTGAAAGCAATCACATGGAGCCATGTTTCCGTCTCTCATAACATCGACAATAAATCACAATTTTTACTATTAAAACAAGCTTGAAACATAATTTTCATCACGCCGCAAGGTCTAAGAAGTAAAATCAATTGTTAATAAACAATTGCAGATCTACACCACTTCAAATTCTTATCTTCCCCGGCCCAAAATCAACATACATGCTTTTTTTAAAATTAAATTTCTTTGTTGATCCATGGATCATTTTATTGATTAATCAACATACATGCTCCGTATGAAATCAGTCTATTATAAAGATTGATTTATGCATAAAATAAATAATACTAGTAAGTAACTATTCTTTAATAAAATCTTCTCACATTGTGTGAGTAAAATAAATGAGGCGATTTTTGTAAAAAATAAAAAGTAGGGGTAGTATCTAAAATAAAGTGATAGTAAAAAATGAAACCAAATAAAATAAAAACACCTCTTGAAGTGTTTTTTAAAATCTCAAATACAATTTTAAGTTGTATTTGATATTTTTATGGCCAAACAAAAAGTTCGAAATAAAGTGAATAAATATTTCAGAATAAAGTGAATAATATTCATGGCCAAACGAGCTTCTCAGATAAGAAGTTGAGCTGTAGAAATGGGTGAAAATCGTTTACGCCCCCTAACTTTGCTTTAAAAATTAAATACTTCTCTCAACTTTAAACAATAATCATTCTCCACCCTTTACCCTATGCAATGTCTACTTTACCCTTAACATTTTCAATCTTCCATTTATATAATATCTTTTTATATTATATATTTTTTCTTTCTTAACCTAGGTATTTATCATTTTTAAAAAATTTATCAACATTATTAGTAAAATAATTATTTTATAAATTAATCACAAAATCTAATGCTATTTTTTATGATTGGTATTTTTATATTATGTGTATTAAGTATTTATGTATATATATGTAATTATGTATATAGATGCATATTTTAATTTTTTTATTCTCTAATGTCTATATAGATAAATGAGCTTTGGTTGTTAATAATGAAATATTTTTTAAATTATAATTTAAAATTTATTAACAATAATCATTGAATTTGTTATAAATATAACTCTATTTTTATTAATTATTTTTGTATTACTTATATTGAAATATATTTATAAAGTTATAGTTACATGTTATTTTCACTTGTATGAATAGATATTAGAGTTTTGATTATTATTAATAAAACTATTTTTAATTTTTTTCATTTATTTTATTTTAGAATGTCAATAACTTATATATTCAATTAGTATTTTTCACTTTTTTTTTCATCTAAAAATAATATCTATTTTTTTTAATCAAAAATATGTTATATAGATTTGAAAAAATAAAAATGTGATTATAAAGAAGTTTGAAAAAATATATAAAGGTTGATAATACAAGGGTAAGATACACATTATGAAAAATCAATTAGGATAAAGGGAACAAAATGATTATTGTTCAAAATTGAGAGAAATGCTTAATTTTTAAAGTAAAGTTAAGGGATGTAAACGATTTTCACCCCGTAGAAATTGATGAATAAGTTAAAGATGAAGCAAGAGAGTGAAAGGCTTAAAAAGTTATTTTCTTTGCCCATAAAACAAACAACAAGAACAAAAATTAAATAGCAATCCGATGGGATTCCTCCATCAATTTTTTGAATATAGAGAGTATAAAAAGTACTTTCCTGAGATTATGTGATATTATTTAATTGGTTATTTTTAACTATATGTATAAGACAGACGCTCGGAAAGGTTCTTGAGAATCTCAATTGCTTTTTTTAGTGAGAGGAATAGTGCGGGAAGGGAGCGAAATCAAGCCGAGTCACTAGTAGAGTAAGCCATTTCCACGTGTCAAGTTGAATATGAATAAATGAATGCACCCTCAATCAGAGAGATCAACCTGCGCCTTTGAATTGAGGCCACTGGCTGCGCAGAACGAACTAATCCGAGATCAGCAAGTTTTCCGGAAGCGAACTGAATGGAATTGTTACTTTTCAAAAATCTTGCTGAAAATTAAAGAAAGAAGGTCTATTTTCCCACGTAGTTCGTCGGTCAAACCAACGCTTCTCTTCTCAAAGTAATAGAGAGAGTTTTTTTTCTAGTTAGACTTCTATCTATGGAATGAAAGAACCATCCCTTCCTATTTCTTTGTTTGTCCAGCCAGATAGAAAGAAAATTAGACTCCAAAGAGCCTTTCTTTACTTTACTACTTTAGGGGGTGGGGGTGAGGGGGGGGGGGAGGGGTTACATAGAGCCGAGACAAAGTGATTTATGATTGAATTTAAATTAATAGAATCATTAAGGGTCTGTTTGGAATAAAGGAAAATATTTTTCAAGAAAATAAATTATTTTCTTATTTATTTCATCGTGTTTTAGTTAATAAGGAGAATATTATTCCAAGAGAATTTAGGTATGATATGAGCACATATTATGACACCAGACTCGAACCCCCCACTCTTTAACACAGACATGAACCTCTGTTCCGACCCAAAACCTTGACCTAACCCAACCTAAAAACCGACTTTGACTCCAGGAACCGACCCCGGGGTCGAGTGTCGAGTATCCTGCCAAGGTTGGGGTGGGTCTAGGTTTTGGTATCGAGGTTGGGGAGTCGGGTCTCGAATTGGGAGTCAAGGTCAAGGCCTGAAGTTAGATCCTGGATCAGGACCGAGAGTCAGATCCCAATTCGAGGTCATGTCGAGGACGTCGAAGGCTCGAGCCTCGATGGAGGGGAGGGGAGGGGTTGGCTTGGGCAGAGAGGCTAGGGTGTGCAACGGTGAAGGGAATACAGAGACCAGAGCGATAAAGGGGAGGAACGAGTGGTGGGTTAGGGGAAAGGGTATCGGCTTGAGCAGAATGTAGGGATGGGAGGGGGTGGGGGTGGGTTGCATGATGGTGTGGTAGGTTGAGGGGTCGGGAGTCAGGGATCGATGACCTATGACGTCTGGGTGGATCAGGTAGGGGTGCTGAGGTTGAAAGAGAGTTTTTGAAAATGTTTTCATTACTTTATTCAGGAGATTCATTTTCCTTAAATTAGAGAAAAATAACTTCAATTGAAAAATGTTTTCAATATTTAAGCCAATTAAACACGTAAAAAGTGAAAATATTTTCTAGCCTTCGTACCATACACACTCTAAAATAGCTGTTAGTTTGATGAAAACAACTATGCTATCATATTTTGAAGTTTCTACACGAATTTATATTGTTGAAATATAATTACTTCGACAATTATAATAGTTTCAAGTAGTTTTAAATGTTTGAAGATAAAATAGTTAGGAATGGCAAGAGGTGCGGGTAGTTCAGTTGCGGGACAAACCTACTTAGCCTCGTAAAGACTTCAATCTGCACGACTCGCACGGCATAAATCCGTCCCAGCACCACATAACATAACATAAAACCTTTAAGTTTTTGTTACTATGCGATTTTTTTTTTGGCATTTCCACGGAGATAAATTATCTGATATTTATGAAGTCTACCTTTTACCTTTAATTTTTTTCTCAAAAAAAGTAAATAGAGATAGCTATAGAGTATAGAGAGAATAATTTTCCTGTAATAAATTAATTCAAAGTTCAAATTCGACAATTGGAAAAAACCTGTAAATACACCATATACATCATTTTTTTTCTTTATCATATATATTAAAGTTACACAAAAGTTTAGAAACAAATATTAAAACTAAACAGTTTAATATTCATAACAAACAATTAACAAGGATTGATGGCGCAAGAGACAGAGAATAAGAAATCGATTGTTAAAACACATTCAATAAAATATGTTAAACTATAACTCATTTTCTTAAGAAAAATGATCCATTATTTATATTAGCCTTAAATTCACACTGCACCGTCCCATCGCCATCCCTAAAAATAGTGCAATCCGATGGCTTTTTGCTGAAGTCGAAATACTCATGTTTTTCCTTGTTTGCCAACGGATTTTTGAAAAATCCAATAATTGAAAAGAAAAAAAAGTAATGAAATTATATTAAAACTAATAGTAAAAAAAAATCCTTTTTTCAAAAGTGATGGTAAATAATTGATATGACATCAGAATATCACATGATGAAGATGTATACAAAATAACTAACGTAATAGATTTGAAAATGATGTGAATGGGCACACTAACCATCACACAACCAATGGAAAAATTGATCACAATTTAAATGATAATGTCACTCACACGAATTGTTTGTATAATTATCTCCTCTTTCCTTTTTCTTCTAATATTCTTAGGGGTTGTTTGGGTGGCTGATTAGAAAGTAAATTATTTATGTATTAAAATTAATATAACTAGTATTATGTTTGATAATATTTTAGTTGTTATATATAAAATACAACACACTAAGTACATCGTTTGGTTATCAGTTTAGTCCACATAACTAAAACTTATAATATAAGTTATGAGTCAATTTTATTTTATTTTATGTAAGATAGAAAATGAAATAATTAAGAAATAAATTAACAATATGAATAACTAAATTATGCATAAAATTAATTATTGCATTACTAATACATGTCTAACTCTAATCAGCAATAAAATGACCCCTAATACTTAGTATTACAATTTTAAAGGTAAATTGGTTAAGTTTGACCTTAAAGAGAGTCACTTTTCTCTAAATTATATATATGATGAAACTGTGACTTTTTTTATCGCCTTTATGTTGGATGATTATAATTAATAATTTTTTAATATTTTTTTTTAAAAGTACTTTTCTCGTAGGAGAATTACTTGCTTAATACAAGTCTTATATACTTTTCTTAGATTGTTTCACACTCATCAAGTTCAGAAGCGGCTCAAACATATTAGTGACTTAAAACGAAATTCGAATGAAGGCCTTAAATTTTAAAAGTTAAATTAGTGTATTTTCTTACGAATTTTATCCTTCTAACTCTTTGAGATATAAAATTATTAATAATTTTTCTATAACTGACTTTTATCGATAATTCTTTTTCGATTGATAATATAATCAATCAATTTAATCTTTCCCAAGACAGTACTCCATATTTGTTAAACTTCTTCTAATAATTTTCTTTTTTTATATGAAAAATATTTTTTTCTATAACTAGTACTTACTCAATATTTTTTTCAAAAAAAAATCTATAACTTATTATTGCTACCAAAAAAAAGAAAAAAAAAGAGTCTCCTCAAATTTGGGAGCCTAAGGCATTTGCCTTTTTTTTCCAACCCTTTACAATCTCCCGTGATCAAGCTCAAACTCGAAAGTCGATGCAAGGACGAAATTAAGATATAGAAGCAAATTTATTTTCTTGCTCGTTAGCGTCCTTTTTATTACCGTTGATAAGAAAAAGTATATTTTGTGCTGAATTTAAATTTTAATTATTCTCTCCCTATAGATTATGTTGAAATGGATTCACAACAAAAAACCTTAATTGATTTTTTATATTAATGGTATAATATAAAGAGTTAGTTGTGCATATTAACTTTGTTATATCACATCAAAACACAATGAGTATGCATGATTTACTAGTTGCATTTGCATGTGCCTACAGAGAGGAATGAAAACGATTGATTAACAAACAAAAATAATGTATATATAATTTCTTCAAATTACTCACATTCTTTTTTTTTTAATTATATTATAACATTGAAAAAAGGAAAAAATAATAAAAGAAAGCAACAATAGGCTTAGCAAGTGGGAGAACAGTTCTAGAATAAGAACTTTTATAGATACAATCAATGTTTAAATTGACAAAATTGGACCACCCAAAAGGCAAATAGCCCCACGAATTTCCATTGTCGTCAATGGCTATATATAGTTGTATCACAATAGGATAAGGACATAATGGACCAAAAATCCCTAAACTATTAATCATGTTTTTATTAATTTCATATTTAAATTAGGTCTAATTTAAGTCATTTTTCGAACTATGATTTTCAGGTTCTAAACTTCCTTGCATATTAGTATACTAGATGCAAGAGCTCGTGTAAATACGGGCTCAATATATGCTATTTTTTTATTTCAATTTATGTAACACATGAAATTTTGAGAGTCAATCAAATTCTTTGTATGATTTTTAAATATTTTAAGTTGTTAATTATTGTGATTTATAATACTTGTTATATAATTTTTAGATAATATATCAATTTATGTGACACTGATGAAATTTGGAGAGTCAACCTAATTTTTATATCGTTTTTAGATTTTTGTGTGGTTTATAAATATTTTAAGTTGTTCATTATTGTGATTTATAATACTTTCACATAATTTTCAGATAATATATGCTGCTCTCCCTATCTCAATTTACGTGATACTGATAAAATTTGGAGAGTCAACCTAATTTTTTATATCATTTTAAAATTTTTGTATGATTTTTAAATATTTTAAGTTGTTAATTATTGTGATTTATAATACTTTCACATAATTTTCAAATAATATATGTTACTCTTTCTGTTCCAAATTACGTGACATTGATGAAATTTGGAGAGTTAATCAAAAATTTTATATAGGTTTTACATATTTTAAGTTGTTAATTATTGTGATTTATAGTACCTTCTACGTAATTTTTGAATAATATATGTTCCTCTTCTTGTCCAATTTATGTGATGTTGATAGAATTTGGAGAGTCAATCAAAAAATTTATATGTCGTTAAATATTTTAAGTTGTTAATTATTATGATTTATAACACTTTTTACGTTATTTTCAAATAATATATGTTACTTCCCCTGTCTCAATTTATGTAGCACAGATAAATTTCGAGAGTCAACCATTTTTTTTTATATTTCTAATTATTATAATTTATAGTAATTTTTATATAATTTTTAAATATATAATAGATTAATAAAATAAGACAAATAAATTAAAACAGAGAAAGTAAAATACCAAGAAGAGGCTTGGCGGCAAGCTGGCAGGACAACGGCCGCCACTTGCCAAGCCTCTTCTATATATTCAACCTAATTTTTTTATATCATTTTTAGATTTTTGTATAATTTTTAAATATTTTAAGTTGTTAATTATTGTGATTTATAATACTTTCACATAATTTTCAAATAATAGATGTTACTTTTTCTGTTTCAATTTACGTGATATTGATGGAATTTGGAGAGTCAATCAAAAAATTTATATAGGTTTTACATATTTTAAGTTGTTAATTATTGTGATTTATAGTACCTTCTACGTAATTTTTGAATAATATATGTTACTCTTCTTTTCCAATTTATGTGATGTCGATAGAATTTGGAGAGTCAATCAAATTTTTTATATGTCGTTAAATATTTTAAGTTATTAATTATTGTGATTTATAACACTTTTTACGTTATTTTAAGATAATATATGTTACTTCTCCTGTCTCAATTTATGTAGCACAGATAAATTTCGAGAGTCAATCAATTTTTTTTATATATTTCTAATTATTATAATTTATAATAATTTTTATATAATTTTTAAATTTATAATAGATTAAAAAAATAAGACAAATAAATTAAAACAAAGAAAGTAAAATATCAAGAAGAGGCTTGGCGGGAAGCTGGCAGGACAACGGCCAGCAGCTTGCCAAGCCTCTTCTATATATTAGTAATGTTATGAAAGAGTGTTCACTCTCCCAAAAGAGCTTTTTAAAATGTCTATTAATTGTTTTTTCGGATTTCGCTTAGATTATTAATGATTTCAAATTATAACTTAAATTCCAACTAAATAAGTAAAACTAAAGAAAAAAAACAAAAGTAAAAAAGGAATTAAAAGTTAAAATGGAGATAAGAAAAGATAAAGAGAAAAACATAAGTAATGTCACTTTTGTCCCATTTTGCTTAGAACTCTCTAGCCGTAGAGAAATCAAAGCAGAGTCATTCTCGTTTGGTTCGATTTTTTATAGGATTATAGTTTATAATTTTTTATTTTATCATGTCTTGAGATTGAAGGTGTGAATAAAGTATCGTGAACAAAAAGGCCCTAAACTTTGAGAGGTTAAAGAACATAATTATATATTCATAAGTTCTTTTTGTGTCTCTTTCCTCTGTTTTACTTGGTCCATGAATAATTGATTAGTCATTATAAAATTCACGTAGGTGGTTTTTTTTTGCCCTCCACGTGCCTCTAAGGAGGTGATTACACACACTTTGTCATTGGTCAAGCAAGGGGATTTTTAGCACCTGAAAAGTTCAGGAGGTTAATGTAAATTAGGTATAGTTTAAATATGAAATTAATAAAAATGTGATAGTTTAAGGGAGGGAGGGAGGGGTAGCATCTGAAACTTATTCATGAGACTAATACAAAATATGATAATTTAAGAGGGTTTTGATCTATTTGTTAGAATACGTGCATACACAGTGGAAGCAAACAACTAGGATAACTTGCATATAATATAAGATAACACATAATCACAAGTTTTAATCAAACATAAAAATGATACTTATCTTTTGAAGTGTGATCGTGAATATGAATCAAACCTTCAAGCATGAGCAGACACCATCCACGCAATCATCTTCCAGTTTCACGATTTCTGCTATTAACCCGAATAATATTTGTCACGCCCCGAGGCTACCCCCTACACGTAACACGGGACCGGAGACCATAAGTGCCCCAAGTTAACCCTTGGTCATAACATAATATAGGCATACATGAGGAAACATAGCGGAAGCATAAATAGAAGGCTAGGCAACCCAATCCATAATGATGAAGTCGATAAGAAACATATTCTGAAAGAGAGACTCGAATACTGTCTATGTCTGAAAAGCCTCTACACATGACATAAGGAGTTGCTAGGACAAGACCCTAGCTAACTCGAAGTACGAAAGTAAACAACCATAAAGATAACTAAGATCATAACTAGCCCTCGAACAATGAGGACTCACCAACACTGACTGGAATGGTCTGCGGTCTCTAGCCACGTGCCTGAGGGAGGGAACCTGAGTTTGCATCATCAAGAGGATGCAGCGCAAAATATGTGTCAGTACTATAGGATGTACCGGGTATGTGAGATATACATAATCATGTTAAAACATACTTAAAATGTGCTTAAAACATAGCAGAAACTGAGATCATGCATAAAAGAGAAGTCATAAGAAATATCATAATTTAAGCATGAGATAAAAGATAACATAGTTTTTGGAGGTTTTTGGAGATAAAAGATAAAAGAGAAGTCGTGCCCACGACAGCCCATCAGCCAAGGCGTCGAGTAGAATTACTGAGACTCAGAGTTTTTGGAGGTTTTTGACAATGCCCTCCCACGGCCCATCGCAGATGCGACGCCCATGGCGTTGCCCGTCGGAGAAGAGGAAAATCTGGGGGAAACCCTTTGGAATATTTCGATGGCTTGCTTCCATGGGCCGTCACAGCCATGACGCCCGTGGTGTATCCCGTCAAGCTGGAGAGGACTTAGCTCAGGAGCCACTAGACGCTTCCCACGGCGTTCCCCACGGCCCATCGGAGCTTCGACGCCCGTGGCGGCTGCCCATGGCGATCAACAACTGCAAAAAATTTTGAGTTCTAAGTTTTACCGCTAATTTAAAATTTTGGGGTATTACAATATCTTCCCCTTGAGATCATTCATCCTCGAATGAAGACTAATCAAGGAAAATTGGAGAGAAACAGCCCAACCAAACAACAAGACATGCAACTCAAGAACAATTATGAAAACTGAGCTTTTTATCATAAAACATAACTGAACTAACTTTGGAAAATATGAATGCATGCTAGGATCATGAGAGAAACTGATGGGATAGAATCGAAGGGGCATACTAAGGAGGGAAACTAATACCTCAAGCCAAAACTGGATCGGAAGGAAAGAGATAAGGGTACTTGGCTTTCATGGCTGCTTTCGCTTCCCAAGTAGCTCCCTCAACTAGTTGATTTCTTTAAAGGACCTTTACCGAAGTGACTTTTTTATTTCTCAATCTCCGAATCTGATGATCAAGAATCTCCACGGGAACTTTCTCATAAGTGAGGCTATCCTTTACACTCATATCTTCTAAAGGAATAATCAAGGTCGGATCACCAACACACTTCTTCAACAAAGAAACGTAGAAAATCAGATGAATCACTTTTAAATCTGATGGCAAATCCAACTCATAAGCAACACTACCAACTTTCCTTAGAATCTGATAAGGACCTACATAGTGGGGACTAAGCTTCCCTTTCTTGCCAAATCTCATCACGCCCTTCATGGGTGACACATTCAGAAATACCCAATCGTCAACTTCAACCAATCGAGCATGTTGATGAACATTCTTGACCAATTCTTTTTTACATCTTCAACCAAAGATACACTACCCATAGACAACTTACTAAGTGCATCCACCACAATATTGGCCTTACCCGGATGGTAAAGCACACTCATATCATAATCTTTAAGAAGCTCAAGCCATCTCCTTTTGACGAAGATTCAATTCCTTTTGAGTGAACACATACTGAAGACTCTTATGATCATGAATACATCCACATGAACCCCATACAAGTAGTGTCTCCAAATCTTCAAAGCAAAAACCACGGCCGCTATCTCAAGATCATGAGTAGGGTAGTTCTTATGAATCTTAAGTTGTCTAGAAGCATAAGCAATCACCTTGCCACGCTACATCGACACACAATCCAAACCAATCCTAGAAGTATCACAGTACACAATAAAGTCATCTAGGCCCTCGGGTAGAGCCAATACTAGAGTTGTGGTCAACCTAGTCTTCAATTCCTGAAAGTTCTTCTCACACAGATCAGCCCACTGAAATTTAACCTTCTTCTGAGTCAACCGAGTCAATGGAGCAGTAATAGAAGAAAACCCTTCCAGAAATCTCATGTAGTAACCAGTCAAACCCAAAAAACTTCTAATATTGGACGAAAAAGTGGGTCTAGGCCAGTTCTTTACTGCCTCTATCTTCTGGGAATCAACTCAAATACCATCTCTAGTCACAATATGACCTAGAAAAGTAACATACTGCATTCAAAACTCATACTTGCTGAACTTAGCCAATAACTGTCGATCCTTGTGATTTTGCAACACAACTCTCAAATGGTCCACATGCTCCTCCTCACTCTGAGAATAGATAAGAATATCATCAATAAAAACAATCACAAAAATATCCAGATACTTCTTGAACACACGATTCATCAAATCCATAAAGGATGCAGAAGCATTCGTTAGTCCAAAAGACATAACCACAAATTCATAATGACTATACCAAGTTCTGAAGGTTGTCTTTGGGATGTCACACTCTCTAACATGAAGCTAATGATAACCGGATCTAAGGTCGATCTTGGAGAAGTAACTAGCACCCTAAAACTGATTGAACAACTCATCAATCCTAGGAATGGGATACTTATTCTTTATTGTGACCTTGCTCAACTGACGATAGTTGATACACATTTTGAGGGAACCGTCCTTCTTTTGCACGAATAGAACTGGAGCACCCCATGGAGAGATGCTGGGCTGAATGAAACCCTTATCAAGGAGGTCCTTCAACTGATCTTTCAATTCCTTAAGCTCCGCTGGAGTCATTCTATAAGGAGGAATAGAGATAGTATTCGTATCTAGAAGAAGATCTATTCCAAAGTTGATCTCCTGCTCAGGAGGGACTCCGGGTAAATCTTGGGGAAACACTTCTGGAAACTCATTCACAATAGGAACGGACTAAAGAGATGGGGTTTCGGACTTCGTGTCCACAACTTGGACTATATGATAGACATAACCCTTAGAGATCATCTTCCTAGCCTTAAGATAAGATATGAAAAGACCTGTCGAGGATGGAGGACTATCATGCCACTCTAAGACAGGCTCATTTGGAAACTTGAAACTGATAACTCAGGTATGATAATTAACCGAGGCATAACAAGCATACAACCAATCCATACCAAGAATAACATCAAAATTAGTCATCTCTAACTCTACTAGATCCGCTAAAGTGACTCGATGAAGGACTGAGATAGAGCAATTTCGATAGATCCTTTTGGCTAGGCCTGACTCACCAATAAGAGTAAAAGCATAAAAGGGTTCTAAGAGCTGATCAAGACTGATCTCGAACTTGCAAGCAAGGTTACAAAATATAAGGAGACACCCAGATCTAATAAAGCATACACATCAAAAGATAAGACTTTCAACATAACAGTAACAACGTCCGGTGAACTCTCCTGGTCCTGGCGAGAGGACATGGCATAAAGGCGATTCTGGCACTGACCACCAAAACTAGAAGCAGTGCCCTACTGGGCTAGTCAACCTCCTGGGGCTGCTGAAGCTGATTGAGTCCTACTACCTCCCTGACCCTTCTTAGCTGAAGGAAAATCCTTAATCCTGTGTCCAACCTGACCACACCCGAAACAACCACCTGAACCGGCTAAACACTCACCCGGATGATTCTTTCCACACTTGCCGCAAATGGGATAGGAAGGCCCCTTGGCAACACTCTCCTGCGAATAAGAACTAGATTCTTTGCCAGTCTGATCATGATGGGGTCTGAGGGCCGGGGTAGGAACACTCGCTGAAGAATGAACGGGCCCTGATGATTTCTTCTGAAACAAGGAGCGATGTCTGCCTCCGGACTTCTGATGGCCAAAATATGAACTCTCCGATCCAACCCACTTGTTCTACCTTGCCCTCTCCCTCAACTTGTCTCCCTCGATCTGATGGGCATGAGTCATAAGTCGAAAAATATCCATTTCACCCAAAAGCATTACGGACCTACACTCCTTTTTTACCACATCCAACACTCCGTAAACAAACTTACTCATCTCATCCCACGGGTCAGTCACCATGGAAGGAGCATACCTAGAAAGTTGGGTGAACTTTAACCCGTACTCCTAAACTGTCATGGAACCTTGCCTCAAATTCATGAACTTTTCGACCTTAATTTGCCTCAACTCCCTCGGGAAGAATCAGTCAAGAAAAGCCCTCTCAAAATATTCCCAAGTCATAAGTACCACATCCCTAGCCCTAGCATCTTTCCATTGAGTGAACCAAATATGAGTCACGTCCTTGAGTTGATAGGAAGCTAGCTCGATACAATCAACACCATCCACTTGCATCACACCAATGATTTTTTTATCTCATCCAAGAAATTTTATGGATCCTTACCAACTTTCGAACCCTAAAACACAGATGGGTTCATGCAAATGGAATCTCAAACTCGGGTCGTTATTCCACCTTGAGAGTGGATGGGGATAGGAGCCTTCTAATTGGCCTGAGCGGCCATAGTCTAAGCTAGAATATGAATGACATTTCTAAACTCTGCATTTGTGACCTCGGAATTTAGAATCGGAGGGTCAACATTTCGAGTGGCTCGATGAGGCATGGCACGATGAGAAGGCATAATCTAAAACGCGCAAAGAATGGATTAAAAGATTAATATAGTTAAACTCTATCGCACGATATAGATCAATAAAGAAGTAAAATTTTCCTAAGACACCCCATAGCTTCCCTCTCATAAGTGTGGCGCGCTTAACACATATGAAAGAGACTCTACTCGATGCAACTTTCAGACATACTAAGACTCTTAAACCTAGCTCTGATACCAAGTTTGTCATACCTCGAGGCTACCCCTAGACGTAACACGGGATCCAAAATTACAAGTGCCCCAAGTTAATTCTTGGTCATAGTATAACATAGGCATACACGAGGAAATATAGCGAAAGCATAAATAGAAGGCTAGGCAATCCAATCCATAATGATAAAGTTGATAAGAAACATATTTCGAAAGAGAGACTCGAATACTGTCTATGTCTGAAAAGCCTTTACACATGACATAAGGATTTTCTAGGCCAAGACCTTAGCTAACTCGAAGTATGAAAGTAAACAGCCATAAAGATAACTAAGATCATAACTAGCCCTCGAACAATGAGGACTCACCAACACTGACTGGAATGGCCTGTGGTCTCTAGCCACATGCCTGAGGGAGGGAACCTGAGTCTGCATCATCAAGAAGATACAACGCAAAATATAAGTCAGTACTATAGGATGTACCGAGTATGTGAGATATGAATAATCATGTTAAAACATACTTAAAATGTGCTTAAACATAGTAGAAACTGAGATCATGCATAAAAGAGAAGTCATAAAAAATATCATAATTTAAGCATGAGATAAAAGATAACATAGCATGAGACTTAAAACATTCATACGAGAGTTTCTTATAACCGACAATAGACCATGCTAGCTACATGAAATCTAACTATATAACCCTAGTTAGCAAAGCTGTCCCAAACCCTGCCAAATAATGGGACACCATAATTCAACTATATAACCCTAGTTGGAAAAACTGTCCTAATGCCCGCTAAAGCACAGGACACCATGATCAAAAGTGGAACCACTTTCATAAGCTCATAGAGCGATTCATAACATGCGCTGGCAACTTAGTTTTGGACTTGGGTAATCGAACCCTCATTGCTCAATGCTAAATACTACTCCCAAAATATACATATAGCTCATAATATACTTGTGGCATATATGATGCCAAATCTGTTTGAAAAGCATAAAGACATATCTGATGTCATGCAATTCTCATATCATAAGTTCTTAGCATAACCATAATTCAAAATATACTTTTCTTTCTGAATTCATAACTTGAAGAATTAGGCATGCACTTTCATAAATACATAAGGCCATGTATCTAAACATGCCAATTTTCTCTTGAAATTATGTAATTCAATGAAATCATGCTAGAATTCATCTTTAATACACAGGCTTTTGAAATCAATTTAGAAACATTAAATAAAACGTAGGTAAGCAATGAGAAACCATGAATTGAACCTTTAAAACTGAGCTCATAAGTTTTTCCCAAATCGGGTAAGAACCCTAATTTCATAAATTCATAAATCAAAGTAAAATATTATGGGTTTTGAGCATAAGGGTGAAAGGAATCCCTTATTGAATGCCCATATACCTTATTGAAGCTATCTTGATCTTAATATGAAAAGGAATAAAGGCTTGATCTTGGAGCTTGAGACTTGGAGAAGAGGAGCCCTTTCTTCTTTTGGAATAGAATGACTTAGAATGAAAAGAGCTTAGGCTATTAGGGGATAAAATTCTACTAAAAATGGTCAAAACGACCTCACTTAGGAGTTAAAGAATAGGGGAAAATACCAACTTATCTTTGACTTAAAAATAGAAAGTTGCAAGAATTTCTTTGCCTTACGGGCTACCCGACAGGCGTCGTGCCCACGATGGCCCATCGACCGAGGCATCGGGTATGATTTCTGAGACTCAAGGTTTCTGGAGGTTTTTGACGACGCCCTCCCAAGACCCATTGCATACGCGATGCCCGTGGCATTGCCTGTCGGAGAAGAGGGAAAGCTGGGGGAAACTCTCTGGAATATTTCAATTGCTTGCTCCCACGGGCCATCACACCTACGACTCCCGTGGTGTAGCCCGTCAGGCTGGAGGGGACTTGGCTCAGGATCCACTGGACGCTTTCCACGACAAGCCCCATAGCCCGTCGGAGCTTCGACGCCCGTGACAACTTCCCGTGGTGACCAACAGCTGCAGAATTTTCTGAGTTCCAAGTTTTATCGCTGATTTGAAATTCTGGGGTGTTACAATATCGAAATAGAAAAAAATTATATGGGTGAATTTCTCATGAAAGAAGTAGGTCAAAAACGTTGCCTCCTTGATGAAATAAGTCTCATATATATAACCACAAGTTTTAGGGTTTAAACTTGTTTCAGGCTTGCTAGGTCTTTCTTTTTAACCAAGAAATAAATTTTATTTAATTTCTAATTATTTGGGTACTGTAGGAACGACAATATTTAGTTAACGAGGCTTTTTATTATGGAATTAATTAGAAATATGAATGAACTAATCCTACCATAATAAATTATAAATTATTTCACTAGAAATTCATAATTATACTCCTCAATTCAATTTTGAAATCTTTCATTAAAAATCTTATATAACTCTCCCCATATTAAGATTACAGATACCAATTAATTAAATTAAATTTTTAATAATTTAATTTGTTGACTAATGTAGTCCTTTACACTTAACTTATAACATCTAAGAGATGAGATAAAATAATTTCAATTTAAATGGGATAAGGTAGAAGATTCCAGGATTAAGCCTGGAATAACATTTAGATTGCATATGGTAGATGGTATAAATTTATCACATGATAAATTTATATTATTTACAAAATACAGTATAAATTTTATCTCAGACTTTAATCCTTAGATATTCCATCTTGATGTCAAAACTAGAAAATGAATTAATTGGATTCAAGCAAGAACTTAATGACCATTTTAATTATGTGACAAGTGATTCACTTAATGGAATAGCTTTCTTGAATCCAATTGATTCATTTTCAAACTAGGAACTTGTCGCACTTCGTGCGATCAAAAAAATATTAATTATATTTATTTTATACAAATTTAATTAAATTTAATAAAAATATGTACATATAAAATTCAATTTAGTTTCTAAATTCACATTCATAAGATATGTAAAACAAAATCCACCAGACACCATTAGAGTTGACATTATTGTCAAGAGGATCAAAAAGGGATACAACAATGAATATTAAAAAGCTTAATTTTTCAAACATGATAGAGAAAAAATATATTGTAAAGAACAAAAAAGAGTTCTTTCACATTCTCCAAATAAATATAGCATTAATCGTGAAGTGATCAAATATAACTATTATATACCATTTATGCATCTCAATATTTAGAGAACAACTATGATTAATGTATTTTAATTTGTTGCCTTTGTAAGTAGCATCAATCTCATATCCAAGAACTATTAAAATTTATTGTTTGTTGTGACTTTATTTTTTAAAGATTAGAAATAAAGATTATATACGACTGTTTTACAATGTATATCCAAATTTTAACAAAAGAACACATATAAAAAAATAACTTTAACATCATACCTGGGTGAAAATATTTAGTTGTAAATTCACAAATACATAAAGCTTATAAAAAGAAACAATTATGAAAGAAGAAACTGTCACGACCCAGACCGTCGTGAGTGGCACCCACCCAACTCCCGGATGAGCGAACCAATAGAGTCCAACCCATAGCCTAGTCTAACAGCCTAAAACCAGCAAACAGAAATTAAACTAGCGATTCAATAAGCAAAAACCTTTCATTTAAGTAAAACTGCGGAAAATTCCCCCTAGAATCTGAAAGTCATCGTACCAAACACTACCAATACTAGAGTACGAAGATGCAACCCCAAAACTTAAAACAGTAAAAAGAATAGTCTAAGCCCGAAATAATTGGGCTAGAACTTAAAAGATAAACACCAAGGCAGCTTGGTCGAACAACTCACCCTTGATATCTGGAACAGTCAGGCCTACAGGTAAGGTCGGACCCACCCTGGGATCTCTTCTCTAAACAACACCTAAGTGTTAAACAGATAATCCGGCCTAAAATAAGACCAATTCAACAGACATAATAGGATTCCTGGTCACTCAAGGACCACTAGCCAATATCACAAATCAAATAAGCAGCCCGTTCCACTAACAGAACCAATAACAGTTAATGCAATGTAACAATATCAATGCAATGATGTAGTAAAATAAACCTGTACCAGGCGTGGTACCTGAGCCAACCATTTGTTATACTTGTACCAGGCGTGGTACTCAAGCCAACCATTTATTATACATGTACCAGATGTGGTACCCGAGCCAACCGAATATCAATAATCCACAGTCAAATAATAAACAAACAACTTGTAAACCAACAAGCAACACACTGTTCAATTCACAGACTGTAAAACAGGACCCTTAGACATTCTACACAATTCCTCTGAGCAATGCAATTCATACAAACACTTAGATAAGAGTACAAAATATACAACATTCATAGGAATCGTAAGTCATCACCTACCTCGAAATGATCCAAGCTCTACTCAACCCGTGCTTTTCCGTATTCTGGATTACTTTCTGGTTCTTGGTCTAAAACAACATACAAGTACTTTGAATTAACAACAAGGCCTGCGCATTACCTGGATTACACCAAATCCCAGACCCCCAGGCCATCCATGATCATCCTACCCTTTTTTTTCGGGCTCCCCCCCATTAATTTCCCTAGTTCTATCATTTTCACGGATAAAAATAGAGAATTTAGCAATATGTGATCATAAAATCTTACTTTTAACAATTGACTAGAATCCCCCTTCTTCCCCGGATTCCACCATCCCTAGGTTATTCCAACCTTTCCCCAAGTTCCCTCTTAGCAATTCTACCGCGTAGGAAAAGTAGTACGAAGATTGGGGAGTAGAAACCTTACCTTAGGGAAGAAAAATAATAGAAAATAGAGAAAAATCGCCTGGAATCGCCTTGCCCTTCTCCCAAAACAAAATTTTGAAAACTGAACGTTTTGGGGAATATTTCTGTATTAAATCCCATCACGCTCCACTATAGCGGTCCGCTCCTCTATAACGGTACCACCTTAGCGGAGTCGTCCGCTATGGCAGAGGCTGACCGATATTGACTTTCATTGTAGCGGTAATTTCTCTGCTACAACGGAGGTCACTACAACGGAGGTCACTATGGCGGAGTGTCAACCGCTATAGCAGTTGACACGGGACAGAAAGTCATAAAACCTCCAAAATTAGTCTATTTGACAACACACTTATTTTTCTGACGTCCCGAAACAACCCTTTCACGTCAACCTCGATTCCGGGAGTTCTACTTACCTGACTTCGATTCCAAAAGTCTCCCGGACTCCTCTATGTGTTAGCTACAAGAAAAACTAGCTCAACATAAGACATCTAACCCAATTCTTACCCGGATTGCCCTAGACCATACCTCACTCCTAAACCGGCCGAGACTAGCCTAGCCCAGAATTTCAAACTCCCAAACCCAGAGTTTTCTAACTCTAAAACTTGGCATGATTGGACTACCCATAATGACAGACCCGGTCATTACAACAAATACTAATTTACCCATCATTCGTCTCTGAATGATCAAACCTAAATTTACGGAAATAAAGGAAAGAAAGTGTAGTACCTGAATTCTCAAACAAATGAGGGTAATTGCCCCGCATGTCCTTCTCAATTTCCCAAGTGGCTTCCTCAATCATATGATGCTTTCACTGAACCTTTACCATATCAATCACCTTTGTCCTCAACCTTCGGATATCCCGAGCAAGAATCAAGACCGGTTCCTCTTCATAACGAAGATCCTTATCGAAAAGCACCTCATCCCACTTGATGATGTAGTCCCCATCCCCATGGTATAGCTTAAGCATGGATACATGGAATACCGGATAGACGCCTGACAAACTGGGCGGCAGTGCTAACTTGTAAGCCACTGGCCCCACAATCTCAAGAACCTCAAACGGATCGATGAACCAAGGGCTAAGCTTGCCCTTCTTACCAAATCGCATAACTCCCTTCATTGGTGATACTTTCAACAATACTTGTTCACCAACCTGAAATTCCATGTCCCAGACCTTGCGATCTGCATACTCCTTCTGCCTGCTTTGGGCAGCCAGCAACTTGTCCTGAATGCCCCTTACCTTTTCTTGTGCTTCCTTTACCAATTCCACTCCCAAAGGCTTTACATCACCTTCCTCAAACCACCCAACCGGTGATCTGCAGCTCTTCCCATACAATGCCTCGAATGAGGCCATGTCAATACTAGAGTGATAGCTATAGTTGTATGAGAACTCGCACAATGATAGAAACTGGTCCCAATGACCCCCGAAGTCCATCACACATGCTCTCATCATGTCCTCCAATACCTGGATCGTCCTCTCCGACTGACCATCAATCTGAGGATGGAGGGTTATGCTAAAAGTGAGTTGTGTACCCAACTCTTCATGTAGCTTGCCCTAAAATTTAGAGGTGAACTGCGTACCACTGTCTGAAATGATGGACAGTGGCACCCCATGCATTCTCACAATCTCTTTTACGTATATCTTAGTCAATTACTGCGAATTGTAATCTACCTTGACCAAAATGAAATGAGCAGACTTAGTCAGCCTGTCAATAATGACCCAAATAGAGTCATACTTCCCCAATATCTTGGGAAGACCCACCAAAAAGTCCATGGCTATCCTTTCCCACTTCCACTCTGGAATGGGCATCCTCTAAAGTAGTCATGCAGGTCTATGATGCTCATATTTTACCTGCTGGCAATTCTGATACTTGGACACAAAATCGACTATGTCCCTTTTCATCCCGGGTCACCAGTAATGCTGCCTCAAGTTCCTGTACATTTTAATCACACCCAGATGAATTGAGTACCGCGAACCATGAGCTTCTGCCAAGATTTTCTGAATTATATCATCAACCTGAGGAACATAAATCCTTACTCTGAAATTTAGTACTCCACCAGAGTCTAAAATGACGTCCCTGGATTCCCCGGATATTACCTTACCTCGAAGCTTACTCAGTTTTGGATCCTGAAACTGTTTGGCCTTTATTTCCTCTATGAAGGTGGCTTTGACCTCAATGCTAGCCAACAACCCACCCTACTCTGAAACACCCAAGTGCATGAACTTGGCCTCCAAGGCCCGAATTTCCCTTGCTAGTGGTCGTTTAGACACCCCTAAGCAATCTAAACTACCCATGCTAACTGTCTTCCGACTCAATGCGTCTGCCACGACATTAGCCTTACCTGGATGATATTGAATGGTCACATCATAGTCCTTCAATAACTCCATCTACCTTCTCTGCCTCAAATTCAAATCCTTCTGAGTGAACACATGTTGTAGATTGCGATGATCAGTGAACACCCCACACTTGACACCATAGAGATAGTGTCTCCAAATCTTGAGTGCAAAGACCACTGCTGCCAACTCTAAGTCGTGAGTCGGTAGTTCCTCTCATGCACCTTTAATTGCCTAGATGCATAGGCTATCACATTCCTATCCTGCATCAATACAGCATCCAAACCAGAATGTGAAGTATCACAGTAAACAATAAAGTCTTTACCTTCAACCGGCAAGAACAATATAGGAGCCATGGTCAGAAATGTCTTGAGCTTTTGGAAGCTCTTCTCGCACTTGTTGGACCACACGAATGGTACATCTTTCTGTGTCAGTCTGGTCAGGTGAGTAGCAATAGATGCAAAATCCTTAACAAACCTCTGGTAGTACCCTGCGAGCCCAATAAAACTTCTCACCTCAGTCACAAGTTAGGCCGGACCTAACTCTTGACTGCTTCAATTTTCTGGGGATCTACCATCAACCCCTTTTCTGACACTACATGCCCCAAGAACGCAACTGAAGTCAACCAAAAATCACACTTGGAGAACTTCGCATAAAGCTTCTGGCATCTAAAGATGTCCAACACAATACGGAGATGACAAGCATGCTCCTCTCTACTCTTGGAGTAGATCAAAATATCATCAATAAACACAATCATAAAGGAATCCAAATACGACTTAAATACCCCATTCATCAAAATCATGAATACTGCCGGTGCATTGGTTAAACCAAACGACATTACTAGGAACTCGTAATGTCCATATCGAATCCGAAAAGCAGACTTAGGAATGTACTCAGGCCTAATCCTCAACTGATTGTACCCCGACCTCAAGTCGATTTTCGAAAACACTGATGCACCCTGAAGCTGGTCAAACAAATCATCAATGCGAGGTAGAGGGTACTTATTCCGGATGGTCACCTTGTTCAACTGCCTATAATCTATGCACATTCGCATACTACCAGCATTTTTCTTTACAAACAACACAAGAGCACCCCAAGGCAAAGCACTGGGACAGATAAATCCCTTATCTAGGAGTTCTTGTAGCTGAGTCTTAAGTTCCCTTAACTCTGCCAGAGCCATACGATACGGGGGAATAGAAATGGGATGAGTGTCTGGCTCCAAATCAATACAAAAGTCTATATCCCTAACCGGAGGCATACCAGGCAAATCCACTGGAAACACCTCTAGAAACTCAGAAACCACCAGAACTGACTCAATAGATAGGGACTCCACACTATCATCCCAGAGATGAGCCAAGAAGGCTAGACACCCCTTCTCACTAGCTTTTTAGCCTGAACGAACGATATGACCTTAACTGGCTTAGGCCTGTACACACCTTCCCACTCTAGTCTATCCTTACCCAGAATCTCTAGAGCGACAATCTTGGTGTTACAGTACAACACAACATGATAAGAGGACAACCAGGTCATGCCCAAGATAACATAAAGATCAGCCATATCCAGGATTACCAAGTCTACCCAAGTATGCAACCCCACAAACACAACAGAACAGTCACGATACACATGAGTCACAATCACGGACTCTCCAACTGGGGTAGAAACATGGATAGGGAAATCAAGGATATCACAAGTTATTTCCATACCCAACACAAAACTCACAGATACATAAGAATATGTAGAACCCGGGTCAAATAATTCTGAAGCCATTTTATCGCAGACAAGAATGGTACCTGTGATCACCGCATCTGATACATCTGCCTCGGTCCTCCCCAGAAAAGTATAACAATGAGCCTGATCATTAACCCGGGCAACTTCTCAGACCAGTTGCGCTGCACCCCTGCCTGCGCCGTTGTTCCCTCTGTCGCCCAAGCCTCCCTGAAAGTTACCTCGCCCACCCTGTGAGCGACCTCTAGCATTACCGCCTCTACCTGCTGGGACCACTGCTCTAGACTGTTGCTGACCCTGATTACCTGTCTGCCTAAGTGGGCATTCCCTCTTAGAGTGTCCCAGATCACCACAATGGAAGCAACCATGGTCAAGTGTAGGCCTACTAGCTGATGTATAAGACGCTCCCTAGTCTCTGGGAGCTGAAGACTGATTATGAGCTCCCTGACGACCACCTGTAGCAGCTGGCAGAGCTGACTGAATAGGATGGGCTGAGTATGCCTGCTGAGTCTGGCCCCTGGAGTACGAACCACCAAAATTTCCCTCATTCCGAGGCTTCTTGGCTGAAGCCTTAGCCTGCCTCGCTTGCTTAACTCCTTCTAACTTATTCACATAATCCACCACATCATTAAAGCCCTTCCCTGAAGAAGTCATATGCACTGACAGTACCTGCAGCTCAGTATTCAACCCTTTCACAAACAACCAGACCCGTTCCTCCTTGAAACCTAACATTTGTGTGGCAAAATGAGACAAGGCGTGGAACTTAGCCTCGTAAGTAGAGACTGACATGCCACCCTGCTCTAAGTTCAAGAACTCATCTTTCTTCCGGTCCCTCAAAGTACGGGGTACGTACTTCTCTAAGAACAAAGCGTGGAACTGCTCCTAGGTCAGTGGGGGTAGAACAGAAGACCGACACTCCACATGAGACCTCCACCACTGCTTAGCATCACCCTGCAGCTGAAATGTGACAAACTCAACCCTATGCTGACGTACAATACCCAACTTGTGCAACCTCTCATAGCAATCCAAGATAAACTCATAAGCATCCTCCCTATCAGTACCCTGAAAAGTAGGAGGTTTTAGCTTGAGAAACTTGGTCAGCATCTCATGCTCATTCCCTGTCATCACTGGGCCTAGCATTGGCCTGAAGAAATCATTCGTGCCTGAAGATGCATCTATCCTAGGCGTTGTAGTAACTGTTGGCTGAGTATCCAAGGCCTGATTTGCAAAAGTTGCGGGTATGGCTCCAGCACCAACCAAACCACTCAAAATATTCTAAGCATGTTGAAAGGCTTCTGGTGTCATAGTAGGAAAGCATGCACCCCCAACTGGTGTCGCCTCCTCATGCGCCCCCACCATCTTCAGCCACAACTTTTACATCTTCAACAACATATTCCTGAGGAAGGGGAGGGGTTGCCTCATGCACATCAGCAACAACTCGAGCCCCACCCCTGGCGGGTGTGGCTCTACTTCGTCCTCTACCTCTTCTCCTGCCTCTACCGTGGACAGCCATGCCCGCTACTGGAACCACTGCTCTAGCTCTATTGTTCCTTGTGTTAACCATCTGCGGACAAAAGAGTGAATGAGGTTAGATACTAATTGGAATCAAGTTATGGCACAAAGGAAAGAATGAAGAGATAGTTTTTTCTAAAGCCTCAAAGCCTCTCGAAGAAAAGTACGGATGTCTCCGCACTGTTCCGCAAGACTCTACTAGACCTGTTTGGTACGACGAGATCAACAAACCTAGGGCTCTGATACCATCTTTGTCATGACCCAGACCATCATGAGTGGCACCCACCCAACCTCCGGATGAGCGAACCAGTAGAGTCCAACCCATAGCCTAGTCTAACATCCTAAAACCAGCAAATAGAAATTAAACTAGCGATTCAATAAGAAAAAACCTTTCATTTAAGTAAAACTGCAGAAAATTTCCCCTAGAATCTGAAAGTCATCGTACCAAACACTACCAATACTAGAGTACAGGGATGCAACCCCAAAACTTAAAACAGTAAAAAGAATAGTCTAAGCCCGAAATAATTGGGCTAGAACTCAAAAGATAAACACCAAGGCAGCTTGTTCGAACAACTCACCCTTGATATCTGGAACACTCAGGCCTACAGGTGAGGTCGTGCGTCAACCGCCGGAAGATTTCTTGTACTCATAAGAAAAAACAAGCAAGTGCAGTACTAGTACACAACCACCGTGTACTGATAGGATCATCAACCAGTTCCAAATAAAAAGTGTATAAATCAGTATAGCAAATCAAGTACAAGTACGAAAAGCATGCAACAAGTCAACAGGCTCCCCTAGACTACAAGTCTCTACCTAGATTGTTCCCACATGAAATCCACCCTTGATAACCATAAACAATTGTCACATAACTAATAAATCATCCTTTCGTCTAGCCCAGACCCACCCTGGGATCCCTTCTAAACAACACCTAAGTGTTAAACAGACAACCCGGCCTAATCCAAGACTAATTCAACAGACATAACAGGATTCCTGGCCACTCAAGGACCACCAGCCAATATCACAAATCAAATAAGCAGCCCGATCCACTCACAGAACCAATAACAGTCAATGCAATGCAACAATATCAATGCAATGATACAGTAAAATAAACTTGTAGCATGCGTGGTACCCGAGCCAACCGTTAGTATTTCGTACCAAGCGTGATACCCGAGCCAACCATTTGTTATACCTGTACCAGCTGTGGTACCCGAGCCAACCATTTGTTATACCTGTACTAGGTGTGGTACCCGAGCCAACCATTTGTTATACCTGTACCAGGCGTGGTACCCGAGCCAACTAAATATCAACAATCCACAGTCAAATAATGAACAAATAACTTGTAAACCAACAAGCAACGCACCGTTCAATTCACAGACTGTAAAACAGGACCCTTAGACATTCTACACAATTTATCTAAGCAATACAATTCATACAAACACTTAGATAAGAGTACAACATATACAACATTCACAGAAATCGTAAGCCATCACCTACCTCGAAATGATCCAAGCTCTACTCAACCCGAGCTTTTTCGTGTTCCGGATTCCTTTCTCATTCTTGGTCTAAAACAACATACAAGTACTTTGAATTAACAACAAGGCCTGCGGATTACCCGGATTACACCAAATTCCAGACCCCCAGGCATCCCATGATCATCCTACCCTTTTTTCCGGGCTTTTCGCTATTAATTTTCCTAGTTTTATCATTTTCACGGATAAAAATATAGAATTTAGCAATATGTGATTATAAAACTTTACTTTTAACAATACCCAAGAACTTTCATGACTAGAATCCCCCTTCTTCCCCAGATTCCACCATCCCTAGATTATTCCAACCTTTCCCCAAGTTCCCTCCTAGCAATTCTACCGCATAGGAAAAGTAGTACGAAGATTGGAGAGTAGAAACCTTACCTTAGGGAATAAAAATAATGGAAAATGAAGGAAAATCACCTGGAATCGCCTTGCCCTTCTCCCAAAATAAAATTGTGAAAACTGAACGTTTTGGGGAATGTTTCTGCATTAGATCCCGTCACGCTCTGCTATAGCGGTCCGCTCCGCTATAGAGGTACCATCGTAGCAGAGTCGTCCTCTATAGAGGTACCGTCATAGCGGAGTCATTCGCTATGGCGGAGGCTGACCGACGTTGACTTCCACTGTAGCGGTAATTTCTCTGCTACAACGGAGGTTGCTATGGCGGAGTGTCAACTACTATAGCGATTGACACATGACAGAAAGTCGTAAAACCTCCAAAACTAGTCAATTTTACAACACACTTATTTTCCGAACATCCCGAAATAACCCTTTCATGTCAACCTCGATCCCGGGAGTTCTACTTATCCGAATTCGATTCTGAAAAATCCCCCGAACTCCTCTATGTGTTAGCTACGCGGAAAACTAGCTCAACATAAGACATCGAACCCAATACTTACCCGGATTGCCCTAAACCATACCTCACTCCTAAACCAGTCGAGACTAGCCTAGCTCAGAATTTCATACTCCCAAACTCGGAGTTTTCTAACTCTAAGACTTGGCGCAATTGGACTACCCGTAACGACAGACCCGATCGTTACAGAAACAACGCTTTTCATAGTCTACTACTTGTTGAAGCATACAAAATATCATTGATATCGAATAATAAAGTTGAAATATCTCAAACTATTTACCCCATGAACATATGAAAATTTGCAAGAGTAAATGAATAATTCATCTAGCTCACCTTTTGAAATTGATGAATTGGACTAAATTCTTGATAACCTTGTTAAATTTTCAATATCTTTATTGACTAATGTGTGATTATTTTTTCTTACAATAAAATTTTATAATGCCTCTATTTATAAGATAACAATATGGAATATCAAATGGTGTCATGATTATTACTAATTTAGGTGTTATAAATATAAAAAGTTATATGGAGTAATGGATATAAAGACCATTAAGTTTTTAATATTAAATAATATGAATGAATGAGGAGTAGTAATTGACATATTTATTTTTGTACAATAAAAAAATAGATAAGTAGAAAATAATATTAAAAAGTGAGAAAAAAAGATAAATAAAATTCATGGCCAGAGAATATATATTATAATTATAATTATTATTATTGTTGTTATTATTATTATTATTATTATTATTGTCAAAGATTTTTCTAATTCTTTTTTCTCCATAAATAAAGAGTTTGGGGAGTTGAAACAATAAAAATTATTACATTAATTAGTATGTGGACATTGTAAATTTAACTCAATATATTAGTTCATGAATAAGAAGAGTATTAATTATAAAGTCATTTATTGTTATTACAACATTAGAAAAATAGGATAAAAATTTAAAAAAATAGGAAAAAGTCCAAAAAGAAGAAGAAAAAAGATAAATATGAATGGAGGCCATAGAGACGTGCCACATCACCTTGTCTATAATCCTCCTTTATATTGATATATTGATTTTGACATAAAAAAGATAGTGAAAATAACTGAATTATATCTTGATGACTTTGATGGATTCAACTTAAAGGCTCTTGAGAATCAACTTGTTAATTATATTATTGATGTTTGTGATATTAATAAAATATTCTCCAATTTAGATAAATTTGAAAAACTTTCAAGAAAGATAGTGTCACGACTCAACTAGGAGGATCATGCGGGCACCTACTCTAATCTATCTAGATAGGAAAATCCTGTACCACCTAACCAAAAATATGCGGAAGTCACTAATAACAAATTTATTAAATCATTGAATTACTAACAAAATCTTATAAAAGTTTTTACAGTACAATAAAATAACAACATCTTCCCAAAGACCTAGTCTAGACATGTACAAGAGCTTCTAATACAATAAAGGACAAAACAAAAAATATAGTTTTCACTGTAGGAATACGATGAGCAAAAGTTATTGATGATCCTGCAATATGACTACACCTCAAAAAGGATATAGCAAGATTAGAACCAGTATAATCACACGTATCGATAGATATCATCGACCGACCAGGATTAGATCATGCAACATCACATAAAGTCAACAAGATAAATATGACAACTAACAATTAGATTTACATCACTTTCACCCTCTTTCTGCTAAGTTCTTACCTTTTTTGTTACTCTACTTTGATTCACAATAATTGTATTAACCTTCTAAGTTCTGATCAACCTTAGCAATTATCTCCAACCTCTTTAACATAGTTACAAGGATAAATTTCACTCATTTTTGCTTTGCCATTTAGGACATCAATAATTATTCACGTATGCATATCAAGTATAGCCACCAAAGGTTTAACAATAATTCATAGACATCAAATATTACAGTCAAGGACATAGTAATCATCAATAATCATCAAATAAATTAACCAAGACAAATCAGAAACAATATGCATCAAATCACACAAAATACTCAAATCAGATGCAATCAATAAATACTGTGAATCTCATGCCCACTTTATCTCTCAGACCTATGGTCTTTGTACCTCACCCCTCTCAAGAATCACATAATCAAGGATCCATTTTAGGAGTGTGTATTCCATCAAAATGGAGTCTACACTCTAATTATATAATTACATACATATATGTGTACTTTCACACGTCTACCATTCATCCCTAGCTACAACACCATTAACTTCTCAAACTTTTCACACCTAATCTTCTATTGTGATTAGATCATCCGTCAATATTTCATACATGATAGTAACCTTAGTTTATTCATCTTACAACATGTTATGCTATAGTGTCTATTCAAGTCTTTCTCAAACCTTTATGATAGAACATCGCTTCTCTTATTTACCAATCAAATTCTCACCTTAGACATACTTTCTTCTTTTAGGTAATTCTCATTTAAAACACCATTCTACTTCACACTCAGCGTTTATAAAAAATTAGTTTAGTAAATCAAGAACCTCAATCCAATCGTATAAGGTCTAACACAATTTTACATAAGTTACCTAGTAGTAATACAATAATTAAAAATATATGTTTAGACGTTTGATTTCGTCACAATTCTATTTCATCTCTTGTATTTAGTTTTTGCTTTCTGTACCACAATGAATATATTATGTATGCCTCACAAATCACGTGGCTTATATTTCAATTCACATTCACATCAAGCTACTCATAATGTATACATGTCTATTTGCAAAGATTACACTCTTATCAATTTATTCTAATTAAATTTCATTCAGACTCCGTGTCCAAAAGTCTAATCATGCATTCTTTCATCAATTCTACATAGGGTATACATTTAGCTAATTCGAGCCTACTATTCATAAATCATAACCTACCTTAATTGACGATCTTGCGACAAGTAAGCCACACCACGGATGTCCATTCTCTTTCTTCATGGCTCAGAATATACAAGCATCTAATAACAAGCAATTATATAGAGTAATTATTACTCTTCAAATAAACCCTTTGAAAATACAAAATCACTAATTATGTCTTTATTCACGGTCTATATCATTACCCAAGGATCAATTAACTATTAACTAGTTCTATCATACTCGTGTTATCTTCATTGATAGAGTTTTAATACTAAAGTTTCATCTTTATTGAACTCAAGGTTCTCAACCACCAAAATTCATGTTTTAGAATAAGGAATTCATGCTAGGAAGGGTTAGTTTACAATCTAGAAGTAATTCTAGGTGATATTACCCTAACCTATAGGTTTTCTCCACAATCTCATGAACCTAGAGTTCTAACCCATAATTCTACCATTAACGATCATTGTAATGATTCTAATGTGCTATTGGATTAATAGGAGAAGAAGTTGATGGAAGAACTTCCCTCAACGAAGAATTTTCATCCTAGCCATGGAAAAATCGTCCCCTCTAAGATTTTAGAATGAGGTTTTGAGGTTGTGGAACATAAACCATTGAAAAACACACTTAATAGGTATCTTCCTTGCGCCACTCATCATGACGACTCGCTACGATTGACACTGAATCATCGTGATGAGTCATGCTTTCCAACACAGATACCCTTTAGTAAAATGATCATAACTTTTTACTTCAAAAGTAAAATAATGAACGATCAGTGGAGTTAAAAAGAAGACTCGAAGATCTTTAATTTGATAGGTCTTGGACCTTGTAACTCCTTATATGTTAGGAGGAGTGATCGTTTGAAGTTGATCCTAGTAAAAACTTAATTTATATCAAAACTTAATCGGTAAGAATGTTTTCAACTCAACTTTGTGATGCACACAAATAGTGTTGTATGTAATATATCATAATTCAAACCAATACATGAAGCTTTGTTCTGATAAGTAATGATTCAGCTATTTACCTAAAGCATTTAACATCAAGCCAATTTGAATATTAATCAATATTATCAAAATAAATTATCTTGATTACATAATTTGAAAGTTGTTCTCTTAGCTTAATTAATTTGCACAAGTAATTTTGTGAGTGCATGTCAAATTGCAGGTTGACAATAAACGCATACGTGATCATCTTATAGATGCATCTGTTCAAGATATCACATGATAGATGAACGGACCTATATCATCTTTTATACTTTTCAGAATTTAGGGGATCCAATCCCAACATTAGCTGATCTAATCAACTTATCATGAAAACAAACATCATGAAAGAATTATTGAAGAATCTTCTAGTTCTTCAATATATATTGAATACTTAATATGCACATCTTCAAAATGACACAATCGTTCATGCCAACTTATAAACTTAATTGTACTAATAAACTTCAAGATTACCATGACATTTGCTTTTTTTTGCTTAAATAAACTTTTGATTTACTATGACATGAATTTTATATCAATAAATTTTTAGTTTATCGTGACATGTAATTTCATCATCCTCAGATAATTTTTCATAACGTGTTTCTTACCATAGTAACTTGAAGATATTCAATCTTTCAATTATTTTACCTCTTCTGAAAGTGGGTCGTGATATCTTCACAACTAAAAACACGTTTGTATTTATAAGCTTTATTAAATATTGTCACATTCACTTCAGGGAATGGATTTGTAAAAGTTTTCATTCTTCAGGAATGAAACATAATCGTCCCTTAGCCACTCAAAATATAATAGCTTATCACCTCTTTTAAGATATTGCTACTTCAAAAACAAATCGAGGTTTACATATAATATAGACAATTTTTCTCTAACATACCTTTAATGATAATCACAAGAAACGTATAAAAATATTATTACTTTTGATGATTATAAATATAAATAATTTTTAGTATACCAAAACCAATAAAATATGTTCACTTTTGATTTTAATCATACAAGAATCAAAGAAAATTCAAAGTTTCATAAAATTAATTTCAATAAATCAGAAAAGAAATATACAAATTTCAGCAGCAAGATTTTCAAGAAACAAAAAAAAACAAGGAGTCATATTCATATATAAATGGATCCTATGAATTTTTCAAGGTATCAAATACCATTAATTTCAATACCATTGTTATCTATTATTAATAGTAACGTAGGAAATATCACCCCCAATATTAAAATAAATCATACTTTTAGAACGACTAGATAGCACACGAGAAACATTCGACGGCTTTATATTTATCCAATTGCTTTATTGGTTAGAGTTTCGTGCTGATAATATAATGTGCTATAAAATAATAAAACAAGAAGAAGAATAAGAAGGGAGAAGAGAGAACACTTCTTATTTCTCTTGAGGAATGAATTACAACGAAGGAAAACTCATTTATTTATAGGGAAAAACTAACTTGGTCCCAAAGTTAGAATTTTTATTTTTTCTCCAAAAAAACATGATAGACATTTACTCTAATACAAATATATATAGATCAACAATACTTCCTTTGGTCCATTTTACTCGTCTCTAAAAGTATATGATCCAAAATAGTTATCATTCAAGAAAATTAAAATATATTTTCTTTGTCTTAATTTATGTGGCACCCTTTTTTTTAATCCGTTTAAAAAAAAAATATTATTTTTCTTTATTTAACAACTATTTAATGACATCATTCTCATTTTACTTTTATTGGGTCCCACATAATATTTTATTGTGAAAAAAATCAATTAAAAGTAAGCATTAAAGTGACTTTAATAAGGAAAATTAGATAAGTATAACAATTTTTTCCCTTATTTCTTAAACTCGTACTCAGTCAAACATTGCCATATAAATTAAAACGAACAAAGTAATTAATTGTTTGTTGTTTTCATCTTTACCCATACTCAATACATGTAAAGAAAACTTATTATGGTAAAAAAGAGAGCAATACTCCCTCTGGACCACTTTACTTATCATGCTTTTTTTACACACCCTTAAAAAAATATTAAGTAGAGAGTAATTTAACTAAAATATCCTTATTTATTACTCTTATCAATTTAATACCTCTTTTTTTTGCACCACATTAGTATATTTCTATATTTATGACTAAAGGTAAAAAGTTAAAAGAAACAACTAATTATGTAAGTGAAAAGAAACAACTAATTATGTCTTAATTTTTTAAAATGACAAATATTATGAATTATTTATTTTTAATAAAAATTACAAAAAAATAGTCCGGAGAGAGTACTAAATTGAAACAAAAAATAAATTAAAATAACTAAAATTAAATTATCTTTATAATTACTTCATCCGTCACATTTTATGTGACACCTTCTTTTTAGTAGGTCCCAAAAAAACTGTCACCTTACTATAATTAGAAAAAAATTAACTTTAAAATTCTCTTTTTACGTTTAATGAAATAATTTACAATCACACAAATATTCAAAGATTATTTTTAGACCACGAGCTTTAAAAAAATCTTAAATACCGTGTCAAGTCAAAGAGTATCATATAAAATGGGATAAAGAGAGTAATATTTTTTAAATGGTGTATAAAAAAACACTACAAGTAAAATAGATCGATGGGAGTAGTGTGCAAGTAATTTGCTTGACCTTGGTAATTGTAGTAGTAAAAAACAAGATTTATGATGAGAGATTAGGAACACAAAGATTGTACAAATATAATCATAGATTCATATGATTCTCTCTTTTGCTCTTCTTTCTTCCCAATGGTCATTTGTAGGCCCCAATGACCTATTCCCCCCCCCCCCTCCACACACACACACAGAGCACCCCCACCACCCCAACAACCTCTTCTTTTTTTTCTTTTGCCCACCACCCCACCCCCTTTTCACCCCCCTTGTCTCTTTCATCTTTTTATTTTCATTCACAGCTTTCCCTCACTCTCTCAAAAACCCCAACACTTTTCTGCAAAAAGATCAAACAAAAAAAAATACCCCACAAAGCCACTCCTTTCTTCTTGCTCCTCCACACTTCTTTTACATCACCCCTTTTACTCACTGAGCTCATTTTTGAGCTAGGGTTTCTTTAGTTTTGCTTCATACCCACAATGCAATAGCCCCCCCACCCCATTTTCTTGCATTTTCCCTTAACCATGGCTGTGAAGTTTTCAACTTTGATTCTCACACTTCTGGTTCTTTCTGCTGTTTTCTCTTCTGTTTCTGCTACACCTTCACCTGCAAGTGAGTGTGCATTTCTGAATTTTCTGCATGTATTTAACTCTTCTAGAAGCTTCTTCCATTCTTGATCTGTTTCTTTCTTTTACTTGTTTTAATGGTGTTTACTGTTTTGGTAAATAGAAATTGTAAATGGGTTTGTTTCAAATGCTGTTACGAAGCTGATGAAATGGGTTTGGTCACTCAAAGCCAGTACTAAAACGGGTATGGATCTCTTTGATGTTATTCTTCCTTATAGTCCCACATTGGTTTTTGGTAAATGGGGTTGAAAAAATGAAATGTTTTTTTGGTGTTTTGCAGTGATTTCTGGGCGTCCAATGATGAAATTTGAGAGTGGGTATAGTGTGGAGACTGTGTTTGATGGAAGCAAACTTGGGATTGAGCCATATTCTGTAGAGATTATGTCTAGTGGAGAGCTCCTCATTTTGGATTCTGCTAATAGTAATCTTTACAAGATCTCTTCCTCTTTGTCTCAGTGTAAGTTCTTTTTTCTTTTGGGTGTTTTTCTTTTAGCTATTTCCTGTTAGTATTTCTTTTCTCTTGAGTTGAGGGTCTATGGGAAACAGCCTCTACACTTCCCAAGGTAGGGGTAGGGTCTGTGTACTACTCTCCCCAGACCCCACTTGTGGGATTATAGTGGATATGTTGTTGTTCGTCGTTGTTGTTTTTAGCTGTTCTAGGTAATTAGTGCCTTCAATCTTGAGTGTGACTTTTGGTTTTAGTTTTTTGTTGCCTGTATATATCTAGACTGGCTTCTCTCATTTGAGCAGTACCAGAATTTTGACAGTGTTTGACATGAGTGTAAATGAAGCATGATTTCAGCTAGACATTGTACCGAGTTTTAGCTCATAGGGGTTTGCACATTTTGGCTTATTCCTCGTCTCTACTGTGTTAGCTGAACACTCCAACTTACAAAATGAGCATCTAGACACCTCCAAAATTTATGTGTCACGTAAGCGTTGAGTGTCCATGAGATACGGTGGGGACGAGTTGAATTGCTTAGTTGTCGGTTGAGACCAAGTTAAGTTGTCTAGATATGCACGCTCAAAGTTGGAGTACTTACTTTCCAGCTGAGGTCAAATTTGAGTGTGTTAATGTATCATGCCTTTTGGCTTCATGTGTCTGGTGCATTGTGTCCTTGTTAATAACACTGTAATTTCTGAATCCTTGTGACTTTCTCTTTTTGAGTAGTCCACCGACTGTTTGCAGTTGAATTTTGGTGCTTCCACATCAATATTTTGCATAATTTTGTTCAGTATTGAAGATTTGGATTCTCCACAGGTACCTGATCTCTGCTTTTCATGTTGCTATTAAAATGAGTCCAACCAGCAGCAACTCTATAAAAGATGCTTTGCTTTTACCATTTGATTCTTCATGTCTGCTGCAAGTGCTTTTCCTCTGTTTTTCAACTGACTTCTTGCAAAAAACTTTTGATATTTCTAATTGTTTTCTCTTGGAAGTTTCTTTGTGGACTTCTCTAGTGTGGAAATTTTAGTCTAACTGGGGATATTTTACAGACACCAGACCTAGGTTGGTGGCTGGATCAGCTGATGGATACTCTGGACATGTTGATGGAAAATTACGGGAGGCAAGAATGAACCATCCGAAAGGTCTTACCGTTGATGACAGAGGGAACATCTACGTAGCAGATACTGATAACATGGTAATTAGGAAGATAAGTGATGCAGGTGAGTACTAAACTCTGTTCCTAACAAAGATATAGGAACATTATTTTGCTAGTTTGTGACCATTATGCATGTCTTTAAAATCTCCAAACTTCTGGTCATCTAACTCCTGATAAAGTTGGATGATTCCTAAAATCTCTTTTGGTATCTCTTAATTTTAAGAGGAAAATGTGTGGGCTAATGTCTGCAAAGTTAGAATACTCATAGACTTTAAGCTATGACATTTCCTTGTCCAGGGATCACAACAATTGCCGGTGGTAAATGGAGCCGTGGAGGTGGGCATGTTGATGGACCAAGTGAAGATGCAAAATTCTCTAATGATTTTGATGTGGTCTATATGGGAAGCAGTTGTTCCCTGCTTGTCATAGACAGGGGAAATAAAGCAATACGAGAGATCCAACTTCATTTTGAAGACTGCGCGTATCAGTATGATAGTGGTTTTCCTCTAGGTTAGTAACTTTGTCCTATTACTATGTACAATGTGTTTCAGCTGAAGATGTTATTGACGAAGAGGGTTATGCCACAGGAATTGCTGTGCTTTTGGCTGCTGGTTTCTTTGGTTACATGCTAGCATTGCTACAACGAAGGGTTGGTACCATGGTATCTCCGGAAGAAGTGAGTATCAAGTTCCTTACTCTTATTATTTAAGTCAGATAACTTCTTAAGCATTGCAATTGGAACTTCGATTTAGAACTTAGAGACCTTTCTTCTGCTTCTAGGCTTTGCCTGTTTGTACACTGCTTGGAAATCACTGTAACAAGTTTTTTAGGCAAATAGTTCTCACATGTTCATGCGGCAATTGGTTATTAGCAAGTTAAAAGTCTATCGGACAAACTTTTTACAACTTCCAAATAGTATCCTGTTTTGTGTCTGATTTTATAACATCCTGCACCTTTCCATACTCTTTATCTCATTCACTCCTTTCTCTTCTGTTTTCCTGAAGGATCAAATCACCGATCAATATGAGAAGCCAGTGAAATCATCAGTAAGGCCTCCCCTAATTCCAACTGAAGGTGAGGTGGAGAGGCAAGAAGAAAGCATGTTCGGGTCTCTAGGAAAGCTAATCACGCGTACTGGAGCATCAGTTTCGGAAATTTTAGGTGTATTTCCAATGTTCAAAAGGTTGCCTTTGAACCACCACTATCAACAGCAACAGCAACAGCAACAACAACAGCAATATCAGCTACACACTTGGCCGGTACAGGACAGCTTTGTAATACCAAAAGAAGATGAACCCCCATCCATTGAAGCCAGAACTCCTACTCCACGAAAGACTTATGCATTCATGTCCAAAGATTCTGAAAAGATGCAACAGCTGAAACAAAGCCGTGCTTTTTATGGTGGTGGATGGAATTCTGATTTTCAACAACACCAACAGCAGACTCAGAAGCATCTAAATCATCATCAATATCATTCATCTGGACCTCAAACATTCTACGAACAAAGCTCAGATAATACAAAGGAAGTAGTTTTTGGAGCAATTCAAGAACAAGGGCAACGCGAGACAGTAATAATAAAGCCTTTGGACCATGCAAATCCTGTTTATGATCGACCCAATGTTCGTTCTCGATTCAACTCTGCTGGATATTCTCAAGGCTATTAATCAATTCACATACAGAAACTTCAAAGGTTCTTTAAATTGCTTGGTGATGGCTTAGACATGAGAAATATATCATGCATTAACAGCCATCAAAGTACAAATTTTGGACAGTGGAAGCCCATGTTAGAATAGTTTATAATGTTTATCCAGTTGTCACAAGTGTTGTAGTGAATGCTGTGAAAGTGAATTGAAAATTATTACTAGTACAAAAGAATTCTTCTATATATCAATGATCTGATCAATTCCCTAGGAATTCCATTGCTTCTATTGCCTTTTAGAATACCAAGCTGGATATTAATGTGAAGACAAGATCTATTTCCATTTCTTGTCCTTTGCACACAACCTGAACCTCTAATGGGGTCCAAGAAAAAAGAAAAGACAAAATGGGGAAAAAACAACAAAAACTAGCCAAAAAAAAAGGGCAAGTTTTTCTCCAAACAATCTGTTCCACCACAGGTAGCTGAAGAACACAGAAACCATGAGAGCACAAGTTGCATTATTTTAACCAAGCCTGGTAGAACAATGTGGTATGGGCTGAGTAAGGACATTAATATATAAGAAATATGCCATTAATGATCATTGTTTTCTATATTGCTCCTATGTGAAAGCAAGAATGTCTGTTGATCCTTTTTTTTTTAATTATTATTTGTTCTTTTTAATAGTATTGATGTTACAGTAGGAGAACCCACTCACATGGGCACGTGACCAAACGGTAAACTACAGTTAAAATTAGAGAGAGACAAATGAATTTAGCATTCTTGTCAAATAGATCTATTATAATGTTCCATAAAGTAAATATCATTTCAACAAACAACACTCCATTACCAAGCTTTTCTAAAAAAGAAATTGTAAGCCTAATTATTTGGTCTCTTTTTCTGATTTTTAGTGGATTCCACTTCCCACACAAGTTAATTTGAGTTCTTGGCATTGGATCACCCAAAATATACATCATTTGGTTAAGTGCCATGGTTTATAGATCCCTATACAACTTCCCACCTACTGGCAAATAACGACTGATTTATAGAAATGTCCCTTTTTAGGTTATTATTTAAATTTTATTTTTATTTTTTAAAGTGGTGCAAATATACCCCATTAGATAATATTAGACGCGGATTGAATGTTTGCTCATGTAATGTTCTACCTTAAAAAGAAAATATTAGACTTTCGTCTAAAGTATGCAATAACTTATAAAATTTTAGACCGTGGTTTCCTATTTTCTCATTTTATTCAAAAGGGATCTTTGGACTGTTGTCCATAAGCTACGAGAGAAATAAAACTATGATCATTTACTAAATATTTACCCCAAAAAGAGACTATTGGCAAAAATTTCTGGGCAATAACATAACCCTTCAAAGGGATTTTCTTTTTTCTTTTCTTTTTTGGACCATCCCTTTGAAGATATCTTAACAGATTAGGAGGCCCTTGTTACAATCTCAGGTGGACTGACCATTGGTTCTATTATAGAGTTAACAAGATATCAACTGGTCCCTACAATTTAGGTCCTATCTTCATTCCCAGCTATCCTGAAAAGTCCATAGCATTTACCAAAAGTCCATCAAGATTTCTGCAAGTCCTAATATTCTAGTACCTATTTATCTCTGTTGTATGTGCAATCAAATCTCATGAAAAGAAGAAGATCGTGATAGATTAGCAGCCAACGTAAAACTTGTCAATTCATAAACAATCCTCACAATACAAGTAATGTTATACGTGCTCGCCTAGACACGTGTTACATCAACAGCAGGGTGTGACTAAAAATAGGAGGGGTTGCATCATCTCATTGCACCTGAATGTGAGGCAGTATGAGATAGGATTCCCACATCATGAACGACCGCAAGTAAAGAAGTATAACCAACCCCAACTAGTTTGAAACTAAGATGTAAGTCGTTTGGTGTGAGATATAATAGTCCCGGGATAAAATGCAGATGTCCTACGTTTGGTTGGCGGTATTAGTTAGTTCCGGGATTATTTGTTCCAGCATTTATACCATAGTGATGGGATAAGTTATCTCATATACATGGTGGATAACTAATCCGGGATTGGGATTAATTATCCCGAGATAACTTGTTCTCAACCAAACGACTAATAGTTATGAAATAGTTGAATATACTATATTTGCAGCTTATAAACTAAAGAGAAACAAAATTGAATGGAAACAAAAAGGAATAGTTTTTCCATATGAGGCATCACTTCATTGAAACAAGAAACACAATAGAAATAGTAAGTCAAAAGGAGCTGTCATTTGTTTGTCCAGTTGTCCTACTATGTACATGAAAATTGTAGCAGATAGACTTAACTTTCAAAACACTTGCAAAAGTTAATAATAACACTAATTAATACTACTAGTAGACTTCACTAAACTACTTTCTTTTTTTGGTTAACTAAGCTCAAAATGCTCTGTGAAACTTCAGGTCCTGAAGAAGCATTCCCTTGCTCTACAAACACTTTTATATTAGCTAGTATCATGCTATCCACAACAGAAACATCGGTACTTTCCTTCACCGCATCATCTTGATTAGGAGTCAGCTCAGAGTAGGCTAAACTTCCATCAAAAGTTATCAGATCTTCTAAACTGTTAGCTACCACAGGCGAGTTTGCTAATTCTTTGCTTTCACAGTCATGAAAATTTATGAGAGGTGCTTGTTGTCTACGAGAAGTCTGGCATACTACTACTTTAGGACTAAACATTAGACGCAGATGGGAGAAACAAAGCAATACGAGCTTCCTTAAGAGTGAATAGATATTTGAATCAACAATTACGCTTCTGATGCCGAAGCAGAACATCAGAACTTGTCTCTCCAGACTGATTAGGAAGTGCTTCCATGTCATGTTGCGCTGAAGACGTCTGCTGTGATCCTGTCTAGAAAGTTCCATTAGAGAATATGTGAGCATTTGTCATATCACCAGAACTCAAAACCAACCACCATTGATACTTACATTTGGGATGACGTAAGGACGAATGACCAACCCGATAATCAAGCAGACCAAGCAGGGAAGCCCCACAGTTAAGAACCATGTAGAAACTGCTGTTAGAGCTGAGAAGATTTTAGCAATGTTAGAAGTATCTTATTTCAAGTAAAGGGAAAGACTGGCATTCAGAAACACAAAGCGAGAAATATCTGAGAGATTTCAAAAGGTTTAAGGAAACTTAATATCCATAGTGATGTTGTGTACTAAACAATCCACAAGCTTTTAGACTGCAGAAACTGATGAGCAATTCCAACCTCAAAATCAGGGAACAAACACAATAAAAGAATGAGCAATGTATGCTTGGATCAATGTATTACCAGAATGAGTCTCTCTTGAACAATCCTCGGCCTTAAGCTGTATTTCGCGGACTAATCTATTGCCATGATCAGAGATCATTAGTGCGCATCTTTCAGGAATAAAAGAAAGCTCATAATTGTCTGAGAATGAGGCATTTAATCCAGGTCCATCAGCACGGCCTGCTGTTTTTGAATAACCTCCTGCTATTGTAGTAACACCTGCTATCATCATTGATTAAGGAGTTGCATTCAGAATCCAACATGACGATAATAATAGAACAAATATTACTGAAGCAGCTTAAACTATAGTTACCATGTAATAACAACACCATTTGGCAACTGCCTAGGTAAATAAGCAAAAGGAGAGAGGGTCAAATATGCCCCTCTACTATAATTTGATCCTTCGGTATACTTTGCCATTCATACCCTTGCCATTTGCAAATCATTTCTTATTTTCCATGAACTCTAAGGGAGCTCCAACATGAAATACAATAGAGGATAATTTTAAACCATATTCAAAAGTAGAGGGGTGAATTTGGACCTCTTTCCCCAAAGTATTTTGACACGTGGAATCCACTTAATCCACCTTGGACCTCTGTTAAAGTTAAGCGCAAATACAAAATGACTACCTAAGGACAAGGTATGAATGGCTTCAAAGTAAGGCGGAGGGAAAAATTGAAAAAATTTGTATAGTTGAAACTTGAAAGGTAAACTTGGTCCTTTTCCCTGAGCAAGATAAGCACACTAGATCACCTTCCATGAGGAGAAACACTCTCCAAGCTATAACTTCCCCTTGAAAGAAAAAGGACGTTGAAGAAGAGAAACATGAGAGAGTCATGAGAAGTTGCTAAATAGAACTTTTAAGGGCATGCTTTATGCACCATATTGTACAGCATATTTACCAACCAACATAGGAAGCATAAGTTGGAGTTGATTACACATCCCACCACCAAACAACCAACATAGACTAATTATAGTTAACAACTATTGGCTCCATGTCCATCTTCTTTGTTCAGGCAGTTCCATTTGCAGTCCCCTACATGTTGTTCTATGGTACATCCTCAATTTTTGATGCTTGAAAGCAGTTATTCCAGTCAATTTTCTTTGAAAGCTGTGTTGGATGGCAAATGCCTGGTTTCCAAGTAATACTCAACTTAGAAAGCCTGAATTTCCACTTACTCATCCATGAAGCTCGGTGTTCTCTTCTTATTTTTCCCCATTAATTATACTTACTTTTTTTCCTCCCTTCTAATCAGTGTCATTCTTAACCTTCATCAAACATGAACCAGCATCTGACAGCCACACCAATATCTAAAAACATAAAAATGATGTCCTTGACAAGTGATAGCTTAGCGGTAAAGACCTTCCACATCCAACCATAAGGTTGACATTCGAATCCCAAACAGAGGAAAGTAAGAAAAGGCCCCAAAGCGGGCTCTTGGATATAGGGGCTTTGGTGATGGAGTTTGCCGTATCATTAAAAAAATCTTAAATCAAATGGGAAAATAACTTAGAGCGTATAAAATTGACAAATATTAACTTCTCAGCCACTGTAATTGAAAATAAGCCACTATCATGGAGCTTCAAATTCCATGGGTAGAACTCCCCGTGGAATATGCAACTCCACGATAGTGACTATTTTCCAATTACAAGATCTAAAAGTGGCCAGTAAGGCGCTATTTCTACGTTTTATCACCGGTGGAATTTGAAACTCCATGACAAGGACTATTTTCCAATTACAAGATCGAAAAGTGGCCAGTGGGTGTTATTTATACATTTTTTACTTGCATGCCAGTTTTCACTTGCTCATCTAAACATGTCAAAGTTATTTTCACTGTTTTTTAATTACAAGTATCACTAAACACCAGACCGTGGCTCCAACTTTCCAACTATTATAGTCTTCCAACTTTTTACTCCCCAACCAAAACCTGGATATGAATTTCTAGTATAAATTTTTTAATAGAAAACAACTTTAAGTCAGATCAAACCAAACCAGTAAGACCAGACAAAGTACCCAAACTAAGAAAAGTATATCTAGATACCTGACTTGCTAATCTTTCTAATTGCATGCATGTTCTTCATATCAGCAACATAAATATTCCCTTTCGAATCAACAGCAAAGCTTTTCGGTTTGTTGAACTTAGCCTTATCCAGAGAACCATCCGCGTAGCCAACACCAGTACCAGTTAACTTCTTGACAGAAAAATCTGCAAAAATACCCAAAAGTTTCCTCCAAGAAGATGAAATAACCCAATTCTGCAACAACCCCACTTCATAAAAATCAAATCTTTATCACATAGTTCAATAAAAATCAAATATTTATCACATAGTTCAATAAAAATCAAATATTTATCATATTTACCCCAAAAATACTGAACAAACCCCAAATCTGCAGCAACCCCACTTCAGAACCAACCCTTTTCTCCAAAATAGAGAGAAAAAATAAGAAAAATTCAATCTTGATCACATTTACCTGAGTCTTTGTTGTATGATAATGTGTAAAAAGTACTGGAAGAAGAATCAAGAATGATGAAATGGGTATCACCAGGTGATACAGGGATGATGGAGTGAGGGTTAATTTTGATCTTGTTTCCATCAATCACTGTGCTGACTGAGTAACCATCTTCAAAGATCACTTCACCAAGAACTGTAAAAACCAGTCAAAGTTTAAATTTTTTATTTTTTGGCCGAAGTTTAAAGAGTAAAAAAATTACAGAAAATCCACCTGGGGTAAGACTGATATTGATGATGAAGAAAAAGATACAGAGGGTAGAAATCAGTGAAGCCATGAGATCAAAGATGATGAAGAAATTGAAACTTTTTTTTTTTTGGCTTCAGAATTAAGGTAAGTTTTCAACTAGGTATAGGTTCAATAGTGGAATCAAAGGAAAAGTGATTTTTGAAAGAAACAAAAAGAAGAGAGATAAGTGATAAAAATACTATATGCGAATTATTACTTTAGTCCCCAAATTATTTCTAACAATTAAAACACCCTTGAACTTGATCAAACAAACTTAAAAACACCCCTAATCTACCACATAGCATAGCAAGTGCTCTCACCTCATTTGAGCGCGTGAGAAGCTTATAGAAAATGCCACATAAGCATCCAACGGTAAAAAAAGGCCCATTTTAAACATTTTCCATTAACTTTTAACTTACCCCAACGGCTAAAATCCTTTTTTCTTCCTTATTTAAAGTTTCTTCCATTAAAACACTTTAAAACTCAAGATTTTACTCAACATCCCTCCTCTTCTTAATTTGCTACACCAGCAACTCAAGATGACTAAACTTTGCAGATGTGAACTTTCAGCAGTGTTGAAAATTTCATGGTCGGATGACAATTTCGAAAGGATATTTTGGAGTTGTAAAAATTATAAGGTATTAATTAGTTTTTTGATGGGTTTATTGTATGTAATCTTTCTTTTGATATGTAAAAGCTTGATTTTTGTATAAAATTGACGGGCATGTTTAATGTATTTTTCTTTCTCAATGTTTTTCCCTTCATTTTTTACAGGTGAATGATCGATCTTCTTGTAAATTTTTTGATTGGTATGAACCGTCATTTCTAGATCAAGCTAATGTTATTATTAAGGGTTGATTGAAGAAGAAAAACAAGCATGAGCAAGACTTGAAGTGGACAAATACTTTGAAGATTTGCTTATGTTTTAGTGTGCTATTTAATTTGATATTTTATCTTAGCATGTAACCATTCTGAGTTGGTGTTTATGTAGCAATTTTGATGTAGTTATGAAGATTAACAATGATGAAATTTGGTGTTTATGTTCCCAGCTATATGTTCCATCTTGATCCTTTGCATTTGATGAAAAAATTCCTTCTTTGCTATATAATCTTAATTTTAATACACCATCTCATTGAAATCTGAAAACATACATGTAGTTATCACGAAAATATGTCAAGGGTAGCATGTTTCTATCCTATTTTTCTAATCGTGTTAGTGCATTGCTATCGAGAATATTGTCTTGCCATGATTTTCAGCTAATGTATTGAAAACTAGAATTGGTTAACAAAAGTAAGTATATTGAAAACTAGTTTGTTCATAGTTTTAAGGATTTCCATTACATGACATCCTTGATCGATGCTCTAAATTTTCCAACCTTCGTTAACGAGCCTAAGGCTTCTAAAAATCTACCATTATTTCGTGTTCAATCAGCTAATATGTGTGAATGCAAAATGAAGATAAGAAGATAAATAGGCAATTTGGCAGAAAGGGAAGTATATTGGCACCCAAAAAAATTTCCCTTCTCATACTCTTGCATTCATGGCTAAAATCCCATTTGGATACACAATTTGAATCTTGACAGTCCCTTTCAACACTAAGTCATACTCTATTGTTGTTGGATTAACATGAGGTGAGCGTTTTCATGCAATGTATTGTTACGCATAAACAGAGGGCTGCCATCTAGATATAATCCAAGTTCAAGTATTCCAGCTCTTGAAGAATAAGAAAGTTGAACATAAGTTGGCATATCATTAATGTCACGATATTTTAAGAGTAAAATCTGAACATAAGTTAAACATAAGTTTGGCAAAAACATAAAGTTTACCATAAGTTGGCAAATCTGGACATACCAATTGTCAACTGCAAAATAGGAGTTTGCTAGCCAAATAACTGAACACTAGTACTAGTTGTCAACAAAAACTACCAAACTAGATTGTTTTGTTGCACACCCAAATTTCAGCAAAAAATAGCTAACTTAGTCGTAAGAATCTAAGATTTCTTCTTGACTGAAGATTTTTCAATTGCTGATGTTGACTGAATTTGAAAAGCATTTGATTTTGCTTCCACTCTATACATAGCACTTTGCTTTTTGAGTTCTACTTGAAAAATAGTCTTCCTCCCTTTTCACTTCAAGCCCTTGCTTGATTTGTATCCAATATCACTTGTAACCTCGGCAGAATTCAACATCCTAGGTGTGGAGATCAATCTGCTGCTAGACATTTCTTGCTGTAATTCCATAGATAAGTGTTATAAAAAGGCTAATCTAAAGGAGCAAATAATAAATACTTTTAGAGAGAAGTGATTGACAATGCTTACATTAATACAAGTATAACCAGACTCAGACACAAATACACCTTGTCCGATAATCCTTGGCCTCTTGTCATTTTTTTAAATACTTGTAGATACATTTTGTGTGTCAACAAGAGTACTCTTTCTTGTACTTGCAATTGATGATGACTCTTAGGAAGCATTAAACTAAAACATAACAAGTTAAAATTTGTTTCAAAAATTAAGAATAAGCAATTAAAGGTGTATAAGACTTACCACTCTAGTGACTTTCTTGGGAGGGACTGTTGAGTATTTCCTCCTGGATGGACCTGTTGGTGGTACTGAGTATTTCTTCTTGGAAGGGCCTGTGATTGTTGTTGTGGCTGGTGGCATGTCAGGTGCTTCATGGGTTGATGTTGATGTTGATATGGCTCGAGGCCCTAAAGGACAAGTTCTTATATTATGTGTACTGGACTTGCAAATAGAGCATGTCATGGCTATTCCCATTTTTGGCAACTTTTCAGCCATTTTCACCTCTTCCATCTCTTTTCTTCTATTCTTTGGTGGTTTGCCATGCATTTTTCTAATTTCAGGTGGCTCTATCTTTGGGTTTGAACTATCAAGCCACATTATCATGTTTGGAACAGGTTGTAGAAAGTGAGAATAAGCTTGCAAATAGGTCTCTATTCTATACTAATGCATAATTTTCTCAGCTGGATCAATTCTTCTATAGTGTATTGATGCTATGACATGTGAACATGGGATACCTTTTAGTTGCCATGACCTGCAACTACAACATTCTCCTGGCAGATTCACATTATGAGTTCTTCTACTCTCTTTCACTTCAAAACCAACATCTTCATTGCAATGAAGTGTACAATCCATTGACCTCTCCACATTAGCATTAAAGATTTTTAGAGCCATTGGAGATATTCCATCTACCCAAGTTTCAGCAAAAGCCCTCATTTTAGCTATCCTATTCATCACCTTGATTCTAATTTCTTCTAGCATTGACACTATTGTCTTGTGTCTAGCTGATAGTATCCAAGCATTAAAACTTTCAGACATATTGTTGTCAATACTATCACATTTGGAGAATTCTTTGAAATATACTTTGCACCACCTTTCAATGTCTATTCGTATAAGGCTTTCAACAATCTCGGTACTCAACTGACTTAACTCATCTAGCCTAAGTTTCAGTTCTGCCTCAAATGTAGCCCTAACACACTGCCATAACTTCTTCCTCCTCTCAATACCCCTCCAATCTTTTTACCAATTTGATAGAACATGTCTAGCACATATTCTATGCTCACAAGCAGGAAACACCTCTTCAGCAGCACTAACCAAAATCTTTAAATTAGTTAACAAAATAGTAAATATAAGTAGTAAACAATAACCAATAAACACTTCTCAGTAAATAGAGTTCACAATAAACAGTTTTCAATAAATTACAAGCAATAACCATTAAACACTTCACAATAAATAGTTTTCAATAAATACAAGCAGTAACCAGTAAACACTTTTTTAAAATAAAAGTTGTAAATAATAAACACTTTGTAGTAATCTAAAGCAGCAAACAGTAAACACTTTGTAGTAATCAAAAGCAACAAACAATTAACACTTCATACCTTTTGCATGTCACTTATTATTGTAAGTTGATCCCCATTTTCAAGTTGTAGTTCTTCTTGCAAGATTCTCATAAACCATCTCCATGTATCTTTTTTTTCTACCCCAGTAACATTCTATGTAATTGAAAACATTTGATTGTTTCCATCTTTAGCAACTGCTACAAGTAATTGTCCTTTACATATTCCCTTCAGAAAACAACCACCAAAGTCTATGCACTTCCTACAACCATTCATGAACCCTGACTTCGTAGTAACAAAGCAGATGTAGAAACTGTAAAACTCCTTCTTACCATCATCCCTATCAATTTTACATATTCCCTTCAGAAACAACCATCAAAGCCTATGCACTTCCTACAACCATTCATGAACCCTGACTTCGTAGTAGCAAAGCAGATGTAGAAACTATGAAACTCCTTTTTACCATCATCCCTATCAATTACTTTAACAACATATGTTCTTTCAGGATTAGTTTGTAGCAGCACATTCCTGTAATCAAGCAACCTACTAAACTCAGCAATATGATCTCCTATACCTTCTTTCAACACAATTTTTCTCGTCTTCAAACAAATTGTTTTTTCCACATAAATTCCAAAATCTTTTCTTACCAAATCTTGTATTTCCCACCGTCTAATTGTAGGTTGAGAAATGATCCTTTCTTTATAGTGTTTGGATAGAAATTTGGAATTGCACAAGATGTTGATATTTGTCCTATGGCACTTGTGTCTAGGATGGTATGTCTTGATTGTGAAGTTTGTACTCCTACCCTCTTTGCTAGCATATATCATCCATGGACAACCTTCTTTGCACTTCACCCTAACCCTTTTTGTATCATTCTTCTTGTTGTCTAGCTGAACCCCTTTCTTTAATGCATATTTGGTCAAAGCTTCTCTAAACTCTTTCACGTTTTCAAACACTTGACCAACTTGCCATATAACTTTCTCACAATCTGGATCATATACTATCCTATTACTCTTCCTTCTTACCCTCAACTTTTCTCCTTCAACTTCATCATCACTAACAACTTCACCTTCAGATTCACTAGCAAACTATCTACATCTGATGAGTCATAATATGGCTCATCATCATCACCTTTCAATTTACTCTTCAAATTAGTTTTCTCTTTATCAAAGTCTTCATAGCCTTCATCCAATTCAGCCTCACCTAGAAACCCATCTAGTTTCTCTTTAGCAACAGCTTTTACAACTTTATTTTTCTTGTATTCCTTTAGATCTTCTCTCACCACTTTAAGTTCTTCATGAACATCATTTTCATAATCATCAGAAACTTCAGACTCAGACCCATTCTCTCCATCAGCTTCAGAAGTAAAGTTGGAATTGTTCACATCATCACTGGTGAAGTTATTTCCCTGAAGCTCACTATTGACAGCTTCTTCTTCAAACTCTTCAAAATCACCATTGACAGATTTTTCAGCCCCTACAAAAGTGTTTGGAGAAGAAGGGCTTACTAGATCTAGATCTGTAGTTGGTGTTGTATTAATTTGTGATGAATATGGAATAAATAAATTAGCATATTCCCTATTGTCTTCACTTGGCTTTGATAATTGACCAACACTAAACACATGTTTATCAGTAGGTCCCACATCCTCAAAATTTGTATCATTGCACATATAAATTTCTATTGTGTTCCCATCATTTAACAGTAGACCAAGGTCTGGCAAATTCCTATCCTTTGTTAATTTTACCAAAACACCACCCTTAGGTGCAATATAAGTTGTCCCAAGCTTAATAACCCCAAATTTCTTAGCAATATCCATCAATTCAGGGATAGACAACTGATCAAAGTCAATGTTGAATGAAAATTCAATTCTACCCCTAGCATAAACAGACCCTACTTCACTCACCATTATTCCTCCAATTTTCTATCTAAAGTTAAAGTACTTAGTAGCCATTGTAAAACCTGCATATTCATTTTCATTTGAAAGTTTTAGTCGAAGCCGTATATACTAGAGAATGAATAAACTTAAAGACTAATTTATAAATTAAGACTATTTATACCCTACAATACTTTTATACCCTAAGATCACAAATATAAAAAACAAAAAAGCACTTAAAAGTTTCAAGAAAAGATATCACTTTTACGTCTCAAATTTGTGATGCAAATTAAAATAAATAAAATGACATAACAATCTTTCCCTATGCTCAATATAACAAAAATACACTACAACACATGTTTTTACACAACCACAAGTCAAAAGCCCTTAAAATTAAGTAAAAGACATCACTTTTATGTCTCAAGTTTTTGATACAAATTGAAACAAATGAAATGACATGATAATCTTTTCCCTATATTCAATATATAATGAAAATACCCTACAACATATACTTTCATACAATCACAAATATAAAATTCAAAAAAAGCCCTAAAATTTTTCAGTTATTACAAAAATACCTAAATAAATGCATACAGAAATTCAAGTATTTATCGTTCAATTCAGTAGCCCTATGATATGACCCTTTTGTAATAGATTTTCATTTTAGGAGATAAATCTGTTAATTCTATTCATTAGCTATTAAATAGACATGTGAGCTGCACATGTTCCTATTAGTTGTTGAGTCTGTTAGATTTGTTACTATTAGAGTTAGTTATAACTAACTCTGGGAATTCACTATTCCCTTTGATCCCACTTTCTCTGTTAAATAGCGGAAGGATCATTCATTGTAACTATCTAGAAATTAACCAAATATCAATACAACTTCTTTCTCTTTCTCTATCAGTGTCAGCTCAATTGAGCTCTGTGGTAACTGTTCAAAGGCAATTCTTCCAATTTTCCCCTTAGGCTACTCTTATTCTCTCTATTTTCATACTTTAGATTCAGTAGTGTATCAGTGGTATCAGAGCCATTGACTCTCTGACCTGTAATAATGGGGGATCATAACACAAGGATGCAAGAGCTGCGTAAAGAGGTCGATAGCTTGAAGGGGTCGATGGAGGGTATGGTGAATTCCATGGACGAAATACACGGAGTTGTCGATGGAAAGGTGGCGCAAGCAATGGAGGAAATTAAACGATTATTGTTAGGGCATGTGAATCAGAACCCTAACAATGGTGGAAATTAGCAACCCGTGAATTTGGAAGAAGATGGGGCTCCAGTTCGTGAGGAACCCAGAAACAGAGAATATCAATTGTCGGCTCGGGGTTTTCAGGTGAAGTTATCAACCTTTGATGGTCAAGGTTTAAAGGATTGGCTCTATAAGTGTGAGCAATTCTTCGAGATAGATGGAACACCTGAAGGATCCAAAGTGAGGTTAGCTTCCTGCAAATTAGAGGGGAAAGCCCTTCAATGGCATCAGTCGTATATGAAACACAGCCTCTAGGGAATGGCCTCATTGGGGGGAGTACATGAGATGTTTATATGCCAGGTTTGGATCAGAACTCTTTGATGACCCCAGGGGAGATTTGAAGGAGTTACACCAGGTAAATTCTGTTCAGGATTATGTGGATGTTTTTGATGAAATACTGACTAGGGTGGAATTATAGGAGGATTATATGGTTAGCTGCTTTGTGAGGGGGTTAAAACCAGAGATTGGCCTTCCCGTTAAGATGTTGGGACCAAGGTCCTTAGCTAAGGCAGTCCGTTTAGCAAGGATACAGGAACAAACTTTGGTAGTACAGAAGAAAGGTTTTTCTAGTTCATCTATCTTGGCCACTCCACGAAATCCCAGATTGCAAAATAGTCAGTCTAGCTATTCTTTCTCACAGCCTACCAGCCAGATATCCAAACCATCCCCATCATTTTCTAAACCTCCACAGAATACCAATACTTTTAAGCCAAATCCAAGAAATGCCAAGATTTTAACTCCAGTAGAAATGGATGAAAGGAGGAGTAAAGGGTTGTATTTTAACTGTGATGAAAAATATTCATTTGGGCATGTTTGCAAAAATAAAAGGCAACTCTTCTTTATGGAATTAGAAGAAGGGGAGGAGGAGCTTGAGGAGGTAGAGGATGTGATGGTAGATCCTGCTGAATTCTTAACTATGATTAGCCAAGGTCTAGAAACTGATGAAGGTGGAGCTCTTTTGCCTCATGTGTCTGTTCATGCCATGAATGGGACTCATGACTTTAGGACTATGAGGGTGACAGTTTCTGTGAAGGGAAAGGCTACCCATGTGTTGATAGACACTGGAAGCACTCACAACTTCCTGATCTGAACACTGCAAAGAGGTTGGGGTGTATGTTGACAGCTATTTCACCCTTTGCAGTATCTGTAGCTGATGGGAAGAAGGTTCACAGCAACTATGTTTGTAAGAAACTGACTTGGAAAATGCAGGGTGTGACTTTTGATTCTGACATGCTAGTTTTGCCTATAGGAGGTTGCAATATGGTCCTAGGTACCCAATGGTTAATCTCTTTAGGTGACATTGTGTGGAACTTCAAGAAATTGAAGATGGAATTTAGTATTCTGGGACATAAGATCTCCTTAAGGGGAATGCAACCACCCAAAGCTAAGGTAATCCAACAAGGTAGTATGGAGAAACTACTAGCCCAACTATCTGAGTTATGCATGATATCCTTTGGAGTGTTCGTGGAGGAACAAGTAGAAGGGGAAGTTAGCCTTTGCTCTATGGAAATCTCCAAGAATGAGGAGGAAGAAGCTGATCTGCAGGTGATACTACAGAACTACAAGGATTTATTTGAACTTCCCACTGAGTTGCCCCCTTCTAGGTTACATGACCACAAGATTTTGTTAAAAGAAGGTACACCTCCAGTTAACATTAGACCCTATAGGTATCCAACCATTCAAAAGGATGAGATTGAAAAAATGGTGGATGAAATTCTCAGCAGTGGGGTTATTAGAAGCAGCACCAGTCCTTACTCTTCTCCCATTGTGATGGTGAAGAAAAAGGATGGATCATGGAGGCTTTGTGTAGACTACAGGGAACTAAACCACAACACAGTGAAAGACAAATTTCCCATTCCTGTGATTGAGGATTTATTGGATGAATTACATGGAGCCAAATACTTTTCTAAGCTGGATTTGAGGTCAGGATACCACCAAATCAAGATGTTTGAGCCTGATATTCCTAAAACTGCCTTTAGAACTCATCATGGTCATTTTGAGTTTCTAGTAATGCCATTTGGATTGACAAATGCCCCTTCAACCTTCCAAAGCTTGATGAATCAGATATTTCATGATCAGTTGAGGAAATTCATTTTGGTGTTTTTTGATGACATTTTGATCTATAGCTCCAACTGGTCTGATCACTTACAGCATCTTGAGGCAACTTTTCAGATCCTAAGGACTCATGTTCTTTTTGTGAAACAAAGCAAATGTGCTTTTGGGGTGACACAAATAGATTATCTTAGGCATGTGATCTCAGAGTTAGGGGTAGCAATGGATCACCAGAAAGTTGAATCTGTTCTCAATTGGCCTCAGCCTCCTACTCTTAAGAGTTTGAGGGGTTTCCTTGGTCTAGAAGGTTATTATAGAAGGTTTATCAAGAATTATGGTGTTATTGCAAGACCCTTGAATGATCTGTTGAAGAAGGGAAGTTTCGCTTGGGATTCCACAGCAACCACAACTTTTGAAGCACTAAAGTTGGCCATTACTTCAGCTCCTGTGTTAGCTCTTCCTGACTTCTCAAGGGAGTTTGTGGTGGAGACAGATGCATCTGGTGGAGGTATTGGGGCAGTACTGACTCAAGATAATAGACCTATTTCTTTTTTCAGTCAAGGATTATGTGACAAAAAACAAGGCATTATCTGTCTATGAGAGGGAGCTATTGGCATTGGTGAGTGCAGTTCAGAAATGGAGGCCTTATCTCCTTGGTAGGCATTTTGTAATCAGAACTGACCATCACAGTTTGAAGTTTTTGTTAGAGCAAATAATCACCACCCCTAGCTAACAGAAATGGTTGGTCAAGTTACTTGGTTACGACTATACCATTGCTTATAAAAGGGGCAAAGAGAATACAGTTGTTGATGCATTATCTAGGAGGGATGAAGTGATTCAACTGTGCAGTATTTCTGGCTTACACTCACCCTTGTTGGATCAGATTAAACAGTCATGGGTTCAGGATCCATACCTACAGAAGTTACTTCAGACTATTCAAACTACAGGGCCTCCTAAACCTTATTATAAGTTTGTGTCTGGGATTCTTAGCAGAAAATGGAAACTAATGGTTGGTAATGATCCAGATCTTAGACACCAGTTGTTGTCTTTCTACCATTCTAGTTCAATTGGAGGGCATTCTGGTATCCAGGCTACATTAGAGAGAATGAGGCAGGACCTTTATTGGAAAAGGTTGAAGCAGGATGTGTATACCTTTGTGCGGCACTGTGAAGTTTGTCAAAAGTTCAAAGGAGAGATTGTGGCTTATCCAGGTCTGTTACAACCCCTCCCTATTCCTACTGGGGTCTGGCAAGATATATCCATGGATTTTATTGAGGGTCTACCAAAATCTGCTGGGAAAGAGGTTATCTTTGTGGTCGTGGACAGGTTGAGTAAAGCTGCCCATTTTATGGCTCTTAAGCATCCTTATACAGCTTTGGAGGTGGCTCAATTGTTTATGGATGGAGTTTTCAGGCTCCATGGCATGCCCAGGTCTATTGTATCTGATAGGGATGTTGTGTTCACCAGCAAATTCTAGCAAGAGCTTTTCAAATTGCAGAAGGTGTCACTCTTGACTTCTACAGCTTACCACCCCCAAACTGATGGCCAAACTGAAGTGGTCAACAAATGTTTGGAATGCTACCTTAGATGCATGACCTTTGAGAGGCCTAAATCATGGCCGCACTGGCTCTCCTTGGCAGAATGGTGGTATAATACCACTTTTCACTCTTCCCTCAGACTGACACCTTATGAAGTTGTTTTTGGTCAAAAACCATCCCCCCACTCTTGCCTTACATGGCTTTTGACTCACATATTGATGCATTAGACAGAAGTTTGCAGTTTAGAGAGGCCACCATGAGGGTCCTTAAATCCAATTTGGCTAAAGCACAGGCTAGGATGAAAGCCATTGCTGATGGTAAAAGAACTGATAGGTGTTATTCAGTTGGGGAATGGGTATTTGTTAAGCTCCAGCCTTACAAACAGAACTCACTCAAAGATCATGGTTTTCAGAAGCTATTAGCCAAGTATTTTGGTCCTTTTCAGATCAAGGCCAAAGTTGGCACTGCTGCTTACACACTAGCTCTTCCTGCCGGCTCTAAGATACACCCCACCTTTCATATTTCCCAGTTGAAAAGAAAACTAGGTGACAACACTGCTTCTGTCACATTGCTTATAGTCCAGACTGACTCTGGGCCAGTTCTATTGGTTTCTAAGGCTATTGTGGATAGGAGGATGGTTCCCAGGAATGGTAAAGCCATTGCCCAGGTTCTCATTAAGTGGATGAATGCAGCAGAGGAGGATAGCACTTGGGAAGATTTTGAATCCATTCAGGCACAGTACCCTCACTTGCATCCTTGAGGACAAGGATGGTTTGAAAAGGAGAGTATTGATATGAACCTTTTGTAATAGATTTCCATTTTAGGAGATAAATCTGTTAATTCTGTTCATTAGCTATTAAATAGACACGTGAGCTGCACATGTTCCTATTAGTTGTTGAGTCTGTTAGATTAGTTACTGTTAGAGTTAGTTATAACTAACTCTGGGAATTCACTATTCCCTTTGATCCCACTTTCTCTGTTAAATAGTGGAAGGATCATTCATTGTAACTATCTAGAAATTAACCAAAGATCAATACAACTTCTCTCTCTTTCTCTATCAGTGTCAGCTCAATTGAGCTCTGGGGTAACTATTCAAAGGCAATTCTTCCAATTTGCCCTTTAGGCTACTCTTATTCTCTCTATTTTCATACTTTAGATTCAGGAGTGTATCACCCTAAACTCATGTTCTTCAAAATTGGAAGATTTTGAAACTCAATTTCAGTAGCCTTAAACAAAATTTTTAGAAATCCAAATCAGAGAGAATAAGCAATTTTGAAAGGAAGAACTGACCTTTGAAGATGATGACTGAAAGCACAATGGAAATGAGCAGAAAACACTACTGATTCTAGTAGAAAATGTCGTTGTTCATCCACGAATTGACAAAACCAACGGAACCCTAACCAACACAAACTGAAAAATCCAACAATACCCTAACTCAAACCTACAAATAAGCCATGTCGAAGTATAATACAAGTCAAAAGTTGTGGATTATCAAAGATTACATGTTAAAACCCTTTGATTTTCATGAAAATCAAAGGGATTTGTGATTTTGGTTGTGCAATATGAGAGAGAATTTGACGGGGGTTTTACTTTTGAGAGAATATGACGAGGGATTAGTTTTGGGGGGTTAAACAAATAAAGTCTTTTTTTATTTTATTTTTTGGACTTTAATTATCTATGTGGATTCCACATATATGACAAATTAGCACACTTGTCCAGCTGGACAGCGAGTGTAAACACGTTTATAGGTTTGGCAAATTAGGGGTGTTTTTAAGTTTGTTTGGTCAAGTTCAGGGGTGTTTTAATTGATAGGAATAGTTTGGGAACCAAAGTAATAATTTGCGTATAGTTTAGGGGAGTTTTTATCACTTATCTCAAAAGGAAAAGTGATTATAGTGTCAAAGTTTAGTAAAATTTATTCTTTGTCCCTCCAAGTAACAATGTTGAAATATTTTAACCCTATGAATTATCTTGTTTGACACTTGAGGATACGGGTGTGTAATGTAGGAACTCGAGAAATTTTGAATACAAGTTAACACTTTAAACGAGCATAACGCGTAATTTATAAAGAGTTACGTGCATGGACTATATATTAAATTAATGATCTTTGAGTCTACCTTTCAATGGAATAAATAATTTGGTATTTGGAAAATCCCCGAGGAGATACAAATGGTGATTTTAATTTTGGAATTTTGGGAATAATAAAGGAAATGTACAACTTGCCTATGTGCAATAGTACTGTAGTATGTGTACTATTAATAGGATAATACCTTTTGCTGCTCCTTGAAGAGAGTTAAGTGAATCTTAGGATTAATTATTCACAAATATTAAGTGGGTCAATTTTGGCTTTCCTTTTTAAGAAATCACCAGGTGACAATTTTGCTTGTCACTCTCTCTAGAAGCGCACGAAGTGCTCTTGTTGTGTCTACTCCGTGAATTAGCAAAGAAGTTGGGTCATAAAGCTTCAATTGTTATCTCAAATAACAAACATACAGTGATCCTAAATCTTAGGCAGTCACTAGTCATCGTTCAAGAATTTTAAAGATTCTTCAAGAACTCTATTAGGGATTAATTTCAAAAGGTAATTTCTCTACTCTTCATTTGAATATAATTGTGGAATATATGTTTAGGGTATAGTAGAAGGTGGTAGTCACCATTCGAATTGAATTTCGTACTAGCTCTTGAATTGGGTCTTGATGATTAGGGTTCTTAAGAGAGGGGAGAAGATGAATAAGTGAAATTTTTGGAAAATTCCTACTAGTTGAAAGATTTAACATTGAATTTTATAAGTTGAAAAATAAAGAATTCACTTAAAGTTTTGTTAAGGGATTTGATTAAACCTTGGGCATAAGTGAAAAATATTGGAGTGAATTGTTGGATGAACCTACAGGTTATTGATGAATATATATATATATATATTGTGTATGTAGTTGATTGTGTTGGTTGCGTAAAGGCTACACCGAGGTGTGTCGGATTGTTGAAAGCTCGTGGTACCACTACTAGCTAGGAAAAACACCCAAGGTATGTGAAGCTAAAACTTTCTTCACCGTAAGGCACCACCCTACGTCACATGTTCCCTCTATAAAAGTCAAATAGCCTACATGAATAATAAAAATAAGGTTTTTAGTTATTTCATGTGTAATTCTCCTGTTTAATTATTAAAGCCTATACCTACTCTTATTGCTCCCTTCGCATCAACCTTCTTAATATTTCACATGTTCGTAAGTGACTTTACTTGAAATCCTTAGAATTTCCACGATGTGGTCTTATATATGTGTCACATATAATAAATAAAATAAATGACCATAGCATAATTATACTAGCTTATGCAATAACTTATTTGATATGAGCATAAGTTAAAGTAAGAACTACTATTTGGATAGTGATATCATATTCGGTAAGTTAGGTATCATATATAGATCTTACTTGAATAGTTAAACGATTTTATCGTAAATCATATGTCATAGGCCTTTAAGGTCATTACTTGACAAAATTTAGCGACGGGAGGATATTCATAGGTTCTACTTGACACACTCGCGCGACACTATTCTGTGCACAGGATTGAGATCAGACCCTTATAGTGAGCTCGAACATTGTGCCGTACCCGCCCTTATGGCATTATTTGTATTTGGAGTCAGCTGAAATGTCATGCACTAGTTTTCCCTGACTCGAGCTAATACATGACATATATGGCCTGCGGGCAGACTCTTATAGTGAGCCCTCAAAGAGCATACCTCGTATCAGACCGCGATCATAGTCATATGTATAAAATCATAGCAATAAGTACTTGAGAAATATATGCTTTACACGTGACCTGAATCGCCTTCGGTAGGCCACCATATGATCATTTGTATTAAATATAGTGTAAGTACATCACCTAGGCAAGCCATAGGGGCTATATTATAATGAATGCTTCTTTGAATATTATATGAAGAACTAATGAGGTTAATGCATATGTTACAATTTCATATCGTACATCTATTACTTGTATGCTCATAATTTCTTTGGTTTGACATTTGATTTATATGAGCTTCCATATCTGTCTATTTATTATTATGTCTGCTTTACATACCAGTACATGTTGTATATGTACTGACGTTCCTACATTTGGGGAACTGTATTTTCTTATAAATACAGGGTCAGGTTCACATGGGAGCAGACACACATTAGGTTTTCTTGCTTCTCCAACTGATATTTTGGTGAGCTTCATTTCCATCTGGAGCTAGATTATATATAGATCTCTAGTTGGGTACATCGGGGCCTGTCCCAACTAGTTACTAGTAGTATAGTATTTTATACTCTTTAGAGGCTTCCTAGACATTATCTAGTGTCATGTTGTACAATTTTTATTTAAATGACGCTATGGTATTAATATATGCATTATATGTTAGTTTTTCGCTCACTTATTGGCTTATAACTTCGTATATGTCATAGATTACTCATAAAATAGGTGGTCATACGGTTCTTGTTTGCCCCTCTGATTTTGGGGGTGACAAATTTGGTATCAGAGCCTAGGTTCAATTGTCCCAGGGAGTCTAGAAAGTCGTGTCTAGTAGGACCTTATCAATATGTTGCACACCACATTTATAATTAAGGGACTGCATTGGCATTTAGGAATTTGATCTTCATTTGTAATCTAGATCGCTTTTGACTCATATTCTGCTTATTTGTGATACATATCATGTCTGCTACAAATAAGGATAAAGTAGCCCAATGGATCACTACGAGCACAACTCAGGAGGCAACCACTGCAGGGCCGTCTCTAGTATTAGGATATACGACTAGGGCTCAAGAGAGTTTGCTGAGTCCTACGCCTCCAGGTTCTCAGGTGCCCAGGACAGAAGGACCTGCAGGGGTTCATGCACCTCCAGCGGTTCCAGTAGTAGTTCTTGTACTGCCACCAGGTGCCTCAGAGCATGATCTTAGATGAGCGATATAGTTGCTCACATAGTTGGTAGCCGCTCAGGCTTAGAGACAGAATATGGACCTAGGTCCCTGTTGCTGCTCAAAGAGAGGTAGCCAGATCTAGGATTCAAGATTTCCTCCATATGAATCTGCCAGTGTTTAGAGGCTCTAACCTTGTAGAGGACCCTCAACAATTTATTAATGAGACCCATAGAATTTGTAAAGTGATGCGGGTATCAGAGACAGATTCTATTGAATTGACCTCTTATCAATTACAAGATGTTATTGTCACTTGGTATGAGATGTGGGAAGCTTCGAGGGGTCAAAATGCTCCCTTAGCGGTCTGGATGGACTTTTCGAGGGCCTTCATGGATCATTTCTTGCATTAGAGCTCTGATAGGCAAAGGTGGATGAGTTTCTATATTTTGATCAGCGTGATCTCAGTGTCAGAGAATACAACTTATGATTTACGTAGTTGTTTAAATTTGCTCCAGAGTATGTTAGTAATCAGGCATCAAGGATTCATCAATTCGTGTGTGGCCTTGTGGATCGTTTGAGGGACAACCTTTTTGTTGCTACCCTAAATAGAAATTTGTATATAGAGAGGATCATGGCATATGCTCAGCAGTTAGATGAAGATAAGCGTAATCGTGAAATAGATGATGAGAGAGAACAGAGTAAGAGAGCTAGGATGGCTGGCCAGTATCAGAGAGCAGTAGAGCTTCCACCAGTAGAGGGCCACCTAGGCAGACTTAGTCAGCGACACGCTCCACAATTAGTGCTCCAACTCAATTTTTGAGATACAGATATGACCAGGGTCAGACTTCTAGGGCACCAAGCCCACGGCTTCAGAAGGATATTAGTCGGGGATTACCACCTCAACCCACATGTAGGCAGTATGGTCGAGCATATGGAGGGGAGTGTCGATATGGGTCAAATGCTTGTTATTGGTGTGGTATAGAAGGTCATATGGTACGAGATTATTCGCGGCTCAAAGATAAAGCCAGAGGTGATAGATCAAAGCCTACAGGGTCCACATCAGCCTCATCATCATCAGCATCTCGCGGTCCTCAGGCACCAGCAGGTAGAGGATCTGGTAGAGGCAAAGGGACTAGTTCTACTGTTGTCCCAAATTGTGTGTATGGACTAGTTGATCGGTAAGATTCAGAGGCATTCCCAGATGTGGTTACAGGTATTCTATCTATCTTCTCATATGATGTATATGCCTTGATAGACCCAGGAGCTACAATATCACATGTTACTCCATTTATTGCTAAAAAGTTCAGAATAGAGCCAGAGTTGTTACATGAACCATTTGTGGTGTCAACTCTAGTAGGAGAGTCTATCATAGCTAGACGGGTCTATTATAATTGTGTAGTGACCATATGTGGTCGTGATACATTGGCTAATCTAATTGAACTTGAAATAGTTAACTTTGATGTCATCATGGGTACGAATTGGCTATCTTCTTGCTATGCTACAGTTGATTGCCGAGCTAAGATTGCTCGATTTTATTTCCCGGATGAGCCTGTCTTAGAGTGGAAGGGTAATACCATGATGCCTAGAAGGAGGTTTATTTCTTATCTTAAGGCACGAAAGCTTATTGCAAAGGGGTGTTTATATCACCTTGTCCAAGTAAGAGACCTTGAAACTGAGAAGCAGGTGCCAACTCTCCAGTCAGTACCAGTGGTGAATGAGTATCCTGATGTGTTTCCTGATGAACTTCCAGGATTACCTCCTGTAAGAGAAATTGACTTCGATATTGATGTAAATCCCGATACTCAATCGATATCAATTCCACCTTATAGAATGGCGCATGCAGAGTTGAAGGAACTAAAGGAGTAGTTGAAAGACTTGCTTGATAAAGGCTTCATCCGACCCAGTATATCGCCTTGGGGTGCACCAGTGTTGTTTGTACGTAAGAAAGATGGCACATTGAGAATGTGAATAGACTGCATGTAGCTAAATAAAGCGATAATAAAGAATAAATACCCCTTTATCCGAATAGATGATTTATTTAACCAGCTACAAGGAGATAAATGATTTTCAAAGATTGATTTGAGGTTCGGTTATCACCAGCCGAGGATACGTGAAGAAGACATTCCCAAGACAGCTTTCCGGACAAGACATGGGCACTTCGAGTTCCTTGTCATGTCATTTGGACTAATAAATGCTCCAGCAGTCTTCAGGATATGATGAATAGGGTTTTCAAACCCTTCCCTGATATGTACGTGATTCAATTTATAGATGACATCTTGGTATATTCACGTGATAAAGCAGAGCATGCGAATCATTTAAGATCAGTGCTACAGACACTCAAAAAACACCAGTTATATGCTAAGTTTTCTAAGTGCGAGTTCTGGTTAAGCTCAGTAGCCTTTCTTGGCCATGTGATATCTGGAGAACGCATCAGAGTGGACTTTCAGAAGATAGAGGTTGTGAAGAATTGGCCTCAACCAACCACTCCCACAGAGGTACGTAGTTTCTTGGGATTAGCCGATTACTACAGGAGATTTGTGAAAGGTTTTTCCTCTATTTATGCCCCATTGACTAAACTTACGCAAAAAGCAGCTAAGTTCCAGTGGTCAGATGCTTACGAAAAGAGCTTCTTGGAGCTAAAAGATAGATTAACCACAATGCCAGTATTGGCCTTACCAGAGGGCACAGAAGGGTATGTTGTATATTGTGATGCTTCATGCATTGGCCTTGGTTGTGTCCTGATGCAGCATGGAAAAGTTATAGCATACGCCTCTAGGCAGTTGAAGAAGTGTGAACAAAATTATCCCACTTATGATTTGGAGCTTGCAGCAGTTGTGTTTGCACTTAAAATATGGTGTCACTATTTATATGGGATGCATGTTGATGTCTTTACAGACCATAAGAGTCTTTAATATCTATTCAAGCAGAAAGAGCTAAATCTAAGGCAGATGAGGTGGCTAGAGTTGTTGAAGGACTATGATATCGATATTCTTTACCACCCAGGTAAAGGTAATATAGTAGCAGATGCTCTCAGTCAATTATCTATGGGTAGCCTAGCACATTTGTCACCTGTTCAACGTGAGGTATCCAGAGATGTTCATAAATTAGCCAACCTAGGAGTTCGACTCATGGACTCCGAAGATCGTGGCATTGTGGTATTGAATACGGCAAAGTCGTCCTTAGTGGCAATGGTGAAAGAGAAGCAGTATGACGATCCCTTATTGCTTCAATACAAAGAAGGGATTCAACAGCACCGGGTTATAGCATTTGAGCTAGCAAGCGATGGCACTTTGAGATGTCAAGATAGATTATGTGTACCTTATGTAAATGGCCTGAGACAACAGATTATGGCTGAGGCACATTATTCTCGTTATTCAATCTATCCGAGATCTACGAAGATGTATCATGACCTTAAAGAGGTCTACTGGTGGAATGATATGAAGAAAGATATAGAAGAATATGTAGCACAATGCTCCAATTGCCAGCAAGTAAAAATAGAGCATCAAAGGCCCGATGGCCTAGCTCAGACCATTAGTATTTCAGTATGGAAATGAAAGGCTATTAATATGGATTTCATCGCAGGTTTATCTTCTTCTTTTCGAAAACATGACTCCATTTGGGTAATAGTTGACCGGCTGACAAAATCAGCCCATTTCTTGTCTGTTAAGTCTACCAGCACAGTTGAAGATTATGTTAAGCTGTATATAAAGGAGATTGTTCGCTTGCATGGGACCCATTGTCCATTATTTCAGATAGAGGTACCCAATTTATAGCCCATTTTTGGAGATTGTTCCAAAGAAGCTTAGGCACATAGGTAAATCTTAGCACTGCATTTCATCCACAGACAGATGGTCAAGCCGAGCATACAATTTAGACGCTCGAAGATATGTTGAGAGAATATGTGTTGGACTTTAAAGGTAACTGGATGATCATTTGCCTCTAATAGAGTTTGCCTATAATAATAGCTATCACTCCAGCATTGGCATGGCTCCATTTGAAGCTATGTATGGGAGACGATGCAGATCACCTATTGGTTAGTTTGAAGTAGGTGAGACACAAATACTAGGACCAGATCTAGTCCATTAAGCCATTGAGAAGGTCAAGTTGATACAAGAGCAATTGAAGACTACTCAAAGTCGATAATAATCATATACAGCTGTGCAACATAGGGATTTAGAGTTTCAGATTGATGATTTGGAATTTGTGAAGGTGTCGCCTATAAAAGGCATTATGCAATTCAGAAATAAAGGTAAGCTGAGTCCCAGGTATATTGGACCTTATAGAGTAATACGCAGAATTGGACAGGTAGCTTATGAGGTAAAATTACCTCTAGAGCTAGCTGCAGTGCATCCGATCTTTCACGTGGCTATGCTATGCAAATGTGTAGGAGAACCTTCTTCACATGTCATCCCTACAGAGGATATCGAGCTTGTAGGATACTTATCATATGAGGAAGTCTCTGTGGCTATATTGGACCGTCAAGTCCAAAGGTTAAGGACCAAAGACATAGCTTCGGTTAAAGTACTTTGGAGGAACCAAAATGCAGAAGAATCTACCTGGAAAGCAGAAGCTGATATGAAAACCAAATATCCATACTTGTTCCAAGAACCATCAGAAGGTTCTTAAACTACTTATCTCTTTTGTATGATTGTTAGTCTCCATTGCATTTGTTTAGTTGTCATTTGATTCTGATTTGATATGTTTAGGCACATGATGTGTGCCTATGATTCTCGAGACTTACGTGGATGCAGCTTCCAGATGCAGAGTATAAGGTGAATTATGCAAATGATTATAACTTTTATTTGAGTATAAGGCCAAATTAAGCCTCGTATAGTAATTGTTGAGCATTGTATCTGTTGTGACACTCTGTGAAGCGTAGTGGTATGTATTATGGCTTGCTGACAGGTTCCCGATAGGCCTATTTATAAAGGAAACTCTGCCAAAAAAATTGGAAATTTTGAGAGTTAGCTAAATTTTAAGGTCCTATGATGGGAAAAAGTGAATTGGACGAAGTTTTGGTGGTCTCGTGAATATCATGGATGGTTATGAAACTTAAAATAAGCTATGAGCATCATTCGAGGATGAATAACTCTAAGTGCGGGAGATTGTAGGGACTCGAGAAATTTTGAATACAAGTTAACACTTTAAACGAGCTTAACATGTAATCTATAAAGAGTTACGTGGTGCACTATATACCAAATTAATTAATTTTGGAATTTTGGGAATAATAAAGGAAATGTACAACTTGCCTATGTGCAATAGTATTGCAGTATGTGTACTATTAATAGGATAATACCCTTTGCTGCTCCTTGAAAAGAGTTAAGTGTAGGATTAATTATTCACAAATATTAAGTGGGGCACTTTTGGCTTTCCTTTTTAAGAAGTCACCAGGTGACAATTTTGCTTGTCACTCTCTCTAGAAGCGCTCAAAATGCTCTTGATGTGTCTACTCTATGAATTAGCAAAGAAGTTGGGTCATAAATGTAGACACGTGATTTTTTACCCTTCCCGAATTTTAACTCAATTTTAACTTTAAATATTTATTTTTGAGTCTAATCTTTATTTTAATTTTTTAGTAGGTTTCTTTAAAAATAGTGAAAAATATTTCAAATAGAGTCACATTTTAGGATAAGTTTTATTTTTACTTTTCAAAAGAAAAGAAAATTTTCAAAAAATATGTCTTCTTTTAATTTAATAAATAGTCTAGTAATTTTAATATTTTCTTAGCTACCCTTTTAGTCTAACTATTTAACTTTTTATTATAATTTTTATTAGCCTAAACTAATTAGCTAATATCTTTTATGTATACTATAGGGAAAATGATTCAGAACACACCTAAACTATGACCGAAATTGTTGTTACACACTCCAACTTTGTGGGGGTCTTATGACCTTCCTGGACTATTTAATAGTGTAATATTTAGGGTATTATCAACATAGCTGGACGTGCAAGTGAACACACGTATAAGCAACAACTTTAAAACAATCGATTGAAAGCAAAAATCACAAGAAATTTGAATGATTTGTGTTATTTGATCAATAATTCTAAAGATAAAGTTAGAGAGTTTTAGGAAAATTCTAAGGTTAATGGAAGATAAATTAACATTAATGATAATTAACAAAGAGAAACTTCAGATGAAAGAAAAGACAGAAAGGAAAAGGAGAGCAAAAATAAGAAAAATAAGTCAGAGTTCGAGGTTTTGCTTACGGTTTCGAGTTCGTGGCTCGCTTGAAAGTTAACTATTTGTTAACTTTGGAAATTAGAAGATTTAGCGATTTTGTTGTGAATTATTTTTCGTAAGAGGTAAACACTTAATCTTCTTTGTATAATTTAATTTTCACCATTATGCAAAACTTACTTCCAATATTATGAAGTTGCTTTAAATGTCATATGTGTTTAACTTTTTTTTTTATATTCATATCGTCAACTTTGTAAATATACTAGTAATTGAAGAACTAACATCATGCTTCAATTAAATTCATTAATCTCGTAATTTTCTACTTAGTATTTAGTGAGATTATTAATTGTTGTTAAAAAATTTCTTAATCAAGTCAACTTTAATTATGACTAATTATTTTAGTTGAGAAACCATGTGAAATACCTAAGAAAAGTCCTTCCGGATAGTATATGATTTTCAGTATTATTACTAGTACTTTAAACAAAAAGCAAGTTAATTAATAATTACTATGTAATTTGATTTTTATTTTATTTTTGAAATGAGCCTGCAAAATAATATATATATTTTATATGGTTTAAGTAATGTTGAATTAATTTCCACTGGGTTTGGTAATTCTTTAACTTTGATTCCATTACTTGTCATTTTTGGTGTGCCAAGGATAGGTCATGTTATCATTTTAAAGACTTGATCAGTTACGTTCTTCGATTAAATATTAATCAGTTAAGTATGAACTAATAGTCCTGAGGAATTATCCTCTTTTACTCCGCTTTATTTCAATTTATTATTGAGTGAGCCAGATAAGCTACAAATTGATAAAAAAAAAGAGTGGAATCAATAAAATATTTGAGTATGACCATGTGTGCGGTTACGCTCCTTGGTTAACTCAGGTTTTGTGTGCGGTTACGTTCCTAAGCCAAAAAATATAAGTTACCATTTCAGACATGTTATTTAGGTAAATTAAGCAATTAATCAAGCACCGCTCATCTAAGAGTTAATTCAAGCCATAAATAAGTCAATAAAAGCGATCGTGCTAGAACCACGGGACTTGAGGGGTGCCTCATACCTTCCCCTCGGTCAACAGAATTTCTTACCCGGTCTTTTATTTTCGCAGACCAAAAATAAGAGTCATTTTTTTTTTATTAGAGATTCAAAAAGGTGACTTGGAACACCAAAACTCAATTCCAAGTAGCGACTCTGTAAATAAATAATCCCTTCTCAAAATGTCATTTCAATTGGAAAAACTCTTTTTTCAAAACCACTCTCCTTTAAGCGAAGGTGGGTGAAAAATAGGGGTGTGACATTAAAGCTTCAATTGTTATCTCAAATAAGAAACATACACTGATTCTAAATCTTAGGCAATCACTAGTCATCGTTCAAGAATTTTAAAGATTCTTCAAGAACTCTATTGGGGATTAATTTCAAAAGGTAATTTCTCTATCCTACACTTGAATATAATTGTGGAATATATGTTTAGGGTATAGTAGCAGGTGGTAGTCACTATTCGAATTGAATTTCATACTAGCTCTTGAATTGAGTCTTGATGATTAGGGTTCTTAAGAGAGGAGAGAAGATGAATAAGTGAAATTTTTGAAAAAATCCTACTAGTTGGAAGATTTAATATTAAAATTTTGTAAGTTGAAAAATAAAGAATTCACTTAAAGTTTTGTTAAGGGATTTGATTAAACCTTGGGCATAAGTGAAAAATATTGGAGTGAATTGTTGGGTGAACCTACAGGTTACTGATGAATATATATATATATATATATATATATATATATATAGTTGATTGAGTTGGTTGCGTAAAGGCTACACTGAGGTGTGTCAGATTATTGAAAGCTCGTGGTACCACTACTAGTTAGAAAAAATATCCAAGGTATGTGAAGCTAACACTTCCTTCATCGTAAGGCACCACCCTACATCACATGTTGCCTCTATAAAAGTCAAATAGTCTACATGAAAAATGAAAATAAAGTTTTTAGTTATTTCATGTGTAATTCTCCTGTTTAATTATTAAAGCCTATACGTACTCTTATTGCTCCCTTCGCGTCAACCTTCTTAATATTTCACATGACCGTAAGTGTCTTTACTTGAAATCCTTAGAATTCACACGATGTGGTCTTATATATGTGTCACATATTATAAATGAAATAAATGGCCATATCATAATTATACTAGCTTATGCAATAACCTATTTGATATGACCATAAGTTAAAGTAAGAACTACTATTCGGATAGTGATATCATATTCGGTAAGTTAGGTATCATATAAAGATCTTACTTAAATAGTTGAACGATTGTTATCGTAAATCATATATCACAGGCCTTTAAGATCATTACTTGATAAAAGTTAGCGATAGAAGAGTATTCATAGGTTCTACTTGACACACCCGTGCGACGCTATTCTGTGCACATAATTGAGACCAGACCCTTATAGTGAGCCCGAACATTGTGACGTACCCGCCCTTGTGGCATTGTTTGTACTTGGAGTCAGCTGAAATATCATGCACTAATTTTTCCTGACACGAGTCAATACATGGCATATGTGGCCTGCGGGCAGACCCTTATAGTGAGCCCTCAAAGGGCGTACCTCGTATCAGACCGCGATTATAGTCATATGTATAAAATCATAGCAATAAGTACTTGAGCAACATATGTTTTACACGTGGCCTGGATCGCCTTCGGTAGGCCACTATATGATCATTTGTATTAAATATAGTGTAAGTATGTCACCTAGGCAAGCCATAGGGCTATATTATAATGAATGCTTTTTTGAATGTTATATGAAGAACTAATAAGGTTAATGCATATGTTACAGTTTCATATCGTACATCTACTACTTGTATGCTCATAATTCTTTCATTTTGATATGAGCTTCCATATCTGTCTAGTTGTTATTCTGTCTGCTTTACATACCAGTACATATTGTATATGTACTGACGTCCCTACGTTCGGGGCACTGTATTTTCTTATAAATATAGGGTCAGGTTCACAGGGGGCCAGACACCTGCACTAGGTTTTCTTGCTTCTTCAACTGATATTTTGGTGAGCTTCATTTTCATCTGGAGCCAGATTATGTATAGATCTATAGTTGGGTACATCAGGGCCTGTCCCGACTAGTTACTAGTAGTATAGTATTTTATACTCTTTAGAGGCTTCCTAGACATTATCTAGTGTCACATTGTACAATTTTTGTTTAAATGACTCTATGGTATAAATGTATGCATCATATGTTAGTTTTCTGCTCGCTTATTGACTTATAACTTCGTATATGTCATAGATTACTCGTAAAATAGGTGGTCATACGGTTCTTGTCCGTTCCTCCGATTTGGGGCGTGACATGTAAAAAATGATTTGATCGATAAATCAAATAAAAAAATATCATTGATTTATTGGTATCAAATTATTTAATTAATGATAATGATTTTGTAAAAAAATTATTGAGCTGTCGGTTCAGTTTTAATTTTAAAGTTTTAGTTAATAGTTAAATCGATAATCCGATAAGATTATGCTAAAATTATCTTTTTATCCCTAGTTATATATTAGTGCTTTTAGATTTTAAATACAAATATTTTTTTTGTATTTTATAGTTATTGTCATTGTCTTGGTAGTTGGTACTGTTGTTTTCTTTCTGAAGTCGTTGACTTGGTAGGTTTTACCTATCAGTGTGAACATGTGAAAAGACCTTGTTTTTCTTACTCGAAGATTTATATTGTGTTATTGCATCCAAGTTTGCTACTTAATTAGACAAAAAATAAATTTATTTTACTAATAACTTATTTGAATTTACTTCTACTTGTAATTTATGTATATACTTTTATGCATGAAATTATTGTATATATAAACAAATGAAAATAAGAGAAAACAAAATAAAATAAAATAGAGGAGTATTTTCTTATTAGTTAAAGCGAAAAGCGAACCATTAAAAATTAAGAATCAAGAATCGATTAACCAAAAATCGATAATCAATATTTTATTGATACAATTATCGATTTAGCATTTTTACAAACTAAAAATCAATAAACTCAATAATACACAAAATCAGGCTGAACTGACTGAAAAACACTCCTACTTGAGGACCAGTTTGGATTTGATTTTGACGTTGATCTTAGAGAAGAATTATTTTGTTTTGATTGATTTTTTTGCAAAAAAGCTTTTCTAAAATTACGTTTAACATCTTTTTATTATTTTTCTATTCAAAGCCTCCAAAATAATGGTTACCTTAAAAATATTTTTTCAATGTCGATAGCACCCATTGAATCGATAGTTGGGCCAGTAAAAAATGATTGTGCTTGACAAATTTAATTTTCTGAATAATTAATTTTGATATTACATATTATATTTAGATTTGAATTATAAGTTGGTTTGAAAACTACCATCATGAAAAAATTGCATTATAAATATAATTATAAAACTTAGAGATACTATTGACACTTTGATATAGTTAAATATTCAATATGAAAAAAAAAAAGAAAGAATTTCACAAGCAAAACAATGGAAATTAAAAAAACAACGCCCTGCAATTTAACTTAGAGATACTATTGACACTTTGATATAGTTAAATATTCAATATGAAAAAAAAAAAGAGAAAGAATTTCACAAGCAAAACAATGGAAATTAAAAAAACAACGCCCTGCAATTTGAACATTTGATAAGTAAATAAATTTTTAAAAGGTACAATAAGAATGGAAAAACTTAAATTAAAAATGTAGATTCTTTCGGTGTTTATTTCGAAGTAATGAATTCAATAATAGCAAAAAGATTTTGAGATTATTACTACTATTAAAGAATAAAAGTGGGTTAAATTGATTAATTATTAAAGAATGGGGTTTTAATATGACATGGTATGTCAATTGGGATAAAATAATTTTTTTTTGTGGTGTATATTATTTTTTGAGAAAAATAACAATAGTTGAAGGATTTTATTCTCTTAAAAAAATGATTTTAGTAGTCAATTTTTAAAACTTGTGGGATCATTTAGGAAATTATCTCAAAATACATGTTAATTAACTATTGATCGAATACATTCCCAACCCCTTAAATTTGTCAGTAATTTTTATTTAAATACTCAGGCCTCATTTGTTTTCATTAATATTAAGACGTATGAATTTGAATGCATATCTGAATGATTAAGATGTTGTCTCTAGATCTGAATACTGAGCGATTAAGATTGTTTCTTTTTCAACATCTGAATGTGCATAACTTATTTATTTGTAAATATAATAAAAATATAATTCAAATAAAAAAATTAATTATATATTAGAAAAATACTTAATTAATAAAATGAAAAATTATTATTTAATTAAAAAAATGAGACATTTACGTTTGCTAGTGATGATGAAGATGGTTTGTAATGGTGGTGGTGGCGGCAATGGTTGGTGTTAGTAGCTAGTAATGTCCGCGGTGATAATTGTGATGGTACAGGTGGTTGGTGTTGTAGTGACTATCATGATGGTGGCGATTGGTAGTGTTGGTGGTGGTTTTGTGATGGTGAAGATGGTTAAGATTAGTAATGGGCGGTGTTGATGGTGGTGACTGAAGAATGTGTGGTAGTTGGCGGCAGTTCTAGTTGTAATGGTGGAGATGGTTGGTAGTAGGGATTGACCATACTGGTGGTAGTGACTGATAGTGGCAGAGATGACATCAACGGTAACAATGGTGGTGGTGATGATTGAAGAATGTGTGGTGGTTGACGGTGTACTGGTGGTAGTTGGCAACAGTGTTAATTGTGAGGGTATAGTTGGTTAGTTGTAGGGATTGATTACAGTGGTGGTGGAGGTGACGGTGATAGTGATGACAATGGATATAATTATAATGATAGAGGTAGTAGGGATGACAGTGGCTGATAGTAGTGGTAGTTGGTGGTGGTGGTTGACGATGGTAATGGTGGTTGACAATGGTGGTGGTGGTTGTGATGACAAAGGTGGTAAGTGGTGGTGACTTGTGATTGTGTATAGAGTGGTGGTGAATATTATCCATACAAGTTTACCTATTAATGGTATTAAGACTTTGTTCTAGATCTTAATGATTAAGACCCATTCAGACCAATTAAGTGCTTAAATCTTAATGAAAACAAATGCACTTAATGGCCTAAGGTCTGAACCATTCAGATTCAGACCTCCATTAAGTGCAAACAAATGAGGCCTCAAATTACAATATATTTTGATTGAGCACCTGCGCAAACAATAAAGTGTTCATGTTAGACATTTTTAATTTAAAATTTTAAAAAAAATTGCGTGTATTTTCAAGCGCTCATTAGGTAGATAAGTTAATCATTTAAAATATATTACTTCCTTAATTATACGTATCAGTCTCAATAAGCCATTAAATCTCAAGTATGTTTCAATTGACGTTGATGTGTATAATTAAATGATGAGGCATATGTTGTGTAATTAACTTGGTTATGTAACAAGCGCTTGAAAATACTCTGGAGAGAAAAAAACGAAAGCTTGAGAATACGTGTAATTTTTTTCTCAAAATACTAGTAAAGCATGTTTAATAAAAAGTGTTTATCATGTTTTCAGATGCTCAATTGAAACATATCATAATTTGAATATTTAAATACAATTTAGGGACAATTTCAAAAATTTCCTTTCAAGTTTTACTCCATCACATTGACTCCGTTGTACTGTACGATATTACACTTATTTTCTTTATTTATTTTCTTGTAACAATTCCTTTCACTTATTTTTTTGTTAATATAGATAAAATATAATTGATAGATTTATCCTTTTTGATATTGATTTTTTAAAAAATTAACGAGTACTATCAAAATATATTTCTTAACAAGTTCTTTAAACACAAGCAAAAATGTAAGAAATTTAAAAGCATATTGTTTATCCTAAAAATGGTATAGTTGAATTTGTATATGAGGTCAAGAGCACGTATGTTAAACTCGACTTTGCTTAAAATCTGTTACCAGCAGATTAATTATCTACGAGACTTAAAAATCGAATATAAACATGAATAAAGTAAAATAAAGCAGTATTCAAGAGTGAATCTATGGGATGAAGCCTTAATGACGTTTCTCGAGGGTCGAAAGCCTTCCAACAAAAATATAATGTGAGTAAGAAAATAAAAAGAAAACTAATGCTTGAATAACAAGTAAAAAATGTGTTATATTGCTAGAACAGGATAACATGTGTTATAAAAGAAATGAACTCACTATTTATAAGCTACAATTGATGGCTTGCGGCAAATATGATGGGTTTCCCTTTAACTCCCTAACAATATTATGATCATTTTGAACTCGATTTTTTATGAAGTTTCATAAGTGAATTTCTTACGTTATAGATAATATGAATTTCAAATAAAATTTCAGTTTTGCCCTTGTACTCTAGATTGACTTTTGGGTTAAATTTTTAGACCCAAAATAAAAGTATAGCAATATGAGTGTCTACGAACTGTATACTTATGTAGATTTATGTATTTGATCAATTTGAACTCTTTTGAAGACTTTAAAAAAAGTAAAGCCATCATTTAACTTTTTCGAGACTTTCTTTGTCTCTTTTTTGAAATGTTATGTGTTAATTGATTGCAAAAAAAAAAAAAAGATTATGAAAATTCCGTATAGATGAGGTGACAAGTATTTATACGGATATTGACGATATGTTAATGATTTAAGTGATTATTGACTTGTTTGGACTGCTTCTCTGATTTAATAGAATGATTTATTTGAGTTGTGACTTAAGTGTTTTAGGAGCATGTTAATTGATGAAATTATTCTTCTTTAAAAATTTAGAATCAAAGTATGATGATATTTTATGAAAGTTGAGATTCTGGTTACATGTGGATTGAAATGTTACGAAGTTAAACTTGACATGATAGTAGAACTAAGTTTGTTATGAATGCATTGCTTTTACATATGCACACCATGCATCGTATTTCATTTGGATAGGAATAGCACGTCTGCCCAGTGTTATACTTGTGGATCGAAGTGGCGTGCCTGCGTAGTATGGATCGAATGATTACGTCTGTTTAATATGGATCGAATTAATATGCCTGCCTAATATGAAGTGGATTGACACGCCTGTCAGGTATGAAACATATGCATCACATGCATTATTACATCATTTTCATTGATTTGGTATTGATATGGTGTGAAAAGTCATTGAATATCTGTGATTGTGATTTTACATTCTTATTATCTTTTGAATGTGCTATCGATATATCTGGACTTTATCTTATCTATATAACTGTTATTGTTGATGTTAGTTGGTAGTTTATTTGTGATAAGAGAAAATAGTAGAATTGTCTTGTAATTCTTAGAATAGTGTATGAGAATCGACCCTCGCCATTACTTTAAATTTGGGTCAATCGACGATGATATTGACTATATATATATTAGTACTCACACTTGTTATTTTTAGCATCTTATTATATAGGATTTGAGCAGGGCACCTTGAGTCGATGATTGATACTGCTGTTCAGAGTTGCTCATCGGGAGTTTAAAATAGTTATATGGCTGATCCGCAATTTTAATGGATCCCTTTCATCATTTTTTTTATGCGCTTTTTCCCTTTTTAGATGCTTGAAATTCTTTCAGTTATACTTATTAAATATTCGTAGAGACTTGTATTAGTGATTTCAGGTTAGGAAGATTATGTTATGAATTGTTATTTTTTTCTTTAAGTATTTTATAAAAGAAGAAATTATGACTTGAATTGAGTAAATGACTATTTTCTGCGTATTTTATTTTGTTTTTCATTATGATATTTAAGGTTAACTTATTTATTGACGAAATAAATAGATATTATCACTTTTTAAAATTTTGAATTGTGAGAATTTAAAACCAAAATAATAATGATTTTTAGTTATATTTTGGTATCAAGAAACTATTTTTAATAATACTTAATTTTTTAAAAATATTTAATAAATTATACTTTATATTATACATATATTTTAAATATAAAATAAGCTAAAATGACACTAAATTCCGAAATGGAGAGCAGTAACTTAATTAATTTACACATACATATATATATATATATTTTCCACTCTGTTACGTTCTTTCTCTTCTCTCCTGTTTTTTTTTTCCCTCATTCCATTTTCCAGATCCAAACCTCTCCCAAGAACCCCACTAATTCCTTCTCCAGATCCCTCAATTTTCATTTCTCCCTATTTCTCCAAACCAAATTCCTCCTTTCATTTCACATAAACAATTTTTTCGAGCTTTAATGGGAGCCTAAATAGTCTTTTTTTTTTTATGCTTGTGGGGTTGATCAAGTTGGAGAGAAAACAGTTGAAGAATCTGTTCACCTGGATCTCATCGAACTTTCTCGTAGTTTCAAAGCGGAACCAATCATGAATCCCTTTTCTTCCGGCTCGCGTCTTAGGTTAGTACCCCAATTAAAACTCATAATTCTTCTACTTGTTAATTGTTATAATGATCAACTTTGCAAATTTTTTATCTGGGTCATTGATATTTTTGATGTATTTTGTCAAAAAAGTTGTTATTAAGTATTGGAATGAAATGGGATATTGAGGATTCATATAGCCAAATTTCTAGCTAGTGTGGGATTTAGGTTTTAGTTGTTGTGTGAAAAAGAGTTGGATTGTTACATCTTTGGGTTTGATGATCTTACTTAGCTGAGGATATTTTTGGGTGATGGTTTACTTGGTAGTAGTCATAGTATTATTGCTCTTGTAGTTTAGTTTCTTGTACTTGTTAATTGTTATTATGATCAAGTTTGCAAAAAATTATCTGGGTCATTGATATTTTGCTGAATTTTGTCAAAAAAGTCGCTATTAAGTATTGGAATGAAATGGGTTCAAATGGAGGGAAATGGGATATTGAGGATTCATATAACCAAATTTCTAGCTAGTGTGGGATTTAGGTTTTTAGTTGTTTGTGTGAAAGAGTTGGATTGTTAATAATGGTCGGAAGCAGCGACGAATCTACTAGTATTTTTAGAACATGTGTGCACCACTAAAAAAGAATGGAAAATAAAGTATTTAGTGGGAATTGATCCCTAGAGGGAAAGGTAAATAACTCAACCTTCAACCAAGTGCACTATTTAGTCTTCTTGTAGTATGGGTGTAACAAATAATATTATACTAATTTTAGAAAATATATACGTAAAATATTTTTTTTACGGGGAGATCACAGGTTCACGTGCCCCAAAATTTGCCTTTAAATTCGCCCCTTGTTGGAAGACATCTTTGGGTTTGATGGTCTTACTTAGCTAAGGATATTTTTGGGTGATGGTTTACTTGGTAGTAGTTGTAGTATTATTGCTCCTCTAGTTTCTTGTCCTTCTATTTCTGTTACTATATGTTGATTCCTTATACCTCAATTATCGTATTGTTTTGTTATAGTTTCTGTTCTGTTGCTATCTGCTTTTTTTTTGTTATTAGTTGTTGTTTCTTGTACTTCACGTTGCTTCTTTCACTGGACTGCATTGGACTGTTTTTATTGAGCCGAGGGTCTATTGGAAACAGCCTCTCTACCTCTGAGGTAGGGGTAAGGTGTGCTTACACTCTACCCTTTGTGGGGTTACATTGGGTATGTTGTTGTTGTTTGTTGGTTTACTTGGATTTAAGCTTAAAACCTCATAAAAGATTGATTGTTGTGCTGTTTGTTATCGGATTAAGTTTGAAAGTTCAACTTAGTTGTTTCTATTTTGGAATGGAAGGGTGGATTTTGAAGATTCATACAGCTTACCTCAATAAGGGATTGAGGCTTACAGGTTCAGCTCTGTTGGTACCATCACATGAGATTTGGTTTTAGCCAGGATACATATTTGTGTCTTGGTAGAGAACATAGAGAACCACTTGGTTCGGATAACTGATAATAGCTGACCTGCACTAGTCTGGATTCAGGGTAGTTGCGGTTGTGCGGGTCTTTCTTGAATTTCAGTGCTCACTTGCATTACAGATAGTTTGTTGGAAGACATTTCTGGTTTTGATGGTGTCTCTCAGATAAGGGCTATGTTGGGGAAATATCTTGGTTATGAAGGATTAAGATTAAAGCCAGTTTTGTTGTGACATGAAAACTTGTTGATTTTATTCAACTTCTTGCAAACTACAATGGATTCTTTTCTAGCTTAGTGCTTAAAAAAGATCATCATTAGTTGTCAAAAGAAAAAAAAACCAAACCAAACAGTGAAGCCAAACGTAACTCTTTTTTTATAGAAGCAAATTTCGTCTTGGATACAAACTTGATTTAGAAAACATGAATGCCATAACACAGCATACTAACAACAATGTCAGCAGTAGTTACTAAAAGCTGATATAACCTAATGCTTATCTCTGGATACAATATTTCCAACCCCACCGCCATGACTATGATCCAGTTTGTTGTTTGTTCTATAAGTTTAGCCAACTTCAATTGCTTCTACTCCTAGCTTTCATTAACTTTGCCTCTTTAGCTCTGCATCTCTCTGTAATGCATTGATTTGATGTCCGTATTCCATCTCCATCCTCCCAAGAAAAGCTGTTTCCTTTTCATGTAAACACCTCGTATTTTGCTTCCATATCCTCCATTTTCTCCCTCCTTTTTCTGGTCTTCTTTGACACTAGTTGTTGCTCCAGCCGATTCAGCCTCCACTTCCCTCCTCGTTGTGCTGTACCCAGTTCTGTCTTCCTTCTTCCAGCTGTTTTCAGTAAGGTAGCCAGATGCTGAACCGGATAGAACTGTACTGCCAATCCCAAATCCGGGTGAACCAGCTCATGTATATGCAACAGCAGTTCAGATGGTGTAAGTGTGAGACCAACAGAAAGGGATAGATTTGAAGAGGATGAAGTTAAATATGATATCAACCAGGGGAGAACAGACGAAGGTGGCAAAATAGTGGTGGAATTCATCCGTTCATTCATAGCCACCGGGATTAAAGACACAGCTGGTGGCAGTTCAAGATTTGGCATGATACTGATGGCTGGCAAAGGCAAGGGGGGTCCAATTCCCTCAGATTCCTCCTTGCGCTGACCCACACCGGAGATGGAAGAAACAGAAGGTGGGTCAACGTATTCTCGATTTTGCTGGGAGTTTTGAAGATGCTTAAGCTGTTTCTCTTTGAAAACTTCCCACCACTTGCCTAATCTTTAGCAGTACGGCCAGAACTTCGGCAGCAATTTTCTTCCATTTGTTGCCGTACTTTGTTCAAAGAGAATGACAAGATTTTGTTCTTCTGGGATTAAAGATACCTTCATGATCCCAGGTTTTAAGTAGTTTTTCCAGCTTTCAAGGCAAGATTTTGGGTCCATCTCAAGAGCTTTTTCCATCCGTTTAGAAATGAGATTCCATTTTTGGGGTCCATATTGCTTCATGTAGGCACGTAGTGGTGCGTCTTTTCCTAGCTGCCACCTTTGACGCTCCATCTCCAAACCATAACCATGTCTGCTAGTGCTACAGTTCCACAATGCCGAATGGCTATTTTTGGGAGAGAAATTGTCCAAAATTCGTTGTTTATTCATTACTTTATAGTTATGGTTCATGTATCGTCTCAATTGAAGAGTGGCACTTGTGACAATTTTATTACCCCTGAAACAACATGATACTTTGCAATTTATCTTTACCAGAACAGAAGATTTGTTTGTTTTAAGTACGCATAGATAAAACTTGTAGATGGGCGAGGTGGTACGTCCTAATAAAACTCCTTAATATATTTGAGAGAGAGCATTCACAAGATGGGAAGTGGGAACTGCCTCGATTACTCTATTTGTCTGCTTAGAAGAGAGTGATATTTTTTGTTTCTGATAATCCCATTTGGTTTTTTTTGTCTGGACAATCCCATCTGAATTTCTGCTCCTTTTTAAACTCACTATCACAGAAAGAAATGTGGGTGGTTCCCAAGTTTCCCTGTCAGAAATTTCGTTTAAGTTAACTGATGATGTATAGTTCATGAGATAATAAGAGTTTATTATAGAAATTTATATGCACTTATTGGTCGATGCAGGGACATGATTCGGGCTATCCGTGCTAGCAAAACTGCGGCAGAGGAGCGTGCTGTAGTAAGAAAAGAGTGTGCTTCTATCAGAGCTGCAATCAGTGAAAATGATCAAGACTACAGACATCGTAATCTTGCAAAACTAATGTTCATTCACATGCTGGGTTATCCTACACACTTCGGCCAAATGGAATGCTTGAAGCTGATTGCTTCTCCAGGATTGGCAGAGAAAAGAATAGGATATCTTGGTCTAATGTTGCTTCTTGATGAAAGACAAGAAGTTCTAATGTTGGTTACCAATTCTATAAAGCAGTATCCTTTTGTTGTGTTTCATTTTTTCCTCTTCAAAAGAAGTCTCTTTATATGTGCATTAAAACCAGATTAAAAGGGATATATGGAGAACGAACTACCGGAGAAGGTCTTCTTCTTCTTTTCCCTTTTTAACCCAAAAGCACTTTGAGTTGATTAGGCTATTGCTCTTTGATTTATAGAACTTTTAAAGGTAACAACTGTTGTTGCGCTGTGTATTTTGAAGATCAAGTTCACAGTTACACTCATATACCTTAACTTTTGAGTAGAGATCTTAACCACGCCAATCAATATATTGTTGGACTTGCTCTTTGTGCGTTAGGGAATATTGGTTCTGCAGAAATGGCTCGCGACCTTGCACCAGAAGTTGAAAGGTTGCTAAAGTTTAGAGATCCTAATATCCGAAAGAAGGTAAGTATCATATCTCTTCCTAATGGCTAGAGTTTTTGAATATTATCTATATTATCAAATTTCTTTCCCATTACTTAAAACTGGAATTCTTATGGGATTTTTGGCCAACAGTAACTTGTTTCTACAAGAATTCATTTGAAGAACTATATTTAATCGAGGTCCATCAGTAGAGATGGAGGTTAATTAAAAGGAAAATAGAATATGTTGGGTAATGAGTAGGTAAGTGTGGAAAATTTGGTCTTGGTGATTGGCTCAATGTTGAACATGGCGTCTTTGAGAAGTGTGATAGTATCTTTCCATATACGAGAAGGAATGTGTGTATGATTCTCTTATAAAGTTACTTGAGAGTTTCAGGATAGTGTCAAAGAAAGCGGGCTAACTCAATGTTAGGATGTTGTTCTCGGAGGAGGGGTGTCTGGTTTAGTAGATTTTCAGATCATGCTTCACATTAGGTCCTTCGACCTATGTGTCTTTGTTGGTGAAATTTGTATAAAGTTACTTGAGAGTTTCAGGATAGTGTCAAAGAAAGCGGGCTAACTCAATGTTAGGATGTTGTTCTCGGAGGAGGGGTGTCTGGTTTAGTAGATTTTCAGATCATGCTTCACAATTAGGTCCTTCAACTTATGTGTCTTTATTGGTGAAATTTGTATTATCCTTTGCAGAAATTACATGAAGGTACATGTAGGAATTGAGAACTAAAGATGGTAGCAGCTGATTATCCTAGCCACAACTCTTTTATGTTTTGGCATGAATTACTGAATGGAAATTTGACTCCCTAGTCGAGTAAAACTCGGGAAAACGGCATACTCAAAGTTGTTTTTGCTTGATGGAACTTTATGGAATCCTTTTTAAACAGCTTCTGTTAGCATTAGAATGAAAGAATAGAATATTTTTCCAAAATACTGATTTCTGCATTGAAACCTTAACTTAACGTTTGTACTTTTGGTCGAAGGAGAGAATACCATATTGTATAGATAGCTAGACAAATTTGGTTGACTTGGGTTGGGTCATACATAGCATGTACCTTTTTTTTTTACAGACTTTGTGTTTAACTTCTATCAATGAAATTATTTGACTTATCCACTCTTTTGCAAATTTTAACTTCAAATACTCTGTTTTCATCTTCAACCCAATATTGCCCAAACGCCTACTTAATGTCTCTTAGCTTTTTTCATGACATGAGTATTTAACATGGTAGATATCTGATGTTTCTTTTGTGCTAAACTTGCAAATGGTTCCTTTTATCATTGTATTCACTCTACTTCGGTCTACTGTAGGCAGCGCTTTGCTCTATAAGAATTATAAAGAAGGTCCCCGATCTTGCCGAAAATTTTATAAAACCTGCAGCTGCCTTGTTAAGTGAGAAGCACCATGGAGTTCTCATTACCGGTGTCCAGCTTTGTGTAGATCTATGTAAAATAAGTACAGAGGCTCTTGAACATTTTAGAAAGGTAAGTCAACCACTGGTAGCTTTTTCTGTTGATACTTCTAGAGTAATATCTTAATTATGTTCTTGTGTCACTGGATTCTGTTGCTTTGATATCCCCTCCTTTTCCATTTTTGGACAAGTAAAAATAGGAAAGTGAATTGAATTCTCATTTTATTTTTGCACTTTGTGCTGTGATGCATATCGAGAATTTAGTATATTTCTTTATTTAATATTGAGCAACTGGTTTACAACCCTAAGTGTGGACTATGATTGCGTAAAACAGCTATTCATTTTACTCGATACTTCTAGAGGAATATCTTAATTATATTTGTGTCACTGGATTCTGTTGCTTTGATAGTCCACTCCTTTTCCATTTTTTGACAAGTAAAAATAGGAAAGTGAATTGTATTCTGATAGACTCTTCTACAGAAACAGTAAATAAAGGAACAAATAAATACCAAACTTATACTACTAGTACCTTGTTTGGTACATTTTTTTAGCCTATGTATAACTAATGCAACTAATGCTTGCATTAGTTATACTAGTGTTGTGAAAAGCGCTGAAGCGCTCGCTTTAAGCGAGAAGCGAAGCGAAGCGCCAGAGGCTCGCTTTTTTGACCTGAAGCGATGGGGCGTGAAAAAAGCGCACGCTTCATGCCCAGAAGCGAGAAGCGACGAAGCAGAAAAGGCGAGGAAAAGCGCGCTTAAGCGCTATTTGAGTTTTTTTCTTTTTTTTTAGGGTTTGATTGGTTTATTCTAATTAAAACTCTTTAAGCGACTTGTTCGACTGTGGAGCTGCTGCGGCTACAGGTACGCAACTTCTTCTTCTTCTCTATTTCTCCTCTTCTTCTTCTTCTCCTCTATTTCTCTTCTTCTTCTCTATTTCTTCTTCTTTTCCGTTTGGCGTTCACTGTTCTGTTTTTTTTCTCTTCTTCTTCTCTGTTTCTTTTTCTTCTCTGTTCTGTTTTTTTTTTCTTCTTCTTCTTCTCTGTTCTGTTTTTTTCTCTCTTCTTTTTCTTCTCTGTTTCTTTTTTCTTCTCTATTCTCCAGCACTGTTTTTCTTCTAGTATGTGTTCTGACTTCTGGCTATCTGTATATATTTTCACTATTTTGTTTTCTCTTGTAGTATATTTCTTTATTCAGTGGCGCAAAAAAGAGATGCTTGTTATGACTATCTATTGTCTTTTTATTTTAAGAATTGAAAGATTATGTTATCTATTGAGTTCTTGGCTATTTATTTATGCATATTTAATATTTTTAAATTTTGTACTAAATAGCGCTTTAATGGAAAAAAGCGTGCGCTTCGCTTCACGCTTCTGTGAAGCGAGCCCTCGTCGCTTTTTTCCGCCTGTCGCTTTTCAAAACACTGAGTTATGCACTCTATTGTGTATTGAAGTGTGCATTACTAATACCTTGTATTAGTAATGCAATGGATTCTAATGCATGCATTAGCATGATTAAAGACACAATTGTAAACTTTTTCCACATCTTTTTCACCAGGGTATTTTTGTAAACAAATAATTTTTTTTAAGAAAGTATGCAATACTTGTTATTTTTAATACATCAAATCAAACACTACATAAGAAAAATCTTATCATAACTAATGCAAGCATTACTAATACTAGCATAATTTGATAGACTCTTCTGCAGAACCAGTAAATAAAGGAACAAATACTGATGTTTTACACTAGATACACTGATATTACAACATGAATTCTGAAAACAACCACTAGGAAACTACTAACACCTTAAAATACAACCTAAGACATAACATAATACTCAGATTACACAAATTCCAGCATTCCTAGACATTCGAGAGGCTAGAACTCTCCCAGAAGATTCCCTTTTCTTTTCTTTTTCTGAACACCCCTTCTTCTAACTGCCCTGCCCCTTTTTCTACCGAAAAAACCACCCCGTAACTGTCTCATGACAGTTACTAAGTCTTTTAATTGTTTATTTTGGCCTCCTGGAATAAGTTGTTATAACTTGAGGCACATCCTATTCTCATTTTATTTTTGCACTTTGTACTGTGATGCAGATCGAGAATTTAGTATATTTCTTTATTTAATATTGAGCAACTGGCTTACAACCCTAACTGTGGACTATGATTGCGTAAAACAGCTAGTCATTTACTCTGACTCTGCCTTCCCCATCTGGAGTATATATATGATTTAGTTAATATCGGAGATATCCACTGAAAAGCATAGCTAGTTTCCTGAAACCCATCCCACAGGATAAGGCATGTGCCTCATCACCCATGGGTCATGAGCTCTATTAGAAAAGGAGGGTGGCATTGAATAGTACATGCCGGTAGTGAAGTGATGTGTGAGTGTCATGACCAACGCTTTTTCTAGGGAAGTAGAGAAATGAAGGGAAAGGAGAGTGGAAGAAGTTTTAGAAAATTTTCTTTCGTTTGGTGTGGAAATTGGAAAGCTAATAGAAAGTGGGTTGGAGGACCATATCTTTCTATTGGGCCCAAAAATATTTCTCCGAAAACAATGATGGGTTTTTTGTTTAAATTTTCTTTCCACCAACCAAGGAATTATTTTATTTTTCTTATTTTCCCAGTTCCTCTCTAATTTATGTTCTTTCTAATTACTCTTCTGTTTCCCAAATTTGCAACTAGAGTAAAGGTTCGGAAACCTATGTCCTTGGTACTCCCTCCATTTCCTCCATCACATTCCTTCCTTTTTAACTTTTGTATCTTGCTTAAATATTCCTTCCCCCATCACATTCAAACTGCTGCTTCCAAGAGAACTTTACTCTTCTTCCTAAGAAAAGTTTTGATTTTATGTGACCACTAAAACTAAAGTTGAATTTATACCTCCACTACTTTCGAAAGTCCTTGTTATTAGGATGTCTATCACCCTTCAGATGTGCACCTAGACATTTTTTGATGTTCTACATGAGAAATAACTACAACAACAACAACAACAACATACCCAGTGTATTCCCACAGTGTGGGGTCTGGGGAGGGTAGAGTGTACGCAGTCCATACCACTACCTCAGAGGTGAGGTAGAGAGGCTGTTTCCGATAGACCCCCGGCTCAAGACAAAACAGTCTAGAAAAAGGCTAAAAAAGGACGTAACAATGATACAGGATAAAAAATAAGATAAAACTACAAGAGACGATAGGAAGTTACATGTAGTAACAAACAACAGACAAAAACAGAGCACTGCCACAAAATACTACCACGAGGAATCCAAGAACAAGAAACTAAAAGCGTATCACTACGATTACTAGTCGAGACTAATAAGGGAAAACACTCCTACCTACTAGCCTACACACACTTCTACCTACTACTCTTCTACCCTAATCCGCGTCCTCCATACCTTCCTATCTAGGGTCATGTCCTCGGTAAGCTGCAACTGCGCCATGTCCTGTCGGATCACCTCTCCCCAATACTTTTTCGGTCTACCTCGTCCTCTCCTGTAACCATCCATAGCCAACCTCTCACACCTCCGCACTGGAGCATCCGTGCCTCTCCTCCTCACATGTCCGAACCATCTCAACCTCGCTTCCTGCATCTTATCTTCCACCGACGCCACACCCACCTTATCTCGAATATCCTCATTTCTAATCCTATCTCTCCTAGTAAACCCGCACATCCATCGCAACATCCTCATCTCCGCCACCTTCATCTTTTGAATATGGGAGTTCTTTACTGGCCAACACTCAACTCCATACACAAAGCTGGTCGGACCACCACTCTGTAGAATTTGCCTTTAAGTTTAGTAGGCACCTTCTTATCGCACAAGACTCCAGATGCGAGCCTCCATTTCATCCACCCAACACCAATACGATGGGTGACATCCTCATCAATCTCTCCATTTCCTTGGATAATAGACCCAAGATACTTGAAACTCCCTTTCTTTTGGATGACCTGTGTATCCCGCTTCACTTCTACGTCATCATCCTGAGTCGCCTCACTGAACTTGCACTCCATATATTCAGTCTTGGTCCTGCTCAACCTAAACCCCTTCGACTCGAGGGTCTGTCTCCAAACCTCCAACTTAGCATTAACTCCTCCGCGAGTCTCGTCCACCAAAACTACATCATCCGCAAATAACATGCACCATGGCACCTCACCTTGTATTTGCCGCGTCAATACATCCATTACCAAGGCAAATAGAAACGGGCTAAGGGTTGATCCCTGGTGCAACCCCATTAACACGGGAAAGTGCTCCGAATCTCCTCCCACAGTTCTAACGCGAGTCTTGGCCCCCTCATACATGTCCTTAATCGATCTGGTGTACGCCACGGGTACACCTCGCGCCTCCAAGCACCTCCAAAGGACCTCCCTAGGGACTTTATCATACGCCTTTTCTAGATCGATGAACACCATATGCAAGTCCTTCTTCCTTTCTCTGTACTGCTCCACCAGTCTCCTAAGGAGATGAATAGCTTCTGTAGTCGAGCGTCCTGGCATAAAGCCGAACTGGTTCTCTGAAATAGGCACGATCTGTCTCAACCTCACCTCCACCACCCTCTCCCAGACCTTCATAGTGTGGCTTAGCAATTTGATACCCCTATAGTTGTTGCAACTCTGAATATCACCCTTGTTTTTGTACAAAGGAATCATCGTGCTCCATCTCCAAGCTTCAGGCATCTTTGCCGTTCTAAAAATACCATCAAACAACTCGGTTAGCCACTTCACACCTGTCTCACCCGAGCTCTTCCAAAAATCAACGGGAATCTCATCTGGCCCCGTCGCCCTACCCCTTCGCATCTTACGAATCGCAACCTTAACCTCTTCAACCTTTATACGGCTACAATAATCATAGTCACGACGCCTCTCTGAGTGTGCCAAATCTCCCAGCACAAAGCTTTTGTCCCCCTCTTCATTCAAGAGTCCATGGAAGTAAGACTGCCATCTCCTCCTAATGAGTACCTCATCTACTAGTATTTTGCCATCTTCGTCCTTGATGCACTTCACTTGGTCAAGGTCCTGAGTCCTCCTCTCTCTAGCCTTTGCTAACCTGTATAACTTCTTATCCCCCCCTTTATCCTCTAAAGCTGCGTATAAGCTTTCAAAGGCTGCCGTTTTAGCTGCCGTTACCGCTAACTTAGCCTCCGTCCTAGCTATCTTATACGCCTCCCTATTCCTTCGTCTCTCCTCCTCATCCTTACTCTCTACCAACTTCGCATATGACCCCTTCTTTGCCTCCACCTTTCCTTTTACTTCTCCATTCCACCACCAGTCCCCTCGATGCTTGCCAGAACGACCTCTCGAGACGCCCAACACCTCTCTAGCCGTCTCCCTTATGCAACTAGCGGTCGTATCCCACATATTATCCACATCCCCACTACTCCCCCAAGCCCCCCTAGTCAACAACTTCTCCCCTATTTCCCGTGCACTAGCCATAGTCAGGCTACCCCATTTAATCCTAGGCCGGTCATCCACAATCCGCTTCTTTTTCTCCTTCTTGATCTCTAAATCCAACACTAAGAGTCTATGTTGGGTCGAAAGATTCTCACTTGGGATAACCTTACAATCTTTACAAAGACCTTTATCACCTGTCCTAAGGAGCAAAAAGTCTATCTGAGTCTTGGCCACCGAACTACGGAAGGTAACCAAGTGCTCTTCCTTCTTCGGGAAACTAGAGTTAGCTACTCTCAACCCAAAGGCTCTAGCGAAATCCAAGAGTGCGGCACCCCCTTCATTCCTATCCCCGAAACCAAAGCCTCCATGCACATCGTCATAACCCCTCGAAGATGCCCCGATGTGCCCATTGAAATCTCCTCCAATGAAGAGCTTCTCAGTATCAGGCAAACCTCTCACTACCTCGTCCAAAACCTCCCAAAAGCGTTTCTTCTCCTCCTCATCTAAGCCCGCTTGTGGTGCGTAAGCACTAATAATGTTCAAAGTAGACCCTCCAAGGACTAACTTAATTTTCATCAACCTATCGTTGACCCTCCTAACCTCCACCACTTGCTCTCTCAACTCCTCATCCACTAGGATACCTACCCCATTCCTATTCCTCACACCTCCTGAGTACCACAACTTATACCCGTCTACCTCTCGCGCCTTAGTGCCCACCCATTTAGTCTCCTACATGAGAAATAACTAAACCTGCAAAATCGGGCCTTAACAAACACTATGTTTCATCGTAGTGGAAGAGAAGGTATGGAAGATGGAAGTAAAAGAGGAGGTGAGAGAAACAGATTCTTTGTTTCTTGGGAGGTTAAAGTTGGGGTTATGGGGAGTTTATTCAATCCTTTTGCGTCAACTTTACAAAATTCTCTTCCTATCATACCAAACAACCGGAAGTGAGTGACAAATACTCATTTAAAGGATGTAATCAAAGAGCTACATCCCCATTGTACTTCTTCCAGCCTCCGTTTAACCAAAACAGTGTTAGTGTAGCACACCTACACATGCTGGAGCAGATATTTGAATTTTGATAACTTCAAGCATCAAAAACCTTATCTTCTATTTTGGTATTAAAAAAAAATTCATCTTCTATCTGATATTGGCAATATTTTTTTTTTTGTGGTTCTAGAAATGCACGGATGGTTTAGTCAAACTTATGAGGGATCTCGCGAACAGTCCATATGCGCCTGAGTATGACATTTCTGGCATTACAGATCCTTTCCTCCAGATAAAATTGCTTAGGCTCTTGCGTGCTTTGGGGCAAGATGATGCCGATGCCAGTGATGCTATGAATGATATTCTTGCTCAGGTTTGTCACACCTCGTTGCATCTTAATGTGTATCATATCATGGAGTTGTTAAGTCTTGAAGTTTTCTGAATGTCTCCTGATAGACATTTTTGTCATGTTTTGGTAGTGCATGTTAAATCTTGCCCTTACAAAAATATTTTGTCTGGCAGAGAGATTTTTCTTAGCATAGATGAAAGTTGTACACTGGGTATGTTGTTGTTGTATAGATGAAATTTGTTAACAGATTACTCTGTGAATACAGAAGGAAGAGTACGGTTAGTTTGTGTACTGAGTATTACAGGTTTGGAATTGTCTTTTTTAGTAACATAATCTAGACTCTTTTGTTTTTCTTTCCCATTCCTCTGTGATCAATGTCCAATGGCAGAGTTATTCTCCTCTAGGTTGGGCTTAGCTTCTCCTCTTTTGGAACTTTGTTACGGCAAAGGCTTTAGGTGATTCTTGCCCCCAAAATATCTGAATATATTTGGCGTTTGCTTCAACATTTTGGAAAATTTGTTTTGAATTTTTCTTTTCAATTTTTTGCAAAAGCTGTTTTCCAACCCAAACACTGGCAAGAACTTTTCCAGCTTTTGCAAGAACTGATAATCTTTTCTTTTTGGTGTTTTTGCTCAAAAACAACTTTTGCAAAAACATTGAATTTTTTTTGGTTGAAACTCTTCAAATTTTGAATCAATTGCTCACTTGCTTGTTGAGGAGACGTAATGAAGTTTTATCAAAACGGCTTTTATTAAAAACATGCAACAAAATGAGAAATTAAGTGAGAATATTCACAAGGATATGAATATGTGCCTGAATGGGTCTATAATCTTAAGCAGCATAGTGAGGACTGAGGAGAATCCATTTCTTTCTTTCTTTCATTCTTTTCTCAATCCAAGTGTTGTTGTCTGCTAACTACCACAGCAAAGTATATAATCATATTAAATGTATTTTATGAGTAAGTAGCAGTTTCTCTGGTCATATTTCAACCCTTAAATGTTATACTGTATGAAGAAATAAATATTTCTCTAACAAGTCTGAAATCTTCTCTAGGTGGCAACAAAAACTGAATCAAACAAAAATGCAGGCAATGCTATTCTTTATGAATGTGTTGCAGCTATCATGAGCGTCGAAGATAATGGCGGCCTGAGGGTGCTTGCTATTAACATTTTGGGAAGATTTTTATCCAACCGTGATAACAATATCAGGTCATTCTCTTTTTGCATATTTTACCCGCAATATGTTGGGTTTATCTTATGTGAGTGACTTTGTCTTTTGGGTCCTGGTGTGTGATGGCCAGTGTTGTCATGCACTCAAAAAATTGTTTAACCAAAACAAAACTCAGTTGTTAGGAAAAGCTTCCTGCACTCAATATGTGGCACTTCTGTGTCAAACCCATATTGATCTTGTATGTATTTTGCAATTAAGTGGTGTATATTTTTCCTCCACTTGTTGTGTGCCTTCAATCTATAGGGTATTCTTTTACTATAGTGTTCTACGTGTTAATTGGTGGTCCGAAATTCTATCATTGTCTTAGAGCACCCTTGTTTGGTGTGATATGCATGTGTCTTTTTTTTCTTTTTTTGGATGAGAAAATGCACCGCTTTTAACTGCCTATCAAAATAGAATTTAGCGCTGTGACAGATCTTTGGTATGCCTCTGAGTCTGCACCACAGACTGACTACAGTCGCGTGCTTATTTCTTAGTTTTTACCTTTGAGGCTATAGAATAGGAGGGCTTTCTTTCCACTTCTCTATATGATTTTTGCACTGTTAGATATATTGGATGATTTTTATTGCTATTTTGTCTTGTTAGCATGGGTTCTTTTCTAATCCTAGTTATGTCCAATTATTTCAGATATGTTGCACTGAACATGTTGATGAAAGCTGTAGCTGTAGATAGTCAAGCAGTGCAGAGGCATCGGACAACAATTTTGGAATGTGTTAAGGTATTTGACCGTTACATTCTATTCTTCCTCATAGTCTTTCCACTTCTTCATCCTTATTAGTCTTTCCCTTTGATGTGTAAATTACCTCCAGTCCAACATATCTACAGCAGAATCTTAAATCACACCCTGACTAGCTAGAACATGTATCCCATGTGCTTCCACAGATTGATAATGTCATTTCTACATGTCAGATTATGCAACTTTTTCGGTTAAACTGGTGTATTTGGACATACTATTCCTTGATGTTCCATTTATCAAACAAGCAGCAACCTGTGGCTTTTTTAATTTTCAGGATTCCGATCCATCAATTCGTAAAAGAGCCGTTGAACTTGTGTATCTCTTAGTAAACGAAAGCAATGTGAAGCCTATGACGAAGGAGTTAATAGAATATCTAGAAGCAAGTGATCCGGAGTTTAGGGGAGATCTCACTGCGAAAATCTGTTCCATTGTGGAAAAGTAAGTAATACTGAAAATGATTATGAGAACTATGATTTTGATTCTTAAAATTTGGAGAATGCTTCTGCTTTTTAATATTACCGAGGATATGTGTTTTCTGTTCATTCATTTGTTCCTTTCATGTTTTTGTTTCTCTTGATTTTTTGGCTGTGTCCCCAGGAGAAGTGGGGGTTCATGTGTTGTATTATGATTAGATAACTTTCCCGAAACAACTGCATTGTTTGTTCTCTTCCAAGACATCTTCAAATGCATCTGCTACTTACAACTGCTTATGGTGCTCTAGGTTCTCACCTGAGAAAATTTGGTACATTGATCAGATGCTCAAGGTTCTCTCCGAGGTATGTACAAACTGATATATTTCTTTGTATTATGTGGAAACAGCCTCTTGCAGAAATGCAGGGTAAGGTTGCGTACAATAGACCCTTGTGGTCCGGCACTTCCCCGAACCCCGCGCATAGCGGGAGCATAGTGCACTGGGTTGCCCTTTTTTTATCTTTCTGTTTGAGTTTGAGACTGTAGGCCATATGGTCGTTCTGCTAATTTATCAACATAAATTATCTTTTAGGATTGTAAGTCACCTACTCACGTGAGGGGACTAATCTTTTTCTTGGTTTAAGCACCTGGAAAAACCTTTTACATGGGTGGCAGCGAGCTAGACTCAAACTTAGACCTATGCTTACTTGAATACCACGTTGAATAGTGTGAACCACCTCATCTAAAAGTTCAAGTTGTTATGGGTGTGTGCTTCCTTAAAGAGTACTGATCTCTCTACTGTTGCAATAGGCTGGAAATGATGTGAAGGATGAGGTGTGGCATTCTCTGATTGTGGTGATTACAAATGCTTCCAACCTCCATGGTTATGCAGTACGGTCTCTATACAGAGCAGTGCAAGCAGCAGGGGAACAGGTACTTCAAGAATTGCCTAGATCTCCTAGTTCCTTTTTCCCTTTTGTTCCTGATTGTTTCTACAATTTGGTGATTTTTCTTGTTAGGAAACTCTGGTTCGAGTTGCGATTTGGTGCATTGGAGAATACGGTGACATGTTAGTAAACAATGCTGGAAGGCTTGATATTGAAGAACCACTGACCGTGAGTTCATGCTTTTGAACAGTTACTCATCTACTAATTTTGATCTTTGCTTGCATCACATTTTTTCCTTTAATGATTCTGCATCATATTACTTGGTCAGCCAGCCTCTTTTTTATTTTCCAGCATACTCTAAATGAAGTGTTTCACTCACTTTTTCCATCACTTGAGCACAATTCTCCATGTACATTGACAAAGGCCATGTAGGGTAATGGTGGAGTTTCCTAATTGGATTTCCTGGGAGGAACTTAGAATTGGATTGGTTATGGTAATTGGTGTTAAAGCAACTTCCATGTTATTTCATGTATTATACAAGTTTCTGCCCGTAAACTTCTAGTTCAATTGGCAAAGGTGGTACAGCATGAGATATGTATTAGGCACGTGTCACGAATTTGAATCATGATTGGTGAACCAAGTCTGGTATCTCTACCAAGCACTGAAGTTGGAAACAATAGATTTCTCTGTTATGAAAAGAAGGAATAAAGTAATATACAATTATTTGCTTCTTTTCCTGATCAAAAACAATAAAGTAATATACAGAGCTTCCATCTCCTACAAATCCCTCACTCAAAAAAAAGAAAAAGGAAGAAAAATGGACAAGCTCTCAACCTAATTGTTTCATTTGTTTAAGTTGTTTCTTCGGGATTTTACAAATTCCACAAATTTTGGCATTTTTAATTCTTTGTATGAACTATAGCACATAAATTCTAATAGTATTTCAATGTAATGTGGTTCTACTAATGCAATTGTGAACCTTGGGAAAACTCCACACCAGGGACGGGTCTATATAGTGGGTTGGAGTGACACGGCACCCAGTTACTCGGGTAAAATTTAATATACGTATTGGTATTTTATACAGAAATATTAAGATAAATAAAAAGTGGCACCCGAAGTCAAAAATTGACTGTGGGTGCCATGGCTAAGGCCAAGTTTGAAGCCATTGATCCTAGGATCGAGACTCCGAAGCCTTTTATTTCCATTTATTATCTTTGTGGCCCAGTCCCTAGTGTTACCTTTTCCCTGTTTCTTTCAGCCCTTTTTCTTAATTTTTCTTCTTTTTCTTCTCTTTCAGAACCCTATTTTATTATTTTATTTAAATTATGTATTTGCTTCATTTTCTTTTCTGGATCTTGAAATTCTTATTTACATATAATTTTAATCATTTATCCATCTAATGTTACTCTTTTCTTAAATTTCCAAAATTATTTAGAATGGTGATATCAAGAGACATAATATTAATCTAACTATATATAGATTGAAGGCATGTATTTGCTTGTTGAAAATTTTATCTTATTTTATATTTTTAATCACATAATTCAATAGAATTTGAAAAAAAGGGCAGCCCGGTGCACTAAAGCTCCTGCTATGCCCATGGCCCGGGGAAGGGCCCGACCACAAGGGTCTATTGTACGCAGCCTTACCTTGCATTTCTGCAAGAGGCTATTTCCAAGGCTTGAACCCGTGACCTTCTGGTCACATGACAACAACTTTACCAGTTACTCCAAGGCTCCCCTTCTTCAATAGAATTTGAATCGAGAAAAATCTTCGAATTAGACAAAACGTATTCGTTTTGGTGATCACGTTTTTATTTATGCACCAAAAGTTTTAAACCAGACAAAATTAATTTAAAATGGATCGAGCCGGCTGAATGTAGACCTTAATTCAATCTTATTAACTAGTAGTGAGTTTGCATTAAAGATAGTGCACTACTAAGAGCACACCTTTTTCCGAGGGAGAAAACTGACAGATAGTTATTTATCGAAAATTATCATCTCGGAACAAAAAACCGATGGATTCCCTTGAATTTTTCTGATTGCCTCTATCGGTTAATTAAACTAAAAAGAAGAAAGTATTAGAAAAAAAATTATAACTTCATTGACCGACATACTTTCGTCGACTCTGTCTGTTTCATTAAGAAATTTTAAAAAAAAACAGTTCCATTGATTTTTCGATAGTGTCCTTTAGTTTACCTTAATGAAATAGTAGACTGACGGCGTCCGTAAATTGTCTCTCGGAAGATCACGGCTTTTTAGTAATGGTGGCACTCGTAGTCATCAAATCCTGGATCTGCCTCTGCTCCACGCTCCGTGCATGTTGACATGAAGTTAAGGATGATGAACTATGAAGAACATTTTTGTTGTCTGCAGATTCAAATGCACTCAACGAAGTTCAGATGTGATTTCGAAAATGAAATAATATATGCTGCTAAACAAGTCGTAATAGTTTATAGTTTGACTTGAACTATAAACAACAATAGTTGTGCCTGATTCTCATGCTAGTTGGGGTCAGCTGCCTGAGTCCTCACTATCCAATTTGCTCCTTTTCACCATATTCCATTTATAAAAAAAACGTGAAGATTATTGGAGATTGACGCATGCCGTCATCATTTTAAATCATTTCTGCATCGGATTGTCTACTTCTAGGTTCTCTGATATAGTTCTTTGGAGCAGGTAACAGAATCTGATGCTGTGGATGTTGTGGAGACTTCCTTTAAGAGCCATTTATTTGATCTCACTACTCGGGCAATGTGTTTGATTGCTTTGCTAAAGCTATCAAGTCGCTTTTCATCTTGTTCACAGTATGTGTTCTTTTTCATTCTGTTTCGGAGGTGCTTGTTTTTCTGTCCCATGCGCTCACAGTTACTTAAACACAGCTGACATCTACTGCCAGATTAACAACACATTGTTTAATTTAATATCTATTTTGCACGTTGGCTCTAAGTTATTTTCTGTCATGTTGCATTTTATGGAAGTCTCTTTCCATTATGGACATGCCACCAAGTTTGGCATACCTCTATAAATAAATAATATCTACGCACAGCCCACTATTTGCTCTCCCACGTGTCCCGCTCATGGTATTTCCATTTTTACCTGCTTAATCTTTTCTTTAAGATGACGCACTAATGGCCTCTCAAAGAGTAAACAACTGTTAAACGAGTTCTTCAGGATAAGTGAGTAATGTGTGAGTATCCGATTTGGTGTAGGCGCATTAATGACATCATTGTACAGTACAAAGGGAGCTTTGTGCTTGAACTGCAGCAGAGAGCTATTGAATTTAACTCGATAATTGAGAGGCATCAGAATATCAGGTTTGTTTGATTTCATATTGAAGGTTGTTCGATGCCTTTAGTTTTGTTGTAGCTCACTCATAGTAGTTGCTGTTCATGGATGTATGTTTTCAGACCTTCAGTTGTAGAAAGAATGCCAATTCTTGATGAAGCAACCCACAATGGAAGGAAGGCTGGTTCTGTGCCAGCAGCTGTGTCAACATCTCAAGGAGTATCAGTTAATCTTCCAAATGGACTTGCCAAGCCCAGTGCTGCCCCTCTTGTTGACTTGCTTGATCTTAGTTCAGACGATGTTCCTGCACCTAGCTCTTCTGGTGGAGACTTTCTTCAGGATCTTCTTGGTGTTGATCTAGTGCCAGTGTCTTCACAATCAGGTTAGTGTTGCTTTGTTCCATTGCATGAGTTCTTCCGTATGTTTGCATTTAATACTCTGATTTTCTTCATATTCATATCTCCTCCTGTACCATATTTAAATGTGCATCCTTTGACCGTTCTTAGTACAAACAAGAACAACCGTCTAATTAAATCTTATACCTATGGTTTCTTCTACTCATTCCTCCTTTATGGAGTCACTTGAAGCAGTACAACTGTAGGAGAAATATTGAAAATAAAATTATTTAATTTTTGTCATCAGAGCAGGAGGAGCATCAAAAAGAATTTCTAGAAAAAGAGTAGGGTCCGTACATGTGGGGGGTTGGGGGGGGGGTTGGGGTTGGGGTGGCATGTTGAAAACTTATTATAAATAATTGGAAATGTTGTCACCCTAATAGTTTAAGCCTTCAATGAAGTGGTCACCATTCTTTTTGTGGAGAATGGAATAAAGAAAAAGTTGAGATGAAGAAATAGAAGGCCTAACCTAACTACTGTAAAAGTATATTCAGAGGAGCAAATCATCACTGCTGCAAGTGTAAAGAGCCAAAGAATCTATCATGGCATCCATATTTTTGCAATAGCCTGTTACACCAAAAGAACAGTAAAGAGATACACATGTACTTAATGCTCAAATTCAGTTTTGCTTTAAAAAATTCTTGCATTCCTTTCTTTCCAGATGATCCACCAAATAGTGAGGTGTATTGAGTTCCAAGTTTTCACTTTTGCCTTTCTCATCCCTTTGAAGAACCATCCCTGCAATAGCTCTATAGAAATCCTTGGCATTACCCAGTTACCCCCATGACATTAGAATAAAGTCCCATATTTTTAGTACCCAAGCCCTATTGGTCAATAAAGTGGATTGAGAACCATGGTTTTTTGGGTTCAAATTCAAGCGGAAGCAAAAAAATAGATGATTTCTCCACATCTGCCCAAGCCTTGGTAGATAGAGTTACCCGGTACCTGTGCTGGTAGTAGCAGGTACCCCGTGGAATTCTTCCTTTTTTTTCTTATCCTTCTAACCAAACATAGTATTTATCGTATAGAGGATTTAATGTTGGTATTATCTTTGTTATCCTTCCATCCAAAGGACCCCTTAATACAACAACAACATACCTAGTGTAATCCCACAAGTGGGTCTGGGGATGGTTATGTGTACGCAGACCTTATCCCTTCCTTGTGAAGGTGGAAAGGTTGTTTCTGATAGATCCTCAGCTCAAGTAAAGCATTTCAAAAAAGGTTTGAAAAGGAAATACAGTAGTGAAAAAGTAAATAATGTAGAAAATACTACAGTTTCAGAAAATGACGTAGAAAAGAATAGTAATAACAACAAATAATACGATAACCGAAGCAAATGAAACAACAGGTAGGTGGAGAGGTTGCTTCGGTTGCAAGCCTCTATTTCTTATATTGATTGGTTGAGTTTGTGGGAACTAGAAAATTGTTTTGTCCTTGCGAGCTAGAAAATAATTATGGTCCTTCTGTTGTTGGTGGGAGGTGGCAGGTATCCTGTGGATTTAGTCGAGGTGCGCGATAGCTGGCCCGGACACCTCAGTCATTTAAAAAAGAAATTATGGTCCTTCCTCATATACAACTGATTTTCATGTAATATCCCTTAGCGCAAAGATGTCAATGTTTAATGCAACAACATGATAACAATCACTTTGAATTACTGCTATTTAGCGCAAAGATGTCAATGTTTAATGCAACAAAATGATAACAATCACTTGGAATTACTGCTATTAAGTCCAATTGTGTATGAAAAAGTTTTGTTAGTAAATTTAGAAAGGAAGCACAATAATTTAAATCCCTGAATTTTACTATTCAAGTCAAATTTCTGTGAGAAAAAGTTTTCTGGTAAATTGTGGAATATAGGAGCACAATAAGTTAAAGTCCCTGAATTTAACATTCCAGATGTGGAATGATTTGTGTTTCAGAACTGTACTATCTCTAAAACTCTGTTTCCTACTTGATATCTTTGATTAAAGTTAGGGGAGTATTGAAGTTCTATTTAAACTTTAAGATTTTTATACTACTGTAAAACTAGATTGCGTTGGGCAACCCCACCAACTTGTTTTACCAAGACCGTCACCAGTAAAAAAGGAAAGATAGGGGGAGAGGGGAAAGGTGAAACACGAGCTTGCAGTTATTCTCATTCTGCTCCTTGAATTTCAGGTACAAATCAGGCCCAAATGAGTGGCACCAATGCTTTACTGGATCTTCTGTCAATTGGAACACCACCTGCTAATAGCAGCCCATCTACACCGCAGTTGTCACCCTCCAATGTTGACACTAAAAGTCCGGTGGATCTATTAGATAGATTGTCCTCACCTTCTGCTCCTTCAGTTCAAGTCTCTACTCCAGCTGGAAGTTCTCCTATGTTGGATTTATTGAATGGGTTCCCTTCCAGCCCACCAATTGCTGGTGCAGTCTCTATCTGTGCTTTAAACTTGGTTACTGTCTAATGCTTCTTTAAAGTTGACACATTTTTCTTTTTTCAGTTACAGAAGGCAATGGTCCAGCATATCCATCAATAGTTGCATTTGAGAGCAGCTCGTTAAAATTAACATTCAACTTCTCAAAGCAGCCTGGAAACCCACAGACAATACTTATTGAAGCTAGTTTTACAAACAAGTCGGAAGAAGTTCTCACAAACTTTATTTTCCAAGCTGCAGTTCCAAAGGTAATTGTATTTTTTTCCCCCTAACTTTTCTTACTTTTCACTTGGGAAGAAGAGTTGGCATAGAATGATTGGTTTTATGATATGAACTAATCAATTTCCCTTCCTGAGCTTGCGCCATCTGTGATGATTCTAATTCAATTCTTTTGGTAAAAATCATTTTTGATCTGTCAGTTTTTTATCGTCTTACAATAGAAACTAGTAATTGCAATCCAAGCGGAAAGATCATGAAATGATGTAATCCCAAGTGAGGGCAGAGCAATCTTTCCAAAGTGATATCATGGTTGAGACTTCTGAGGCGGGAATGTTTAGTGATATGTTAGGTGCTTTCCTAGGAAATTACTATCACTTCTTTGGAGTTCTTTAAGAGATTTTTCTTCAGAGAGTAATTTTTTCATTTTTGCTTACCTATTCCTTCAACGACTGCAACTGAAGTTTGTAGTTATTTTCTGGGATAACTTTAACCAATCTAATTTTAAGTCATGTATCATGTTCATCAGCTCTCAACTATGCTTATTTCGTCATTTTGTGCAGTTTCTACAATTGCACTTGGATCCAGCAAGTGGTAATATGCTACCTGCAAATAGTAATGGATCAATCACGCAAAAGTTGAAACTCACAAACAGCCAACATGGCAAGGTATGTGAATTATCCATTTGATGACTGATCACCTTCTAGCACTTTGCATGATCACTCTTTTGTGAACCTGACTGTAAAAATAAGCACTTTTTTCATATCATCTTTTATTATTGCAATATGTGTGCACATCCGTCATCCCCAAATATTTGAGCATTGTAATACTTTTTGAATGCAAGTTTATAGACAATCTAACTATTTATAGCCCGTGAACATTGTGACCTCTGCAGTTTTGGTTTATAGTGACAGCTATCTAATATTTTCCTCATCTCCCAGAAATCCCTTGTCATGCGCATACGGATAGCTTATAAGGTGAATAATAAGGATGTATTGGAGGAAGGCCAAATCAACAATTTTCCTCGTGATTTGTGAGGTCGAATGACCGTAAAAGAGTGTGATTTGCGAGAGCTCTGTTATTCACTGTGAGGAAGCTTCAGCTCGTTGTTTGTACTTTCTAGTGCAATCAATTTGTTAAATTGTTCCGGGAGATGCAGCATGTGCTGATTGGTTTGGGGAATTGCTTGGATGCCGCAACTTGCTTGCCTCTTTCTACCTTCAAAAAAGATCGTCAGTGTACATTATGATCTGATACCTAAGTATGCCATTGTGGAAGTCAAATTTTGCCTTTGAGGCACATACAGGAGACCTTGCTGGACCCCTCGTTAAAATTTTTGATATATGTAAGTCTCATTTGTTCTAGATTTTGGAGTAATCAAATTCAAGAATTGTAATATAGGTTGAGTTGGGATCTTGTTTATATTTTAGACATTTCTTTTTTTAAGTTATATAAAATGTGCTGTTTTTAGTTTTATCAACCATCAAAGACCTATTGTTCCACATGTAATTGGTATACATTCTGATTTTGGTGTGAGCCTTCTCAATTTTTTGTACCTTGTGCTCTTCTTCTTTACATTCTTGATTCTTCTTGGTTTCAGATAAGTCCCACTTATTATAAAGTGGGACGTAAAGAGTGAGATTTATCCTACTGATTCTCGTGGCAAGACTATTGCTCGGATTCTTCAAAAATATTGTTGCACTGGTGTCGGATTATCCAAATATTATGCATTTTTTGAAGATCCGACACAGATGCCGCGAGGATACAAACAACATATGTGTCAAATGGGAGTATGAAAGATTAGAATGAACGTCTATCCGTTACTAAGGTGGACTAGTTTCAATTGAGAATGATGTAAAGTAAAGAAAAGCATACCAATTATTAATTCCACTATGTGGTACTTAGAAGTCTTCTACTCTGGTTTAACAGTAAACGTAGTACAAATGAACTGTTTAGTGCCATTTTATGCTAATAATAATTATAGTGACATTTTATGCTTATCATTTTCTTCATTACTTGGAACTGTTTAATGTATTAGAGTCTTTTTCTCTTTAGTTTATTTCTTTAATTCTCTTAAATATAAGTAAAGACAACCAGAATGAACTGTCCATAAACTGGCGGTTGGAAGTACCCATTCATTTGTAGTTCATGATCTGTTATACCTACAATAATTTGTACCTTCATAACATTGTTAGCTTGTCAATGACGTATATGAGTCTGATTATTTATTAACTAGTAGTCATTAAAACCAAGTGGAGTGGGTAGCTTAGTCGACAAAATAATAGGTGTGTATATATAATTATCTATTTATTTTAATTCTTTGCATTTGCACCCTTGACGTATACATCATTTATCAGTTTGCACGATATCGTCTAAATTTCTATGTTACACCCTCTAAGCAATTCATTTCTTTGCAAAATAATAGGGAGGTACTGTTGAGTGCACACCAAATAGTTTTTTTTAAATATCGATTGCAATAACAGTATGAGTGAAACACATATTGATACTCTCCCAAAGCATTTTTTCACAACAAAAAAAAAAAACTTGGTGATAAAAAGTGTACTCCTCAAAAATAAGTTGATTCCAAACAGACAAAATAATTAGTAGTGTTGTATTTTTTTTTCATTAGTTCTGCACCCTACATAGTTATTTGTAATTGAGTGCAACAACAACATGAGCAAAGAGGTAAAAACTTCAATGTCCCCACAGCTAGGGAAGTCATGGAAACCATCCATTTCATCACTAAAGTCTCCCACACCACTTTTCAATGATCCCACCATTATCAGAAGCTCCACAATGGAGACCTTGCAGAGGAAAATAGTTGTAGGGGCTGACTACCAACCCATTTCTGAAAATGAAATCAGTTGGAAGAGAGAAATTGTCATCTTCTAGAGCATTAGTAGGTCCTGCTATTGCTTTTATTTTCCTCTCTTTTCTTCTTCTTTTTTCCTGCAGGGGTGGAGGTGGACTATTTCTGTTATTGTTCTTTTTCTGTATGTTATATACTGCTCTGCAGATCGCATTATTGTATTGTTGTTACTGCTTTCATTTCCGTATTCCCTTCCAAACTACTTTGATATGCTTTACTTGTGCCGAGGGTCTATCAGAAACAGCCTCTCTATCTTTACGAGGTAGGGGTTAGATCTGTGTACACTCTACAATCCCTAAATCCCACTTATGAAATTACATTGGGTTTGTTGTTGTTGTCTTTGTTGGGTAGGGGTGGGTGCGGGGGAAGGGGGAGGGGGAGGGATTACGTCACTTAAGCTAACTGGTAAAACATCGAGTACGCGTAAGTTTTTACCAGTGGATGATTAATAAGGAGTGTAAAGAATTAGTTACATATCAAGACACCTACAGTTCAATCATGTTTTAGAAGGAGCTTGACATCAGTAGAGTTATTCTCTTCACCTTTTCAGCCCATTTGTTAAATCATAAATGAAGTAGATTTAAGTAGCTTAAAGTACACATATAACCAGCAATTTGGTGTTCATGTGGCATTAATTAAACACCATAGAGTTCAAAAGAGACAAAACAGGATAACAGTGGCAATTGGATTTGAAACTATGGAGAATCTTTTGGGAGCCACAAATAGGATTATTAAAATAGAAAGGAAGAGTCCCAAGAGTTGATCTAGGTTTCTTTTTCTTGAGATTGCAGCATTCATTTGAGTTTTGAAAATGCCATAGCAGGAGAATTATAGTACATTATTCAAAGGTTTAAACTTTTCAGCAACCCCAAGTGGTCCCTTATGTATAAGAAGTCTAGAGGCTATATTTTCAAACCACAAGTTTCAGATTTAGGGGTAAGGTCTGCATATACACGATCCAGATTCCACTTTGGGATCACATCGGGTATGTTTTTGTTGTTAAGTTTAAGAGTTGACAGGAAAAGAACTTTCTCAAATCTGGGGTGAATTTTATGGGATTGGAATTGGTAAAAAGATAAAGTGGAACAAGTTATCCTTCTTCCACAAAAGTGGAAATTGGAAAGAAGCATCATTTAAAGCATAATGCATAGAAAGCAGAAAAGAGAAAAAAGTGAAAAGCAAAAGCTCCAAAAGAACATTGGCAACTGAATAATCAAATAAATTTTAATTAACCAAACTACAAGGCAATTGAAGAAAGGAGAAAAAACAAAAGCAAAAGATTTGTATAACTATCTTCAAACAGGTTGAGCTCTGTGATCAGACCATGGCAAACTTACATTGTCTGCAGAATTATGAAATTTATCCTTCTTGGACCACAACCAGATCTTGGAAACAGAAAAACTCTCCCCTCTATTTCCAATGTTTATCCTTTTCCCATAATTGTCCCCATCATTTGCAGAATTGCCAATGTGTCCACTTTTCCCTTTCACAATTCCCCTCATCAATTGACCACCACCACCATCTACACCATGATTTTTAGCACTATTGGGACACAATGCCACTTGCAATTCTGAATCATCCACCACATATTGGAAAGACCCCATTGAAAAACACCTTCTTGAATCCAAATTACTATTGCTAGTCTCTCCCATTTCCCTTTTCTCATTTTCAGAAAGACCATTGTTTGTGTTCTTGAATTTTCCAAGTCTCACAGAAAACACCCTTCTTGAACTGATAGTACTATCTATATCCTCATATGGTTTGGCACCAGGAGAAACACCAACACCAACACCAACAACAGCACTTCCATGTTCTGAAACCCCAACACCACCACATTCATCTCTTATTGAATCATCAAAGCAAAAGATTGGATTTTCAATACAGAAACCAGGAGTGAAAAGGATCCCTCTACAAAGTGGACAAGTCGAATTCGACAACAGCCATGTATCTATACAACTTACATGAAAGGCATGACTACATAAAGGGAGAAGCCTCAATTCATCTTGTTCCGAAAACTCACAGAGACAAACAGCACAATCAAATGGCTCCTTCAGACCCACAATTTCTTTGTAAAGAAACACAGGGAGAGCATCAATAAAGGCCTGATCTAAACCTGAGTCATGGAGATGAAAAAGCTGTTGTAACTGCCTTTGATATGCACCAGAATCAGACATTTCAGGGTCTCTATTAGATGATGAAGAGGACCACCTATGTTTCATCAAATACCTAACTAACAAATGCAAAACACCAGAAATAAAGAATATGATAGCTAGTATTACTATGATAAAAAGAACAGCTGGGCTAATTTTGTTTCCAGATGATGATGGTTCAGAGGATTCTTTCTGAGTAGAAGAGAGAAGATGAATATGGTTCAAAAGAAGATATTTTTCACTCATTTGAGATTGAACCCAAGACATTTTTGGGCACTGTTGCACATACTAAAAAGACAATACTTTGCTCATACCTTTCCAAGAATCAGACAGTAGCATTTAGTACTTCTGCTGCCTGGTGGTGGCACAAAGACAAAGCCAGCTCATATATATTGAGGAGTACAAGAAACAGATACACATTTCTTTACATTTACAGTAAACCCATTTCACTTCAAACCAAAACTGCTCAATCAAGAAAGTAAAAAGATAAAATCTTGAGCTAGATTTGTTAAAAAAAAAAAACAGCCCTTTTTCAGCAGGAAGTTGAAAGGAAGAAATCTTGGGTAATTTGTACCTTATTCTAACTCCCAGAAGCTAAATTTCCCAACTTTTTCTAGTGACCAAATGATGCAACAAAAAGAGTCACTTGGCAGTAAGTATTTAAGTGGTTCCAAAAAATAGGTCAAAAGAACAACCTAGACCTTTGATGGCATTTAGTCATACTACTTTAACAAAGAACATTTTAGTATCCTTTTATGAAAATACGATTTTACCCTCCTCCTCATTAGGTTTTTGAAGCTGTTTTTCTTCTTGTTGATTGAAAACTGTTGTTGGATCTGGAATGGTAGATGAGTGCAGCAGGGATGAGTAAGGATTACATGTAGAGTAAGAGTACACACCCGCATGCGCGCCAGCACACACGAACACACACATATACTAGTTTTTGTGATTTGAATTGATCTTGATGGATCTTTCTCTCTTAAATATGGGGAATAGTAGAGTTGCAATATTGTAGCACCACGTTAACATTACCGCATCTGAATCTGAATGCGCATTTGAACTGAATGACTAAGTTGTTATTTCCAAATTTAAACAGAAAAATCGGAATGATTAAAACATTTTGTGTTTAAGATCTTAATATGTATAATTTATTTATTTTTAAATATAATAATATACAATTTAAAATAAAAAAATAATTAAATATTCAAAAAAGTATAAATTTAATAAAATAAAATTATTATTTGATTTAAAAAGTGAAATATTTATGTTTGCTAGTGATGGTGGAGATGATTTATAGTGGTGACGACGGTTTGATGCTAGTGGCTAATAATTATGGTAGTGGAGGTGGTAAATATTGTAGTGATCGGTGCGATGGTGACAGTTGATAGTGATGGTGGTGATTATAATGGTGGAGTGGTTGATGTTAGTAATTGACGATGTTGGTGGTAGTGGTTGGTGATTGGTGACGGCGGTGATAGTTGACAGTGGTGGTTGATGATTGAGGTGGTTATTGATGATGACTTTTTCACACAAAATACCTCTTAATAATATTAAGATTTTGTGTAAGATTTTAATGATTAAAATTTATTCAGACCAAATAAATATTTAAATCTTAATGAAAAAAATTACAATTAATAATCTAATTAAGGTCTGAACCAATCAGATTCAGATATCTATTAAGTGCAAATAAATAATGCCTCAAATTCTCATTAAGATGGATGACTCTTTTGTGAAAATGATACTATGAGCTAGTGACTTCGAAGATTGTTATTTGAAATATAGCTAGTATTTGTGCAGTAATGAAAAAATAATCACAATTAAAAATCAGGTAGAAATTCATTATTGTTTACCCTAAAAAGAATGCAATTGAATTTATAAGTGAGACTTAAAGGATATGTGGATCGAACCAATCGAATATAGTAAAATAGGCAAATGAACAAAGCTGCAAATAAGAGGAAAGCTGAAGTAATCTAATTGGCATAAACGATATTATATAAATATAACATGTATTGGTTTGAGCTCGACGATATCCTTGGTAGGGAGATATCGGTAGAATTCGATAAGTGCTCAAAACTGATGAACGAATAAAGATAATATTAGAAAGATACAAGCATATGATAAAGAGATTTCTTGATGATCTACAAGGTGATGATTCTACAGTTTTTATACGGGTGGCTTCGCAGGAGCTGATTGCCAATCATTAAATCCTCATTAACTCAGGATAAATGATTAATTGAATGACATTTAAGAGTAAAGAAGTAACGTTCGACATCACTCGTGGGTTGATTTCATAACGGCTAGTAGTGTTCGTTGGCTTTTTCTCTGGGTGTCCTGAATGTTGGCGCGATATTATTTCTACAGGGTAAATCGAACCATCAGTAATGTTGCTACTTTAGTTATCTTCTACGCGTTACTGTATATTTCAGCCATATGTCTCGTCTAACTTTGTTTTGAATAATCTCTATTGCTCTCCATGTATCATAACTTGATATGACCATGTGTAGGGGTGTTCACGGGTCGGTTTGGATCGGTTTTTGGTCAAACCAAATCAATTTAGTCGATTTTTAAATTTCTAAAACCAAACCAAACCAAATAAAAAAATAACCGTCGATTTGGTTCTTGTCGGTTTGGTTCAGTTTGGTTCGGTTTTTTCGGTTTATGATCCTAACTAATGATAAATTGATAATACTATAAAAAAATGACAATAGCTAAAAGGCTTGCCTAGATACAAGTCCTAGTAACACCAAGTAAATGTCTTTAACAAGCCTATCTTGTTTGGCATTGCAAACAATAATTTTGTCTCTTGAATTTGTGAATCAAATGCCAAAATAATAAGCATTAGTAGTACCGTCTATAGGATAAAATCACAAATAAATATTTTGTGAGGAAGCGACCACCAAAAAAGCGAGACAGTAATCCTATAAATTCTAATGCATTAATTAGTATGACGGAAAGAACCCAAAATGCAACAATAAGCACTTGATTTGCTACACATTATTTTAAAATTAAAATGAAAAGTGAGATCCTACTGTTAGAACTTAGACACCTAAAGATTAAAGTGTTGGGCTTGAAGTTGAGAGTTGTCGGGTTTGGGCTAAAGTGTCGGGCTTGATAAATTATGATATGCTAAAGTTAAGTTCATGGTTAAAATATAATAAAATAATAAAATAATTATATTTTATTTATAAATAATATATAAATAACTATAAAATTTGTATATATAATTTATCAGTTCGGTTCGATTATTTTTGCGATTTTTTTAGGAAAATCATAACCAAACCAAAAAATATCGATTTTTAAAATTCAAAACCAAACCAAATCAAACCAAATCAAATATCGGTTTTTTTAATCGGTTTGGTTCGATTTGCGGTTTGGTTTGATTTTTAACCAAACCATGAACAGCCCTAACCACGTGTCTTGACTATTTTTATCCTATACACCTACCAATTATACTTTTAAAAAATACGATTCTACTCTCCCCCTTATTAGATTTTAAGGCTATAGAGTGTTTTTATTCTTTTGGGTGAATGTTTTGGTGATTATCTTGTTCTTCATTTTTTTTTTCTGAATTCTATTATTTTTCAAAAAAATATTCTAAAATTCAATAAAACTTTTTGAATATCAGAAAAGTGCATAACTACAATTGTTTTGTTGTTGCATGAAATCAACATACACGTAGACTTACGTCTTGTTAATCTCCTAAATAAACTTACAACATAAATTATTGATTCATAACTCTCACGAGAACATTATTACTCAGAGTAGTACTATTTATAATGTCACGATTCAAAAATTTATGAAATCATGAAAATACCTACTTTTTTTCATAGGCGAAAACCCTATTTATTATTAACCAATTAAGATGAGTGAAAAGTAAAAACAATAAAAAATTAAGTAAAGTATCATTAAATCTGAAATTTGCAATTCAAAATTATAACAAGCGCAAAAAAAGAAGAAATGACCCTCAAGATTGTGATACAAGTATAAAAGCATCTAAAATTATGAATACAATATTAGCGCTAGCTAATACATAATCTGTCTAGAAATAAAAATAATAATAAACAAAATATAGATCTAAAATTCAATGCTACGGAACAGCTAAACAACTCATCCTAAACTCCGCAAGTCACTGCAAGATTCGATATCAACTCAAACACCACTCGAACAAGATATTGAACTTGTACACAAAAGGTGCAACGAGTATAAAATGAGTATGAAAAAATATGCGTATGCAATATCATCATGTGTATGCAGTATCATCGATCGATCTTTTTTAAAAGTGATTGTGAGGGTTGATCTTACTACTGCTTTCGTCAGCACTTAACAAATATATGAGAATAGTTTTTCAATTAAGATAGCTCAACAATCAATGACAATTATAATTAAGATAAATGAGGTATTTGAATAAACCCAAGCAAAAGTATAAATGACAGTCCATCTCAAAAATATCATCACATCAATCATCTCAATCAAGTACGGAGGAAAAATAAGCCACTTCCAACACTTCACAACTCAGAATCAATATGTAATATAATGAAGATGAAACTAAATGTAGACGCATTGAAAAATAACTCGTATACACTTATTTTAATTGTTGGGTAGAAGGGATTCATTGAGGACTCATGAGGTTTATATATGCATCATATATCGGACAATAATAATGGAATACTCTTTTTCAATATTTTGTACTGGATAACTCTATACCGAAAATACCATGGATGACATTCTATCTGATTTTGTCCTTTCACGTTTATAATGCCTATTTACATAAATTTTGTGTCTATGCCAATGAAATATTTTAACACATAACTCAATTTTCAGCACAAACAATCATAATCAACTCTGAATCAATAAACGAGAGTAAGACAATGAAACAACAATCATGTGAGCATTATATGTCTCAAGTCAATCAACATATCAAAAATCATGCTCACATAACCACGAAATCATCAATCAAGTACATAATCATTGTTTCACCCATAACATAGTATTTGTACCCACAAAAATGATTGTCATCTCATTTATTTAGAATTTCGATGACCCCTTAATTCAACGATTAGATAATTCTAACACTTCATAAAGAGTAAAAAAAATAATTTAACTTAATTCGAGCTCAAACAGTCAAATTGCGGACTTTCCTATCTGCTTACGTCTAAACGATCCTAATTTGACCAAATACAAAATTTACATAAGCATACAAATTCTTAACTCTCAAAAGATTAACCTAAACTTATCATCTAAAATAATCTATCTCAAAAGAAGACCTAGTGCGCGTTTGACTATGATTTTTATTTTTTTTGCTTTATTTAAAAAATTTTAAATTAGAGTTGTGTTTGGTCATACTTTTTGCAATAAATATTCAGATTTTGAATGTAGTTTTTCCCAAAAATATGAAATATGATTTAAATATAAAATTTAATTTAAATGGGTGTTTTTATAAAATTAAAAATGTTTTTATTTAAAAAAAAGTGAAAAATAAATTTCAAATACAACTTCAAGTTCTACTTAAAAAATTTATGGTCAAACACTGATTTTCAAATAAAGTGAAAAAATATTTCAAAAAAAAGAGAGAGTAAAAATTCTCATGATCAATCGGGTTTCTAATAACCTATTTATACCAGGATTAATTATTTTAAGTAAAATACTAAACACCCTCTAATTTTGAGCTTTCTAATTTAAGACCAAAGATACATATGTCTTTTTCTCTTTTTGGATTCTAACTATCTTGGGCCTTGTTCTCAATTCCTTAAATATTCATATAAGTATATTTGGAATATTAAAATTTTAAATTTAACAAATTATCCCTGAAATAATATTTTTGACTCGACACTGAGGGATCGTTTGATAGAATGTATTAGGACAAATAATACATGTATTAAGTGTGGTATTATTTAGTACTTTATTTGATAGAAATTTTGAGGTTATGTGTATTAGTTATATACCTTATTCAATATTATAGAGTGTATAACTGATACGTCCAAATTTATAGTATTAATAATACTAAAATTTCAATACATAAAAAAATATAGGTAAAGACAAAAATGCCCTCAAGTCCCATAATTTTTTTCTGAACCCTTTTCAATAGATATCTCACTAATGAATAATGTTATAAAGACGAGTGTTGCCAATTTTTGATAGTCATGTCGTGTCAGAAGACAACATCCTTTTGTTCTTCCTTTATTTAAAAAGAAAAACTCTTTTTATGTTAATTAAAATTACTATGGATGTTCATTTTGATAGGGTATACTATTAATCATGTAATTTATGTTATAGTATTATATTTTTAATTCATGTAAAGACTATTTATCTTATTAATAAAGTTTTTATTTGAATAGATCATTGTGTCAACATGCGTGTCTTTTACTTATACAGTAGACGATTTTGTGTATGGAGTTATTTAACTCATGCACGAAAGATTAAAATTATCGATTCTTATAAGTTATTAATTATTGTTCACAATCAGAGATAAAGCAGGACAAATATCTTGATGATTGTAGCACAAGATTAAATATAATTTGATCTTAATTATGGGAGTGGTAATATTCTGACTTCTTGTGCTAGTACATTTTGTATGTATTAAACGGACCAAGTAGAGATGTTCGTTTATATTCTGAATATTAGTAAACAACTTCTCTAGTCCATTACATGTACTTATACTCTTAATCTTGATATAATTATTATGATCTATGTAGTTTGATTTATTATTTTAATCTATTAAAAGGTGAGACTCTATTATGAGTCGATATATTCCTAATAGGTTGGATGATAACAAATCACATTAGTGAAATAATAATTAGTTGATAGAACCATGTCTCGGACTTGAGATAGAAGACACTCCTTTATGGTTGCTTATAAGTTTTTACGTGAAAACCCTGCAGGTGGATTTAATATCCGTCATGTGAAATAAGTTGAGTATAAGAATAAAGGATTGAATTAATCAATAAATTAAATTTTTCAGAAATTTAATTTAATTGATTGGTGTCGGTAATTCTAACATGGAGGGTTAAATAAGGTGTAATGGTAAATTTTGAAATTAAATCGAGGAGTGCAATTACAGATTTTTAGTGGAATAATTTGTAATTTATTATGGTATGATAATTCATTCAATTATGGATTAATATCATAATTGAAAGCCTCAGTTAATAAATTTACGGTCTCTACTATGCCTGATTAATTAATCAGACATTTTTTTTTAAATTCAACTTCTGTTGAATTGTGTATAAGAAGAACGTACTGTTCTTCACAAAAGACAACACTTTTCAGACAAAAGAAATCATTTGTCCACACAAGTGTTGATTGAAAATTACTCAGGAATTAGTAGAAGGTTGTAGATCGTATACCAATTCTGGATTTCGTGATGCTGAACGAAATCTGCGAAAGCTTCAACAAGTAAGTACCTTTTGATTTTTGATTTTATTTTACATTATTTATAAATCATGTAAGTTTTGTGATCCGTAACATGCTTTCGCTGCGTGTTTAAATTGTGTGCTCTAACAATTGGTATCACGAGTGTTTTTACATATAACATATAATGTAATAAGAATTCCACGATTTCAATATATGTTTTGTTAAATGAAATATATGTATAAATCATGTTCTTGATGGATTTTGATTTTGTTGTTCTCTGGAAAATCAAAGTGTTTCATCAAGTTTGAATTGTGATTTTTCCAGCCTTCCTATTAAATGAAATCATTTTCTACATTGAAAACAATTCTGCAACATGTATAGCTTCAATGATAGGTTATCAATTTAGGATATCTGTTTATTGATTTTTACATAAATGAAAATCATGTTGTAAATCATTTTTATGGTTTTGAAGTTTTTTTGTTGATTTTGGATATAAATTTTATTGTTAAACATAATTTATGATTTCAAAATACTGAAAAAAATAAATTTAAGTAGACTGCCAACATCAAGTCAATGCCTGACCGACATCAACAGATGTCGTGAGGCAAGCACTGGCCGACGGGCAGCATGCCAGCGCCCAGGCAGCATGCCAGTGCCCAGGCAACATGCCAGCGCCTAGGCAGGCAGGCCAGGGCATGCCAGCACCCAGGCAGGCAAGGCCATTATAGTTTTTTCAATTTTTTTAACTCCGATTGGCCTAATATTTGGTAGGTTCATTGAAAATGACCCACTGAGCAATCATAGAGAAAAATATTTTTTTATATATTTATGAAAAAATATTTTTTGCCTTAATGGTGAAATCAAAGCAGATGTTTTTTTTTTCAAATTCAACTTCTGTTGAATTGTGTATAAGAAGAACGTACTGTTCTTCACAAAAGACAATAATTTTCAGACAAAAGAAATCACTTGCCCACACAAGTGTTGATTGAAAATTACTCAGGAATTAGTAGAAGGCTGTAGATCGTATAGCAATTCTGGATTCTGTGGTGCTGAACGAAATCTGCGAAAGCTTCAGCAAGTAAGTACCTTTTGGTTTTTGGTTTTATTTTACATTATTTGTAAATCATGTAAGTTTTGTGATTCGTAACATGCTTTCGCTGCGTGTTTAAATTGTATGCTCTAACAAATTTTGCATGTCATTTCTGCACTTATTTTTTCATTAATGTTATAAATATTACCATAATGTAGATGACATACATTTTATCACTTGTTGTCGCATGCTCATCAGCTAGCTTGATAGTAACTATGTTTTTGCACTAGTGACTTGTTTCTTGATTTATTATTTCGAGGTTCTCATATCTGAAAATGAGTCTGTTCTTATTAAAATATATTTTTTAGTTATGTAATATAAAATATACGCCACAGATTCATGAAATTTGATTTTTGACATCTTAATTCTTAAACCAAATTTCTTTGCCTTATTATTTTTTAATCAATTGAAGAGTGAACATATAAATTGTTGAAATCTTCTTGAAACACACAACAATAACATGCACAGTAAAATCTCACAAGTAGAGATTGGGAGGGTAAAGTGTACGCAAATTTTATCACTATTTTGTAAAGGTAAAAAGACTATTTTCGAAATATTTTCGGCTCAAGCGCAACAAATTCAAGTACAAAAAAAATAATAGTAAAAAAATACAATAACTATTAAGGAAAGCAGAACAAAGACTACAAGAAATGAACAAGAACAATGATAAAATAGTGCGGTAACTGAAACACAATAAATAATATATGATGATAGATATCAAAAGCAAAAACTATAAGAATATGGCTAGTACACCGATAAACATCAACATGCCTAAACTCTCGAAAAAGAAAGTCTATACTTCACTACCTACTAACTTTCTATCCTAATGCGCGTTCGCTATGCCTTTCTATCTAAGGTCATTTCCTCGATAATCTGAAGTTGCATCATGTCCTGTCTAATCACCTCTTCCCAATACTTCTTCGGCGTACCTCTACCTCTCTTCGTACCTACTATATTTATTTTTTTGCACCTCATCTTCACATGTACAAACCATCTCAATCGCACTTTTCTCATCTTGTCCATCACGGAGGCCATTTCCATCTTATCTCGGATATCCTCATTCATAATTTCATCGTTCCTAGTATGTCCACACATTCACCTCAACATTCTCATTTTTTGCAACATGCATCTTCTGAATATGAGAGTTCTTGACAGACCAACACTCCGCCCCATACAAAAAGTTGGGCTAACCACCACTCTATAAAACTTACCTTTAAGTTAGGGTGGTACTTTTTTATCATACAAGACTCTCGAGGTAAGTCACTATTTCATTCACACTACACTAATACGATGTGTGATATCATCATCGATGTCTTCACTTTTTTGAATTACAGATCCAAAATACTTGAAATTATATTTCTTGGAGATGGCATGTGTGTCAAGCCTCACCATGCTGCCTCATGCATCACATCACTAAATTTTCACTCTAAATACTTTGTTTTGATCCTGCTCAGCCTGAATCATTTAGATTTCTGAGTTTGTCTTCACACCTCCAATTTAGATTTAATTTTGATGCACGTCTCATTAATAAGTATTATGTCATTCGCAAATAACATACACCGAGACATCTCATCTTGAATATTTCACGAAAGTTCTTCCATCACCAAGACAATAAGAATGGGCTAAGCACTAATCTCTGGTGCAACCTAATCTCTATTAGGAAATGCTCTGAGTCTCCTCCAACCATCCTAACCTGAGTTTTGGATCCATCGTACATAATTTTTATAGCCCTAATGTAAGCCACCAGTACACCTCTAGCTTCAAGGCATCTCTAAAGGACTTTCTTCAAAACTTTATTATATGTCTTTTCAATGTCAATGAATATCATATGTAAGTCCTTTTTTATTTTTTGATATTTTTTTATGAGTCTCCTCACAAGATGAATGACTTCTGTAGTCGATCGCTCCAGAATGAATCCAAATTGATTTTCAAAAATGGACACACTCTTCCTCATCCTCATCTCTTCTACTCTCTCTCAAACTTTTATAGTATGACTTAGCAATTTGATATTTATGTAATTGTTATAATTTTGAATATCTCATTGTTCTTCTATAACGGAATCATTATACTCCATCTCCATTCTTTGGGTATTTTACCTTCTTAAAAATACTATTAAACAAATCAGCCAACCACTCTATATTTGCTCTGTTGGCATTTTTTCAAAACTCCACCGGAATCTCATCTAGTCCGATCGCTTTTTCCCTACTCATCCTACTAATAGCGCGCTTAACATTCTCAACTTTAATACACCTACAAGACCTAAAATTCTGATGTCTCTTAGAGTGTTCACCCAACACAATATCTCTGTCCCTTCTTCATTCAATAGTTTGTTGATGTAAGCTTTCCATCTTCGCTTAATGAGGGTCTTTTCAACCAACACTTTGTCTTCCTCATCCTTGATGCACTTCACTTGATCCAGGTCTCGGACCTTCATCTCTCTCGACTTTGCGAGCTTGTACAATTTCTTATCTCCACCTTTTTTTTTCTAGTTCAACATACAATCATTTTTTCCTAGTTCAACATATAGTCGTTCGAAAATTATCGTCTTCGCAACTATAACCGCTAACTTAGCCTCCATCTTTGCCGTCTTATTAATTGAGAATACTAAACTTTTTATATAATAGGTGTTTGGTTATAAGATATTTTTAATTTTCTCAAAAAATTATTTTACTTTATTCAAAAATTATTGTTTGGCCATAAAAATTTCAAATACAACTTAAAGTTGTATTTGAAAAAGTGAAAATAACCCAATACCTATTTTCACTATTTTCACTTTTACTTTTTTCACTTTTTATTTTATTTTTTGAAAAAAATCCTAAATTTTTTATTTTCACAAAATAACCCTATTTAAACTATAATATAGTTTTTTAAATATATTTAAATTCTAGATAATTATTGTAAAAACTATAGCCAAACACAATTTCAACTTTGAAAATTTTAAAACAGTAATATTTTTTAATTTTTATGGCCAAACAGGGCCATAGTATTGATCACTAGATGAAAATTATTTTTCCCCCAAATAATTTAAGTGAGATTACTAAAAAAAATTCATTTTGAAGAATGAATAATAAAGCTTTGCAAAAAAGTACACAAAATTATAGAATACGAAGGGTATTTTGTAAACAAATAATTTCTTCTTAGAAATATAGCAATCTATGTTATTTTTAATATATCAAATCAAACACTGGATAAAATATAATCTCAACATCACTAATACAGCATTACTAATACACCCTATTCAATATTATTCTTATACGCTCTGCCAAATGACCTGAAAGTTTACCTATGGGACAAAGTTAAAAATTCACCACCGAAAGAGGTCATTTGGTGTAATTTCCCGAATTTCATCAATGGATAATTTCATATATATATATATATATATATATATATATATATATATATATATATATATATATATATATATATAAATAAAGTAATTAATTTGCAACAAATATAGCCATATTTTTTTTACATAAAAAATACCCCAAAATTACAAAAATGTGGATTTAGCCACGCGAAAATTATGGCTAAATGGTAGAAAAATCATGGCTAAAAGTCGCATATTGACATTGTATACTTAATGATATGTAATGTATTGATATTGTATAAATAGTTATGTAATGCATTAATATTATATCGCGTGTATATTTAAAATATACTTAATAAATATATAATATATCGATATTGTATGAATAATTATGTAATGTATCAATATTGTATAAATGATGTATAAAAATGTATATATGGGGGTGCTACGAGCGATATAGGACAATGTACTTTCTCTTTTGTTTACATTATAACTTTGTGATTTAAAATTTTGATGCAAAAGCTATTATCACATACTCAAAAATAAAAATCATTGAAAGCCACTGTAAGATGCTTAAGCATAAGCATATATTTATCGAATTAATTTTTTTTGAATATTTATCAGGCAAATTAAAGAAGAAGGAAAATGATGAGAAACAGTTAAAGGGAAGATTGATTATAAAGAAGTAGGTGATTCCGAAAGTAAAAATGATTTTATTGCAAATAATTTTACTTTTTTCTATTCAATCCCGACCAACTCATCTGAGTTAAAGGTACAGTCTGTGTACATTCTACCCTCCCCAGACCCCACTTTGTGGGAATACACTGGGTATGTTGTTGTTACAATTCCGACCAACTCAAAATCTCCTATAAACAGTCCAAAATTATAGATATGAACTCCTCTTGATGTTTCGAGTCTTTTGATATATAATTCGCTCGAAATGATTCACGTTTGCGATACGTTAAATTTTAAAAAGAAGAAGAAGAAGAAGAAGAGAAAGACTGCCATTTCTCGCAAGTCTCAGTTTGCAAAGTAAAGAAAGACTATTTTTGATAAATAATATTGCCGAATGGTTATTTTGCCTAATTATCTTTCATCAAGTCCCCCAAGGGAAAATAATCCAATAGGAAACCGTTTCTTCGCAGGAAATTACATGGGGTGTCCCTTTAAGGGAGTGGTCTTCAATATTTACCCCCCATAATAAAAGTATTCAAGGAATACCCTCTTTCACCTTTATGTGTACTTGAAAGTACCGTTTTGCCCTTCATTGCATATTCTTCACATGCGTCTGAAATAGACGCTTTTCTTCTTCTTCTTCACCTCTGTTTCAGACGTTTTTCTTCTTCTTCTTCGCCTTTGTTTCAGTCGCTCCATCATTCTCTTTTATGTGATTTCTTTCCGTTTCTCCAGGTGTCTCTGGCCTCTCTTCTCTCTGCCTACCAAATTTATCTACAGTCCAATATGTTCAGTTCATCTCCTCATCCTATCAATGGAACGAAGAAAAAAGTTTGTGAGTTTAACTGTAAGTGTTCGTATTCCATTGTTCCTTCCATTAATTTTTTTATTTGTTGTGTTGTCTTATTTTTCTAGGTCTAACTCTTGCCTTTGAGGCAACTGTTATGACTTATCTATTAAATAAAACACAAATATTCTAGTGTCAATTGTTGCCTTATCTAGCAAGGGAATAGAATATAGATTGTGTCTAACTTGTTCTCTTAAAAAGTCTTTTTGGCTACACTTGCCTTGAAGGCAAGATTTGTAGAGCATCTTATAGGTAAAAACACAATCTGGAAGCGTCAACTCTTGCCCATGGGGCCTAGCTTGTTCTCTTAAAAGTCCTTTTGGCTAATCTTGCCTTGAAGGCAAGAGTTGTAGAGTATGTTATAGGTAAAAACACAATCATGGTAGCATCAACTCTTGTCCATGGGACAATGTGATTCCTTGTGGAGATATTGATTTAGAGTTGAATGTTGGTAATATTGCACCAGCTAAATAAGTTGGTGATGTAGCTGCTGAAGAAGATGGTGATGCAAGGGTGCATGAACAATGTGATGATGCTGAGGAATCTACAAAAGATGAGAAATCTGTAAGTGTAGCACACTTGGTCTACTTATTCTTTTTTGCATCTTTCTTAATACTATCAGTCATTCATGCAACCTGTTTTCAAACAAAATAAATTTTAAGATGATTGATGTGTTGGATCACTATTTATTCTTCTTTCTTAAAAAAGAAAGAAAGAATTGTTTGTTTATATCCATACATCTCTTAGGCAAGCATTATAGATTATTTCATATATCAGACTCAATGAGCTAGCTGAAAATATTGCACATGGACAATGATCCTTCTTTTTTGGTCTGTCAATTAAGGTTTTGCCTCAGAGGCAATAGTTACAGAATATTTTAAACAACCAGACATAATGAGGCAGTGTAAAGTGTTGCCTATGGGGCATAAGATATATTTTCTGAAGTTCATGAACTAACTTTTGCATCTAAGGCAACATTTATAGACTTATAAGTCATAACTTAGACACAATGACTCTAGTATAAAGTCCCTAAGCTAAGTTTTGCTTCTTTGTTAGACATAGTGAGAGTAGTGTGAAGTATTGCCAATGAGGCATAACTTATTTTAATTAAATATCACAAATTATAGGGAACACATTAAGTTTATTGAACTAATGCCTAAAATATAATGTGTTATGTTGTTCAATAACAACTTGTTCCTGTTGTCAATGGAGACGATATTGATTCATTAATCTTGGATGTTATTGCTGCTTACTCTGTACCCCTTGCTACAGTTCATCCTGCTGTCAAAGACCCTCAACCTGAGCAGGCTATATGTGTTGTACAAATGAGTGTAGTTCTTATTTTGGTTTGAAGAATATTTATATTTTTTGTTTTTTTATTACTTTATGGTTACATCTTTTGCCAAGTTTAATCCCTTTTTATATTTTTCAGCATGATGAGCAGCCAAGTACTCATCTCCAACCCTCTCCATTGAAAAAAAATCCTCTCCATCGAAGAAAAAAACATACACTAGAAGAGCAAGGACTACCACGCCCATAACTGAACCATCTCCCATGGTAGTAGAAGTAAAAGACACCACTCCTGAAAAATTGATTCGAAAAAAATTTCTCGGACAATTAGCTAAATCTCCATATGTAGCCGATTTTGATTCGGGGTCATCCAGTACTTTTAGATGAACCACCCTTTCATTAGCGATATTGATGCATTTGATGTCATGTCACCTTTGAGCTGTGCATTTTGGAAATTCGTCGAGGAAGGGCTGAATGGTTCAAAACGGTAGCTTTACTCACTTTTAGCTTTTAATGTTTTGATTCTTTTACTTATGTTAATATTTTTACTATGTTCTTTTTTCCATGTTTTACAAGTGTGAAAACTCTGTATAAAGGGGACGAAAATGAGCTATCTAAATGCTTTCTTTTTGGCTCTTGTGTTGTGGAGACAAAGGACTGATTCTGGACGCTTGCAACTTGTAATCAACCTTTGGATGATATGGTATGACCACATTCTATCCTAATATATAATTCTGTGTATGTCCCATCACTTGAACAGAAAATAATGTAATATTTGATTTGTCTTTATCCTAATATTCTTTTGTTTTTAGCAATTGTTCTTTTTTTCTAAAGCTTATTTGGTTATTTATTACTCTACTCTATATATATATTTATCATTCTTGCTTTTTTTAATACAAATTTCAACATCGATCAGTCTTGCCTTTAAGGCAAATGTTGTACACAATCTAATAAATAAAAAGACAATCTGGTAGTGTCAGTTGTTGCCTATGGGACATAACTTATTGCCTGGATGTCCTTGGGCTAATCTTTTCTCTAAGGCAAGAATTGTACAACATATATTAAATAAGACTTAATCTGGTAGCTTTAATTCTTTTCCATTGGTCCTAAGTTGTTCGCTTTTGTCCTTTGGCTAAACTTGCCGTAGAGCATCTAATAAATAAAAAGATAATCTGGTAGCATCAATTCTTGCCCATGGGGCCAAACTTGTTCTCTTAAGTTCTTTGGCCAAATTTATCTTTTAATGCAAGAGTTGTAGATTGTATATTAAATTTGACTTAATCTGGTAGCTTCAACTCTTGCCCATGGTTCCTAACTTGTTCTGTTTCTTCCTTTGGCTAAGCTTGCCTTTAAGGCAAGAGTTGTAGAGCATACAATAGCTAAAAAGACAATCTGGTAGCATCAACTCTTGCCCATGGGGCTAACTTTTTCTCTTAAGTACTTTTTGCTAACCTTGCCTTTAAGCCAAGAGTTGTAGAGCATCTAATAAATAAAAACACAATCTGGTAGCATCAACTCTTGTCCATGGGGCCTATCTTCTTGTCTAAAGTGAGAAAAGTTCAAGATTGAAGAGGAAAGTTTAGTTTGTACTAGTACGTACCTCGACTAATTTACTCGATGATATGTGAGGTGCAAATGCACAAAATATTAGGCTGCTTCCTTTGATGAAAATGATATTTATTTTAATAGTTAATTTTTTTTTGTCTCAGCACTTGGATGTTATCTTCTACTATTTGAAGAAGAAGGCCAAATATGAACCTGATCTCGTTAAGTTCACTACAACGGACTTTATTTTTGAAAACAAACTTGTCGCTCTCTATAAGGACTTTGAGACAAATTAAAAAGATTTCTCTGTCATCCCCAAAAACCATCAACTCGAGGAGTATATTAGAGGCTTTATTTGCGATGCAAATATAGCGTGGCACAAGGTTGATCACGTGTTATTTCCAATTTATGTTTCGAGGGGAGGTGCTGGAATGAGATACTGGATTTTGGGAATATTTACCTTCAATGACTGGTGCATTTATGTCTATGACTCCAATTGTGTAAATCGTCATCGTGAAAAAAGTATTAAGAAGATGGTGTTGCATTACAAAACATTGATTCCATACTTTTTGGAAAGGGCCAATTTCTATGTTGAAAAGGGCATTAACAAATATGATTGTGGCGATTTGGAGATTGAATTGGTTGATGACCTGCCACAACAAGTCAATTGGTATCTTTTTTAATATATTTTTTAAATCTTCATTTTGCTTCACTTTTTTTTTTACTGATTTCCATTTTTAACTCATGTATAATATGCTTTTTCTCCTTTCTTTTTTACAGTGATTGTGGAGTATTTGTTGCTGCCTTTGCTGAATACTTTGTTCATGGTAAGAAAATTTCAAAAGAACTTGACATTGGAGTAGTTCGCATGAGATATGGAGCTCTGTTGTGGGATTATGGAAGGAAAAAACAAGAATCTGGTGCAACGATCTAGACTACAAAAAAGGTTGGCAAATTCTTCAGGAAGAGGAAGAGGGGATGTGAGGAAAAGTAGTTTAATTTTTTTAGTTTTAACGTAGAATCAGTGTACCTATCAAGACTTTTTGATTGACTTTGTTGTATTGATGCTATAATGTAAAGTACAGATAATTTTTGGAAACTGAATTGGCCATTTTTGATGCGATAATGTGAAGTACAATGATGTTACTAATCTGGGGGTATGTCTTCTAATAGTTGTTTTTTTTTTGAATTTTTAAAGCTTGTGAACTAAATTTTGCCTCTAAGGCAGCAGTTATAACGTACCTCATAACTTAAGATTCACTGAAAATCATGTAAATTGTTGCTTATGAGTCATCTAAAAAAACTCATTATTCATTGAATCATATCTATAAACAATCTTGTAGCATCAAGTTTTGCCCATGGGGCGTAACTTGTTCTTTTGGGCTAAGTCTTGCCTCTAAGGCAAGAAATGTAGAGTATCTATTAAATAAAGACAGAGTCTTGTACCTTCAACTCTTGCCCATGGGGCATAACTTGTTCTTTAAAAAAAGTCTTGCCTCTAGGGCAAGAGATGTAGCGTATCTATGAAACAAAGACAGTCTTGTACCTACAAGTCTTGCCCATGGGACGCAACTTGTTCTTTTGGGCTAAGTCTTGCCTCTAAAGCAAGAGATGTAGAGTATTTATTAAATAATCATGGTAGCATCAACTCTTGCCCATGGGGCATAACTTGTTCTCTTAAAAAGTTTTTTGCCTAAGCTTGCCTTGAAGGTAAGATTTGTAGAGCATCTTATAGGTAAAAACACAATCATGGTAGCATCAACTCTTGCCCATGGGGCATAGCTTGTTCTATTAAGTCCTTTGACTAAGCTTGCCTTGAAGGCAAGAGTTGTAGAGTATCTTATAGGTAAAAACACAATCTGAAAGTATCAACTCTTGCCTATGGGGCATAGCTTGTTCTCTTAAAAAGTTTTTCGGCTAAGCTTGCCTTGAAGGCAAGAATTGTAGAGTATATATTAAATAAGACATAATCTTGTATCTTTAAAACTTGCCCATGGGGCATAGCTTGTTCTCTTAAAAAGTTTGCTGGCTAAGCTTGCCTTGAAGGCAAGAATTATAGACTATATATTAAATCTGGTGCAACGATCTAGACTACAGAAAAGGTTGGCAAATTCTTCGGGAAGAGGAAGAGGGGATGTGAGGAAAAGTAGTTTAATTTTTTTAGTTTTAACGTAGAATCAGTGTACCTATCAAGACTTTTTGATTGACTTTGTTGTATTGATGCTATAATGTAAAGTACAGACAATTTTTGGAAACTGAATTGGCCATTTTTGATGCGATAATGTGAAGTACAATGATGTTACTAATCTGGGGGTATGTCTTCTAATAGTTGTTTTTTTTTTTGAATTTTTAAAGCTTGTGAACTAAATTTTGCCTCTAAGGCAGCAGTTATAACGTACCTCATAACTTAAGATTCACTGAAAATCATGTAAATTGTTGCTTATGAGTCATCTAAAAAAACTCATTATTCATTGAATCATATCTATAAACAATCTTGTGGCATCAAGTTTTTGCCCATGGGGCGTAACTTGTTCTTTTGGGCTAAGTCTTGCCTCTAAGGCAAGAAATGTAGAGTATCTATTAAATAAAGACAGAGTCTTGTACCTTCAACTCTTGCCCATGGGGCATAACTTGTTCTTTAAAAAAAGTCTTGCCTCTAGGGCAAGAGATGTAGCGTATCTATGAAACAAAGACAGTCTTGTACCTACAAGTCTTGCCCATGGGACGCAACTTGTTCTTTTGGGCTAAGTCTTGCCTCTAAAGCAAGAGATGTAGAGTATTTATTAAATAATAATGGTAGCATCAACTCTTGCCCATGGGGCATAACTTGTTCTCTTAAAAAGTTTTTTGCCTAAGCTTGCCTTGAAGGTAAGATTTGTAGAGCATCTTATAGGTAAAAACACAATCATGGTAGCATCAACTCTTGCCCATGGGGCATAGCTTGTTCTATTAAGTCCTTTGACTAAGCTTGCCTTGAAGGCAAGAGTTGTAGAGTATCTTATAGGTAAAAACACAATCTGAAAGTATCAACTCTTGCCTATGGGGCATAGCTTGTTCTCTTAAAAAGTTTTTCGGCTAAGCTTGCCTTGAAGGCAAGAATTGTAGAGTATATATTAAATAAGACATAATCTTGTATCTTTAAAACTTGCCCATGGGGCATAGCTTGTTCTCTTAAAAAGTTTGCTGGCTAAGCTTGCCTTGAAGGCAAGAATTATAGACTATATATTAAATAAGACATAATCTTGTATCTTTAAAGCTTGCCCATGGGGCCTAGCTTATTTTCTTAAAAAGTTTTTTGGCTAAGCTTGGCTCTAAGGCAAGAGATATAGAGTATCTATTAAATAATGACCGAGTCTTATACCTTCAACTCTTGTCCATGGGGCGTAAGTTGTTCTTTAAAAAAAGTCTTGCCCCTAGGGCAAGAGATGTAGAGTATCCATTAAATAAAGACAGAGTCTTGTACCTACAAATCTTGCCCATGGATCGCAACTTATTCTCTTGGGCTAAGTCTTGCCTCTAAGGCAAGAAATGTAGAGTATTTATTAAATAAAGACAGAGTTTTGTACCTTCAACTCTTGCCCATGGGGCGTAAGTTGTTCTTTAAAAAAAGTCTTGCCTCTAAGGCAAGAGATGTAGAGTATATATTAAACAAAGACAGAGTCTTTTACCTACAACTTTTGCCTTTAAGGCAATAGTTAAGGAGTATCTTGTGGTATTATTTACATCACATCCCTTGCCTTTAAGGCAAGAGTTAATATAGAGTGTTTTCATATACCGTGATGCTCTTTAAGATAAACACACTGCTTCAATAGGTAATAACTTTCCCAGACAACCAATAAGAAAACATTGAGTTAAATGCTCCAGCACAAGTTAAAATTGACAACCAATAAAAAAACATTCATGCAACTTGATTGTTAAAACTCACAACTACTTGTTAATAACTAAAGGAATGTACTGAAGAATCCCAGTATACTGGCTAGTTAAATCCAAGTATTCAAATAAAAACTAAAATTGATTATGCTTTTTTATTTTTCTTTCTCCATCTTCTTGAATATGGGTGGAGAATCAGAGAGTAATGACAATTTATTCTATTGTGTCCAGTTCTTTTGCATCTCGAACATCTGAAATTGTTTCTTGAACCATTTATCCTTGAAGGATATCTGGTTGTTTGTCTTCTCCCTAGCAGAACCTTCACATCCGAGGGATTTGTGATTAGTTCCTTTATACTATCTGGAATAATCCATGATGCTGTACTTCCTACTGGTAGAATTTCTCCCTGATAAGTTGCTAGCCAAACTTGTCTAGTGAACCAAGTTGAACAATAGCTAGACTTGTTCATATTCCTACTATCTATAGCTGCAATGGCGTGGGTGCATGGTAGCTCATCCGTTTGAAACACCAAGCATTGACAAGTCCTAGTCTTCAAGTCTACAATATATTCATCTCCTCCTTCTTTTACAACAAATTTTGTTGCATCAATAGGATTTACCTGTAAATAAAAATAACAAATAACTGATAGTAAAGTCAAAAGTCTAAATTTTGATTATTTGCATAACAAGATAGGCAGGAGTTTGAATTAGATCCTCCTTATTGTATAAAAAGATATTGTCAATTTCTCTTTTCATAGCTCGCTCAAATTATCAACTCAGCCACATCACATTTTTTAATTCAAAAAGAAGAACATGAATTATATCTTTTCAGAATTTCCTCCTTTCGTCTAAAGTATAATAGAATCTGCTTTTCCATCTCGATAACAAGCAGTTCAAGTAGAGCAAATTCAAACAGTTGCTCTTATGTACTGTTACATTGCTCATTTAGTTACCAAAATAAATAAATAAAGTAAGATGGAAACACATAATGAAATGGTTGATCCTTAGGTCGAATTCAAACAATTACTATCACGAACGAAATTTAACAAAATGCTCACAGAACACATACAACAATTTAAAATGAAGTTTCTATTTTATGTGGATATCAAGCAGTTCAACTAGATCTAATAATTCCTCTGACGGAAAGTTGTGCCTGTGAGACAAAAAGCTTTTAGAAAAATTACTTACTTTCAATTTCAAGGCAGCTTGAATCTTGTCAGTCACCTCCAGTTCCGCCCAACGTGTGATGTCATGGAATGTGCCTTGTGCATCCATTTTTCTTTTATAAAACCAATTTTGTAGCTTGTTCTGAATGTAATCAATTAGGCCCATTATTGGCAGTTCCCTTGCTTTTCTCAGCACAACATTCATGGACTCCACATTGTTTGTTGTGAGCATGTTGTACCTCCTGTTGGTATGAAATGAACGCGCCCATCTTTCTGGTGGCTCCTCTTTTAAGTAGTTTGCAGCAGCTTTGTCAATTCTTTGTATCTCATCCATGAAACTATTAAATTCATTACGCTTGTAGGTTGTTGCTGCATTGTAGAACAGTGACAAAACTACACCGGAAAAATATCTCTGTCTTAAATTTTTCTCCAAGTGATAAATGCATATCCCATGTTGACACTCCGGATAGACATTAGCAATTGCGTTAGCAATAGCGGGGTGGCGATCTGAAAGAATGGGTAGTTGTTCACGTACCCCACTTGCATTTCTCAGATGAAAGAACCAGTTGTAGGATTCATTATTTTCAGAGTCAGCAATACCAAAGGCCAAAGGGAATATGTTGTTGTTTTCGTCCTTTGACACAACTATCATGAGGACACCACGATACTTTGACTTCAAAAATGTCGCGTTTACGATTATTACGGGCCTACAGTTCACCCACCCGGTGATTGAAGCACCATAAGCAAAAAATGCGTACTTAAACCTGTGTTTGAGCAGATGAATGTTAGTGCCAATTTTTGCATTTGATGTTCATAATAAGTATAACTTCCTGAACCAAATCTTGCCAATGAGGCAGGATCTGTGTATTATTTTTCAACATAACCATAAAAAAGAAAGTAAGTACTCGCCTCTGGGGCAGGATTTTAAAAACAAACTAAAATCTTAGATAACACACATTCTATGTTTGTTTCAACAAAACTAGCAACTATAACTGAAATCCTACTACTTTTTGAAGAATATAAAATTAGAAAGACTTTTTCTATTGAAGATAACATGTTTGCCCCTGGGGCAGTGGTTCAATACCAAACTAAATATTTACACATGAGGCAGGAACAACAAAAAAAGAAGTTTTTGTCTATGGGACAAGAGTTAAAATACAAACCAACCCTTGCCCATGAGGCAGTAGGAGTTGTGTATATTTTTACAACATAAGCACACAAAGAAAGGATAATTATTTTGTCCATGGTGCAGGAGTTTAAAAACAAACTAACTCTTTTCCATGAGGCAGGAGCTTTATATCTTTTAATAACATATGCAGAACAAACGAAAATAACTTGTTGCCCCTGGGGCAGGAGTTACAGGTTTTTAACAGTTATAGCGTGTACCTGTTCTCATCATCTCTCTTGATGTTTGTGCACGTGTCGGTTTTTTTTTCTTTCATCATATGAAGATATGATGACAGTTTATTGTAGTTCTCTTCGGGAGTTCCTCTTATCACCCTATAAGCAAGTTGTATTGCACGCCATCCTTTGTTGTAGGATATAGTTATTCCATATCTCCTTTTCATTTCTTCTACCACAAGATTTGGTGTGATTACGTTACTAGAATCCCGTACAAGCTCTAGGATATAGTCACATATCACCTTTGCTGTCGCATTCCTCTGATCAGATTGTATGAAATCAATGGAGCAAGTATGTTTCTTTTCATATTTATTGACTTGGAAAAGCGAAGAACCTTTTATTTTTGAAGCATGAAAACTCCAACTACAGTTGTTATCCAAACACTTCACCCAATATTTCGTTTTGCATGATTTAACAACTTTGAATTGTATGTTGTGTGTTATCGCAACATTTGCAATACATCTTTTTAAATTTTCTTTGTCCAAAAAAAATGATTTCACCTCTATCTCATCCACATATGCGTTATCTCTTAGAATAGCCGTTTCAATATCCATCACTTTTCTTTTTCTTTTCTGTACCCTCTTAATCTCTGATGGTTGCCCTATTTCTTCAATTGTTTCTATAGGAGTACTGAAAATTTCAATCTCCATTGTTGTAGCCATTTATATGACAGACCTAATAAAAAATCAAACATAAGATACTTTATTAACAGTTTTATAAGTCAATTTACTATTAATACAAACAGCACATGAGGCAGGCACAACAAAAAAAAAAGAACTATTTGCCTATAGGGAAGGAGTTTAAATACAAACCAACCCTTGCCCATTAGGCAGTAAGACTTGTGTATATTTTTACAACATAAGCACACAAACAAAGAATAATTATTTTGTCTATGGTGCAGGAGTTTAAAAAGAAACTATCCCGAAATTAACTGTTGCCCATGAGGCAGGAGCTTTATATCTTTTAATAAAATATACACAACAAACAAAGAATAACTTGTTGCCCCTGGGGCAGGAGTTACAAACTAAATTTTTGCACATGAGGCAGGCACAACAAAAAAAGAAGAAGTATTTGCCTATGCAGCAGGAGTTTACATACAAACCAACCCTTGCCCATGAGGCAGTACTACAATCACATACTCAATTCACCTAACACATAATCAACTCTAATTTTTCAGAAATTGATCAGCTCAAATTCTCCAAAAAATCAACATACAATTTAAGCTTCACCATAAGTTTAGAACAAATTTTCTGCGATTTTTACCTTCTGAAAGCAACCAAGTTAGATGCTGAAATCCTCGCTGAAATCGTAGTTGAAATCGCAACTCTAATTCATGGTTGAAATCGCTGAAATTGCAGGTGACAAGTCGCTGCTTTGGAAAGAAGAAAGTGTTAAAAGTTTTGATGAAGAAGAAATTGCGCGTGCTATGTATATAAGTTATAAAAGAAGGGCATTTTTTTCCAAAAATGTATCAAAAATTAAAAAAAATATTTTTATAAGACCTTTCTTATGTGATCAAATATACAAAACCACCTCTTAAATGATATTTGTTTGGTTCTCCCGTTTCTCCCCCCTCCTCGTGAGCCCAACTAACTTTATAGCCAACTCAATCGGCCCATTGCTTGCTCCCCACGCTACAGTCCACACTCTTAACTAACTTTTGACCCAGCAATAGAAACAGTCAAAACGACGTCGTGAAGGACAATTACTAATAAAACCCTGAAACAAGTCCCCCCCAAACCCCTCCCCCTTAACTCCCCGTCTATATGCTGCTGGCTTCACCACTCTATTGGCGCCTCTTCACTCAATCCATTCGCCGTCCTCCGCCGTGCAAACGCTTTTCCCTCCTCCGCCGTTTCTCATCTCCGGTACCAATGGGAAAGGCTGCGAAAAGTTCGGAAGCAAACTCTAGTACAACATTCCCCAAAGACGAAAGTTATTTAGAGAATGTTATTCCTAAGCGTATCGCACTATTCGAATCTATTCAGAATCAACAACGCCTTCAACGACTTTCACTCTCCCCTGATCCTATCAAGTAAACTCTATTTTCCTTACTAAATTGTCTGTACATTTTTACTTGTCCACCCTGCTAAAAATACATGTTCATTTTCACTTGTGTAGTTTTGAAAAAATTAAGAGAATTTATTATTTAGTTCCTAATTTATCCTTATACCGCAAAGTCCTTGCTTTTGAGTCCAAAATGAATCATTTAGAGCTCCAATTTCTAGTCCATTATATTTTCTTTTGGTAGTTCGATCGTGGAATTTCTTTGTTTCTGTATTTCCGGAGTATGAGTGTGTGGCTTGTTATAATTGATCCTATTGATAGTACAGTGAATGGGTGACATATTAATTATAGTTGCTTGGATTTATTATATTTAAAGGGTGATATAGTAAAATTGTCATTCTATTTAGTGATGTATCAAGTCAATACTGGATAAGTAAAAATGGACGGAGGGAGTATTACTATCTAAAAGAATAGGATGACATCACCACTACTTTAGAGAGTCGTTTAACGGCTTTTATTGCGTATTTTGTGTAGTAATGATTCCAACAGGAGTATCTGTTGTAACTGGAAATATAGAGAGCATCATAAATGATTGTGATTCTTAAATTTGTCTATATTTTTTTTTAATTTGGGGATGATGTTTGAATTAACACTGCAAATTAGTACTTTGAATGCGAGCATTTCTTTTTGAGAAAGGGAACAATCAATTTGATACTCTCTTCCTCCCAATTTATGTTAATGTGTTTGACTTGGACATGAAGTTTAAGAATAAAGGAAAACCTTTGAATTTTGTAGTCTAAAATAAGCCATAAATTTTTATGGTAAATAGAAATTTTAAAGTTAAATTGTTACTAAATATAGAAAGATGTCATTCTTTTTGGGGCTAAATATAGTTTTTTCTTCCAAGTTAAGATTTTGAATGTGGGTTATGATCCTATTTAATTAGGATCGAATTAGTGGATGGGACAATGAAGGAGGGAAAGAAATGGAATACCACACCATTGGATATAGCAAAGGAGATATCGAAGAGCTTGGCTTCAAGTGCATTGATTGCGAAGGTGAACGGTGTGCTTTGGGATTTGTTGAGGCCATTGGAAGGCGATTGTAAGCTAGAGATCTTCAAATTTGACAGTGATGAGGGCCGCGACACATTTTGGCACTCGAGTGCTCACATTCTTGGAGAGGTTTCAAGCTTTTGTCTACTACATTGTGGTTCTTTCTTCGTCAAGTTGCGATCTTCAGAAATTATTATTGCTGAAATATTTGCTATGCTCATATTTACTTTTGTTTATGTTTCTTTTTGTGGTTTTCTTAGTCGTTGGAGAGGACATTTGGATGCAAATTATGTATTGGACCGTGTACAACAAGAGGAGAGGTATATATTGAATATTGAATATTGAAGTTGTTTTTTTGAGAGTTTAGACATATTCTGAAATGCGAGACAAATTATATAGTATTGGAGTGAAATGAACCCGAACAATGGGATGAATATGGAGGATAAATATAGTCCATGGCTTAGAGGCATAATTGATTAATTAGTTCTGCGGTCTTAAGCCGTGGCATGAATTCTTTTGTTCTCCTTACATGGCTTTTGGCTCGGCAAAGTTATTGATTTCTTCCTTGGGAATCGATTAAAGTGAAAACTTTCAGCTAGCTAGCTAATGATACACTTAAGTAGTTTCCCAAAAATTTGACTTCAGTTGGTAATAGCCTGACCGCTTATTTGATAGTTGATATACTGGTCAGAACCTTGGGACAATTCTACATCCCGGCTTTTCTTACTGCCTTCACTGCAGCCACAACATATGTTGATTTTCTCTGTTTAGTGCAAGCATTTATAAAATCTTTGATTACTTATCAAAAAAAAAAACTTTAACTTCAGTACTATCATTTGAGCTTGAAATTTTTCTGATGGACCAACTTCTAAGGAAAGCAATATTCCCCGAATGAAATAAAATTAAACTAACGTGTTTCGCTACCTCCCTCCTCCTGGACCACAGATTGGTGGCAGGGCTCTATGTCATTATAGCTTATTCTGTCGTCAGTTCATATTGCTTCCAACCTGTTATGACATGTCTAAACTTCCACTGCAGGGTTTCTATTATGATGCCTTTTATGGTGATCTGGGATTAAATGAGGATCATTTTAAACGGATTAAGGAGGAGGCAGCAAAAGCTGTTTCGGTATTACTCTTTTATCTGTCAGAATTGCCTTTGATCTGATGAACATAAAGTGCAAATGCTTGTTGCCACTTTGATTTTATATTCCACTAGTGTTTTTCTCTTTTCTACTTTTGGAGTTTCTCTTTCTGGTTGTTTTTAAAAAGGAATTGATTTTTTTATGGTTGAGTATCGCGTGTCTCTTGATTGTTATGTGATTATTAACCTTGTAAAAAATTTCAGTTTTCTTGTTGTATGATTAGGAATTTGGTAAAAAGGAAAATACATTCAACAGATTCGAATGATTTGAGCCCGTCTCTTTTCAAATAAATTCATGCAAGGACAAGAACATTTCTCTTGATTGCTATGCAAATGGTTTCCTTTTTCTTGCTGTATGGTTAGGAAGTTGGTAAAAAAGAAAAACATTCAGCAGATTCGAATGATTTATGCCAGTCCCTTTTCAAATAAATTCATGTAAGAACAGGCTTTGCTAATTGCTGAATTAAGAGGAACTCTTTAGTTAAGATAGTCATTGGAGTCTGTCCGACCTAGTTTTAGAATATTAACCAAAGCAAGACCACTATCTATACATGTGGTGGACACAGCTAACACGGTCAATTATTTGGATTGGTTTTGACTTTTGAATTTACCTCTACCTTAAATGGAATCTTCTTTCTTCTATGATCCTTCATACACACCTAATCAAGGATGCAACCATAAGGTTGCAGCAAATTGTAGGATATAGCAATATAAGACTGATAGGAGCTGTTAGAGATCTTTATCATCACTTAGTGAGCACCTCAACAGTTTATCTTCTCTTTTCTGCTTCTAAGCAATTTTCTAAGGCGCTCTTCCAGTTGGTGCAGTATTTTGTTTGATTTTACTGCATTATGTTCAACATGCAACTAACTTCCTTTGTTTATCAGGAGAAACAACCTTTTGAACGCATCGAAGTTTCACGGCAACAAGCTCTTGATATGTTCTCTGATAATAGGTTTAAGGTTGAATTGCTACAATCTGCAGTCTTTATTCTCCCAGGCTTTTCCTGTGTGCAACATTTTTCAGGAAGTTCACATCTTAATTTATTTTCCCGTCTTTTAATCAGGTTGAAATCATTAAGGATTTACCTGAAGATAAAACAATCACAGTATATAGATGTGGACCGTTGGTCGATCTGTGCCGTGGTCCCCATATACCGAATACATCTTTTGTTAAAGCACTAGCCTGTACAAAGGTGAGGTGCTGCATATTCTCATAGAAGAAAGAGTAGGCTTATATGTGTTGATTTGATCTTTTCTGATCAATCTAATGAATGTAGGCTTCATCAGCATATTGGAGAGGAGACAAGGACCGTGAAAGCTTGCAAAGAGTTTATGGAATATCTTTTCCAGATCAGAAACAGTTGAAGGTGACTTTGGAAAACTACTTATGAAGCTGCAGACCACTTAAGTTTCATATACTTCCATATTTGCTTCCCTTTAAAAAAGAAAAAAGGAAAGGAAAATGGATGGAGAAAAAAGAGGAAATAATCCCTTATAGTGTGAGACGGTTTGGATCTGAAAATTGTTTTTGAGTGATAATATTTGACAAATGCTTTGCTCATTTTTAAAGTGCTCGATGTTGCAGTGTGGACTCCACCAAATGCATCAAGTGTCACCTCTCGTGACTTGTAATTTGTTACGTTTTACTCCAACTCTTTAGAATTTGTTTTCTGCAGCTTGTTTACCAATTTAGCCCTTTTGTGATGCTTTTTCTTGTTTTGGTTAAATCCTTATAAGCGTGGAAAACAAGTGCATTGTGCCCTTTTTTCGATTATATTTAACGAGAGTAATATGTGAATATTTGAGAACAATCTAAGGAATTTAAGGAAATCTGTTTTATTTCATCATATTTTGGTGAACATAGAACTTTCTTCATAGATAGTTGAGTAGTCTTGATAGGATATCAAGAGTAGCTCACATGACATTGTAAGTTATTTGAATTCGAGCTTGATGAATTGGTGAACAAATATTTGATCTACCAGTAAAAGCAAAAGATGTCGAGTATTAGTGCTGTCGTGAGGAAAGAGAAAAGGGTAATAGAACTGCTTCCTGGGAGGAGTTTTTAATGAAACAATATTTATTATAGGAATACCTAGATATGCTGGAGGAAGCAAAGAAATACGATCACAGAGAGCTGACTAAGAAGCAGGAGCTTTTCTTTTTTCATCCATTAAGGTAAACCTTGAAATTACTTGTAGTTCCTAATATAGGTGAAAAATATTTCATCATACTTAAATGAGATTTATGCGTTTCAGCCCTGGAAGTTGCTTCTTTCTTCCACATGGTGCTCGAATTTGCAACAAACTGCTGGAGTTCATAAAGAGTCAGTATTGGAAGAGAGGCTACGAGGAGGTAATTCACTTGTGCTTAAGTATATTGGTTGCAAGGACTGTTTGAAATGCAGACATGAACAATGGAAGTTTAGTTTCGGGCGGCACGGACTATTGGCTGGCTGAGTTCACTCTTGACATTTGTAGAAACTGTTTTCTTTTTAAAATTGCATTTATTTCTTGATTTCATTTGAGAGGGATTGTTCACTCCTAATTGTTAGTGGACCGAATTCCTTCTGACCTCTGGACAAAGAGATCCTCATGTGGTTCCTAAATTATTCATTTATCATTTACAATACATCCATAGATTAGACCAATGTAGCAAGGATGCAGACACGTGGGTAATGTTGGGCACAGACCTTTGCACAAATACACTAGTTTTAAAGAAGGGGGCCCGACTGGACTGAAACAGTGTTATAGATAAAGGTTATATAATGCTATGTAGGCCTAAATGGAAGTTGCAAAAAGTATCAGTAACTGCAATATTTTGAAAACAAAATAAAATAAGACATTCACATAATTCTTCTTTAAAAATATCCTAATAGCACCAACTAACAAATAAAATATATTGGAAAGAAGTGTAGTAGGAATCAAAATATAATAGAGGGAAAGGAAAAAGAGCATCTGTTAGAGTAAAGCAAAGAATGAGCAAAAAAAAAACCAGAGTTAAGGAGGACATTGTAAGTACGGGAAACAACAAAGTGAACTAGGGGTGGAATAATGGTGGAAGAAGTTCATTTCTTCATTGAACCAGGTTCTTTGCTTCTTCTACTTCTAGTATGAATCATGGTTGTTCTTTGAGTTCGATTTTGTGTTCTTTATCATTATTGAGCTCCAAAGATGGTGAATGTGGAAGCTTTAGCAGTGTGTTGGACCTTAATAATTTATTTTAAACTTATTAATTATAATGGCTTCAATATTTCTTGTCAGGGATTAGGCGTATTGTTGTCTGAAAACCAGATGCTCATTACTTAATAAAGGGATACTTGTAATCGGAGGACTCACATGACCTTAGATGATAAATGCAGAAATATAAAAAATGTGTCTGACATGCTCCTGTGCCTTTGCATCCATGGTTCATATGACAAGATATTTTCTTCTCATCCTTTTCTTTTTTCCTCTTGGCCTATGAGTTGCCTCCTTGTCTTTTCTCATTTCTCCCTCTCCTCGGTGTAGGAAGTGGGGAAAAGGGTACTGTTGAACCTCAATATATAGAGTTGTGTGCCATTCTGTTTATGAGTGCTTGTCTTGATACGTGAGTTATGCAGGTTTGGAGTCCAAATATGTACAACATGCAATTGTGGGAAACTTCTGGTCATGCTGCAAATTACAAGGAGAACATGTTTGTGTTTGAGGTAAATATTTGTGCACTACTAGCTGCTTTGATATTATGGTGCATCTCAATAAGTTTTTCGCTCTTTTTAGAACCTCTAATTTCTGGAATATAGATACTTGAAAGTAGGACTATTTAGGTTGACATTTCTGTCATTGTTTTAACACTCGCTGTCTTATTTTTTTACATTTTATATTGATTTTGACGTGTAGTGTATTCGGGAAGCAAATTATTGGCTCTATATCGTGTTTGGTAGTGTAGTTCCTGTCTCTTGTACCTTATTTTGCTTTTCTTGTCATATAGTTGTCTAGTATAGAGTAGTGGGTGGAGTTGGTTTATCCTTGATTATAGCGCACGTTTTAGTGGCTTTGGTGAATGATGGTCGAGTAGGGTCATGTCATCGGTCGCACTCGGGTTTGGGGGCAGGGTCGGGGGTGGGGCCGGGGGCGGGGGCGAGGGAAGGAGAGGTAAGGGGGTTAAGGAAGCATCTAGGTTGAGAATAGGGTCTTGGAACATAGGGACTTTATCCGGAAAGTCCATAGAGCTAGAGAAGGTTCTAAGGAAGAGGAGGATTAGCATAGCGTGTGTCCAGGAGACTAAATGGGTGGGCACTAAGGCGCGAGAGGTAGATGGGTATAAGTTGTGGTACTCAGGAGGTGTGAGGAATAGGAATGGGGTAGGTATCCTAGTGGATGAGGAGTTGAGAGAGCAAGTGGTGGAGGTTAGGAGGGTCAACGATAGGTTGATGACAATTAAGTTAGTCCTGGGAGGGTCTACTTTGAACATTATTAGTGCGTACGCACCACAAGCGGGCTTAGATGAGGAGGAGAAGAAACGCTTTTGGGAGGTTTTGGACGAGGTAGTGGGAGGTTTGCCTGATACTGAGAAGCTTTTCATTGGAGGAGACTTCAATGGGCACATCGGGGCATCTTCGAGGGGTTATGACGATGTGCATGGAGGCTTTGGTTTCGGGGATAGGAATGAAGGGGGTGCCGCACTCTTGGATTTCGCTAGAGCCTTTGGGTTGAGAGTAGCTAACTCTAGTTTCCCGAAGAAGGAGGAGCACTTGGTTACCTTCCGTAGTTCGGTGGCCAAGACTCAGATAGACTTTTTGCTCCTTAGGACAGGTGATAAAGGTCTTTGTAAAGACTGTAAGGTTATCCCAAGTGAGAATCTTTCGACCCAACATAGACTCTTAGTGATGGATTTAGAGATCAAGAAGGAGAAAAAGAAGCAGATTGTGGATGACTGGCCTAGGATTAAATGGGGTAGCCTGACTATGGCCAGTGCACTGGAAATAGGGGAGAAGTTGTTGACTAGGGGGGCTTGGGGGAGTAGTGGGGATGTGGATAATATGTGGGATACGACCGCTAGTTGCATAAGGGAGACGGCTAGAGAGGTGTTGGGCGTCTCGAGAGGTCGTTCTGGCAAGCATCGAGGGGACTGGTGGTGGAATGGAGAAGTGAAAGGAAAGGTGGAGGCAAAAAAGGGGTCATATGCGAAGTTGGTAGAGAGTAAGGATGAGGAGGAGAGGCGAAGGAATAGGGAGGCGTATAAGATTGCTAGGAAGGAGGCTAAGTTAGCGGTAACGGCAGCTAAAACGGCAGCCTTTGAAAGCTTATACGCGGCTTTAGAGGATAAAGGTGGGGATAAGAAGTTATACAGGTTAGCAAAGGCTAGAGAGAGGAGGACTCAGGACCTTAACCAAGTGAAGTGCATCAAGGACGGAGATGGCAAAATACTAGTAGATGAGGTACTCATTAGGAGGAGATGGCAGTCTTACTTCCATGGACTCTTGAATGAAGAGGGGGACAAAAGCTTTGTGCTGGGAGATTTGGCACACTCACAGAGGAGTAGTGACTATGATTATTGTAGCCGTATAAAGGTTGAAGAGGTTAAGGTTGCGATTCGTAAGATGCGAAGGGGTAGGGCGACGGGGCCAGATGAGATTCCCGTTGATTTTTGGAAGAGCTCGGGTGAGACAGGTGTGAAGTGGCTAACCGAGTTGTTTGATGGTATTTTTAGAACGGCAAAGATGCCTGAAGCTTGGAGATGGAGCACGATGATTCCTTTGTACAAGAACAAGGGCGATATTCAGAGTTGCAACAACTATAGGGGTATCAAATTGCTAAGCCACACTATGAAGGTCTGGGAGAGGGTGGTGGAGTTGAGGTTGAGACAGATCGTGCCTATTTCAGAGAACCAGTTCGGCTTTATGCCAGGACGCTCGACTACAGAAGCTATTCATCTCCTTAGAAGACTGGTGGAGCAGTACAGGGAAAGGAAGAAGGACTTGCACATGGTGTTCATCGATCTAGAAAAGGCGTATGATAAAGTCCCTAGGGAGGTCCTTTGGAGGTGCTTGGAGGCTCGAGGTGTACCCGTGGCGTACACCAGATCAATTAAGGACATGTATGAGGGGGCCAAGACTCGCGTTAGAACTGTGGGAGGAGATTCGGAGCACTTTCCCGTGTTAATGGGGTTGCACCAGGGATCGACCCTTAGCCCGTTTCTATTTGCCTTGGTAATGGATGTATTGACGCGGCAAATACAAGGTGAGGTGCCATGGTGCATGTTATTTGCGGATGATGTAGTTTTGGTGGATGAGACTCGCGGAGGAGTTAATGCTAAGTTGGAGGTTTGGAGACAGACCCTCGAGTCGAAGGGGTTTAGGTTGAGCAGGACCAAGACTGAATATATGGAGTGCAAGTTCAGTGAGGCGACTCAGGATGATGACGTAGAAGTGAAGCTGGATACACAGGTCATCCAAAAGAAAGGGAGTTTCAAGTATCTTGGGTCTATTATCCAAGGAAATGGAGAGATTGATGAGGATGTCACCCATCGTATTGGTGTTGGGTGGATGAAATGGAGGCTCGCATCTGGAGTCTTGTGCGATAAGAAGGTGCCTACTAAACTTAAAGGCAAATTCTACAGAGTGGTGGTCCGACCAGCTTTGTTGTATGGAGTTGAGTGTTGGCCAGTAAAGAACTCCCATATTCAAAAGATGAAGGTGGCGGAGATGAGGATGTTGCGATGGATGTGCGGGTTTACTAGGAGAGATAGGATTAGGAATGAGGATATCCGGGATAAGGTGGGTGTGGCGTCGGTGGAAGATAAGATGCGGGAAGCGAGGTTGAGATGGTTCGGACATGTGAGGAGGAGAGGCACGGATGCTCCAGTGCGGAGGTGTGAGAGGTTGGCTATGGATGGTTACAGGAGAGGACGAGGTAGACCGAAAAAGTATTGGGGAGAGGTGATTCGACAGGACATGGCGCAGTTGCAGCTTACCGAGGACATGACCCTAGATAGGAAGGTGTGGAGGACGCGGATTAGGGTAGAAGAGTAGTAGGTAGGAGTGTGTGTAGGCTAGTAGGTAGGAGTGTGTAATCGTAGTGTTACGCTTATAGTTTCTTGTTCTTGGATTCCTCGTAGTAGTATTTTGTGGCAGTGCTCTGTTTCTGTCTGTTGTTTGTTACTACATATTACTTCCTATCGCCTCTTGTAGTTTTATCGTGTATTTTTATCCTGTATCATTGTTACGTCCTTTTTAGCTTTTTTTTAGACTGTCTTGTCTTGAGCCGGGGGTCTATCGGAAACAACCTCTCTACCTCACCTCTGAGGTAGTGGTATGGACTGCGTACACTCTACCCTCCCCAGACCCCACGCTGTGGGAATACACTGGGTATGTTGTTGTTGTTGTTGTTGTTGAAAGTAGGACTATTTATGTCGTTGAGAGGGGTACAACCCATATTTATACAAATGAGTTGGGTATAGTTATGAGTATCATAGAACTCTAAAATTGGGTTCTGATAGATGGAGTAAATGATCTAAAGGTCATAGCAGAGGAAGAATAGGCATCCTTGTTTTTCTGGGAAAAAAGGTTTTGGAGAATGGATCCTATCGCTGGAATTTGAACTCAAACTCATATGAAGAAACACAGGAAAAACTCCTGATGTTTTTTCTGCATATGATGGGTCAAGTTAGGTGCTATAAGATAGAGAAGTGTTTCCGCCGTGCACAACACTTCAAATAATTTCCCAAGAAATGAATTTGTAAATTACTGGTTCAATTTGGTGAGCAATTTACTGAAGATGAATTATTACAGGTTTAAGACACATGCTAAGCTACAAAAATCAAAGCAGATAATTATCATACTTGGTCGTGAAATATGTGGTGACAAAACATTAGTTTTCTGTGGTTCTTAAAGTAAAGCTTATATTTCCGGCAGATGTAATTTGTTCTGCATAAGATTAAACATCTTGTTCCTTCTGTCGACTGATTCCAATTTCCTCAATTTTCTAGTATAACATGTATAGGGTATTGTAAACTGCAGAAAGTATTCAGTTGTTGAAAAGGAGTAATGGAACTATGGAACACTTTCTGCTTAACTTCAATCTGTCTTTACTCCATTCGTTACATTTTGTGTGACGGTTTTACATTATATGTGATAGTGTTTGACTGGGTATGGACTTTAAGTTGTTAAGTTGACTTATATAATATGTTAGTGATAATGGAAGAAAATATCAAAGTAGTTGTTAAAAAGAGGGAAAATATTGCGTGAAAGTTAAAATGTGAATAGTCTAATGAATTTCTTGAAAGTTGTGGAAGTTACAAATGGTATGAAACATTTCGAACATTTCAAAATGGAAAGAGTATTATTTAAATTGGAAGAAAAATATTAACTAGTGGTTGAAAAGAGAGAAATCATTGCGTGAAAGTTAAAATGTGAATAGTATAACGAATTTAATTTTTTTGAAAGTTGTGAAAGTCACAAATAGGGTTTAAAACATTTTGGAACATTTCAAAGTGGAAAAGTAATAGTATATAAATTGGAATGGAGGTCAGTTATATGACTATAAGAAAATAATAAAGAATAAGAAAATTATATGGGAAAGTGTCCCTTAATGAGATTTTACAAGTTGGAAAGCTAGATTCTTTTTTTAAGTTTTGCCTTCTGTCCATCAGCTTCTCTACTTCTCAAGGTAGGGGTTAGGTTTGCGTACACTCTACCCTCCCCTGTTGTTGTTGTTGCCTTCTGTCCATCAGTAGTACCCCCTTCGTCCATTTTAGTTGTGGCATTAATGCCTCCTATGACCAATGGTTCTATTTTTCATTTGAGATATAAGTAGAATGCCAATTGAACTGATCCAGAAAAAAAAGGTATATAGTGATTTCTCAAAATCCAAAGAATGAAATGTCGATTTGGGAGAAGTGTACCTGAAACTTTATAATAAAGACAAAAGTTAGTTGATGCAGGGAACTTCATCAGCAAAGAGAACTGTCAATTCAGGGAACGTGATGGGACTTCGGGACAGAATGTGATTTCATCTCATTGAACCCTTCTTTTTATCTTCTTGGAGAATATTTCTTCAAAGAACCCCCTTCAAATGATATTTTAATATATGCAGATATCAATGGGGTGCGTAGTTGATGTAGTTTCAAGATAACCATCAAAAAACATATATCTGCAACTGCAAATGCTTATGTTGGAATTAAGAAGAACATTTTGTCAATCATTAACTTTTACTTGAGCCGAGGGTCTATTGGAAACAACCTCTCTACCTCTCAAGGTAGAGGAAAGGTCTGCGTACACTACCCTCCCCAGACCCCACTTGTGGGATTACACTGGGCATGTTGTTGTTGTTGTTGTTGTTGCTTTGTTGGAATGGAGGGTTTTTGGATAGCCAAAGATTGATATGATACATAGCCTTTTTGAAGTTTACCCTTGCTCAGTTGTGTCTTAATAGGCATTATTTAGTCCCTATTGATAATTGAAGGTCTATGTCCATGTCACATGCTTAAGGTTTTGAAATCATTTTTATCACCAAAGGGCTCAAAAAGAGTTATAGATTTATCTAGTATAATCGTATAATTTGAAAAAAAAGAATATTTTCCTAAAAAAGGTAAAAAAGGATAACAAATCAAGTATAAAATATCTAGTAATTCCAATTCTTTTCCATATATTGAAGTGTTCCATACAAACTTTTGTAGTTCTATCAATGTGCTTACAAATCTCAAATTGATAACTGAAGAGACATGTATGTCTCCATATATCTTACAATGCTCATAATTCTTTTTTTTTTTTTTTTTTTGAAACTGGTAATGTAACAATGCTCATAAATTGACATGCAGGTTCTTTAGTTTGGAACTGATCAAAAGGTTATTTAGTTAGGATAGAAGATGCCAGATTGTACAGTAGAAACAAGAAAAACTTTCACTTGTTTGAGATGTTAAGTTCAGACTAATGATCCAAATTTATGGTTCTAGCCAGAGTTGTAGCTTATTGTCTTGTAAGAAGTGCTGCCTCCGGATGATCATATTTTGCTAGCCATAGTTCGTATAACATTTCTTGCTTCTTCATGCTGCAGATTGAAAAGCAAGAATTTGGGTTGAAGCCAATGAATTGCCCAGGTCATTGTTTGATATTTGATCACAGAGTTCGTTCTTACAGGGGTGAGCCTTTCCAAGAGTTACTTTTTGCCATTCTTTCTTTGCATACGGTTTTGGTTTACTATTGTTCTGGCGTACAGCTTATTGAAACTACGGCATGCCTAATCTGAAGTTTTCATGATAACGTAGAGGATGCTTGACCATGTGAAGTGGTGGTGCTACTAGTAACTGCAAAAGCACTGTTGGGTTGTTATGATATTCATGGAAATTTGTTATCTAAAAGGATGGCTTTTAAATGTACAACATGCTCACTTCAAATATTCTTCTTTCATAAAATTCCATTGGTTCTCATTGTTAGTACCATCCTATAGCTGCTGCACCATATTCAGTTGGTGACTTTTTGTTGTCTTTATAGTACTTCAATATTTCTCGTTGATGTCATTACAACTGCAAGCAACACCTTAATGGTTAACCAACAGTTCAACAATGCAGAGCTACCACTTCGTCTGGCTGATTTTGGAGTTCTACACAGGAATGAGGCCAGTGGTGCACTTACTGGCTTAACACGTGTCAGGAGATTCCAGCAGGTATTGTTACATCTTTTTATTTCCTTTTTATCTTTAATAGAAGATCATGTAAGTGTTTTCTTAAGGAGCAGTAATTGTTTGTTTCATACACGAAAATTTGCCATGTGTCTTCCTGAAGAATCTGTTCCTATGAAAACCTTATTACTGACTCTGTTGCGCTAAGACAACCTTTTTTTTTTAATTCCTATTACTTCGCAGGATGATGCTCACATCTTTTGCAGGGAGTCACAGGTGGGTTAAGATTTATATGTGTAGTAAACCTACATTATTGGAAAACTAGTTTTGACATATATTCTTCAAAATGCAGATTAAGGATGAAGTCAAGGGTGTCTTAGATTTCATTAGCTATGTGTATAAGATATTTGGTTTCACTTTTGACCTGAAGTTATCAACGGTACGACTTTTATCTATTCCATCATTGATCAAATTTGTTATAAGCGATTTCTGCTAAATATAGATCCTACATTCATTTATTGTTGTAATAATCGTTAGAGATAGTTGCACTTATGGAACATTCTTCACTGTTTTGTACTTGTCCGGAAAGTGAAGTGCAAGTGCAATTGTATTTTCCATTGTTCTTATATTGAGCTGTTTCTTGATGCATTTTATGAATTTTTTCCACATCTTACACATTTCTGGCATGCATCATATTTCTGACTTGCAGAGGCCTGAAAAGTATCTTGGAGACTTGGAAAGTTGGGAGAAGGCTGAAGCTGCTCTTGCAGAAGCATTGAATGAGTTCGGGAAGCCCTGGGAGGTTTGTTATCAATATTCTTTGATTTTGAAAAATTGAGCTAACGAGTTTTGTCCCTGGTATTAGTTTAGTCTTTTTTGTAATTGAGCTAATGAAGTTTTGTTATCTTTCCAATTTTTGTATTATTTTGCATCTTCTTGATGCCAGCAATGAAATCTCTTACTACTTCATAAAAAGGGATTTCGTTAAAGACTTTTAGACATCATTTATTGTGATTCTACACCTTTTTTGGTGCTTCTTTTGTATTCACTCCATTCCAATATATATGTCGGTCCACTTAATACCGACACCATCTACTATAAATTTGTTTACAGAGCTTTCACTAGTTCTAGGAATTCTAATTTGTCTTATATTTACTCTTTTACTATATAAAGTAATAGCGTCTAATAAAGTGAAACATGTTTATGTATGGAAAATTGAGGTAGTTCACCCTGTTGTGTCAGTATATTTTGGCTGTTCTTTTTTGTGATTGCTTTAATCTCCCCTTGTACTAAATGAATGCTGTTCAATCAGATCAATGAAGGAGATGGAGCATTTTACGGTCCAAAAATTGATATCACTGTTTCTGATGCAATGAAAAGGAAATTCCAGTGTGCTACATTGCAGGTTAGATTTGGTTTTAATTTCCTTGGTTCATTTACACAAACAAGATCATTCACTTTGAAATTTCATTACCTTCATGCTCTTAACAAGATCATTTGCACCAAGTTGGAAATATCATCTGAATGCTTTCCTTTTCAGCTTGATTTCCAACTTCCTCAACGATTCAACCTTTCATATTCAGCAGAAGATGAAAGTAAGAGGGAGAGACCAGTTATGATACATAGAGCTATACTTGGGTCAGTTGAGCGTATGTTCGCTATTCTCTTGGAGCATTTCAAGGGGAAATGGCCTTTCTGGCTTAGTCCACGTCAAGCAATGGTCTGCCCTGTTTCCGACAAATCTCTATCGTATGCGCTTGAGGTAGTTACATTAACGTACTTCATCTAACGAATAGCATTTCATGAACTATCGTTTCCTCGGTAGTTCATCCATTATGAAATTGCGTTAACCTTTTGCTTGTCTTTTATTCAGCTCCGGGAGCGGATACATGATGCTGGTTATTATGTTGATGTTGATACCAGTGACAGGACAATCCAGAAAAAGGTTAGTGTTTAATGTAGTTTATCAGGTGGAATGCATTTCTGGTTCGTGCTAGTTCAAGGTCATTTAGCAATTTTTATATGAACTTATCATTAATTCACAGTAATATTTAGGTCTAAGGACAAATTAACAATGCTTTTCCCTGTTTGTTGGGAGAGTTTACTTTATAAGAAGGAAATAAAGGCACTATTTTGAATAGATAGTGTTTTGTTAGGACACTTGGTCTTCTTCATAAGTCTGTGCAAAGCACTATTGAAATCATTAGGATGGTCAACTTGATCTTATAATTTGTAACTGAAAAAATAGTCATACTGCCCTTCAAATTTTGTCAAATTCAATGATGGTCAACTTTTATCAATTTCTCTTCTTTAAAGTGGATCTACCTACTTGTATGTGAAAATCTTCTATGGGGTGTGAAATAAGCTAAAGTTTGTTTGGAGATTCACTTGGCATAAAAGACAGATCCTTTCAATAACAAACATTATGTTTTCAAGTCCTTGTTTTGATGTGTCAACTAAAGTCAATAATGGTACCTACTTTGTGGCTGGACTGGTGGCATATTAAGGATTGGCAAAGACTGCTATTCTCCTGAATTCCTAAAGCTACATCTGGTTTCAAAAAGGCTACCAGAAACTTCACTAGGGGATTGAAAAGTAGAAAAAAAGGATGTAGCATACGTCCAGTGTAATAGGTAAATCTGGAAATTTTCTTGTATATCGGATCCTGTACTTCTGAACTACTGAAGCATGCATGACTGCAATCGGATCACAACGCAATGCTTTCAGCTTTGAAGCTATATATGCTTGAAGATCTGATAATTTTTTCTCTCAAGCAATACAATTTCAATCTCAAATTCAAAAATTTTCTTGGCTGTTAATGTATATGCAGGTACGAGAGGCTCAAATGGCACAATTTAACTATATTCTAGTTGTTGGAGAAGCGGAAGCCAGTAGTGGGCAGGTATCTGTACTGTTCCCTCACTTGCACTTCTATATCCCCCAACATGCACTGCTATGTATCTTTTTATAATGTGTAACTGAAGAAAATGCTTTGAAATGCTTTACTTGAGTCGAGGGTCTTTTGGAAACAGCCTCTCTACCTTCACAAGGTCGGGATAAGGCCTGCATACACACCACCCTTGCCAGACTCCACTTTTGGATTACACTGGATATGTTGTTGTAACTGAACAAAATGAGAAAAAAAAGTATCTAAAATCACTTTTATCTGGCTCCATTACACTAGTGATCTCTCTAAGTTCGTACTGATAAATAAATTGGTCAAAAGCCATAACATTTCCTTTATGCAACATTGATATTGATCTGGATGTTTTGTGGTTCACTTGTTTGCTTTCTTGTTCTTCTTCTTCTCCAAACTCTTATTATTTTCTAATATATAATATGCTTTACTTTCTATAAATTACTGGTTTGTCTTTATCCAACCCCGTTTGAAAATTAGAAAGTAAAGGCTAGAAAGAAGAGCATACAGTTGTCGTGGGACTTCTGGTGATGGAAAGTTGTAAGCTTTTAGCAACAAATTTCTCTGTGATGGCACCTAGAAAGATCTTCAGAAGCCATTACACAGTTGAAAGTAATTGCAAATCAAAGGTGAAGGAGCTTGTAGAGAACATAAAATGTATTTAATACATTTTGGTGGACAATCAGCTCGCCTCCTGGCTTGACAAGTCTGATTTTCTTGGCAAGATGTTTCCACTGAGACAGTGATTGATTTGCTTGAAAAAGAAAATTGTATTTTTGGTCCCGGGCTTTGGTCTAATGGTAAGATCTCAACGCGTGGTGTGGGTTGGGCACACGCTATGGGTTCAAACCTTTACACAAACAAAACTCTGGTATTTAAGTGGAGAAGAGAAGGGTGGGGTCTGGGGGAGGGGTGTGTGTGTTCATTTGAAATATTCTGCATAGTGACGTGGAACAACTTTTTTTTTTACTCTCTGTACAATAGCTCTTGCTGCAGGGAGTAATGTAGTTCACCATTTATGTTTCGCTTACAGTTTCTTGGTTTCTTTGTGTAATCCTTCATGCATTCTCCACGAGTGTTCTCATTTTAAATCTCGTAGCCAACATTCAGCTGCTTTATTCTTGCTGAAAAATCTGATCTCTTCCTTATATGCAAATGATTTCAGGTGAGCGTTCGAGTGAGAAGCAAGGCTGATCATCAAGTCATGACAGTTGACGGCCTCCTCACTCACTTCAAAGATCTGGTGGCATCATTTCAGTAGGAGTCAGTGTTTCTCTTGCAATATGCCACTGAAGAAATGTAATCCACAATCAAGGTTCAATTTTGTCATACATGTGTGAGAATGTAATCCATGCCAATAGTCAATTTTATTTTCCTTCAGCAATCGAAAGCCATTTGTATTACAACGCTAATATAGATTCAGGAAACTTCTGTATTGTACCCTTGTTTTTTTTACTAGCAGGATGGTAATTGGTCTCAGTTGTAATTGACAGTTGGAAGTATTGATTTGTGAGTTTACTTGTTTTCCCCCAAATAGGTTAGCAGTACTCCACCAATGTTGATCGGCAATGATGTTTTCGATGTACTAGATTATGTCTTGGGATTTCAGTCTTGCTAGAAATATTTTCGATGTGTTAACGATATACTATAGCAACTTGTGTTCAACTAATTACGTACGTTCAATATTAGCACTCCTTGACAAAAAATCATACTTGTATTGTTAGTTAATCTAGTTGAATCTCTTTCCAATTCTCTTATGGCTTTACCATTTTCCAGGAAAAAAGAAAAAGATTTAAGGTCATACGGAGTCCTCATAACAACAACATACATATCCAGCGTAATCCTACGAGTGGGGTTTGGGGAGGGTAGAGCTTATGTAGACGTTACCCTTCCCTTGGGAGGTAGAGATGCTTCTGATAGACCCTTTGTTCAAGGAAAAACTATGGAGTCCTCATATTAATCTTATTAAAGAGAGCCTTGTTAATGGATGGCCATCACCTTTCTTTGGTGAGGCAATAAAAAGGTAACACCATTGCATAATTTCATTTTCTCGGGGAAGTGATTACTACTTTGGTCATATCATATGGAAACTCAATTTTAGCCCATTGCAATGCAATCAACTCCTTCAAAAGGTTCAATTCCAAATGAATCTTTTCGAATGGTCCCCTTTGTACGGTTGATGCTCTTTTACCTACCACCCTTACTCACGTATACACTCCCTTTTTCCTTTTCTTTTTAAAAGAGTAATCATTTTCCTTATTTTGAACAATTGAGAGTGCCAAATATCTATTCCTAACAAGGGATTTTACTTGTGATTGAAAATTTTATCACTTTGGTAAAGCTGTGTAGATGTTACAAGTAGGGAAAAGTTGTTTAGTAGACAGAAGAAAGTACGTAGGAAGGGAATATTTCCAAAATTCACCACAACACTGAGTGAAACAAGAAAGGAAGGAAACTACTATTACTTTGTTAGCTGTGGAGAAGATCAATTCTTCCCAACACAATCTAAATAGTACAACATTTCCATAAACAATACTCTTAATTACCATCATGTCCTCTTAATATCCATTATTAGGCATACTACTACTTACATTCAAATCATGATGATAACCATAATGCTGCTGATAATGGTGATGGTGTTGACTATAAGATGACATTGAACTACTACTCTCTCCACCATGATGATCCAATTTCTCGTTACTATTATTCCTAGTTTTCTCTTCATTATTATTATTGTTCTCCTCCTCATCATCATACTCTTCTTTTGCTACTTTCTCCAACCCCAATATTTCAACATTAGGCCTATATTGGGGTTGTTGGTACTCATAATAGGTAGTAGTAGGTATTGAACCTGCCGTCATTCCAGCAGCAACATCTGCTGGAACGACGGAGGGCAGCTTGGAAAGAAGTGCTTCCAAGCTGCTCATTGAAGGTGTGATCTTCATGTGTTGATGATGTTGATTGAAATGTTCGTACAATTCAGCCGGTGCTACTGGTGCTGCTGTTAAGTTTGTCGGGAAATGCCACGCGTCCGGTGACGCCCCGTATCCGTCCACCTTGAAAGGATATGCTGAGGAAGATGGATGTGGCAATAAAACTCCTGGAATGCTTTCTATGTAACTAAACTTCTTTCTTAGTAGCACCACATAGCTTAGGTCTTCAATAACCTACGTAATTAGTCGAGCCAGTAAGCTTCAAACACCAATACATAGAGAGAACATCATATATCTTTCAAGTATGTTAAATAATGACAGTATAAATAATCTTTGCACTAACAATGCATTTAAATCGATTATAACTCATTACTTTGTTTTTCAGTTTACCATATCAGGCTTAATATCGAAATCACATGTTGTTATAGGTCCACATAGCCTTATAATATAAAAGTTCTTTATATTGTCAGTGCATATAATATAAACGGTCTCCGTTGATTGGTCTTTTAAGGGTTTTAGAGAGAGGAAAATGAAGATATCAATACCTTATGTACAGCTCCTAATTGAATGACACCTTCTCTCACAGCAATCAAGGCTATAGTCTGAAGAATAAAACAATTATTTGAAATATAATGTTATGAAAGATATACTATATAGTTAATTTTTTTGGCCTATATATACAAATTATAAGTTTAGAAACATTACCTTTATACCAGAACGGAACTGAGCTTCCCAAGTTCTAGGGTGCTGTTAAAAAAAATAAAAATAAAAAATGCATAAGAAAACATTTTGTTTCGAGCCGAGGATCTATTAAAAATAATCTTTCTACCTTCACCAGGTAGGGGTACAATTGTTGCGTACGCACTACCCTGCTCAGACCCCACTTGTAGGATCTTACTGAGTATGTTATTGTTGTTATCATCTAAGTAGCACGAACTCTTCACTTTCGAAGTCACACCCGTGTCGGATTCTCCAAAAATACACTACTTTTGGAGAACCCGACACACACTCGTTAACATTTTTGAAGAGTTCGAGCAACATAGGGTATTATTAAACACAAAATAGTGAAATAGATAATTAAGCTTACAGAATCAGCAGAGTTGTGCCATGCAGATAAGAAATTGATTTCTTGTTCATTTGGTTCTTTATAGATCCATTTATGACTGTGATCTGCTGCTACTTTTCCAATTATTCTGCAAAAAATATTTATAAAAAATAAAAAATAAAAAATAAATTAAACCCATGATGAGGAATAAAATTTAATTTGCATATTCTTTTTTTTTTTTAAAAAAAATAATAATATTATACCCTTCTCCATAGTTGTAAATTTCATGTGACATCTTGAAAAAAAGCTCAGGTTGAAGCCCTTGATAATGTTGATATTCTCCATAATTATTATTATTAGAAGATGATCCTGGACATTCATTCCCATTCATCTCAGCCGTTGATGCTGCAAAATTGCAAAAACCATCTTCCCATACCAATATCCTATCATTTCAAAAAAAATCCATCTAGCAAAAGTTTCCCAAAAAAAAATAAAAAAAATTGACATATGATATGAACAAAATATTTACCAATTCCTTCTATTCCCTCTTGACCTATCATATGCTCCTCCTTGACTATCCCACCTAAATGACCAAAAAAAAAAAGAAGAAATTAGTGAGCACGAATCTGAATTAGTCGAACCAGTAGACTTGAGATATCGAAGTTGAATTACTTGGGAGGAGGGTAATTTCTAGGCAAGATTCTCCAAAAGACAGCATAAACCCATTGAGAGTTTTCATGAATACATAAACTTCTTAGAGAGTGTTGAAGAAGATGAGTAACAGCTAATGAGCTAAGTTGTTCTTCCATTATTTCAAGAATTAATAAGTTTTTTCTTTTTCCCCTTCCTTTGACACTTGAAAGAATTTTTATTTTTTTTCTCTCTTCTAATAATTACTAGTTTTTTATAAGAAGCAGCAAAGACATAACATCCTTTAGTTGCTTTATATAAGGCCACCACCAAAGAAATAGTATCTAGCACATTTATACCTCTTGCTTCTTCTCTCTCATAGATAGGAATTTTTTTTATTACATTTCTCACACAATTGATACTCCCTATTTTATTTTTACTTGTTTATATTTGAATATATCTTGAAAAATAATAAATAAAAGAGTAATTTTATTATATTATCCTATTAATTATAAGTCATTTACGTATTAGGAAATGAATAGTACTCCATTTAATAGAGCAAGGACAAAACAGATACAAAATAGTGAATTATCTCTTGATTTTTCAAACTAAACAATAAAATTGGATAACTATTTTTAATATACTGAACGAGTAAGAATGGACGGAGAAAATATTAATAATTGTGTGGGATTTATTTTTTTTGTCATAAAAAATTGGACTCAGAGTTTACGGACCAAAAAGTGTAAGATTTAGGTTTACTTTTTTTGTGAGATAATTTTTATAAAAAAAGTTACATTCTATAATTGCCTATTAAAGTAATAATTAATAAATATATATTTTATATTATTATGTGATATATATGAGATATATATTTTAATACAAAATAGTAGATATTTTTTTATATATTTAATTAATAAATATTGTATTCGATTGATCAAATGTAACTTACCCAAAAAAAATTCCCCATAAATAATGACAGTGATAGTGAGAGAAGGTTTTATTTTCAAGATTATACCAAAATGAAGTTCAGAAGGCCCCACGCTTTTTGCCTGCCCGATTTTCAATACTCTCTTTTTCAAAGTCCCTCTATTTTTTTTAAAATGATTTATTTATATCTATATAGTATTGATGATGTAAAAAAAATATTTATATTATTCGGTGAAATCAGGACTTGAAGTTTATAGATTTGATATTCTGAGCGTTCAAAGTTATTGAATTTTAAAATAATATCTTATATATATTTAATAAATTTTTAATTTAAATATATAATTTAAATTAAAATTACTGAATTTGGTTAATTTCGTAAGTCGAAGTGTTAGCTCCGCCCTAGACTATCAGTATATTTTGACATATTACAGTACATAATGTACTGTATTTTTGAGTATAATTTATATACGTCTTGACATGCTTTAATAAGTAACCTGCCTCCATATCATTTTTATGGAGGGTAACTCGTAGATATCTTATCTAGGGTCATTCGTGTAAATTTTTCAATAGTATCAGTGTATATAAGTTAATTTTTTATATATTTATATTATTAATTATATTTTTATGGATAATTACTTATAATTATTTTTTAAATGATATGATATATAATTTTTTTTAAATGTCAATAAAAGATCTCTATGAGTTTTGTAAATCTGTGTGAGTTTTTTGTGAAGCCAATTTATTACTTTGAGAATTGAGTCCCCAATTGCCATATGCGGTGTATGGGATGAGGTTGTTCCTCTCTTAATTAGAGGTCTCGTGTTTGAGCTGAGGTATAAGAAAATTCTTGATAGAAAGCATTTTTTCGAATGAATTCTATATGACACGAATTCGAATTAATTGAATTTCAATACGAATATCGGTGAAATTGCCATAGTATCTCTTTACAATAGTTAAATTAAGTGCTAGTTTATTTTCTCTACTATTCTGGCATATTTTTTTGCTACTCATTTCAGTCCCTGGAATTTATTTTCTACTAAGATTCGAATTTCATTTATTTGTTGAATATTAATCAATGTGGAAAAGAAACTACACTTTACAGTTTTATTTTCTACATTTTATCGTTTAATCATTTTCTGCAAGATTTATACCAATTGGGACCTACTAATTAGGCTGTTCACCAGTTTTTTTTTTTTTTTTGGATACTACAATATTATTTCTAAAATTAGTAATATGCAATGGACCTATCCTATCTATAGTCGAGTTTTTAAAAATAATTTTTAATGTTATTGGAGGCAATTTACATATCAACGGCGGATTTCTAGTTTCAATAACACGTGTGATGATTTCAATGTTGGTGTATATTTTATTCTTTCGAGAGATCGAGATTGCATTAATGAAATTGCTCTGAGTATATTATTATTGTGTGATGATTGCAATGATCATTGTTAAAAATATGCACTTAAACAAATTAAATTCACACCTATTGCCAAAAATCAGTAATAAGTTTAATTAGGGGTGTCAAATATGCGTGTTGAGTTAAATTTAAATTGATTGAGTTAATAAATAGGTGATTTATTAGCAGGATTGAAATAAATTGAACTGAAATGAGCTAAAACAATGTTATAACCTAACTCGTTAAATTCTTACTAAGTTTTAAATTCTTTGTTTATTTTCTTATAATGTGTTTGAGTACCTAATAAGACTTCCCCCCCTCTTTATATCATGAATATATATAACACATATCAAATAAAAAAGTATTTTTAAAAATATTTAAAAAAATGCTCTCATGAGTCAATCTAAATTGCATATTAATCCAATTTTAAAATGGATCAATTAAGCAGATCAAAATGAGTTGAATTAATAAAATAAGCGAATCAAAATCCATCCATACCTAAACAGATTGAACGGGTTATAATTTAATAAGCTGATTTTGCCATCCTTAGATATAATGACCCTATATACCTGATGATTTTGAAATATTTAACTTTATTAATAGAAATTGGTCTCAATCATCATTTAAAAATTGTCCACAGTATGTAACATGAGTTGTTAACTTTGTCATAGTATAATAAATTAGGCCGTTCAAGTCACCAATCACATTGCCAAATATACTAAACGTGATGGACTTTGTATGTTGCACACAACTATGAAAGTAATACATGTCAAAGTTAAGAACCAAATAAAATAGAAGCACTTTTTCATGTGTAACACAACTCAAAATTGAACATGTGCGGCATAATTGATTTTCTTTTTTTCTTTTTCCAATATGATATTCGGTATCTGCGTAGGAGTTCGACTAAATTCGAATTCGCGCCAGAAAATGTGATATTTGGGGGGGGGGGGGAGGGAGGAGAGTCCCGACTAAATTCGGATTCACGCCGGAAAGTCCCACTTTGGGGGTAAAGCGCTCTCTATCAAATGCGACTCCGTACCCAAGAGGACTCGAACACCAGACTCTGATTAAGGATGAAGGAGTACTTACCACTTCACCCACCACCTTGTTGGTCTGCAGAACTGAATTTGTACACAATAACACAAATATTTTAGTTTTAACCTATAGTAGGAAGTTATAAATATTTTTTGATTTTCTATGTTATAATTAATCCCGAATATCATGTACAATTTACTAATTGTGCATATCCTTTTAGGTCATTACAACAACAAAAAAAAGAAATAGAAATTTACTATATATAAGATTCATCACCCATCTGTTGCAGAATGGCTCGTTTCTAATAAGATTTCTTTGAAAATTCATCGTTAAATAATATTAATGTCAAATTTTACTGTTTAGCTGTGAAAGTTATCAGTTGCTAATTCCTGTTTTTGTTTCGTTAATGTAAAAATTCTTAGATATTGTGTCATTGTTGTGAGTTAATTTTGGAATTTAAGAAATACATGTCAAGAAACCTAACACGATGAAGCTCGTGCATTTGCCTAAATAAGTCAATATCCAAAACAATGAAAGTAGAAGTAAACAGCCTAACAACTTACTCAATTTCCATGAAAAAGATGCAGTTGATGTACATTAATTTCCAGCTATATATTTAGGGGTCGTTTGATATGATGGACAAGCGCATAGACAGTTTTTATGATAAAAAATTAATGTCATAATAATATAAATAGACATTTAATTAACAAGTAAATACTTTAACTTTGAGTATGCCTATCTAGACACATTAACTCGTTTTCACTGTGTCAGTTGAACACTCCAACTTACACAATGATCATCTCGACACACCTCCAAAATTTATGTACCACTTCAGCGTCCTTCTTAGTAGCAGGGTCCGGGGAAAGAATAGGGAAGGTTATTTCACTATATTTTTTACCAGGGACAGGGCCTACCACAAGAATATTTTTTTTATTGGGGCGATAGCTCTGAAAAGACAAATTGCCAATCTTTTCTTTCATCTCGGGAGAAATACGATCGGGAGGAGCGGCCACTGATGTGAGTAAAGCAAAAGCAACAGTAGTATTTATATCATTCGTGGGTGCGACTAACTCCCCATGACGTAATTGTATGATTTTCCAAGGTAAAAGAGATAGGTTAGTTAATATATACTTTCCTATTCATACTATCGGCTCTATATTGATTAGGGCGAATGTGAGTACGAGCCGAGCCAGGTTGAAAGTCTTGAATCCGCTCTTACTGGTCTCATATCTGCTGCTCGAGTGAAAGTGGGAATTTGGTACAAGAAGCCGTGGATACACTTCTTGATAATGGAATCCGGGGACAACCAATGAGGGACGGTCATAATAAAGTTTACAAGTCATTTTCTGATGTAATTGAAGACAAAGAGGGAAGATTTCGTGAGACTCTGCTTGGCAAACGAGTCGATTATTCAGGACGTTCTGGCATTGTCGTGGGTCCTTCACTTTCATTACATCGATGTGGATTGCCTCCCCGCATGCGGCTCACGCTATTCGAGGTGGCCCAGCCCAGCATTCATTCGCAAATCCTGTAGTGAAATTGAGACTGCTCAACCTCCGAAGCTAATTCGCGGGCCCCTACCAACTCGCTCCCGGTGACATTAGGCACTACCTCATTTGGGCTGGAAATAATATAACTTTCCATAAAATAAATCATTGCTGTATTTTCGATCTCGTTGAATAAAATGCAAACGAAATGACTTACTAGCCACATTGGTGAGAATTCAATGCCCCGAAAACCTAAGGGTTCCTCCGCAAGGTTCGTCCACGGAGGGTGAGTCAGGGCCTAAGATCAGGCCGAAAGGCGGGTGTCCACGAAACATAGTGAGGATGAGTTGGATCTTTTAGTTACTAATTGAGACCACGAGAATATATATATATATATAAGTGTAAAAGACATAACAGTGCTGTACTGTTTAGTCTCTTCTCAGTTTTATGTACCTAACATTTTACACATCCCTCTCACACAAAATACAAAATGTACTTTCATTCTAGTTTCTTCCTTGCATTTTCTTAAATACAATTTCTTAAAAAGGCATAATACATATATAAACACTTTAATTTGATCCTAATTGACAACTAAAACTTTAACTTTGAGGATACATATCTATATATCTCAACCGGTCGTCTCCACTGTGGCAGTTGATGAACACTCCAACTTACAAAATGATCATCTAGACACCTTCAAGATTTATGTGTCACGTCAGCGTTGGGTGTCCACGAGATACAATGAAAACGAGTTAAGGTGTCCTAAATGTACACTTCCAAAATTATAGTGTTTATGTGCAAGTTTAGATCAAATTTGAGTGGATAAAAGATTAGAACTACAGTAGACTATATGTGATGAATTTTCAGACTAAAAGATTATTTTTTTATGGATTTTTTATCCGGTATTTGGTACCTTCATTGAAGCCCAACTATATATAGATCACGCGTTGCAAGACTCATTCTGGAGACAACACTCCGAACAAATTTTTTTCCATACTCATACTTCAATCGATTTTGATCAAGGCATGCATAATTGAGTTGAGCCGAGTGTTATATTTCAAAACGAACAACTGAGGCTTGTTGAATTGTATTACCATCTTATCTAAAAGTTTAAGACGTGATTATGAACTAATATTTTTTCATAGGTCAAACATGTGAAATACAATATTTTTACTTGAAATTCTTTGCTAACATGTTGTGCCTTTCCTTTACAAAACAAACTGACACACAAATAAATAAAGTGGTACATATATACATGTGACATCTGGCTTTTGGAAATTCAAACTTCATTATTTTACTGTACTTGTTGTATCATAAGTTGCTTTCAATTTTATATCAAGCTGACAACTACGAGAGAGTAAAATTTGACAAGTGATCTTTTCCCTAGACCCTTCATTTCAGAAATTAATTAGTACTACTACTTACCTTCACTATTAAAGAAATACACTACTAAAAAATCACAAATTTTCAATGAAAAATGTTCAGTGATTATTCAAATGAATATTTTAATTGAATCGGTAGGAAAAAAATAATAATATTTTCATAAGAAAAAAATAGAAAGTTTTTCACTATTCCAGTGAGAATCGGTTTCCCACTATGCATTTGTGAGCTGATTCAGTAAAAAATGAGTGAAAAAATTATATTTTATAGCATAAATTTCACAATAATTTGTGGTGGGGGAAACCCTTTGTTTCTAGTATTGATACGAGTAGAAATAATCTTGGAATTAAAAGGATCCATCTTTTTTTATATCGTTTTCGAAATAGGTGTATTAACTTTTAACTACTAGACTTTTGTTAATTTGCTTAACCTCTTCAAGAATTTGTAAATTCTTTGACGGCAAAAACTAGAGAATTTAGCTTCTATACACAGAATGTAAGATAATTTTTATAGCTTTTATCGCTGATCTGAATACCTCGATCGTAAAAAAAATATCAAAACTAAAACGATTTATATACATTCACAACTTATATATTTTCTCTATTTATTAGTAACTTATTTTAAACAAGCATGATTTGATGAGTATTATATTTCTCCTAGGAGTACGTACCTTAAGTCTGTTATATCAGTAAAATGATTACTACATAAATATATAGTAATAAAGATTATTGACCATCCTTTTCATGATAGAGATCTTTTACACATTAAATTTTCTTTTGGCACTTTCTAAATTTAACTTGTATTTTTAAAAGGCTGGGGTGTATAATTTTGTGTTGCTTGTGCATGAATGTACTGAAATAATACTTATATAGCAGCCAAAGAAAGGGAAAAAAAAGAGTGTACTGGGGACAAAATTCAGAGAGAGTGATGTAAGGAAGAGAGTGTTTGTTTGGGTTAAAAGAAATTGTATTTATTGATGGATAGTGATGGTGTTAGTGATGGCTCTCTACTCTTGTGGGGACTCTTTTTCTTTCACAAAAAATTAAAAAAAAAGATCCACTGTTTCTTCTGTATTTTGACACACTTGTCAAGAGAATTGATATTTTCCTCTTTTAAAACAAAAATATTATTCCCACCATTTTAATTTGTTAACAATTCTTTAATTTCAATTTTTCATATATTATATTTTAAACCATAAAATTAAAGAATATTTTACTACATTTATCATATCTTTAATTTAAATAACAAAATTCAAAAGTCTTTTTTATTTTGTTAAACTATATATCAAGTAAAAAAAAAATAGGATAAACAAATTAAAACGAAAGAAGTATTAGAAATTATTTAGTTTATAAGATAAAGATAATAATTTTGATATATTTTATGAAATTATTTTATCTTGCCTTTGATAATGAATATTATTTAGTTTCAAGATTTTTTTCTCGGCCGCTATTGATCACAAGGCTAAAACAAGTCATTCGTGACAACGTGAAGCGCAATCAAATTACCTAATTTTAATATAAATAGTGAGATAGCCTATCTCATATGAAAAATGGGATACTATATATAATTATATGAAATATATTTGTCTATCCCATTTACCAACCAAACAATTCCTTAGTATGGTATATGTCGTAGTAGTATAGAAGAATTTTGATAATGTCACGTCATTTGAAAGATAATTATTTTTATTTTAATTTATTTGATATTCTTTTTTTAGTTTAACTTTTCTCAAATAAAAAATATGGCAACTTTTAATAATATTTGACATGATTTAAGTTAAAACTTTCAATTTTACTCTTAGTTGAATAATTTATAACTACATGAACATCTAAATATAATAGACAACAAATTTCAAGAGAATTTCTTTCTTTCTTATCTCTAATCAAACATGTCATATAAATTGGCACATACAAAGGGTAAATAATTGTCCTTCCGTCCTAAATTAGTTGTTATAATTTTCTTCTCGAAAGTTAATTTTTGACTAATTACTCTTTAAAATTATAAATTAGATAATATTAACTCAATATTTTACGATTAAAATTTAGATATTCAAAAATTATATAAAAAATATTATAAGTGATATTTTTTTCTCGTGCTAATTTAATTAAAAGTATGTTTACTTAAAATATTGATCAAAAGATATAATTTAACTTTCGAAAAGTGAAATATAATAATTAATTTGGAACAGGGGAGTAAAAAATAAGACAATTTTATTTTAGCTTAGTTATGGTAAAAGAGAGAGAAGAGTTTGGTCAAAGATAAACAAACATAGTGTGGAATGCCCCATCCCTTTCCTCCATATTAAGGAAAGTGGAATCTCTGCAATTCCCATCCTTCCCAATGTTTTATGTCTCTCTTTTTTCTTTTCTTTTCAAAAAAATAAAAATAAAAATAATTTTTCTTTCACTATTTTAGTATATAAAAGAGTTAGTGACCTCAAAAGCTTACTTCTACTACTAAGGAAATTAAATTAAATCCTCTTTTTTTTTTTAGTAATTTCTAAATTTTCTTTTGGGAAAGCTGGTTGTTTAATTAATTAGTCGACCCTATTGTTATTTTTAATTAATATAATTATTGAATTGTACTTACCGTACAAGAAACAATAAAATCTTTGATGTTGAGAAGTTTAATTAATTAAGACAGTTGGATATGTAAAGAATTAGAGAAATTAATTATATTAAAAGAATGTTTGGATTGAGTTGAGATCAGACCAATGAAATCCTTTTTAATTTAAAAAGAAAGAAGAATATTAAATTACTAGACAATATAACAGGATATCTTATAATGCACTGCACAAAGGAAGCAAAATCTTGGTATCCAATATTTGCTTTTTTCTTGGCATAGGATTGGAATGTTTGAAATGATCATGAAAGTTCTTAAATCATTAATACTATTTAATTAATAAATGCAAAACGTTTACTTTACTAGTGCACACATTAATCATAGTTTACAAAGAAAAGTAACTTTATAGTATGATATAGAGAACTAAAAAAAGAGCAGCCACCCTAGCAGTACTTACATGTCAAATTTTATAAATTTCAGTGATTCTTGAATTGATAGAATTAATAGAATGACGTCTGACTTAGTTAATTAATTAAAATAAGAAATCTAAGGTTTCTACAATTTCCAATATGATCTTGTGAATTTTTGGACCTTCCATATTCAGAAACCTAAAATATTTCATTCATAATTTGTTCTATATGTATACATCTCCACCATGCAAACGTGCATGGGATATTAATGCAATGCAGTTCCTTCGATTTCTTATTGCATCATTATATCTATGTTCACGTCAGAAGTGAAATCAAAATTTAAAGTTTATAGGTTATGAATTTGTTATTAAATTTATATTTTTTTGATCTATTTGACTTGTTATATTTTTCTTTACACGCCCTTAAGAAAATATGAATTAAAATAATAATTTGACTAAATTATTTTTATTTATTATTTAATTTTAATTTAATACTACTATTTTTATTTATCATGTTAATTTCTCTCCACGTTTGTTAAACTAGGATAAAGGTGAAAACAAATAATTAACTACGTATATTTTAATTTTTAAAATGACAACTATTCTTAACAAGCACGATATTTAAAATAGATCAAAAAAATAGCTCGTTTTAATTATTGTGGTCAAAAATGAAATATTATTATATATTTAATGAATTTTGCGCCTCTGATTTAGGTCTAAAAAACTTTTTTTTTTTTGGTAAGACTAAAAAACTATAACTACTTATTCAAAGTTTGTCATCAATGGAGGGCCCATGTGAGTCATGAGTTGACATATTACACATTTCACACGATGGTACAACTGTTAGTGCGTGACAATGTAAAACTTTTCTTAAACACCGTTACCAGCTCATCAACATGAATTGCCGGGAGATGGTTATGGTCCCTTCACTTTTAATCAGAGATTTTGGATTCTAGGTTCGAACTTTGGCAAAATGAGCCCTACAATGTGTGATATAAATATAATTGACTTTCAATATAAATACCGAATAAGATACCAAGAAAACATGTTACTTGCTTTATTCTTAGGTTATTATTAACTTTGAGAAAACTACCATTATTATTTAAAAGGTGTCAATTGATGTTTCTTTATTAAAAAATTATATTGTGTAAATAAGTAAAAGAAATTAATGTATATATATGATATGTTGAATTTTCTTAAACGGATAGTTTTTTATATTTTAATTTTTTAATAAAAATTCTGATTCCATCATCGATGATGAGACGTACAATTTATGTAGAGGTGGTCAACTTTGTTTAAAGGTGTGAAGCTGGAGATGCTAGCTGCATGTTGCATGGTACTATCATTTTCTTCTTTCTAGCTAGGATAGTAAAGTAATATTGTCAAACTTCAAATAGATTACACCTTGATGGGATAATAAAGATATAGGATCTAGCTTAGCTGTGAGCACCCAACATATAGGAAAATTCAAAAGAAACAAACTGGAGAATATTATTCTTTTTATTTTAATTTATGTGGCGGTGTTCAAATTTCAAAAGTTAAACAAATTTTTCATTAATTGCTTTCATGTTTTTTTTGATATTTTTAATTATTAATTATTACTTTTTTTCTATCCTAATTTATGTGAAGATACTTGATTGTATACGAAATTTAAGAGAAAAAGGAAAATTTTGAAATTTATGGTCTAAAATAAGCTATAAGAACTTTTATGATTATAAACCATTTCATTAAGGGTACGTACAATGAAAAGTTTGAAATTAAATTGTTACAAAAAATGGAAAGATATCATATTTTTAGACCAACTAAAAGAAAGAGTTCCACATAAATTGAAATAAAGAGGAAATATGACTAATTATGATACTCTTTTTACGTGATTTTCAAATATTTAAATTTTTAACTCTAAATTATGATAGGGACAGAAGGAGCTACTAACTTTGTAGGTCAGGCTTTTGCATTGGGATAACATCATTATCATTTGTTTGCTCAAGTCAAATATAGTTTGGGAAATTAAGTGGAAGGCAACTGGCTTGTGTGAGAAGAAATATTATAGGGCAGTGCACAATGGAGCTGGATGCCATATACATTTTCAAATCATAAGTCTAGCTAGCTAGCTCTCACCCAATATTATTGAAAAAAAGAAGTTGTAGGGTACCTGCAAAGTGGGAGATGATGAAGATTCTTAATATTACAACACAACATTTCATTGCCATTGACTACTAATAAGTGCAACTTTTACCGATCAGGATTGTAATAGAGTTGTAAATACTTCATTCTTAACCACAAGTCTCGGTTTGTATTCTTTTGAGTGCGAAGTCGCCTTTGTTAGAAAGCGTTTTATCCCGAAAATGTGAGACTCTCAAGCGCGAATCCGAGTTTAATCAAGCACCGGATAAAAAAAATAAAGTGCAACTTTTAGGCTAGGGTACCTGCAGGTCTATATGCAAAAGGGTCCTAAATTCACACCAACTATATAATCATCACCCATGGACAAACCAAACTATGCAAGGACTAAAGTACCAAATAATTACTACTCCCTCTGTCCCATTTTATTGGCGTGACTTGACACGATATTTAAGAAAAAAAAAAGACTTTTGAAACTTATAGACCAAAATAACCTTTGAATATTTGTGTGATTGTAAATCGTTTCATTAAGGATAAAAAGGGAATTTCAAAGTTAATTTTTTTTTCAATTATAGAAAGGTAACATTCTTTTTGGGACGGACTAAAAAAGAAAGTGTGTCACATAAAATGGGACGGAGGGAATATTTGTTTTACTAGCATACCCAAGATTTTGGTACACGCAGTACTAGTTTAATTTAGGAAAAATTGCGCGACATAACAAACATAGATCCTTAAAAAAAAAAAAATACATAGCAAGAGTTTGAGTTAAGTAGTTAGCAAATACACTCAATACACATATCTCTTTATTTCAATCCTTAAATATAAGTGTATCTCATTAAATACAATGACATACAAATAGTGGCGAAACCAAGATTTTTACTAAGGAAGTTCAAAATACGAAGAAGCCAACACACAGGAAGAAGCCATAGGGGGTTCAAAACATCTATTATATATACATAAAAAATACTTTTTACCATATATTGATAATATAATTTTTCGTCGAAGGGGGTTCGCCCTATATGGCTCCGCCCTGCATACGAATGATTTTTGATAGGGGCTGGGGTAGTTTCTAGTGATGGTACACATGTATTTCATAAAATATAATGCCATACAGTGAAAATATAATGCATGTGGATATAATGTATTTCGCGGGCACGCAGATACAATATATTTTGCTACATTTTTAAACAAACTATTGCTATATCTCATGATAAATATACAAACTATTGACATATTTCGTAATTAGGAGCGAAACTATCGCTATACACGAAAATTCCTCTTTAATTTATTCTCACAAATCAGTTTGTGCACAAATTTGAACTAGGGGAGGTAGAATTCTAAGGTTTTATTTCATACAATAACTTAATGTTTATTTTTGATATATTTTTTTCAAGCAATGACGACCTATTTTATATATACATTATTTTCAAAAAAATAATCTATTAATTTGTTAGCCGGATTGGATCGACCCTATATAACCTCACTTATTGAAACAACCACATTTTTTCCATCTTACAAAAGTTCAATTTGTGATTGTTTTTTTTATAAGTTAAAAGAATATTGGAATCTAAGTTCTTTAAAGAAAAGGATTTACACCATCTAGGAATTTTACTTTGTCATGAGAAGTCATTGCAGGGCCCATTCTAAGGACACCACTCCCAACAATTTTTTTTCATATTCAAGATTCGCAATCGAGATCTTTAATTAAAAATGGAGGGACCTCAACCATCTCACCATAATTTATCTACCTATAAATTTGAGAAAAGGAGTTTTTATTTATTTAGGTAAATGGAGCAAAATGTCCCTCAATCACTGCCCATTATAAGTAGTTCCTCTACCAAAGAAAAATCCAAGACATCACGTGATGGCATATTGTTGGTCATGAGAATTTAGGTGTACATAGAAACAGAAGATAAAGAGGTGAAAAGTAAAAGGAAAAGGAATAAAAGATTGATAGCAAGTCTAATCACTATTGTAACCTCCTCTTCTTTTTTTAGGTGGGGGTGGGGTGGGGGAGGTCAATTAGTACAACTCCCTCCGTTTCAATTTGTTTATCCTATTTTTCTTTTTAGTTCGTTTAAAAAAGAATTCATCTTTTCTTTTTTAATAATTTTTTAGTTTCAATTTTCTACCTGACATGTTTAAGACCACCAGATTAATTGGTACATTTGATATATTTTTAATTTAAGATCACAAGATTCAAAAGTATTCTTTACTTTCTTAATTGCCGTGTCAAATACTTAGCCCTGTACTAAAAATAGATTTTTTTTAATTTTCAATTTTAACAAATCAAAAAAGTTTTCTTATATTCTTTTTTTTTTTTTTTTTACCAAAGTCATTATGTTAAAGTAAGCTATTTTTCTTTCCTTCTCTTTCTCATATTCTAACAAAGGAGCGAATTAATTCGTATGCGGCTAAACGGTTTAAGAATACTCTAAGTATGGTGTGATATTATTCGTTTTGGGCAAAGTCTGCACAATTTTCCTCCCAAAGGCCTTACATAATTAATAATATATACACTTTATAATTCATTTTTCTTTTCGGCTATAAATGTAAGACTTTATTCGCATACTCAATAATCTGCTTTGATCACATGTGCGTGTGGATATATATGTGTGTGCGCGTGCATATATAACATTCTGACTCTAATTCCCAAATGAAATCCAATTTCGAACATCGATTCTTAAAGAGGTAAATATAGATTGATAACAATTCTTGATTAATTTATAGGGTCATTAAGTAAGAGAAGTACGTAAATTACGAGGGTATTATAGTTTTACCTATAAGCATTTCTTTCTTTTTTAAAATTTGAGAAAATTGAATGGATTTCAATTTTAATTTAATCAATGCTCATGTATATATGTAATTAAGCATGTGTGATATCTGTCATGGTTTTACTCTTTCACTATATGCAAAAGTTCAAGGGAAAAAAAAGAGAAGTCATATCATTGTTTCATCAAGTGGCAATTTTTTTCTTTATGTTTTAGTAGTACTTCTTTATGTCTTGCTCAATAAAGTTCATGAGTTTTACACAAGAATATATTGTACCCTATCATTATTCAATTTTTTCGTGGGGTCAACATATATATAAGAGAAGTGTGCGTATGAATAGTGAATATAGATAAGTATGAATAAAGATATAGTAAGTATGATTTATGAATAGTGAATGTAGATAAACTTAGATATACATTTTAGAATAACCTTTTTTAAATTTAGAACTCAGAACTCACAACGTCTAAATTTGAATGTGTGCAATGGATGACATAAAAGTCCATCTGATATAAAGCTAGAATTATGTACAAGTTTTATAGTTGTTTGTGCACCACCAAGAAGCGTGAATCTTTCCACCATTAATCAAAGATATCGAATACAATATTCAAGTCTTGTCAATAGAGAAACACCTTATAGGAAGTGCTTCCTTTGTTAATGAGCCCTGTACAGCGCAATTTGATTAGACAAGCTAGTGAGTACCCGATATACATATGATTATAAAAAAAAAACTATACTTGTTTTTGGTGAAATTATTTAGTACCATAGGGGTCATGGATGAAGAAATTAAAGGATCTTATCATAATCAGTGGAAGCACTAGTAATCTTAATGCACACGTCATATGAGTTTTTTAATCATGTGATTTCTAAGTTCGAATTCACATGATAAGCCTAAGTACTAAGTAGGTGAGTAGCATTATTGGGATACTTAATTAGCTAGCCTTTAGATTTGCTTTGCTTTCTGTGCATAATTATTCTCTCGTAATTGTGCAATCAATGTCTCCTTAAAAAGAGGTTGTAGTGCTCTCTGTCCTTGGAGATAGAGATTAAATTAATATTAAAGCCTAAGATTATGACAAGTCAATCCAAATGATTAGTGGAAAATTAATTAGGACTTAGGTAGTACTAGTTGATGTTTGGTATGGAAGAGCTAAGGGGCTATAAATAATTGAAAGACTTTAGAGGATAGGGAGTGGGGTTTGTTATGTTGATGATGCAAGTTTCTTTAGGCAACAGAATGTTGAAAGTGACTCTCACAATCATAGAAAGATAGAATAGGCATCTAAGATTAGCTGTGATTGAAGACATGACTCAGATATGTGGGCACATCCAATTTGACAAAGACATTGGAGAAATCTCACATAAAGTGTCTCCTCTTCCAACCAAGGTGAATTATTAAAAGAAGAACATAGGTTTTCTCCTCTTTTTTTTTTGTTTGGGTTGGGGTTGGGGTTGGGGGTTAGCGAGGACGTCGAGTCCCTAATGGGATGTACGTGACACCCATGATTTATGGCGGGTCAAAGAGTAGGACTGACATATTTCTGTATATATGTCAGCAAGCTTTTTATGAAGAAGAGGTGCACATGATACCTTAGGTGAATCCCACATTGGAATAGAAAAGAGGAAAGTAAAGATTTTTATAAGGCTCAACACAAGTTCACATGGTACAGGCGTTGTTTGATAATGGCGTATCCCAAGGGATAAAACCCTGAGGTCTCTTGGGCCAAAAATGGACAATACGTGTCATGTGATTGGATTCTGACAAGACTTTTAATAATATACTAAAAAAAAGGTTTAAATGAAAAACATTACGGATCGATAACGCGAAATTTTATAGTCAATCGAAAATTGCTTGGGATTGAGGCACAATAGCTAATTTTTTGTTGTTGATGAAAAGTTTTGCCAAGAAATGTTTTGGTAGAAGAAATTAATAATGACTTATGTTTAATGCTTATTAGTTATTAGGTCCCTTGTTTGATGTATTATGTTCTATGCTTAGTTATTAGGTTTGTAAAATTTTCTTGTATATCTAATCAACTTTCAAATGATTATTTTTAAATAAATAAGGGACAAAGGTGGCATTTGAATGATGTTTGAAAAGACCATGGAAATACATTCATGTCACAAAGTTCTTGTATATTCCCCCCAACTACCAACCATTAAATATTGTCTAGGCTTTCCCATAATATTCTAAGTGTTAAGTAATATATATGTCCCCAAATATCTACATACGACGTCTTTTCATTGTCATGCAATTGAAATTAATTATATGTACTTTATTTATCTATATAAACTCTTTACAGAAGGGATTGCACATGGGCAGCGGGACTATATATGGTGATCAATTTGTATGGTGCACCTTGATTTTCCACAAATCTTTCTAGTAAATTTGAACATTTTTCTTCTTTTTTTCCCTTCTAAATAATTTGAAGAAAAACAAATTTCTAATAAATAGAAAGTTTACATAGCTATCCTTTCGTAGGTCATTGAATTATAATTGGTTATAATTAAGAGGAATTTCATAAGTGACTACAATTTGGACCTTATTCATAATATGTAGTTAGAGCTTAGGTATTTTACTATTTATATAGCAACTGTTTGAGGTGTCAGAAAATAAATAAATAAATAAATATTAAAAAAATTAAATTTCTTGAGATGTGACGACTGTATTCATTGTATTCATATGCACATTTTGATTGTATCGATGGATACATTCGGAGTATATACAAAAAATACAAACAACAAAAATAACAGGGGATTGTATTGATCATTCGCTCTAGTTTCACTTATATTTATTCGCTCTTATATCACTTGAATTCATTCGCTCTAATTTCACTTGTTCATACATTCATTTAGGCAGTATCAATGAATACAATCCGTATACAAAGATACAAACAACAACAAAAATACAAGGGGCTGTATTTATTCACTTTAATTTGACTTGTATTCATTCGCTCTAATTTTCACATATATTCATTCGCCCTAACTATATACAAACATACAAGTGGGGATACACGGATACAAATCAATAAAAATACATCATACAATCAATGGAAAGTTACAAAAATTGCCAGAAGATTTCTCCTTCAAAATATAGAAATACAAGTGAAATACAACAAAAAGAGAGATAAAAATACAGAAATACATACACATACGGGGAGGGAGGGAGAGAGAGACGAGGGAGAGAGTGAGAGAGGCGAGGGAGAAAGTGAGAGAGGTGAGAGAGATTAGGGGGAGAGTAAAATATAGTTATAAATTTTAATTTTTAAAAGTATAGCTATAAATAGTAAAAATTTCTCATAGTGCGAGGTGATTAGCGTTAGGCCACTGGAAAGTGATCCATTTATGATTTGTAATGGGCCCATTAATTCCACTCCTAACATTTGTTTAGACCTTGAGTCTGTTCAAACATTGTTAGCTATATATCACTATTTTGATAACCATGTTCATCAAACAAAGCTACTTTTCTTTAACAATATGTAAAAATATAATCCCAAATGCATGCACATATTGGAAATTAGTTTTGTTGGTGGAACATGTTTATGACTAACCTTTTAAATATTAAGATCAAATATATCATTTTTTCTAGCTTTTTTTTTCTTCTTCTTATAAGTGTGGTGTTCGAATCAACTTAATCGTATCTCAATTAATTTCATGGAATACTCGCAAGGACGGCTCTATAGGCTTATAAAAAAGGCTTGTGTCTTAGACCCCAAAATTTGAGGGAGGCTTTTTTTTTTTAGTAATAATAGATTATAGGTACTTTAAAAAAAATATCGAGTAATATATGTAGAAAATGTATTTTTTTTCATATAAGATAAAAGAAGTATTAAAAGAAGTATTAGAAGAAGCTTGACACATCTGCAGACTGCAGTATTATGTCGCAAGAAAGATTAAATGAATTTACTATATTATTAATTAAAAATAAATTATTAAAAGATATCAATTATAAAAAAGTTATTTAACAAGTTATGCATTTCAAAAGAGCTAAAATATAATAGACTTCATAAAATAAAATAAAATAAAAAGTTTAACGCGTCAATTTGATTTTGACTTTAGGTCACTAATATGCTTGGGCCGCGCTAAATACTAGTCATTTCCTATCAACAACAAATACCAGATAACAACTCTATCCATCATATGACAGAAACAAATGAAAAGAAAAGAAATTACATACTAATTTTGTCTCTGCAAGGATTTGAATTCTTTTGTTTCTAATTTAATCTTCGTATTTCTTAAAAACTGTACAAATCCTCTCCCTCCCATGTTTAATTTGGTACGCATATTATATTTTGACAAATCAAAATATAAACAAACATAATCAGATTCAGACTTTTTTGTTTTGTGATTCATAATCACATGTCTTTATTCAAGAATGAAATACTTTTTATACTACTGTTTATTGTGTTCAAATAGGAAAGGAAGAAAAAAAAATAAGTTCGTTATTTACAACCATTATCGTTTAAAGTTAGCCTTCAAAACCAGTGTTTTAAAAAGTAGAGGCATAAGACTATACATTTTACTTAGCAGGGGATGAGGAGGAGTAAGCCCCGAGACATGGGGTGTAAGCCCCAAGATATGGGGTGTAAGCCCGATGAATTTTTAAATTATCAATTTATAATTAGTAAAATGGTATAATAACACAGATATTATAAAAAAATACATTAATAATTTCTAAAAAATTAAAAATATGATTTAAGAAACTCATTAAAAAGAAATTTCTAACATGATTTTATAAGTTTAAATAATGCAATGATATAAAAGCTATTATGAAATGCAAATTAACTCTAACATCTTAATTTTCAAACAATGAAAGAATCACAATTTCTTAAAATATATTACTATCATACTATGCAATTTACCTCCTAAAAGAAAATAATCAATAAACTTTATTAGTATTATAATTGAAACATCACTCCTTCATGAATAAAAATAAAATCACTTTTAAATAGCAAAATAACAAAATATGGTAATTTTGAGACATAGAACAAAGACATGAAAATCAATGACAAGTAAAAATATAAAATTCGACTATATATTTTTAAAAGAAATGATAAGTGATATTCACTCTCATGGTATTCTCATATAGTAAATATGCAAATAACACAGACTTGTTATTGGATTTACTCTTAATCTTCTTATTTCTGTGGATGAAAAAACTATTAAGCGCCATCATTTATTAAGAGAATTACGATGGTCAATGTTGGTGTATTTTAATATTAAAATAAAAATATTAAAGTGCATGATAATTAGTAGGCATAAAGTGGAGAAAGTGGTGTCATTAGTTTCTTGTAACTCATATGACCATTAGTTTTTTGTAACTCTCATAGTCATTAGTTTCTTGTAACCACAATGTCATTATCTCCTACTAATTGCTCCACTAATCCTCAAATGAATATCCACATTCTTGACATTTATTTGTGGAAGAAATCCTACACCTATATAAAGGAGGTCTTCTTCATTGTGTTGGAGATATACAAGAAAATAGAGTGGAAAAAGATGAGAAGTATTATATTGTATTTATATTTTGAGATTAGTGTAGTGAAAGAGAGAGTTAAGACAAAGAAAAAATTCTAAGTCTTCAACTATATTCACTATACCAAAGAGAGTAATTTTTATGTTGAAGGAAGGTGTTCTTATGCTGGAGCTTTGGACTCTTCAACTAATCCGGAGTTGCTTGAGTTATACGACGTTGTTGGGCTGTTGTATCCTGGAGAGGACAAGTCAAGAGTGATACTGCTGGATCGGTGTAGATTATGCCACAGTGGGCTTGAATCTCCTTAAAGAGAGCAAGATTTCGTGTCTCAGCCTGAATATTATTTATTTATTTTTGTTCATTTTATTTCAACTATAACTTAATTTGTGGTATATTATGCCAATAATTTTTAAGAGATTCATGTTTTGTTACAGTTTGAAAAAATGCGGATATCAAGATAGGAGATGTAACGACCGGGTTCGTCGTTACGGGTAATCCATTCGTGCTAAATTTTAGAGTTAGAAAACTCCGGGTTTGGGAGTTTGAAATTCTGGGCTAGGCTAGCCTCGGCCGAATTTGGAGCGAGGTATAGTCTAGGGCAACCCGGGTGAGGAATGAGTTAGATGTCTTGATTTGAGCTAATTTTCCATGTAGCTAAGATATAAAGGAGACCCGAGAACTTTTTGGAATCGAATTTGGGTAAGTAGAACTCCCAGAATTGAGGTTAACGTGAAGAGGTATATTTCAGATGTAACGACCGGGTTCGTCGTTACGGGTAATCCATTCGTGCTAAATTTTAGAGTTAGAAAACTCCGGGTTTGGGAGTTTGAAATTCTGGGCTAGGCTAGCCTCGGCCGAATTTGGAGCGAGGTATATTCTAGGGCAACCCGGGTGAGGAATGAGTTAGATGTCTTGATTTGAGCTAATTTTCCATGTAGCTAAGATATAAAGGAGACCCGAGAACTTTTTGGAATCGAATTTGGGTAAGTAGAACTCCCGGAATCGATGTTGACGTGAAGAGGTTATTTCAGATCATCGGGGGAAGCATGTGTGTTATAAAATAGACCAATTTTGGAGTTTTCCGAGCATTCTGCCTGTGACGAGCATAATGGCTTCGCCTTGGCGACCTCCGCATAGCGAAAGTCGACCGCTATAGCAGAGCGCGACGGGATTTAATGCAGAAACTTCCCCAAAATAGTTCAGTTTTCACAAGTTCATTTTGGAGAAGAGCTAGGGCGATTTCAGGCGATTTTCCTCTATTCTTCATCATTTTTCTTCCCTAAGGTAAGATTTTTACTCCCCGAACTACGTAATACTTTTCCTATGCGGTAGAATTGCTAGGAGAGGACTTGGGGAGGGGTTTGGAATGACTTAGGGATAATAGAATCCGGAGAAAAGGAGGGGTTCTATGGGTAGAAGTTCTTGGGTATTACTAAAGTTACTGTTTTATGATCATGTGATCTTAATTTCCTAATTTTAGCCATAAAAGTGGTAGAACCAGGTGAATTAACGGTGGAATGATCATGGGTGGCCTGGGGTTTAGGAGTTCTACATAATCCGGGTAAATTGTAGGCCATAAGGATTAATTCTTGGTTATTGTGTATTGTTTTAGACCAAGAACCAACAAGAACTTCGGAAACGGGAAAGCTCCGGTTGAGTAGAGCTTGGATCATTTCGAGGTAGGTGATGATTTGATTTCTGTATGCTTTGTGTGTTTGAGTACTTATATCTAAGTTTTTGTATGAGATGCATGGGTTAGGGAATGCTTAGGAGTGTCTAATAGTCCTATTTTATCAGTCTGGTTGAACTGTGCATTTTGCTTGTTGGTTTTACAAGTTAATTGTTCATTGTTGTGACTGTAGATTGTTTGACATTCGATTGGCTCGGGTACCACGCCTGGTACAGAATATACTAATGGTTTACTCGGGTACCACCCTTGGTACGGAATATACTAACGGTTGACTCGGGTACCACGCCTATTACGAGTTTATTTTACTGCATTGTCACATTGATATTATTGCATTGTGCACTTGTTGTTGGTTCCATGAGCGGACCGGGCTGTGTTGTTGAAATGTGATATTTGCTTATGGTCCTTGAGAGGTCGGGTTATTGTTGTATTTATTATTAGAGTTGGTCTTGGTGTAGACCGGGTTTACTTGTTAACACTTGGGTGTTGGTTAGAGAGGATCCCAGGGTGGGTCCGACTATATAGATAAGAGGTGGTTGTTTGCATTGACTTTTGTATAAAAGTGGTTGGTATGTAGAGACAAGTTAGGAGGAGAATTGCGATCTAGAATTGATTGGTAACTGGATTATGTGTTCTTGTACTTGTACTTAATTTTTGTACTACTCATTCATTGTATATTTGGAACTGGCTGATGATCATACCAGTACACGGTGGTTGTGTACTGATATTGCACTTGCTTGTCTTTTGTGAGTACAAGAAATCTTCCGGCGGTTGACGCACGACCTCACTTGTAGGCCTGACTGTTCGTGATATCAAGGGTGAGTTGTTCGATCAAGCTGCCTTGATTTCCATCCATTTGAGTTGTAGCCTAATTATTTTGGGCTTAGAATATTTTATTATTGTCTTTGGAGTTGCATCCCCGTACTCTAGATTTGGTAGCATTTTGGTGCGATGACTTTCAGATTCTAGGGGGGATTTTCATAGTTTTATTTCAATGAAATTACTTTTGCTTATTTGAATTGCTAGTTTATTTCCTGTTGCTGGTTTTAGGCTGTTAGTTTAGGCTAATGGTTGAACTCTGCTGGTTCGCTCATCTGAGGGTTGGGTGGGTGCCACTCACGATGGCCTGGATCGTGAAAAAGATGGTATCAGAGCCCTAGGTTTGTTGATCTTGTCGTACCAAAATAGGTCTAGTAGAGTCTTGCGAAACGGTGCAGAGACGTCAATACTTTTCTTCGAGAGGCTATAGGACTTTAGGAAAACTCTCTCTTCTTTCTTCCATCGTGCTATAACATGATTCCAATTGGTATCTGGTGATACAAATTGGTATCTAACCTCTTTCACTCTTTTGTCCGCAGATGGTTAACACAAGGAACAATGGAGCGAGACCAGCGGTCCCAACAGCAGGCCCAACGGTTCATGGTAGAGGTAGGGGAAGGGGCAGAGGACGAGGAAGAGCCACACCCGCTAGGGGTGGGGCTCAAGCCGCTGCTGAAGCGCGTGAGGAAACTCCTCCCTCACCTCAGGATCAGGTTGTTGAGGATGTGGAAGTTGTGGTAGAGGATGACGGGGCGCAGGCGGAGGCGGAGGTGGCACCGACTGGGGGTGCAGGCCTTCCTTCTATGACACCAGAAGCCTTTCAGCAGGCTTGGAACATCTTGAGTGGGTTAGTTGGTGCTGGAGCCATACCCGCAGGCATTGTAAATCAGGCTTTGGACACTCAGCCAGCAGTTACTATGGCGCCTAGGATGGATGCAACTTCAGGCATGAATGATTTCTTCAGGCCAATGCTAGGCCCGGTGACGATAGAAAATGAACATGAGATGTTGGCCAAGTTTCTCAAGCTGAAACCTTCTACATTTCGGGGTATTGATAGAGAAGATGCTTATGAGTTCATATTGGATTGCTATGAGAGACTGCACAAGCTGGGCATTGTGCGATAGTATGGGGTTGAGTTCGTCACATTTCAGCTGCAGGGCGATGCTAAGCAGTGGTGGAGGTCTCATATGGAATGTCGGTCGTCTGTTTTACCCCCACTGACTTGGGAATAGTTCCACGCTCTGTTTTTAGAGAAGTACGTACCCCGTACTTTGAGGGATCGGAAGAAGGATGAGTTCTTGAACTTGGAGCAGGGTAGCATGTCAGTCTCTGCTTACGAGGCTAAGTTCCATGCCTTGTCTCATTTTGCTACACAGATGCTGGGTTCCGAGGAGGAACGAGTCCGTTTGTTTGTGAAGGGTTTGAATACAGAGTTACAAGTGTTGTCGGTGCATATGACTTCTTCAGGGAAAGGCTTTAATGATGTGGTGGATTATGTGAAGAAACTTGAGGGAGTCAGGCAGGCGGGGCAGGCTAAGGTGTTATCCAAGAAGCTCCAGAATGATGGAAATTATGGTGGTTTGTATTCCAGGGGTCATAATCAGAAGGTATACTCAGCCCGTCCTATTCAGTCAGCTCTGCCAGCTGCTACAGGTGGTCTTCCGGGAGCTAATCAGCAGTCTTCAGCTCCTAGAGGTCAGAGAGCTTCTTATTCATCTGCTAGTAGGCCTGCACTTGATCGTAGTTGCTTTCATTGTGGTGATCTGGGCCACTTTAAGAGGGAGTGCCCTCACAGGCAGATCGGTAATCAGGTTCAGCAGTAGCCCAAGGCTTTGGTCCCGACAGGTAGAGGTGGTCATGCTAGAGGTCGTCCACAAGGTGGGCGAGGTAACTTTCAGAGAGGCCGGGGAGATAGGGTGAACGACGGCGCAGGCAAGGGTGCGGTACAGCCGGCTAGGGAGGTTGCCTGGATTGATGATCGGGCTCACTGCTATGCGTTTCCAGGGAGGACCGAGGCTGAGGCATCAGATGCGGTAATCACAGGTACCATTCTCGTCTGTGATAAAATGGCTTTGGTATTATTTGACCCAGGTTCTACATATTCTTATGTGTTTGTGAGTTTTGCGTTGGGTCTGAACTTGATATGTGATATCCTTGATTCCCCTATCCATGTTTCTACCTCGGTTGGAGAGTCTGTGGTTGTGACTCATGTTTATCGTGACTGTTCTGTTGTGTTTGTGAGGTTGCACAATTGGGTATACTTGGTAATCTTGGATATGGTTGATTTTGATATTATCTTGGGCATGACCTGGTTATCACCTTATCATGTTGTGTTAAATTATAACACCAAGACTGTGGCTCTAGAGATTCCGGGTAAGGATAGGCTAGAGTGGGAAGGTGTGTACAGGTCTAAGCCAGTTAAGATAATATTGTTTGTTCGGGCTAGGAAGCTAGTGGGGAGGGGGTGTCTAGCCTTCTTGGCTCATCTTCGGGATGATAGTGTGGAGTCCCCATCTATTGAGTCAGTTCCAGTTGTTTCTGAGTTTCGAGAGGTGTTTCCAGCGGATTTACCTGGTATGCCTCCGGACAGGGATATAGACTTTTGTATTGATTTGGAGCCAGACACTCATCCCATTTCCATTCCTCCGTATTGTATGGCTTCGGCAGAGTTAAGGAAACTTAAGACTCAATTACAAGAACTCCTAGATAAAGGATTTATCAATCCCAGTGCTTCGCCTTGGGGTGCTCCGATCATGTTTGTAAAGAAAAAAGATGGTAGTATGCGGATGTGCATAGATTATAGGCAATTTAACAAGGTTACCATCTAGAATAAGTACCCTTTACCCCGTATTGATGATCTGTTTGACCAGCTCCAGGGTGCATTGGTGTTTTCAAATATTGACTTGAGGTTGGGGTATCACCAGTTGAAGATTAGGCCGGAGGTCATTCCTAAGACTGCTTTTCGGACTCGGTATGAGCATTACGAGTTCTTAGTAATGTCATTTGGGTTGACCAATGCGCCGACAGCATTCATGAGTTTGATGAATGGGGTATTTAAGTCATATATAGATTTCTTTGTTGTTGTGTTTATCGATGATATTTTAATATACTCCAAAAGTAGGGAGGAGCATGCTAATCACCTTCATATTGTGTTGGACATATTGAGACGTCAAAAGCTTTATGTGAAGTTCTCCATGTGTGAATTTTGGTTGACTTCAGTCGTGTTCTTGGGGCATGTAGTGTCAGAACAGTGGGTGATGGTGGATCCCCAGAAGATTGAGGCAGTCAAGAGTTGGGCCCGGCCTAGCTCTGTGACAGAGGTGAGGAGTTTTGTTGGGCTCGCAGGGTACTACCGGAGGTTTGTTAAGGATTTTGCATCTATTGCTACTCATCTGACAAGGCTGACACAAAAAGATGTACCATTTGCGTGGTCTGACAAGTGTGAGGAGAGATTCCAAAAGCTCAAGACACTTCTGACCACGACTCTTATCTTGTCCTTGCCGGTTGAAGGTAAAGACTTTATTGTTTACTGTGATGCTTCACATTCTGGTTTGGTGTTGTGTTGATGCAGGATAGAAATGTGATAGCCTATGCCTCTAGGCAATTGAAGGTGCATGAGAGGAACTACCCGACTCACGACTTAGAGTTGGAAGAGGTGGTCTTTGCACTCAAGATTTGGAGACACTATCTTTATGGTGTCAAGTGTGAGGTGTTCACTGATCACCGCAGTTTGCAACATGTTTTCACTCAGAAGGACCTGAATTTGAGGCAGAGAAGGTGGATGGAATTGTTGAAGGATTATGATGTGACTATTCAGTATCATCCGGATAAGGCTAATGTAGTGGCCGATGCATTGAGCCGAAAGACAGTTCGCATGGGCAGTTTGGCTTGTTTGGGGGTGTCCAAACGGCCACTAGCAAGGGAAATTCAGGCGTTGGAATCCAAGTTCATGCACTTGGGTATTTCAGAACAAGGTGGGTTGTTGTCCAGTATTGAGGTCAAAACCATCTTCATAGAGGAGATAAAGACCAAGCAGTTTCAGGACCCAAAACTGAGTAAGCTTCGAGGTAAGGTAATATCCGTGGAATCCAGCGATGTCACGTTAGACTTTGGCGGAGTACTAAATTTCAGAGAGAGGATTTGTGTTTCTCGGATTGATGATATAATTCAGAATATCTTGGCAGAGGCTCACGATTCGCGGTACTCAATTCATACGGGTGTGACAAAAATGTATAGGAACTTGAGGCAGCGTTACTGGTGGCCCGGGATGAAAAGGGACATAGTTGATTTCGTGTCCAAGTGTAAGAACTGCCAGCAGGTAAAGTATGAGCATCAGAGACCTGCAGGACTACTTCAGAGAATGCCCATTCCAGAGTAGAAGTGGGAGAGGATAGCCATGGATTTCGTGGTGGGTCTTCCCAAGACGCTGGGGAAGTATGACTCAATTTGGGTCATTGTTGACAGGATGACCAAGTCCGCTCATTTAATTCCGGTCAGGGTAGATTACAATTCGCAGCAATTGGCTAAGATGTACGTGAAGGAGATTGTGAGATTGCATGGGGTACCATTGTCCATAATTCAGACAAGGGTACACAGTTCACCTCTAAGTTTTGGGGTAAGCTACATGAAGAGTTGGGTACACAACTCACCTTTAGTACAACCTTCCATCCTCAGAATGATGGTCAGTCGGAGAGGACGATCCAGGTATTGGAGGACATGCTGAGGGAATGTGTGATGGACTTTGGGGGTCATTGGTACCAGTTTCTACTGTTGTGCGAGTTCTTGTACAACAATAGCTACCACTCCAGTATCGATATGGCACCATTCGAGGCATTGTATGGGAGGGGTTGTAGATCACCGGTTGGATGGTTTGAGGAAGGCGATGTAAAGCTTCTGGGCGTGGATTTGGTAAGGGAAGCGCAAGAAAAGGTAAGAGACATTCAAACCAAATTGCTAGCTGCTCAAAGCAGGCAGAAGGAATATGCGGATCGCAAGGTCCAAGACATGGAATTTCAGGTTGGTGAACAGGTATTGTTGAAAGTATCACCAATGAAGGAAGTTATGCGGTTCGGTAAGAAGGACAAGCTCAGCCCTCGGTTCATCAGTCCGTTTGAGGTTCTTGAGATTATGGGGCCAGTGGCTTACAAGTTAGCACTGCCGCCTAGTTTGTTGAGTGTCCATCCGGTATTCCATGTATCCATGCTTAAGTGATACCATGGGAATGAAGATTACATCATCAAGTGGGATGAGGTACTTTTCGATAAGAATCTTCGCTATAAAGAGGAACCAGTTTTGATTCTTGCTCGGGATATCCAGAAATTGAGGACAAAGGTGATCAATATGGAAAAAGTTTAATGGAAGCATCGTCCAGTTGAGGAAGCCAATTGGGAAATCGAGAAGGACATGCGGGGCAAGTACCCTCACTTGTTTAAGGATTCAAGTACTAAACCTTCCTTCTTTGATTTCTGTAATTTTGGGATTGACCATTCGGGGATGAACGATGGGTAAATCGGTATCTGTTGTAACGACCGCGTACGTTATTACGGGTAATCCATTCGTGCCAAGTTTTAGAGTTAGAAAATTCCGAGTTTGGGAGTTTGAAATTCTGGGCTACGCTAGCCTCGACCATATTTGGAGTGAGGTATAGTCTAGGGCAATCCAGGTAAATATTGAGTTAGATATCTTGATTTGAGCTAGTTTTCCATGTAGCTAAGATATAAAGGAGTCACAGAGACTTTTCAGAATCGAATTTGGGTAAGTAGAGCTCCCGAAATTGAGGTTGACGTGAAAGGGTTGTTTCGCATCATCGGGGGAAGCAAGTGTGTTATAAAATAGACCAATTTTGGAGTATTCTGAGCATTCTGCCCGTGACGAGCGTAACGGCTCTGCCGTGGCGACCTCCACTATAGCGGAAGGAAATACTGTTATAGCAAAAGTCAAGGCGGTCAACCTCCGCCATAGCGGTTGACTCCGCTATGGCGGTACCGCTATAGAGGAAGGCGACCGCTATAGCGGAGCGCGATGGGATTTAATGCAGAAACTTTCCCAAAATAATTCAGTTTTCACAAGTTTGTTTTGGAGAAGAGCTAGGGCGATTTCAGGCGATTTTCCTTCATTCTTCGTCGTTTTCTTCCCTAAGGTAAGGTTTCTACTCATCGAACTCCGTAATACTTTTCCTATGTGGTAGAATTGCTAGGAGAGGACTTGAGGAAGGGTTTAGAATGACTTCGGGATGATAGAATCCGGGGAAAAAGGGGAGTTCTATGGGTAGAAGTTCTTGGGTATTACTAAAGTTACTGTTTTTTGATCATGTGACCTTAATTTTCTAATTTTAGCCATAAAAGTGGTAGAACTAGGTGAATTAATGGTGGAAAAGCCCGAGAAGAGAGTGAAATGATCATGGGTGGCCTGGGGTTTAGGATTTCTATGTAATCCGGGTAAATTGTAGGCCATAAGGATTAATTCTTGGTTATTGTGTATTATTTTAGATCAAGAACCGGCAAGAACTTCGGGAAACGGGAAAGCTCCGGTTGAGTAAAGCTTGGATCATTTCGAGGTAGGTGATGGTTTGATTTCTGTATGCTTTATGTGTTTGAGTACTTATATCTAAGTATTTGTATGAGATGTATGGCTTAGGGAATGCTTAGGAGTGCCTAATAGTCTTGTTTTATCAGTCTGGTTGAACTGTGCATTTTGCTTGTTGGTTTTACAAGTTAATTGTTCATTGTTGTGACTGTGGATTGTTTGACATTCGGTTGGCTCGGGTACCACGCCTGATACGAAATATACTAACGGTTGACTCGGGTACCACGCCTGGTACGAAATATACTAACGGTTGACTCGGGTACCACGCCTGATACATGTTTATTTTACTGCATTATCACATTGATATTATTACATTGTGCACTTGTTGTTGATTTCATGAGCGGACCGGGTTGTGTTGTTGAAATGTGATATTTGCTTATGGTCCTTGAGAGGTCAGGTTATTATTGTATTTGTTATTAGAGTTGGTCTTGGTGTAGACCGGGTTTGCTTGTTAACACTTAGGTGTTGGTTAGAGAGGATCCCATGGTGGGTCCGGCTATATAGATAAGAGGTGGTTGTTTGCATTGACTTTCGCATAAAAGTGGTTGGTATGTAGAGACAAGTTAGGAGGAGAATTGCGGTCTATAATTGATTGGTAACTGGATTATGTGTTCTTGTAGTTGTACTTGATTTTCGTACTACTCATTCATTGTATATTTGGAACTGGTTGATGATCCTACCAGTATACGGTGGTTGTGTACTGATACTACACTTGCTTGTCTTTTGTGAGTACAGAAAATCTTTCGGCAGTTGACGCACGACCTCACTTGTAGGCATGACTGTCGTGATATCAAGGGTGAGCTGTTCGACCAAGCTGCCTTGATTTTCATCCATTTGAGTTATAGCCCAATTATTTCGGGCTTAGACTATTTTATTATTGTCTTTGGGGTTGCATCCCCGTACTCTAGATTTGGTAGCGTTTTGGTACGATGACTTTCAGATTCTAGGGGGAATTTTCGCAGTTTTATTTCAATGAAATTACTTTTGCTTATTTGAATTGCTAGTTTATTTCCTATTGCTGATTTTAGGCTGTTATTCTAGGCTAAGGATTGAACTCTACTGGTTCGCTCATTCGGGGGTTGGGTGGGTGCCACTCACGACGGCCTGGGTCGTGATAGGAGATCTCAACATCATCCCGCTTCAACGTCACTAGATTTCTTCAAGAGATGGAAGAAAAAGATGAAAGAGCGAGTTAAGTATTTTTCTACTTGCTCAACTCAAGCAGAGGAAAGGTAAAAAACTTTTCTACTTGCTATGGAGAAAAGGTAAAAATAAATTTACCTATTATTTTAATGAATAAGTAATACTACTTTTCATGAATAATTATTTTCATGAAATTCTTGAAATAGTGAGGGTTAATGAAATGAGTAAATAAAATTCATCATGAAAAATGTGATTTTTGCATCTTAAGAATGCTCTAAGAAGAGTATTAAAAGTGCATATATTTGTCTTGAAATAAATCACATGTTATTATTTGCATATGCTTTGATGTCTTTGGCTCTAACATGAGTGTTATAAAAAAGACTATAAAAACATGTTGAGTAACCATTTTGACATGCAGTATTTGGGTGAGATAAATTTCATTGTTGAAATGAAAAATATCATAAAATATGTGATGAATATTTCTTGACAAGTCACATTATGGTGAGAAAAAATTGTGAAATTCAATTTTGCTGATTGTATGAGCCTTGTAACTCCTTTTGATTCAAATTTGTGAAAGTGGTCTGACAAATAAAAAATAGGAGTTTGCTATCCTATAAAAACTATATGAGATATGTGACTACTTGTACTTGACTCGATATTGTGTGCAGTAAAAATACTTAGTAGGTACAAGCAAGCCATGTATATTTACTTGGTGTAAAAGTTTATGGCTTGTTGTGTAAAAAAAAAAACTTGTTGTACTCAAAGACTTTTTTGAAGCATGAGAAAAATTGGTGCTATTTAGTGAAAATAAAATATTTATTGTGGTTAACTCTACCATGGAGGCTAAGGTTTATTGCTTTAACTTAGCTAATGAAAAAGTGAATTGATTTAAAATTTTATTATATCAATCACTTATTTTGAGAAATTAATTTATCTGATTTTGATTACTTGTGATAGCACCAATATTATTGGTAGAGTACAAAGCCATTGCTATAATGATAAATTCAGATCCATAAGGAGAAAAACACAATTATGAGATCATATTGATCAACGGTATACCATTCATATTAATTGTGTTAAATCTTGCAGATTTATACCAAGGCCTTGGCAAGATAAATGGTTTGAAGCACATTGAGGGGGATGGATTGAAGCTCAAAATCTTCTAAGTCATATATGAGGAAACCCAACCTGGGGACTAGAGATCCTATAACCAAGTTCAATGGAAAAAACGAATCATATGATAACTTGTTGAGAAATGCACTATTATTTTATTCCTCCCTATGATGTGAGTGCATTTTTCTTGTAATGGTTTGTGAAGGTTGAGTTTAAAAAACTCTTAATGAAGTTTATATCTCTTATGAGTGGGGTGTCTGAATTACAGGAACACCCTTAACAGATTTCACCTATGTAAGCGTGAAAGTAGGCCGCATCCTATGAGAATTGAGCTTATTCTCAAAAACACTTATGAAAATCAAGGTAGCATAAGGCCGTAATGTGCTGGCTGTTAAAGCTTATGTCAAAGCCTTGATTATTGTGTGTAAGCAGTGATACTTTATTTCCCTTAACCAGTCATAGTTCAAGTCTGAGACCAATACTGACTCTGGAGTAAAGGTTACTGTTTTACTAAGTGAAGGTTCAATGCAGAGCACACCTTCATTATGCATAATAGTCTCCCTTCAACTAAATTGGTGAAGTAACTCTCTTATTTGAATATTAAAATGAGTGGGAGAATGTTGGTGCATTTTAATATTAAAATAAAAATATTAAAGTGCATGATAATTAGTAGGCATAAAGTGGAGAAAGTGGTGTCATTAGTTTCTTGTAACTCATATGATCATTAGTTTTTTGTAACTCTCATGGTCATTAGTTTCTTGTAACTCATGTAACCACAATGTCATTATCTCCTACTAATTGCTCCACTAATCCTCAAATGAATATCCACATTCTTGACATTTATTTGTGGAAGAAATCCTACACCTATATAAAGGAGGTCTTCTTCATTGTGTTGGAGATATACAAGAAAATAGAGTGAAAAAGATGAGAAGTATTATATTGTATTTATATTTTGAGGTTAGTGTAGTGAAAGAGAGAGTTGAGACAAAGAAAAAATTCTAAGTCTTCAACTATATTCACTATACCAAAGAGAGTAATTTTTATGTACATTGAAGGAAGATGTTCTTATGCTGGAACTTTGGACTCTTCAACTAATCCGGAGTTGCTTGAATTATACGACGTTGTTGGGTTGTTGTATCCTGGAGGGGACAAGTCAAGAGTGATACTGCTGGATCGGTGTAGATTATGCCGCAGTGGGCTTGAATCTCCTTAAAGAGAGCGAGATATCCGTGCCTCAGCCTGAATATTATTTATTTATTTTTGTTCATTTTATTTCAACTGTAACTTATTGTAATTTGTGGTATATTAGGCCAACAGTTAACAATCACTACTAAAAAACACAATATTTAGCGATGGATAAATTTTGTATCTAAACAACTAAATTTGTCGCTAATTCTATTTAGCGATGAATTTATGTTAGCTATGAGTGAAATAACAATGGATTAGCAATGAAGTTCTTAGCTAATTTTTTCTTAGTAATGAGTGTTAACTAAAGAATTTAACACCTAATTTATGTAAGAACTTTAGGCGAGCTCGAACATCAAACTTTAAACGTGTTTAAAACTTACAATCGAACGCTTAAAATATAAGCCCCACATATAAACCTCCAGACATCTTGCCAATGCTCCACCTGGATTAGTCTCAAAATCGCCTTTTAAAACACTGTTTCGAACATGGTAAAATGGGTGTAGCTAGTACACATTGTACGTAATTGAGATAAGAAATGCAGGCTATAAACTATTAACTATATTATACTGTATTATATTGTAGTACTACATAATTGCACTGTATGTTAAAGTGGAGAAAAATCTTGTTTTATAAGTAACAAATAGGTTATTGAGGAGTTTTCGAGGTCCTTTTTGTTCCTTTTTCTTTTCTCCTTGTAGCTCTTTTTTCCCTTTTTTTTTTGGGTTGGGGGGGGGGGGGGGGGGGGGGGGGTCTTTCTTCTTCTTTCTCTTTTTCCATCATAATTAAGATATTATTTTTGTCTTAATTAATATATTCCTTGAGTTTGTAATTTGTTATATGTATGTTTTTCCGTTTACCTATCGGCTCCTCGCCATTGTCTTTCATCTCTAATATATCTATTTTACTAACGATTTTTTATCGTGAAAAATTTGTCAAGCCACACATAAGGGTACAATATATCTGGACATTTTTAATTGTTCAGGAGCATACTTTAAATTACTGGACATTGGTAAATATCAGAATTGAGTTGCACAATCGTTAAAGAAAAGGGCAAATATGAGATGAAGTTAAGGGTTCTAGGGGTTCATGGACTAGAAAGTAAAAAATGGGCAAATTTAAGACAAATTGAATACTCAAGAGTAAATCAAATATTTTTCTAGTTTTTGATAAATAATGGTGAATCCGCCCACAGATGAATATACATAATTCGTTTTATCCAATCTCATCAAAAGATGTTCCCATGGACAAGTGCATTCTTCATATTATATTGGTAAAAATTTAAGTGTATCGAATATTTATGATTTGGTGTAAATAATTAGTTCGAATAATTATTCATCTATAATGTTTCAGTCATGATCTCATTTAGGAGTGGTAAAATTAGTCCCGGATTCATCCAAGTTTAGGTAGGTTATTGATTCATTCATTTATTAATTCAAATAATTTTGATTCATATGAAACTTTGTCAAAAAAATTTGATTTTTTTAAATTTGATATGTTATATATAGTCATTAAAATATTTATATTATTAAATAATTAAATTAATTTCTAAGAAAACAAATTAAAGCAAGATATTAAAACTTGGTAAGCTAGATCTAGTTGGGTGGGTTGAGTTGTGACTCATTCTTGCGAAAAATTGACATATACGTATAACCCTTAAATAAAATTGATATGTTTTAAAATCAAATATTAAATTTAGTAAAACGAAACCTACAGATATTGGAATTGATAATCATTTGTGTATCCGACCTGCACAAAAATAATGCATCACACCATCATCATATTTATCAGAGACACAAATACCTGAATAACAAAGAAAATTGAACCCAGGGACAAGAATTATCACGCTATCACACTCTATTTCAATTTTTTTACCGTATATAGCATGATGTGCTTTTAATATACATGATTTTCATAATGAATGTTAAAACTGAATTTAATTGTATCCCCATTTTTAATGTTCACGATTTACATAAATATTGATACAATTGCATTGATTGAATATGAGTTTTATTTCAACTTTTGATGTTCATGATATACATAAAATATTGATACATAATGGATATGAATTTTGGCTCAAACAATGTATACAAATTGTTAGATGAATATAGACTAATGTAAAATTAGAAAGATACTAACGCAAACAAATGTATCAATTTATTAGATGAACACATACCAATGTATTCCAATATAAAATGTATATTTATTTATTAGGTGAATACAGATGTATGAATACCAATATAGCAAATGTATAGGAACTTGTTAGGTGAATACATACTACATACTGGATTTCTAGACATAGCTTATTGCAAATAGTAGGGAGAAAAAAATGTGGGCAGTGGATCCGGAAGAATATCCTTTGGAAGGAGGATAGTCATAGTTGGATATTTTTTGCTAATTTTAAGGAGAAAGATAGTTCTAAATATATTTTTTTGCTATTTTTAAGGATAATTATGGGTCATGTGGTGCTAATTTCTTAGCCAAAAACATATGAAGGGTCATTTTGTGTCAACTTCTTAAAACATGGCTAATGTATGCTAATTATATTATATGTGTTAGCCCATTATTTGAGCTCATCTTAGCCCAGCCAATTCAACGCAAATAACATTTGAACGATTAAAATTCCATCCATTTATTATCTTAACCTATTTTGATCCTTCCAAATTCAATCTTTTCCGGCAATTTGACACTCTAATTTCATCTTATCATTTTAAGTTTTTAAATTTGCGAGAATACAAGCACGTAGCTACTTAAAAGTTAAACCAGGTTATAATTAAACTTGTTAAAATGGTATTGTACTAAGCTTATAAGCTGATTAAATTAACATATAAATATTGTCTGACTTATCTACGTGCTTACAATTTATAAACACTTCTAAATGTATATTTCTTATAAATATCTCAAGGACATTTAAGTCTTTGAAAAAGAAGTGCTTATCAAAATATTTTTATTATTAAACACTAACTATTAGTTATCATCAATTTCAATACTTCTATTGATATTACTTATTAGTTATTATAAAATTAGGTTTAACATCTAAAATTATTATTTTTGTAATGCTTATCATCTACTACTTTTTAACTCTTCTAAGAAAGAAGAAATTGATTAGTACTAACGAGTAGGTACATTGGTCCTAAGAAGGAAAAAGGAGCCAATTGATTAGTCTCTCTCTGTCTCTCCTTTTTCTTATGCTTAACAAGGACCCCTCCAAAAAGAGTGGTGGATTTTCTCTTTTATACTTCAACCCCCACCCCACCCCCTACAATTGCAATCACTTTCTTTCTTGCTATTTTGGTTATTTTCTAAAATTAGGAAACGTTGATAACTTTATCTGTGTGAGCTTGCTCTATTGAAGGCTTTTACAAGTTCGAGAATTAAAAAAGGAGAATTAGAGTAAGTTAACATACAGTAGCGTAAGATTATTCAATTTTAAACGAATCTAAAGTAAACTAGAATATATTTGGATATGCTCATTAATTAGACACGTGTTGTATCGATATTTTTGAGTAATTTGAGGATAATAACAATAAAGATTCATATGTATTCGATTTCAACTTGCTTTAAGGTTGAGGCGAGATATAATAATTATCGTTGTTTATGCAAGAAATGCCAAACAATTTGTATTGTACGTCCATCAATCTAGTAAATTTGTGGTTCGCTACCCTCCTTTGAAATTTAAACGATGTAGATTATTAGAAAACCATCTGCAATTTCTTGTATTTTTGTTACTTTTTCTTTTGAACTATTTTGGATTATTTTTTCTTGAGTCGAGGGTCTATCGAAAACAATCTCCTAGAGAACTATATGTTGTTTCTTGTACATCCGACGTTCTTTTTTTTTTTGGCCAATTTTTCTTGAGTGGAGGGTCTATCGGAAACAAACTCTCTACTTCTGAGCTAAGGGTAAGATCTACGGACATTCTATCCTCCCTATACCTCACATTATAGGACTAAACTTGGTATGTTGTTGTATGTGTAGATTAAAGAGAACAATTATTTAGGAAAATTTTCTTTTGTTAGTCCTAAAGAAGAAAATTTGAACTATTAATTTCGTTATTAATACACAATCAATTAGTTTGTGAATCGAAAATTTTGACGTGTATTTACTTTAAGGACTATACATCTGATCTCGTGATTTTTTATTTTTTATTTAAAATACATGCAAATAAAACATACATAAATAAATAAAGGAAGGGAAAATACTTTATATATACATAAGAATGGAGTAGCAAGTTGGTGGAATTCTTAGAAGACCCTAATTCTTTTCTTAACTTAGCCATGTCACTATTTCTGGTGGATCACTTTTGTACCTTTTCACATTCAAAATTTAAGACAAAATTCTTTTTATCTTTTATAATAAGAAACTGTTAAGGAATACCAACTTTTCAATTATGCAGAAAGAGTTTTTTTTTTTTAATAAAGAATAAATATTTATTCGCACCTAACATTTACATGCATCAAATTTTGCAATTTAACCTTAGCAATTAAGAAAATAAATAAGAATGTATATCATTTAACTATGATTAGGTGATTAAAATGTACATAAAAAACAAATGTCATGCATTTAATTACAGATATAGGGTGTGTTTGGTATGAACGAAAATGTTTTCTAAAAAATATTTTCTTGGAAAATAAGTAGTTTTCTTACTTATTTTCTCATGTTTGGTTGATGAGTGGAAAACATTTTTCGGAAAATATTTTCTGGTGTTTGGTTAGTGAGTAGAAAATACTTTTTAGGGAAATAATTTCTTTATGCTCCTCCACCCAACAAATCCAGATGTTTTCCTACAAAGCCACCACAAATAGTAAGTTGTTCAAACATATCAAGCAATGAATTTAGTGAGGTCCCAATCATGAACCCAAGACTCGTAAATAATTGAGAATACTTCAATAATGTTTATAACTTGAACATTGTCACATTGTCAACTGGTAACATAGAGTGGCCTTTGACATACAAAATTCAAGCAAAGAAGAACATCAAATCCTCTTGCAATAAACCAGTAGTCGTAGAAGATACCAAGAAGTGGCAAATACACTATACATTTTCAAACCCTATATAGCTATGTTCTTCCAACCTATTTGTGCATTCTATTGTTGTCGCTTGAATCGTTCTAGCCACACCTTACGAAGGTTTTGATTTTTTGCCATAAATGCCTTAGCTAAATTATCATTTTGCACCAGATAATCAAAGGCATCACCTAAAAACTCTTCCTCATAACCTTCAATTGTCATAATCTCTTCGTACAACTTTGTCACATCTAGGTGACTATCAGCCATCCTACTAATTGCCGAAGCTACTTCTCCAAGTTTCACTGATATATCACCCACTACGTCTTGCACATCAAAAGAACGATTCCTTTTACGACTTGACTTGAGTTGACAAGTTTCACTCACATCTTGCACATACTTTTCCTTAGATGGTCCTTCAATATCATCATCATTACCTTTCTCGGAATTACAATCCAAGCCAATGTCATCTAACGACTTAGCACAATCACCCCTAGCTCGATCATTCCCACAAACAAGAGACATTTCGTCGAACATTTCAATCTTGTTGTTGATGAACTTGTCATGATTAGGATGTGCCTATAATACAATGACAAAAAAATGAACTGGACCATTAATACTAAGCAGCCACAACCACCTAGCTAACAGACACCAATAATAATGAATTAATCAAATAACTTTCCACACCAATGGGTATTTTGGAAATGCAATTAATTTCAAGCAAGTATAGATAACTGCAGGGGAGCTACTGGAAAATGGACTAGGATGGGTTGCAGTGCAAATTGGAAAAACTGAATATAATACATATTGCTACATTAAAGAATAGCACAAGAAAGAAAAGAACAATATGCAAATGTTAGCAGTATACCTATCTGATGCATTATTATGACCTTTCATTGATCATCTACTCTACTCCATCTGCTGTAGCATTAGAGGTTACCTGAATATGACTAGCATAGACTTTCGGACGGGCAGTAATCATCTTCAAGTAAGACATTCTGTTAGTGACCTTGATAGACATTTTTCCTAACCAAATTCTGATAATGACTGAAACTTTAATTTTCTCCAAGAGTAAAAAGTAACAACTTGGTATCCTTTTTCTTTTCTTTTACCACCACAAATACACCAATAACAAACTGTAAATCTAGTATCAAACTTAATCTTGAGATATCCCACCGACCCCTTAACATATTCACAGTCTATTACCAAGAGCACGTTAGGGTATTTCATGCTGGAAACAAGCAGAATAAGGAACTAAAATCATACCGATTTTAAGAATGAACTTCACGCTACCCCCTTCAAAGAACTACTAGATAATTCTTGATCCTTCACCACACGCCGCTTTGCTGCAAGAAAAAAAAAACAGAGAAACGCAAAAGCATGAAAGCAGAGATGATATGAAGAAGACACAAAAACAGCCGAAAATCTGGGGGAGAAAAGGAGTGACCCACAAAATCACTGCAACAACAATATCTTCAAGGCAACAAACAACAATATTACTAGAAAAAGGGGTTGAAACAGAGGAAGGAAGCAATGAGTCAACTACCAATTCAAGTGATCGTAGCCTCGCAAGACAGTGATTGAGGAACACAATATCAGATATAAAGTCTTAATACACTAAAGTCTCCTATTCCTCCTCCTATCATAATTTGTAAACATGGCATGAGCAATGGCATCTCTTTTCGACGACCATTCTCTAACTTCTTCACGTCTTTCTCTTTGACTCCCTTGAGAACTTTGAGTAATTTTAACATTTTGAGGTTGAATTAGTGGTTCCACATCTACTTCTTGTATTATTATGTCATTTGGCTCCAAATCAAGTATGTGATTATGTAAAATGCACGATGCTAATCCTACATCCACTTGTGTCTTAAAGTCCCAAAAGGGTTCATTATCAATCACACTAAATCATCTCTTGAGAATAGCAAAGGCACGTTCAACACGAAAAATGTACATAAAAGAACAAATGTCATGCATTTAATTACAGATATAGTGTAAACACCGAATATGAATAAACTTTTATCATGATTAAGTGATGTCTTATCACTTTAATTTTTAATTATTATGCCTAAATTGTACCTCGATTTAATTTAACATCGTGTGCGCGATCAATGTTTGTCATGTTACAATTATGAAAGCATTATAGAATTGGAAAACCTTTCAGTGAACTTAAAGATTAATTCTTTGTTTGAGTATTCTACTTGACTAAATACTTCATCCAATTTATTGTACTAAAAACTCTTTATATTTAGTAAACAAAAAAATAAAGTATGATATCAGAAACAAAATATTTATACTTAAGAGTTCCATAAGGTTTCGTTTTCCCTATGACTTGAAGCAAGTTCCTAGTTGCTACTTGCTAGTGCCTTGTTATATTCCAAAAGTTAGACCACTTTTAACGTAACGGATACCTCTTTTTACTAGAGAAACTTTCATAAACAGTAATTAGTAAGAATTTTTAATCAGGATTTATAGTTACATTTTGCCTAATTATAATTCATATTAACATTTTCAATAGCAATTGGATAATCTCGATATACAAATACATGCATACAAATACAAATAGATTTGAGTGTTAATTGAGAGAATAGACAAACCGCATTGTCTATTTTGTGAAATATCGGCATACAAATACAAATTTGTAATGTATATTTTGTGAAATCTCGACATACAAATACAAATATAGGCATACAATATGAATCCGTATTATATTTTGTGAAATTTTGGCATACAAGTACAGTTGAGTATTGATTGAGAGAACAACATACAAATACAAATAGCAATAGTTTTAAAACAGAAACAACATTAAAAGAGATTTGGCTTAATGGCAATAGTTTTAAATTATTCGGGGATTAGCTATCTCTGGATAAGTTATTCCACCATGTAAATGGGATAACTTATCGTCTTATCCCATCACTATGGTATAAATGATGGGATAAGTTATCCCGGACTTGACAACCAAATGAGACACTAAAATTTTATCCCTGAACTATTTATTTTATCCCAAGACTATTTATTTTTATCCCTCACACCAAACGACTCCTTCGGGTTACCCTTGTTAGAATACTAGAAACAAGTTGTTGCTTACTATGGGTGTGTCGAGAAAAACCCAAGAGTGAGAGATCAATTCACTCCTCAATGCCTTTCTTCAGCCTATTTAATCGGCTGGAGCGTAAGTTTCTAACAATGAATAGGCTCTTCCTTAGGCCTTCAAGGAGGAAGCGGCTTTTTTCCTAAATTCCGGGGAAAATGAAATGAAATTCTTTTCGTAAGGCAAGAAAGTCGCCTAAGGAAAGTAGAAGTCTATGCACACTAACCGAATCTTTGGGGAAGGATGGTGGTGCAAATTGGCCTTTTCCCTTCTCCTTTCTAAAGCAAAAAAGAATGTCATCATTCTAATCGTGACTTGAAAAAAGAAGTTAAAAGTTATTGAAGCACACTAGCTAATTTTGGTTTTGAGATAAGAATTTTTTGAGTTATTTATTGAAGAAAGAGAGAAACAAAGTGATCCCAAGTTTTTGGGCTATATATGTGCTAATGTGAATTGTTGGCTAAATTAATACCAATTGCTTTTTAGAGTTGTATAAGGTGTCAATGATCCAAAATTTTACCTAGCTATGCGATTATCGGGGCCTAATTATCACTATTATAAATATTAACGTATAATTAATTATTTTAATATAGCTAGATATTTTAATATAAATCAATTTAAGAAATTTGAGATTTCTTGACTTAAGGCTTCAATCTTCTCCATTTTATCTCTATATGGTGGGGACGGTTTTCATACAAGATTTATTATTTTTGATATATAACATAAATTTATGTATAAAAATTTACTCAACTTGCGATAAATATAATAAGTCAAAACTCATAATTTTAATAAATATCCAATAAAAACAAGGGCCAACAGCACTCGATGAACTAATGACATGTCTAGATAATTAAATACATTATTATGGTATATATTCTTACTAATAAATTTTTTATTAATGGCTTAACATACTCCTCCATTGGCTCATGCTTTAGAAGTCCACCATCCCATTTTCTTAGTAGCAAAATCTGTAGTGAAGAAATTAAGAAAAAATGGGTAAGCAATAAGGAGGAATCTCTAAAAATACTTTACATTATACATAGTTAGCATTGGACTGAGACATACTTTAATGGAGCGATATAGACAGTAAGTATTTTGCTTGTGATAGAAGTATATGTTAGTGCATGTTATTTTAACCTATATATAATTGTACAAACCTATAACACACCTGCATTCATGATATAACTTAACTTGTACATCATCCATATTTTTATTTATCTGATACTTTTTGTTTCTCCAAATTCAAATTATGTGAACTTTGATCAATATTTTTAATTTTTTTTTTAATCATATTGAGATGAGAAAAATTACAATTTATGAATATCTGAATTTTGATTTTAAAGATTGAATCTATCTAATCTAATTTATTTTAGAGAATTAGTCGAATTGACTCTCAATAGACGAAAATATCACATAAATTAAATTAGAAAGAAGATTACATAGTGAGCTCTTTTCCGCAATACATTTTACTCAATTGAAATATTCAACAACTCAAAATATTCAATATTTGAAATATGTACGTACTAATATACTAAAAAGTGTTTTAGCAAAAATTAAACCACATAAATTTGCCTTTGAACAAATTAAAAAAGGAAAAATTAGACAAAATGGTCATTGTATCAGATTTCTTACACAAAAAATAGCCCACTTATAATTTACTACCTAAAATGGCCACTCGGCCAAAGTTCTTACCTGAAATGGTCATTAGTATACGTGCAATATACATGCAATATACATGCGGCTATTCTTTTTTGAATTTATTTGGTAGTATACATGCATATACATTGTATATACACTGTATATACATGCGACTATTTTTTTTAAAAAAACAACTTTTGATAGTGAAAGATTTTTGTAAAAAATCCATTAAAGAAGTCATTTAATTTGGTATGAAATTATAGTTTAAGTAATGCAATTGACTTACCTTGATAAAAGTAAAGCTCTATTATATTTTTTATTGTTACTTTTAAAAATAGAAGCAGAGGGTCGGACCTTTAGGTTCAGGCTTTGGTTCTGGTTTTGGGTTATTTTTGGCATATAAAGCCCTGCATAACATAAAGAAAAATTGTTCCTCATGAGACAAATTGTTAAATAATAAAAAAACTAGAAGTAAAGTAATTATAAAGTTGTTCTCATCATACAACCTTTGTATACTATCCTCGCATTCGGGCCATCTATTATAATTAAAAAAAAAAGATTACTCGAAAAAAAGAAGAAGCTCAGTACACTAAAATTCTGCTATGCACGAAGATCGGAGAAGGACCCGACAAGAAAACAGCAGCCAATTTCTAAGTAGTTCACAATGGCAGAAGGGGTTAAAAGGATGTGTATGATTAATAATAATGTATTTATTTTTAATTAAAGAATGCACATTTGGAGCAAAATTACATTAACAAAAAGTTTTATTTAAAACACTACTCTCTCATTCTCAATTTATAAGGATACTTTTCACTTTTGATAATCAATTTGACTAATTTTTGAAATTGAATTGGATTAGATCAATTTAATATTTTAAAATTAAAATTTAGATATTTAATAACTATACAAAAAGTATTATAATATACAATTATTCTCATGTTAATACAATGAAACAATATAGTTTAAAATTTTGATCAAAGTTCACAAAGTTTAAATTTCAATAAATAAAAGTGTCATATAAATTAGAATAGAGAGAGTTATAGCTTAATTAAAAAAATAATTATATGATTCCTGTATTTTAACTTGTGAGGTAATTAACCTGCTTTTTGCACATGACCACAAAAAATGATCTTGTATGTGACATGATAAAAATAAAACTCTTGTCTCTAAATAATCTCATTCTTTATCAAATGGTTATTTATAATTATTTTCTATGTGACTGATAATTATATAATAACAAGACATATAACTTGCCATAACAAATTAAAATTATTAATAATGCAAAAAATAGTTAGATTATTAATTTATATAAGTTAAATCCTCCTTCAAGGAAAATAATAGCAAAAGATAAAGAGTGAAGAGAGTACATTTCTCCTGTTTCGAAGAAAACACAAGCAGCAATCGCATAAACGGGAGCTAATGCAACTGAAAATTGTAAGAATATTAATATTAGAATAATAATTTGTGCTCGATTAAAAAAAAAGCAAAAGACGAAGAAAATTGCAAGACAATAATGAGAAAGTAACAAACTTGGGCGAATGACGATTTTAGCCATGTTACTGAGAGAACCCATCGATAAATTAAAACCTGTAACATAATCGGTACACCAAGAAAAAAAGCTTTAGAACAAGACAAAATTATGGTGCTAGTTATGCCTTGTTATATAAATATATCTAGAGTCGGTGGAAAAGTAGGTTAAAATATAAAACCCTAATTTTTTATTTTTTATTTATTTTCGGGTGATTACTAATTTAAGTCCAAACATCTACGATCGTAGAATAAGATGGGATATTCTAAAATTAAGTTTGAGATTAAAATTATACATAATTTTTTCCGCGAATCAAACGACCTCCCCCTAGGGCTAAATACTAGTATGAATTGAATTTTATGTACTAACAGTCTAAATATACAATCAAATTACTTAGAATGTAATTATATGTAAGTTTTCATAACAATCACTAAATAGTAATATGATAAAATTGATAATTAATCGACTATTACAGGTTAAAATTTGTTAAGAGTATAAACTCACCTTTCTGAATTCTGGAGGAGCAGAATAAGGAGAAATAATGTTGGAGTTGATGAAAATATTTAGGTTTTGAAAAAGTGGTGAAGAAACACTAATAAGGAAAATTCTTGTAGGAATCCTAATATAGGGCTAATGAACTATTTTCGTTTTTTTTAAAAAAATAAAATAAAATAAGAGAAACCTTGTTCAAGATTTGTTTGGTAAAAACTAATTTAATTTCTTTGTAGCTTGGGACTCACTACACCTATTTTCATATTTTTGTAACAAGTGTTTTAATTACCTTAGTTTATCAACAATGCAAAAAATAAATAAAAATACAAATACATGAATTTACCCTTTTATTATTCTCTTTATTTAATGATTAAATGAGTATCTTCTTAAAAAAAAAAAATCTTTCTAGTTCTATAATGAAAACGTAATTCCCTGTTAGGTGCAAAAGAAAGGAAATTACGTTTGACATTTAGTTTCTTGTATGCTTTCAAAGCTATGGTAACAAAGGTAGGTTTTGTGTTAAATAAGTTCTTAATTGATAAATAACGTAATTACCAAGTGGATCTATATCTAACGTGAATTCAAATTAATCAAGTTGATGAATTGTTCCAAACATCGAATGCCTAAATTAAAAAAGAAGAAGTAATAATAAGTGATGTATAATATGTTCATGACATCAAATTTGGGAGCGAGATTTAGTTTTATAGTCCTTTACAAAATTATTTTTAGCTTTATGTTCTTTTTATAAGAGATTTTTATTTTGACACGTAAGAAATCTGAAAAAGTCATTTTTTTTTCTATTCAGTTTGTGAACATGATCACCTCAATTCTTCATCTCATAGATGTTCATTGCAGAAGCTACTTATGGTCGGGTAGTGGTTCTATCACTAAGAAAGCATTAGTATCTTGGAATTCTGTATGCACTCCTAAGTGTGTTGGGGACTTAAACCTCACTAATGACTTCTTGTGGATCAAAGCAGCACTAGCTAATAGCATGTTTGACCAAGCTTATTTTTTTTCTCAAAAGTGCTTATTTTTTAAAAAATTAAGGTGTTTGACCCAGTTTTTGAGAGAAAATAAGTGTTTTTGGGGAGTAGCAGAAGCTGTTTTTCAGAACCTAAAAAAGTAGCTTCTCCCCGAAAGCACTTTTTTGAAAAACACTTTTGATAAAAATACACTTAAAGCACTTTTAAAAAGCTTGGTTAGAAACTAATTGCTGCTCAAAAGTGTTTTTTAAATTTATTGGCCAAAACACAAATTGTTTCTCACCAGAAGTGCTTTTTTGAGAAGTACTTTTGAAATAAACACTTTTCAAAATAATCTGATTTTAGAAGTTTGGCAAAACATGCTATAAGTCTTTTTGTGAGGGATTTAGGATTCCTGTCTTTTGCTCATATTGTCTCCTATGGAAGGGTAAGTTTTTTCTCTATGTCAACCTCGTTGTGATATTGCTAACAAACAGGACAAGTTGTGGATCAAATAGATTCATACATATTAATTATATCAAAGACCAGCAACTAGACAGTTTTCAGGTGCCAAAGCAAGCAAGCTGGCTGGCTACGTTGCGCGGACTCTTCACTTTTGATGCCGTACCCGTGTCGTATTCTCCAAAAATACACTACTTTTGGCGAATCCGACATGCACCCATTGACATTTTTGAAGAGTCCGAGCAACATAGCTGGCTGGTCAGGAAAATCTTGGAAGCTAGGACTATGCTGCCTCAATCAATTTTCTCTCAGCCTGGGAAGAGTATCATTCCACAGATATACTACCACAACTTGCCTGCCTATCCTAGAGTCCCATGGAAAGCTATCATGTACAAAAACTATGCGAGGCCCAACTGCCCAAGGCAAGATTTACTACTTGGTTGCTTAGGTGGAGTACGTAGATTGTTAACAACTGATAGGCTGCTTAGCTGGGGAATGCAGATGGATCCAAAGTGTCCTCTTTTTCACAACTATGATGAATCCAAGGAACATCTATTTGTGCAATGTGAGTTTACTAAAAGTTTATGGGGCAAGATGGAGAAGTCGATGAACCTACAACATCTGCATGTCACCAATTGAGACCAACACTTGGCCTGGATGACTGCTTACTCTAGAGGTAGTTCCTGTAGAGCTCAAATCTTTAGAATGGTCTACTCGGAGACTATATATTCTATTTCGATGGAGAGAAATACGAGACTGTTTGAAAAAAATAGTAGAGAGTGACAGATCATTGCAAAAGAGATAGCTTATGTTACTTGTGTTCGAGCACCTCCCAGAATCAGAAATGTTGTGCATAGCCTTAACTTTTAGTTTCTGATTAGTGCTCTGCAGGTGATTAAGTTTGTGTTCTGAATGGCAGGTTGTGTATAGCCTGGCCTCTGACTTATAATGCTGCACTTTTGGTGATTAATATAAGTCGATAATTACCAAAAATAAATAAATCGTGCAGATCATTTCCTCGTTAAAAACCAAGAAAGTAATGAAGGTGAAAATGAGATATATAGTCACTCCTGCAATTCAATTGAAAATTGGAAGTCGACAATTCGACTTGCACAAAAAGAATATATCTTAGTGTACAAAAATTGAACCTTTATCTAACAAAAAATATGAGTGAGCAGAATACACTCATTTGTTTTATTAATATTCCTACTGAACTATAACATAAAAAAAATCCTCATGAAAAATTCTCAGAAGCTTTCTAATAAAACTCGAAAAATAACAGAAGGGATCTGTTCTGCATATAGTGCACTGATCTCTACTTCTCTATTATTCCAGAGCTTCTTCAGTACTTTGCTGAACTATAACCAGCCGCGTGCCATTGGAGAGGAAAATTAACTGTTTATGCAACAGTTGCCATGTGACGAATCAAGTCGATAACACGGTTACTGCAACAACAAAAAATATATAAGTATACTACGTACAGAGCGATAATCTAGGCTAGGACAAATGCTAGTATCTATAAAAGTAGGTGTATGAAACAGAAGAGAATTCAGAGGCCAGAGCCAATGTTCAAAATGAGTAATCTTATTATATATGTGTGTAGATAGTTCGTGCAGAAAGTAATAGGTTCAGTTGCACCCATAGAACCGTTCCATCTTCACAATTATAATAACTTATCGCCATAATTTCTAGTCCAATATATACTAGGTAAAAACTCCGGTAAAAGCTTTACCTATAGCCCCATTCGTTGTCATACCACGAGACAACTTTAACAAAGTTTCCATTGAGAGCAATACCAGCCTTGGCATCAAAGATGCTTGACCTGACACATGCAGCATATCAGAATGTTAAGCAGTGACGAATCCAGAATTTAGAGTCTGTGAGATTTGATCTCATGCACACATACATATACATAATTCGAGCTAGACACAGTGAGTTCAATTGAACCCGTTGTGTCTAGTCAAGATCTGCTAGATGTTAAGTACCATTCTCACCTGCAATCACCCACAAAATCAGATGAGACTACATCGTCTTCGGTGTAGCCAAGAATTCCCTTCATATTACCCTCAGACTCAGCCCTGTACAAGAATAAAAGCAGTTTACAAAAAGTAACTACCTATAAATTCTTCAATAGGAGAAATTTCAAAAGTGTTAGTACTTGAGAGCTGCTTTGATTTCATCATAGGTGGCTGCTTTCTCAAGCCTCGCCGTTAGATCAACCACTGAAACATCAACAGTCGGAACACGAAAAGCCATCCCAGTCAACTTTCCATTCAGTGCTGGCAGAACTTTGCCAACAGCCTGCATTATCAAATGTAAAATGTAAAATTTCATACTATATAGGAGGAAACAGGGTAAATCATGCTACGCTTTTTGGAGCGTGGAGCGGCTCACAAAAAACATACAGAGCATATATGGTATATACACAAAAGATAGATTTGGGCATAACATGTTACACAATGAAGGCAAAATGAAGAAGTTGCGTTTTCACAAAATAAGATTTACATGTGACTTAATAATTAAGGAAGTTCAAGTTGTTGCGCGATTATAATACCTTGGCAGCTCCGGTACTGCTAGGGATGATGTTATGAGCAGCAGCACGTCCACCTCTCCAGTCCTTCATCGAAGGACCATCGACTGTCTTTTGCGTTGCTAAACAACAAATATACAACAATTAGCGATAATACAAGAAATACAACTAAGAGCACTAGTAATTAGGAGCTTAACTTACCAGTAATAGAATGGACTGTGGTCATAAGTCCCTCAACAATACCAAATTTGTCATTAATAACCTGTGGTGATTAAAATTGAATACTATTAAAGTTGGATTTCAACTCAAATGTGGAGATTAGATACCAAACACACTTAAAAAAAACAACCTTAGCCAATGGAGCAAGACAGTTGGTAGTGCAACTAGCATTAGAGACAATGTTAATATCTGCTTTGTATTCCTTCTCATTGACACCCATAACAAACATGGGTGCATCCTTGCTAGGAGCTGAAATGACAACCCTCTTTGCACCTCCCTACCGTCACAAGTGTTAGCATAAAAAATTCTTTAAACTGTCAGTGTATAAAATATGAAAATGAAGTATGAAAACCTTCAAGTGGGCTGCAGCTTTGTCTTTATCAGTGAAAACTCCAGTGGATTCTACAACATACTCTGCTCCAGCCTCACCCCATGGAATTTCTTCGGGATTTCTGTTGGCCATATCAAGAAAAGTAAGATAAAAACGAAAAAGAAGCTCCAACGTAATGCAAAAGGTTGAAATCTTAGAAATGCAATTAATTACCTAGCACCAAATACTTTGACGGGCTTATCGCCAAAGAGAAGAGTTTTTTCATCCTTAACTTTAAGATCTTGTTTCTTCCATTGGCCATGAACAGTGTCATATTTGAACATATAGGTCTATAAAACACAAAACTCAAATCAGACGAAAATGTTCATTACAATAAGTGCGCGATATCAGCTAGAAAATCAAGCATTTAATCCCAATCCGGTGTACGGCTATGAAAGTCGATATGGCAACTATGTAACATGCAATCAAGCATATGGAACATTCTCTTCTTTTTCTTTCTATAAACATCTCCTTTTCAAAATTCATGTCGAGTAGGCCCACTAAGGGGCGAAGCCCTCCCATTCCAAGGGAAGATTCAGGGTGTAGGAATCTCATCATACGCTCATTCAATATTTAAACTTAATAGATTCAAAATTCTAATTTCTTTAAAATTACGGGTTCAAAATTTAATATTTATACTACTTTTTCATGATTTTTCACACATAGATCTTTGGTCTATGGTGAAAATAATTGGTTTAATTCAACCTACTTCCGACACTCTAGATCTACTTCTATGTGTGACCACACCCTTTAGTTGTCATGGCATTCTCCAGTCGTGGCAACTAAACCATACAATTAGGAGTAATACTAACAGCAAAAAATCAACAAAAGATTAATCGGATTAGTGAATTTCGTATAGTTATAATAAAAAATAGAAGAGTTAAAAAAGGAAAATGGAGTAACCATGTAGTCAGTGGTGATGAATGGGTCATTGACAGCTACAAGTTCAATGTCATCACTTTGCAATGCCACCCTAGCCACCAATCTACCAATTCTTCCAAAACCTACATATACAAAAACCAAGAAATCATTTATAAAAAAAATATACAATTGTAACAATATGCAATTAATCACTAGTAAAAAAAATTACCATTGATTCCAATCTTGACTTTGCCCATGATGCTTATAACAAACAAATTAAAAGGGTTTTAAGAATTTGAGTATTTTTTTTACTAGGGAAAGTGTTTAGTAGTAGAATGCAATAATAATACTATAATGGGATTTGCTTATAAATATAAAATTAGAACGGAATTCTCGAGGTTTAGAAGCAAAAACAACCACTAATAACAATGTGGTTATGAGTTTTTGTGGGTAATACGAGATCTACGGGTTAGAATTGGTTTTCCAATTAATAATTAAGTTCACTAATACCCTTTAAGTTTTTTGGTAATTAAATGCCACTGTATCTACTCTTTCCTTTAGGGCTTGCAAAATGGCTAAAAATAAATAAATAGGAGACACCATCTAATCCCCAATATTTTTGTACAATCTTCCTCTCACTTTTTTATATTTATAAATAGACTAGGTAATAAAAATAAAAATAATATCACGTTCTGAACATAACATATTATAATTGATATCCGCTGATACCTTAATTTGACTGAACAAATCTATAGTTTCTTTTAATGATATTCTCACATGCTATGCACTTCAACATACTTTAAATAATTTAGCCGGCGTACTAAAGTTTAAATCAGAAAAGACAAAAAGGCTTCTTCTTCGATGTGACATGAGAATCATGTTTAGTGCTTGGCATTGGGGAAGGCTTAAATTACAAAAAAAAAAAAAACATAAAAATAGTAGCGGAGACAAAAATTTAGTAATATATATGTAAATTTTCTTTCAAATTATGTTAAGGGTGTAAAAAAATTTTATAATAGCTAATTATTAACTTTTATACGCCATATAATTTTTTGGCGAAAAATATATATCTAACCAAAGTGGCTACACGCCGAGCATAAAAATGAGGATGGCTTAATCAGCTTTTGAAAGGGCAAACAAGGAGATGGAATTTTCTCCTTGTCGTTTATTAGTGGGATATGGTATCAGATACGGCAATTATCATACTTATACAATATTTAAAAATTCTTTAACTTTTTTTTTGTTTTATTTTAATTAATTGTTCTTATAGCCAGTAATGACATGAGTCATGACAAATTTAATACGATAACTTTAAGGGTACTTTTAATATGTGTCAAAAACAATTTCGTAAACTCTATATTTAGTCAAATATCATTGTATTAAGTGAGAAGGGCAAAGTGCATATTTTTGTAAAAATAAATAAATTCAAAAGTCCAAACTTACGTTTTCACAAGTGTGTTCGATTGAGTGGTAGAGCACCCGTATTACTGATTTAGATGATTTAGAATTTAAAATTTATTAATTTCTATAGTGACTTAAAATTAGAATCAATTTCGTTACAATCAAATGTTTAGATATTTTTAACAATTTGTTTGAACATATACATATAAATCTAGGAGAAACAGTTTTTTTACCTTCCCAAAGTAGAGGCATGATATGCATACATTCTATCCTCTTTCAGACTCTACCTGTAGTATTACCACTGAGTATGTTATTATTGTTGTGCAGAAATAAAATTTAAACAAAAGCTACTGGATAAATTCATAACCAATCCTCTAAATCCGTCTCTGCACTGCGGGATAGGTTGGAGGTTCGATTCACACGAGATGATCTCCTATTAAAACCTCATTTTGTACAAGTCTTTTTCAGTTGAGGTATGGTGAGAGAGACAAAGTGAAAGGGAGAAAAATGTGGAGTTCAAGGGTGGTGATAATAGCAGTTTTGGTTACAGCAGAATGCATGGAAGTTGGTTTAAACACACTCAATAAAGCTGCTACTACTAGAGGAATGAGCAATTTTGTCTTCATTTTCTATGCCAATGCCTTGGCCTTGTTCTTCCTCCTCCCTTCTACCTTCATCTATCATAGGTTAATTAATTTCTACACAAAACTATCAAGCTTCTGTTTGACGGCGATAGATTTTGAAGTTGAAAATTTGAGCTTTTGAAGTTGAGAACTTGAAAATATTTGAATATCATAATTTAAAATCTGATTCAATTTTATGGTCAAACAAATATATGAAGATAAATTTTCAAAACTACTCCCAAAATCTGTAGCCTTGTTCATCCTTCTCCCTTTTACCTTCATCTATCATAGGTTAATTAATTTCTCGACAACTATTAACTTTACTTTATTAATATTTCGGGGTGAAGCTATAGTGTCTGCTATGAGTTTGGTCGAGTCTTGTACTCTGTGTTTATCTTAGAAATTCATTGATATGTACTTTATAATTCAATTACTTGAACAAGATTAGAATTCATAACTCATAAATTTTGAATCTATTTTTGTCCAACAGAATTAGGCCTTGCAGAAAACTCAATTTTTCAATATTTTGTAGGATGATTCTTCTTGCCCTTCTCAGGTACTTGATCATGAAGTTAAAAATTGTTGTTGTTGTTGTTGGTTATTAACTTATTATTAATGTTTAATTATGGCTTTTTTTTTCTTTTTTTTTTTTGGTGGAAATAAAAAGTTGTACTGTGCAAATATTGCTATACTTTGGGATAGGGTATAGCAATCCAACTCTGGCCTCAGCAATGACAGATCTTGTTCCAGCTTTCACTTTCCTAATTGCTCTAATTGCCGGGTAACACCATTTCCTTTACCCACTTTGTTGTTTAAGTTACATTGAGAGTGTAACATTTCTTAAAATATTAGCATAACTAAATTTATGATTGTAGATTATTAGTTTGATTTTTCACAATTAAGGGGTGTGGTTGAATGGTAAAAAGGTTGTGAGGCTTCTGGTCGAGTCAGGGAATAGAGTCCTCTTTGGAAAAGAGCGTTAAAACCCCTTATATAGATGACCAGTGTAATATTTAAGTTTGATAGGTTCAACGTTTTAAGGTTCTTAACATTTAATTCATTAAATTTTGAATTTTCAATTTAGATTTTTGTTAAAGTTTTATTCAGTTATAACATATATATAGAATACTAAGCTTGAATGAACACATTTCAAAGAGTAGCATCCGCCACTGCCCCATAGTGAACTTTCTAAAATATGAACTTGAATTAGTCGCATCAGTAAAATTTCGGACACCGAACAGTTAACTGATTAAACTTAAAGTTATTAGATCATGTTTGTTATAAACAATTTATTTGTCAATGCAAGTAAATTAAGCTGATGTTGTAATTAATTTATATATTGTTAATGTATAAAAAGGGAAATTCTCTAACTTTTCTTTTTGTATTCTTTTATGATATATTTGGCAAATATTGCTTTGGTTTTTTGAGCAGGATGGAAAAGTTGGGATTAAAGTTGAAAAGCAGTATGGCAAAGTCTATTGGGACAATAATATTAATAATTGGTGCACTACTTATGACTTTTTATAGAGGCCCTCCCATTTTTCTCAATCAATCAATTACATCCCCCAATAATTTTCATCAACTTCACATGATCACTACAAAATCAAATTGGATCCTTGGAGGATTTCTCCTTGCTGCTGCTAATTTCTTGATTGCATTCTTGTACATCGTCCAGGTATAATATTCGTTAAAAATATAATTAAGTAAATAAAAGTATGCGAGTTACTAAAATAATATTGTTTGTTGTATGATTAGGCATGGGTTATAAATGATTATCCAGAAGAACTCATGGTGACCACTGTTACTTGTGGCTTAGTAACAATTATGTCAGCTGTGGTTGGCTTAATTGCTGAGCCAAATCCAAATTCTTGGAGACTTAAGCCAGATTTGGAGTTGATTACTGTTTGTTATGCTGTAAGTATACTTAACTTATGAAGAAAAATAGTTTTTACTGTTAATTTACAATCTAAAACTTAGAATAACTAAAACAATATATTGAAAAAGTTTTATTCGCGCTCATATTTAGTACTTAATATAATTAAAATATCGAGTGATTTTTTTTTTGTCCAATAGGTTTACTACAGTGGCAATGTTTGTCTGAAAATTTCATAACTACTATAGTGAAGTGTTGTTACATATGTATACTGAAATTTGATGTTTAGATCTCATTAAGCCGTTATAAACAAAAGTACCAAAAAGAAGGAATGTATTTTGTTAATTAATTTAACTAAACAAAAAATAGAAAGAGTATGAATGTAAGAAATACGAGTAGTCTTTCCTCGTGAAGATATAATCATAATTTATGTACACCATTTAAATACAATTTTTTTCGTTTAGATATTCAAACTTAAAATTTACTATGTGCATGACATTAATCATGAATAGCAAAAATACTTTAATATTTATTATTATACGATATTTGAGTATGACGGTAATATGACTAACAAATTGAGCACACTTTTTCCTTTAATTTGCAGGCAATTTTGATGATTGTACTTAGAAGTCTAGTTTTTATTTGGGCATTGAAGAAGAAAGGGCCTGTTTTTGTTGTAATGGTTAAGCCACTTGGAATGATTGCTGCTGTCATAATGGGGGTCACTTTTCTTGGTGATGTTCTTCATCTTGGAAAGTTAGTACTACTAATTCTCCTTCCTATCCTTTTTAATTAAGTAATCCATTAATAATTGACATAATATATAAATATACACTTAAATTTGGTCTTAACTGACAAGTAAAAACTCTAATTTTAAGTATATAAATTTAGACACTTCAACTCGTCGTTACTGTGTTAGTTTTGAACGCTCCAACTTATAAAACGATCATCTAGACACCTCAAAATTTACGTTTCACGTCAGTATCGGGTATCCTTGAGACACTGCGGGGATAAGTCGGAGTATTTAGTTGTCAATTGAAAACAAGTAGAGGTGTTTAGATGTGCACCCTGAAAATTAGAGTGCTTACTTTCTAGTTAAAGCTAAATTTTAAGTGTTTGTTCATGTATTATGCCTTAATAATTTGAAGATTGATTATTTTAATCTTTAATTAATTGATTGATGACTAATTGATCTATGAATTTAATAAAAATAAATATATGTATCTTTGCAGTATAATTGGTGGAACAATCATAGCTTTGGGTTTCTACAGTGTGATGTGGGGAAAAGCTAAAGAGGAAATGTGTGTTGAAGACATAGCCATGGATTCTACCAGGGTATCTTTACTACATAACCAAAGTGATAATGCAAATGCATGAGTGTTTTGCTTTTTCTTTTTAATTGTATTTTTTTTTATCTTTAGTAGAGGTAAGCTTGAGTGTACACCATTCTTTCGAGATTCCTTTTTTTTTTTTTATCTTTAGTAAGGGTAGAATTGCATATACATCATTCTCTTCAGACTAGACTGCACTTATTGTCTCAAACTTCACTTATGGATTATACTGAATATGTTATTATTGTGTAGTGAATTGAAATATTGCATGATGAGTATATGCATGCAAATATTTGTTTTTTTAAAATTTTGGAATGAAGTATAAGAAAAGATGACACCGAGATGTATTTTGTTTTATTTCATGTGATGGTATTTGATTGTATATAAATTTTGAAAAAAGAAAAAAAATATGTTTGACGCATAAACTATAAATGTAACATATAAAAATATCCTTAGACACATGTGCTCTTCAATATATCATTATATTTATAAAATTAATTTATTAATTGTAATTTGAAAATTTAAATTTGATTATCAGTATTTTATGTAGTTATTTAATGATAATAGTATTTGAAAGAAAATTATAAATTTATCATAATTTTTTTAAATAGACAAATAAAAAGAAAAGGGAGTAGAACATATGTCAAATCTTGAAAAAGAGCAATTATTTTAATCACACAACACTAAAAAGTCTAAAATACAGATTAATGTCAATTCAGTATCATCCAGCGAAATTAGTGAACCAAACAAATTATTTTATTCATAAAAAGATACTATGAGTTTATTTTCTAGTTGATTTTTAGACGGTCACTCATAATGAATAAATATCTTAAAAGGTTTTTTTTTTAATTAAAATAAAAAAACCATCTTATTATCTTTCTAAAATATGTTAAAATCAGTTATATCTGATGAATTGAGGAATTTATCTAAACAGTCGTCCACTCAACTGATCAAGCTAAAAATAGTCAGCGAACATAATATATAATCCATGTATAATTGTGTATAATCTATATATGATGTAATATGGTCTTTTAAGTTTTGATGATTGACAAACACTCAGAGGGACCTTGTCACGACCCAATTATAGGGTCGTGCGGGCACCTACTCTAATCCACCTAGATAGGAGAACCCTTACCACCCGAACCAACAGACAATGCGGAAAAGAAAATAAATAATTAAATAAGTCCCTTAATACAAGAGGAATCTCTTTACAATTTGTTTGGAAAATCTTTATACAACAGCTTTCAAAAATTACACAACCTTTAAAACTTGCGGAAATTTATTAATAATATAAACACCCTCCCCAGAACCTAGTCTGAGCCGGTACAAGAGCTTCTACAAGATGAGCTTATAACATAAAATGGACACAACTCCCACCATAGAAAGAAGTAGGAGCTGCTGGAAGATCACCGCAATCCTGAACCTGTGAAACATCACCAACCCTGCAATCAGACTATACCCAAAAAGGTATAGCAAGAGTAGAATCAGTACAAACACACGTACTGGTAGGCATCATCGGCTGACCCGAATTCACTTCTACCATCATATAAAAATCAAGATAAAATGCACAATGTAAATGTTTCACCCCTTTCAACATCACCTTTATCAATTCCCCCTTTCAGAACCGACCTTCCTAACCTTTAGACTTACCAAGTCGCCTTATCCCTAGACTTCCCAAGTCACCTTATCCCTAGACTTCCCAAGTCTCACTTAATCCTTACCAATAACAATGTCCATACCTGGACTATCCTTCTCTTACCCAAGTCAACCGCCTTGACTAGATATTCAGACTTAACCCGGCTAACTGTCCAACCAAACCACTTATACCCGTAGTATCACTACCGGTGTCTGGCCCTTCCTAGACCTCTTGGACAACTTTTCATCCTGGTTATAACAACCAACAACTACAGCCCCAGACTTTCCGTCGTACTCCCAATTGACCAATCACATGAAAATCACCTAGCAACCATTGACACATTCAATGACAACAACAGAGTTATATCTAAATCTCTTTCTAATCCCGAAACTCGGACCCTCCAAGGATCTTCTAACCACACCTAAGTGTTTAACAGGCTACCCGGTCTACACCAAGACCCATCCTTAGCTTATTAACCACAACAAATTCTTGACCGTCATTAACACACTTAACGATAATAAATTGTGAACTAATAATTTTTTTTACATAGTCCGAACCCACTCGAATCCCCCTAACACATCTAGGTGTTAACATGACAATTCGGTCTACACCAAGACCAACTAATAGTTAACATCATAACCCGGTCTACACCAAGACCAACTGATAACATAATATAATCACCCAGCCTACACCAAGACCAAACTCACAATATAATTACCCGGCCTACACCAAAACCAAAAGCACAATATAATATAACAATCCGGCCTACACCAAGACCAAAAGCACAATATAATTATTCGGCCTACACCAAGACCAAAAGCACAATAAAGTATAATAACCCGGCCTACACCAAGACCAAAATTAGTATCACAATTTATAAACACAGCCCGGTCCACTCATAGAATCAATACCAATCACACAATGCAACAATATCAATGAAATGATGCAGTAAAGTAAACCTGTACCAGGTGTGGTACCCGAGCAACCCGTTAGTATTTTCCCATACCAGGCATGGTATCCGAGCCAACCGTTAGTATTCTGTACCAGGCGTGGTACCCGAGCCAACTATTTGTTATACCCATACCAGGCGTGGTACCCGATCCAATCGTTAGTATTCCCGTACCAGGCGTGGTACCCGAGCCAACCGAATGTCAATTAATCCATAGTCAAATAATGAACAAACAACTTGTAAAACCACAAGCAACACACAGTTCAATTCACAGACTGTAATACAAGACTCTTAGACATTCCTAACAATCCCTAAACAATGTATCTCATACAAACACTTAGATAAGAGTACACAACATACATTACTAGCAATTCCCTAAGCAATGTATCTCATACAAGCACTTAGATAAGAGTACACAACATACAACATTTACAGGGATCGTTAACCATCACCTACCCCTCCTCGGGTGGATGACTTAGCCCAACCTTGGTCCGAGGATCAACCCGTTTCCCTTTACTGACATATAATGAACGATTTCCTTTCTTAGCATAATTTAGCAAATACGTGATTCCCGAGACTTTACCCAACACCGAACACAGAGTGGGAACACCTCCCCTTAGCCTTAGTAAAACTAACAGCTACATCTCATGCCATTTACATTCCCGAAACCTTATCTAGGAGTTTTTCATTTCCACTACCCGTAGTTCCTAAGCATTCTCCCGGTTCTCCGAACCATCCCGATATTTTAGTCCCCAAGCCCATCATTTTATTCTACCAAAATAATAAATATCCACATTATACGTATCATAAGACCAACCCTTCAATCCATACAATTCCTAATTCACACATAACCAGTATTGAATCCGCCAAACTCCGTGCCCGAAGGCCTAATCATGGATTCTCCCTTTCATTCTACACAATAATAGGAAATGAAAACGGCCAATCTACTCTTGGGAAGAAACCTAGCCTACCTGGATGCTGAGCAGCTGTTCAATGCCCTTTCTGGCTCCGTGAAGGCGTTCCCTAACGATTCTGCAGGTCTGAATCCGTGGTTTCGCGTCCCTTTCGCTGGAATCCCTCCTCCCCATGGCTCCCAAGCCTTGGAGCAGCCTAAGAGGATTTTTGGAATAGCTCTCGTTTGTTTTTGGGGCTGAAGGGAAGAGAATGAAATAAAAAAATCCATTTTTTGGGTTTTCTGGTCTCGTCACTCCGCTATAGAGGTCCCTGCTCCGCTATAGAGGTACCACCGTAGCGGAGTCAACCGCTATGGCGGAGGTTGACCGTCTTGACTTCCGCTATAGCGGTAATTATTCCGCTTTAGCAGAGGTCGCCGTGGCGGAGCGGTAGCACTCGTCACGGACAAAAACTCAAAAAATTCCTGAAAAGAGCCCGTTTAACAACACACCTTAAATCCCCGACGTTCTTGAATAACCCCTTCACGTCAACCTCGATTTTGGGAGCTCTTCTTGCCCGAATTCGATTCCGAAAAGTCCCCCGGGCTCCTTTATGTCTTAGCTACACAGAAAACTAGCTCAAATTGAGTTATCAAACCCAATACTTACCCGGATTGCCCTGGTTTATACCTCGCTCCAATTCCGCCCGAGGCTAGCCTAGCCTATCCCAGAATTTTCAACTCTCAACCCGGAAGTATTCTAACTCGAAATTGGCACGAAAAGTTTACCCGTAACGATAAACCCGGTCGTTACAGACCTGGTACCCCTAGTGGCCTAAAAGTACAGTCAACATGGCACAACTGTAACATGTACTTTCTGCAGCTTTAGGATTGTGTTCTGTATTCCATGAAGTCCGCTGGACCAATGGCAATGTGTTAAGGTTTTGGCTCTCTCATTTATAAGCAATGAGACACTTTAGCCAAAACCTAATTTTTGCAAATCTAAGTTTCATCCTCTCAAAGCAAAGGCTGCTCAAGCTCTTCGAAGAAACAAAAGCTCTCTGAACAAGGGACTTGATCGTGATCAAGATGATATCAACAGTTCCTTATTTTTAGTTGAGTCTTTTGTAGTTGTGTTCTCGTATTGTAAACCGTCAGCTAGAGTTAGTTGATTGTTTGAAGTTGTATTAGCTAGAGTTAGTTAATATTGTGGTGATGCAGTAGAGTTATTGCAGTGTCGTGGATTAAGAGTTTAATATGTAGGGTTACTGGAGTCTGTAATCCGAAGTTGCTCAGTTGTTTAGTGAAGATTGGTTGGTGAAATCCTACTGGGATAAGTCGTGGTTTTACTCCCTTGAGTAAGGAGGTTTCCACGTAAAAGTACTGTGTTCTTTACTCTCTGTCATTTCACTTTCTCACTCTTCATTGCAACTCTAGTCTAGGGACCTGGTCCCTTGACCCTCGGTGGGCCCATACAAGCCATCAATATATACTGGCTAAAAAAAGTAAACAGTAAATTTACCCGCCTATTTATTTGAAAATCCCATTTGAATTCTTTCTAACTATGTTTCTCCGAATACAGATTAAAAATAACAATTAATTTTACAATAAAGCCTGAGAATTAACGTGTTATTACTCTCATTTTAACTTTTTATGAATGTAAGTACAATTATATATTTTTTAAAAAAAATCCACCAAACACTTTTCGATCATCTCTTTGAAACATAATAACTGTTCCGGAGCTTGACACACTTGTAAATTCCACAAGTAAAACTCCGACGACATTATGAGTTTCACTTGTGAAATTTAAAACTTTAGAGTCTTATATCACAGGTTCAGTTTTCTTTTTTATTAATTAAAGAATTCCATCATTTCTTGAATTCTTACAAAATTAAACTCTTTTTTTTCTTCATTTGTATCTGCAGATTAAGGCCATGTGGTAAGCTTACATTCCCCATCTTCTCAAGTACTAATAAATTTTACTTCCCCGGTCTCTCAATTTACGTGACACATTTTGAATTTTGATCATAAAATTTGGATACTAAATTGTTAAGTTTTTAAAAATGAAATTCATATATTTAAAAATTATATAAGAAGTACTCTATAAGTCAAAATATTTAAAAGACATAAAAGAATTATGATTAACGAAAAAATCATTTGATTCGCGAAATTCGTCAGGTACCACATAAATTAAAACGGAGAGGGAATTAATTTCTGGTTTTTTGTTCTTTTCTCCTTGAATTATGAGTCTTTCTCTATATGTTTTTTTTTTTGAAGTTGTTCTTAGTTTTGACCATAAATCAGGCATAGAATTGTTAAGTTTTTAAAGAAGAAATTGATATTTTTAGAAATTACAATAAGAAGTACTACAAGTCACAATAATTAATAAAATAAAATATTTAAAAGATACATAAAAATATTATAATTAAAAAAAAAAATTATTTGACTTTTCAAATCCATAAGGTGCCACATGAATCGGAGGGAGAATTAATTTTTCTGTCTTCTATATTTTTCTCTTTGAACAATGACTCTTTCTCTATATGGATTTTATTGTCTTAATATTTTTTTTTAAAGCTTTTGTGGGCAGACTTTGATATATGTGGGGATAGAATATAGCTCACCAACTCTAGCTAGGGGTGTATAAAATCGAACTGAAAACTGAACCAAATTATAAATCAAGTCAAATCAAAAAAAATTAGACTAGTGATTTGGTTTGATTTTAACTAAAAAAAGTCAAACCGAACCGAACCAACCCGATATTACATGCAAACTATTTTTTAAAATTTTTTAAAAATATTTTATACATAAAAATATTTATTGTGATGTAATTTATAAATATTTCTTAAACTCTTTCATAGTTTTTATCTTTCAACATATTATTTCAAATTTAAACTTAGATTTTTAAATGGTCCAATAAGTTTTATAACGCATAGGCCATCAATATTAGTAAGTCGCCCAAATCAAATACTACTGCTAACAAAAAATTATTCAATTCAACGTCAGGAATGACAATCATGTTACATATCTATTCTTTAATTTACATAAATACACAAACTAATTTTATTTTTCTATTCAATATTTAATCATTTAGTTAATATTTATTAGAGTTACTTTAGCATAACTTAATACTTTTAAATTATGATTATCTTTATTATGATTTATTAATATGCAATATTTATTCTATGTGATTTTATTATTTTTTTGATTGAATATTTTACTGTCATCACTCATTTTTTGTGTTATTTTTTTAAGAAATACCTTAGTTAGTTGTATCTTGCTATGACTAAAGAAATATTTGAATCACAAATTAATTATATGTTTGTATAAAGACTTTACCGGAAAAAATTCAAAAAAAACTCGAAAAACTCGAGAAAACCAAAAAAATCCGAAAAAATTTGAGGTTGGAAAACTAACTTTTACTGGTTTGATTTGATTTATAAATTTAAAAATATTACATTAATAATTTAATTTAATATTTAAAAAATCAAAATCAACCCGGTTCATCTACACCCCTAACTCTAGCTTCTGCTACAATAGATCTTGTTCCAGCTTTCACTTTCATAGTTGCTGTCATTCTTGGGTATGTACCTGATACCTCTGCCTTTTGCTTATGATTAGCAAACTTTATTCACTATAATGGTAAAATCACAAAATTATTTTTTATCTCATTAAAGTAATTGAATCGTCGCAGCTATAATAGTAAGAGCACAAAACTACTTTTTGTCATATTAAAGTTACTAAAATTTGCTCATTATAACAGTAAAATTACTAAATTTTACCCATAGATAAAACCTATGTATCAAGTTGATGTTAGTGTTACCGTGGGTAGAGTTTGTGACTTTACTATTATAATAGTAAAATCGAGTTACTTTAATGCGACAAAATAATAGTTTAGTGACTTTTTTGTTATAATGGATAAAGTTCAGTGATTAAACATGAAACTATGATAGTAGATAAAATTTAGTTATTTCTCATATAAAAGAACTAAATAAACATAATTATTTATCTATTTAATTTATAATTAGAAAAGAAAAGAGAATAGACACCACGTTAGGAGACTTCTAAATCGATGTGTCGCTTTATGATATCAAAAAGGAGTCTTTGTGAACACTACTAAAAAAATAGAAAAACCTGTCACACAAAACCGATTACAAATTCGTGATCGGTAATTTCTGACCAAATATGATCAATTTTAGTGATTTTTTAAGAACAAAACCGATCAAATGTGATCGATTTTCTTTAAAAAAAAAAAAGCAAAAAAATTATATTTCGACCTTGAATTGTTGGAATATTTCTCCAAAAAAAATAATTGATAAAACCGACCACATTTGATCGGTTAGAGTTAAAAAAATAAAATAATATATAATATGTATTATTTTAAAATTCATAATATAAATATAAATATAATTTTATTATATAATATATAATATATAATTTTATTATATAATATATAATATAGAATTTTATTATTGAAAATCATCCACTTATGAACGATTTTGTTATATAATATAATATATAATTTTATTATTAAAAAAACCATCCACTTGTAGACGGTTTGTTATATAATATGTAATTTTATTATTGAACAAATCGTCTACTTGTGGACGATTTGGTTATATAATATATAATAAATAATTTATTATTGAAAAAATCGTTCACTTGTGGATGGTTTTGTTATATAATATATAATTTTATTATTGAACAAATCATCCACTTGTGGAAGATTTGGTTATATAATATATAATAAATAGTTTTATTATTGAAAAAATTATTCACTTGTGGATGATTTTTTTATAATATATAATTTTATTATTAAAAACACCGTCCACTTTTGGACGGTTTTGTCTCTATTAAAAAATAAATATTTTTATTAATTATTATCGACCACCGTTGATCGGTTTATTTTTATATATTTTGATAAAATCCACCTCATGAGGTCGGTTTTTTTAAATATATATATATATACATATATAATTATTTTTTATATATATTATTATTTATTAACATAACAATAATATGAAACACGTTGTATTACGTACATATATAATTGTTGAGTAATTTAATTAATCAAGTCCTATATATTAATGGTTCGTCGTCTTGAATATATGTCTCGTCCAGTGATGTACATATTCAAAAGCTAATTAACCGATCGATAATGATCCAAGTAGTATAAAATACGTTGTATTATGTACATATGAGGTAATATACGATTGTTGAGAAATGTAATTAATCAAGTTCTATATATATTAATGGTCCGTCATCTTGAACATATATGTCTCGTCTAGTGATGTACGTATATAGTACGTATTCAAAAACTAATTAACTAATCGATAATCCATCCAAGTAGTATGAAATACGTTGTATTACGTATATATATGAGGTAATATATGATCGTTGAGTAATGTAATTAACCAAGTCCTATATATTAATGGTTTGTCGTCTTGAATATATATGTCTCGTCTAGTGATGTATGTACGTATATAGTACTTATTCAAAAGCTAATTAATTAACCGATCGATAATTCATATATCCAAGTAGTATGGAATACGTTGTATTACATATATATGAGGTAATATATGATCGTTGAGAAATATAATTAACCAAATCCTATATATTATAATGGTTCATCGTCTTAAATACATGTCTCCTCTTTAGCGATGTACGTATATAGTACGTATTCAAAAGATAATTAACTAATCGATAATCCATCTAAGTAGTGAAATACGTTGTATTACGTAGATGGTAGGTGATCAGGATAGGGAAAAGAAATTAAAGGCCAAAAAGACAAAAACTAAAAAGAAGCCCCCTAATCTTAGAAGGCCCACAGGGGTTCACATTCATGAGTCTCAGCCTGCGTCTATCCCACATAGGGCGTTACTTTCATATAGTAGATCGTCTCAGCAGCCACAAAGTGTTCCTACACAGGTGGGTCCACTTGATGGTGTTATTCAGACTCGATCAGCCCCCATCGTGGTACCTACGCAGGGCTACACCACCCTCGATGGTCATTATACACATATAAGTCCATCGTCTGTCATACCATCAGCTAGCAGCAGTAGGTCAGCTAGCATACTGGATCAGTTGGGCTATCCACTCTCCGTCTTTGAGACAAAAGCCCTACGTGTGAAACTCCCCCTACTGGCTACTCAGGTGTACAGAGACCTCAACCAGGCAGTAGAGACGATTTTCGGAGGGTCTTCATCGAGCCTAAGGAAGACAAGTATGATTTTATTAACTATATATAACAATTAACTTTCTATATGTTAAATTTTTTAAGTTTTTATTTAACCTCTTAACTGTTTGATCTTGTATTGCAGGTTCAATCCAGATGATAAAATTACAAAGATCATCTACAAATGCATCTCCTGACACTATGCTAGTGTCTGGCTGAGTTGGAGCACAATACCAAAATATGTCAAAGTGCAAATGTTCAATGAATTTCGAATAAAAATGTTATTAATTAACATACTTTACATTTAAAGATTGAATCTTATTAACGAATTTTTGTTGCAGAAATATTTCTGGTGGGCTCTCGAGCATGAACAAGGCATCTCTGATAACTTTTATCACAAAATCGCTAGTAGATTTCATGACTTGATTTATGATGCTCGAAAGAAGCTTCGAATGCCTAAATTTGTGCAGACACCTTATTGGAATGGCCTAGTGACTCACTTGACATTTGATCCGACGTTTCTGAGGAGGAGCGAACTTGGGAAGAAAGTCAACGCGTCTAAGAAGGAAGAATGTTTACACACTGATGAAGCTGTCAGCCGAATTACTAGCCGGATCCGAGCAGTTTATTCACCAACACTGACTAATTTGGGACTAAAGAAAAGTAATTATTAATTCACTAAATATTTCACTTTACTCATATGCATTTTAGAGACTATGTTAAAGAATATTGAAGAATCCAATGACAGGAGATAGATAATGTGATGTGAAGTAAAGATAGATAATCTATGCTACAAATTTCCCTTTTATTTTGTTACTTTTTTTTTCTTAAAAATGTAGAAGTCTATTAAATTCTGTTTTCTGCCATTTATTAATGATTTTTAGGCATGGATAATGGACTATCCAGAGGAGTTGATGGCAACCTGTAATTACTTGTGGCTTTGTGACTATGTTACCAGTTGTGGACTTGTGGTTGCTTTTATAGCAGAAAAGGATCCAAATTCTTGAAAAATCAGACCAGATATAAAGTTGCTAACCATTTGTTACTCAGTAAGTATCAAGAATGAGCAATTTTGTTAGGTCAAAATAGCCCCAATATACTCTTATATAGTATGATATTGTCTGCTTTGAGTCAAGTCTGCGCGGTTTTTCCAAAAGGTATCACACCATTAAAAGAATCCTACACCTTATATATATATTCTTTTTCTTTTCAACTTCCGATGTGAGAATTAGCTCGCACACCCAACAATCTCCCCCTCGAACTAAGTTCCACAACCCATGATCAGGGTTAATTTAGAGATTAATTATGTGTCACACACATCATCCTCCGAGTATTATGGCCAACAAAGTCCACTGCTAGTTTGTTGTGTAAGAGTCTTCAATCTACGGGTAAAGGTATTGCACCGACCCAACAGACGACGGGCAAAGGCCTTAACAGCCACACTCCTATGCCATCACTCCGTCATCTTTACTCGTTTCACCGAAGCATTGACTCTGATATCAGTTATTGGGCCAAAATAGCCCCAAGATACTCTTACATGGTGCGATATTGTCCGCTTTGGGCCAAGTCCACATGATTTTCTCAAAAGGCCTCACACCATTAAGAGAATCCTACACCTTATATGTAAATTCCTTTTCTTTTAACTTTCAATGAGGAAATTGATTTGCACACCTAGACAATTTTGGTTGCGGAAAGAAAAAACTTGTAATTGTCTTGTAATCATTATACTAAGATTAATGTATTGAGGCAATTTTGACAGGGGATTTTGATGGTTGGTGCTAGAAGTTGTGTCCAAACATGGCTGTCAAGAAAAAAGGGCCTGTTTTTGTGGCATTGTTTATGCCTCTTGGCATGGTTGTTGCAGTTCTATTGTGGATCACATTTCTTCATGACATTGTTTATATTGGAAGGTGAGTGTAATAGTGTGTTTAAGTTCTATGCACTATCGTAAACAAATATTTACACAATTAAGTTACCTACAAGGTAATTATATATAAATCTCTAAAATAAGCATTAATATGTAACCTGATAAAAATGATAACTAACCTGCTATGATATGTTAATTAAACTAGGTTGATCATGTAGCATATAACTTAAATCCATTGTATAATTCGTCTTTCTCCGTAAATTAAATTGTTATATTTAGCTAAAACATTTTAGAACAAAGAAAATACAATCTATAAGTTACTCATGTAGTTCATCTGTTTTAATTTGTTTGTCTTACTTTTCTTTTTAGTTTGTTCAAAGAAGAATATCTTTTTCCTAATTTGACAACTCTTTAAATTCAGAGTCCCATAACATGTTTAGGACCATAAAATTAAAGGGCATTTTGGAACATTATACATATCTTTAGTTTATGATTACAAGATTCAAAAGTGTTGTTTACTTTCTTAAACTCGGTGCCCATTCAAACTAATAGCATGTTTGGCCAAGTTTATTTTTTCTCAAAAGCGAGGTGTTTGGCCAAATTTTTGAGAGAAAATAAGTGTTTCTAGGGAGTAACAGAAACTGTTTTTCAGAAGCTAAAAAAAGTAGCTTCTTCCTAAAAACACTTATTTGAAAAACACTTTTGAAAAAATACACTTAAGAGCACTTTTTAAAAGTTTGGCCAAACACTAATTGCTGCTCAAAAGTATTTTTTAAATTTATTTGTCAAACACAAATACTGATTTTAAAATACAAAAAAAATACTTTTGGAATAAGCACTTTTCAAAATAAGTTGATTTTAAAAGCTTGGCCAAATAGGCTATAAGACAAATAAATTAAAACGCAAAGAGCAGAAGTTTTGAGAAAAGAAAATGAAGTGAGAAAAAGGGTGTGTTTGGTATGACTACTTGTCTTCGATCCCACAAATTTACTTACTTTGGAAACCTATAGGAAAAAAATATATTTTCTACTAACCTTTTAAATATTAAAAAAGTTACATATTTGTAGAAACTATTTTCCTTTGTACCCTATCTCAATTTTAAATTGGTAAGTGAAAATTTATGTGATTAAGACAGACGAATGGGGAAAAAAAGTGAAGTATATGTATGAATTTTAAGTTAACAAAGTGGTGTTGATTGCAGTGTAATAGGAGCAAGGATCATAACATTGGGATTCTATGTAGTCATGTGGGGCAAGGCCTGTGAAGAAAGAGTCATCCAAGTTTCACAAATAAGCTTTAATTAGAGATTGCCACTTCTGTGCAATAAAAATGATAGTATATAGAAATTTTGATGGCTGTATGTAAAATTTGAGTTGCAGTAAAGGAATTATAATAAATCTATTGCTTCTATGTTAACTACATGAAACTAATAGTACTATTAATGAAATTATTAAGAACTGATTCGATGAAAAATAATCATATAACACATTATTTTTCTTCACTATAAAAATAGGTCAAATCAAGTATAAATATAATAAAAAATGTGTGAAAAAAGCCTGTAAAAAATTAAAATATGCCCTAGTTTTAAAGACTCATATAGCGCACTAATTTAGTGCGCTATATGAGTTCATATGGCTTAATAGTCGTTAATTGTGGGTCGTCTATGCAGATGATACACCACATCAAATTAGTGTTATATGTAGTTTTTGTCAACATACTTTTTGCACATTATTTCAGTCACTTGTCTTTTTTCACGTGTCATTTAGGTTTGAGACTCACAAAAATGGGAGGAAGCTGAGTGATTGGGTCATCATGGAAAGAGATGTTGATGACGACATACTTGGGTACTAAAAAGCTATCTCGTAGCACGGGTTGATACTTTAACGTCTCGTTAGAATCTGATTGGGGCAGATAAGCACATGGATCAAGATTGACTATTGGACTTTCGAGGGTCATTATTACTGCATCCAGCTATAATGTGATCTTTCTGGATGGGGCTTTTCTTGGATGTCCGATTACGAACAGATCCTGCTTGAACATATATCCAAAACTTCTTGTGACATACCAAAGAAAACCTTCTTTCTTTTCCCTAGATCACTTGTACACGTTTCTTTATATTTGATCTCATCATGTACCACAGTGCGAGTCACTCTTTTCAGTAGATTTGATTTTTGCTCCGTACAAATAGTATAGTATCAAAAATGAAAGCAATAAATTTACTAAAGATAACAGAGAGTATATAGAGATTAGTACTAGTGGTAAAACATATTTGAAATATTGTTCATTAAAATATTATTAACATCATTATCTCGTCTATCTCGATTTGAATATAATATTAAAAAAATCTCAGTATGCACATTGAAGTAATTAAAAATAAAAGATTAGGTAAGAAACTAATATTTTAATCCTTTTTATATAGTTTGACTCATAAAAAGGAAACTATGACAACTGAAAAGAAACGAAGGAAGTAATAAAAAAAAATTACCTCAAAAGTATTTATATGTAATTTAGGAAAATAAGGACACAATTATGATTTTTGCATATTTTTTTCATATTTTTCTATTATATGTGTACTTGATTTGACCTATTTTTATGTGGAGAAAAAAATGCATCATTATATAGCACTCTTTTATCAGTTTTTTTTCTTTTCAAAACTCTATTTAAAGGAGACTTTGGATGAACTTAAAATTCATTCATTTTTTATATTTCGATCTCTTTTTTTTAATGTACTGCAATATTTTAAAGTTGATTTTCTTTTTCATTTTGTTTTCAAAAATGTCTAGTGAATCAACGGTTAGGATTTTATTATTTTGGGATGGTAAAATCATTCATAACGGTAATATGATTTATTATAGTTGTCTATCACAGTTCAACATTAAGTTTTCAATTATATTAGACTATAAAATATTTTTTGACATAATTTATAAAAGAATGAGTGTTAGTAAGTGAGATTTTTAAATCGACTGTAATAGGGCGATATCCAATATCTTTTCACTGCAAAGTTTAGTAAATTATGCAAAGTTAATATCAAGGATAACGAATTTTTGGCTGACCTTTTTAGGGCTCTGAGTAATTTTAGAGATCAAATCAGGCTAATAATGCTTGAAATCTATGACAAAAAAGAGTTTAGGACTCGTCGTCAAGTCTTTTTTACTTAAACTGAAGTCCCTACTCAGGCTGAAGTACCTCCTACTTATGTTGAAGTCCCTTTACTCAAACCAGTGCGTATTTGACATGAATGTGTACCAAAATATTTTTATCCGTCAAATATTAGTGAAATCATTAAGACATGATCTGATAAAAAAGTATCATATAACACACAATTGTTTTCACTATAAAGATAGGTCCAATCGATTACAAATATGATGAAAAAAATATGAAAAAAAGCCTGTAAAAAATCAAAATTGTACCATAGTTCTAAAGATACATATAACGTACTAATTTAGTGCACTATATGAGTCCATATGGCTTACCAATCGTTAACTGTGGATCATCTATACAGATGATATACCATACTAAATTAGTGCGCTATACATAATTTTTGTCAACTTTATTTTTGCACATTATTTTAATCACTTTTTTTCACACATCATTTAATTTCAGACTCATAAAAAATGGGAGGAAGGGTGATGAAATCATCATGGAAAAAAATGTTACCGATGGCATGCTTAGGTATTGAAAAGGCTATTTTGTAGCACGTGTCTATATTTTGATGCTTTGCTTGAATTTGATTGGAAAAGATAAGTACACAATCAGGATTAATTATTAAACTTTTGAGGGTCATTATTATAGCGTTCAACTGTAACGCGATCTTTTTGGGTGAGGCTTCTCTTGAATATTCGGTTACGAATAAATTCTACTTGAAGATATATTCAAAACTTCTTGCGACATATCAGAGAAAAGTGAAAACCTTCTTTGTTCTCCTCGAATTACCTACAGACATTTCTTCATATTTGATCTCATCACATGTCATAGTGTGATCCACTCTTTTCAACTAGATTTGATTTTTAATCCATACAAATAGGATAATATCAAAATAGAAAGCAATAAATTAATTAAAGATAACAGAGAATAAATTAAGATTCGTACTAGTGATGAAACATATTTGAAATATTGTACATTAAAATATTGTTAACACCACCATGTGGTCTGTCTCGATTTGAATATAATATTAAAAAAATTACAGTACGCACATTGAAGTAAACAAATAAAATATATAGGAGTAGGTAGAAACTAATATTTTAATCATGTAGATAACAAATTAATTGAAACTGACAAAACACAAACCCAAAAATACACTAAAATCAGTGAGTGAGCCAAGAAATGTATTCTTTCAAGAAAAACGTAGTGATCTTTATTGTGTCTCTTGCGGTGAGTTTGGTACGAAAAAAGGTATTTTTTCTAAAATAATGATTTTTTAAATAAACAAGTTTCTTATTTATTTTTAAGTATTTAATAAATAATAAAAAAATTATATCAGAAGTATTTGTAATTTAGGAAAATATTATGCAGGTGGAGATTTGGAATATTCCATATCCAGCATTGTACCAAACGGCCTCTTGGGGGTCGTTTGATAGGATGCACTAAAAAAATAATGCATGCATCATCTATGTATTACTAATTTTTTTGTTTGGTATATTATTTCAACTTTTGCAGCATTAGTTATACATTCTATTTGGTATTATGCTATATATAACTGATACATGAAAAAATATTATATTAGCAATACACGAATTCTTAATGCATGAATTGACATGATTAAAGACATGTCCTTCAAAATATTTTTTACCGTATTTGTGGAGAGTACTTTTAAATAATAATATTTTTTTAGAAATTATAGAATACGTATTATTTTTAATACACCAAATCAAATAATATATAAGAAATAATCTCAATATAACTAATATCAACATAACTAATACCAATATTATTAACTATATCAATATTATTAATACATTTTATTTAATATTATTTTTATGCATCTGTAACGACCGGATCCTTCGTTATTTCAGGAATCACGATATCGCAAATTTCAGGAACAATTTAAAATATTTTGGTATTAAGTGGGGTGATGTGACAGAAAATCTCAGATTTTTGGAAATCGTCCGGGTTGACGTCACTCCGCTATAGCGGTATTTTATCCGTCATAGCGGAACCGCTATGGCGGAAGGCCATCCGCTATAGCGGAATGACGGGAGGCAGTAGCCTCAGAACGGGATTTTAATTAAAGATTTCTCCTCCTCGGTTGGGAAACATACGAGGGTTTCTCCAAAAAAAATCCTAGGTTGCTCCAAGGCTTGGGAGCCATGAGAAGGAGGAATTTCGGCTGAAGGGACGCGAAACCACGATATTTGAGCTTGTCAACGGATAGGGAACGCCTCCACGGAGCCAGAAACGCATCATTGCATCTGCTTGGCGTCCAGGTAGGCTAGATTTTCGCTTTTGAGTAGATAGACATGTTTACGTTTCGTATCTCGTATAGTTAAAAAGGAGAATCTATGATTAGGCCTCCGGGCACAGAGTCTGACGGATTCGATATTGATTATGTGTAAACTAGGAGTTGTTTGGGTTGAATTGTGGGTTGATAATATATTGTTGGGTTATTCATGCTGTCTCGTTATGGTGAAACGACAGAATTTCAGGGACTGGAATGTCGGGAGGGCTCAGGGAGTCAGAAAATATTGGGTAACTAAATGGGTAATAAAAATGGAGAATTCCTAGATAAGGTTCAGGCACATGAGTAGAAAGAGGTAGGGAGTGGCTGAATCACCAAGGTTAAGGGGGTCGTTGTCCACATTGTGACTATCTAGAAAAGGGTTTGGAATCAATGTAGTTACTAAGATGTGCTAATAAAGGGTGAATGGGATATAGTCTTCGAACGGGAATTATGACTAAGTTATGGGCCCGAAAAAAGGGTAGGTGATGGTTATTGATTCCTGTATACTTTGTATGATTGTGTACTCTTATCTAAGTAATTGTATGATGTTTGCATCGCTTAATGAATGATTTAATAAGGTCTAATGGTCCTGTTTAACAGTCTGGTGAATTGAACTGTGTATTTTACTTGATTGGTTTACAAGTTGATTGTTCATTATTAGTGACTGTGGATTGATTGACATTCGATTGGCTCGGGTACCACGCCTAGTACAGAATATACTAACGATTAACTCGGGTACCAAGCATGGTATGAGATATACTAACGGTTGACTCGAGTACCATGCCTTGTATGAAATATACTAACGGTCGGCTCGAGTACCACGCCTGGTACAGATTTATTTTATTGCATTATTGCATTTTGATATTGGTTTCATGAGTGGACCGGGTTGTGCTGTTGAACTGTGACATTTGCTTATAATCCTTGAGAGGCCGGATTAGTATTATTGATCTGTGAGTTGATCTTAGGGTAGACCAGTTTTTATGTTTAACACTTAGGTGTTGTTTAGGGGGATCTCAGGGAGGGTCCGGGCTGTATAACAAATGAATTTTCTTGCGTCATTGATTGTTGGTCACGGTTATAAAGGTGGGTCTCATATGGTTGATAAGCTAGGGGAACGACTGCGGGTCTGGCATTGTATTACTAGCTGGTATTGTCACCTTGGGGGAATTGTCTACCGATCCTAACGGGGTTCGGATACTTTTGAGTAACATCATGAGGGTAGAGGGTCTGGGTTTACAGTGACTGGGTTGTTCTGGATGCATAGTCATGAGGCGGTTGGACTTAGTGGCTGAGTTAAGGCTAAGGTGACTTGGGAAGTCTAAGGTTAGGTGACTTGGGAAGTCTATGGTTAGTGTGACTCGGAAGTCTTGAGAATGAGGGAGTTGGCAGCAGAAGGAATGGGAAGGATTGAGGTACGAATTATAGTATATGGTTGCTGACCGCGGGTTCGTATAGGAGTGGATGTTGGAGGAGAAAATTTCATTGGTTATTTTCATGCTTTTCCTATTATTTTTCTTATATAATGGTAGGAGTGGATTTAGGTCGACCGATGATGCCTACCAGTACGTGTGTTTGTACTGATTCTACTCTTGCTATACCCTTTTTGGGTATAGTCTGATTGCAGGGTTGGTGATGTATCTTAGATACATGACGATGGTAATCTCCAGTAGCTTCTGTCCTTCGATCCCATGATAAAAGTTGTGTCTCTTTTACATTTCTGCATAAATTCTGTAGTAGCTCTTGTACCTGTTTAGACTAAGTCCTAGGAAGGGTGTTTTAAAGTTGTAAAATGGTGTATTGTATTTCTTCATAAAGGAGTTTTCCTAAATAAAAGGTTGTAAGGTTTTCATGTATAAAAAATGGAGGTTGATGGTTATACTTGAGTTTTTTTTCCGCATTTACCTGTTGGACGGGTGGTAAGGGTTCGTCTATCTAGGTGCATAGAGTAGGCGCTCGCATGATCCGGTAGGTTGGATCATGACAGATGGTATCAGAGCTTAGGTTACCGGTCTCCCAGTATAAGAGCAAAATATCAAATAGAGTCCTACGGATTGGTGTGTTGACGTCCATATCTAATCCTTGGAAAACTATGAAGCATTCTAGGAAACATCTCCCTTCTTTCATTCTTTCGTGCGATTTGTTTACTTACTTGTATGGGTTGAGTCTAATTGGTATTTGTCGATTTCAATTGGTATCTCAACAAAGTGAAGGAGGTCATTATACTCCGGTTGCAATAAGACAAGCAAGAGGGGTTGGAACCGGGAAGATTCCAACTGGTACCTGGCCTGAGAAGCTGTAGTGAAGCATGGATAACCGACTGATGGTCACCCATGAATACTAATAGAAGGTAAATTTATGTGACTTGATTTTGCTGTAGCCTGAAGTGAAAATGTTATGTATTACTGTGTTGTAGAACCTACTTGAATTGCGTGTACTTGATTACCTTGATATGAATGTTGAGTCTGCAGAGGGTCATAAGTTGAAAGTAGTATGTCTTGGGTCTGTGCATAACTGCTAAATGTATTGATTGAAAAATTTGTATCACGTCTTAAAGAGAACTTATCATAAATGATAAGGGGATGAAAATTGTGACTGATGGGAAACTTCGATTTTAGGACGGTCAGGACTTGGTTGTGAACCATAGGAACAAGGGAGTTATTCGTGTGTAATAGCAGAAAGGTATTGTTATGAACGATTGTCCTTTGTAAATCTTTTGTGATTGGTGATTTTCTGATGCTGAGTGTTGATATGTGCATTGCCAGGAATGGTCATGGGGGTAGTCTAAGACCATGGCGGGATCGACGGGACTAGACAATGACAACCGAGAAGGGAAACGAGCACACTTTGCTGAAAAGTCCAGTTTTTGGACTGTTACCGTCAGGACCGCCATAGCGAACGACATCGCTACGGTGATCCCGCTATAGCAATACTTACGGTTGGATCGGGTACCACTCCTGGTACAGGATATACTAATGGTTGGCTCGGGTACCAAGCTTGGTACGAGATATACTAATAGTTGACTCGGGTACCATGCCTGGTACGAATTTATTTTACTGCATTATTGCATTTTGATATTGGTTCCATGAGTGGACCGGGTTGTGTTGTTGAACTGTGACATTTGCTTATGGTCCTTGAGAGGCCGGGTTATTATTATTGATATGTGAGTTGGTCTTAGAGTAGACCGGGTTGCATGTTTAACACTTAGGTGTTGCTTAGGGGGATCCCAGAGAGGGTCCGGGCTATATAACAAATGAATTTTCTTGCGTCATTGATTGTTGGTCACGGTTATAAAGGTGGGTCTCATGTGGTTGATAAGCTAGGGGAACGACTTCGGGTCTGGCATTGTATTACTAGCTGGTATTGTCACCTTGGGGGAATTGTCTACCGACCCTAACGGGGTGCGGATACTTTTGAGTAACATCATGAGGGTAGAGGGTCTGGATTTACAGTGACTGAGTTGTTCTGGATGCATAGTCATGAGGCGGTTGGACTTAGTGGCTGAGTTAAGGCTAAGGTGACTTGGGAAGTCCAAGGTTAGGTGACTTGGGAAGTCTAAGGTTAGTGTAACTCAGAATTCTTGAGAATGAGGGAGTTGGCAGCGAAAGGAATGGGAAGGATTGAGGTACGAATTATAGTATATGGTTGCTGACCGCGGGTTTGTATAGGAGTGGATATTGGAGGAGAAAATTTCATTGGTTATTTTCATGTTTTTTCTATATTTTTTTTCTTATATGATGGTAGGAGTGAATTCGGGTCGACCGATGATGCCTACCAGTACGTGTGTTTGTACTGATTCTACTCTTGCTATACCCTTTTTGGGTATAGTATGGTTGCAGGGTTGGTGATGTCTCTTAGGTACATGCCGATGGTGATCTCCAGCAGCTTCTGTCCTTCGATTCCATGACGAAAGTTGTGTCTCTTTTACATTTCTGCATAAATCTTGTAGTAGCTCTTGTACCTGTTTAGACTAGGTCCTAGGAAGGGTGTTTTAAAGTTATAAAATGGTGTATTGTATTTCTTCATAAAGGAGTTTTCCTGAATAAAAGGTTGTGTAAGGTTTTCATGTATTAAAAATGGAGGTTGATGGTTATACTTGAGTTTTTTTTTCGCATTTACCTGTTGATCGGGTGGTAAGAGTTCGTCTATCTAGGTGAATAGAGTAGGCGCCCGCACGACCCGGTAGGTTGGATCATGACAACATCCTACCAAACGACCCGATCTTATCAACGGTGTGGCGAAACCAGACACATGTTCACAAATCCAAGAGAAATCAGAATCAAATCTTATACTTACAAAATATATATTTGCCAAAATAAGTAGTATAATAAAGTCAAAATTTATACACTCTCCGTTCTTAAATATTTGTCACATTTTTTGTTTATACGTTCCTTAAAAAATATTAATTAGAGGGTGATTTTACTAAATTACCTTCATTTATTATCCCTCTCTATTTATTTTTTCTCTTTTTGGGTACTATATGAATATCTCTCAATATTTATGACTAACGGTAAAGGTGAAAACAAATAACTAATTATGTCTTGATTTCTAAAATGACAAGTACTCATTCCGTTCATTTTTACTTGTCCACTATTGACTTGGCACACACCCTAAAAATTCATAAATAATAAGAGTAATTTTACTATATCACCCTTGGAATATAATAAGTTTAATACTTTGGAAAATGTATTGGGTAAGAAATAGTATTTAATAGTAAGGTAAAATGGATACAAGATGATAAATTATCCATTGATTTTTCAAACTGGACACGTATTGTTGAATATCTATTTTTAGGATACTGGACCAGTAAAGATGAATGGAGGAAATAATATGGAATATCTATTTTTAGTAAGAATGACAAGTATTTAAGAACGTAAGAGTATATTATAGGATGTAAATTGGATAGGCTCACACTTCATCATATGTATAAATATGACATTTCATAGTTGATGGTCATTTATTAGAGAGAGGGAGAGGTGAAAATGAAGATGGAAAGTGCAGTTCCATTTATAGCAATGGTAATTGGGCAGTTAGCACAAGTTGGAATAATGGTGGCAGCTGAAGTTGTTACTTCAGCTGGCCTCAGTACCTTCATTTTTATCTTCTACTCAAATGCCCTTTCAACACTCATTCTTATTCCACTTTCATTCTTCCTCCATAGGTATTTTATCTTTCTTTTTCCTTATATCTATTATTAGTTTCTTATATACGTTAGAGTTAGTATTTTCACTAAGAGTTTCAAAATACGAAAAAGTAAACATACGAAAAAGTTAAAGGAGGTTCAGTATCTACTATATATACATAAAAACAAGAGTACTCCCTTAGCCCTACCTGGTTCTGCACCTGCTAAGAATTCAGATTTGATACCTCTGATTAAGGATGGCGAAATCCTATCCATTTAGCAAGTTAGAGATTGATGTATTCTTTGTTTTGGATATGCAGATCAGCTCTTCCACCTCTTTGGCCCACTTTTGTCCATGGATTTTTCTTGCTTGGCATAATGGGGTATGTATATATGTAAATTATTTGTTCCTCAATTTAGAAACTTATTAATTAGTCTAATAGAAGAAATTAAATGACTATATGTTATTATTACTGTAGTTTCTTGATGCAAGTGCTTACATTGGTTGGACTTATATGTTCCTCTCCATTGCTTTCCACAGCAATATTGCAACTAGTTCCAGGTTTCACCTTCATTCTTGCTGTCATTCTCAGGTTTAAAATTAAAATTATTCACCTTTCTTTTAACCTATTCTATTAAACTTTGTCAAAATTATTAACTAGATATTTAAATTTTGTGTTAGGATGGAAACCTTTGAGTACAAGAGTTTGAGCACATTGGCTAAAACTATTGGGACTTTGGTATCAATAATAGGTGCACTTGTTGCAACTCTATATAAAGGCCCTGATGTTTTGAATTCAACATTGACAAGTCTTAAGCCTCATTTTCTCAACCAACCTTCTACTTGGGCCATTGGAGGGTTGGTTGCAACTATGGGGGCTCTACTAACCTCTCTATTTATCATTTCACAGGTAATTATTACTCCCTCTGTCTCATATTAGTTGGTCACTATACTAAAAATAATTGTCTCATATTAGTTGACCACCTTACTAAATCAAGAAAACATTAATTAATTTTTTTTCATATTACCCTTGCAATTAATTCTTTTTGAAAGTGTTAACACTTGTTTGTAAAGTTTCAAAGAAGTTTTTTAAGGGGTGAATTAGTAGAACTACAATTTTATTTATGATTTCTTAACATGCGTGTAAAAGAGAAATTGACCAACTAATATGGGATTGAGAAAGTATTTAGGATTGCCCATAAATGTTTTTTTCCCCTCCTTTAAGTATGTTTGGTATGATGGATGTCATTTTTCATGAATGTTTTTTCTCAAAATGTTTGATTAGTGAGTGAAGATTTTTTTTCGGAAATCTAAATATTATATTAGCAAATGGGATTGATCTATTGAAATCTTTGAGCACAAAAGATTGATATTGTAAAATTAGAGAGGTGGAAATGAGGAATAAGAAAAGAATATTTTGGGAGAAATTTTCTCTCCTTTGTATTCAAAATATCACCTCTTTTATACAAGTTTCTAGCCACCCTAAACTAACCATGTCCTAATAGGTTATAGGGACATAGGGTTACATTTAGGGGTGTACAAAATCGAACCGCAAATCAAATTAAATCGTAAAAAAAACTCGACTAGTGGTTTGGTTTGACTTGATTTGGTATTGGAAATAAAAATCCGACTATGATTGGTTTGGTTTGGTTTTACCTAAAAAAAATCAAACCAACCCGATATTACATGTATACTATTTTTAAAAATATTTTTTTGTGATGTAATTTATAATTATTTCTTCAACTTTTTCATAGTTTTTATCTTTCAACATATTATTTCAAGTTTAAATTTAGAATTTTAAATGGTCTAATAAGTCTTTTTACAACCCATAGATATTAGTAACTCAAATAAACCCCAAATCAATACGAATGTTAACAAAAGATTATTCAATCGAACACTAGGAATGACAATCATGTTAGATATTTATTCTTTAATTTTACATAAATACATAAACTAATTTATTTTTCTATTTAATATTTAGTCATGTAGTTAATACTTATTAGACTTATTTTAGCATGACTTAATACTTTTTAATTATAATTATTTTTATTATGACTTCTTAATATGCAATATTTATTCTATGCGATTTCATTATTTTTTTGGTTGAATATTTTATTGTCATCACTCACTTCATAAATTTCAAATAAAATGAATATATTTTGTGTTATTTTTTTAAGAAATACCTTAGATAGTTGTATTTTGCTCGGGTTAAAGAAATATTTGAAGCACAAGTTAATTATATGTTTGTATGAAGACTTTACCGGAAAAAACCCGAAAAACCCGAGAAAACAAAAAAAAAACGGAAAAAACCCGAGGTTGGAAAACCCGACTTTTATTGGTTTGGTTTGGTTGATAAATTTAAAAACTCGACACTAATGATTTAATTTGGTATTTAAAAAATTCGAACCAACCCGGTCCATGTACCCCTAATTACAATATTTTCTTTTCTTAATTAGATTAAAATTACATAACTATCATAATTACATCGATGGATAATTGTTTATTGGATAAAATGATATGTCGTGAGGAAAATAACTTTCGTCCATAAGTGGGGAGAAGTAGTCATTTCCTTCTCCGATCACTTACGATGGAAATTATTTTCATATTTCTGATAATCAAACATTAAAAAATATTTTTTCTCGCGGACAATAACATCCATCGTACCAAACACACCTAGCTAGACCCTAAAAAATCAATCAGAATAAAAAGTTGAAATGATCAATTTTCCTTTTGCAGGTATTTGTGCTTAAGAAATACCCAACAGAGCTGATTGTAATGCTATTTTATAGCAGTGGTGGTACAGTTTTATGTCTTGCTGCCTCTTTAATTACTGAAAGAAACTTCAGTTCTTGGATTATTAACACAGCCTGCAATACTGGCTCTCATCTACTCGGTAACTAATTTAATACACATAAAAATCATATTTTTTTTCTCTTTAACAAAAGATTATACTCATAATGATAGCACATTGTGTTTATGTTTCATATATTGATGATATAAAAAGATATTTATCTAATCTGTCACTGTCACCGTCGAGTTATTCTTATATCAGGTAATTTGTCTTATTTTTACTAAAGCTTATATGTCGATATCATTGGATGACTAGACAACATAAATGCAATAAAGATGTACATAATGGAAAAAATAGATAAAATATCAATTGGGTTAAATTTTCTTACACAAAATATAATTCACTTATTTTTTTATTAGTCAGAATGGTCATTTCGTCATTTTTTATTAGGAGAATTGATCATTCGGCCACATTAATTTCCGACAAAGTGCAGGCGGCACTGGTTTTCTCTTTTTGATCACTGCATGCATCTTGTATCTTCTGAATCAGTTTTTGCGTGCATTTACGAATTTTTATTTTTGCTTGAATCAACTGTTGCAATGTATAAACAGTGTATATGTATGTATATACATCTATAATACATAGTTATACATTATATATATATACGATCGATACATTACATATACTTATTTTTATTGATTTTTTTTTCTTGGAAATGTTACATTTATGTAAGAAGCCCGTATATAATTCGTTTATTATTTTATCTTTTTTTTTTTCACAAAAGAACCTTGTCCTTTTGTGTTAGTGCAGGCTGTGTTTGGAAGTGTATTCATAGGGTGTATAAACTCATGGGTTGTGAAGAGAAGAGGGCCTCTCTTTGTAGTCATGTTTCATCCACTTGGTATTGTCTTTGCAATGGCTGCCAACTTATTCATGGGTGAACCTATACATGTTGGAAGGTAATTAAGTCACACATGTTTTTATTTTTTTTATTTTTTATTTATTTTCATTTTCTTTTAACCCCTTCATGGGAGTTCCTAGCTTTTTTACTCTCATGATAACTCGAATCCACAATCTTACGGTTGGAGGTGAAAGGTGTTTACTATCTGAACAACTCCCTTGTCCACCCATGTACTTTCCTTTTTGTGAGTGTTTTTTTCTTATGAACCAAGTTATAGACGAATTTAAAATTTCAAACTAGTAAGTTCAGTAGTGCGATTTCAAATTTTTTTCTATGTCGATTGGAATGGTCTATCGCAAATAATTTCTTTTTGTGTGGATTGCTATGGTCTACCAGAAATAGTTTTTATATTCCCACAAAGATAGAAATAAAGTCTGGGTACATCCTATCCTCTCTAAATTCTACTTGTGGAATTATATTGGGTATGATGTTATTGTTGGCGTATATTTGGTACTCCCTCAGTCCTTCTTTACTTGTCCAATATACTAAAAATAGTTGTATATTTGCGATAACTTATCCCACTATTTATACCATAGTGATGGGATAAGTTATCCCATATACATTGTGGGATAACTTATTCCAGGATAGTTAATCCCGGGATAATTAATCTTGGGATAACTTGTTCCCAACCAAACGATCCCTTAACTTTTATCTTATAGGCTACTTTAAAAAAATCAATCCAAACACCCTCCTAATGTTGCCAATAATAAATTGCTTAGTGTAAATGTTAAAGTTTTAGTGAGAAAAATCCCTGAAATTGTTGCTGGTTATCCTTTTCAGTGTAGCTATTTAATAGATGATCATCTTTTATTTCTTTTGCAATTTATAAATTTTTTAGATTGCGGTTAACAAATCATTTTTAATTTGAACAAATTGAAACTCTTATGAAAAAATGTTAAAATTTTCTAAATGTTAGACGACAATCTAATATTTTGTCAGTCTCAAAAACTATATGGTGATCTAAAATAGGAACATTTGTGTAAATCAACCAGAAAAATTATTGACCATGTTGTACATTAATTATTTTTTTGCAGTTTGGTGGGATCAACCATAATTGTACTTGGATTTTACTCAGTAATATGGGGAAAAGCTCAAGAATGGAAAAAGGAAGAGAAGGGCTTGAGATCAAACAACAAGAAGTTGCCATTATTACAAGACAAAGCTGATGATGAACTATTAGTATAAGATTGCATCTGTATGGAGTAATCTATTTGGACATCATTATTTAACTTTTATGGTTATTCGCTTCGAAACAACTTTAAACATGTGACGTCTGAACTTCATATAGAAAAAAAATACCTTTAACCCAAACAAGTTCTAATTCAAGCTTACGGCTAGGTGGATAGTTGTGTACAAGAATTTTTTCATACACAAAACTGAAAACCGAGACATATATTACTAACACAACTTTAGTAATCAATATGGAGTATTTTATATTATGTTCTTTACCTTTTCTACTTTTTCTTATTTCTGAAAATAATTGCTTTCGTCTTTAATCACGTTTAGTTGCCGAGCGCACCAATAATTTCCTTCTTTGTCAATGATTAAGGCCTTAAAGCAAAGTGTGTCAACAACCTTATTTAATTATTTTCATTTATTTTCTGGTGCAATAAAAAAAATGAAGATATAAAATTCTCAACGAAACTGTCCCACCAATATTTTCTTTTATTTCTTTTGTCCCACTATTATATAGTTTCATGTACTCTTAACAACTCATTAGATAGTATTGTTACAAAAAAACAATCAATGAAAGCAATAATAACAAAAAGAAATAACACATAATTTTATGTGGGTAACTTTTAAGGAGAAAAAAAATTCACGGACAGTGATCAACTCTTATTATTTCTCAATGAAAAATGATAAAATATCCAAGTAAGTTATATTTATATAGGTTGCGGAAAATCGTAATCCTAAACTGTTTAAGATGTGCCTCAACCAATTTTTCCAAGTAACTTATGGACTACTTAAAACAAATCCGCGACCATTCGTCTGACTTGGCCGCAGCCTACCGCCCAAAAACCATAACAAAAATTTGATTGAAAATGAAAAGAAAAAAAAGTATTTAAAGTAGAAATTGAAAAAGAAAATAATCAAAAATTGTAGTTGTTTTAACATAAATTTCACTTGAAAAAAATGATTATTTTTTTTGTGAAACCCATTAGTATTTCACTTAACATTACTTCTCAAACAATTTTTCCAGAAAAAAATGGAAAAATTACACTGTATGAACATTGAGATAAAATTATTACATTTTTTAGCCCAACTTTTAATTCTTACATCATGTAGCCCACTTTTTCGCTACTTTTTCCTTGTATCACTGTTTATCCCATTCACTAACTAAGACCAACAACACCAATACCTAATTAGTCAGCCAACATCCTAAACAATTCAGTGGATAATTGTGTTGTTGTAATATACTAATTTCTTTTTAGTTTTTTAAGGGAAGTGTGCTTTTTAAAAAAAAAATATGAAGCTTTCAACATCAGGAATGGGTCAGCAGGTTCATGAAGGTATATTCTACTTCTACTTCTTTATACTTTTTCTTACCTTGTTGTCTTCTTTTTGGGGCTTTTTGTATATCACTGTCAGTGTGTTTGTGTTACATATTATCTTTGTTTGTTCTAATAAGATAAAAGGAATATATCTTGATTTTCCTTATTTGATAGTTAGTGAATGTAATTATAGCTTAGGAAAATTATTTAGGATGCTGGCGGACTAGTTAGGTGTTGGTGTTTTTGGTGTCTATCTTGAGCTTGCTTTGGTAGACTGCAGTTGATGGGGCGTTTGCCCATAACTCAGTCCTCTGTTTTGTAATGCTTCATCTAATTTTGGTAATAAAAATTTCTTATTTACCAAAAAAAAAAGTGTGAAAAACACATTTTATACATACTTATATATGGTAGATATATTATTTAAATATTATATATGTGTGTATATATATATTGTATAATTATGTATAAGGTATATAATAATGTAAAAATGTGTATAAATATTTTTATACGCTATTATACAAGTTTATACATTTGTGTATAGTGAGGGTATAATGCTGTATAAAGATGTATAAAGTTGTATAAATATGTATAAATACGTATAAAGATGTATATCGTATAAAAATGGGCTATTGCGGGTGTAATTAATTTTTAGAAAAAACTACACAAATTGAACCCAATTGTAAAACTATTTACCCAAAATAGACCCAACCCAAAGTATTTACCCTTAATAGACCTTCAACCCAAAGTAATTGCCCACTTTCTCTTTTTTCTTATTTTGCGCATGACGTCAGCGTCACTATCATGAATTAATCCTCTGTGATACTCTGTCGGTATATTGATACTCTATCGGTATCATATAGGACTGAGTTTAATCCTCTGTGATACTCTATCGGTATATTGATGCCCTGTCGGTATCATATAGGACTGAGCTTAATCCTCTGTGATACTCCATCGGTATATTGATACCATGTCGGTATCATATAGGACTGAGCTTTTTTTAAAATAAATAAGAAACAATTAAGAGAAAATTATTAAAGTCACAAGCTTATTTATTGAACTCAAAATTAGTAAAAATATATTTTATATTTTTTTTCTCTTTTTGCAAATTAAAAAAAATTGTATCTAAATTATGATTCTTTTTTTTAAACTGTTTTTAAATTAAAATATTGAAGAATTGAAACATACCTCAACAATACCATGACAGTATATAGATATATCGTAATGGTATCATGAATGGTTGAGTAATTTCATCGAAGAACTGAAGCAATGCAGGCTTCATCGAAAGGCTCTCTGCCTCGTGGCATTATTGGGTTCGCTTGCAAATCAACACTTTTTCTCTCGCCTACATCAAGGAAACATTATCCAGTTACTCTTTGATATCACCAGAGTATATTATACTTTGATGCTATTAAGGAGGAAGAAGTAGTCCTTCAATGAAGACACTGTCCAGTTAATCTTTGATACCATCAAAGTATATATATACTGTGATGGTATCAAAGAGGAAAAAAGGGTGAGCACTGACATCAGCATGATATCAGCTCGCATTTTTTTTTTTAGATAAATACAATTTTAAAATAAAAAGGATATAAAAGTAATGGGATATTTAAGAATAAATAATATTTTTTTTTTGATATAAGTGTTTTTTCCCCTATAATAATGTAGGCCGTGCAAATGAGTCCCTAAGGGCTCAAAGTAGATAACAGTCAACATAATCATCACAATAAAATCTGTTGAAAGTCTTCAAAAAAAATATCCCTAAAATAATATGGTCTCAAACTTTTTGGAACTTGTACCAATGGAGATATCACTTGGATGACTGAATACTTTATAATATCACTTAGTTCCAAAAAAAATTCAACTTCTTAACCATTATACTTTATAATGTTTGCTTGATTTCACAATTACTAAGACAAGTGAGTTGAGTTTTCATTAATCAAAAGCCCTTTTGAAATGAGAGAGTTATCTATATATGTCTCCCCCATGGTATTTTCAGGGGCGGCTCAAGCGTATTAGGAGCCTAAAGCTAAAATTGAACGGAGATCTTAAATTTTTAAGAAAAAATAATATATTTTTTTATAAAGATTTTTTTAAAACATAGTACTCCAAATATATCAAACTTCTTCTAATAATTCTTTTCATTTTTATGAAAAGTTTATTTTTTTCTGAATAGTAGTCAATATAATTTTTTAAAAATTCTATAATTTATTATTGCTAAAAAAATATGAGGCCCCTCAAATTTGGGGGCCTAAAGCGTTCGCCTTTTTCTTTCAAAAGTAGAGTCGGCCCCGGGTATTTTATAGTACTTTTTTTCATTTTTACTATCTGGTTTAGAGTATAATATTTTTGATAATCAAAAAACTTTTGACGGCATACTGACAATTGTTACACGGTTAGAAATTTGGTAAATAATGGTTTTGTTTCTTTATTCTTTTTCGCTTAAATATGAGACTTTTATCTACAATAAGATTTGAATGTGTGATAACGTCTAATCTACACCTCACATAATGTGGTTTTTATCACTAGACCAAAGTCTTGACCTGGTTTATAGTGTAATCTTGAAAGTATGAACATGATTCAACCAAAATCATTTTGCTACATTTGAGGCAACATTTGATATATGAAATCTTTTGATTACCATAAAAATACAATGTAATTGTTCATGATAAACAAGCCACTACCAAAAATAATTCCAATAGGCCTACTAGCAAAGTTTGAGCCTTCAAAGATTAATCTCAGGATCATCAGATTTGTCTTGTAATAATGGCATATTATTGTTATTGTTTGATCCCAAGCCCTTCTCTTCCTTTTTCCATTCTTGAGCTTTTCCCCATATCACTGAATAAAATCCAACTACAGCAATGATTGATCCCACCAAACTGAAGCAAAAAAAATCAAAAAAATCAATGAACAAGATGATCATTTATTTTTCTTTCACCATAACTTTAAAAATTACACTAATTCATTTAGGGGCATATGTTTCTTTGCAATAGCAAATGGGTTTTTTGCACAATAACATACTAGTATAATCTCAGGTCGGGAAAGGGTAGAGTACTGTACGCAAACCTTGCCACTACTTTAAAGGTAGAGAGATTGTTTCCGATAAACCCTTAACTCAAGGAAAACAAATAATCCATAGAAGTACAGAAAAAAAAATAACGGAAATGAAGAAGTCATAGAGTCTACTGGATGTGAAAAAACTGACTTCTAGTGAGGGTTGACGCCCTAGTCTAAACCTATTAGTCTTAGACAACGTGACAAACCATCATGAACAGTAATCAAAACAAGATAATATGATAATGGGAGTACAAAAAACGATAACTAGTTACCAAACTCAAAGGACAAGGAACTACAAGAGTAATATTACGACTAATAGTATGGCTAATCGTATGGAAGGATAAGCGAAGCAACGCTTAACTATCTAACTAACCTTCTACCCTAATCCGTATCCTCCATAACTTCTTATCTAAGGTCATGTCTTCGGTAAGCTGAAACTTTGTCATGTCCTGTCTAATCACTTCTCCCCAATACTTCTTCGACATATACTTCTACTTCTCTTAAAACCATCCATAGCCAACCTCCACATTGAGAAATTTGTGCATCAAGACTGCACATGCTCAAACCATCTAAAACCTCATTCCCTGTATCTTGTCCTTTATCAAGGTCACTCCTGTCTTATCCCGAATATCTTCATTCTTATTTTTTTTTAATGTAGTTGACAAATTTTATAATGCTATAAACTTATAAGTACTAAATAGACACCAATTGTCACAATGAAAACTTTGGATTTGTACTAACGCTCTCAGGTCGATCAGGGAATAGAGCTAATTGCATTATTCTTGCTAACAATTGGATACACAAACAACAAGAAATATTAATTGTCACATCGACTAATTCAAATTTTGAATCCATCTCTAACCGCATACATTAGAAAAGACTCACAAAATATAACAAAAGAAAGTAAATGAAAGCCATAAACATGTGTGATTTACCTTCCTACATGGATAATTTCACCCATGAATATGCCGGCAGCCATAGCAATCACAATGCTTATTGGATGAAACATGACAACAAATAGAGGTCCTCTTTTCCTCACACACCATGAAGTTATACTCAATTGGAATACATTTCCAAATAAACCCTACATTACCCAACAAATATTAAATTTTCACTCATTATTTCAAAAGTATAACGTGTTCATTTAAAGATCGAATTCATCAAGTTTAAATCATGAATCCGCCTTTTCAGACAGACTAAACTTAGTTACCGAGTATATGAGAGCCATTAATCTGCTCCGAGGGCTTAAACTCCAAGAATTCAAGTCTCTTTCAGTGATTAAAGAGAAAACTGCACATAGAATTGTAACACAGCAGCTATAAAACAACATTACAATCAGCTCTGCTGGATATTTCTTGAGGACAAATGCCTGCAGAACATGAAACAGAGGGAAACAGATCATTATTTCCACTTTATTTTCTGCCTGAAAAATAGTATTTCCATCCCTTCGTCTCAAAATAAGTGTCATTTTAGCCAAAAGAAATTATCCCAGAATAGTGTTACTTTGGGATTCAAGACAAAAATTAGTATGTTTTCTAACTATACTCTTGTAACTCCCTCCGGACCACTTTACTTGTCGTCCTTATTAAAAATAGATAATTTAAAATAGTTGTCATTTAAAAAAATCAAGGTATAATTAATTGTTTGTTTCCATCTTTACCCTTAGTCATAAATATGAAAAGATATTAATGTAGTGCAAAAGAGAGAAGTATTAGGACCCGTTTGGCCATAAAAAAAAATGTGTTCACTTTATTTGGTATTCACTTTAAAATTTAAAATAGAGTTGGAATTGTGTTTGACCATAGTATTTTCAAAAATATTTTAAACTATTGAGTTGGTGTAATATTTAAAAATAAAGTGAGAGGAAAAATTGAATTCAAAAATAGTGAATACACCTCAAGAGGTGTTTTTCAAAAAATCAAAAATTGTGAAAACATATTCCGGAATATGTTTTTGGTTTTCATGGTCAAACAAGTATTCTGGAATAAAGTGTAAACGTATTTCAGGATATTGTGAATAATATTTATGGCCAAACGACTACTAAATATTGATGAGTAATAAATAAGGATAATTTAATCAAATTACACTCAAGTTAATGTTTTTCTTAAGGAGCGTGTAAATCAAAAATGTGACAAGTAAAGTGGTTCGGATGGAGTATTAAAGAACTACTTCTTTTTACCAGTGCTCAATTCTCAGAAAACATCTAATAAATAAGGGTAAGCTACACTTTCTATTTATTATTTTTCTTAATGAGCGTGAAATGAGCTTAAATGACACTTATTTTCGGACAGAGGGAGAACTATATTTATTGGTAATTATACCTGTGAAATGATAAACAAAGAAGCAGTTAGAGAACTAATCATCATGAGTAAACCTCCAATGGCCCAAGCAGGAGGTGTTGTTAATATTGAATTCAAAGGGCTAATTCCAAAAACAGGAGGACCTTTATATAGAGTTGCAACAAGTGCACCTATTATTGATACCAAAATCCCAATAGTTTTAGCCACTGTGCTCAAACTCTTGTACTCAAAAGTTTCCATCCTAAAAAAAATTTAAAAAAAATTAGTGAACACAAAAGTTGATTATAGATAACTATAGGTTGAAAGAAAGGTGATTTAATTTTTAAACCTGAGAATGACTGCAAGAATGAAAGTGAATCCTGGAATTAATTGCAATATTGCTGAGGTAAGTACTGGAGAGGAATATTGAAGTCCAAGCAATCCAATCACTTGCATCAAGAAACTACAATATTGTACTTTTAGAAGGTATAATAGTCTTAGGATAAAATGCAAGATTATTTTATCCTGCGTTTGGTTGGAGATATTAGTTAGTCTCAGGATTATTTATCCCATCATTTATACCATAGTGATGGGATAAGTTATCCCATATACATGGTGAGATAACTAATTCCCGGATAATTTATTCCCAACCAAACGACCCTACTATCATTTCTTCTCTGATAGAATGGCTAAGTTGAGCCATAAATTTACATTTACATACCCCATTAGGCCAAGCAAGAAAAATCCATAGAGAAAAGTAGGCCAAAGAGGTGGAAGAGCTGATCTGCATATCAAGAAAAAGAACAAAACAATCAACTATATATTTACAATCAAGTAATGCACTTTTTAACTTATTTATGTGGTACCTGGTAAGTACTAAAGTGCTTATAAGGTAGAATCAGTCAAACAAATTTTCAGCTTATAAGTATTTTTGGTTTGATCAAGTATATTACTATCTAATTCTCAAAATATCATTCTAAAAAACAATACTCTTAACTTCTTCTCACTCTCTATTCGTTGTTCCTCCTTTTCTTACATGATTACTTTCAAATATATTATTTTTTGCAAAAACATTAAGTATATTTTAGTCATTCTAAACAAAGAACAAAGTATCAATACTTTTTTATCAAACATATTCATTGCTTATTAACAGTTTCAACACTTTTATCCAAATACATAATTTTCAACACTTAAAACTAATCAACTATTTATAATCAGCTAATCCAAACGGGTTGTAACTGATCCGCCTCAAGATCTAACAAAGTTAATTTTAATTTCCACAAAATGAAACTACTATCAAATATATGTATATAAGAAGAAAGGAGGAGGAGTTTATGTACCTATGGAGGAAGAAGGAAAGTGGAATAAGAATGAGAGTTGATAAAGCACTTGAATAGAAGGTAAAAGTGAAAGTAGACATGCCAGTTGACATAGCCACTTTAGCTATCACTGACAATCCAACTTGTGCAAACTGCATAACTATCATAGCCATAAATGGAAGCACACCATTCATTTCCATCTTCAATATTTTTTTCTTTATGTGAACCTAAATTAAGGTTTGGATGAATGAGTTTATAATTTTCCTTCAAGGAATCAAATCACAATATTTTAATTGAAGGGAACATATCGATGTATCACAATATTTTAATTGTCTCTTTTTTATGATCAATCGAAATTGACGATGTCTGCAGAATATTTTAAATTTTATTTGTTTCTTTATTTTACTTATTTTATGTGCGTAGCATATTTTATTTTCTAGACAATAGTGGGTGGGTGGGTGGCGTTTCGTCACTAGCACTAATCTCCATTTTTGTCTTTATTGATTTTTTATTATTATTACTACTTCATTCATTGCAATTTATGTAATATTATTTCACGGACAGAAATTAAGAAAAAAATGTTGTAATTTCTTTAAAAAATTGTAGTTTGAAATAAGTCTTACATATTTATATCACTATTAAAATTATTGGAGTTTTAAATTATATAGACGTCCACCAAACAAATAATCGATAAAAATAATTTTTGTATAGTTTGTATGTTTGACTAGCGGCCGTAGTTAATTATGTGTTAAAACTTAAAAGCATATTAATCATATTTCATAACATGACTAGCTACTCATGTATGTTTAAGAGTACAAGTTTCAGAGCTAATTAGTCTTATCTTTTTTAAACTTTGTTCTACTCTACAATCAACTAGAGCAAAAGTGAAAAATTTCAGTAGTTGATATGTCTAAATTACACCTTTGAAAAGATATAAATCTGTCGTTGTTTAAATATAGAATTCAAAAAGAGGTTGGGGTCGAATCCCACCATAGAAATAAGGCGAAAAATTAAATCAATAGTGAAATTTAGACCAATAGTCGATATTTCTACAAGGGAGAACTGACATAAAAATTGAATTCAAGATTGAGAAGGGACTAGGACTGCGTTTCCCAAGATATCATAACTTCAACGGGTTTATTTCTTATTGTGATTTATTCTAGTGTTTCACATGTAAAACTGACGATTCTAATGCTCCTCTAAAGTCTTTCGACCCAATTAAAGAAATATAATCCTAGGTCCTTTTGGTACTTGGGTGTTTAATGATTTAACCTTCGTCATAGGTTTTGGGTTGACTATCTTTATGACAGCTCAAGTCATTAGATGAGGGTTGATAGCCTCAAATTCCTGTTACTAACTCTTTTTTCTAATTTCAACCTCTTTTGTTAAGCAAGTCCACACTATAAGCAAGTTCTAATGTTTGCAACCATTAAAAAACATTCAAATCAAAAGAGTTAATAATATACGTGAATACACCATCCTAAATCAGTAGTCGGGTAGACCCATTGTTGTTCTTTCATTTTGGTTTTCACAAATCACAACCCTAGTTATGGGTTTAGCCACTCATAATTCTAAGAACAATATCACAAGAAAAATAAGTATTCATTATCATAAAACTTACAAAGATGATCACAAGAATTAGCTGAAGTATAATCTCAATATCAAAGAATCACAAATCGCAATGATGCGCTCCTGTTGCTAAATACTTGTTCTCTCCAAGAAAATATCGGTAGTAATGAGTTATAACAACTAATCGTTAAGATTATTATGTTCAAAACCCTAGAGGTACCATTTAAAGGCCCACAAAAATGGAGTAAAGAAATTATAAAATTGTCATTGCGTGATCTTGTGAGACCGCAGTACCGAAGAGCGGTCCACACATTATGAACTTTGGCCGCACAACGACCTTGAGCTTTTTCTTCAAGTTCTACTTTGTCTCTTTGTGTGATGCTACTGTGTGGTCTGCACTTTGACTTTAGGAGTTCACACTTTAGTCGGCTTTTCAAGTGGACTTCTTGTCGTTTTGTGCGATACATTTGCCCCTTGTGCGGGCCGCACACCAGTTGTGTGATCGCACTTTGAGTCCCTTCTCCTGGTTCATTCACTTTTGCTCCTTTTTGCTATCTTCTGCTACTTTTATGGTTCCTTGGATTCATCACCTAAAATCAAACAAAACAACTTCCAATGTCATCTAAACATGCATTGAGGGCTCCATAAGTCTATGGCAATGGCATCAAATGAGCTGTAAGTTCACAACTCATTACCACCCTCAACTTAAACCTTTTGCTTTTCCTCAAGCAGCTAAAACTATGCTAAGGCTATTCTACTAACAAAATAACAGTGATTACAATTGGTACTTTTTGCGAGCTTACAAACATGCAAATACATTTTGATTTCCCCTTATCTCAACATAAAATCAAGGTGCCTCAAATTAGTGCAATGCAGACCTCAGATGATGACTGACTGCTACTCTCGACAATAGATGTGCTCAAAACATCAACCAAAGACTCTATGTGTGCAGTAACATGCAATTCATGTGCCCTCGCAACAAAGACACATCCCCACACTCAAGCATGACTACAGACAGATACAGGGGATGACAGTAAACATCACGCTCAGAATGAAATTCAAGTGTTGCAAGTGTCATACCTATAGATTTGCCCGTATTTTAAGTCATCGATCATTAGTCAAGGGTTGATTTGTTGAGGATCTCAAAGAACTTTGTCGGCTTATAATTATGTAGGCTAGGGGAAGGGCCGGCTCGATCATAAGGCAACTAAAGCAACCGCTTGGGGTTCCGAGTTTTTTGGGGCCCTCATTTTTTCCTAATGATTACATATATATAAGAATCTTATCTACTGTTAAATTTGAAAATAAATTTCAAAATAGAAAATATAATAACCTTTTACCTTATTTAGTGTTGGGATCATTGTAATAATTGAAAAATAAAATAGTTTTTAGCTAATTGTAGTATCCTTTCTTACGTGGCTACGTATTTTATTGCCTCATTAATATACTAACAACTAACATGAACCCGTATTATTATTCTTATATTTACCTTTTTCATTGCCCCATTTCATTATTTTTACTTTTTATTGATTTTTTTGAAGTCTCACAAACGGTCAAACCTTTTATATTATGAAAATCTATTATTGCTTGTTTACAAAAAGATTAAATTTGTTTTTGGTGTCTTCTTCAAATCTTAAACATTGCAACAAGTTATCATTATGTTGAAGCAGCGCAACACTATTTCGATATCATTATATCAATTTATCAAATTCTTGAATCAGGTTTTATTATTCAAAATTTATATTATATATTTTCATTGAAAATTTGCATTGATTACATTCTTACTGCATAAGGTCTGTGTGTATATACTACACTATCCAGACCTCACTTGTAAGATTATACTGGGTATGATATGTTATATAGTGTGTGTGTATCATCTGGAAAAAAAAATTAAGACCTCTCTATGAAGTTTGGCTTTAGGCCCCCAATCTCGTTGAGACGACCCTGGCTAGGAGACGGATAGGATATTCATTTGGGATCAAGTAGCTCTTCCCTCCTTAAGCACTGCACATCTTCTTTTACTTCTCTCTTCTTCTTTTTTTCGCTCACTTCTCTTACCTCTTTTCCTAGGCGTCTTATTCTCCATTTTATTCCCTAAATCTTCCTCATACTTTTTTATTTTTCTGTTCACACTCTGTTATATATTTTTTGTTCTATTGCTAAGGAAGGATGCAACTTTTTTTATAACTTCCACACAACACTTCTTTCTCCCTTCCCACCAAGAATGCCACCCCCAACTTAGACGTTTAGCCTAAGTCATCGGCTAAGGAGGGATTGGTTCACATGAGGAAATTTCTTCAAAAAGGGTTTCGGCTTGTAATGCGGTTGACAAGAATAAGGCTACATGCACAAAGAAAAAAATGAGATCACATAACTCTTGGGTAGGCAAAAAGAGTTTACAATAAAGGTTGACTCTCTATTCACGGCCTAAGATCATTTCCTCAACTTCACATCCCATAATTATAGTGATAGACCAATGAAGCAAGTTCTAGAGGCACAAGCAACACTAAGAAAGCAATTTAATCCTCACCTCTCATGGCACTTAAACTACATTGATCGATATACAGTAAATTTTCAACTGAGTATAATGCATTCATCCGCAACTAGTATTCAGAAAGATGAGCCATACTTTCACAACAAAGATTGTTTAATCGAGTTGGTATTTTCAAAAAAAATTCAAATCATTTTGAGGAGTATCCACAATTTGCTCAAGCTCAACTACGCATGCCAAAATCTATACAACAGTATCAACTAAGTCAAAATGTCCTATTGTTAGGTCGTGATTGCTCAAAATACACCCTTGAAAAAGAACCTAGACTTAAAAAAAATCAAGTGGGATCTAACAAATTAAGAAGTTATACTAATCCTAGAATTTTAAACATCACTAAAACATCAAAATAATTACGAGTTCTTACAAACATCAAATACCACATCAAAAGAATTTTAACAAATTATGTTGGCTTATAGTGTAATCTTGAAAGTATGAACATGACTAAACTAAAATCTTTTTGCTACATTTGAGGTATGAAATCTTTTGCATAAAATTGCATGTTTTACCCTTCAAATGGATTGGTCTTTAATTTTTATCCTTTAAATGGACTGGTCTGTAATTTTTATCTTTTAGGAATCAAACTTATGCCTAGTGAGGCATATGTTCTTCAGAAATTGAAGTCATGCTCGAACATAACTTATAAAATATTATGATACAAAAATATAAACTTATGCCCCACAAAAAAATTATTTGTCATGAGGATCAAAAATTAAAAACCAATATAATATAGGGGCAAGAGTGTAAATGAATCTCCATAGAGATGCAATGTAATTGTTCATCAACAGGCCAACCCAAACAAACTTCCAATAAGCCCACTAGCAAAGTGTGATCCCTTCAACAATTTTGTCTCATAGATTAACCTCAAGGATCAACATCAGATTTGTCTTGTAATAATGGCATCTTATTGTTGTTTGATCCTAAGTTATCTTCTCTTCATTTTTCCATTCTTTAGCTTTTCCCCATATCACTGAATAAAATCCAACTACAATGATGATTGATCCCACCAAACTGCAAAAAAAAAAAATATATGAATGAGATGGTCAATGATTTTTCTTTCACCAGAACCTTAATAATTACACTAATTTATTTAGGGGCATATTTTTCTTTGCAACAACAATGGGGATACAATCACTTTTTAAAAAAAAAATTAGTTGACAATTATTTATAATGCCACAAACTTATACTAAATAAACTCCAATTGTCATAAAGGAAAGTTTGAATTTGTACTTTCAAGTCGTAAAGATATGACACTCGGACCTAACTCAACCCCAAAAGTTAGCTTATGAGGGAGGATTGCCCAAAGTCTATATAAGCAAACGACCAGTCTATTTCCCAACCAATATGAGACTTTAACCCACGCTAACACAAGTCAATCGGAGAATCGAGGAACAACTGATTTCGAATAATGGGTACACAAAGAACGATACGAACAAATCCTATCACATCGATTACTACATTTACAAATTCAAAATTTTGAATCCATCTCTAACGGCACACATTAGGAAAAAAAAACTCACAAAATATAACAAAGAAATAGAAAGTAAATGAAAACTTAAACATGTAGTGATTTTACCTTCCCACATGGATAATTTCACCCATGAATATGCTGACAGCCATAGCAATCACAATGCCTATTGGTTGAAACATGACAACAAAGAGAGGTCCTCTTTTTCTCACACACTATGCACCTATACTAACTTGGAATACATTTCCAAATAAACCCTGCATTATCCAATAAATATAAAATTTTGAACTCATTATTTCAATATAAGAACTTTAAAGATTGAGTTCATCAGGTTTAAATCATGAATCCGCCTTTCAGACAGACTAAACTTAGTTACTGAGTATATGAGAGCCATTAATCTGCTCTGAGGGCTTAAACTCCAAGAATTTAAGTCTCTTTCAGTAATTAAAGAGAAAACTGCACATAGAATTGTAACACAACAGCTATAAAACAACATTAACATTAGTTCTGCTGGATATTTCTCAAGGACAAATGCCTGCAAAACAAGGAAAACAGATCAAAATTTCACTTATTTTCTGGCTGAAAAGTTATATTCCTTCCGTCTCGTGGCACCCTTTGACTTGGCACGATATTTAAGAAAAAAAGGAAGACTTTTGAAACTTGTGGTCCAAAATAATTCTTGAACATTTGTGTGGTTGTAAATCATCTCATTAAGGGTAAGAAGGGAATTTCAAAGTCAAATTTTTTCTAATTATAGAAAACATTCTTTTTGGGACGGATTAAAAAGAAAAGTGTGCCACGTAAAATGAGTCGGAGGGAGTAGTAATTTATTGACAATGTCTAGTTACCTGTGAAATGATAAATAGAGAAGCAATTAGAGAGCTAATCGTTGTAAGCAAACCTCCAATAGCCCAATCAGAAGGGGTTGTTAATAATATTGAATTCAAAGAGCTAATTCCAAAAACTTGAGGGCCTTTATATAAAGTTGCAACAAGTGCACCTATTATTAATACCAAAGTCCCAACAGATTTAGCCACTGTGCTCAAACTCTTGTACTCAAAATTCTCCATCCTAAAAAAAACAAAACAATGAACTTCACAAGAATTTATATACTATAAAACTAGACAAGTTTAATAGAATAGAAACATTTGGTTAGTTAAAAAAAAAGTGATTTGATTTTAAACCTGAGAATGACTGCAAGAATGAAGGTGAAACCTGGAATTAGTTGCAATATTGCTGTGGAAAGTACTGGAGAGGAATATTCAAGTCCAAGAAATCCAAGAACATGCATCAAGAAACTACAATATTGCACTAATTAATTAGTAGTCATTTCTTCTCTACTCCCTTGGTCCCAAATTATCTGTCATGTTTCTTATTTACACGCTCCTTAAAAAAGTAGTAATTAAGAGGATTTTTTACTCCTTCCGTACTATATTAGTTGGTCACCTTACTAAAAATAGTTGTTCATATTAATTGTCCACCTTACTTATTCAAGAAAATATTAATTAAAAAATTTCATTTACCTTTGCAATTAACTCTTTTTGAAAGTGTTCACACTTGTTTGTAAAGTTCCAAAGAAATTTCTTAAAGGATGAATTAGTAAAACTATCTTCTTATTTATGATTTCTTAACATGCGTGTAAAAAGGAAAGTGATCAACTAATATGAGACAGAGGGATCAGTACTATTTTAGTCTCATTTATATCTTAAGATATAATTTCTCTTCATTAAAAATTTAGTTATTTATTTTATTGAGGTGTTCGTAGTATTCAAGAACAATTACTATTAAGAATAAAATGAAAAATAAATAATTAATTTATTTTAAATTTTTATAATGACAAATAATTTGAATCAATTATTTTTAAAAGTCACGACTGATAATTTGAGACCCAAGGAGTAATAGAATTGTTGAGTTAGCCACAAATTTACATTTACATACACCCCATTAGGCCAAGCAAGAAAAATCCATAGAGAAAAGTAGGCCAAAGTGGTGGAAGAGTTGTTCTGCATATCAAGAAAAAGAACAAATATTTTTAATGCTTTCAAATATTTCTTTGTCCTGATAAGATACAATAATCATACAGTGATTTTGAGGAGAATGAAAAAAAAAAGTTATGCTAAAATATGGTGTTACCAACGATAAAGATAATGAAAATCCATAAAATAAGTAATATTAATAAGAGATAAAGAAAATGAACATAATTTGATTTGACATTATTTGAGTTACTAGATGTTGAAAGGTTATAATTCTAAATTAGAAAAAAAGAAAAAACTTATTGTACCATAAGAAAATTGTAGGTTCAAACTTGAAATAACATGTTAAGAAACATAAATTATGAAAAAGTTCAACAAATACCTATGAATTACATTATAATAAATCTTTTTAAAGTAAATAATATTTATAAAATTTGTATAAATACAGTGTTGGTTTAATTTGATTTCGATTTGATTTTTTTTTTAAAGTTAAAACCTAATCAAATTAAATGAAACTAATTATAATTGGATTTCTCTTTAACAGCAAATCACTAGTCAATTATTTTTTTTCTCGAGTTATCAATTCTGGTGCGATCTGTCGATTTCTTTTGAACACCCGTAATAGTTTATGTGGATGTTACAAAGATGATGAAACATACCTATGGAGGAAGAAGGAAAGTGGAATAAGAATGAGAGTTGAAAAGAAATTTGAATAGAAGATAAAAGTTATAGTCGAGTGGCTGAACACCTCTCTCCCTTCTTTTGAGTCTACGCGCTTCCTAATTGGACGTCAACCTATTGAAGCCAAATTATCCTTTTTTTAGTGTATTCTTGATTTGTTTTTTAGTCAGAATCAATTGAAATTGACGATGGTCCAACAAGATATTTTATATTTTATTAGTTTCTTTATTTTATAAGTAGTACTTATTTTAGCAGCGTGCGTGACATATTTTATTTTATTGACAATAGTAGGTGGGTGGATGTTTCATTACTTGGCACTAATCTCCATTCTTGTCTTTATTGGTTTTTTCAATTACTTCTTCTGTTTCATATTACTTGATCGTGGTTGATTTGATACACCTTTTTAAAAAAAGATAATTAGAGATAAATTTACTCCATTCATTTCTAAATAAATAATTATTTAATATTTTCATTTTGTTTCTAAATAAGTGATATTTTAGATAATCAAAAAGATATTAGTGACGTTCTTTCAATTTTACCCTTTTTAAATAAAGAAAGTTTTACAAAATCAAGAAACTAATAAAAAGCTACATTCTTCTCAAAGTTTATTAAGGGCAAGTTAGTAAAAGTATTCTTTATTTTTTTAGGAATGAGTAGTTTGTCAAGGAGTGTGCCAAAGCTAAAAAATCACTTATTTAGGAACGCATGAAGTATTAAACTAACCTTATTTATAATGTTTTGAAATTCTAAACTTGACTACCACTAGTTTATATAGTTACTATATAATACTAAGGATAAAAATAAAAAAGAAATATAATAAAGTTGTCCTATTTTCATAAATTGAACAAGTAAATTGAATCTACTATTTTTAGTATAAGGGCCAAGTAATATGAAACGGAGGGAGTAATTACTACTACATTCATTCCAGACTAATTAAAAAAGATAAAATTTCATAAAAGGCTCTAGTTTATACCTATATTACGTAGCGGAGCAATACTTTACTTATTTACGTCCCTTGGTAGCCTTTTTTATGGAGTATCAAGATTGGGAACCTGATATCATTGATACAATATCTAATAGGGCCTTTAATTGCGCCGTTTCATAACAAATTAAGCGTAACTGATGGGAATAAAGAACCCATATTCAGTTGTCACCTTCCTTGATACATGTAAATTGTTATAAATATATTTGTATTATAGTGAATGTCCATATTTATGCTTCTTTGGAGAAAAGTTAGGAACCCTAACTTTAGGATCAAGTCAGTTTTCTCCTATAAATAAAGAGGTTTTCCTTCATTTTAATTTATCTCTACACCACAAAATTCTCCAAGAGAGAAATCCTTCAAGGGAAATAAGAACTCCTCTCTTCTTCTCTACTATATTCTTCTTCTTTCTTATTTTAATAGCTTATAACACGTTATCAGCACGAGTCTCTAGCCTTTAAATTTAATAGTGTATTTCAGCCGTGTCTAATCTTCTCTCTCGGAGAACCGTGTTCATGAAAGGAAAAAAAAGGACTTGAATGCAACGGGCAGAGGTAATTTTCGTTGCTCTTTGACAACCCTCAAAGGTAAAGTAATCCAAGCATTGGTTGTTCTTGGTTTATATATTTTGTCATTATTTTCCATGGGTAAGCATTAACGGGCAGCATTAGTTTTGATTTTTAAGTTTCTTTTATGTTCTGACAATCATGTCTTTAATAATAAAATTTGTGTATCTCAGCATATTTAACTTATTAATCATTGGAAGTGATTAAATTTATGGTGCTTCAAAACAATTGTTATTATTGATCAAAAGTCATTAAATTCGCCCTATTAGAGAATATTCTCTATAACATATGTATGCCTCGATTTGCTTTTAAAGTAGCAATATTTTGAAAGAGGTATCATGATTTGATAGGTTTAAGACATGATTATATTCCATTCCTTGGGAATGAGAATTTTGATTGTTATAAATATAGATTCATTCCCCGAAGTGAATGTGATGATATTAGTAAGGCATATAAATACAGACGTGCACTTGATTGTGACTATATCACAACTCACCTCCGAAAGAGGTAGAATAATTGGAAGATTGAATATCTCCAAAGTTTTTATGATAAGAAACACGTATGTGAAAAGTTATTCCAAGCATGATGAGATCACATGCCACAATAAACTAGAAGTTTATTGATATCCATGTCATAGTAAACCAAAAGTTTACTAAAGGAATAGCACATATTATGGTAACTTGGAGTTACTAATACAAAGAATTTTGAAAGTTGGCATGAACGATTTTGCCATCCTAAAGATTTGCATATTGAGTATTTAACATATATTGAAGAACTAGAAGATTCTTCAAGAATTATTAATGTTGTTTGTTCTCATGATAAGTTGATCAAATCAACTAATGTTTGGACTGAATATCCAAAAATCTGAAAAGTATAAAAGATGAATATGGGTCCGTTCACCCGTCATGTGATATGATGCATCTATAATGTGATCACATGTACGTTTATTGTCAATCCGCAGTTTGACATTCATAAAGTTGCTTGCTCAATAAATTGAGTTGAACGCATAATTCTCAGATTGTGTAATCAAGACGATTGATTTTGATAATATTGATTTGGCGTTGAATGCCTTCAATAAAATAGCCGAACCATTGTTTATGAGAATAATATTTTATGTGTTGGTATGAAATATAATATATTGTATACAATAGCACTTATATGCATTCGGACAAATAAATTATGATTAATTTCTTCCCTCAATTGGTTCAAGGTCAGGAACCAAATATTTTTCATCTAATTGATTTTAATGTGTTGTATATGATTAATGAATATACTATGTTACACAAAGATGAATTCCTCAAAGAAGATAGAGGATATATGTTAGCTTTTCTAACATAATCTAACATAAGGGGGAGAGAATAAGCATCTATGAAATATGTTATGAATTATCATTAGTATGATCCTCATTCAAAAGGATAATTCAAGTCAAATGCTGAAAGCATTTGCTGACCCAAAATCAATTTCATATTTAGCTGCAAAAGCTCCTATTGAGTGTTCGTGAAGGACAAAGTCTACGACATGCATGAAGTATGATAGACCAATCGGTTCAAATTGCAATAATCCTTAAAAAAGAAAAGGAGAAAATGATCATAAATAAGGAGGCAATGTACTCTTGGAGAGCCTACGACATAACACTTCATAAAACCTTATGAAAGGTTCAAGTACCTGAAAATAATGAAGTGATGAGATCTCAATAAGTTATGTCGCATTGCAAACCGAATTGACAAATGATATATCATTGATGATATCTTTGATACAAGATAGCTCAATATTATAAAAGATTATGAGGATCTGAATTTTATGTTTATTAAAGCATGATGACGTAGAAATATTTATCAAGTGACATGGAAGGATGCATCTTGATAAACTTAAGTTTATTTGACTTGCATTCTAGACACTAGAAGATGTCGTTGTGCCACTTGACAAGATTGAGGTGAAAATCCTTAAAGGATTCAAAATGCTTGAAGTATATACACGATTTTGAAAAGCTTGTTTCTAATCCTCATATGAATTAAATCAATCAAGGTATGACTTGAATTAGAACTCTTGAAGAGTTTTCAAAAGCGGTAGATTATCTGCTAAAAGAAGTTGAAATGAGAAACATGCAGAATTGGAATGGTCCTGAAATACCATATCTTATACAATTATTGCATTTATACATCTTGCTATAACTATGAGAATGATATAGTTTCACTTCTACGTAGATATATTGAAATAAGATCAATTACAAGTCCTGATATGAATGTGTTTATCCTAATAAATATTGTCAAGATTTTATTGGTTATGAAATGCAGGACATTTATGGATATACATAAAGTTTGATCTCAGATAAATTATATGTGTTCATATATGGGAGTACTGTCATATCTTGACCATCTACAAAGCAGTCTATTGTAGCTACTTCATCAAATCATGCTGAGATAAAAGTTTTTCATGAAACAAGCTGAGAAGCATGCATAACACAATTGAAGGAATGATTCATAAAAGGAGACAACAAAGCACATTTCATCAAAGCTTTTCTTCACACATCTTTAAAAGAATGGTGATATCAATATTCAATAAATTTATTTGAGTATGGAAGATTTATTCACCAAGTCTCAATCAACTACAACTTTAGAGAAGATGGTGCACAAGATTGGGATGCGAAGATTCAAGTTTTTGGATTGATGTTCTCATCAGGGGGAGTTAATACGCACTGTACTCTTTTTTCCTCACAAGGTTTTGTCCCACTGGGTTTTTCTTATAAGGTTTTTAATGAGGCAGCCAAAAATGTGTATTATGAGATATGTGTACTCTTTTTCCTTCACTAGAATTTTTTTCACTGGGTTTTATCTAGTAAGGTTTTAATGAGGCACATCATCCATCGAGTAGACATTCAAGGGGGAGTGTTATAAATATATTTGTATTATAGTGAATGTCCATATTCATGCTTCTTTGGAGAAAAGTTAGGAACCCTAACTTTAGGACCAAGTCAGTTTTCTCCTATAAATAAAGAGGTTTTCCTTCATTGTAATTTATCCCTTGTCACGACCCAACCCACCGGGCCGTGCGGGCGCCTACTCTAACCACCTAGATAGACGAACCCTCACCACCCGTCCAACATGTGACATGCGGAAAAAAAAAAGTAGCAAAATAACCTTTCCTTTTATTATAAAAACCTTGCTATTACAATATTTGAAAACAGAAAATAGTTTTACACATGAATTGCCCCTCCCTAGGATCTAGTCTAAACAGGTAGAAGAGCTACTACAATATTTATACAAGAAGGAAAGGACACAACTTCTATCATGGAATCGAAGGACAGAAGCTGCTTGAGATCCTCATCGCCGTGAACATATGAAACATCACCAACTCAGCAACCAGACTATACCCAAAAAGGTATAGCAAGAGAAGAATCAGTACAACTACTCAAGTCATACTAACCTTAGACTTCCCAAGCCTTATCAACCTTAGACTTCCCAAGTCTCACTACTAGTCTAACCCCTAAGTCCTCACCCGGACTACCACCCTGTTTACTCTACAAATTCCCAGGACTGCATATTCCAAAAACCATCCCATATACTGTCAGTCTAGACCCATCACCCTTATAGTACCCTCTATAACAATCTGGACCCCCCAAGGGTTCCCAAGAATTTCTCTTATGATAATACCCACTAGTGATGCAACGCCCGACTCTCAACCATCTCCCCAGCCTAGTTCTCACGTGCAACTCGACCAATAATATGACCATGAACAACTACAATCGATTAACCACACAAATATAGCCCGGACCCACCCAGGGATCCCTTCTAGACAACACCTAAGTGTTACGCAGACAACCCGGCCTAATCCAAGACCAACTCAATAGATATAACAGGATTCCCGGTCACTCAAGGACCACCAACAAATATCACATTTCAATAAAATAGCCCTATCCACTCACAGAACCAATAACAGTCAATGACATACAATAATATCAATGCAATGATGCAGTAAAATAAATTCGTACCAGGCGTGGTACCCAAGCCAACCGTTAGTGTCCCGTACCAGGCGTGGTACTCGAGCCAACCATTTGTTATACCCGTACCAGGCGTGGTACCCGAGCAAACCGTTAATATTTCTGTACCAGGCGTAGTACCCGAGCCAACCGAATGTCAATTAATCCACAGTCAAACAATGAACAAACAATTTGTAAAACCAACAAGCAACACACCGTTCAATTCACAGACTGTAAAACAGAACCCTTAGACATTCTAAACAATTTCTCTAAGCAATGTAATTCATACAAACACTTAGATAAGAGTACAAAATATATAACATTGACAAGAATCGTAAGCCATCACCTACCCCATTCCGGGTAGATGATGAACCATCAAATCCCGTCTGAAGACTAACCCGGTTCGCCCCCTTGTTCTAGCACAACATAACCGATTCCCTTTCTTACTAAACGTTAGCAACTACGTGAATTCCGGAACCTTACCACCACCCAACAACAAAAATGGAAACCTCCTCTTAGATCCTAGTAAGACTGACGACTATATTCTTCCCACTTACATTCCTGAAAATCGCAGCTAGGAGTCCCTGATTCTTATTACCCGTGGTTTCCAATCCTTTTCCCGGTTCCCTGAACCTTTCATTTTATTTTACCAAGACGAAAACAACAAGCATATTATACGCATCACTAACCAGCCACTTACTTCACGCAAACCAAATTTCCACAATAACCAGTATCCAATCCGCCAGACTCCGTGCCCGGAGGCCTAAAACATGAAATCTCCATTCCATTATACGATGAATACAGAATGTAAACAAGTCTAACTACTCATGAAAACCTAACCTACCTGGATGCCAAGCAGCTGCAACTGTACATTTCTGGCTCCATGAAAGCATTTCTGACTGAACGATGGTCCTGAAATCCGTTGTTCCCCGTCTTTCCAGCCATGACTCCTCCTCTTCATGATTCCCTAGCCTTGGAGCAGCATGGGATGATTTTTGAAGAAACTCTCGTATGTTTTCTAACTGAGGAGGAGAAACTTTTTAATAAAATCCCATTCTGAGGCTACTGCCTCCCATCGTTCCGCTATAGTGGTCTAACCCTTCGCTATAGCGGTTTTGTTATAGCGAAATAATTACCGCTATAGCGGAGTGACGTCAGCCCAGATTATTTCCAAAAATCAGAAATTTTCCCATAACGTCACCCTACTTACTTCAAACATATTTTTAATCGTTTTCCCTAAATTTATAAAATTGGAAAATTTATATAATGACGAACCCGGTCGTTACAACAGATACCAATTTACCCATCGTTCATTCCTGGATGATCCCGAAATAAAACCAGAGGAGAGAGACTAACCCGGGACTCTCACCGTCCCAAGTGACCGCGTAATTAACGAATCTACACAAGTGGTCAACCCTTCCCTTTAAGAGTTTAATCGACCAGAGGGAAAAATCTACTATTATCCCATCCTGACGAGGAATTTACGAGCCTCTCAAGGAAAAATTACACGTGTCTCTATTCCAAGCACGCAAGAAATCTGGGGCCTCGTGTCATGTTGGGACGAACAAATTTGAAAAGACCCGGGAGAACCTTTCCCTTACCAATAACTAACTGACCGTCCGCTGTAGCGGACATTACACCGCTATAGCGGTCCCGCTATAGCGGACTGCCGACCGCTATAGCGGTTGACAGCAGAATGAAATAGGGAAAAAAATGGATTTCACCCCCCATTCTCCCCACATTCCTTTCAAAAACTCTACATTCTCTCCCGATCACTCCGCTCCCGACGTCAGAAATCTCAATAAACATCAAATTTTCTTACTCCTTAACTCTCTTACACAATTTTGCTCATGAATATGGTAGAAAAGTAGGAACTTGTAGTATATTTAAAGTGAGTGTTTAAACTTGAACCTTTGGTTGGATTTTGTTGAATTTCCGAAGCATGAATGCTTCCCTTACGTTTACAATACCTCCAAGGCATGCTGAGCGTAAGGTTTACGCTATTATTAGCTAAAAATGAGCCCAAAATGGGTGGAATATGAAGGGTTGTTCTTGAACAAAAGTGGTGATTTGGATAATTTATATGGGTTATAATGCCCAAATTATTGTAGAAAACAGTAATGGGGTACTTTGGGTAGGTAGATCTGAACTGGGAATGTCAAAAATGAAGTTTTGGACCAAGGGGCGCCATTGACGCACCCCTTGAAGGTCTGGGATGATGAAGACCGCTATAGCAGTTGGGATTCACTATGGCGGTCCCGCTACAGCGGTACCCTTCCGCTATAGAGGTTTCACTACGGTGGATGCGCCATCTGCTATAGCGGAAGGCCGCAAAACAGTGACCTCCCCAAGCCAACACTTAGAAAAAAAAATTCTATCTTTTTATGCTCTATTACTCTTCTAATCCTACCTCTTTGTTACTTTTGCAGGATAAGAACAATGGCTGAAGGACAATGGCCCGAGTATGACTACGAGCGTTTTCCCGATGAAGCTAGTCAAGAGAGGTTCTTGGACTACCAGAAGTTTGGTTTCTGTTACAAGAGGGGTTGCAAAATGACTGGGGTGGACGGGAAAGCAACCGAGTTTCACCGTAGAGTTCAAGAGTTTGGTTGGGGTCCTTTGCTAGTGGATCATCCCCCCGCATTAACAGGCTTGGTACGGGAGTTCTATGCTATCCTACCCACCATCCGTTGGGATGAACCCAAACCCACCATCAGGATCCGAGGGGTAGATGTGCCTGTGGATGCCCGGACTAAAATGAAGTGCTAGGGGTGCCCCATGTCTCTAATGAGGCATACGAGGCTAAGGCCCGACTGTGGGACATGACTTGGTTGAGGAATACCTTAGTGGAACCTGGATTCAGAGATAGGGTGTACTGGGTCAGCCCCGAGGGCGTCACTAGTGTCTACTTTTCCTCCGAGGCTAGGAGGTGGCTGAACTTGGTGTCTCGGAGGATCCGTCCATCGAGAAACCAGACCGACGTGATTTATGTCAGGGCTTTGGTGATTGCTTGTGCTATGCAGGGTATTATCATGAACGTGGGGGAGAAAATCATCTCCGAGTGGAAGGAATTCTATCGGGGTCATAGGAAGGGCCCTTATCTGCCTGGTTTGGTGTCGGAGCTGTGCAGGTGAGTTAGTGTGCCTCAGAACCATACTGACTCAGAGGTGACTATGGACGAGCCCTTTGACCCTGTCCGGGTGAAGGACATCTCCAAGAAAAAGAGGAAGATGGACGAGGCAGGAAGCAGCCAGTCGGTGGAGGAGGCCGACGACGACGATGATGATGACGACACTCCTGCCCCTTCCCAGCCCTAGCCCCCGATCTCTAAAGCCTAGCTGGAGGAGAATTTGGCAGCTGTCTGGAGGTTTATGGAGGATCCTAACGCCGAAGGTGCAGCCCCACACCCATCTTCTCCGGACCTTGCAGCACTCCGTACGGAGTTAGAGGAAGAGAAGAAGAAGAGACGCTCTCGGGACCGCATGTTTGCCCGAATGTGGAAGACCGTTAAGGTCATGTTCTCTTGTGTTGCCCCGGGCCAAGCGCTCCCCGCATTTGAGCCCGAGGACACGCAAGAGTTCCCCTTCCTGAGCGATGATAAGGCTTAGGACCCCCCCCTTTTTCTAGACTCTTTACTGTTTTGGGTTGCCCCCGTTTGGGGCTTGTTAAGACAATATTTCCCTTTCCCCTTTTTCCTTTCGTTTTAGCACGTGGATGCTAGTTTTAGACACTATATTCCTTTTTATGCATATTATATTAGATATAAACATGTTTTTCCTTGGTTTACACAGTGATTTCGTAGCCTATTACTTGCTTTTATCTTGTCCCCTGGAAGGAACAAAAACATGGGAAAACAGGGTATGCTCACTGCCTCCCGCACCTCCCCCCGATGGTAACAGTACAGGAAATTTGATTCCCAGCTAAATGCACTTATCCCCCTTCCTGGTTACCACTGTCCAAACCTGTAAATCCCGCCATGGTCTTAAACCACCCTTAAGACCATTCCGGGAATCAAACGTATCACAATTAGGCATAACACCCTGTCAATTACAAAAAACTCACAACAATAATTGTTTCCCGACAATACCTTCCCGCCATTACACTAATGACTCCTTTGTTCCCATGGTTCCCAACCAAGTCCCGACTGTCCTGAAACCGAAGCTTCCCTACAGTCACAGTTCCCAATCCCTTATCATCTTAACCGATGATAAGCTTTTTTTAACATGCAATACCACTCTTTAAATCAGGACATTTAACAGATTACCACAACCTAAGGTACACAAAATTTTCCACTTAATGACTTTCTGCAGACTCTACATGCACAACAATTAATAATTCACACACATTTAAAATAAGTCACACCAAAATCGCACAACACCACATTTCAACTTCAAGTCACAACCAAATTAAACCACACAATTTCATCTTCGTTCGTACCATGGATGAATATTAGCCGGTTATCCGTGCTTGTCACAGCCTCTCAGGCCAGATACCAATTGGAACCTTCCCGGTTTCAATCCCTCTTGCTTGTCCGATCGTAATTCGAAATGTAAAGAGCTCTTTTACCTTGCTGAGATATCAATTGGAATCAAGAGATACCAATTGGAATCAACCCATACAAGCAAGTAAACGAACCGCACGAAAGAATGAAAGAAGGGAGATGCTTCCTAGAGTGCTTCATAGCTTCCCAAAGATTAGATGTGGATGTCAACACACCAATCTGTAGGACTCTATTCGACACTTTGCTCTTATACTGGGAGACCGGTAACCTAGGCTCTGATACCATCTGTCATGACCTAACCCACCGGGCCGTGCGGGCGCCTACTCTAACCACCTAAATAGACGAACCCTCACCACCCGTCCAACAGGTAACATGCGGAAAATAAAAATTAGAAAAATAACCTTTCTTTTTATTATAGAAACCTTCCTATTACAACATTTGAAAACAGAAAATAGTTTTACACTTGAATTGCCCCTCCCTAGGATCTAGTCTAAACAGGTACAAGAGCTACTACAAGATTTATACAAGAAGGAAAAGACACAACTTCTGTCATGCCCTATTTTTACCAAGGTTAGATAAAGCACAACTTATGGACTCTGAAAGAATTTTTATTATGTACAGAGTCGCCACCTAATTTTTAAGGAAAATAAGGAAACCTATTTCTTATTATTGACATGTATGACTCGTATTTTAATCTGCGAAAAAACCATTTGAGATTCTAGGTAAGGGTTCAAGTTATTCCGAAGGGAAGGTGTTAGGCATCCTTCGGAATCCACAAATGTGGTACCTGACTAAACTTAATTTTTAAAGAGAGAGGAGGTAAAACATCATTTTTGTAAAAAAGTATAAATATGAACAATAGAAAATATATGTATACAAGTTTAAAATATGTGCCTAAGAGTATGAAAAATGTACTTTTATGTGTATGAGAAAATTTATATGTAAGAAAGTATACAAAAGAGTGTAACAGAATGTATATTGTTAATATGAAAAGTATGTAAATATGTAAATATAAGTAGATACTATTACGAAATATATATAAAGAAAATGTGTAAGTAATGTATGTTAAATACATTGAGCAAAGAATGTAAAAGGAGCATTGAAAAGATTGTACAATAATTACATCGATTGACTTGCGTTTTTTCATTATGTAAATATTGTTTCACTTTTGCAAGAAAAAATGAGTTTAAGAATGAGAAAGGAATATTAGTTTAAAAGTGTTTTTAACAAAAGAATGTGTAAAAGGATTATTTGTAAAGTTTAAGTAAACTAATTAGAAGGAAAAGAAAAGAAAAGACGTCCTAATGTTTGCGTAACGTAAAAATATGAATTAATTAACTTAAGTATCTAAGTTAAATTAATTTGTTTATAAAAGTATTTACGACTTAAAGTTTTGCCTAAGCGCGTAAAATAGATAAGTAAATAAATGGACACTCCCACCCGACACCCCAAAAGTAAAGTCTTCACTATACTTTATCTTTTGTACAATTACAAGAATTTACAAAAATATAAATAAAGCAATGAATTTTGAAGAGATTTTCAAACCCCTTTTAATTGTCATCTTCGGAAGTATCTTCACGTACCTGTATAAAAACTTAGTAAACAAATTTAATAACAAATAAATATTTACCAAAATAAGTTAAAGAAATACATATATTGTATGTAAATAATATAAGAAAATATAATTTTATTATAGTATGGACTCAGATATGTAGTTGTATTAAGTTTTAAATACGCCATGGCTGCGATACATCGGTTGGCCACCCGAGATCACCTCGCCAAGATACGGATCATAAAACTTTTTATTTTGTCTTTGTAATATTACAATTTCGTCATCGCCCAAACTTATTTTCTCGCTACGTATGTAGATATGTATCCGTCTTTTTTATTGTGGAGGCCTCAAAAATCGACGGGAGTTTTTTCATTGGCCAATGCAGTGTAGTATTTATTCGATATCAGTGTAATATCAAAAATAGTAAAGAGCAAGGACAAAATCGTCCAAACAGCCCCAAAAAAAATCGGCTAAAACAGTAACGAGCAAGATCATCTCCGGAGTGAATTTTTCGGGTCAAAATCGACACAAAATTAGCCAAAACAGTCCGGAAAATAGCAACAAAATACTACAGGAGTAACACAGAGATAAACATAAGTAGCCGGAGAACACCCGACGCCGCCTGGAACAACCAAACATTCGTGTAAATTCGTCAGCCAGATACAAACATTTAGAAGCAAAATAACATAGCACAAACAATAAAGGTCTGAAAAATGGAGCTCGCCGGAGAAATAACAACTCCGGCCAGATCTGCAAACAATACAAAACAACATATTATCTCAACAAAACCAAGTTCACCGAAGTCGTTTCTCCGGCCAGATCTGGTAGATCCGGTCAGGGAGACGAAAAATCAGGCCGGTGGTGTTGAGGGAATTTCCCAACCAAGTTTAGCCATTTTCCGGTGAACTTTGAGCTCGCTGTTGAGGGAGAAAGGACGAGCCTCGTCGTGGGGAAGAGGGAAAAGGGAAGAGCAAGGGAGAGGTGCTGGCCGTGTGGTGGTGGCTCGCCGGTCATCACCTCCGGCGAGGCAGCGACATAAAGGGGAGAGCGGGGAGAGAGAGTAGGGGGCGTTGGTGGTGGCTCATCGTCTCCGGCCGCCGGTGATCAATTCCGGCGGCGGCAGCGAGAGAGAGAGCAAGAGGGAGCGGGGGTGTGAGAGAGAGAAAATGAGGAGAGGGAGATGAGGGGAGAGAAAAGAGGAAGAGAAATCTGATGGGGTGTGTGTGTGTGTGTGTGTGTGTGTTTTGTGTGTATTTTTGTCCCCTTAAAATAAAATGCCCCCTCCCCCCTTTTATAATATAAAACAAAACCTCCCTTTGCCCAAAAAATAAAAGACTAAACCTTTTTATTTTTTGGTTATTATCCGATAGATTATTTACTCTATTAACCAATGTATAAAGTTTATTAACCGATGGACGATAGCCCTAATCAGTCATGTCAAATGTCACCTTTATTAAAGGTGACAAGACCTTGACTTGACCCAATTTATTAACCAATGCACAAGGTTATTAACTAGAGGACGATAGCCGTATTCAGTCATGTCAAATGTCACCTTTATTAAAGGTGACAAGACCTTGACTTGACTGATTTGTTGCTCTGCGTATTAGAATTAATTGCTCCGACCTCTTGTGCTTGCGGAATGTATTAGAGAGTATAAATAATGTACAAAAATGCGTGCATTGGTATGTGATTAAAAAATAAAATAAAATGTAATGTGTTTTAAATAATTGAAATTGTAGGATTTGTGTTGTGTACGTGTGCGGATGACTGTAAAAAATATTGCGATTATCAAAAATTGTATAATGACAATAAATTGATAAAATCCTAATATTTACAAAATAAAGGATAATTATCAATAAATTGTGAGAAATAAAAATATATCAATAAATTGATAAAATTCCTAAAATAAGGATGATTATCAATAAATTATTATATTTCATGAAAAATGTGTAAAAAATGTATTTTGTGCTCTTTAACGATCAGAAAACCTGAAGACGTTAATTTTAAGCACGGAGAGCCAAAATTGGGTGTCAACAGTTTGCCCCTTTTCGACTAAAGATGATGTAAGAATCTTTGGGCGAAAACGTTGACATAAAGCCAATTTTGCTCGATAAAGAATTATGATAAAAATATGGCCGAACTCTAATTTAGAGTTGCTTACATACCTCGAATTTCACGAAGATCAGGCCAGGTGTAGTTCAAAAGTTGAGGCAAATTACCTCTTGTCCTATTGTTCGGGGTGGACGACCCTGGGAAAAATAATTAAAGGAAAAGACTATTTGGGAACAGAAGCATTTACATATTCCCAATGTCTCTTCAAAATTGCCCCAATGTCGAGCTGTGAGACGCTAGGGATGCAAGATTGTGTACTTGCTGGAAAAAAGAATGATTATGATGCATGCTCTGGTTTGTGTGCCAAAGCGTTAATGAAATGGAATCTTGGATTGTGTACCAAGATCCTGATGCATGCTCCTGTTTGTGTGCCGGAGCGTTAATGAAATGGAGTCTTGGGTTGTGTACCAAGATCTCAATGCATGCTCCGGTTTGTGTGCCGGAGGGTTAATGAAAAGGAGTCTTGGGTTGTGTACCAAGAACTCAATGCATGCTCCGGTTTGTGTGCCGAAGCGTTAATGAAATGGAGTCTTGGGTTGTGTACCAAGATCTCAATGCATGCTCCGGTTTGTGTGCCGAAGCGTTAATGAAATGGAGTCTTGGGTTGTGTACCAAGATCTCAATGCATGCTCCGGTTTGTGTGCCAAAGCGTTAATGAAATGGAGTCTTGGGTTGTGTACCAAGATCCTGATGCATGCTCCGGTTTGTGTGCCGGAGCGTTAATGAAATGGAGTCTTGGGTTGTGTACCAAGATCTCAATGCATGCTCCGGTTTGTGTGCCGGAGGGTTAATGAAATGGAGTCTTGGGTTGTGTACCAAGATCTCAATGCATGCTCCGGTTTGTGTGCCGAAGCGTTAATGAAATGGAGTCTTGGGTTGTGTACCAAGATCTCAATGCATACTCCGGTTTGTGTGCCGAAGCGTTAATGAAATGGAGTCTTGGGTTGTGTACCAAGATCTCAATGCATGCTCCGGTTTGTGTGCCGGAGCGTTAATGAAATAGAATCTTGGGTTGTGTACCAAGATTCCGATGCATGCTCCGGTTTGTGTGCCGGAGCTTTGAATGAATACCCGCATTAGAAGGTGGGCGCCTATAAAATGTACTGAATGTAAATACCCGCATTAGAAGGTGGGCGCCTGTAAAATGGACTTGAATGTAAATACCCGCATTAGAAGGTGGGCGCCTGTGAAGGAAGAAAACTTTTTTTTTTTTGGTTGTAAGAATGTTGAAAAGAAAATCATGTCTTGACTTTCAGTTGGTACCAACAATTAGTCTTATGCATAAGAATTCCACCATCTTTCCCAGCTAAACCGAGATCAACTTCGGGTAATTCCAATAGTTTCAAATGGTACCTCAGACGTACCTAAGTATCGACAAGATTTGTTCCTCTTGATTCAAACAAAGATTTTGAACTATACCTTTCCTCATGTTTCACGTGCCTCACCAAAAGAAAGTCCTATTCTTCACACATTTGAGTATTTTGATTTTAGGATATTTTGAGAAGTGCACTCACACTCAGAAGGATGTTCAATGCATGCGATTGTGATACCATAGGCTTGGCCTTCATGTAAGTATCCACTAATGTGAGAACACTTGAAATAGGATCATGTAGGGCTTATTATTAGCTTGTAACGTAGGCTTGGGGATGGGTAGGATATTATTTGGGATAAAAGTGACTAATCCTCCCTTGAGCATGCACTATATTTGTGCTTTGACATTTGTTGCATTTGGACGCTTGATCTTCTTTGTCTCGTAGTCCCTTTCTTTGAATTTGTATCGACTTCTTTTCGTTGTTGGAGTCCTTTTTCCCCTTTTGGAGTTCTTTTCTCTTTTTTTTTGTTTTTTTTGTTTTTTTTTTTTTTTTTTTTGAAATTTCTCCACATTTGTTGGAGTGTTTTTCATTATATATTTTTTGGGGGGGATTTCTCCATGTTTTGATTTGTGGGGAATTTTACTCCTTCTTTAAAGTCGTATTTTCATCTTTATTCCTCTGGGACTTTGCATCTTCTGCCTTTGGCATCTTTGATCTTGAATCTTTGTCCGCAATTTGCACATTTTAATGCGCTCAGGGAGGTCGGGCCAAAAGAGGGTAGTGCATGTAAGCACTCAGAAAGGTATAGGCTGAGATGTGGTTGTTCAAAGAAAAGGCTTTAGGCTCAAAGGGGAAATGGTAGGGATAATGTCATTTGGTAGGTTATGAAAGGCTCAATCGGGTCAAAAAAGGCCTACGATCCTTTCCCAAATCAAGTGTAACTCAGGATTTCGCCTCAACAAACATTTAAGCCAAGTTCTAGATCATCAATGCAATGCAATGAATTAATCTAATGCTCGCCACACAATGCACACGAAACGATGAGGTTGGTTTTATTCTTATCTTAGATGCATGCAAGAGAATTTTCGAGTGTGATTAAGAGGTACCAAAAGAATCTATGGTTTACCACGAAATTGGTCCTCTCCATCATACCATTTGTTTCTTTCTCATGCATACTTCTAACTATGTTGGTACCAACCAAGTCAAAACTTTCATTTTTTTTTTATTTTTTTTTTTGAAAAATGAGACCGAACCCTTATGAGGGTTGCCTACGTATCTCATCGAGATGAGAATCAGGTATGCGTAGTTCATGAAGATACGAACTAAAATGTATGTACACATTTTTTTTGTTTTTCTAATAAGGAATACCGAACCCAAGAAGGGCTGCCTACGTATCTCATCGAGATGAGAATCAGGTTCGCGTAGTTCGTGGAGATGCGAACTAAAATGTATATACACATTTTTTTTGTTTTTCTAATAAGGAATACCAAACCCAAGAAGGGCTGCCTACGTATCTCATCGAGATGAGAATCAGGTTCGCGTAGTTCGTGGAGATACGATAGCAAATGTATGTGCAGAAAGAATTCACCTCTAGAAGGAATATAAGGCAAAAAATTAAGATATTTATCGAATATAAAAATATGTATAAAAATAATGCAAAGATATAGACAAACTCGGAGCGATGCCTCGTATGTCGGGTGTTGGTGATGTCCTCGATGAGAGTGTCTCCCGACTGTTTGTAGGGATGATCGTTGTTGCGATTTCCCAATTATTTATGGGGACCGTCCATTGTTTTGATCGTCTCCAATTGTTGTTGGGGATGACATGTTGTGGCCTCTCGATTGCTTGCGAGGGCACTCATTGGCGTACCCATCCCCGATTAAGTGGGACGGTTCTCCTGTAAAGAAATAAGAAAGGAGTGAAAGTAGGGAAGTCATAAAAAAAAATATATATAATAACATGATCAAAAACTCCCCTGATTTGTCTGTCCCATTGAATATGGATGCCTCAAAAAGTTCGAAGTCGGATGTTATCTCATGTGAAGTTCAGAGATTATTTAACTTCTTCAGACTCGACTCCTCTCTTTTTATTGCTTGATATCCTATGATAGGCGTGCCTACAAAGAAAATGAGTCAACTTGTGTTGAACCCTTAGATTTGGAAAGTGAAGGTGATTTACCGTAGTTCCATGGCCTACGACATTTGAGAGGTTTGAAGAGAGACTTAGGTCTTCAGATTTTGAGACTAAAGTCGAATGGAGATTATGGTAAGAGTGATATTGATAATCTTGAATTTTGGACTTGAGAGAATTGGTTGACGCTTTTAATTTTTTTTTTTTTTTGAGGGCTGAGAGCGTCAGCGGACCGTTCCAAAATGTTTGCCCCAGTTTGCAATCCTAAGAAAATCATTTTAGAATAGCAGGAAGACCGAACCCTTATGTAGGATTGCCTACATATCTCACCAAGATGAATTAAGATGAGAATCAGGTCAGGACGTAGTTCATAATGAATCCATGGGTGTGATATGTATGATTGTCATGAACTGGTGGTTATTCTTGAAAAGTGATGTGACAGGCGGTTGTGAGGAACCAATTACAGACAAAGAGCTTTAAAAATACTTTGATCAGACAATCAAGATGACGGATGTAAAAAGATAGACAGAGTTTTGTCACTACTCTACTACGCTGAAAATATTACAAAGAAAGAGAAGCATGGCAAATATTTGATATTACTTCGCCCCTGTCGGAAGAATTGAATGACTGGGAGAGTGTTGAACTCTTGATTTTGAAAGTGAAGGCCAAAATGTCACATTTCATAATCTACGATGATTGAGAGAAAAAGAAACTTATGTCCCATGTTCTAGGATCAAAGTCGAGTGAAGGTTTGAATGTAAGGCCAATATTGACACTGATGTCAGAGAGATTTGGATTTGAGGGAAAACTGTTGATTTGCACTGTCGACAGGACTTTGGAGAGGGTATTTGAATTGTTTCAAAAATTTACCCCAGTTTTTAAAATCCTGGAGAAATTATTTTGAAACAATGGAAGACCGAACCCTTATGTAGGGTTGCCTACGTATCTTGTCAGGACAAGAATCAGGTCAAAACGTAGTTCGAACATGATACCTAGTTGTATGTGAGTTGTATAATTACTTTGAGCGATTGTATTGAAAAAAGTAAAGCTATGAGTGAGTTCGGACAAGAAAAAGGTACGGTATAAAGATGAAAAGAATGTACAAGGCTGTATTGAAAATTTCTTGAAAAAGAATGATGAAATCCAAAAGAGTGACCGTAAAGATCGACACTGGGTATGAGAAAGAACGATATATGAAGGATGGTCTTATAACTCGAGAACGAATGTGGGGGATTGAAAAGGTCCCAGACTCAACACAAGTCAACCAAAATTGTCAGACAAAAATGGACGAGGACGAAAATGACATGTGTACATATATGTATAAACCAAAAAGTATGCACAAAAATATAAAAACGCAGAATATATAATAATCAAAGAGCAAGTATCAATTAAAAATATATAACAAATAAAGAATAAAAATTAATTCGACTAAAGTAACGATCGTATGTACAACGGCCTAAGAATTCTAAGAGTAGATTCACCTAAGCTGATAAAGAATATTCGGACAACTGCGAGAAGACGCATAGTAATTTAAACGCGCCGACTCTGAAGCTAAGGAATCCAAAGAAGTTTTGGAGGAGTGAAACACTCCTCGCGTGAACCACAGTGTGTGATAGTGTACGGCCAAGATTCAATAGAAACGATGTAATAATTAAATAAATAATGTGTAGCAATATTTCGAATGCATATCTACAGTATAAAGTAAGTAATGAATCAAAGAATTATGTAGAAAAAATAAGAAAATTTATGTGTACAATATAAATAATAGCATATACAATTCACAGTGTGCAAAAAATAATTAAAGAATTAAATAATCAACATATGAAAAACGTGAGAATACGAATACCTCCCTCAATTAAAAAATTGAGTCTATGATGGTTAGAACCTGGTTCTTATCCCCAGCAGAGTCCCCAAATAATTGTCATGCCCTATTTTTACCAAGGTTAGATAAAGCACAACTTATGGACTCTGAAAGAATTTTTATTATGTACAGAGTCGCCACCTAATTTTTAAGGAAAATAAGGAAACCTATTTCTTATTATTGACATGTATGACTCGTATTTTAATCTGCGAAAAAACCATTTGAGATTCTAGGTAAGGGTTCAAGTTATTCCGAAGGGAAGGTGTTAGGCATCCTTCGGAATCCACAAATGTGGTACCTGACTAAACTTAATTTTTAAAGAGAGAGGAGGTAAAACATCATTTTTGTAAAAAAGTATAAATATGAACAATAGAAAATATATGTATACAAGTTTAAAATATGTGCCTAAGAGTATGAAAAATGTACTTTTATGTGTATGAGAAAATTTATATGTAAGAAAGTATACAAAAGAGTGTAACAGAATGTATATTGTTAATATGAAAAGTATGTAAATATGTAAATATAAGTAGATACTATTACGAAATATATATAAGGAAAATGTGTAAGTAATGTATGTTAAATACATTGAACAAAGAATTGTACAATAATTACATCGATTGACTTGCGTTTTTTTTTTTTTTTCATTATGTAAATATTGTTTCACTTTTGCAAGAAAAAATGAGTTTAAGAATGAGAAAAGAATATTAGTTTAAAAGTGTTTTTAACAAAAGAATGTGTAAAAGATTATTTGTAAAGTTTAAATAAACTAATTAGAAGGAAAAGAAAGGAAAAGACGTCCTAATGTTTGCGTAACGTAAAAAATATGAATTAATTAACTTAAGTATCTAAGTTGAATTAATTTGTTTATAAAAGTATTTACGACTTAAATTTTTGCCTAAGCGCGTAAAATAGATAAGTAAATAAATGGACACTCCCACCCGACACCCCAAAAGTAAAGTCTTCACTATACTTTATCTTTTGTACAATTACAAGAATTTACAAAAATATAAATAAAGCAATGAATTTTGAAGAGATTTTCAAACCCCTTTTAATTGTCATCTTCGGAAGTATCTTCACGTACCTGTATAAAAACTTAGTAAACAAATTTAATAACAAATAAATATTTACCAAAATAAGTTAAAGAAATACATATATTGTATGTAAATATAAGAAAATATAATTTTATTATAGTATGGGCTCAGATATGTAGTTGTATTAAGTTTTAAATACGCCATGGCTGCGATACATCGGTTGGCCACCCGAGATCACCTCGCCAAGATACGGATCATAAAACTTTTTATTTTGTCTTTGTAATATTACAATTTCGTCATCGCCCAAACTTATTTTCTCGCTACGTATGTAGATATGTATCCGTCTTTTTTATTGTGGAGGCCTCAAAAATCGACGGGAGTTTTTTCATTGGCCAATGCAGTGTAGTATTTATTCGATATCAGTGTAATATCAAAAATAGTAAAGAGCAAGGACAAAATCGTCCAAACAGCCCCAAAAAAAATCGGCTAAAACAGTAACGAGCAAGATCATCTCCGGAGTGAATTTTTCGGGTCAAAATCGACACAAAATTAGCCAAAACAGTCCGGAAAATAGCAACAAAATACTACAGGAGTAACACAGAGATAAACATAAGTAGCCGGAGAACACCCGACGCCGCCTGGAACAACCAAACATTCGTGTAAATTCGTCAGCCAGATACAAACATTTAGAAGCAAAATAACATAGCACAAACAATAAAGGTCTGAAAAATGGAGCTCGCCGGAGAAATAACAACTCCGGCCAGATCTGCAAACAATACAAAACAACATATTATCTCAACAAAACCAAGTTCACCGAAGTCGTTTCTCCGGCCAGATCTGGTAGATCCGGTCAGGGAGACGAAAAATCAGGCCGGTGGTGTTGAGGGAATTTCCCAACCAAGTTTAGCCATTTTCCGGTGAACTTTGAGCTCGCTGTTGAGGGAGAAAGGACGAGCCTCGTCGTGGGGAAGAGGGGAAAAGGGAAGAGCAAGGGAGAGGTGCTGGCCGTGTGGTGGTGGCTCGCCGGTCATCACCTCCGGCGAGGCAGCGACATAAAGGGGAGAGCGGGGAGAGAGAGTAGGGGGCGTTGGTGGTGGCTCATCGTCTCCGGCCGCCGGTGATCAATTCCGGCGGCGGCAGCGAGAGAGAGAGCAAGAGGGAGCGGGGGTGTGAGAGAGAGAAAATGAGGAGAGGGAGATGAGGGGAGAGAAAAGAGGAAGAGAAATCTGATGGGGTGTGTGTGTGTGTGTGTGTGTGTGTTTTGTGTGTATTTTTTGTCCCCTTAAAATAAAATGCCCCCTCCCCCCTTTTATAATATAAAACAAAACCTCCCTTTGCCCAAAAAACAAAAGACTAAACCTTTTTATTTTTTGGTTATTATCCGATAGATTATTTACTCTATTAACCAATGTATAAAGTTTATTAACCGATGGACGATAGCCCTAATCAGTCATGTCAAATGTCACCTTTATTAAAGGTGACAAGACCTTGACTTGACCCAATTTATTAACCACTGCACAAGGTTATTAACTAGAGGACGATAGCCGTATTCAGTCATGTCAAATGTCACCTTTATTAAAGGTGACAAGACCTTGACTTGACTGATTTGTTGCTCTGCGTATTAGAATTAATTGCTCCGACCTCTTGTGCTTGCGGAATGTATTAGAGAGTATAAATAATGTACAAAAATGCGTGCATTGGTATGTGATTAAAAAATAAAATAAAATGTAATGTGTTTTAAATAATTGAAATTGTAGAATTTGTGTTGTGTACGTGTGCGGATGACTGTAAAAAATATTGCGATTATCAAAAATTGTATAATGACAATAAATTGATAAAATCCTAATATTTACAAAATAAAGGATAATTATAAATAAATTGTGAGAAATAAAAATATATCAATAAATTGATAAAATTCCTAAAATAAGGATGATTATCAATAAATTATTATATTTCATGAAAAATGTGTAAAAAATGTATTTTGTGCTCTTTAACGATCAGGAAACCTGAAGACGTTAATTTTAAGCACGGAGAGCCAAAATTGGGTGTCAACAATAATTAGCCTCCTCATCAGATTCAAACTCTGCTGCTCTACCTTGGGAACCCACTGCTTGCACTTTCTCCATACCTCCTGACAGCAAATGTTTTGTCAGTAGGTCCATTTGCGTTTTCAGATGGGCCATATCTTGGTCCCGCTCTTCCTCTTTCCTGCGCTGTTCCGCTGACATATCGACTGCATAAGTGCTAGCAGCCACCTCTGTATCTCGTGTATGCCAGGCCCTGTTGGTTTTAGTGAGCCGGTCCAAAATAGTTGTGGCCTCAATAAAAGTGAGACCCATAAATGCTCCACCTGCTGCATTATCCAGTGTCGGCTTGGTAGCCGAATTCAGTGCCCTATAGAATGTCTGCATTAGGAAATTTTCGGTCAACTGATGGTTCGGGCATTGTGTCAGCTTCTTCTTGAACCGCAACCAAGTCTCATGTAAAGCCTCATGAGGTTGTTGTCTGAAGTTGCTAATTTCATCCCTCAACTGTATCATCCTAGAGGGAGGAAAGAACCTTTCTAGGAAAGCTCCTTTCAACTCTCCCCAGGTTGTGATAGAGTCGGGTGTTAGCTCTGTCAACCATAATGTTGCCTCATCAGACAGAGACAACGGAAACAACCTGAGCCTGATCGCTATCTGACTTACTCCAGGCAATTCGAATGACTTGCAGATACCCACAAAATTCATCAGGTGTCGATTTGGATCATCACCAGCCACACCACGAAACAACCCTCGCAAGTTCAACAGCTGAATCATTGAGCTAGTAATGTTGAACTTGGCCCCGGGCTCTAGCGGAGGAAGAACAATGGTGCCCGTTGTGCCAACTCTATCCAGGTCGATATCCTCATCATCATCCAGAGCATACTGCCTTGGCTGTTGTCGACCTCTACCTCGCTGTTGTGGTCTCTGATCTGCTGGAGCATTATTGTTAAAAATATCAGCCGGTCTGCCCTCACCCACTAACACCTCATTATTCAATTCAATATCGTCCTCAAGACCACCAGCATTCAAATGTTGTTGGGCTTACTGAGCTGCAGCGAGTCTCGCTGCCTCTTGTTGTTGTACATTCATGGTTTGCCTTAACGTTTTAGCAAGCTCGAGATCGTAGGTAATATTGGTTCACCCGAGCGTCGGGTACTTGGCATGCACAACTCCATACCCTGTACCAAACAAAAACAACAAATAAAAGTAAAAGCAGGAAATATGACTAAGAGTCAAATAAACACACCAGACTTAATAAACAATCGTATTCCCCGGCAGCGGTGCCAAAATTTGATACGCCCAAATTACAACTCTAATTACGAAGCGTAAGCGGTCATCGTCAAATATAGAACCCAACAGAGGTTGGGGTAGATCCCACAGGGAATAAGGTGCAAATTAAGTCGTTAGTGAATTAGATAATAATCAATAGTTTCCGGTAAATGGGGGGATTGTATGGATCAAATTTTTGATTGTCTCAAATAACAAATTGCAAGTTTTAACGAGTAAAAATTCAGTAGAAGAGATGAACTAGGGAAGTGTTCACCATGGCATCGTAACAATTTCGACTCAAAGCTTAACCGAGTTCGTTCTATATGCATGCCACGATGTGATTGAATTCATGGTATCGTTTAAACGTTTCTCAACCAAATAGATGAATTTCCTTTTCAATTCTCTCGAACTTGAAAAGGTGAACTTTCTTATTTCAATCCTAAACATCGAGTAGATTAATCTAGTTACAGCATTAATCATAAGACGAGAGTTAGTAGTCTCGAATCCTCGTAGTTAATCAAATTTCCCGGTTTTAATCTCTTTGCTCAAGCAAATTAAACCTAGGCATGTCCTAATGTTTGCAACCACTAGAAAATGTTAATAATGAATGATTAACAACGTGACAACATAAAGATTGAACCCAATTGCTACCCGAAATCTATATTGCTACTCTTGCCATGGCTCCCACAACCCTAGTTGTGGGAGTTTTAGCCACTCATGCTTGCAAAGCGAAAGAATGAAGAAATAGTATTCATAATAATAAGAAAAGGTTCTTACAAAATAGATGAACACAAGCTTCAAGCTTTCCAAGAACAATAAGCCAAAATCCTAAGAGCAATCGAAGAAGAAGAAGAAAACGTGTTTGTCGTATTTTTCCTCTCTAAAAATCGCTCAAAAATAGTCTGACAAGTATTAGTTAATGAATGATTAAAATAACCCTAACACAGGGTAGTTATAGTAGTCCAGGAAATAAAGTCCAAAAATAGAATTTTGGGAATCCCGCTTTGTATTTGGTGGCCCACTTGACGGACCGTCACATGAGTGACTGGCCGTCATGGTGGCCGTCGCCACTATCCAGTGTTGCTGCCAAACTTGGTGGCCTGGGTGACGGCCCACCAAGTGTGTGGTGGCCAGTCATCCCAGCGACCACTCTTATCCAGTGTTGCTGCCAGACTTGGTGGCCTGGGTGACGGCCCACCAAGTGTGTGGTGGCCAGTCATCCCGGCCACCACTCTTATCCAGTGTTGCTGCCAGACTTGGTGGCCTGGGTGACGGCCCACCAAGTGTGTGGTGGCCAGTCATCCCGGCCACCACTCTTATTCAGTGGGGCTCTTTGATCATATTTCCTTCCTTTTCTATGTTTGTCTCCATTTCCTGCAAATATAACATAAAACATCAAAAACGATAACGATTGCTTGAAAACTTAGATTATTCTTAGTTAAAGGAGTCAAATGTGCCGTAGAATGGTGGCACATCATATCCTTGGACCACTAGCCTTGTCTTGTTCCTTGTAACTGTTCCATCTTCATCAAGCTTGTTCATGTACATCCATTGTGTGTCAATTATAGTTCTATCATTGGGTGGAGAAACCAGGTGCCACACCTTGCTTCTTTCAAATTTATTAAGTTCCTCTTGCATAGTTATTATCCAGTCTTCATCAAGGAGTGCTTCCTTTACCTTTTTTGGCTCAATCATTGACAGGAATGCATCAAAAGCACATAAGTTCTTAAGACCTGCTCTGGTAGTGATTTCAAAAGTCAGATCTGTGAGAACATTGTCAATGGGGTGAGAATCCTAGTACTTGTAATTTTTCAGTACTATCCTTTGTGAAGGTCCAACAGATGAGTCATGGCTGAGTGGTTCCCCTGTCAATATACCATCAAGTGTTCCCCTTTTCAGTGTACTAGCAGTTGTTCCCCCTGTCAGTGTGCCAGCAATTTGTCCATCAGATGGACCGGGTTGTACAACATGTTCCTGTGGACTGTCATCAGTATTACTTTCAACTTGCATGTTAGTGTCAGTCAAAACAACAGATTCATCAAATACTATATACACGCTTTCTTCCACACAACTTGTTCTCTTATTCAGAATCATATATGATTTGCTATGTGGAGAGTATCCTAAGAATATTCTCTCATCACTCCTAGCATCAAATTTACCAAGATTATCTTTCCTATTATTATGCACATAACACTTGTAACCAAAGGATCTAAGATGGGAGATATTTGGTTTCCTTCCCTTAAGAAGTTCATAAGGAGTCTTATCTATCAGGGTCTAGTCATGCACCTATTAATGATGTAGCATGCAGTGCTCATTGCTTCAGCTCAAAGATATTTGCAAGATTTCTAGCTATCATCATTGTCCTAGCCATATCCTCTAGAGTCCTATTTTTTCTTTTAACCACTCCATTTTGCTGAGGAATTCTAGGAGCGGAGAAGTTGTGATCTATACCTCTAGAGGAACAGTATTCTAGGAAGTTGGCATTTTCAAATTCTGTACCATGGTCAGACCTTATAGAGATCAAGGAGGAGCCTAGTTTCTTTCCATTTTCCTAACGAATATGGTGAAGACATCAAAAGCATCTTTTTTAGAGGCCAAAAATAGTGTCTAAGTATACCTAGAGTAGTCATCAACAAGAACATATACATACCTTTTTCCACCTTTTCTTGTTACTCTCATTGGTCCACACAGATCCATGTGAATTAGATCAAGACACTTGGTGGTACTTACTATATTATTTGCTTTGAAAGAAGATCTTACACAGGCATGGTCCCCCTTACACAGGCATGGCAGACTTGTTAATTTTTGAACTTGATTTTAGGCAAGCCTATAACTAAGTCCTTTGAAGCAAGTTTGTTCAGCTGTTTCAAACAAGCATGTCCAAGTCGTTTGTGCCATAGAAGGGGGTCACAGTCAATTGCTGTCAGAACAACTTCCTTGGTATCCATTTTCTTGACCTTGCAACCTGTAGAAGTGGAAGTTACTTTATTACATTTATATCATAGCTGAGAGATGCTGAGTAAGTTGTGCTTCAACCCATCAACATGATACACTTCTTTTACTGCCTTTGATGTAGATTTTCTAATTTTTCCAACTCCAGTAACTTTACCATTTTTGCCTCCTCCAAAAGAGACGTTCCCTCCTTTAATTGAGGTAAGTGAAAGGAACTTTTCTTTGTCTCCTGTCATATGTCTTGAGCAAGCACTTTTCTTTGTCTCCTGTCATATGTCTTGAGCAAGCACTATCCATGTAACAATGCTTCTTGCTCCCTTTCACTTTCACATGCAAAATAGTTTAAGGGTTAGTTTTAGGAACCCAGACAAGCTTGGGTCCTTTCTTATTCATAAAAGGATGTATTAAATTTCTTCTAGCCCATCGAGGCAACAGGTTAGTGGACCTGTTCCTTGGCACAGATTCAGAACTATTTTTTGGCCTGTTTAATGTTTTCATTTATGTACCAGGCTGCAGTTGGACATTCAATGGTAAGGTGTCCCATTTGTCCATAGATAAAACACAGGTCTTTGGTAGAAGTTGTTTCTTTATGAAATCCTAGACCTGCCTTTTCATTATGAGTCCTTTCTCATAATTTATTCACTATTCTAGATGAGTTAGTCCACCTATTAGCCTTTTCAAAATCAAATTTTATCCTGGAATTTTCTAGACTCAATTTTCTCACCTTGTCCTTTTCATAGAGAAGATTTTCTTTACATGTTTTCAGTTCTGACTCAGCAGTCTTTTGACTGTCACTCATTTTCTCTTTGCAATTTTCAGAGATTGCACACTTTAAGATTTCTGATTTTATACCTAAGTTGATTGAATTAAGTTGGCTGACTTATTCCTTTAGGATACTATTTTCTTTGTCAGTTGCAATCTTACAAGTCTCAAGATCTATATATTCAAACTTCAGACTTGCAAGGGCACTGAACAAATGGTTCCTATCAGAAGTCTGTTCAACAAAGTCTTCAATCAAGGAAGTTTTCTTTTAGAGAAACAATGAAATTTGTCTTTAAGTTCAAGAATGCTTACCTCAGTGTCAGCTTCTTCTTCTTCTAGTCTGAGTCTCCAATTGTCATGAAGGCAGTTTCATCTATTTCTTCATCATCAGACTCCTCAGTTCCTGATCCCCAGGCAGCTACCATGGCATAGTCTTCCTTTTCTTTCTTCTTGGAGTTCATCTTTTCAGCCATTTTTGCTTCCTTTTCGGTCCTCTCTTTCTTCCACTCAATTTCCCACTGTGGACATTCTTTAACCATATGATCAGTCTTTCCATATTTATAGCATCCTCCTTGAGTTTTGTTGTTGGATCGTTTCTTGCTACATGTTCCTTTATTGTCATATCCGTTTCCTCTTTTGAAGAATTTTTTAAAGTTCTTTGCCAGGAATGCAACTTGTTCTTCATCAAGGTCGGAGTCATCACTGTCAGATGCTTTTAGTGCCAAAGACCTTTCCTTAAATACTACCCCCTTCTTGGATTCTTCCATGTCCATCTCATATGTCTTCAAATTTCCAACCAATTCATCAAGAGACATGACAGTGATGTCCTTTGCTTCTCTGATGGCTGTGAATTTCACATCTCATTTTGACTTTGGCAGGATCCTTAAAACTTTGTCGACTTGTTCCTCAGTGGTCAGGACTTTTTCCAAGGAGGATAGTTCATTGACAAGGGTAGTAAGTCGAGTAATCATGTCTTGCAGTGACTCACTTTCCTTCATCTTGAAGGTTTCAGATTCAGTGAACAACATGGCTACTCTGAATTTCCTCACTTGACTTGTACCTTCATGTGCATTCACCAAGGCATCCCAGATCTGTTTAGCAGTAGTACAACTAGACACTCTGTTGTAATCATCAGGACCCAGTCCACAGACTAAGATGGTTTTTGCTTTAACATTCTTCTTGAGAGCAATGAGATCATCTGGAGTAAACTCATTTCTTACTTTCTTCACACATTCTCCTTCAACAATTTTCACAGGAATAGTTGGTCTCACAATAATCCTATCCCACAACTCATAGTCTTCAGCTTGAATGAAGTCCTCCATCCTAGCTTTCCACAAAACGAAGTGAGATTCATTGAAGAGAGGAAGCCTGGTGGTGGATTGTCCTTCACAATGCCCAATTGGTGATGCAGAATTTATTTTCTGGATCTAATCTTAAGGTGTTAGCCTTTAATTAAGATACCCGCTCTGATACCAATTGATAGTCTGCACGACCTACTAATTTAGTTGTTTAACTCTGTTAGTTACCTATTAATGAAACAGGTTGCCTAACGTGTTTCAAAAGTGAGAAAGCAGTAACTAAATGAGACAGTGATTTGTATGTGAAAAACCACTCGGCTCACAAAGGTGTAAAAACCACAATCTGTACCACTGCAGGATTTAAACTCAACTTCACTAAAACAATGAGCCTCAACGAAATTGATTACAACTCGATGTAACCTAGGAATTTGAAACTCTAACTCCCAACAACACCAACCCGCCAAGGTTTTTGTTTCCCAAATCTTCGAGTTAACCCAACTTGAAGACAAAAATCCTACTTCAGTTTATAACTCACTGAACTATGATTACAACTCAAAGAACAAATCTTAATACTTCACTACTAAGATGTCTTAGCTAGACTCCATACTTAGGAACAGGTTCTTCAATGTGCTTCTTCAGTAATCCTCCATTGCACTTGCTAAAGTCAATCTCACAATTGCCTTTGTATGCTCTGTAAGTGCGTTAGTGCTTTGGATAATAGCTCTACTATTTAAGCACAACTCCTCAAGGAGTTCTTATTCCAATCAAACTTCTTCTTGCATCCGAACTCTACTTGCTTAGAATTATACTTCAAGTGAGACTCGCTCTTGTACTCAAACTCGTGCCTTCATTGGTGTTCTAGTCAAACACTACTTCATTTGTATTCACATATCTCCTTGCTGACTTGATTACACCAACCATCTTGCCTACGTGGATTTGACATGTCACAATCCTACCTTGCTTGGGATTCCTGTGAGATGATGTCCTCTGGACCAGTTTGACCAACCTGTTTCATGCTTCTTGTCAGTCATCAAAACAATCCCATATCCTAACACTTTTATATGAAAAAAATCATGTCTAAATTTACTAGATATTTTAATATGCATTTTATATGATAATTATTCTTTAGAATTCTGACATTACATTGTGAAATCATATAACATATGACCTCTATATTGTTTTGATAATTGGGATTTTTCACACTATTAGAATGTTGAAATTAAAATATTTTAGTGTATTAATACGCATGTTATATACAAAATTAGAATTTTTATGAATTGTGAAAAAGTTATTCTTTATTTTAAAATATTTTAAAGTGTGAGGACATATTGCACAAGTGATGCTACTTGAGCTTGGAAATTTTATTTTAGTTCCTGAGGATATCTTCTTTTTAAAGAGGATAACATTATATTTGAAAGGTACCACAATATTATCATAAAGTGAATTATATATTTGTTGTACTAGAGGGGTACAATGATGTAATGTGAATCTCAAATTTCACTGATGATTATATGATGAAAATAAGATAAATAGAGTTTGTTATTTTGGACTTGGTTGATGATGAGGCTAAGCGGTTAAGAGACACTTAGTAAATATTTCAATTTAAATAAAATCAACATTTTATGTTTATATATTATGATTGCCAAGCAGAAATAGCTATAGTGAAAAATAATTTTTTTCATTGGCAATGTGAGACATATTCATTTGAGATATAATGTGATAAAGTAGCTACTGTGAGATAAAATTACTTACATAAATAAATTATGTGTAGTCAGGGTGAATCTGATCAATTTACAGACTAAAAGAAATATCAAGGGGAGTGAGACTTTAGTCAATTTGAGAAGATTAACAATGATGGTAACCCAACCTATGTGATTGGAGATTCCATAAATTAGGTTCATATGGGTAATAACAAGTCATTAATTGATCAAGTAAACACTATAAAATTATGTCACTCCTATGATGTGTGAATATAGTGCAGTGCTGCAAGACAAAGTGAGGATTGAGTTATACTCTTAATCCAAATCATATATTTTATAGGTGGTGTATTACTCTGCAGAATACACTTGATGATTGGACCTATATGAGTGTGGAGTGGTGTCGCTCCTATGAAATTGTAACAGATTTCTAGAGCACTCATGAATATCAGGACACGCGCATGGCCTCTTAGCGTAAAATCGCGATAACGACAAAGATTGTGCGAGTATAATGTGATAGAATAAGACCCTAGGCTTATAAAAGGAATTTTTTGGTTCATAGAAGTTTTATAATTCACCAATTGTTCTGTAAGCTTAATCTTATTTTATCTAGGTTTGATTCATAGTCTACGAGACATCAGATTCGACGCATTGTACTCATATGTGAAGACCCAGCAATTTTTTTTATATTATTCTATTCCTTAACATTCTTTTTGAAATATGGAGGGAATTGTTGGATAAATAATCTTATATTTCAAAAAAAAATATTATGTAAGATTTATTCCTTCATACCTTATTAATGAGAATTTAATATGTTCTTAAACATATTTCTACCTTTAGCCTTTGAAAATCATCTACCATTGAATGGTATTAAATTGGTGTCATTATATGTAGCCGTTACCAAATATTACTTGTCATTGTAACAGATTTTAGTCTCTTCATTGTGGTGATTATTGATCTTTATTGTCATTAATATTCTCATAAGTATTCAACCTTCTCCTTACCTATATATGATCACAAGTTCTCCTTTTAGATGAGAAAGATGAATATATAATCCTTCCTCTTATAGTATCTTGTGTTGTCCTTCCTCCTATATTCTGTTTTTTTCTTCTTATTTAATCCTTGTCAGATTTTGGCTCCTAATTTTATACTAGATGAGCTTGTTGAATCTTGGGAAATACACTTATACCGGGTGAAATATCTTTAAGAAAAGTGTCTTTGACACGCCTCAAGCTAAGCTATGAGAACGTTCTACAAGTGTTCGTGAAGAAGAGTTCCTACAAGTGTTCGTGATGAAGTATTTTCCCTAAGATTTTCAACAAATACTTGTTTATTTGGAAAATCAATGAATAAATTATCACTTTGTTTCTATTTTACCTTTGTTAACTATAGTCATTTTTTTAATGCATTTTTTAAGATATTGTATTTATTATAATCAAAAGGTAATATAATAAAATTACCCTTCTATTTATAATTTTTTTTAAAATGTATCAAATCAATAGTGGACAAGTAAAATTGGATAGAGAAATTACTCTATGGTTCTCTGTATGCCAAGGAGGGCAAACAACTTTGAGCCAATTGCGAAGCACAAGATTCAACTCTAAGAATTTAGGATAATTTAATTATTTGTAGAAAACTTGGCTCTTCACAGCTACTATGAGCTAGCTGGTAAGGTCTGACCACTTTTGCATAGAAAATGACTGTTCATTAATTAATTCCCCACATAAAAGTTCACTTTCAGATATTGCCACTCACAACGAAAATGCACAAATTTCACAGCATCACATTGAATCCTGACAATTATTTTTTGTCTTCAAGCGTACGCAATATTTTGTTCGACGGCCCTAGCTAACTAGCTAAGGACTATCCTCCCTTCCTTGATTTTAATTTCATTTAAAATAACAAAGAAAGGATAATACTTGGTGGGCATGTAGCATGATTTACATAGCCAAATTTAAAATCTTGAGTTAACTAATATTTCTTCTGTCTCAAATTAATTATCGTATTTCTTTTTTATATATTTTTAGAAAATTTTAATTAGTAATTAAAAGGTTTTTGATAATTTTACATTCAATTGTGTACTCAAGGAATTTAATTTTTGGGGTTCATTGTGCTCAATTTCAGGAAGTTTTATGGAGTGGCTTAATGTTTCCCTTCCAATTGTTAGTTTAACGTCATAATCTGTTTTGGGTTAAATAAGTAGATTTTAAAGAAATTAGAATTTAAAATTGGAGATGAGTTATTTGATTTTGAGCTTGACATATGTTGCTCTATTAAATTAAGGACAAATTTATGCCAAATATATAATCGGAGGGGTATATTTGAATCGAAAGTATAACGAGGGTATATTTAAACTATTTCTAATAGTACAAGGATATATTTAACCTTTTTTCGTTTAGAAAATCAAGAGATAATTTATCACCTAACTTTTAATTTTCCTTTATTATTAACTATAGTCATTTCCCAATGTATTATTCCAAAACATTGAATTTATGAAAAAAGGTCAAAAATATCGTTAAACTATGTTAAATTGAACAAAAATATCATTTGTCAATAGTTTAGTCTACAAATGTCTATATTGTAAATGATTTGATTCAAAAATGCTGTTATCGCTAGTAGCATGGTCCATAAATACCCCTATTATTACTTAATGAGTTAAAAATACCATTTTATTAATAAATATATTATTTATTTTCATCTTAAACACATTATATTTACAATAAGAATATTACTTTTAAAGAATCATATTCTTGTTATTTTTCTTTTAAAATTATTTTAACTAGTAAATAAATAGAAAATAATATTTTTTTCTTCTTAATCTTATTTTTTCAATTAAAATAGAATAACTTTATGTACCTTTGTAACCGATAGTGTGTGTATATGATCATAGTAACATCGTCATTAATTTTCATTTAGATAATGATGATTTTTTTTTTATAAAATACGAAAATTTTCATTTCTTAGTCTTTTCTGAATTGAAATAGGATAAGCATTTGCTAATAAAAAATTATTATTAGGAAAAGAAATTTTTTTAAAAAAATAATATATTTATTTGGAAAAAGGTATTTTTGACCGATTAAGTAAAGATAGAGGCATTTTTGGATCAAAACTATTGACAATAAGCCATTTTTAGACTGAACAATTAATTGAAAATATTTGTGTTCAACTTTGCATAGTTTAAGGGTCCTTTAATCCTTTTCCTTTGAATTCATCATATTCAAAAAGTGATATAGTAAAATTATTATTCTATTTATTACTTTAATATTAAATACTTAAGTCAATACTGAATAAATAAAAATAAGGGCGATGGGTACAATATTGCCTTAATACTTTTGATATTTATACATATTTGGTTCATGTAGTAGCAAAATATATCCCCTCCTGTGACCGTACATATCATATCCGAGATGTGTTAATTGCAAAATTTGCAGACTGGGGGAAGGTAATTGATGATACGTAGATTGAATGATAGTATATAGTACCAACATCATCATATCTTCGAATCACATGTTGTTTTGGATTCTTCCTCTAATAAGTAATAACAAACAAAACTAGCTAGTACCTTGCACTTTCCGTACTCGCAATCCTGCATTTTAATAATGTTTCTTTTCTCTTTTTGTCCTACTAGTAGTACGAGTCTATAGTCTCATTCCTATTCTTATAATTAAAATAGAATTCGTAACTTATTACTCCATTCGTTCATTTTTACGTGTTTACTATACTAAAAATAGATATTTAATAATATTTATTTAATTTATAAAATTAAAAATAATTTTACACTTAATTTCTAAGTTATTCCTAGTATTAATTATAGTCATTTTCCTATTATATTTTTTAAGACATTGTATTTATTATATTCAAAGAGTGATATTATAAAATTACCTTTCTATTTTTAGTTTCTTAAGAAGTGTGCAAAGTCAGTAGTGGACAAGAATTGTTGGACAGAGAGAGTAACTTTTATATTGGACCAGATAAAAATTATTTCATCAATTTTAATTTATGTGACATAGTTTGAAATTTTGACAGTCAATTAAAAAAATTTGTTGATCGTAATTTTTTTAATATATGCATTTTAAATTATTAATTATTATAATTTATATTATTTTTTATGTAATTTTTAAATATATAAATTTTATTTCAAAAACTTAAAGTTTCTCTTCAAAATTTAGACGTTTGAATCATAAAATTTTGTTGTGCCATGTAAATTGAGATACAGAAAATTGTAACTCTACTTTGACAGCTTTCTTCAATTACGCATGCATGTTTTCAACTATTCAAATTCCAATTTAGGAAAAATAACAGGATACAAATCATTGTAGGAGCAAGAATATATTTGTCGGTGCATTTTATGTTGACAAATAATTGTAGGAGTAAGAGATTGCAAAGATCGGTTGAAATGAGGAGAATAATGGTAAAAATATTTTTTACAAAATCAAATTTGAATTTGGCTTCACATATATATCTCACGCACAAATTGACTCGTTTTTCCTTGTTATTTCATTTCTCATGTGTGCAAGACCACTATTTTTTACTAACTCTTTATAAGCTTGAGGAGGAAAATTATTTATTTTCCTAATCAATAAGGGACTTTTATCTTTTATATAAGATAAAAAAGTTAGATAGGAAAAGGATCCATAAAGATAAGGGATCCACAAGAATTTCTTTCTCCTTTGCAATATAAAAAACAAAAGAACAAAGATTTTAGGTGTGTTTGGTATGGAAAAAAAATTCATGGAAAATAATTTTTCTAAAAAATATTTTGTTAGAAAATAAGTGAGTTTCCTACTTATTTTTTAGACGTGTTTGATAAAAGCAAACAAAAAAAATATTATCCGAAGAACATTTATATGTAATCTAGCAAAATACTATATGGGTGTATGGGTAACAATTTCAGTCCATATTAATGAAATGAGTCTATTTAATTCATATTTAATGACTTGGATCAATTATATTTTAATTTGTAAATATGAGCTTCAAGTTATTTTAAGAGCCCCTAAAAATATGATCAAAATGGGTAAAATATGGGTATCCATATAGACCCATAATAGATCACTCACTTCTACTCAAAATTCTTAATTGTGCTAAAAAATAAAAATATTAATATTAATTTTTAATTTTAAAAAAATATTAAATTTATTTTTCAAAAAAATTAGAAGGTAGTGGGACTGAGATGGGGGTGGGGGGAGGGGCAGAAAAAAAAAATTTAAAAAAATATATGAATTTTTTTAATTTTTCTTTGAAAAATCATACAAAAATTTGGGATAGATGGGTGGAGACGGAAGTGGGCTAGGGTTGGTGTGTGTGTGTATGTGGGGGGGGGGGGAGTAAAAAACATAAAAAAATTATTTTTTTGAAAAAACAAAAAAAATAAATAGGGGTGAGTGGGTAGAGGGGGTAAATTCTTTTTTTTTCTTGGAAAACATAAAAAGAAATTATTTTTTAAAAAAAGAAAAAAATTAGGGAGGGGGGAGGGGGTTGGGGTAGATTTTATTTTTTAAAAAAAATTATAAAAAATTATTTTTTATTGAAAAAAACAAAAAAGATTGAGGGTGGGTGGAAAATAAAAATTTAAAAATAAAAATTTAAAAATTGAGTTTTGGGTGGGGTGGAGGTGGTAGGGGTAGGGGGGCTGGGTGGATGGGGGGCTTGGGGGGGAGATACCAAAAATATTACTTTTTTTAAAAAAAAAAAAAAAAAAATTAAAAAATTGGGTTGTGGGTGGGGTGGAGGTGGTGGGGGATGGGGGGGCTGGGGTGGGGGTACCAAAGTACAAAAGTATGTTAATATAAGTAGTAGTATTGATTAGATTAAAAGGGTCAAATTGGACGGGTCATAACCCAACCCAATTTTTAGCTCAATTTAACCCAATCCAATTCAACCCAAAGTAAATTTGGGCGGGTCATGACCCAACCCAATTATAATTCAACCCATTTAAATCATTTTAATTTCAGCCCAACCCGCCCATTTGACACCCCTAATCAAAACTAAAGAGACATATTACATCATTTCCCCCCTTTTTGATGATGACAAACTAAGTTCCCCTGTCGTCCTTACCTGGTCCTTTTCACGAGTTCCTCCTCTCCGTACCACAGATCACACTAAGTTCCCCTGTCACTGTTACCTGGTCTCAACACTTGTTCCCCCTATCACCTGTTCCCCCTTACATCAAATCTTTCCCCTTTTGGCATCATAAAAAAGAGTGAACAATAAACCAAAAGCAATGATGAGTAACAATGTTAACTCATGCCTCTGGGGCAACACTAACAAGAATGAAAGGAGATAGTCAAAGGAAATTAGACGCAAGATAAACATCATAACAAAAGCTTCATTTCGGTAGCATTACAAACAGTTCACAAAAAAATAAAAACATCATATCAAGACAACACCGAGGTAGGATAAAATCAGGAGGGAATAGAAGACTAGGAATCGGAACGGAAGCAAGGAAGGGAGGAGGGACGGTAGATCAGGCCAACTTCTTAAGTAGAAGATTCATCTGAGTGTTAGCCTCTTCATGAGTATCAAGCAGTTTCTGAGTAAGGACCCCGACATGGTCCCATAGAGAGGCGTTTTCTTCCTGCAGCTTTTTGATCTCATCTGAACTGACACCTGGTCCCTCAGAGATGGTTTGCATTTGGGCCTTGAGAGTTACAATCTCAGCATCTCGTTAAGCAATGAGTGCAGTTAAACGTTCCAACTCAACAAATGATTGCTTCTGAGAGGCGATCAGATCAGACACAAACGACTTAGAGCCAACTCCTCTTTCTCTTTCTACACACTCACACTCCTCAAGTGTTCCTTTGGTGAACATCTGCTTCCTGGTCCCTTGAACAGCCTTGTTGGGACGAATTCCAAAATTCAAGAACACATTGTTCAGGAGATACCCATAGCCCAAACCATGCTTGCCCTCCTTCATAGTGATGATTTTCCTCATGTGGGTAAGCATGATTTCTGGTAAGCTTATGGGTTGAAGTGTGACCAACGCTTCCATGAGAAACAGATCAGAGATGCCAGTAATGGTCCTCTTTTCAATGCGGGGTAGAAGAACTTTGTTGATAAGTTCAAACACCAATTAATACTCTCCCTTCATCTGGTTCTTCCCCAATCTCTTTCTGTTCAGATTCTTCAACTTGCTGATCCCGTTCAGGAAATTGATGGAGGTTGACTGATCCTTCAGGGACTTTAGTCCCTCTGTTGGTACTTCCAGAATTCGACCAAGAATAGATTCATCCAAAAAGATCTCCACTTCATCAACTGCGGTAGTCAGTGACCCTTCACCCTTGTTGAACACCATGTTCACATATAACTCAGAAATGTCCTTCTCGAATAGTACAGGAATGGGAGGTTCAAACAGATGATCCCATTTCTGTACTTTGACCATGTCTATCATCTCTGCCATGCCTTTGTGGTCACTGATTTCTGGGTCAAAGACTCGACCATTGAGCACCTTTTGTTTCTTTAAGAGTGCAATCCGTTGTGCCTGAGTAAGCTTCTGTTTTTTGGCTTTTGGGGAGGGACCAGGTTCCTCCGTTTGTTCTTCCATATCATTTTTTTTCTCTTAGAGCCAGAGAGCACATCCTTCTTATGGCTGGGGACTGAGTCCTTTTTGTTGGGCTTTTTCTTAGGACTTTTTGCAGGTTCCCTTTCCTTTTCCTTTGGAGAAAACGTTTCACCCTTTTTCGTAGAAGCCTTCCCTTTATAGAAAGCTTTCTTCCTCACATTCTGTACACCTTTAACAACATCCTCTTCAGGTTCCTCATCAGACTTCCTTTCTTCTTCCAAGTTAACCACCTTTTCTAGTTCAGGATCATCAGACACGATTGTCTTCCTTAACTTCCTCCTTTTCTTAGTACTTTTCTCATTCTCCTTCATGGCAGTTTTCATGCGTTGTTCAGACCTACTTCAGGTACCAGGTACCTTACGTAGTCTCTGAGAGGATGATTCAACAATAGATGTCGTGACCATTCTTTTTTGCACTTTCCACCGCAGTGGTGCTTCATCCTCATCGGTGTCATCTTCTTCATCAAAATTCCTCAACAAAGCCAAAGAGGCCTGAGATGTAGGAGTTCCATCCCACTTGGGAATAGGAAGAGTGGCTGGAGTGAGATCCTCTTCAGATGGAGTAGCAGCCTCTGATTCTACTAGTACATTCTCAGTCCCAACATCTCCCATGGCCAAGGATGTGAGATAGCTTGCCACCAATTCGTCTGTTCCTTGTATCCCCATGGCCAAGATATTTGAGGAGTATTCTTTGGTTTCCGGTAGGTTTCCTTCAAACATTTTTCCCCAAGGACTTCAGACCCACTCACCACTGATTCTTCTCCTAAAACAGACTCAATCAAAGGGTTTGTTTCAAGTCCCTCTATCTGTGTCGATTCAGTTACCAACATTGTGCTGTCTTCAGAGATTTCAATGTTGGAGGGCTTATCTTGAGACACCGAAGTGTTTCCTTCACTCATTTTGGATATTGGAAGAGAGTCTAAGGAGGGAGATTTTCCAGTTCAACTAGGGGATCTGATACAGGAGTAGGTGAGAAGACAGAAAAAGGGTTTCTCAGTTCAGCCAATGTTGGAGTGCTTTCAGAGGAGGGAAAATGAGAGACACCCTCAGAGGATTCCTTGGTTGAAGAGCCTAGTTGAGACATGATTGTGAGAAATTTGAGAGACAGAAGAGGGGAGAAAGATATATCTTTGTTCATCTTGAAGAAGAAGAAGGTTTTAGAGAGCAAGTGATTTGGTTGGAGAGAGAAAAGGAATTTAAGACTGATTTGATTTTAAAAAGAACGGCTAGGATAAGTTTAAAAAGAGGTGAGGCAACATGTCACATCATAGAGAGAAGATGGCAGTTCAGGTTCAACTTGATGCGACATCATTGATCAGAAAGGTGTCAGTGGTGCCGTTACACAATGAATGCCCTTATTTTAAGGTGAACAGTTTGCAATACTGACCTGTATGAGGGACCGGGTCCCCCAATTTTTGAATTTTCTGAAGCATGTCTTGATGTTTATCCAGCATCTTCTCTCCTTTTGATGTTGCTCCTTCCACCATGCATGCATACCTGCAGTGGTATAGTATTGAGTTAGACAAGTTAGACATATCATACTCAGGATACCTGCCTTCTAATCATAGCCACATGATGGGGATTTTGCTAACTGAGGGATCAGGTCTTCTGTATTAATTCGAGCTTCAGGCGATTCTTCTAGAACTGATCTCTTCCCAAGGTTTTTGTAAAAATATCAGCAATCTGGTCCTCCGTCTTGCAAAAGTTCATGCTGATTAGCTTCTTTTCAACATTATCTCTAACAAAGTGATGCCGGATGTCAATATGCTTGGTCCTCTTTTGATGGACATGGTTCTTAGATATATTCACAGCACTTGTGTTGTCACACATGAGGGGCACACACTCAGTGTATATTCCAAAGTTTTCAAGCTGCTGTTTGATCAATAATAGTTAGGCACAGCAAGCTGCAGCAGCAACTGAGTTTTGATTTCTGGTCCCCCAAGAGATCAAGGAAGCTCGATAAAAATGAGCCATCCCAGAGGTGCTTTTTCTGTCAACCAGGTACCCTGCATAATCAGCATCAGCATATCCAACCAGTTCAAAATTATCTCCGGAGGGATAGAAAAGCACAAGATCAGGAGTCCCTTTGAGATATCTGAGAATCCTTTTGGCAGTCTTGATATGAGACTCCTTTGGGTTAGCTTGGAATCTGGCACACATTCCCACACTGAACACTATATCTGGCCTTCTAGTAGTTAGGTACAAAAGAGAGCCAATGATTTCTCTATACATGGTTTCATTCACTAGGGGACTGGATTCATCACTGTCTAGTTTTGAAGAGGTTCCAATGGGAGTGTCAATGGGTTTGGCATTCTCCATGTTGAACTTCTTGAGCAGTTCCTTAATATACTTTTTTGCTGGCTGATCATGATCCCATCTGACACTTCCTAATTTGCAGTCCCATAAAGAAGTTCAATTCACCCATCATACTCATTTCAAACTCACTTCCCATAAGCTTGGTCATCACACAGTGAATCAAGAGTAGATCCAAAGATAATGTCATCAACATATACTTGGAAAATGAGAAGGTTCTTGTCCATGGTTTTTAGGAAGAGAGTGTTGTCAATTTTTCCTCTAGAAAACCCATTTTGAAGAAGGAATTTTGACAATTCTCATACCAAGCCCTAAGATCCTGTTTCAGACCATAAAGAGCTTTGTCTAGCTTGAAAACATAAGAGGGGTGATCAAGATCTTCAAATTCAGGGGGTTGCTTGACATAAACTTCTTCCTTCAGTTATCCATTCAAAAAGGCACTCTTGACATCCATTTGAAAGAGCTTGAACTCCATGTAAGAAGCAAAGGCAATGAGAATCCTTATGGCTTCCATTCTTGCAACAGGAGAAAATGTTTCATCATAGTCTATGCCTTCCTCTTGGTTATATCCTTGTACTACCAGCCTAGCCTTATTTGTGGTAGTGTTTCCTTGTTCAACCAACTTATTTCTGAATACCCACCTGGTCCCTATAACAGTTCTGTTTGAGGGTTGAGGAACCAGGTGCCACACTTGTTTTTTCTCGAATTGATTAAGCTCTTCTTGTATGGCATTCACCCAATCAGCATCCTTCAGTGCTTCCTTGATGTTTCTGGGTCAATCTGTGAGATGAATGCTGAGAAGGCAACTATAGCTCTAGACTTGGACCTGGTGTGGATGCCAGAGTCTAAGAGAGAGATCAGATTATCCAAAGGGTGAGAGGCTCTGTGATTCCAGTGGGATACTTGAGTAGCAGATTGTTCAGAACTTGTACGTGGTCCCTCTGAGGTTTGATAAGCAGGAGAGGAAGGGACTAAGGTTGAGGCTATGTCGAGACTGATCGCATCCGCTGAGATTTCAGAGGTGTTCACCTTTTAGGAAACACCGACATGTATTTCTTCTGCCTCAGCTATAGCTTCATCAGGTCCCTCGAACTCATTGAGGGAATCTCTTTGAATCTGAAAAAGTTTATCAAGCTCATCATCATTTAAAGCACCCTTTTCATCCAGGTTCCCAGACTCATTGAAGATAAAATGAACACTTTCCTCCACACATTGAGTCCTTTTATTGAAGATTCTGTAGGCCTTGCTGGTTGAGGAGTAGGCTACAAAGATTCCTTCATCACTCTTGGGATCAAACTTTTCAAGAGGCTCCTTTACATTATTTAGAACAAAGCACTTGCACCCAAAGGCACGAAGATAATTCAGCTTGGGCTTTTTTCTGGTAGAGGAGCTCATATAGAGTTTTCTCCAACAGGGACCTGATCATGCATCTGTTAATCACATAGCATGTTGTGTTAACCGCCTCAGCCCAGAAACTTTTAGGAACATCTCCATCAATTAGCATAGTTCGAGCAATATCAACCAGGGTTCTATTCTTTCTCTCAACCACACCATTTTGTTGTGGTGTTCTTGGAGCAGAGAAGTTGTGTCCAATGCCATGCTCAGAACAGAATTCAACAAAACTTGCATTTTCAATTTCAGTGCCATGGTCAGTTCGAAGACAAATGATTTTGAGGTTCAGCTTGACTTGAATCTGCTTGGCAAATATGGAAAATACTGGGAAAGTCTCATCCTTGCTTTTTAGAAACATGGTACAGGTGAACCTTAAGAAGTCATCTACGATCACAAATATGTACCTATTCCCTCCTCGACTAGGAACTTTGACTAGACCACAAAAATCCATATGAAGGAGTTCAAGGGGCTTAGACATGCTTACTTCCTTCTTGTTCTTGAATGAGGACCTGACATGCTTGCCCTTGGCACATGCATCACACACTTTGCCTTCTGAAAGTTTTACCTTGGGCAAACCACGTACCAGGTCCCTTGAGATCAGCTTATTTAGAAGAGAACAACTGACATGTCCCAATCTCCTGTGCCACAGATCAACATCGTTATCTTGGACCTTCAAGCAGGTGAGATCTTCTCCAGAAATAGAGTCAAGATCTGCAATATACATGTTCTTGTGTCTTTTTGCCACTAGAATGATTTCTCCTGATAAGAGATTGGTGACAGTGCAGCAAGCAGATAGAAACTTGACCTCATTCCCTTTGTCACAAATTTGGGACACATTGAGGAGATTGTGCTTCAATCCATTTACATAATACATATTTTCAATGGCATGTGCTAGAGACTTGCCAACACTTCCAACACCAAGGATGTGTCCTTTTTTACCATCATCAAATGAGACACTTCCACCTTGGAATGCCTTGAGTGAGAGGAATTCTTCCATTCTTCCTGTCATATGATTAGAGCAGCCACTATCCATGAACCAGCTCTGGCTACTACCTCTCACTCTTCCTTGCACAAACAATCACTTATTAGGTTTGGGAACCCATTTTAGGTTGAGTTCCCAGTAATGAGATAAAGGGTGAACGAGGCTTTTCTTTGCCCAACCTGGCAGCCTGATCCTCCTGGTTGGGGGACCAGGTTGCTTGGTGGTTTCCTTTCTTTCAACAAAGGTTTTTCCTGTTTTAACAGCAGTTGATCTTGCAGGGCAGGTGTCTTTGTAGTGGCCATTTCTACCATAGTGAGTGCACAACCAATTGTCTGGGTTTGACACATATTTTCTATGAGGATCATAAGGATGATTTTTCTTCTGAAATCCAAGACCCTCACCAGCATTGGGTCTTATGTTTGTTAAGTAATTCAAAGCATCGGAGGAGACAGTCCATTTAAGGGCTTTTTCTAAATCAGCCTTAATATAGACCAGGTCCCTCTCAAGTTCTTTGTTCCTTTCAAGAGAGGCTGTGAAATCTAGTTTGAACTTGTTCAATTCAGCTTCAAGTTCAAATTGGATCTCACTACCATTTCCCTTTCCTTTAAATCCACTTATAGAGGTGTCTTTCATTTTTTCAACCAATAAATCATTTTCATACATGACAATTGTAATTTTTTCTTCTAAATTAGAAACTTTAGAAGACCAAGTGGTTTTATCAGCTTCAAAGATACTCAGACTGTTGTTTTGAAAATCCCTTTCTTTAGTGAGGTTATAGTATTCATCAATCAAAACATTTGCTAAAGAGCGTATCTCAATCTTAGAATAGTCTTTGAGATTTCTTTGAACATCACGAGAGCTTACATCTGGCTCTTCTTCATCTTCATATTTTGCCATCAGAGCAAACAAGGAGTCATAGCTGGATGGTCGATCTTCAATAACCAGCATGGATGCATCCTCTGGAGCTTTCTCATGATCAAATTCACTGGAGGATTCACCCCATGCAGCTAAGGCCTGCTTTACCACAATATCTGTCATTTCCTTCCTTTTGAGTTTTTCAGGGACCGGGTACCTCTTTCATCCGTTCTCATAGTTGTTCTTGGCATATTCTTTGTACTCTTGTTTGTGAAGAGGGCAATCCTTGATGAAGTGTCCGAGTTTTCCACACTTGTGACAATAGTCATTTCCTTTGAACAACTTGCTTGAGTTTCCTTTTGATGAAAAACCATCATTTCTTCTTATCATCTTTTGAAAGCGTCGGGTGATGTATGCCATGTCAGATTCATCACCACTTGAGTCACTTTTGACAGCTTTGAGAGCCAAGCTTTTGTCCTTCTTGGGTTGTTGTCGTTCTTGATCTTGTTGTTTTTTGAGCTCATAGGTTTTTAGATTTCCTATTAACTCATCCATTGTTAGAGTATGAAGGTCCTTAGCTTCAGTGATGGCATTGACTTTGCTTTCCCAAGAGGAAGGTAGGACACTCAAGATCTTTCTGACAAACTTGCTTTGTTTGATGCCATCCCCAAGACAGTGGAGTTCATTAATAATGGAGGTGAATCTAGTATGCATTTCTTTAATAGATTCTCCTTCATTCATTCTAAACAACTCATATTGAGTCGTCAACATATCAATCTTGGACTGCTTGACCTGGCTGGTCCCTTCATGAGCTGTCTGCAATGCATGCCAAATTTCTTGGGCTGTTTCACATGCTGAGATACGACTGTATTCTTCAACACCAATGCCACATACTAGTAACTTCTTCGCCTTGAAGTTCTTTTCTATTTGTTTCCTGTCAGAGTCAACATATTCTTTTCTTGTTTTAGGGACAAACTTTGTTTCTTCACCAACTGTGATGGTTTTCATGGGAACAGAGGGACCGTCACAGATGACATCCCACAACTCACTATCTTCAGCCATGATGAAATTGTGCATTCTCATCTTCCACCACCCATAGAACTGTCCATTAAACCTGGGTGGCCTGGTGGTTGACTGTCCTTCTTCAAGGTTTGGTGAAGCTGTCATTTCGAGTAAGATCTTTATAGGTGTTAAAATTTTAGAAAGCCCTTGCTCTGATACCAATTGATGGCTTGTATGGATCCACCAAGAGTCAGGGGACCAGGTCCTCTGACTGGAGTTGCAGTTACGAGTACGAAGGTAAAACAACAGGAAGTAAAGAACACAAGACTTTACATGGAAACCTCCTTGATCAAGGGAGTAAAACCACGACCTACCCTAGTAGGATTTCACCAACCAAACTTCACTAAAAGCTGAGGAACTTTGGATTACAGACTCCAGTAAGCCTACGGATTAAACTCTTAATCCACTACACTGTAATAACTCTATTACAATGTAAGATGCAATAACTCTATTGCATCACACAGTATTAACTAACTCTAGCTAATACAACATCACACAATCAACTTAACTCTAGCTGATGGCTTACAATCAAAAGAACATAATACAAAAGACTCAACTAAAGACAAGGAACCATTGACTTCATCTTGATCACGATCAGGTCCCTTGGTCAGTGAGCTTCTGTTTCCTTTTTGAGCTTGAGCAGCCTTTGCTTTGAGATGAAGAACTTGGATTTGCAAAAACTAGGTTTTGGCTAAAGTGTCTCATTGCTTATAAATGAGAGATCCAAAACCTTAACACATTGTTATTGGTCCAGCGGATTCCAAGGACTGCAGAAACGCAGTCCAAAAACTGCAGAAAGTACAAGTTACAGCTGTACCATATTGACTGTTTTTCAAGGTCACTAGGGGTACCAGGTCCCCCTAAGTGTTTGTCAATCATCAAAACTAAAGAGACATATTACATGATATTTTCACCCATACCAAACACACTAAGAGGAATATTTCCAACATCGAGCTAGTTGAAGTGAATGAATTAATATTTCTTATTTTCATCATTGATTGAATTACAGCGCGGCCATTGCAATAATATTTCATCTAAAACAGTCCTTGGTTTTCATTTGGGCAATGCATTAATGATTGTAAGTACTAATTCGAAAAAATCTTCTTAATGAAGGCAATCTTAAGGAAATAAGAACATGGTGGTCTACAAGATTTTTTTACTCAAGTTAGGTGTTTAATTTGCATCAAATTAATTACACTAATTTATCATAATTAAGTGATGATTGAGATAAAAATATATATTAATTAATTATGATTAAGTGAGAAAATAATACACAAAATATTATTTGTTAATTAGATATAAACATCGATCAAGGTAACTAATTAAATACTCCTTCCGTCTACTATAATAGAAATAGATGTCCTATTTGAAAAATCAAGATATAATTTAATATTTGATTTCTAATTTATCTTTATTATTAATTATAGTTATTTTTTAAAATATTAAATTTATTATATTTAAAGAATGATATAATAAACATATCATTTTATTAATGACTAGCATGATTCATCTATTGGTCCTTAGTTTTGAAATTGTACCAAATAAAGGCATATATGAGAAATAGTTGTCATGGTGGGTACGTTATATAACCCATAATGTGACAAGTTGTTAACAACGATTTGGAGTGAGAAGCTTGGATGATCACTCAATTTTGAGTAATTAGTCATAATAGTTACTCAATTTTGAGTAATTAGTCATAATAGTTACTCAATTTTGAGTAATTAGTCATAATAGTTACTCAATTTTGTTTTGTCTTTCAAAATCACTCAACTTTGGGTAATTGGTCTCTATAGTCACTCAACTTTGTTGTCTTCCAAAAGTCACTAACTTTGTCAAGTGAACTTCCATAGTCGTTATTCTCGAAAATATAATTTTTGTATCTACTTAATAATGTGACGGCGGTAAATTTTTAGGAAAGAAAATATTTTAAAATTAATATTAAGTTCTCAGTTAAATCTTTTATCTTATTTTTTTGTTTTTAAATTTATTTTTTTCTTGTTATTCTTCAATAATTGAATTTAATATGGTGTTGTCTTGAGTATAAATATTTTAAATATGTTACGAGATATACAAATAGTCAAATTTATATTTTTTATAATTGATTATATCATCTTATCTTAGTAGTTCTATAATTTTTATTTTATTTTTCTCTCGCGCTATTCTTCGTTAATTAAATTAATAAGGTATTTATTTCTAAAATGACTTTAGACATGTTAGTGGATATATTTAAATAGTCAAACTCGTATTTTATGTAAGTGATTAGAATTAGAATAGTATATTTATATTAAGAAATTTATTAAATATGTGCAAGTATTAAATTTAGAACCTGATTTTTATCACTTGAATTAGCGATTTTAAAATTCAGAACTCATGAAGTTAAAATTTGACTCCAACTACTCCCTACTTCGATTACATGCAATTACAGCCTAAAATTAAGTCTCAGATTAAATTTGCATTTGGTTAGGATGCAAATTTGAAGTTATCAAAAAGTAAAAATTACATGAAATTAAAAGTATAGCACTAAAGTTTGGTGAAATTGTGACTTAATTACTTATTTAAGTTAGTTGAAAATGATAAGGAGATCGATTTTATGTTGTTCTTTTAGTTACATGATTTATTTTACAGAAAATTTTTATATTAAGATGTACGAAAATCAGTAAAATAAAATAAAATCAGTGGTTCGAGGGTTATTTTCTTGCTAAAACTTGTGTCACAGGAAATTTTTATGTTAAAATGTAGGAAAATCATAATATAAAATACAAAAGATCTTTTATTATATCATTCTTTTTCATTAAAATTATGAGTAGTTATTTTGTATTATTTTCTTTATGTGCAGTTTGTCTACAAGAAACGTGAAGCCATATTTAAAATATGAATTTGACTATTCGAGTATATCTCATTAATATATCTAAAGTTATATTTAAATAAGACCTTATTAATTTAATGAATAAAAAATAACGCGAGAGAAAAATAAAATAAAATTATAAAATTACTAAGATAAAATAATATAATCGGTTATAAAAAATGTAAATTTGACTATTTGAGTATATCTCCTAAAATATCTAAATATTTAAATTTTAGATAACTTCATATTAAATTTGATTAATGAAGAATAACAAGAAAAACAGAAGTAAATTAAAAATAAGAAAATAAGAATAAAAACATTAACTGAAAACTTAATAACTAAAAATTAATTTTAAATTTTTTAATTTTTTTCTAAAAATTTACAACTGTCATATCATTAAATAGGTACCAAAAATTATATTTTGAGAAATAATGACAATAGAAGCTAACTTGGCAAAGTTGAGTGACTTTTGGAAGACAAAATAAAATTGAGTGACTTTGAAGGCTAATTACCCAAAATTAAATGACTATTATAAGATAAAACAAAATTGAGTGACTATGATAGTCAACTATTCAAAGTTAAGTGACCATTCAAGCTTTTAATTAACTCCAACGATTTGACTGTAGGAAGAATATGATAGTAGCAGTATCTGATAGATCACAACAGATTCGAGAAGAGAAAAGACGATAGAGTAGAAAAGAGGCAGCATACGATGAAAAGATTTTGATTGACTAGATAGATTACAAAGCTGCGACTGTAGTCTTTTTTTATAAGCAGAAAACATAGCAAGTAAGTGGGTATTTAGATTAGCTTTTATTTTTTGACTTATAAGCCAAAAGCAAAAGCTAGGATTTGTAGCTTTTGGCTTTTGGCTTATTTTTGCCTTTTTAGCTTTAAAAAAAGTGCTTAATTATTTTATCCAAACACTTCAAATGTGCTTAAAAGCTATTTTGGCTGAAAAGTACTTAAAATAAGCCAATCCAAACGGGCTCTAAAGCTAAAATTTAGGAACTACTCCCACAAAGTTTTTCTCCTAAAAACTAGATAACAAACCACGTTTAAACTACAAATCCTAAAGATTAGGACAAACCTAACAGATAGAAACTTTATTTACTAACAGGACTTATTAAAAAACTAACACCCTCCCTTAAACTGAAAGCTTTCAAGCTTCAGGTTAACTTCAGCTTCTTGAACTCTTTCATAGTGTCGATACCTATCAACCTTCTCAGATTTCGAAAACGGAGAAACCTGAGAGGTTTAGTAAAAATGTCCGCCAGCTGATCTTCATTTCAGCAGTACTACAACTCTATTATTCCTTCATTATTGAGATCTTGCAAGAAATAATACTTCACATCAATGTGCTTGCTTCTTCCATGTAACACAGAACTTTTTGATAGCTTAATGACAGAGTTATTGTCGCAGAAAATTGTAGTTGCTCTTTCTTGTTTGAATTGTAGTTCTTCAAGAATTCTCCTCAACCAAACGGCTTGGCAAGTACAAGCTGTAGCAGCAACAAATTCCGCTGCAGTACTTGATAAAGTGATAATTGTTTGCTTCCTGAAAGACTACGAAACAACCTCTGTGTCTAGCATAAAAACATAGCCTGAAGTGCTCTTTCTGTCGTCTTGATCTCCTACGTAATTGATGTCAGCAAAATCAATCAAACCAGATTTTTCACCCTTTTTATAGAACAAACCAAAATACTTAATTTTTTGTAAGTAGCGAAGGATTCTCTTGGCAGCTAGCAGGTGAATTTTCTACCGGGCTCTCCATATACCTGCTTATAAGACTTACATCATACATGATGTCGGGCCTTGTGGCAGTAAGACATATCAAACTACCTACAATTTGTCTGTAGAGTGTGTTGTCTACCTTATCTCCTCTTCCAGCTTTGTTTAGCTTCAAGCCAAACTCAATTGGAGTATCAGCGAAATTGCAATTCTTCATCTTGAATCGGTCTAAAATTTCTCGCACATATTTCTTTTGGTAAATAAATATCCCATCATCAAATTGCACTACTTCTAAACCAAGAAAATAATGTATCATACCAAATCAGACATCTCAAATTCATTCATTATTGATCTCTTAAAATCAGAAAACATGGCATTGTCATTTTTTATAAATATAAGATCATCAACATATAAACACACAATGAGCATTTTTTCAGATTCCCTAATTTTAACAAAAAGAAAATGCTAATATGGACATTTTAGGAAATCAACTTTTAGAAAGTAAGCCTCAATGTGACTATACCAAGCTCGCGGAGCTTATTTTCGTCCGTAAAGAGCCTTTTTTAACTTATATACCTTATGCTCATCTCCAATTTTAATGTAACCAGAAGGTTGCTCGATAAATACCTCTTCCTCCAAGTATACATGTAGGAAAGTGATGTGCCGCCATTTTACGGCACTTTCGACTCCTTTTAACTAAGAACAATCGTACGTTTTCAAGCAACCGTCGTCGTTTTTGATGTTTTTATGTTGTATTTTCAGGAAATGGAGACAAACATGGAAACGGAAGGAAATACGCGAAAAAGAGCATTCTGGATAAGAGTGACGGTTCAGGTGACGGTCCGTCAAGGGTGTGACGGTCCGTCACCCAAACCGTCACACCAAGGCATCAGTTGAGGCAGTCCACTGCCTAAGGATGACGGCTCTGGCGACGGTCCGTCACTGGCTTGACGGTCCGTCAGCCAAGCCGTCACACTTAGGCAGTCCGCTACGCGAAATCTGGACATTTTTGGGATTGGTTTCCTAGACTCCTATAAATACCCTATGTTAGGTTTATTTTACATATTGCTTTTCCAATAGTTTTTACACACATTACTAAATAATTTAGGAGAGTTTTTGAGCGATTTTTGAGAGAGAAAACGCGCTACACACGGTTTCCTTCTCCTCAATCTTGTTCTTGATTGTTCTTGGGATCTTTTGTTATCTTGTTCTTGGAATAATTAAAGATTGTTCTCACTACATTGTAAGGATTTCTTTTCTTTATTATGAATATGACTTTCTTTTATTCTTCTACAAGCATGAGTAACTAAACCTCCCACAACTAGGGTTGTGGGAGCCATGGCTAAAGTAGCAATATAGATTCCGGGTAGCGACGGGTTAAATATGTATGTTGTCACGTTGTTAATCATTCGTTATGTAACGTTTTCTAGTGGTTGCAAACATTAGAATATGCCTAGGTTTAATTTGCTTGAGTAAAGAGATTAAAACCGGGAAACTTGATTAACGACGAGGATTCGAGACTACCAACTCTCATCTTATGATTAATGTTGTAACTAGATTAATCTACTTGATGTTTAGGATTGAAATCTAAAAGCACACCTTTTTGAGATCGAGAGAAGAGAAAAGGAAATTTATCTATTTGGTCGAGAGACGTTTAGACGATACCATTAATTCAATCACAGCGTGACAAGCATATAAAAAGAACCCGGTTAAGCTTAGAATCGACATTGTTACAAATGCCATGGTGAACACGTCCCTAGTTCGCTCTCACCTATTGATTATTACTCTTACATTATTGCTTGCTTTTGTTTACACTTCGTTCACAAAACCCCCCCTTTTCCGGAAACTATTGACTATTAGTCACATACTTCACTAAAGACTTGAATTTGCACCATATTCCCTGTGGGATTCGACCCCAACCTAGTTGGGTTCTATATTTGACTACGACCGCTTACGCTTCGTTAATTCGAGGTGTAGTTTGGGCGTTATCAAAAAGTGGCGCCGTTGCCGGGGAATACGGTTGTTTGTTAAGTCTGGTGTGTTTATTTGACTCTTAGTCATACTTTCCTGCTTTTAGTTTTGTTTGTTGTTTTTGTTTTTGAAAGGGTACATAGTTGTGCATGCCAAGTACCCGGCGCTCGGGGGAAACAACATTAGCTTACGACCCCGAGCTTGCTAGAACGTTAAGGCAGAATATGGCCGCACAACAAAAGGCAGCAAGACTCGCTGCAAAACTGCAGGCCCAACAAAATCTGAACGCTGGTGGTCTGCAGGATGATGTTATGCTGAATGATGAGGATATCGAGTTCTCATGCTTTGGAGACCCTGGCGGTCTCCAACATCATTCCAGAATCTGAGTCCCATCGACTCCACAGGTATTCCTTTCTCTCACAGTTTTAGCTTTCATATGGATGCATTGGGGACAATGCATGAGTCTAAGTTGAGGGTGTGGGGAAACCTGTGAGTCACCACCGAGGGTTTTTGTTGCCGTGTTTCTTTTCCCTCCGGTGTGCTATCTAGTAGAACCGGCATGTTTAGGTTGTTATTTTAAAAATTTTTTAGTGTCTATAGTGATGAATGGCGTTTTTTGTTGACTAAAACGAGGCCCCTTTAAAAAGTTTCTGGTTTTGTACTTATGTGGAAACGATTGACTGTCTGGATCTTTGAATGTCATTGTGTGATTATGATTAGAATGAGTATGCTTAAGCCGAGCGGTTGTTTGATAGTTGGTAGCGATATAGTTTCTTGGTGCCAAGAGTGTGTGAGATTATTGTCATAAATTCTTACTCTGTGCATGCATCTAGAACTTGCCCGGTCTATTTTGTTAAGTTTGAAGTTTGGTTGCTTAGGAAAGGATCACAGGCCCTTTTTGTGTGCAGCCCACTTAACCTATAAGACCGTCCAAATGCAAATAATCCCTTTTTGATCCCTATTTGAGCCATAATTGACCTTGTTCTTTCAATAACCTGTCACCGTTCCTGTTTAGCTTTGAATCCCTATTTTGGCCCTGGTCCTTCCTTGGACATCGTGCACCTCAACGCAGGCAATCAGCCTAAGTTGAGGGTGGCTACTATAGAGGTAAACCCTGTTTTGGCCCTGGTCCTTCCGTGGACATTGTGCACCTCAACTCAGGCAATCAGCCTAAGTTGAGGGTGGCTACTATAGAGGTGAATGATAAGAAAAATAGGAGAGATATGAGTGGTTGTCGATAGAATGAAAAATTCCGGGTGTGTGTCTTAGAAAAGAGATGAAAAAGATCGAAAAAGAAATAAAAAGAATTGTCAAAATAAAGAGGCCGCATCTGTAGCTAGAAACAAAAAAAAAAAAAAGGTGAAAAAGGATGGACAAAGTAAAGTTATGTGGTAATATGATGTCAATGGTTCCAAGGAGGGCTTAGTCACTAACCCCTAAATGTATCATACCTGCACCTGAAGCCTCATTACAAGCCTAAACAAGTCCTGTAGTGATCCTGAGCGGCTTTCTGAAGAACTAAAATAAAATAGTAAGGGCAAGCCTATGGTATCGCATGTGCATTGTTTGAAATCGTTTGTGAGTGTGAGCGCTTACCTAGTACCAAATCTTGTTTGAGGGATTTCTTTGTGGTGAGGGCACCAAGATTCCGTATTGTCTATTGACTGTTAGGATAGCTGTGCGTGTGTATGCATGATATTCTATCATATCGGAATGACATGTTTGGATCCTTGCAAGTTAGTGTTTCATACATTTGTGTGCTACGAGGGAGCTTGATTTGAAATTGAATAAAAATGTTGAATGACCATGAATTGCTAGAGACACGAGTTTGTTTTCTTAGTTGAGTCGTCGTATTGTTTTCTTTTATGTCATGTTGCTTGAGGACAAGCGAACGTTTTAAGTTGAGGGTGTTGATGTGCCGCCATTTTACGGCACTTTCGACTCCTTTTAACTAAGAACAATCGTACGTTTTCAAGAACCCGTCATCGTTTTTGATGTTTTTATGTTGTATTTTCAGGAAATGGAGACAAACATGGAAACGGAAGGAAATACGCGAAAAAGAGCATTCTGGATAAGAGTGACGGTTCAGGTGACGGTCCGTCAAGGGTGTGACGGTCCATCACCCAAACCGTCACACCAAGGCATCAGTTGAGGCAGTCCACTGCCTAAGGATGACGGCTCAGGCGACGGTCCGTCACTGGCTTGACGGTCCGTCAGCCAAGCCGTCACACTTAGGCAGTCCGCTACGCGGAATCCGGACGTTTTTGGGATTGGTTTCCTAGACTCCTATAAATACCCTATGTTAGGTTTATTTTATTATTATGCTTTGAACCAAGTTTTTCCAATAATTTTAGGAGAGTTTTTGAGCGAGTTTTGAGAGGGGAAACGCGCTACACACGGTTTCCTTCTCCTCAATCTTGTTCTTGATTCGTTCTTGGGATCTTTGGTTTCTTGTTCTTGGAATAATTAAAGATTGTTCTCAATACATTGTAAGGATTTGTTTTCTTTATTATGCATATGACTTTCTTTTATTCTTCTACTAGCATGAGTAACTAAACCTACCACAACTAGGGTTGTGGGAGCCATGGCTAAGGTATCGAGATAGATTCCGGGTAGCGATGGGTTCACTATATATGTTGTCACGTTGTTAATCATACATTATTTAACGTTTTCTAGTGGTTGCAAACATTAGAACATGCCTAGGTTTAATTTGCTTGAGTAAAGAGATTAAAACCGGGAAACTTGATTAACAACAAGGATTCGAGACTACCAACTCTCGTCTTATGATTAATGCTGTAACTAGATTAATCTACTTGATGTTTAGGATTGAAATCTAAAAGCACACCTTTTTGAGATCGAGAGAAGAGAAAAGGAAATTTGTCTATTTGGTCGAGAGACGTTTAGACGATACCATTAATTCAATCACATCGTGACAAGCATATAAAAAGAACCCGGTTAAGCTTAGAATCGACATTGTTACAAATGCCATGGTGAACACATCCCTAGTTCGCTCTCACCTATTGATTATTACTCTTACATTATTGCTTGCTTTTGTTTACACTTCGTTCACAAAACCCCCCCTTTTTCCGGAAACTATTGACTATTAGTCACATACTTCACTAAAGACTTGAATTTGCACCATATTCCCTGTGGGATTCGACCCCAACCTAGTTGAGTTCTATATTTGACTACGACCGCTTACGCTTCGTTAATTCGAGGTATAGTTTGGGCGATATCAAAAAGCTGATTTGACGTCCAACTGAAAGATAGGCCACGAATTCTGTGCTGACAAGGCAATTACCATTCTGATGGTGTCATTCCTTGCAACTGGAGCAAAAACTTCAGTGTAGTTCACACCGTGCTCCTGCTTGTATCCCTTAGCCACCAATCGCGCCTTATATTTGTCAATTTCACTATTTTCTTTCAGTTTCGTCTTATAGACCCACTTGACATTAATGATTTTGTGCCCCTTCGAAACATCTGATAACTTCCAGGTGTCATTTCATTCATTAGCATCACTCTCATCCATAGCTTTCCTTCATTTCTCCTCTTTGACAGCATTCTCAAAAATTATAGGATCGAAATATGCAAACAATGCAAAGTGGGAAACATCTTCATTAACATCAATTCCTGTTACCTTATAATCCATTATCCACGTAGGCCTTCTGCGAGCATGACGAAGAGGTTGATCAGCTGCATCAGTTTCTTCCAAAACTGATGGTGAAATTTTAGCAGCTGCTTGAATAGAAATTTCAGAAATTTTGGGTACTGCAACTGCTTCTTCGACTTTATTGTTAATTAAGATTGGAGTAGATTGTTGTATATTTCAATTCCAAGTGCTCTCTTCATCAAAAATGACATCTCTGCTGATCATAACCTTCTTTGTCAATGGATTGAACAGCTTGTACGCCTTGGATGCCTCGTTAACACCAATAAAAACACATTTCTCACCTCTTTCATCAAGCTTCTTTCTTTTTGCTCCTGGAACGTGTGCATAAGCAATGGACCCAAAAATTTTGAAGTGGTCTACTGTCGGTTTTCTTTCGCTCCAAGCTTCCTCAGGTGTCACATCTCGAAGAGCAAAAGTGGGATTCTATTCAAGACGCGAATGCTTCAATTCACTGCTTTTGGCCAAAATTTCTTTAGAACCCTTCCCCAAGCCAGCATGATGCGAACCATGTTGAGAATGGTTCTATTCTTCCTCTCTGTCACATTATTTTGTTGCGATATATATGTTGTTGTGACCTCTTTTTGAATGTCACGAGTCTCACAAAATTCATCAAATACCTTAGAGCAATATTCTTCTCCGCGATCTGTCCAAAGATTCTTAATGGTCCTTCTAGTCTCATTCTCCACACGAGCTTTGAAGCTTTTAAATATATTAAAAGCCTCAGATTTTTTTTGCAGAATATACACCCAAGTCTTTCTGGAATAATCATCAATAAAGGTAATAAAATACCTTTTTCTCCCATTAAAGATTGGTGTTATTGGCCCATAAATGTCCAAGTGCACCAGCTCCAATACCTCCTTGGCTCTTCATGACTTAGTTTTAGGAAACTGAGAATGATGTTGTTTGCCAACAACATATTCTTTACAAACTTGGGAGGGAACAACAATTTCAGGAAGCCCCGTCACCATACTCTTACGTTGAAGGATCTTCAAGCCACCAAAGTTCAAATGACCATATCGAAAATGCCACAATCATGAAGGATTTTTCACTTTCGCTATAGAGCAAGATTGAAAATTTTCAATCTTCAAAGGGAACAACCTGTTTTGACTCATTTTTACGATAGCAATAACTCCTCTGGAAGGATCAAAAATTTCACGTGTCATTCCTTAAGGTGATGACATAACCTTTTTCTAACAATTGACCGACACTCAATAAATTGCTTTTCAAAGCAGGAACATAGAACACATTAGATATGATTTCCGTACACCCATTCTTGGTTATAAAATTTATATTACCCTTTCCCATCACATTTACAGTTGAGAGATCACCAAAACTAACTACCGACCGAAAGTTTTCATTTAAATCAGTAAAAGAGGACTTACTTCCAGTCATATGGTTACTGCAGCTGATATCCACATACCAAATAACTTGCTCTTCAAGCTCGTTTTCAACATAAGCCATTATTAACAAGGTTTCTCCTTCCTTATTCTCAACAAAATTGGACTTTTCTTCTTTCTCATTAAGCAGCCTAGTACGACATTTAGAACGATAATGGCCAAATTTATGGCAACGATAACATTCTACCTTGGATTTGTCAAAATTTCTCCCTCTGCCTTTGCCGTAGTCATCATTGGCTCTAAAATTCTTGTTGCCATCTTTGCTACCTCCATCTCTGTTTCCTCGATCTCCTCTCCCTCTTCCTCTACCTCTATCCCTTCCTCTAGAATTGAAAGAAATAAAAATAGAAACCTTCAAGGCCTGCTCCTCAGAAGTTGAACTACGGTTCATCTTCTGCTCATGCACCAACAAAGAGCTTTGCAATTCGTCAAGTGACAAAGCATTTATGTCTTTTGACTCCTCAATCGAGCATACAACATAATCATATTTTGATGTCAAGAAACGCGGAGTCTTTTCAACAATTGTGACATCGTTCATCTTCTTGCCATGGGATCACATTTTGTTGCTGATCTCCATTGTTTTAACGCAGTAACTCATTACAGACTCGTCTTTCTTCATCTGTAGAGTCTCAAAATCCTTTCTCAAGGCTTGAAGTTGTGCACGCTTCACTCTGGCAGTGCCTTGATATTTTTTCTTCATGAAATCTCAAATATCCTTAGAAGTTTCTTTATAAAGAATAATTTCTAGGATAGGACGATCGATAGCCTGAAAGAGATAATTTTTTGCTTTTAGATCTTTCAGTTTTTTCGCTTCCAACTCTGCCTTTTGAGCATTCGTCAAATTTGTGCCTTCCGCCGGAGCACCAATGTCGTCCTCGAGAATTGGTCAATACTCTTTTGCCTGTAATTTTTTTTTCATCAATATGCTCCAATGGTCATAATGACCATCAAAGTGAGGAATTGTTGCTTGCAAAAAGTTGCTCTCTGAAGCCATAGATAAATGAATTTCTTGGTAAACTCTCCCTCACAGGTTTTTTATTTTTTTCTGAATTAAACCTGGATCCTGATACCATTGATAGATCACAACAGATTCGAGAAGAGAAAAGACGATAGAGTAGAAAAGAGGCAGTATACGATGAAAAGATTTTGATGGCCTAGATGGATTACAAAGTTGTGACTACAGTCTTTTTTTATAAGCAGAAAACAGAGCAAGTAAAGCTAAAATTTAGGAACTACCTCCACAACGTTTTTCTCCTAAAAACTAGATAACAAACCACGTTTAAACTACAATTCCTAAAGACTAGGACAAACTTAACAGATAGGAACTTTATTTACTAACACGACTTATTAAAAAGCTAACAATATCATTCTCAAGCATGCAGCGCCAGACAACAAAACCTAATACTCTCACTTTAATCATCTTTTGTTGTCCATAAAATTGCCTTAAAATTGTTTAAAAAGTACTAATCAGATTATTTGTTAAGCTATTATGAGAAATAATTTATCAATTATTATAGAGATCTTTAAGAACAGTATGAGAAAAAAAAATTATTTTTGTTTGCTAAAATAAACAATAAAAATGAAATATTTATTTTGATATAAAAATCAAGTTAAATAAAATGGAAAAAGTATATTTTAACATATATCAAGCACATAAAATCATTTCTAAACTTGGCTGGCAAACTTACTTTAGTACTTAAACTTTATAGGCATTTATATTGTCTTCGTAATAATTTTCAAGTGAATTTTATTCAACCCTTCGCAGCTCAGCCCAAGTCAAGCTGAGTGTTGTTGAACCAGACGCGTTTTAATTCGTCCACATGTCAAGAACTCATTTTTTATATTTTATTTTTCCTTTTTCACCTACCCCACCTTCGTCCTGTTGGGATCGAAATCGAAAGAGCGTCATGCAGAAGTTAATAATTGCAAAAGGCGGTAATCAGATGACAAAGAAAAATATACTAAAAAATATAATATATTAATATGATTTGATCAAGTGACCTATATATTAAAAACTAAAATTTAAAAAAATGACTTATTGGGAGAATAATTTCCCCCTAAATAAAACTCTCTAAATTACTATATTATGAATGCTATTGTGTTATGTTTGAGAAGAACATGTCTTCGATTTATAGAATTACAAGACTCTCTTCCAAGAAAGAATTAACCAATTATGAAAGAGATATTTTCATATAAGAAAACCTTTTCCACCAAGATTTTGAAGTAAAATATAATTATGGTAAAATTCAAATAAAGTTGAAAATTCAAGGCAAACCCTAACACATCCTCCCTTAAAACCCATAAGTTGAAATCCTAAATTTTTTGACAGTTACCATTTTCATCATTTTTCTTTCCTTTCCATTTGAACCTCATCACCATGTATTGCAGCCATTTAAAGAGGGTGAATCTCTATTTCTTAAATGTAATTTTCCTAATGATTTCACATCTTTGCAACTCTAATAATGAAATTTATCGTTATATTGTAGTGTATTTTCACCAATTTCTAAAAAGATAAGAAAATAAAAAATAAGAATAAAGGTTAAAAAAAAGAAAAAAAAAGATCTGTTCAACTTTTTATCCATGTTTCTCTCTTTCACGTTAGTTTGGGGGAGTGAATACACCTTCATTTTTTGAGGAGGTATTAAATTCATTTAAAATAAAATTAGAAAGTAAATAATTATCCATAAAGTTAAAATACTAAAGTTAATTTGTTAGCCAAATTTAGAGGCGATATTATGTATTTTCTCTATTTTTATTAATATAGCGTAAACAGAGAAAAATGAGATAAGAAGACCATTTAAGTTTTCAATTAATTAAAAGGAACAAGTGAGTCCCGCATATTTATAAATTAAAAGGGTCCAACTTCTTCAAACAACTACTCACAATTGTTTAATAATTATGCATAATTGTCGAATAATTGTAATAATTGTTGAGATAATTTTTTTAATTATTGGGATAACTTTTATAGTTATAAAAGTAAAAATATCAAGTAAAAAGTTTGAGAACTAATGAATTATTTTTTTCACTTCTATCTAATTTTTAAAACTAAAAGAACTTTTACTTAATTGACAAACTTATTATGCCGTTAAAATACGTGGCTGACATCATTAATTGTTCTGCTTGGGATATTTTCAAACTACTTTGCCTTTTTCAAATTCAAGAGTATACGTATATCTTTCTACTTCCCAAGTCCCAAAGTAGGACTGAACTCTCTCACTCTCACACTCCACACTCCAATGGGTTCCCAAATCCCTTCTACTTCTCCGGCCAGAAAATGGCTTGGCTTCGTCGCCGCCGTCTGGGTCCAATCCATCTCCGGCAACAATTACACTTTCTCTAACTACTCCGACGCCCTTAAATCCCTCATGGCCCTTACACAACTCCAGCTTAACAATCTCTCCGTTGCTAAAGACGTTGGAAAAGCCTTCGGCATCTTCGCCGGCTTATCCTCCGACAGATTACCCACTCCCGCCATTCTACTCATTGGCTCAATAGAAGGATTCATTGGCTATGGAGTTCAGTGGCTTGTCGTTAGTGGTCGAATTCAACCACTGCCTTATTGGGTCATGTGTATTTTCTTGTGTATGGGTGGGAACAGTACGACTTGGATGAATACTGCCATTTTAGTGACATGTATTCGTAATTTTCGTAAAAATAGAGGCCCTGTTTCGGGAATTTTAAAAGGGTACGTCGGTTTGAGTACAGCTATATTTACTGACATTTGCTCTGCTCTTTTTGCAAGTGACCCTTCAACTTTCTTGCTCTTGCTTGCTGTAGTCCCTTTTGTTGTTTGTTTCGCGGCCGTTTTATTTCTCCGTGAAATTCCACCTTCCTCCACTTCTGCTGAAGAGAAAGAGGAAGTCAAATATTTTGGTGTCATCAATGTTGTTGCAGTTTTTATTGCTGTTTACTTGTTAGCATTCGACGTTTCAGGTCCTCATGGCGCTGTTTTTTCGCAATTATTTGCTGTTATACTTCTGATCCTATTGGCGTCGCCTTTGTTCATTCCCCTGCACTTAATGGCCAAGAACTTTATCCGTTCCAATTCAGTAAATTTAGACTTTGAAAGCAACATTAATATTGGAACTGAGCCTCTGCTGGCCCAACAAATTGTGGAGAAAAAGGATAATGTTGGGGTGATCATGAAGCAGGAAATGGCGAGGATGCCGGTGATTGGAGAAGACCACACAATATTTGAGGCAATGAGGACTCTGGATTTTTGGATATTGTTTGTGTCGTTCCTTTGTGGAGTTGGGACAGGTTTGACAGTGATGAATAACTTGGGGCAAATGGGGTTGGCTCTGGGTTATGTGGATGTTTCCATTTTCGTGTCACTCACAAGCATTTGGGGTTTTTTTGGGCGCATTCTTTCCGGTTCTGTCTCCGAGTACTTCATCAAGTAAGTAAATAGCTTACTATTAACAGCTTGATTTGTTACATAAGTACTTACTTATTTACTTGTTTGATTAGATATAAAGATTAAGAAGAAAATAAAAAACAAAATTTTGGAATTTATGATCAGAAAGGTCAAGTAAGTAAATAGCTTACTATTAACAGCTTGATTTGTTACATAAGTACTTACTTATTTACTTGTTTGATTAGATATAAAGATTAAGAAGAAAATAAAAAACAAAATTTTGGAATTTATGATCAGAAAGGTTAATGAGAAGTTTGAAGTGAAAAGTTTAAAATAAAATTATTTCTAAATATAGAAATGCGTCTGTTTATATGGGACAAAAATTAGTGCCACATAAAATTAATGAAAAGGAGGGAGTATTGTTTCTGTTGTCAATATTGTTTTTTTTTAAGTGTATTCTTAGTTCACTCTTTTTAAAGTATTTTGTTCTTGTTTCTAATTTTATTCTGGCAAATATTTCTATTACACTCTCTCATGTCCTTTTTGTCTGTGGCTTTAGTCAACATCTTTTGGTTCAGAAAATTAAGAAGGCATAAATATTTTTAAAAATTTCACACCTTACTGCAAATATGCGATTAATTACTCATTGAGAATGAGGTAAGAGTAATTTAATCAAATATCCTTTATGATTAATTCTATTAAAGAATATCTATAATAGGTATGCTAGAACTTTAAAACATAGATGAAGGGGATCGGAGGGAGTATTATATTAAGGTCAGGCATATTGATTTGTGGTAGCCTAGAATTCAGCCTATCCCCTGCCCACCTTCTCCCTACTCCCCTTTTATGAGTAATTAAATGGCCGTCCGATAGTGCCTGTGGGTTTCTCTTTGTGGTAGGCAGCACGGAGCTAGGACTAGTTAGCAAGGGGTTCAATTGAATTTCTTCGCCAAAAATTATACTGCGGAGTCTAGTTGATAGGATTCACTCACAGGAAGAATTCTTGAGAAATTGTTTTTGAGTTCAAAGAAGACGCGGAAAATAGGGCCAAAAAAATTCTCTTGATTGCGTATAAACTGTTGAATTCCCTCAACACAAAGAAGGTTTTAGTGTTAGTGACAAAAGGGATTCCAAAATTGCGTTACGTCATAAAGTTCAAATCTTAAGCGTGATGTTCCAGTTTTTGTTTTTGGATCCGCCTTGGAGGATAGATAAACAGTAACATTTAAAGTAGGTGGGACATGGATTAGATGATGTTTTCGTTGTGGTAGATAAATAACTTTTAAAAGGTAGGTCACACAGATTAGTTGATTCTTTTATGTGCTTTATATAAGTTGAGATGGTATGTCATTGGCTCTCTCTGCTGAAAGTTAGAGGAACAATTAGTGGAACAAGGGGTCCTTTTCAGTTCTATGAAGATCTATGTTTAATAGATTTCTTGGAACACAGTATTTATATGATATAGTTTGTCGTCAACAAGATTAAAAACAAAGATTAGAAAAAGCAAATCTTGTTGGATATGTCTTGGTGATATCACTAATTAATCCATAGTAGCTAGTCTTCTGATGACTAAATTCTTCAAATCTTTCTGATGGGTAGGGATGGCAAACGGAATGGTGCAGTGTGGGTTCTGGCTTAACCCGGAAAATTTTAACCGGTCCCGCACCTGCATAGTATTTTATCTGCGTTCACCCCCCTCCCCCTGTCCACCCGCGTTGCTTAATTTTTTTCTTTTGTTATTTTAATTTCTTTTTGATGTTTTGACTGAAATTTTCATTTTGTTAAGGATTTAAAGTGGGGCTGGAATTTTTCATGTAATATTTTCTCATTTTACTGTAGTACACAATGTGATAAAAATTTCAGTCAAATCTGAAAGCTTTTTTGGAAAGGGAAAACTGCAACAATAGTGATGGATGTAATTAACTGGAGCATTCATTACACAAGAGCAAGAAGCTAAATTTAGTACATGATTAATCTTTTTTATTCGAAAGGCAAAAAAAAAAAACAAAAAAAAACAAATCACACATAGTATAATATCCAAAGAGTGTGTTGAACTAACTCAAAGGTAAAAGAAACTAGTTGAAACTATATTTGTAGTGGTAGATATCATAACCAAATGCTGCACCCGTACCGCAACCCGCAAAAATTCTTTTCTTAAAAAGACAAACCTCCCCAACCCACATAGGCCTAAACCCGCCCTGCCCCGCACAGGTTCAAACCCGCTCCGCACAGCCCCATTGTCATCCACACTGAGGGGTCTGGATCCCCCCCTAAAATTTGTGACAAATGGTAGAACTTTTAAAAATAAATCCAATCAAAAGAATAATTGGAACAAGGGTATCGAACTTCTTGATTAAAATTTACAGGGAAAAAAAAAATTCAGCACGACTCTCCATGTTGCAACCCCTTAGCAAAAGTAGCTAGTACACCATGTTTTCTAAGAATTCGTTTTTTCTTAACTTTATTTTTTGTTGTGTCCATCAGTGATTTTTTTCTTTCCAATGCGAGCTTTTGAAAGGAGTATTCACTTTTAGTTTGGAGTGCTTTATCTGTAATTCTCTTTTTACTTATGTAGATTTTGGTCTGCTGAAAAAAGTTAATGGTGGTAGAACTGCTGGGAACCAATTACAAATCCGATGTCTTGGAGCAAGAAGAATTATACTTCAAACTAAGTTTCTTATCATGTTTCAGAATAGACATAGTATACTTTTTTTTTTTTTTAAATTTCAACTCAGCCTTCGTTGATCATTGATTTGCAAAAAAATACAAGTTATGTTTGGCATCCCAAACTGTATACAAGAACATTGAGATGAGGCTAGTATAGATGGACTAATCCTACCCAAAGAAGGCCTGATAAGCCAGGATATCTAAGGGGGATCAAATATAATGTTGTTGTCCTTTACAGCTTTGATCCTAAGGGATGGTAAACCCCATTTATCCATACTAGTGAGGCCTTTAACAGAGGGGGGAAAAACAGAGAAAGAGTTGAAGATTTGAATCACACTACTTCTATGACTCAAAGAGGCTAACTTGTCAGCTTGCTTATTAGCCTCTCTAAAGCAGTGAGTAATTGAGGAATCAGTTTCTTCAACTAATTTCTGAATATCTTCCACGATACTAGCAATTTTCCAAGGGGTCTTCCATACTTTGTTGATGCAGTTAGTTAGGAGAAGAGAGTCGGTTTCTCCCCAAACGGGTCTTTTGTCATATCTCGAGCACCATCTCAATCCGAATAACATTGCAGCTGCTTCGGCATAGTTGCTGGTCCTTGGACCTAGTGGTATAGAGTAAGCGAAGATGATTTTCCCAGCGCAATCTCTTATCAATCCTCCTCCTCCACAAATCCCATTTATACAACTTTCGTCGCTATTGAGTTTTAGAAGATTAGTGTGAGGCCTAATCCATTTGATGATGGTGGCTTTTGCTTGGTTGATGTTATGATCGCAGGCCTGACAGATTGCATTCCAAGAATCTCCAATCCTAGCGTTTCCAAACTTTCTCAATCTCTTCAAAATATTAAATACAACATTAGAGGTTGCTTTATACAGTGAGGGTCTTTCCCCTTCATATTTGTTAGTGCATCTAGCACGCCAAATTTCCCAGCAGATAAAGGCAGGGCTGATTTTGACTATCAGCGAGCAAAAGGGATTCTTGGTCTTGTGATTCCACCAGTTGAGTAGTGTAAACTTCAGGTTGATGTTGCTTGTGTTTATACCTAGAGGACCTGCAAAAAATAACCACATATTTTTAGCAAAGTCTTCGTGACAAAACAAGTGGTCAACTGATTCAAGCTCAGTTGCCACTCTGTTGGTGCTACAACAATAACACTTAGGGTTCATAGGAATCCTCAATCTTGCTACACTCTGGTCCGTGGAAAGTTTGTTGTGAATGGCTCTCCAGGTGAGGAAAGACATCTTAAAAGGGATGTTGTTGTGCCACAGTCTACTATCAAGGTTGTTCAGGATTTTTTCTTGCCTCAGTTCTCTCCACGTAGAGCCTATGGAGAAATTTCCAGTGTGAGAGAGAGTCCACACGGGTCTGTCGTCTTTGTTGTTGAGAGTAATAGGTCTCTTTTGATCAATGATACTTTTTTTCAAGTCTTCTGGGAAGATAAAGTTGAGCTTGTTCCAATCCCATTCCCCATTGTGAAAGACTTCTTTAACTGGGATGTCAACGATATCATTTCAATTGTCCACTTGTTGGTAAAAAGGGCCTAGATTGCTCCAGTTATCATACCAAAAGGAGACCTCACCTTTACCAATTTCCCACAGGATATTATGGCCAATCGCCTCTTTAGTAGTGCATAAAATTTTCCAGTTCAAGGCTTGCCCTCTTTTCCAATGAGCTTTCACTGGGTGATCATCTAAGATATATTTAGCTTTCATAAAATCACTCCAAAGTGACTTAAGAGGTTCTTAGAGACCACCATTGTTTTGCATTGAAAGATTGGCAAATGTCAGTGAGCTTTCTAAAGTTGGTGCCTCCCTCATTGTAAGGGTAACAAAGATTATCCCAAGAAGCCCAGTGATATTTACCACCATTATCTAAGCCAGACCAAAAAAACCTTGCTAAGAATTTCTCTATAGTCTCGAGAGTGCCTTGGGGAGGGGTAACAGCTGACAAGAGATGAATGGGAAGAGCCAAAAGTACATGCCTTATAAGAATGGCCCTCCCTCTAGAGGAAAGAAGTTTAGAGTGTCATCCTCTAACTCTACTGATGACTTTGTTAACAATGTCTGAAAAATGAGAGTTTTTTCTTCCCAATAATGATAGGACACCCCAAATACTTGATGGGGAACTTCTGATGGTTCATCCCTGTGATGTTATGAAGTCTGACAATGTCACCTCGTCTAGTATTTCCTGCAACTGCAAAACTACTCTTGTTTCTATTGATAAGCTGCCCGGAGATATTTTCATAGGATTTGAGAGTCTCCAGTATCATCTCGAGGGGTTTTTTCGCGCCATTGCAAAAAAGAATTGTGTCATCAGCAAAAGAGAGGTGATTGACTTGAGGACCATTTTCTTTCATATAGAAACCTTTGTAACCTGGCCTTCTTTGGAGTCCATTGCGCATTTGAGAAAGTAACTCAGCACTTAGAACAAAGAGAGAAGGGGAGATGGGATCTCCTTGCCTTAAACCCCTCTCAGACTTAAAAAAGCCATTTCTATTACCATTCACTAGTACAGAGTACCAGTTATTGGATATGTACCTGTGAATAAGATTGACCCAAGCATCTGAGAATCCCATCTTCTTCAATACTAAACATAGAAAGGACCAAGAAACTCTGTTGTAGGCCTTTGTCATGTCTAGTTTGATGACAATGTTCTTCCCTCTATTGGGTTTTTTGATATCATTGATAATCTCTTGGGTGAGGAGAATATTCTCAGTAATAGCTCTTCCCTTAATAAAACCACTCTGGTTCCTAGAGATGATTCTAGGAAGGATAGTGGCCAGTCTAGCATTCATGAGTTTGGAAATAATTTTACTAGAAAGACTGATAGGTCTGAGGTCATTGAAATTCTGAGGGTGTTCAACTTTGGGGATCATAACCAAGCAGGTGTGAGTGAAAAATTTAGGAAGGGTAGCCCCTTCAAAGAAGAAAATGATGGCTTTATGGAGATCAGTAGCAATGATAGGCCAAGCTTTTTGATAGAAACACGCACTAAGTCCATCAGGACCTGGTGCACTATCAGTATCCATAGAGAAAACAATATCTCTGATTTCCTGCAGAGAAGGAATGGCCATAAGGTTAGTATTATCCTCATCAGTGATACATCTCTGCAGGCAATTGAGAGGCTCTTGGGAAGAACTCTGATTATCATAGTGAACGGGTCTTGATAGAATCTAACAACAGCTTCAACAATAGGATCATTACCCTCAATCCATTGTCCCTGTTCATCCATAATTCTCCTGATAGTCAGTCTTTTTCTTCTGTCTTTGATGATACTATGAAAATAAGCAGTGTTAGCATCACCCTCTTCTAGCCACTTGACCCTGGCTTTTTGCCTCAGGATTGAGTCTTGAATTTTGAGGTATTTAGTGTGTTCTGCTCTGCATCTGAAAAGGGCCACCCTATTCTCGACATTGTTACTATGAACATAGTTATCTTCCAGAGCTCTCATTTGGGCTTCTAGTCTTTTAGGTTCTTCATAGATATCACCATAGGTTTGCCTTGACCAAAGACTGAGGTGCCTACAAGTATTTTTAAGCTTCTGATGCAGAACATAGAGAGGATTGCCATAGACATTAATATCCCAGCTTTCCTGGACAGCATGATGGAAATCCGGATGATCAACCCAAAAATTGAGAAATTTAAAATACTTGATGGTGTTAGTGATCACATTGTTAATCTTGATGAGAAGGGGTGCATGATCTGAACAGGTTCTAGATAGATGAGTTATTGAAGTAGCATTCAGGCAATCACACCATCTCGAGTTATAAACCATCCTGTCTAGTCTCTTCCAGATAGTGTTAGGCGGATCTCTATTGTCACACCATGTAAAGATGGAGCCACTGTAGCCTGCATCTTGGAGGCCACAGTCATGGAGGCAAGACAGAAAGTCAAGATTTTCGTCCATTCTGTGGTTCCTTCCCCCTTTTTTCTCCTCACAGCAAGTGATAGTGTTGAAGTCGCCAACCACACCCCAAGCATCATTTATAGAAGCTGCAGTGTTCCTTAGGTCTTCCCATAGTTCCATTCTAATTTCCTAAGTGCATTTGGCATAAATGATGGAGAGGAACATAGCCGGGTCATTATCATGACATACTTTGATGAGAACATGTTGCTCCCCGTCTTGGATAACGTCAACAATTACTTCATTGGTCCAAAACAACCAGATCTTATTAGAGCAATTATGAAAACCGGAGTGCATTCCAAGCCTTCTTTTGAATCTGTCTAGTTTGCTGCTATTTACCATAGGTTCTTGCAGGCAAAAAAGTGGAATTTGGAATTGGACTTTGAAGTTTTTCAGCCTTTCCAGAGACCCTTGGGACCCTATCCCCCTAATATTCCAAGATATGATGTTAATCATTTGGAACATTATTGGGAGGGGTAGCTTTGAGAATTGTTGTTGCTCAGACTCTCATCTTGAGAGTGGGCGAAGCTCCTTCCATGGTTTAGCAAACTTCTTGGAGATAAGTTGTTGATGTTCATAGCAATTTGTTGTTCTTGATTGTGGACCACATCAGGGCCAACCCATCTATTGTTTCTAACCACTTCATCATTAGAGGTGGAGTTGGTTTTCTCTCCAGTAGAGTCATTTTAGACACCCTCAGTATCCATCAAAGTATCCTCCATGGCTTCTTTGAAGAGGGAATTATCATAGGATGTGAACTCTCTTTCATTTAGTCTATTTGGATCTGGTGGTTTAGGATCCCAATCGACAACATTTCCCTCACCTGTTCTGGTAATCTGTATACCTGGATCAATTGCAGCAGACCTTCCATCTTGGTTATAAATCTCTTTGTTGCCCTCTTTCATATTTAAGTTGAGGGCAGGCCATGTATTGGGGGCATGAATTTCATCAAGGATGATATTTGCAGGGATAGATATCTTCTCACTGAATTTCTTTTTTCCTCTGTTCAAGTTTGTATTGACTGTTTTAGTCATATTAATCAAGTTAGCAGGTTCCCCTTGCAGCTGAAGTTCAGCTCCTTCCCTTGCTGGTACTTTTATACTTCTAGAGCTTCTGCTTCTAAGATTGTTCTGATTCTTTTTCGTTTTTGTCATGTTCCTCTTGTTTTGGTTTTTGGCTTGAGCCCTGTCCCATCTAGATTCTCTGGCGGAAGAGGTGGATTGAGTCTGCGCTTGGTCATTAGTAGCTTGAGAAATCTCCATGTCAGCATTTGAGCCCTTGCTTTGTTCCTCCAGCCGCTTTTCTTTTCCTTTCTGATTCTCCTCTAATACTTGAAAGCTGTTCTGATTCCCCCATTGTTGTTGGTTCCTAGTGTTGTATTTTCCCCTACCGGCTCCCTTCTCCACATTGTGCCATCCTTCCTCTGTGTTGCTGTTGATTTTCCCATTGTTGATGAGGCTATTCTCACCTCCTTAGAGATCTTTCATTGTTTCTAGCTTTGTTGGCTTTTTGTCTATCACCTTGTCTACCATTTTGTGGATTGTTGTTGTGGGTATGGTGCTCTTCTTGGCTGGAACTTGCTTTCCCATTTTGAGACACAGCCCCCTTAATGTTGCTTTGGTTGCTTCTATCCTCTCTGTGGGCTTGAGGACCGGATATTCTACAACTATCGTTGGTGTGACCTTGTCTGTTACAGTGGCAACAATAGGCCGGAATAGTTTCATACTCAACTTTCTGGGTAAAAACTTCCATGTTTCCTTGCTGATTTCGAATTTCTGCATTTATTTCATGAATGAGAGGCCTGATAAGGTCTATCTCTACTCGGATTTTTGCAGTAGTAGGTCTAGTCTTCCCAAGAGTGGCCTTATCCATAACAATGGGGTAGCCAATAGGGCTGACTATCCGGCAAAGAGCATCCCATTCGTAGAAGTGCCATGGGAGGTCTGGTAAATTTATCCAGACAGGAGCAAGAGTAGTCTCAGCTTCCGGTTTGAAGTTAGTGGTCCATTTAAGAATTTTCATAGAGTTTTCCCCATCAAAATGAATGTAATTTTTACCATAAACAGTATTGTAATCCTCTTCGTTCTCCAAATCGATAAATACATGCTTCAGATCTTTAGCCCCAATTTTGACAGAGCTTTTGAGAGGAATCAGTTTAGCAAATTCAGATCGAATTTTCTCTATAGCAGGTCGGGTTCTGAGGAACTTACCCACTATAGTCCATCGACAAGTAGCAGCAAGGATTTTATTCTCTTCCTCAGTGAAAAACACCGAAGTCTTTCCTTCTTTGATTTCGTGGGCTCGAGTTGGCAGAGAGACTTTTCTTCTTTGGGTGTTAAGCTGTTTATTTCCCAGCGCCCCTGCATAAGAAGTTTTTTGGTTGTCCTCTTTTCCATTGGCTCCACTCCCATTTCCTTGAACAGGAGGTTGCGATGGATTTGGATGGATGGGGAATTTGTTCATGGTAGTCGAAGTGTTAGCTCGTGGGTCAGGGGGGTCAGGAGGACGGAGAGTTTGGGGGCCGAATAGATCGACCGTAATGCTCATAGTAGAAGAAGATTCCGGTAGAAACTAGCCGTTACCGGCTCAAGAAGCCGTTGGGCGAAGTTCCCAGAAGAGAGAGAGCTTGGTTGTCTTTTTGATTACTTCAAGGATGTTTTTCTAGTATACTGTTTATGACATTAGTGAACTTGATAGCTCTCATCTGATACCGAGATAAAGTTTGGTTTTTAAATTGGGTTAAAACTTAAAATATGTCTATTATGTGCTCATGCAGATTTAGTAGGATGTTAAATGTCAGAGGGATACAAGTTCTTCCCTATATGCTTTTAAAAATATAAGGAATTTGGTCATCAAAAAAATAAATATATATATATATAAGGAATTCAGAATTTCATTTATCTTTGAGAGGACGAGAGAATTATGAGGCCCTCCTAGACGGGCTTTGCTGAACCCGTAGCTTTTGGCTTGATATATGTATAAATATGCACACAAAAATTAAAATGCATACATTGTCATTTTGGACACACTGGCTCTCAATTGTAGGTTCTTTGATTAACTGCTATTTATTTCGATTCGTTATTTTGTTTGTGTGCATTCGTCTCTTCTTCTAGGAATACGTATAGTTGACGATTTGGGTAATTTGTTTCTTTTTGCCTCTTAAGTCGTATCTGTGGTGTTCCTTTACTGATCTTAGTTTCTGCGTTTGAAGGAAAGCTGCAACACCAAGGCCTATCTGGAATGCAGCGTCACAAATTCTAATGGCTGTTGGATACATCCTAATGGCCATGGCCGTGCCAGGATCACTATATATTGGCTCTATTGTCGTAGGAATTTGTTATGGAGTTCGTCTTGCTGTCACTGTTCCAACTGCCTCTGAACTCTTTGGCCTCAAGTACTATGGTCTCATCTACAATATCCTTATCCTCAACCTTCCCCTCGGCTCATTTCTCTTCTCTGGTTTGCTTGCTGGTTTACTTTATGATGCACAGGCAACAAAGACAGCGAGTGGTGGTAACACATGTATAGGTGCTCATTGTTACAGGCTTGTGTTCTTAGTTATGGCTATGGCATGTATTGTTGGATTTGGATTAGATGTCTTGTTATCAATCAGAACCAGGAGCTTATATTCAAAGATTAATGCGAGCAGGAGATCAAAGAAGACTGCTGTTTTATCTTAATTGGTCCGGTTTCTTTGCAGTGCGAGGATTGATGGGGAAATGTATCCTGGTGATCTGATATTCTGTCGCTTGTGCAAATTGGCGAAGTCGCGGTGTTTGATTAGGTTGAATTTGTTTTCTGCATGCATGAGTTAATCTGGTTTTGTGTGATCGTAGAGATGTAAAACTGTATTAAGCACTTTTGTTTGCCACGTTTAAATGGAAGGCATTACCGATACCATCTTGGATGATCAAGTGAATTCTTATTTCCACGAGTAAATTTCAACTTGTTCAGTGGGAATTAGCAACCAACTGCTGCACTTTGACTTCAGTGTGCAAAGGTTAGGACCAATTGCCGCATTGGGATTCTTTCAGAAGGTGCACCAAAGCAGTGGCTGAATGGTGAACTCAGGAGTGTGATTGTAATGGTCTATACAAGTATACAGATATCGAGTTAGGTAATAAGTGTTCAAGCATTCACGGATGCACGAAGGACCTGCAGATAGCCTTCTTCTTCCATGAATTCAATGTGGTTGAAAACTGTGATCCCCAGTCCACAGTAGCTAGAGAGATTTTAAAGAGCAGGGAACTGAAGGAAGGTGGATGTCAATGGATGGAATTGGTGTGGACGGTCATTTCGGAGACTCGAATCCTCCATAAGAGCCACTCTTGATACAGTGGGGCTCCTCATTTTTGCTGATGGTAGTGGATGTCTCGGTTTGTGAAAACTGAGGCACGCCAAATTGACATTGCACAGTGCATCGATTTGGCATCGGTTTTCCTATAAATATCGAATCTGTCTGTTAGTTTTGGCCCTCATTTTTTTGACAATTTTTAGTAGTAGTGGTCAAACTCCAAAGGTTGGTTGACGCAATATTTATATAGAAGTAAGTCACAGCCTTTCAATTCTTCAATCCAAGTTAGATTTGGTTCAACACTTACCAAGAATTTAATCCTAATTTGAATTGGTCTTCCTCTTATTGACGGCTTGACGCACATGGGCTTTTTTATCTCCTTGTTTGAAACTACTTTCATTTGCAAGTTTATAATAACTTTCCTTGTATATCTTTTTAATGGCTTGTAGAATTGAATTCTCCCATATAGCAATCCTTCAAGGAACGGAACTATGGTGCACTCGTGAACAGTCTCAATCTTCCAACTTTGACAATATCCTTGTCTGCTCAGAGGAACGGGTTCTCTGATGAGTTCCTCTGGCAATATTGCTTGAATATTCACTTTTTTAAGAGATATGTGAGAACCTAGTTCTTAATACTTCTATCATCATTCTTCAGCATATGAATATCCAGTGGCGAATCCAGGATTTTAAGGCAGTGGGTGCTGACCTTCCTTTACCGTAAAGCTGCTATTGATCATAAAAAAATAGAAGTGCAAAATTGTTTGGCCTCGACTAGCAAGTAACCATTCTAACTTTAAGAGTGCATATCTAGACATCTTAACTTAGTCTCAACTAGTAACTAAACACTCTAACTTGCCCCCAATGTATCTCGTAGACACCCGAAGTTGATGTGACACATAAATTTGAAGGTATCTAGGTAATCATTTTGAAAGTTGGAGTGTTCAACTGCCATAGTGAAAACGAGTTAAGGTGTCTAGATATATGCACACTCAAAGTTAGAGTATTTAGTTGCTAGCCGAGATCAAGTTTAGATGTCTATTTATGTATTATGCCTTAAAAAAATTAAAAACTAATTATAAAAAAATTGTTTGAACACGGTATTAAAAATAATTAACGAAAAACCACTAGAAAAAGTAAGAAGTGAACTAAGAGAGAAAGAAAAATGTTAATTATGTCTTGAATTTTTCCCTTGTATATTTTAGGAAACTCATAATCCCTATTGGTTTAGGAAACCCTTTGTCCTAATGGATTTGGGAAAGGAAAATAGAGTCCTTGTAGGATTGAGAAAACCTTTTCCTTATAGGTTTGGGACTACTTGGGGTCTATATATAGGGATGTAGTTGGAGATTCTAAAGGCATTGTACATTGTAAACTTCTCTTCTTCCATAGTGAAAAACTCTCTCTGCTTTTTCTTAGAGGATTAGGCCTAGCCAAACCTCGTTAAATTCTTGTGTTATTTTTATTCTCTATTTTCTTTGTGTATTGATTGTGTGTTAGTTAACCCAATGATATTTCTGCAATAATTGTTATCAGAACTCAATAATTAGTATCAGAAAGCGCAACAATTAGTATCAGAGCAAGGTTAGGGTTTCTACACATAGTCAAGGGTTAAGATGTCTCCATCATCTTCAACAAAGTATGAAGTAGAGAAATTCGATGGGGGATCTAGTTTCAGTCTATGGAAAATTAGAATGAGATCGTCTCTGGTGTTATAAGGGTTATGGAAAGCAATCGAGGAGACTTTTCCAGAGGATATGAAAGAGTCAGAGAAGGCAGACCTGAAGGAGAGGGCTTTGAGTGCAATTTTTATGAGTGTTACAGATAGCGTTCTTCGAAAAATTGTTGAAGAGAAATCTGCAGCAACGGCATGGAAGAAACTGGAAGATCTGTATTCTAAGAAATCGCTGACAAACCGCCTCTACTTGAAAAAGAGGTTGTATAATCTTCGGATGTATGAAGGTACACCGGTTAAAACTTATCTTGACGAGTTTAATTCAATTATAATGGACTTGAAGAACGTAGATATTAAAATTGAGAGTGAGGATCAGGCCTTGATCGTGTTATGTTCTTTACCATCGTCATACGATACTTTTGCTGATACATTGCTATATGGGAAAGACAATATCTCATTGGATGATGTTAGTAATGCACTAAAATCTAAAGAGTTGAAGAAGAGCTTTTCAGATAGCAGAACTGAGGGCGAAGGTCTTGTGAGTAGGGGAAGAACACAACAAAAAGACTTTAATAAGAAAAAGTCTAATGCCAGATTAAAGTCTAGAGCAAGGAAACAGAATTGCTATGAGTGCGGGGAGCAAGGTCACTACAAAAGAGATTGTCCTAAGCTAAAGGAGAAAAGAGGGAAGCAGAAAGTTGATTATCGATAAATATTATTGACATTAGCAATAATTCTGATGATAATGACTATGTAGGGGAAGTTTATGCCGCGAGTTCTGATCATAGGCATAATTCCTGAATTCTTGATTCTGGTGCAACTTTTCACATGAGTCCACACAAGAACTGGTTTGCAACTTACAGGCATACGAGTGGAACTGTCTACCTAGGTGATAATAATCCATTAGAGGTAGAGGGGATTGGTAACATCAAATTGAGAATGTTCGATAGCATTATCAGAAATATTGAGTGTTGGCAATTTGATTTCTCTTTCAACTTTGGATGATCAAGGGTATAAGTTTCACTTAGAGAATGGGATACTTAAAGTGTGTAAAGGCTCCATGGTACTCATGAAGGGTAAGCTGTATTCTAGACTATATTATCTTCAAGCCAGTGTAGTTGAAGGGGAAACAATTGTAGCTTCTGGAAAGAGTGATTCGAATCAATCTCAGTTGTGGCACTTACGGCTTGATCATATGAGTGACAAGGGATTGTCTTTGTTGAGCAAGCAAAATTTGTTGGATGGGTATAAAATTCAAGCTTTGAATTTTTGTGAACATTGTGTGTTTGGTAAGCAAACAAGAGTAAAGTTTAGCAAGAAAGTGGAGCACAAGACCAAAGACAAGTTAGATTATATACATTCAGACTTGTGAGGTCCAAACAGAGTTCTCTCCAAAAGTGGTGCCAGGTACTTTATAACTTTGATTGACGATTACTCAAGAATGGTATGGGTGTATTTTCTGAAAACAAAAGATGAGGCATTTTCGACATTTGTTAAATGGAAGACAATGGTTGAGAGGCAGACTGAAAGAAAAGTCAAGCGTCTTCGAATTGACAATGAGTTGAAATTTTACAACTTAGAGTTCAATGAGTTCTGTAGCAGAGAGGGCATAGTGAGACACAACACTTGTGTTGGAACACCACAACAAAATGGTGTTGCAGAACGTATGAACAGAACACTTTGTGATAGGGCACGAAGTATGCTCTCACACTCATGTGTTAGCAAGAATTTTTGGGCTGAAGCAATCAATACAGCTTGTTATTTGGTCAATAGATCTCCATCCACAGCTATTGAGTTCAAAACTCCTTTTGAGGTTTGGTCCAGTTCGCCTGCTGATTATTCAAATTTGAGGATATTTGGTTGTCCTGCTTATGCTCATGTGAGGGATGGAAAACTTGAGCCGAGGGCAAAGAAGTGCATATTTCTAGGGTATGCAACTGGAGTGAAAGGTTACAGACTGTGGTGCATAGATCAAAATACTCCAGGGTTAATTATTAGTAGGGATGTGACATTCAATGAATCTACCTCACTGGACAGTCAGAAGAAGAAGGCAATAGCAGAAACAGATCGTGGTGTCAGTGACCGCATAGAGCTAAAAATTGAATCTCCACTAGCTAAGCCCAGTAGTTCAGAAGTGGAGGAGGTGCAAAACCTTAATCATGATGATAATGTTGATGCACCTATGCAACAACAATCGTATAGCATTGCAACAGGCAGAGAGAAGAGAGTGATCACCCGACCTAAAAGGTTTGTAAACGTGGTTGATGAAAATCTTTCTGGATATGCAGATTTTGTAGAATTTGTTTTATCAGTTGCGGAGACCATTGACGTGTTTGAGCCTAATAGCTATAAAGAAGCTATTTATAGTTCAAAGAGAGATCGATGGATTAGTGCTATGGGTGAAGAGATTGAGTCACTTCACAAGAATCGAACATGAAAGTTTGATTCATTGCTAAAGGGACAAAAGGTAGTAGGCTGCAAAGGGGTTGTTGATGTAAAGAAGATGTCGATACATGATAATCTGGCAGATGTGATTATCAAGGCAGTCCCGATCAATAAGTTTAGGCATTGCCTAGACTTGATGGTGTGTCTAATACTCAGTGAGCCCTTTCGTGGGATGAGGGCAAGGCGGAGAGACGTTGTTCCTATTGATGAAAGGAATTCAAGCCAAGGGGGAAGATTTGTTAATTATGTCTTGAATTTTTTCCTTGTATATTTTAGGAAACTCATAATCCCTATTGGTTTAGGAAACCCTTTGTCCTAATGGATTTGAAAAAGGAAGATATAGTCCTTGTAGGATTGGGAAAACCTTTTCCTTATAGGTTTGGGACTACTTGGGGTCTATATATAGGGATGTAGTTGGAGATTCTAAAGGCATTATACATTGTAAACTTCTCTTCTTCCATAGTGAAAAACTCTCTCTGCTTTTGCTTGGAGGATTAGGCCTAATCGAACCTCGTTAAATCCTTGTGTTATTTTTCTTCTCTATTTTCTTTGTGTGTTGATTGTGTGCTAGTTAACCCAATGATATTTCCGCAATAATTGCTATCAGAACTCAACAATTAGTATCAGAAAGCGCAACAAAAAGAAAGAAAGAGGAGATTACATATTTTGGAGAAAATTAAAGAAGGAAAAGTCAGGAAAAAACTAATAAGAATTACGTATTAAGTTAAAATCAAGTAATAAGAAAAAGAAGAGGGAACTCTTCAAAAATTTGTGTTGTTACCCGGATTCGAGAAAAGGCCCAAATATATACACTATCTTTGATTTTAAACTCAAAACAATATATATTCTTTTACATGAAGCACTAATAGTCCTCTTTCTTTAATAAAGTGGTGCACTTTTAGTCATAACCTCAAACACCATTACTTTCTTAACGGAAGTCTCCTCACGTGCATATCACATGCTTTTCTTTCCCTCCAAACGAATAGCTATTGTCTCTTTTGTCTTGGATCGTTTCTGGGAAGACAAATACCACAGAGAATAGCAAACGTTGCAGGAGCTAAAATTCAAGCATTGACCATCAAATCACACCCAACCTTTGGCATCTGTAGTAGAATAGCCATTGTATTTAGCAGATTACCTCTTATTTATGGTGAGAGTTTCCTATCCATTTTCTGATTGAAGAATTTTCCGGCTAGGTTTAGACTAAAAACATCTTGTATTTGTTTATTCTTGCTAAAAATACCTTTCAATAGTTTATTTTATTTGCTTTTTATATTGGTGGTTTAACCCTTAATCATAGACAACATATATAGCAGATAATTTTCTTTAAATTATATTAGAATCCTTTGAATATCCTAATTCTTTTCGTAAAACTTGTTGATCTTTTTGGGTATCATTTCTCTAGCTTTTTATATTTTTTGAGTCAGTTTATGTAGTTAGTTCATAATGGAGGTCTCAAGTACGAAACTCTTTGTCTGCAATAGCAGGGAGTTGGCCTTCTGAGTAAAGCTCGTTGCACGGGGCTTACCTAGAGCGGTTTACCTCTTCTATGTGATTTGCAAGTTATTGCATAATAGCGGGGTTTACACTGTGCGCACCCAAAAAATAGCGGTTGTGGATTTCCTTATCATCAAGAATCTAGAATATAATTATTGGAACTTACTCAATATTTTTAAAAGTGAAAATGCAAAAGAGTAACAAGATTCCTGGAAGTTTTAGCAAAAAACATCAGTTTCTTCAATGTAAAGTGCATTATGCAAAAAATACAAAATTATCAAATTTCAATCAACATTATCAATTCCTCCTCGTTATCCAATCTTAGAACAAGATAGCATAGCAACACCGATACAGTCTTTGGCTTTTCAAAGACGCAACTCACTTCAAACTTTCAGGTAAAAAGGATTAAAAAAATCCTTTTATTACAAAACATAAATTTGGAATCAAGAAAGGTGAAAAAAAGAAAAAAGAAATTGGAATCAAGGAGCTCCCAATTTAGATCACTTATACATAACCTAGGAGTCTTCATCATCCATGTAGAATGAAGTCCAAAGCGTTCTTTAATACTCCATTGCTAAAATTTAATGTACAAGATCGCATTTTCTTATCATTCAATAAATCAATTTGACCAACCTGATTTCCCACTTGATCTCACGTACTTGTGAATTAGGTTATGAAAATTAAAGAATAATGGTAAAGAGAAGTAAGAGAACATCCATCTGTTTGCAGAGATATATGTCCGGAGGGAAAGAAAAGCATGTGATATACACGTGAGGAGGCTTCCCTTAAGAAAGTAATGGTGTTTAGGGTTATGATTAAAAGTGCACCACTTTACTAAAGAAAGAGGACTATTAGTGCTCCATATAAAAGAATATGTATTATTTTGAGTCTAAAATCAAAGATAGTGTATGTTTTTGGGCCTTTTCTCCCGAATTCGAACCCAGACACAACACCACGCACGAACCTTCATATCGCGCACACAACCAAAGCACCCACTTCAACTTTTGAACAATGGGTGCTATTACGATATTAACGTAATTCTAAGAAATTTCTGTATAAAAATATATAGCCACGTTCAGATTAATGGATGCTCGAGCACCCGGAATATAACACGTGGGTCTGCCCTTGTGAATATCATTTGTACACAATTTGTCAATCATCAAAACTTCATCATAGTCTCACAAGTTCTTGAATGTAGATCTAGAGAGCATTGTGTTTCACAACATACATGAATATATATATTTCAAATCCGAACACAAAACTCCACGATTTTCTCAGAGTCCATTACTTAGAAGGTCACAGAACTATCCAAAATTATCTAGCAAAATCATGTTTTTTTTGTTTATAATATATTAATTGAAAAAGTAAAAGACAACTAAGGTTAGATAATATAGAGGGTAAAATAGGTATTTGGCTGATTGAGTGACCTTTTGAGTGACAAAGACATAGTTAAATGAGTTCTGTCACAAACAAAAGAAATATGGCTTTGTTAGATAATTTTGAATAGTTAGGTGACCTTGTGAGTAATGGACTCGATTTTCTCACAATTTATTAGTGGCTCATATCGGAATTGAGGTGGTTTCAATCACTAAAGAATTATTTATATAATGTCAGTTTTGCTATGTGGTTCAACGGTAGTATTTTATTTTAATTTAATAAAATAAAAGTTTTATTTTATAAATTTTATCAGTATTCTTAGTATATTCCTCAAGAGAATTAGATCAATATTTAATTTGGATAATTACATGAAGAAATATGTGACAAAAAATTACGGGACGAGTTAATATATAGTTCGTGCACTAGTATATATCTCATAAAGGAAACAAGACATAACATACTGCTTATATCCTCATTTGGTGCTTCCTCCCTAACATCATTAACTAACAAGTTATTAATGTGACATAAATACAAGTGAGAGAACAAACTATTGTTTCCCTCTTCTTCAAAATAATGATGCTAATTAAGGAAGCCTGTACAGAAGCTCTTGGTTCAATTAATGCATTAATTACTTTTAGTTTACGTTGCAAATTTAACATGAAAATAACAACGTATTTATAGCTAAATATTATAGGAATTGTTGAGAGTTGTTGAAAAAACAGTGAAACAATATGTTGATGTTGATGTGGGGAAGGAGTCTACTATTTTGGATCCTTTTCCCTTTCCTCTTCTTTGCTACCTCTTCCCTCGTTAAAAGCCATGGTTTTTTTTCTTTTTTTCTTTTTGTTTTTTTCTATTTATATATTGAGTCTGAACCCATTAGTAGATTGAAAATATTGATGCAATAATATTTTATAGATGACTTTACCATCTTGGATTCATCTCTGATTCTTCTTTTTTTTAATTTCAGGCGGACCTGTTTATGATCCTTCAGCTTGGACAGAGGTTCTAAAACAAAATCTGATTAGTACTAGTAGTTATACTGCAAAATAGTTACATGAACTGTAACATTAAAATTGATGCTTAGACTTTAATCATGTGTTGGTTTGTTGACAGTGTCAAGCGGAGCCAGTGGCGCCACTATACAATGGAGGAATACTAATAAACAAATTTCCTGTATATAAACCGGTCAAAGATATCAACGGGGACATGGTTTATTCACCTACTTTATCCTTAGAAAATCTCTCTCCGGGATCAATTTATTCCTTCTCCAGTTAAGTTCCTTATATACGATTTCTAGCTCTCTCCATCATCGTCGTAGTAATAGTTCTTAATAACATATCAAGAAAAAACATATTGTAGGTATTATGTGGTGTAACAAATTGGTATTTGCACAGGTTGGGTGAGACTGAAAAATGTAGATTCCGCTTTGATAACAACTACAGTAAAGCTAGACAATACATATCCAAAATGTATAGGAAGTGTTATAGCCAAGAAAGGATGTTGGTCTTTTCTCAAAGGTGGTTTCCTTTGGGATTCATCTTTGAATTCTTCTGAGATAGATTTTCAGGTAAGCCATTTTTTTCCCCTCAGCTTACATGTCTTTTTCCTTGAAAGAAAAATTGCATCTTTTTTTAATCTTTTGCAGAGTTCGGATAGGACAAAAAAGTTCGTGGATATAGAGATTATTGCCTATTCCTTACAGCCATTCACTGAGAGGCAATGGAGATCAAATCAATTTGAAGGGATAAACACGGCAAGAACTAAGCACCATTTATAACTTATTTTGGCTCAATAGAGTTTTACAATTATGTAAAATTCGGCCATAAATAGAAAATTTAGTTGTATTTCAGGAAAGGAAGCGAGCTGTTGCGATCCATGTTGTAGATAAAAATGGATTCAGGTTGTCTGGTGCAGCAGTCAAAGTAAACCAAATATCAACGGATTTTCCATTTGGATCTGTGATATCAAGAACCATTCTGGGAAATTTGCCTTATCAGGTCTTCTTTTTTTCCTTTCATTTCTTAAGGAGTACAAGTAGTTAAAATTATGATATCACAATTGATCTTCATAACATTGAAGTGAAAAATGTTATTTCAGAAATGGTTCATCGAGCGATTCAAAGCAACAGTTTTTGAAAATGAGCTCAAGTGGTACAAGACAGAACCACTGCCTGGGCAATTAAACTATACTGTAGTGGATCAGATGATGGAATTCGTCCGAAAGAACAAACTTATAGCCAGAGGACACAACATGTTCTGGGACAACCCCACCTATATACAAGACTGGGTTGAAAACATGACAGCTCCTCAGCTGCAAAGAGCGATGAAATCAAGAATTAAAAGTGTAATGAGTAAATACAGAAATGAGTTTTTTCACTGGGATGTGAACAATGAACTCCTCCACTTTGATTTTTATGACAAGAAACTCGGACCTAATGTCACCTTGGATATGTTCAAGAAAGTGCACCGCGAAGATCCACTGGCAACCCTGTTTCTCAACGAATACAACATTGTTGAACGTTGTGACTCGAAAGCCAACGTGGATAGGTACATTGATAAGTTCAAGGAACTCAAGAAGGGCGGGGTTACTGTGGCTGGTATTGGGCTAGAGAGTCATTTTTCTATACCAAACCCTGCTTTCATGAGAGCTGTTCTTGATAAATTGGCAACACTAAAGCTTCCTATTTGGCTCACAGAAGTGGACGTTAACAGAATGTATGGACCAGAAGAACAAGCTTTATACTTGGAGCAAATTTTAAGAGAGGCATTCTCACATCCAAGTGTGAATGGGATCATGCTCTGGACAGCTCGTAGCATAGGTGGTTGCTACCAAACGTGCCTTACGGATGAGAAATTCCAAAACCTGCCAACGGGGGATGTTATTGACCAGCTGCTACTTAAGGAATGGAAAACTGGGACTAAACGCGGCAAAACAAATGAGTTTGGTTCCTACAATTTCCGAGGTTTCTTAGGTGAATACAAGGTTTCTGTCATTTACAATCACACAGTCGTCAATTCTGACTTCTCACTAGGCCGTGGTGTCGAGACTAAGCACATTACCGTTCATGTTTAGCCAAAACCTATTCAAAATATAATGTACCTTTGAATAAACTGAAAAAGAATTACTTCACTTTTTGTGTACTAATTTGTATGCTTAAACAAACTAGATTTGACTCCTGGTATTATCAAAATTTTGATTTTTATCCCATTTCAAATTAATTTCACAGACACACAAATCCCATCTTTGGTTTCATTTGGTTTTGCATAACCTCATGTCACTTTACTTCGCCTAATAGTCAGAGGAAAAAGATTAAGGATTTAAAGGCTGTGAAGTAAATACTCCCTCTAGTCCTTACTTAAATTTTTGAATAATGCACACCCTTTAAGAGAAATATCCTAGGACATAATTTAAGCACTAGAAATATCCTAGGACATAATTTAAGCACTATTTTCCACATCTACCCTTTAATTATTCTTAAAAAGTAGGGATAATGTTCGTAAGTAGTGTAGTGTAATGTTCATTAAAGGTTGTGAAGTAAATATAGTCCAAATTCGAGATAGTGTGATGCACGTGCACCCATTGCTTCGGGTCATCCTACTTGCCGACCAGAAGAGCTCATCTTGTTACAGCTGCTTGGTTAGCTTGATTGTTGAAGCTTGAAGTTATATGTAGGAGATTCCTGGGTTCGACTCTCAATGGGTAACATTTCTTTTTATTCTAAATTTAGTGATTTCATGGGCCCACAACAGTGCACTTAATGCTATATTTCCTTCCCCATAATAGTGCATTTAATTTGTGATATTCTTTTTGATAGACCAATATATGTTATTGGAAGAATTGTACTTCAACTTAATGTGATTGGCTGTTGGAAAAAATGGATATAAAGATGGATGATGGGAAAGTAAGTGCAGTAATTTGAAATAGCCTTAATTCCCATTTCGAAACGGCCAAAAGGAGGATTCCCTATCGTAGCCTCACTAACCAACAATAGATTAACCAAATCAAAAATAATTCTAAATATGAATTTGAATTTTAGCTTGCGTTTAACTTTGTATTTTTAGAGTAGATTTTAAAATGCAAACGAAAACTACACCAAAGTGGAAGGGCCAGAATAGAAGCTTATCTTCAAATATTTTCAAGTTTTTAATAATTAAAATTGACATTTTTGGTACTTTCACTCCCAAAATTTTTTTAAAAAATCAAGTAAAATACATGTCCAAACATAATTTGAAATTTCAAAAATTACAATTTCATAAAATCAAATTTTCATATTTCAACATAAAAATTTAAGACCAATAATCAAAATTTAGTATTGCATAGCAAAATTTTACAGGAATTATGTCCGAGCTTCTCCCTACTACTACTACTATATGCCTGCTTCAATATCTAGGAGCATTTTGATAATTTTTCATTAATATTTTTGTTTTAATTTAATTTCATTTGTACATAAATTATTAAGATTTTATTGTAGAATTTATTCAGACCTATCAAATGATTATAAAAAATACATTTTGATTATTGAGATATAAATAATTAAAATTCAAACCTAATTTTTTTACTGAATATAAAAAATGAGACATAAACGTAAAAAAAGAATTTCCTCAACCTAATTTTATTATTTATATATTGGGCCCGTGCTAAGCACGGGCAATCCTTTACTAGTATTCCCAAGAACAAACGATTTATTTTTACTTGAGCAATACTGCATACTGCTGTCAAATTTTCTTTTTTTAATTAGCCTTTTTGCCAAAGCAAGACATGGTTGCTCCACATAGTTAATTCTGATAAGTCAATGTGATTAATGATCAGCTGTTCTAGTTCAATTTTGGCCTTCACTCTGTACTCTGTGAATTAGATTTAGTATTATTGTGTTTTGTTGATAAAGCAGCAAACTAATGATATTGCAATATGGTAAAATAAAAAAACAATTGGCTAGGCATCGTTTTACTCATGATACTAGTTTGCTTAATAGCTATAATTATTTTTCATGACGAAATGATTTAGCCACAAATTTATTATTGTGATAAAATTTCTTAGCTAATAATTATTTTTTTACCACGATTGAAATTTGTTGTAGCTATAATTAGGATAAAGATTGACTCATCATCTACACTAACCCTATGATTTCTTGCTAAATAAACAAAACACATAAAACTTATTGTCGTGTTTAAAGTTTTTGATTTTGTAATACAATGACTGGTTATGCGAATTTTCCTGGGGGTTCCAATATATATATGATAATTAAATGTATAATTAATAGTATATTATAACAATAACAATACATGTAACGAAGTAGTCAGGTAGCCCATCTGGTCAGACTAGCTAGCTTTTTATATTGACCAAGACGTGATTTTTGATTCTACAAACATGCACTTTTTTTCAACGTAAAATGAGTAATTCTTTCTATTAAAAATTTCCCAAAATACTTGCACGGTCATACACCGCAGATCATTGGATCTTGTCGGCTCAAAGCGCACAATTTAGCAAGTCCAAAGTGCAAAGTAGGCCATAGTTGTCCAAGGCATGAAAGAAATGAAGTTTTTACACGAATTATTTTTATTATGGGATGATTTTTCTTTTAATCTTTACTGCTTACTTAATAAAAATCTGTGGGTCAAAGTATTCTTATTTATGATTTAATTTTGCAAGGCATAAATTTTAAAGGCTGTGGAGTAAATATTGTCCAAATTCGAGAAAATGATGCACGTGCACCCACTACTTATACTTTGGATCCATTTTTGCCTAAAGGTTGTAGCTTAAGAATACTCTGCACATTCCAAAGAACAAATGACGATGCAGAACAAATGATTTATTTTTACTTGTGCAAGCGCAGAACGAACTAATCCGCGATCAACGAGTTTTTCAAAAATGAAGTGAATGAAATTATTACTTTCGAAAAATCTTGCTGAAAATTAAAGAAAGAAAATCTATTTTTCCACGTAGTTCATCGGTCAAACCAACATACAGCTATTAATAATTCAATTTATCAAAAAAAATAAAAATTAAAGGTAACATATGCATTGTCTCCATTATAAAATTAAAAGACCATTCAGAGAACATGTATTGTTGTAATATCCCATGCCTTTAAATATATTTACGACTAAGATAACGTCAATGAATTTATTTAGACATATATAAATGAGAGTAAATTTGAGTCAAAGTCTAAGTATTCAACTATACTAAAATGAAAAATACAATTAGAGGGAATGAGATTTGAAAGGCAATTGAGATTGGGAACAAGAAAGTCACCTACTTGCTAGAGCTATGTGCTTCACCTACTAGCGTAAACGTCTTACGTTTTTAAACTTTCTACATGGTTAAGTTATTTATTTGACGCCTTAGTTGCTTGAGCTACTTGTATATGTAGCCTATATTAAATGAAAGGGATAAAGAAAATAAGGCCCAAAAATTTAAAAGATTTTACAATTACATATGAGATTTTGAGATAACCGAGTTTATATGCCTCTAATATGACATAAAGCCCTCGGAAATTATTTATTCAGAGGCTATCATTTGTTCATTTGAAAGTACATATATAAGTTATATGATTCCACAGAGAATTATATTAGTTGATTCCATTTTAAAAAAGAATCCAAAAGATACTTATACAATAATTTCAGAGTAATTTCATATGATTTACAGTTTCGTAGGTTACATCCTGGCACAGGTAAATCTCAGTTGAGCAAAGTATTGATTCTTTCATTCTGCTATCTTATCTATACGTGTTATTATGTCTCATGTTATACATGTACTGACACCCCTATGGCATGGAGTGTTGCATTCTTTTAAATGCTGGACCAGGTACACAAAGTTGCAAACTTTCTCAGTAGGCACTATCGTACATCAGCAGAGCAGTCGGTGAGCTCCATTTCCCCCTAGAGTCAGTATAGAGATAATACTCTCATTTGTTATACATATCTGCATAGTATAGATATGGCGAAGCCCTGTCCCGACCACTTGACGGTTGCATAGTTTCTTACTCTTTTAGAGATTTCATGAACACTATAGTACAATCGTTTAGTATCAATTGATCATAGACCATGATATATACAAGTATCATTTTTATTAGTTATCGATAGTACATAAATCTTTAATATATCATATATCATAAAGTATCTGCATATAGCATATATGTATATATGATACTTGTCTATCCCATTAGATTTGAGACGTGACAATTATCTCCGTAGATATATATTTAAAAAATGTCCATCTGTCCACAAAATGTCTGACTATGTTAAAAACACATGCTCTCTCTCACACACACATAAATATATCTTTCCTTCCACCCAATAACTTTTTTTGCATTTACTCTCTTCTCTCAATGAACATAAGAGAACATGCATTGTCTCTTCATCATCAATCGAATCACTGTTTGCGACTTTTATTTTTGTTTTAAAATAAATAAGAGGAGTTCAACTAATTTTTTTATAGGATGTAAATATTTTGTATAAAGGGAAAATACATTATTACATTTCTTCTTTTTTGTTTTTCTGTTCGAAGTTTGATAATCATTTTGCATCGAGAATCATTTTTTTTTACTTTTGCATTCTTTGCAAACCTGTTATGAAAATAATTTTTCTTGAGTCGAGGGTCTATTGTAAACAATCTCTCTATTTTATAGAGCTAGAGATAGGTATGTGTACATCTCACTCTCTCTAAACCGCTCTTATAATCCGGCACTACACTAGTACATTGTTGTTATTTTATCGAGAAATTCCATTTGAGAGGAGTAAAGCACTCTCTATTAAAAAATGACTCTATATTCAAATTTAAAACTAATTTTAGTCAAAGATGAAAAGGTGTTTAATTACTCCCTCTGTCCCAGTTTATATGACCCACTTTTTTTTTTAGTCAATCTCAAAAAGAATGACACATTTCTATATTTAATAACAATTTAACTTTAAAATATCTATTTTACTCTTAATGAAATAATTTACAGTCATACAAATACCTATGACTTATTTTAGACCAGAAATTTTAAAAGTCTTTCTTTATTTGTTAAATCCGGACTGAATCAAATTAACTCATATAAATTAGGATAAAAAGAGTATAATTTATCATCCTACCACAGTCTTTAATGATCAGTAATGTAGTACTTAAAATGTCTGCAAAAAGAGGTGACCGTTTATGGATACATACCACATGTTTTGCTTCCAAGCAGATTGACTAATTGTAGTAATAAATAAACTTTTAATTAATTATTTTTGACAGTATGGGATTTTCAACTAATTAAATGAACATGGGTTGTTTGGTTGGTGGTAAATTAAAGCTCGAGAAAAGACATAAGTTGCACCTTAAAATTGTCCTGAAATGTCATTTACACACTTATACTTTATGAGTGACTTATTAACCCCCTATTCTTAATTTTTATGGTACTAATACACACTCAATAGGTGATGTGGCAAAGAAATTATTTTCAACCTCTTACTAGCGCGTGAGAAGAAAAGAAAAACACTAAAAAGAAATAAAATTGGACACATGTCATCTTCTTATTGGATGATATATAACAAAATATTTAATTATTCTTTAATATTTATCTTCCAGTTTATGTTTTCTTATTATTTCTCCCTTTCCCTTTTCTCTTTTCTTTTCTTTCAATCCAACTTCAGATCTTTCTTGATTTACCATTTCCCAAGCCATTTCGAAATTCTTCTTTTCTTCTTTGTAGATAATCTATTGGTTTGATACTAGATAAAATTAAGGAGAAGTAAAGAAAATGAAAATATATAGGTTAACGATTGAAGAATTTTTTTGTTCGACAGAAATTAGTGTTCCCGACAAGGTCACCGGAATATATAGGTTAGAGCTAATGGTCGGCCAAAAATTTTTTCGGTGAAATGCTATTGTTTTCTACCAAATTTTATTTTACTTCTAAAAGGGGAAAGGTTTCAACAAATAGATGGAAGAAGAATGGAGAAATCTTGAATTGGAGAAGGAGAGATGTAAGAAAAAATTCACCCAAAATTAATTTTCTGGCCAAATTCACTGGCGTTTAATCAAACTTTACTTTTATCTTTTCTTTTTTAATCCTTTTATTATTAGTAGTATTAAACTCAAATACTTGAAATTGACATTCAATTTGAAATTTGTATTCTTCTTTTCATTCCCTCTCTTTGAAAGACCTTTTTTTTTTTGAAAGAAGTGCATGAATAGTGGGAAGAAGAAGATGCAGCACAATAATTTTGTAAAAGGAAAAAAAGAAAATAAAAGGTTTTCTTACGTGGAGGATGATGTGGAGCGATTATCACTCATATTCCACGTTATGACTGGTATTGACTTTGCAAGGTTATATTAGTACCATAAAATTTAAAAATAAGAGGGTAATAGGTCATCCTTAAAATACAAGTGTGTAAATGATATTTTCGGACAACTTCAAAGTGCAACTTATGTCTTTTCTCTTTAAAGCTCCTATTTGGATTTGAATTTGAATTTGATATGGAATGGGTTCAAAGCATTAGTTAAATATCTAGCCTTTGGACTTTTCTAGGGTTAGGTATCGGGAGAGGAAAATTGATGTGACTTTTTGACAAAACTCTCTGTCTTATTTTATATGACTCACTTTTCTTTTTAGTCAATTCAAAAAATAATGACACAATTTTATATTTAGTAACAATTTAACTTTAAAATGCTCATTTTATCCTTAATGATATGATTTACAGCCACACAAATATATAAGACTTATTTTAGACCACAAGTTTCAAAAATCTTCCTTTCTTTCTTAAAGTTTGTGCCAAGTCAAACTAGGTCATATAAAATGAGACGGAGGGAGTATTTTTTATGGAGAAGAATCAAATATACCCCTGTACTATTTGAATTGGTTCAAATATACCCTTCGTTATACTTTGAGTCTAAATATACCTTTTTCGTTATACTTTGGGTCCAAATACACCCTTGTACTATTAGAAATAGTTTAAATATACCACTCGTTATACTTTCAGTCCAAATATACCCCTTCAGATATATTTTGGATCCAAATATACCCCTTTCATTATATTTTCGGTTCAAATATACTTCTTATTATACTTTTATGTTGATTTAATCCCTCCCCCCTCCTTTTTTTTTATAAAGGCGATTTACCCTTATTTTTTTTACAAACGGACACGTGAGCTTCAAAATAAAAATAACTCATCATCAAATGTAAATATTTGCGCGATTCACTTTACAAACTCACCTATTTAATTCATCTCCAGTCAACTCCCTTTAAAATAATACACATATTCACAATTTATACCCCTGTCATCTAAAATTCAAAACCATTCCTTGGCCTCACAACGAATAAACTTCTTTACAGAATTTTTTTGAAGTTTCGATATATAAGAAAAATCATTTTCTTAAGGTCATCATCTTTTGGTCTAATATCAGATGTTAAAACTTATACTTGAAATAATTAAAGATTATCATATATAAATGCATGAATTTTTTTCTATATCTGATAAATGGATCATTAATGTCAATGGAAAAGTATTTGAAAATAGGTGGAGCAAAGATTTTAAAGAGTTTGGGTTCATGAGAAGCAGATCATTAAAAAAGAGAGACTACAAGAAAAGAAAAGAGCTTAAAGTGGAGGGAATTGAGATGGTTTAAATGGATGAGTATAAAAAAATAAGAGTAAATCAACATAAAAGTTTAATGGGAGGGGTATATTTGGACCCAAAGTATATCGGGAGGGGCATATTTGGACTAAAAGTATAACGATGGGTATATTTAAATTATTTTTAATAATACGGGGGTATATTTAGACTCAAAGTATAACAGAAAAGGTATATTTGAACCCAAAGTATAACGAGGGGTATATCTAAATCATTTCTAATAATATAGGGGTATATTTGACCCTTCTCCATTTTTTTTAAGCCCTCGGTCAATCCCACCCCTACCCTACTCCTTATAATTCTATCCAACGTTCAACTAATTTTTTTTTATAGGATGTAGATATTTTGTATATTTCGAGCAAAAATATTTGATGAAGGCATCAGAAATTCGATCATTGAAAATTTCAATTACATATCATATTTTAAAAATAAGAAAAAAATTATTAAGTAGTTATAACAAGTATATAATTAATTGCGATGAGCGAATTGTTGTCATACCGTAATTATAGTAATGTGTACGATTTGATTGTACAAATATAATTACATAATTAAATTAAAAATAAACTTTAATTATAAAAAAGCTTAAGTTAATATTTGATAAACATGTGTCTTTATAAATAATATTAAATTAGATAGTTAAAATACATATTGTTTCTTGAAATATATTAACTAATAATCAAGTTATATTTCAAAGTTAAAAATAATACCTTTTTTATCATCACTTTATGAGTTTGATGTGTTTTTTTAAATAATTGCAATAAAATATCAAAATGAACAAAAGAGAAATAATAATAATAATAATAATAATAATAATAAAGAGAAATGAGCGATTGAAAAATATCAAAACATGTGTCAGATTTTGTGAGGGAGGGGGCTTTGTGGGAAGAATGGATGATGAAGTAGAGAGAAGAAACAAAATGGGATGAATTAAGAGGACACTATGAGAGAGAGTGATAGAGATGGTTGCGATTTAGCTATTTTTTAAAACTATTTAAGAGCTTTTTAGTAGAATGTAAATTTGATTATTCTCTTTACTAGGGGTAGGGGTGTACATGGATCAAGTTAGTTCAAATTTTTTAAATATCAAATCAAATCATTAGTGTTGGATTTATAAATTTATAAACCAAATCAAACCAATAAACGTCGAGTTTTTCAACCTCGGGATTTTTCGGGTTTTTCATATTTTTTCGAGTTTATTCCGGTAAAGTCTTTATACAAACATATAATTAACTCGTGCTTCAAATATTTCTTTAGTCATAGCAAGATACAACTATCTAAGGTATTTCTTTAAAAAAATAACACAAAAAAATGAGTGATGACAATAAAATATTCAACCAAAAAAATAATAAAATTGCATAGAATAAATATTGCATATTAATAAGTCATAATAAAAATAATCATAATTTAAAAATATTAAATCATGCTAAAATAAATCTAATAAGTGTTAACTACATGACTAAATATTAAACAGAAAAATAAAATTAATTTATGTATTAATGTAAAATTAAAGAATAGATATGTAGCGTGATTGTCATTCTTAGTGTTGAATTAAATAATTTTTTATTAGCAGTAGTATTGATTCGGGCGAGTTACTAATATTTATGGCCTATGAATTATAAAACTTATTGGACCATTTAAAATTCTAAGTTTAAACTTGAAATAATATGTTGAAAGATAAAAATTATGAAAAAGTTTAAGAAATATTTATAAATTATATCACAATAATATTTTTATGCATAAAATATTTTAAAAAGTAATATACATGTAATATCGGGTTGGTTCGGTTTGGTTTGACTTTTTTAGTTAAAACCAAACCAAATCAATTATATTCAAAAAAAAAATCCAATACCAAATCATTAGTCGGGTTTTTTCCCGGTTTAACTCAATTTGTAATTTGATTTAATTTTCGGTTCGATTTTGTACACCCCTACTCTTTACAAAGTGTATTAAAGGTTTTCACTGTTATTCTTGACATTATTTTCTCGACGTCAAACCTCTCCCATTAATAAATTATATATGTGGTTAATATAATAATCCATATAATTTTTTTAAATTTTAAAAAATCATTATATTTAGGGTGTTAGTTTGAGGGGTATTATTGAACAAAAAATAGAGGTATTTTTAGATCAATAGCTGAATGAAAGATATTTATGAGTCCTTTTCCATATATTAGGAATATTTTTGGTCCTTTTTCATAAAACAAACTCATAAGAAATCAAAATTCAAATCCTAATAGAGATGAAAAAACACTAAATAATTTTCTTTATTTGTGTAAGTGTTGATGAAATAAAATCATACATAAGCAAATTTATGACAAATCAAACCCTATCAGGAGATGGTAAGAGAAAAAGGGCTTTAAATTAAAATATGATATGTTTAATTTCAATATGACAAGTGAAGTAAATACTCTCCCATTTCCAACTCTAAGATTATGAATTTAATTGTCATCCAAAAGGTGAAAATACCCTCTTTAAATTAAACTGTGAACTGAAAGAAAAAGAAGATGTGTTTTCAACATCCACGATCAACTATTAATTACTACTGTACTTTTCATGTAGAAGAAGAAGATATGTTTTCAACATCCCACGATCAATTATAAATTATTACTGTATTTTTCACGTAGAAGAAGAAGATATGTTTTCCACATCCCACGATCAACGGTAAATTATTACTTTTTTCGTTCAATTTATTTGACATATTTTTTTTTAATCCATTTAAAAGAATGTCTTTTTCCCTTTTTAGCAATTTTTTTATTTTTAACTTTTCACCTGACATATTTATGATTATAAGATAAAAGGACATTTTGATACATGTGACATATTTTTCTTTTTAATTCATTTAAAAGAATGTCTCTTTCTCTTTTTAGCAATTCTTTATTTTTAATTTTCCACCTGGCATGTTTATGATCATAAGATAAAAATACATTTTGATACATTTGACATATTTTAAATTTAAGATCAGAAAATTCATAAATCTTCTTTACTTTTTTAAACTCTATACTAAATTAAAATAGATCAAACAAATTAAAACTGAGAGAATAGTACTTGTGATGGCATGTGCTCGATTATGAAATAGCACTTATGATGAATTATGATGGCATGTGTTTGGTTATATTTGTTTGCAAAATATTTTATTACAAAAGTATTTGAGAAGCCATCAAAAGTATATAACATGTATGCACTCGGATATTACATAAATTTATGATTAAAAAAATACATAACTTTTTATCTTAAACTCGTATTAACAAGAGGTTTGTTTTGTTAGAAACTAGATTTAATGACCCTTTAATTTGATAGATAATAGGTCCTCTAACTCTTTATAAATTGGGAGATATACTCGTCCCAAGTCAGAACACATACGAAACTAAATACACCATCTCCAATTTCTTTACATAGTTAGACTTAATATCTCCACTAATATCATTATAAAAATCTTTATAAAACTTTAATATATACACTAATATATAATGGCTAAATTTTTTCATAAATATCAAAGTATTCAAAACAATAATACAAAATATATTTGATCAAATTCTAATTTAAATTAAATGTCTCCAAACATGTGAAGTGTTACAATTAAACTCTCAATTTTTTGAATAGTAAGCCTTTGACACAAAATAATAGATAACCTTAAAAGCATTGGGTGTTACAATCACATTATGTAGGTACAATATTTATCGAATCATTCTAAAGATCTAAAGATTTCAGAGCGAAGCCTATGCTTTCACCTGTTAGAGAAGTATTAGAGAGGAAAAAATTATGGCTGTGGATGAATGAAGGATGCAAGGAACGACTGCTGGAAAAATGATTGTAATATCTCAAAAAAAAGCATTAATATTATTATCTAGGTTCATTCTTTCATCCTTGTTAATAAGTACTCCCTCTATCTCATATTAGTTAGTCATTTTTATTTTTACACGCATGTTAAGAAATCATAAATAAAAAGATAGTTTTACTAATTCACACCTCAAGAAACTTCTTTGAAATTTTACAAACAAGTGTGAATACTTTTAAAAAAATTAATTGTAAGGGTAATATAAGAAAAAATTAATTAATGTTTTATTAATTTAGTAAGGTAACAAACTAATATGAGATCGAGAAAGTATTTAATATTTATTGTTGTTGACTGCCTAACCTTTATTAGCCATAACTCTACTAACATTCCTACGATTGAAATCTATGATTTTTCAGTCATTATCATTACCATTATTCTCACTCCTTCAATAAACCATTAGTTCTCATTCAATTCTTTCAACGCTCAATTTCCCTAAAGCAGCAAATTGATATTCATTATTGATATTAAGTGATTTTTCTGTTGGACAAAATCTATAAATTGAAAGTCTTCTCATTTACAGAGGAACAATGATACAAAGACAATCCAAAATTCATTCTTCTTCTCTTTAGTGCATACTTGTTATAGACCCCATCTAAGTAAATTTGACATATATTTTATTTCTTCATACGTTTTCTCTCCTCCAATTTGCTCTCTCTCATATATCTTTTAATTGTTTTGGTTTGGCTTCTTATATTAATTCTCTTGTCAAAATCACAATGGGCAGTGATCTTCTCCGGATAACATTTCTCCATATTTGGATATCCATATATAACCACGTTTGCAGTCTTCTTTTCCTGTGGTTCTTTCAGGGGCGGAGCTACACCCACCCAAGGGTGGTCAGATGAACACCCTTCGTCGGAAATTTTTTCCGAGTATATAGGTTAAATATAGATATTTTAGAATATATAGAGACTGTTGAACACCCTTGACACAGAAGAGAGATATAGCCCAGTGGCTAAGGGCGTGCAAACTTTCCTTTAAGACCCAATTTCGAGCCTGGTCTCTTACACTTGTTTTTTACACTAATGGAAGTTCTCTTTTGTTGTTTACAAAAAAAAAAGAAATTTTTTTCTTTTGTTGTTTAAAGAAAACGAAAAATTCTGCTCATTTGTTGTTAAAAAACAAAAAAAAATCTCTTTTGTTGTTTTAAAAAAAAGTTCTAATCTTTTTACTAATCAAAAAAAAAAACTCGTGTTTGACTCCGTGCTTTTAAGTTAAAAAATAATTACTAATTTATTTCTTCTTTTTTTTTTCCACCTAACTCCTATCCTAAAAATATGAACACCCTTGAAGAAAATTCTGGCTCCGCCACTGAGTTCTTTGGAGTAAATATATGGGTATGGAGAAATGTTATTGGATAAGATTACTGTCCATTGTGATTTTTCAATTATGAACAAGATGTTTGAAAGTGAAAGAGTGTTGGCACGAGCTTTTGACACTGGGAAGGAAATGCTATAACGTTAACGCAGCTGTGGAGTCTAATTTGCTTTGATCTCTGGCACTTTCTTAACCGACTAACTCAATGGGAGCATAAGTAAATCTCAATGCGTTTTTCTCTGTCTAAAGACAACATTAATTACCGCCCCTGTTTCCGACTTAGTCACCTATATAAGAAGGTCGTGCTGAGTGCTGAAGAAGGGTCATTTGTGTTTTCATTCTTTAACTCCAATATTACTGTGGTCATCCCTTATTTTATTAGCATTAGAATATGAGAACGATCCTTGTGGTCCGGCCCTTCCCCGGACCCCGCGCATAGCGGGAGCTTTAGTGCACCGGGCTGCCCTTTTTTTTTTTTAGAATATGAGAACGATCTTGGTGCTTTTTTTATATTGATAGGCAAGTGATAGAAATATATTGATTTTAGAAAATTAGTTCGTAACAAAAAATCTATTAGCATTGATCTTTTTTTGGTTGAAAAATATGTTTTTGTGGCGATTAATGTTGCCAGTGAAGACAGTGGCTATTGCAGCGACAAGAGTTACTGCGGAAGGTATAATGGTTTTCGTGTCAACAGACGCTAAAAATTAGTCTACAGTGGCCAACCTACCAAATATCTATTTTGTGGAGTGTTCTTTAGCATATTCGTTTAGAGAAAAAGCTCCAAATCATCCATTGTTTCGCCATTAGTCCAAACGCGTCAATAATATTTCCTGCAATTTTGCCAACAGATTGAGCCAGGCTCATGGGCAATTGTTGATTTTTCCTATGATATATTGCTCAAGAAAAGATGTACCCTCTCTCTTCATGCAAGATTCATAATCTCCCATCTGGTTGCTTGATACAACACATGCGCAATGATTATGTTCAAATGTCTCTAATATTACATATAATTTTGTGATTAATCTCAATAATTTCCCTTGCCAAGACAGAGATATATATAAGCAGTTAAATGGAAATATGACATTTATTTAGGTTTATCACTAATATACATGGTTACATCACTTAATAACTCTCCAAGCTCAATTGATTTTTCTTCTTGGCATAGACTAATATAGACAAAACAGATTGCTAGTGCTTCTCCGTAGCTTTACAAGCAACAGATTGCAAAACGAAAACAACAAAATTAAGAACACCTTTGTGAAGAAGATAACTTTGTTAGCACCAAGCATCCTATATGATATTATGAATATCAATGTATGTTGCTGTAGGAATGCACACTACTCTGGAATGACTTCATATGGACATCAATTATAACAAAACGAAATGTGTGGGGAGAAGACAGACAAGTAGTCTTTACAATTGCCAATAAAACTTTGAAGGTTGTCCCCTTGACGTCTGACTACTAGTGTATTTTTACTTATACATATGATGCTTGATTACTTTTCAAGCCTAAAATTAGTTGCTTATGTGCACTTAATAGTGCTTTAAATGTCTACCTTTGTCAAAGCAGCACTTAGACTGTACTAATCTTGCTTTACCCTTTGTTCTCTAGGTCGGAGACTTTGATTTGACTAAATAGCAACCAAATGGTGACACATGCCTTGAAACGAAAGTACTTGGAATTTTTTGATTAAGCCTTGAAAAGTTGTTTGTATTTTACTTCCGATATGCATTTGTAGAACCAATAAGCTAATTCTTTTGTCATGAATTATAAGGAGCACATGGTGTATGATGTTTGAAGCCAGAGTGGAAGGATTTGAAAGAGGACAAGATGAAGACAAGAAAGTCGTGATAGAGTCTCATTTGGTTAATAACGTTGTATACTCGTGTTGCTATAGCACATAGCCATCAGATAGGCATCTTAAAACATGAACATATGTAATTTCCATTTGTAAATGTACCTTTTATTTTTCTCTGTGTAATGAATGGCATGATATGAATGAGTACCAATGTTATTTCCGATGAAGTTATTGACACAATTATATTTCATTGCGACTGGTCATATACTTTTGTTAAGCATCCACATAAAAGATGGTACTTGGACAAAGAAAAAAGATTCTAGCTTTTTATTATAATGAAAAAAAAATTCAGCAACATTTTGTTTCATTTCAACTGTAGTTTACAACTCAAAAAAACAGTAAAACAGAAACTAATGTCAAATTTCAGCACCAGTCTAAAAATTCAGCAAAGGCAACAGACATTTTTCAGCAAAAAAACAGCTGCCAAATTCCAGCAAAAACAAGATCCAAATTGAAGTCATTTTTCCGCAAACAACAGCTGAATTCCAACAAAAACAACATCCAAGTTGCTGTCATTCTCAGCAAAAAAAGCAGGTAACTTCTAGCAAAACCAACAAACGGAGTAGCTAAATTCCACCACCAGCAACAATTCCTACACCAGCTTAAAAAGTCAGCAAAATTTCATCATCTGCAATACACCAGAAAAACTCACTAAAATATCATCATGATGGCACAAAAATATTAAGAGAAAAATAGCATAAATGACCAGCAAGTATACACAAAGAGTGAACCTTTTTTACCCCTTCAACGAATGGGATTTGACATATTCTCAGCTGTTGTATAATCCCTCGTATCTGCACAACATCAGGAATATGCCAAACCCATGATGTTGGAACTAGTTTTCTCCTTCTTTCCTCGATGAATGCAATGTCTTGGTTATGTTCAATTCAGGGAGGTATCAGCAACTGCATAGGACCAGTGGGGTGGCAAATGGCATTCTTGTTGAGTGGATTTGGACTACTGATCATTGGAACAGCTGAGATTAGGCCATGTATGGGCTGACCAATTTAATCCCAAAACAAAGTCCAGTAAAAGGGGTATCAATAGTTTCTTCAACTGGTACTTTTTCACCTTGACATTTTTCCAAATAATGTTCGTGACACTCATCGTTTACGTGCAATCCAACATAAGTTGGTCCATAGGATTAGTCATACATAAGTTGGTCCATAGGATTAGTCATACATAAGTTGGTCCATAGGATAACAATCAATATGAATTGTAGGAATGACTAATCCTATGGACCAACTTATGTTGGATCGCACGTAAAAGACGAGTGCCACACGTACACCATTTGAGAAAATGTTAAGGTGAAAAAGTACTAGTTGAAGAAACTAGTGATACCTCTTTTACTAAACTCTGTTTTGCGATTGAATTGGTTAGCCCATACATGGCCTAATCCCAATTGCTCGTATAATCAGTAACCAAATCCACTCAACAAAATCCATTTTGCACCCGTTGGTCCTGTGCAGTTGCTGATATCTTTGGATTCGCAGTGAGGAGGATGTAGCTTCTTGAATACTGCTGTTAATATCACCAACAACCCCTTAATTCAAACAAGCCAAAAACAACTGAATCGGTATTTCATTTCAAGATCAATTTTTTCCTTCAAAATTTCAACTAGTGTAATGTATAATTAATAGTACCAGAGACGAAATGATGGATTAAAATTCCAATGTTTTGCAAGTATCAGAGAGGATATTAGGACAAATGGAATGGAAGGGAAATGGTTTCTTGAGTTCATTTTATAGAGAGAGTGGGAGGATGAAAAACTTGTACAGTATAACTTAAATACTACTCCAATAATTCACGCTTAAATTTAAAGACAATTCCCGAAAGAAACATAACTGATCACATGCCATCATAAGTGCTATTTCTACCTGAAAGTATAGTATAACAGAAGGGTGAGATTGATAATTTAAAAAGAAATTAATTATTTATATTGGCACAGTGTAAATAATTTTTTATAAGGAAAGAGCTCAAATATGTCACTAAACTTTTGAAAAAGACTTATTCATGTCATCCGTTAAAAGTTGAATCAACCTATGCCACTTTCATGATCCAAAGTGCACATTCGTGCCAATATATATTAACAAAAAACACAGCTGATTTTCAAATACCAATTTAGACATGTGACCTCCAATTAAAGGTCCACATCACTTATTGGTCCCATGAATTTAAAACTCATCCCAATTAATTAATCCACTTTGAAATTAAACCCGACTCACTTCCCTTTAATTGGAGGCCACGCGTCTAATTCGATATTTAGAAATCAGCTATAGTTTTTGTTAATATATAGTGGCACGAATAAGCACTTGGAGTCACGATAGTGGCATGTATAGGTGAGCTTAACTTTTGATGAATGACATAAATGATTTTTTTTTAAAAATTTGATGACATATTTAAGTTTTTTCCCCTTTTTATATTATGATGTCTCTTAAAAGGACATCTATGAAACTTGTCATAAAAATAGATATGTAATTTTGATAATTACTAGGCCACATATTTACTCTTTATTTTTTTTGTTACCCCTAAAGCTAGGAGCTTTCACCTTTTTTTGCTTTCTTAGAGAATCAAACTCACAAGTTTTAAGATTGGAAGTGGAGAGTGTTATTATTTGAGTAATTCCTCTTTTGTCGGTCACATATTTACTTGTTATTATAACTAATTAATACTCCATCTGTTTGTATTATTTGATCCTTACTGACCTGATACACCTATTAAGAAAACTTTAATTAGATGTGTGTTTGACCAAATTAACCTTAATAATGATACTTTGAAACTCTAAATTTCACAACTACTTTATGTTGTTACTTAATACTAATGAAAATATGGGAAAAAATAATAAAATTATCTTGATTTGCTAAAATAGACAAGTAAAATGAAACATTTATTTTTGGTATATGAGTCAAGTAAAATGAAACTATTAGAGTGAGTTGAAGTCCCAATTACTTGAGGATTAGATTGATGATCTGCTTATATTGACTTTAGACAATCCTTCCCAATCGTAAGTTAGCTTTTGAAGGTTGATTTAGATCTAGATACCATATCTTTATAGAAACGGAGGGAGTAATTATTTTTTCTTATTTTCAAAATGTGATATGTAATTGAAACTTCCGACAAGCGAATTTCTGACGCCTTCCTAAAATATTTCTGCTCGAAAAGTTGCATAATTTTATTACATACTATAAAAAATTAATTGAACTCTGGTAAGAATTATAAGGAGGATGGGGGTATGGGGTGAGGAGTATAAATGGGATTGACAGGGGGCTATGGAACCGGTACCAAAATAGGTAAAAGTAATAAATGCATATACATTTAGAAAAACGAGAGATTTTGGGAGGTGTTGAATTTATTTGGTGGAGGGAATAGAGTAAGGGGTCGTTTGGCAGAGTGTATTAAAAAATTTAATGTATGCATTAGTTTTATTTATTACTAATACTTTGTTTGGTATGATTTTTCTACCTATGTATAATTAATGCAAATGCAAGCATTAGTTATACACTCTATTGTGTATTGAGCTATGCATTACTAATACCATGGATTTTCATGTATTAGTAATGCAATAGATTTTAATACATGTATTAGAATGACTAAAGACACAATTGTCCCTCAAAACACTTTTCACATCATTTCTACCATATTTGTGGAGGGTATTTTTGTAAATAATTTTTTTTTTTAGAAATTATGCAATGCATGTTATTTTTAATACATTAAACCAAACACTGCATAAGAAAAATTTCAGCATAACTAATGTAAGCATAACTAATACAAGCATTACTAATACATCATATTATATATTATTCTTATACACTCTATCAAACCACCCCTAAATGCAAAAGGATTTGTTTGGTGGAAGGACAAGATATATTTATGCGTGCGTGTGTGACCATGTTTTTTTAACGTAGCATTGTACTCTTGTAGTCCCATATTTTCTTGGGCAGATGAATGGATGGGGTTGATCAGACACATAACACTACTGACTACTAGGAAAAGGACGTTATGCATATCATCCCTCGCGGGTTGTTTGGTGTGAAGTATAAAGTATAATAATTTTGGAAAAAATATAGAATTATTTTATTCTGCATTTGGTTGGAGGTATTAATTAGTCTCAAAATTATTTATCTAATTATTTATATCATAGTGATGAGATAAATTATCCATATACATGATGGAATAACTCATACCAGAATAGCTAATCTCGGGATTAATTATCCCAGGATAACTTGTTCCCAATTAAACGACACCTTATATTTATCCAATTTTATTTGTCCAGTTTAGAAAATTAAAAAATAATTTAATATTTGTGTTTATTTTACTCTTGTTATTAAATACTATTCATTTCTCAATATTTAGATAATTTATAATTAATAAGACGATTGTTATAGTAAAATTACTCTTTTAGTATTTGTTATTTCTTAAAGGGTGTGCCAAGACCAACATAAACAAGTAAATATAGATTTGATTAAATAATTGAAACATTTCTCGTTGATATCTGCACGATTTGTTATACATGGCACCTCATTCAACTTTTGAACGACTTACAATTTTTTTTTAAAAAAAGGCTTAAAAAAACAAACGACAATCTAGGGTGGACCGTAAATGTTAAGGCAAATCGTGTGCACACGGGTAATTATTCTGTTTTGGTCAATTTTGAAATTAAGTGACCTATTTAAATTTTGAATTGGAGTGTTGCTAAATGGCCACAAAAAATTGGCCCAAATTTGACCACAATTGTAGAAAGACTTATATAACCTTATTTAAAATTCTACCATGCTTTCCGCAATAATTTTTCCTCCAAATTATAATAATAAATGAAGTAACTTTTTCCTATTCCCTAAACTCATTGAACAACTAAAATTGATTTATACAAAAGTGATTAATAAATGCAATTTTTTTAATATATTTTGGATATTTTATATGTATAGTAAATTATAACGTTTATTAAATTAAAAAAATTATACATTTACTGGTAATAAAAAAAAATCTCGGTTCAATTTAAATATCTTTATCACTTATTTGAATTGAATTTAATATTTTATTCCAATTCAAATACTTTAACTTTCAATGTATAACCAATTCTTTTATTACGATACTTATATATATATATATATATGTTCCTTTATATTAGTTAACTAAAAGGAGAATGAAAATTTTAAGTTGAAAACGATATCATCCAATTCAAAAAAATATTATTTAAATTTAAAATGACATCTATGAATAAAATTTAAAACAAGCATTAAAGTAATTTGAATTATTTGAGAAGTGGAGTTGATAAATAAAAGAAAATATGTCATTCATATTTCTATTTAAATTTTGAATCATGTCTCGGTCATAATATTCGTAATATCAAAATTACGAATATATTTCTTGATTGCTAATTAATTATTTCACTTTTCAGTTTAATTTTTGATCAACCCAAAATTATTATTTTTGATTTACTCAATTCGAATTAAATTATAGATATTCATTGTGATACAATACTAATTTTATTTGATAATATCTGAACTTCAAATATCTTAATTTTTAGTAACACACAATTGTAATATGCAACTCTAAAAATGAAAGGATGTCAATTAACATTTTTTTCTTAAAATAGTTCATATAGAATTCAACAAATAGGTTCTCTAATAATGCCAAATGCTTGTTTTTGATATATAATTTGATTTAATATCAAGCCTGACTACACTTTTTTTTTAATATAATACTAATATTGATATAGATTCTCAAATAAAATTCCTTAATTAAAAATTATATTTATAACAAATATAAGTTTTGGTTCACAAGTTATCATATTGGCGCAACACTACAACATTAATGTGTGAATTTCTTAGCTTTTCGTTAACAAGGATCGACACTTATGAATTATATGATTTTTATAATTTCTATGATGTGTCGATGTTTACCATGTCTGAAGTATTTTGAGTTTTGACTGTTGTTATTTGAAATATTTTAAATATCATTAAATATGAAGTTTAATATTTTTAAACGTAATAATGTATATGCAAAACTACAACATTAATGTGTGACTCTCTTAGGTTGAAGTTAATAACTAGGGTGACACTTATGAACAATATAATTTTTTTGATGTGTCAATATCTATCATGTCTAAATTATTTTGAGTTTAGACTGTCGCTATTGAAATATTTTCAATTTATATTTAAGAAATACGTAGTTTAAATCTACTTAAGAATAACAAATAATGAAATTACTTAATTAGATGTCATATTAATAACAAATATAAGTAATAATTCGTAAGTTATCAAATCAGTGTAACATAAGGACACAAAACTACAACATTTGGGATAGACACTTAATTGTTTAAATATTTACTTTAAATTTTCTTAAACATAATAATTAATAAATGTGTAACTCTCCTAGACGGTTGTTAGCTAAGTTCGGCACTTATAAACTATATGATTTTTATGATTTCTCTATTGTCGATGTCTATCATATATAATGTATTTTGAGGTTTGACTGTCGTTATTGAAATATTTTTAAATTATAGTTAAGAAATTATTTATATATGTAGTTTAAATTTATTTAAATATAATAATTAATAAAATTACTCAATTAGAGGTCATATTAATAATAAATATAAGTAATGTCACAAATTATCATATCAACGTAATATAGGGGTGTAAAACTACAACATCAATGTATGACTTTCTTCAATTGTTGTTATTTACTAGGGTCGACACTTATAAACTATATGACTTTTATGATTTCTATAATATTTTGATGTTTGTCATATCTAAAGTGTTTTGAGTTTTAATTATCGTTATTAAAATATTTTTAAATTATATTTAAAAAATTATTTACATATGAGAAATTTTAGATTTAAAACTCTTAAATATTAGATTTAAAACTTTTAAATATTTTTAATTTAAGTTACTAAATATCCCTTTAAAATTGAAATAGGCATAATTTTCGATTTAAAACTCTTAAATATTTTTAGTTTAATTAATTTTGGTCCTTTTAAATATAAAAATAAACCGAATCAAAAAAACCTTTTATTACAATGAAGAAATTAAAGAATTAATTGCTGTTTGGTTGTAATAAGTGATCGAGCATCACATTTGTGGGAATTTGTCCATTCCCACGTATTGGAAAAGTTTCCATGTATTGAGAAGTGGAACTAATAAATTTAACTTGTGAGAGATTTGGGAGGGAAGGGTAAAAATGTAAAAAGAAAAACCTATTTATAGTGTGAATAGAATATATTTTCATATTTGGGCCATTGTGGTCAAAAAATTGTGACCAAATTGATTTATTTGAATAAATCCTTTTGGGCACATTTTTTTTGGATTTTAGACATTTTTACCCTTCCTTTCAACTTTAAATTTTCCTTACTAATTATTTCTCAATAAATGATGAGGTTTTTCAATACATGGGGATTGGGGAGTTGACTAAATTTGCATATCCCCGTAATCGCCATAAGTACATGCTTATTTTATTTATTTTAAAAATATTATAAAATGATCATATATATATATATATATATATATATATATATATATATATATATATATAAAATGTAAGGTCTGGCGCGGGCCTAAAATTTTGTAATTTAAGTAAAGTATAAAGATTTAGAAAAAAATCGTATTTTAAAATTGAGATAATACAAAGTCTATTGAGAAACTTTCTTCATGACTTTGAAATGGAGCAAAAGATATAAAATCACACTGATATAGTATGTTCATAAGCGTTTAAATTTAAAGAATAAGAGTTGATTCTCACCATCATATGATATATTACATTATTTATTTAGGGAGTATTAATTCAAAATGCAAATTTTGAAGTTACGAATTTAAGTGATACAGTCAAATAATTATTTCATTGTGGAATAGTACTAAATATAGTACTCTCATCTCAAATTAGTTATCATGATTTACTTTTTGAGAGTCAATTTAACTAATTTTTATATTAAATTAAATTAACTTAATATTTTATAATTAAAATTTAAATGTTCTAAGATTATGAAAAATATCATAAGTTGCAACATTTTCTCATAACAATTTAATGAAATTATATGTTCTAAATTATTGATCAAAGTTTATATAGTAGACTCTCGAGAAACGAACTTGACAACTAATTTGAGACGGAGGAAATAATATTTTTTTTATCTAACACGTATTATCACATTTTCGTTAGTAAATATTTTTTTTATCTAATACATATTATAACAATTTCATTTTTTTTTTCATGAATTCACATCATATTCTCATTTTGTTTGATTGACAATATCAATACTTAACTTTGTGTATGCGACTATGTGCGAACATCAAACTTATGGGTCCCTTATTTCAATTGCTACTTATCTGTCAAATAAAATTAATTGTAAAATTATAATGTTATCCTTGGTCGTTCAATTCTTCGCTCTTCTGTATAATAATAAAATAATAATAATAATAATAATAATAATAATAATAATAATAGTAATAATAATAATAATAATAATAATAATAATAGTGGAAAAGGGCATGATATACTATTCAACTCTACGATTTAGAGTTGATATATTTTTTGTTTAAAAAAGGCAGCTCACTTAAACTTCTACTATTACATAAATGGCTCAGATATACCCATTTTGACTGAAAAAGGTGAAAAATTGATATAAATTTATTTTTTATTTTTTTAATAAAATAAAATTCATATAAGAGTATATTTAACTTTTCCCACAAAGTTCTGAGGTATATTTGATCTTTCTCACATATAAATTTTTTTGTCTTCTTTAATTCAATGACTAATTTGAGTTTATTATCTTGATGATCAAATTTATTTTTTTATCCATCTTCTTGTAAAGTCTATCATAGATGATTTAATTTTTTTCGCAGCTACAAAAATTAAATTACAATATAGCGATAAAAATAAATTTATTTTATTTTTTTCTCTTTTATTCCATGCACATTTTTTTTAATTATTATTACTCATATATATTTTTTTAATTAAAAGACCCATTGGGTCGTTTATTGAAAGCAAAAGTATATACAAAAGTGAGTCTGCCCAAAGTGCTTAAGCCCACTCAACTAACAACAAATTATATCAACTACACAAACAAATTAGGAAAGTTTTTTAGTTGGTCTGAGAGAAGAGTTGGTTGTTCATCTCCTTTGATTAGAGCATTGATTTGTGTATTTCTCATGAGAAATTTGTGAAGACACAGGTTAAAATGTCTGCAACTCTTCCTCACTTCTTGCTAACACACACTTCACAGTGTCAAAAGTGATGAAACACTCTTTCCACGACCAATTATCCTTTGAGTTTGCAGGTGCGATTTGAACTTAGAAGCAGGAGCTGAGCTTCTCAGGTTTGCCCTCTGATAATGCCTTCATCAATTTATCCTCTCTTAGCTTGGCCTCTTTCTCCTCTTTTTTGTTCATTTTTAGGATATTCAGAAGACGATTCGCCCCTTTCCTCTGCCTAAGTAAGTCTCTAAATCTTTCTTGTATCTAAGATTTGGTGGGTTGACCCCATTTGGGATTAATACCGCCACCATAACCTAGATCTTTAAAAGAATTATCGACTTTTTGTAGGTGGAGTTGAGGCATCGATCGAATTGAGCTTACCCTTTCAACCCCGAGTCTTTCATCTCAGGTGATCTTCTTTAATCTCTACTGGTTAGGACATTAGAGACCCGAAAGAAAAAAACTTGTTTTTAAAATTTTTAACCACACTGTTGATGATGCATAGCTACTAGTATAAATGAGTCCAGGTTTTATACCATGTGAAACACCTAAAATTCTCACAGGTGCATGGTATGTTTAACCAAACGAAGATACTACAGACATCATTATTTTCATCAGTGGCTTATCTCATCAAACATGGATTAACACTTCAAAATAGAACCTGTAAAATTGTACTTATGCCTTGCTGTTATTAGGAACTTGTCTTATCCTCATCTGTGGAACGCCTTGCTTGTCTAGATTGATGATTTTCTTGCCTGTGCTTGGGATTTACTGAAAGTTTCTGAATTCAAAATTACCTGCACAATGAAACACCCAGTTAGTTAAAAAATCAGCAAGAGTATTTCTCTCCCTTAAGGAGTGTTGTACTCTTGCTGAACAAGACATCATCATCCTCCTAATGGAGTTGACCTCCATTGTCACACTCCAAGGAACTTTCCACTCTCCATTGATAATGTGAACTACTGCAAGAGAGTCCGATTTCACAATTATGTTTGAAATTTGATTTTCAATACAAAAACTTAAACCAGCTCTTATAGCAGTAGCCTCTGCAACCAAATTAGTTGAATCAGGTAGCCTAATCCTTTTGCATACAATATATCACCCTCATGATCTATTAAACAAAAGTCAACAGAGCTTGGACCAGGATTACCCCTAGAAGCTCCATCCGTGTTACATTTCCATCATCCACAAGATGGAGGGTGCCATTTGATCCATTTAGCTTTGAACCTGGGTCGAAAACCATCCAGAGACGCAACTATTTGGGGACAATTGGAAGGGACCTGTTCATAACCAAACTTTTTTCTAATAAGCTTCTGCACCATACTATTGATATCCTAAATTACTTTGGTTGTAGAGTAAGATCCACCATAAATTACTGAGTTCCTTCTTTTCCATAAGAACCAAAATATAAGAGTGGGAATAGCCTGAAATATAATTTTCTGTCTAGAATTTCCATTAGCTTCCCACCACCTCTTCATTGATTGTTTAATCTGAATATAGGGTCCCAAGATACCTGGAGCAGTAGTAAAATATTTCCAAACAATATTAGCCACTTCTCCTTTTAGGAAAAGATGCTCTAAGGTTTCCCTTTCTGGTTTAGAATAACAGGAATATAGTTGAGACAAGTTGGGTTTCCAATTAGCTAATATAGCAGCTACTGGAACCCTATTTGTCCAAACTCTCCAACCAAAGAAAGATATTTTAAAAGGGAGGTCTTTAAGCCAAATCTTCTGTAGAGAATCATTAACCTCCGCCCTTCTTCTCAGAGCTTCCCATGCACTCTTAACAGTGAACTTACCACTACTAATTTTCAGCCACCAGGGTCTGTCCCCTTTATCAGTCCACCTCACCAGGTTCAAATGAAGTTTCACATGGTCAGTAATATTATTAGAAAGATGATGTTGCATGTTCACATAATCCCAGTTGAATTCCTGCATGAAATATGATATATCCATCATTGAATGGCAAGTCTGAATTTCAGTTTGGTGCTTGTATAATGGACCAAGTTGTGTCCAATTATCATAAGAAGAAGTACCTCCTTTAAGTTCCCACCACAAGAATTGTTCAATTAAATCTCTGTTCTGCGACATATGTTTCTATAGTTGAGATCCACCTTTCCATTGAACCAGAGAAGGAGTTTGCTTCTTACAGTACTTGTTCCACATGAAATTAGCCCACATAGTATTCTGAGTCCTAAATCTCCACCACAACTTGGCATGCATGGCCCGTGATACTTCAAATATAGACCTAAAATCCAGGCCTCCTTCTTGTTTTGGTAAGCACACTTTCTCCCAAGAAGCCCAATGTTTGCTCTTACCATCCACCTTATTACTCCAGAAGAATTTAGCAAATATTCTGTGTAGTTCTTTTATCACACACATAGGGGGAACAACAACAGATAGTACATGAATATGAACACTCTGAAGCACGCTAGAGATAAGGACCTCCTTTCCCCCATAAGAGAGCATATTACTTTTTCATGCCTGTAGTTTTGACTTGACCTTCTGAATCAAATCTGCATAATGAATCTTCCTTTTCCTAGCATGAGTAATTGAACATCCAAGGTATTTCAAAGTGAAATGTCCTCTGGAAAAACCTGTACACTCCTTCACCAATTGTCTCTCTGTTGCAGTTGCATTCTAATGCATATAATAAGCACTCTATACTAAAAAATAAAAGCAAAAAATGAAATAAGAACAAGAAATTCAGATAATAAGAAGAAAACAAATTCATAAAGAAAATACTTAAGATCCAAATTAACCATTGAATAATAAAAGACAAAAAAAATTCTCATGTGAGAAACATCAAATATACCCCTAAATTTTATGAGAAGGATCAAATATACCCCTATATGAATTTTGTTTTAATAAAAGATAAATTTTAGTTGATTTGATTTGGTTTAAAAAAAATTAAAAATTGATTAAATTATTTTTGGTATTAATTAAAAACCGATTCAAACGGAATCATGAACACTCCTAATAGTGAAGTGTTAAACATATTTTAATCTTATGTGAGAATTCTATATCAATATTAATATTGCATTAAAAGAAGTGTAGTCAGGCCTAATATTAAGTCAAATTATGTATCAATAATAAGTATTTGGCACTATTGGAGAAACTATTCGTTGAATACATATTCTTTTATTTCTAGAGTTGCATATTATAATTGTGTGTTATTAAAAAATTAAAATATTTGCAATTTTGATATTATCGAATAAAAATAATATTGTATCGCAATGAATATTTATAATTTTATTCAAATTGAGTAAATTAAAGAATTATTTTCGAGGTAATCAAGAAATAAAATTGAAAAGTGAAATAATTAATTAGCAATCAAGAAATATATTTGGAAATGAATATTATAACCGAGACACAATAAAATTTAAACATAATAATATAAATGAAATATTTGCTTTTATTTATCAACTCCACTTCTCAAATAATTAAAATTACTTTAATTACATCGTAATGAAACAATTAAAATTTATAAGACAATTAACAAGTATCGTAATAAATAAAAGAATTGAATATGCACTGAAAGTTAAAGTATTTGAATTAGAATAAAATATTAAATTTTAATTCAAATAAGTGATAAAGGTATTTAAATTGAATCGAGAAAAATTTGAATTTGAAGTGAAAGATAAGTTTATCTATATATTATATTAAAAAGAAAGTAATCGTATAAATACATCTATAATTTTTTTAATTTAATAAACTGTATCATTTACTATACATATAAAATATTCAAAGTATATAAAAGAAATTTATATTCATTAACCACTTTTATATAAATCAATTTTAGTTGTTCAATGAGTTTAGGGAATAGGAAAAAATTACTGCATTTATTAATATAATTTGGAGGGAAAATTATTGGAGAAAGCATGGTAGAATATTAAATAAGGTTATGTAAGTCTTTTTATAATTGTGGCCAAGTTTGAGCCAAATTTTTGTGGCCATTTAGCAATACTCTTAAATTTTTTACTTAAAATGTGACTCTTTTAGGCTCAAAACTCCTCTTATTTGTCAGGGCCGACTCAACAAGTTTAAGGGCCTAAAACCAAACTCTAGAAAGAAGCCTTAAAATAAAAAAATTCAAAAAGAAAGATCGTCATATATATTTTTATTTAAAGTCTATTTTTCTAATTTGTTTAGATGTGAAGTCATTGATTTATTTTTTTATAATCGATTTGTTCTATAATTCCTTTAAAGTTGGCTAATCCATTTAGATTTTGTTGTGACATTGTTAATCTTAGATAGAATTTTATCAATTTAAGTTTTGAAAAACTTTTTCGATTGAGACAACAGTTACAAGAGCTGTTAACATTATTCTATAAGCAATATATGTATTTGAAAAAAAAATCAAATCTTTTTATTTGATCATTATCTTTTACTTGCATTATTTCTCTTAACACTCTTAATTCAAAAAATAATTCTTTAAATTTTGAAGAAGATACCAAAAAGAATTTTTGTTCTTTCGTAATTGTAAGTAAGAAGCAAGCAATAACTCAACGTAATGTTTGCAAAGAAAGAGCACGCTCAATATTGAGAATAGAAATAATTAAGAGAGAATAATAAAGATGAATACATAAGGTGAATAATGTTATAAATTATTGTGTTACCACACAATGTTGTCATCTTGTATTGTGGATGTCCATACTATAACTCCATTAGTGTATAGTTAATCCTTCACTACTCCACACACTATTATGAGTGTAACTCCCTCTCCCCATAACCTTTTCCATAACCTCCATAGTTAATGTCATGTTTATGACAACCTTTAGGATGCCTCTATGAACACTATAAATAGAGACACAATGATTCATATTGTATACACTTGAAACACTTGATACTTGGAAGAATAAGAAATACTCTCTTCTCTTCTCTCTCATTTCTTGTCTTACTTTATATTGTTATGCTCTTGTTCTTAGTTTTACAACACGTAATCAGAGCGAATCGCTTATTTTTCTTCTCTATTCGAATGTCATAACTTTAGTAGCCGGTGCAAGTTTAGCATCACACATAGAAGTGAGTAAGGTGAGGCAAGGCATATTCTTTTTATTTATGTTATTGTCTATGAACAGTTAACATGATACTAGTATTTACAAAATATTATTATTTCACTGTTAAATTACCAATGCTATATTTGTTTCATATGAAATTTCTCCGAATGTCCTAATTAAAATTAAATGGTGGTATAGTATATTTTTGTTTCCCTTTCTTCTTATTTTTTTTCTTCTGGTAATAAGAATAAGAAAAATATTTTTGAATTTTATCAAACATGAACGAGGACATGTGCTGGTCGATTTTGGCACAAATTCTGCCTCTTATATTCTTTGACCACCTACAAGTAATTTTATCCTAATCATTCTTCACAGTGGTGAGAGTATTCATTCATATTGATACTAAAGTATCTAGCTTTATTTGTTTTATTATAAATTGTGTGTATGTGTTATTATGTTATTTAAATAATTATTTTGTTATTAATGTTAAATAATCATGTTAGTGTGTTATACTAACTGTAATAAAGTTTATGTCACTATGCAGTTACTGGTTTGTATATTAAAATATTGTGTATTCATAGTACCTGCTGAATTAAATTTAAGTGTTTTTCAACTATGCTATCTGTGGCATATAGCGTCATCGCAATGGTTATTTGGTAATAATTGAAACTTAATTTACTTATTTATATAATTGGAAAGTGATAATATTTTTTAAAGGCTTATTATTGAGTTTCATTGTATTTTGGCCTATCGTGTCATTGGTTGAGGATAAGACGGTGAAGTCAAGTTTCATCGTATCAAAAGGGTAAGACATCGGGTTAAAGTCTTGATGCACTATGATAATAAGATGTTGGGTTCAAGTCCCACCGATTTATGGCCTAAGACGCCTTTATATGAGTAAGAGGTTGCCAATCTATGGCCTAAGAAACATTTATATGGGTAAGATGTTGAGTTTAAGTCCTAATGCACCATAGTGATAATATAATGATGATCAAGGCAAAATGATGTACTTTTGATGAAAAGTCATGAAATCCGTCCCACTGAATTTGCTCCATTCCTTGAAGTGAATGTGGTAGTAGTATATATATGATAAGTCTGAAAGATGACAAAATAATTATTGTGTTTGTACAAATAATTGTGGACGTGAAAAGGACAAAATAGCATCAGTTTAATAATAATAAAAGGAAGAACGCTATGGGTTCTCCAAATGGTCCTTCAGAAGTGAAGATAATTTTTACCATCAATTTGGTATGAAAGGTATATATTGGACACGTTGTTATCGTGCGGCCTAATTTGATAAATTTTATAAATCTTCCATCAAAATAAAAGAATATAAAGTGGTGGTGCACTTTACCTTTCAAAGTGATGTTGAGGTGAATCATATAAATATGATCAATGTCAAGGCATGATAATGAGCTTCTAATGAAAATTTATGAAGCAAGTACATATGAATATTATTGTCCATTTTTGAAGAAAATGTGACTTGTGATAAGCATTGTAAATGCTCGGCCATTACACGTCAAGATATGATAAATTTTTTGTATAAAGATGTGCTTATGTATGGTTGGATAAATACCAAAATTCACCTTTACGGGAGGTTTGAGAGAAAATATTTTTTTTTACTTTGGTATGAAAAGGCCATTGGTGTTGTAGCATGTCTTATCATGATTTACCAAAGGGTAAAAGAAAGAAATGATTCTTGTTTATAAATATTTTGACCATGACCAAAATGAATATTATGGTGTGATCGAATGAATTTGTCATTGATCGCGTACATATGATATGCCAAAAGAGTTTTGCCAAAATTTATAAAAAATAAATTATTAAAGGCAAAAGTAAAGCAAAAAAGGGGTCTTGCTTATGATGATTTTGATAATAATGACGATAATTTTCTCCCTAAAAGGAGATGTTCACCATACAAATGGTGTTATGAAATATGTGGTGATACATAATTATTTGATAGCTTTGAAAAAGCTTATGTGTTACTACTCGGAGGAATGAAATTATTTGTGATATTCGGGTTGTAGTAAGTCTCAAAAGAAACTTGTTAAGTTTTGACGGTATTGGCAAAAAATAAATTATATTGAGACTGTAAATTCTGAAAAGATTTATATCTTCATATTACTACAATCGAAGCGGGTTATAAATATTTATGTAATAAGTTACCTGTCTCCTCTTCTTGGTTGTAGTACACATATATGGACATGGTGATGAAATCACATGTGATAGTAAACTAGAAGTTTAGATAAATAAATATTTGTTGGCATGATCGGTTGACCATTCTGATTTAAATGTGATGCGAAAATAATTGAGAATTCATGTGGTTATACATTGAAGAAATAAAAAATTCTTCAAGAATTCTCATATGTTGCTTGTTCTCATGATAAATTATTTATCATACCAGTCAAAATTGGGATTGTATCCCCTAAATTTTGGAACGTATAAAAAAGGTGAATATGAGCCCGTTCACCTGCCATGTGGACCATTTACTATGAAATGAGATGCATCTATGGTTGGTCACATGCGCTTTGCTATCAACTTGCAATTTAATATTTGCAAGGTTGTTTGCTCAAATTGTTAAATTAAGAGCATGGTTCCAAATTATAGAAGTTGATAATGTTGGTTGGTTTAGCAAAAATTGTGTGCCTCCAATTATAGTTAAATCGTTGATTATGAGAATAAATCTCCCAAAAGAAAATTTAGTGTGAGATGTGTGTAGCAGCACTTGTATGCATCAAGCCAATAAAATTCTCCTATATTGTTGGTTCAGGGTCAGGAGTCAAATAATTCCATCTAAAAATTTGAATGTGCGGTATTTAATTTAATTGCTCCACCACACACAAAGATAGATCCCCAAATAAGACTGGGGTGAATGTTAGATTTCCTAATATTAGGGGGAGATATGATTAACAACTGAAATGGATGGAATGAATTATCTAGATCCTCATAAAAAAAAAGTGAACTTGAAATTTCAAGAGATAATTCAGTTGCAAAATATTGTAAGTTAATTGACATATGTATTTGCTAATCCTATGCTATAATTCAATTTTAAATGCTCCAATAAAAAGTCCTTGAAGGACAGGGCCTATGGCATGCTTGAAGCGTGATAGACTAATCGATTCCAAAGGTAAAACTCTTTGAAGAAGGAGAGGAGCAAATGATAAAAATAGTCATGGTAATGAGGCAAGTGCTTTAAAAGAGCACCATGACATAACTCTTCATAAAACCTTGACAAAAGATCAGGCACCTGAAAATGATGAAAAAGAAGAGATCGATCTCGATATGTTATGTCGTAATGGAATCGATATCAAATGACCGTCGACGGTATCTTTGATATAATGTAGCGCTCACCATTATAAATGGTAACGATGATCTTGAATTTAAATTTGTCAAACAGTATGGACAAATAAATTATTGGCCAGATAAAATACGCAATTCAAGTATATTTTTTTTTACTTGAAAAGTGATGGTCTGGACTTAATCTATAGACTAAAGTATAATGCCAGTGGGGTACAAATGGATTATTATGCGAAATACAAAATCGTAAGATATAAAGTACGTCTTGTGCCTTGAGGCATAAAGATTTTTCACAAAATTCTTGGCATTATTGTTTGGAGATGTATTCTCCTATTGGTAGATGTAGTGAAGTTTCTTTCAATCTAGCAATAGATGAAAAACTTGAATGCGTATAAAGAATGGTTGTTATGTCTAGATAGAGGGTAAAGATTATATGAAAATCCATGAAGAATTTAAAAAGGTTAAAGCGATTCCATTGAATAGTACCCCAATGGTTGTAAGATCGCTTAACATAAAAAAAGATCAATTTCGATCTCATGAAAATAATTAAAAGTACCATGTTTTAGTGCAATTGGTGCACTTATATATCCTACTATTTCTATACATGAAATAATTTTTTTGTTAATGTGCAGGAAAGACATAATTTCACTTTTATGTGGAAATATTTGAGTGAAATTAAATATTGGTATAGATGATTATTTCTAACCAATATTGTCAAAGATTTATTGAATATGCAAATGCAGGAGATTATTTGATCTACATAACATTTGATCATGTGAAAGTTCTCTATTTGCATGTAAGACCACTGTCATATTATCATATTCTACTAGACAGTCAATGATTGACACTTATTCAAGTCAAGTCAAGCTACTAGAGACTTATAAAGCAAGTGACTCTACACGTAGGAAAATGTGATATTTTCATTGTGATGGAGATTGTAATATTATATGAAGATGATGCTTCTTGCATAGCTCAATTGAAAGAAGAATATATCAAAGAAGACAAAACAAAGTATATTTGAGCAAAGGACTATTTTGCTCAATTTTGATGAAATATTTGACGGAGACATTGTCGATCCTAACACTTTGAGAAGATGGATTGGAATGTATCATCTACAAAATTAAGTGATGTCTTTGTCAGGGGGAGTAAATACGCGCTGAACTCTTTTTTTCTTGGACTGGATTTTGTCCCAATGAGTTTTCCTGGCAATGTTTTTAACGAGGCAGCAAATAACGCGTATTACAAGATATGTGTACTCTTTTTCCTTCACTAGGATTTTTTCCACAGGGTTTTTCCTAGTAAGGTTTTAACGAGGCACATTATCTATCAATGAACATCCAAGGGGGAGTGTTATAAATAATTGTGTTATCACACAATGTTGTCATCTTGTATTGTGGATGTCCACACTATAACTCCATTAGTGTATAGTTAATCCTCCACTACTCCACACACTATTATGAGTGTAACTCTCTCTCCCCATAACCTTTTTTCCATAACCTTCATAGTTAATGTCATGTTTATGACAACCTTTAGGATGTCTCTATGAACACTATAAATAGAGGCACAATGATTCATATTGTATACACTTGAAACACTTGATACTTGGAAGAATAAGAAATATCTTCTCTTGTCTCTCTCATTTCTTGTCTTACTTCATATTGTTATGCTCATGTTCTTAGTTTTACAACAAATAATAATGTAGGCCCCAATTATTAGGAGAAGAATAAGGAATTTTTGTTTCCTACGCAAGAAACTTTTCTCCAAAACTAGTTTCATTTCCCTAAAATTTCAACAATCCCCACAATAAAATAAGAAAATATTTTACTTACTTTTGAGAAATTTCTTTTAAAACTTATAAGTATATATAATTTTTTTAATAAATATGTATAAGTACATATCTTTAAAAAAAATGGGACTTCAGTTTTTTGGGAGTTTCAAGCAATTACTTTAGTGGCCTAATGATTAAAACGGCCTATTATTTGTTTTAAAACAAAAATAAGGAAGACAATGCATGTTTTCTGATGTTGATTGATAACTAAATTTTGAGAACCAGTAAAAAGTAAAAACATGTCATGTTATGCATTTCTTTCGGGTCATTCGAACTTTATTTTGGGGGTGTTACCTTTTATGGTTTTTAATTTTTTTTCTTTCACTACTTTAAGTAATAAAAAAATGGTTAAAAATTATTCCATCAAAAAAACAAAAAAAAAGTAAGGTATAAGTTTATATTTTTATATCAAAATATAACACAAGTTATATCTTACAAGGCATAATAAGTTATGACTCTTGGCTAGTATTTGGACATGTGATTTCATCTCATGATTTTAAATAAGCGTTTAGACATATAATTTGAGATTATGATATGAAATTCCGACTATAGTTGATTTGGTTTGCTTTAACTAAAAAAAGTCAAATCGAACTGAACCAACCCGATATTACATGTATACTAATTATAATATATTTTATACATAAAAATATTTAATGTGATGTAATTTATAAATATTTCTTAAACTTTTTCATAGTTTTTATCTTTTAACATATTATTTCATGTTTAAACTTAGAATTTTAAATGATCTAATAAGTTTTATAACTCATAGGCCATAGATATTAGTAACTCGCCCAATCAATACTACTGCTAACAAAAAATTATTCAATTCAACACTAGGAATGACAATCATATTACATATCTATTCTTTAATTTTACATAAAAACATAAACTAATTTTATTTTTCTGTTGAATATTTAGTCATGTAGTTAATACTTATTAGACTTATTTTAGCATGACTTTATACTTTTAAATTATGATTATTTTTATTATGACTTATTTATATGCAATATTTATTCTATGCGATTTCGTTATTTTTTTGGTTGAATATTTTATCGTCATCACTCATTTTTTTTAAGAAATACCTTAAATAGTTGTATCTTGCTATGACTAAATAAAATATTTGAAGCACAAGTTAATAATATGTTTGTATGAAAACTTTATCGGGAAAAACCCGAAAAAAACCCGAAACCCCCCCAAAAAACCCAAAATTAGAAAATCCGACTTTTATTGATTTGGTTTGATTTATCTATCTATCTATATCTATATCTATATCTATCTATACTATATTAAAAGTGTGAAGGACCTTATAATGTGATTTGAACTTTTTGCCCTTTATTAAAAGGCTCCACAATAGACAAAATCGTCTTTTTATAATTTTTCTCCAATAATTATTATTTTAATATTTAGGACTTTAAGATTAACTAAAATTCTTATTTAATTTAGGTAAGAAATCAAAATATTTAACACTTCTAAACCAATTAAAATTTTATGTTATATACAAAAAATTCCACGAATCTATTTTTATTGTTTAAACAAATCTACATCATTAACGGGGAGAATTATCCAATTAACGAATCATTGAATTTTATTGAACAATTTTGTTTCATCCCAACATGCTGACAAGAATGGCTTTGAACCCAACAAGCATAGTTCAAATCACGTTTTTACTCTATGTTTGTTGGGTTTAATGAAATTTCGGTGGCAGAAATTGGAAAGTGCTGTGAAGGATCTAGGTTTATAACGTTTTTGCTCTAATTTTATATCCAATTTTATCTTATAACTCTGCTTTTTCGATGAGCTTTGAAGGTACAGTCTATAATAATTTTATCAATTTTAAATTTATATTGTAGTTAATGTCTTTTTGTTCACTTTTATTTGTTATTTATTTTTGGTTTAATCTTCTTTCTTTTTTTTGTATGGTGTTTAAGCTATGCAACTGTATCACATGCTTTGTATTATTTTTTGTGTTGATTGATATTAGAGTTTGATGTGTGTCTGATGCTTTGTTCTGGTTAATACAGGTGGTAGATGAATGTTTGGTCAGATTTTGAGGAATTTTTGTGTAAAAGTTAAGTCTAATCGTATTGTCCTAATAATATCTCGGTTATCATATTCTTAGATGAATGTTCGGTCAGGCTTTGAGAAATTTATGTGTAAAAGTTAGGTTTAATCGTATTGTTCTAATATCTCAATTATCGTATTGTTTGGTTATAGTTTCTGTTTTGTTACTAGATGCTATTTTTTTTGACTTAATACAGGTGGTAGATGAATATTTGGTTGGGTTTTGAGGATTTTTTGTGAATGTTAGGTTTAATCGTATTGTTTAGATATCTCGATTATCATATTATTTGATTGTAGTTTTTTTTTGTTACCAGATGCTATTTTTTTGCGTAATACAGGTAGTAGATGAATGTTTGATAGGGGTTTGAGGATTTATTATGAAGGTTAGGTTTAATCGTATTGCTTTATTATCTTGATTATCGAATTATTTTGTTGTAGTTTCTGTTCTGTTACTATCTTTTGTTTTTCTTATTATTTATTTTTTTGATAATTTTATTTTTTATTATAATTTTATTGATTGACGTGAGACACAGGAAAAATACGTATCTTCTATATCATAAAACACGTAGTACCAAAAAACTATCATGAATCTAAACTTACACTTTTGCATACTTTATTATTTATATTTTATGTTACTTAAGTAAATTCAATAAAATATGTATTATGTAAATTCTTTTTATAAATAATTGATGGAGGAAAAATAAAAATCTTCTATATTTAGGTAACTCTTTCTTGAAAAAAAAGGTTTGAACTTCTATAAATTGAGAATTATTTCTTTCTATAACAATACAATAGTATCCCCAATGTAGTCCTCAAACGATGTCTCATTTAGGGGGAGATTATTCTCTCAATAGTTTTTATGTTTTTATTTTATACTAGTTCAACGTATGTGCGTTGCACATGTATATCACATCAAATAATTATAATGAGATATGATTTTCAATTGAAGCTTAAGAAAATCAGTAATATTCAAAACTTCTAATAAATAAATGTGACCCATCTACCAAGCTCACAACCTCACAAGCATATGACTAACTACAACGTGTGCGCATATTGTAAGTAGTTAACAATTTTTTTTAATCCGTATTGCAAGTAGTCAACAAAGTTTCAACATAGTTTTCTAATATTTCATCGAATAAATTAACCTGGAAAAGTCAATAGCACAATGTGCAAGCCACGATTATTAAAGTACTTAAGAAAATATGATTTTCAGCTAAAACTTAGAAACAATATTATGACAAACACAGTGCTCCTAGACGCCCATCAAATCTAAACTCATCGAAAAGCGAATTAAAATTTAATTACTTACTAACCTTTTACCCTAATCCGCGACTTCTATACTCTCCTATCTAATAGGTATTTATAGAAAAGAATCACAAATTTCTTAAAATAAAAATACTACGGTATGCAACAGCATTAGAACTAATTAAATTGCAGATAAATTTTTTGTAATACTTATAAAATTTTAAAGGGCAGAAATTAACTTTCAAAGAACGTAATTTAAGATTCACACCTATTATGGACAATATACAATCACAGCAAACATCTACTAAGTCTGACTCTTGTCACTAATACAATGAACAAATATATTGATGATTAAATTCAAAAGCAAATAAAATACATAAGAACATCCAATTTAAAATAAAGATTGCTAGAAAAGAAATTTACAAACAGAGAAAATCTTCATGAATTATTATATTAACCTTTTATACTGAATCACCGAGGAATATTTGCATCATAGAGTAGTGACGAACTATCCGAACTATATTGTCCAGGAAAAATGTTGCTATTTGTGTAGGAGCCCAGAGAAGTTGGCGAAAGTTGTGGACCTTGCGTACACAACATGGTCGATTGTGTTTGTGTAGGTAAATATATAAAGTCTCAAATTAGGATTGTTTCTTTTAAATTAAAATTTTAGTTGAATTCAAAGTCCTAAATATTATAAAAATAATTAAATAATTTTTTTAAGAAATATAGTAAAAAAATAATTTTATCTAAAGGAGAGTTTTTTAATGAAGATGCAAAAAGTTCAATTCACATTATAAGGTCCTTCACACTTTTAATATAATATAGATATCAGTCATATGTAGGTCAATTGACCAAATCAATTCAAATATTATGAGTTTCTTTTTATATAATTTCTCTTTGTTATCGTCGTTCACTATTTTGATCCCAACGATATGCTCATAATTTGAGTTCAATCTTATTCTAAGGGTACATCAAGAGCTTGGACTCACTGGATGACGTCTGTGAACATCGTTATACTTTTTTGAGGATTCAAAAGAGACCTTAAAAAAAGGAGGTGAACAAAGGACCACTGTGTAGCTCTAGTCAAATTCACTTTATACTATTAATTTATTGTCTAATTTGTAGGTGTAGATTATGCAATATGTAAGAAAATAAAAATTATTTTTTCATATATGGTATATTCATCTTCTTTTTGTTTTTTGGTTATTTGGGTATGTAATTTTATAAATCAATATTATTTATAACCATACATTGATTATTGTGTAATTCGTTTATTCAAAGCACGCAATTTCATTAATTATTTATTGTCAATAATATCAATAGAATTAGAATATTTTTAAAGTATATGTTTACGTTCCTCTTAGAGTAAGGTAGAACTTTTTATCGTAAAGAGAAACATAAAATGAAAGAGGGACATATTTTTAAGTACACTTTTTATCTTAAAAAATTTATGTTTTTTTAAAAGTTTTATACTTAATAATATAATGTATACACAATATATATTAAAACTTATGTCTAAATTAAATTATAAAAGTATTATAGGTTGTAAAACTGAAAAATCAAAACTCTAAACAATTAACAATTTGATTAATATACACTAATTTACAACTCAGAATTGTCATATATACTTTACAAAAGATGTTGAATCTCTTTTTTTTTTTAGAAATCAAAGAAAAGAATTTGTATTTTAATTAACATCAGTTGTTATTTTCAATATTTTTTTATGCATTTATATTTATTAATGTGATTCACATGTGCAACGCACGTACACTAAACTAGTAATTTAAAAATTAGACACTAATAATTTGATTTAGTATTTAAAAAATTAAACCAACCCAATTCATATACACCCCTATACGTTGGAGCCATTTTTACCTAAAAATTGTAGCTTAAAAATACTCTCCAAATTCCAAAGAACAAATGACGATGCAGAACAAATGATTTATTTTCACTTGAGCAGTACTGCATACTGCTGTTAACAATTCAATTTCTATTTTTTTTTTTAAAAAGATAGCATGCATTGTCTCCATTATAAATTTAAAAGACCATTCAGAGAACATGCATTATTGTAATATTCCATGCCTTCAAATATATGTACGATTAAGGTAACGTCAATGAATTTATTACGTAAATGAGGGTAAATTTAAGTCAAAGTCTAAGTATCCAATTATACTAAAGTAAAAAATATAGTTTGAGGGAATGGACTTGAAAAGGCAATTGAGGTTGGGAACAAGAAAGTCACCTACTTGCTAGAGCTATTTACTTCACCTACTAGCGTAGTCGTCCTACGTATTTGGACTTTCTACGTGGTTAAATTATTTATTTGACACCCTACTTGCTTGAGCTACTTGTATATGTAGCCTACATTAAATGAAAGGGATAAAAGAAAAGAAAATTACATAACACATCAAGAATGGAAGCCTAATTACGTTCCATGCCGATAGTATAATTCAATTACGCTTTTGCCGATTAGCCAAAACTATTGGTATATACAATTATAGCCTCTCCTTATCCTATCTATCCCTCTCTTGACACTCTCCTCCCTCTCTCTCATTCTCGCTGGACACTCTCCTCACTCCCCCCCCCCCCCATCTCTCTCTCTCTCTCCCCCCCTCTCCCTAATCCAAATAGACCAAAATCAATCAACTGAATACAATTTGTATTCAGTTGTATTTGTTGATACAACTGAATACAGATACGAATTGGTACTTTTTATTCGTTGATACGACTGAATACAAATTATATTCGTTGATACGAGTTATATTTTGTATTCATTTTGTATTCATTTATATTTTGTATTCGTTGATACAATTGAATATAAATTGTATTTATTTATACGAATTGTATTTTGTATTCATTGATCCATATTGATATAATTGAATACAAATTGTATAACAGTGAAAACAGTGACGCGAAATATAATTGGTGCGAAATACATTTGGGGCGAAATACATTTTGGGGCAAAATACAATTGGTACTCAAACCTTTGATACTGTTTGTAATTAGCATAAGTATTGGTATTTTTGCTCAATTAATTTTATTTGGGCCGGTATTTTTGAAATTTGCTCATAAAAGAAATAAGTCCCAAAAACTTACAAGATTTTACAATTACATATGAGACTTTGAGATAACAAAGTTTATATGTCTCTAATATGATATAAAATTCTCGAGGCTCATTTATTCAGAGGCTATCATTTGTTCATTTGAAAGTACATAAGTTATATGATTTTACAGAGAATTATATCATTTGATCCTATTTTAACAAAGAATTCAGAAGACATTTGTACAATAATTTCAGAGTAATTCCATATGATTTGCAGTTTCACAGGTTACTTCCTGGCACAGGTAGATCTCAGTTGAGCACAATATTAATTCTTTCATTGTCCTATCTTATCTATACTTGTTATTCTGTCGGTCTTACATACCAGTACATGTTATATATGTATTGACATCCCTATGGCATCAGTTGCTGCATTCTTTTAAATGCAGGACCAGGTATATAAAGTTGCAGACGTCCTCAGTAGGCACTATCTATATTGGCAGAGTAGTCGGTGAGCTCCATTTTCCCTGGAGCCAGTGCAGAGACAGTACTCTCTTTTATTGTACATATTTGCACAATATGGATATAGCGGGGCTTTGACCCGATCACTTGACACTTGAATAGTTTTTTAATCTTTTAGAGATTTCGTGAACACTATAGTACGATCATTTTGTATCAGTTAATTATACGTCATGATATATGCATGTATCATACTTATTAATTGTTGCTAATACATAAATCTTTGATATATCATTTGTCATAGATTATCTGCACAAACATATATCTCATATATCTCATATATATATACATATTATCTGCACAACATATATCCATCCAAATTTGGGGCGTGACAATTATCTCCGTAGATATATCTTTAAAAAATGTCCATCTGTCCAACAAAACGTCCGACTATGTTAAAAAAACATGCTCACACACGCACACATAAATATATCTTTCCTTCCACCAAACAACTTCTTTTCATTTATTCTCTTCTCTCAATGAACATAAGAGAACATCCATTGTCTCCCTTATTTTTGTTTTAAAACAAATAAGAGGAGTTGAACTAATTTTTTTTTATAGGATATACATATTTTGTATAAAAGGGTAAATACATTATTACACTTTTTTTTCTGTTCGGAGTTTTATAATCGTTTTACAGTCTGACTAGTTTAGATTCTCATCGAGATTTTTTTTTTTACTTTTGCATTCGTTGCAAACCTGTTATGAAAATGATTTTTCTTTAGTCGAGAGTCTATTGTAAACAGTCTCTCTATTCTATAAAGTTAGGAATAAGGTATGTGTACATCTCACTCTCTCGAAACCACACTTATACTCTGGGATTGCACTAGTACATTGTTTTTATTTTATAGAGAAATTCTATTTGAGAGGAGTAAGGACTCTATATTCAAATTTAAAACTAATTTTTGTTAAAGATGAAGAGGTGTTTATGATTTATCATCCTACTACAATTTTTAATGATCAATAATATGAACTTAAAATGTTTGCAAAAAGAGGTGACGGATTATGGATACATACCACATGCTTTGCTTCCAAGTAGATTGACTAATTATAGTCATAAATAAACTTAATTAATTGTTTTTGGCAGTATGGGATTTTCAATTAATTAAATGAACATGGGTTGTTTGGTTGGTAAATTAAAGCCCCTATTTGGATTTGGATTTGATATGGAATGGGTTCAAACTTCAAAGCATTAGTTGAATATCTAGCCTTAGGACTTTTCTAGGGTTAGGTATCAGGAGAGGAAAATTAATGTGACCCCCTTGTCAATCCCACCCTACCCTACTTGAAAAACCTTGTCGAATAAGTTTTCATAATGAGGCAAAATCTATTTTTGATAAAAGTGTATTCATGAAAATAAATTATAAAGGAAGTGTCCATGACAAACAAGGAAATAACTCAACTTTAAAGTGGTGTATCATTGTATGACAAGGAAAGGTTTTGTGGCTTTCCTATCAAGGAGAGGATAGTTTAAGACATCTATAAAAGTAAGAGAGCAGGATAGTTTTTGACTCACCTATTGCATACGCAGAGAAAGAACTATTCTCAAGCAATAGGAGATCAAAGCAAGCAAGCTCAAGGAGAATCTGAAGAAGCTATTCTCAACATAATCTTTGTGTTCGTTTGTGAGCAATAGGAAGCAAAGCTTAGTTAGAGTTTGTGAGTTTGAGAGACTTGTAACAAAAAGCAAAATTTGACTTCTTGAGAGAGTGGGTAGGGAGAAACAATTATAGTAAATTATTTGAGGCTAGGTACTAGAGGTAGTTCCTTTGATTATTGAGTTATAATCATAAAACTTGAAGAAATTAGTGAATTTAAATTCGTGATTTTTACTCCTTGAGTTAGGAGGTTTTCCACGTAAATTGTATGTGAATTTACTTATTGCTTTAAGTAGAACTGAGCCAAGGACCTGATCCCTGGGATAAGTAGTGGAACACCATCTTTCTTCAATTGGTATCAGAGCAGGTCTTTTCATTAAAGGTTAACACCTGAAAAGAATCCAATGGCTGTCCCCCAATCGCTCAGGAAGACTCTTCTCAAACAAGATCACCCTTGTTCAATGGCAAGTACTATGGCTAGTGGAAGAACAGGATGATGGATCATCTCATGGGAGAAAGTGTTGACTTGTGAAATGTCATTCTAGATGGTCCTACTATTCCCATGAAGACAGATACTGATAGGAAGGAACAAGTTCCCAAGGATAGGAAAGAATGGGATGCTACTGACAAGATAGCCATTCAAAATAATGTCAAGGCCAAGAAAATTCTGATCTGTGATATTGGACCTGATAAATATAATAGGATCTTTTCATTTCAAGATGCCAAATAGATATGGGACACTCTTCAAACTGCTCATGAAGGTACTACTGATGTGAAGAAGGCCAAGATAGACAACCTGAACAGGCAATATGAACCTTTTAGAATGAAGAAAGGAGAAATCATTCAGGTATACGCACACCAGGTTTACTTCTATACTCAATGAAATTTACTCTCTTGGAAAGCACATCCCTACTGGAAAGGCTGTCAGAAAACTCTTAAATGTATTGCCTAAATCCTAGGAAAGCAAAGTTGAAGTAATTACTGAAGCTAGAGATCTAGATACTTTGGCTATGGATGAACTCATTGAAAATTTAGCAACTTATGAACTGATCGAAGAAGAATCCATGAGAAGGATATTGAAACTAAAAGAAAAGGACAAGACCATCTATCTCAAAACCACCGAGGTCAGTGATTATGAGGAAGAAAATCTTGCATTGGTCACAAAGAAATTTCAAAGAATGTTCAAAAGAGGTCAAAACATTCAGAGAAAACCCTCCAAAACTCAGAAAAAAGATGCTCAGCTGTGTCACAAATGTTGCAGCCCAGATTATTTTATTAAATTTTATCCCTTGTGGGCTATAAAACACAAGAAGGTTGCAACAGAGAAGTCCAAATATCAAAGTAAGGAGCTCACCCTTCCATCTCATAGGAAGATGATCTCCCAGGAAGCTGACATAGTTGTTCAAAAGGCTTTAGCTGCTATGGGAGAATACAATAATGAGTTTGATGAAGAAGATTCACACAATTAATCACTGCTTGTTATGGTTGAAGCAAAGAAAGGAGACACTCTATACCTCTTAGCTATGAGTGACACTGAAAGTAATTCAGAATAAGAAGAATCAGCAGAAACAACTCTTGCCCTCATGGAAGGATCTGAGTCTGACAATGACACTGAAAAAGATGAGACCAAGGTATGTTTCTCTGATCTTAGATCCAACTTACATACTTACTCTAAAAAAAAGCTTGAATCTCTCTCAGCTGTCCTCACAGATGCATATTATTCAATATATTATGAAAAGGAAAATCTATTGAATGACTATGCATATCTAAGGATGGAAAGTGAAAGTCTTGAAGAAAATAATTTCTCTTTAAAAAACTCCCTTAAAGAGTTTTCAGACAAAGGAAAAAATCAGGCCACTGCTCTTCAACAATCCTTGAAAGAAGACATTAAAAAACTTAAAATAAGACTCTCAGAGATGTCTGAAAGAAATGACTCTCTAACAAAAGATCTGAGTAAAGCCAAACTTGAGTTAGAACACAATAAAAAATGGATAAAATCCTCAACTCTTCAAACTCACATTCAGAACAGTCAATCCACCTTTAAACACGGGATAGGATTTTGGTCTGAGTCTTGAAAGGCAAATTACTCCATGAATATAGTGTGTATTGCCTGTGGCAAGGAAGGGCATCTCAAGAGCCAATTTCCTAATCATCTGAGAGTGAAAAAGAATTTGAACTTTGTCAACAAACTCAAGTCTAAAGAATTTAGAAAAATACTTTTCATCAAAAGAGAGCTTCCTCACTGGGCTAAAAGAGACTTAATTCATCCTTTCACTCATAAAAAAGGACCTAAGCTAATTTGGATACCCAAGTATAATCATTAATTCTTTTACAGGAAAGAAAGAGAGAAAGGAGCAAGCCTTGGTACTTTGACAGTACTTGTTCTAGACACATGACTGGAAGCAAAGATAATTTTCTCTCTCTTACAAATTTTTAAGGTGAAAGTGTGGCCTTTGGTAATGGAAAAACTGGTGAAATTGTTAGTATAGGAAAGGTAGGAAGATCTGACTCTCATGCCATAGAAAATGTCTACTATGTGCACGGACTGAAACATAATCTGCTGAGCATCTCTCAAATGTGTGATAAGGGGAAAATGTGTTATTCATTGCTACTGACTGCATTGTGACAAATGTGACTAGTGGTGCATGTGCAAAAGGAAAATATCTAAGATCCTCCTTCAAGCCCAAATGGATGGTGAGTACCACAAAACCTCTCCAACTACTGCACATGGATTTGTGTGGACCTATGAAAACTCTCAATAGAGTTGGGAAGAGGTATGTATTTGTGATTGTGGATGATTACTCAAGATTTACTTAGACACTCTTCTTGAGATCCAAGGATGAAACCTTTGAAGTGTTCCAAATATTTGTCAAAATGGTACAAAAGAAGCTTAACACTGAGGTGGTTGGAATAAGGCCAGATCATGGTACTGATTTTGAAAATTCAAATTTCCTGACTTTTTCTGCTGAGGGTGGAATTTATCACAACTTTTCTGCACCAAAACCCCCCAACAAAATGGAGTGGTTAAAAGAAAGAACAGATCACTAGAAGACATAGCTAGGACTATGCTAATTGCCAGTGGACTTTCAAAGAGATTTTGAGCTGAGGCTGTAAACATAGCCTGCTACTTGCTGATTAGGTGCATGATCATGTCATTACTAGACAAGACTCCTTATGAACTGCTCAAGGGAAGAAATTCAAATATGACTTACTAGAGACTTTTTGGGTGTAAATGCTATGTCGACAACAATGAAAAGGATGCATTGGGAAAATTTGATGTCAAAAGTAGTGAAGGCATATTCTTAGGGTACTCTTCACAAAGAAAGGCTTACAAAGTGTTCTACATAAGAACAAGCTGTGTAGAAGAAAGTATTCATGTCATCTTTGATAAAGAGAACTATGAAAGTAACTCAGTAATGATGATAAGAGAATTGGACTGGTTCATGACTCAGAAGATGAACAAGATAAGTAATCTCACAAGGATGATACCTCAGTTGAAGGACAAAAAGACTTACAGGTTTCAGGGGGAACTACTTATGAAGAAGATTCATCCTATCAGTTAAATGAACCAGTACCCTCACAACCTGTGGTTGGAAGGAATTAGAAACACAAGAGTTCACACCCCATTGAAAATATTATCTCTCCTATGGACTCAGGTATGCGGACTAAGAATAAAGTAAGGAATATGTGTGCTTACTCAGCCTACTTGTCACTCATAGAGCCTAAAAATATCAAGGAAGTCCTACAAGATGCTGACTGGATTATAGCAATACAAGAGGAGTTGAATCAATGTGGAAGAAGCAAAGTGTGGTACTTGATCCCCAAACCTGCAGATAGAACCATCATTGGGATCAGATGGGGTTTTAGAAAGAAATTGAATGATCAAGGAGTGATGATAGAAATAAAGCTAGACTGGTGGTACAATGGTACAATCAAGAAGAAGGTATTGACTATGATGAAACCTTTGCACCTGTGGCTAGAATGGAGGCAATAAGAATGTTGACTGCCTTTGCCTCTCAGATGGAGTTCAAACTATTTCAGATGAATGTAAAAAGTGTCTTCTTGAATGGGTATCTGATGGAGGAAGTGTATGTAAAGCAGACTCTAGGGTTTGAAAGTTTTGAGTTACCTGATCATGTCTATAAGCTTGACAAAACCTTGTATGGACTAAAACAAGCCCTAAGAGTATGGTATGATAAACTGTCCTCTTTCCTCTTGGAGCATAGCTATGTAAGAGAAAAAATAGACAATACTCTATTCATAAGAAGATAAAGAAGCAAACTCCTTATTTTGAAAATATATGTATATGACATAATCTTTGAAGCCACTGATGATGTGCTGAGTAAAGAGTTCGCATCCTTGATGAGTAGTGAGTTTGAAATGAGTATGATGGGAGAGCTGACTTTTTTCTTGGGTCTGCAAATAGACCAAACCAAGACTGAAACATCAATACACCAACAGAAGTATGTCAAAGAACTTCTGAAGAAATTTGAGATGGAAGGAGCCAAGACAAATGATACTCCTATTGCTACCACCACAAAATTAGATAAATATGATGCTAGAGTAGCTATTGTTGAGACAAAAATTAAAGGAATGATAGGCTCCTTGCTGTATCTCACTGCAAACATAACTGATATTGTGTATAGTGTGGGCTTATGTGCTAGGTTTCAATCATCTCCTAAGGAATCCCACCTGAAGGTTGTGAAAAGGATTCTGAGGTATCTCAAAGGTACTCAAGGATTGATTCTCTGGTATTCTGCTGGTGATTACTTTGATCTTATTGGTTATGCTGATAATGACTATGCTGGCTACTTAGTGGATATAAAGAGTACCTCTGGAATGACATACTTTTTGGGACCCTATCTTGTATCTTGGGCTATAAAAAAATAGAACTCTGTAGCACTATCAACTGCTGAGGCTGAATATTTAGTTGTTGCATCCTGTTGTTCTCAATTACTTTGGATTAGGAAATAATTCAGTGATTATGGCATAAATCTAGGGTGCATACCTATCTTTTGTGATAACACCAGTGCAGTCAACATAGCAAAAAATCTAATTCAGCACAAAAGGACTAAGCACATTGATGTGAGACATCACTTTTTCAGAGACTGTGTTAAAAAAAGGTTGATTAAATGGTGTCTTGTGGAACTAATGAACAAATTGCAAACATATTCACTAAAGCCTTGGAAAGGAAAGCCTTTGAGAAGAATAGGTTAGCTCTTGGGCTAATCAACTAGTTGTAGCAGAAGAAAGAGAGAAAGTCTCCCTCAATGATTAACTAATGATTAACTAGAAGACCAAAAGAGTAAGATGATGGTTGTTGAACAGTGAATTATGTAATTAACTCACTATTTGTTCCTTCCAGGATCACAACCATAAAAAGAGAGTACACTTCCAGGATCTGAGGAATGCATCTCAATTTTGCAAAGAAGTAGTCTCATAGAAAAGCTTGGAAAGCACTCAAGGATCTGATCCTCAAGGTACGCACATCCTTTACAAAACTGTCAAAAGTTAAAGTACATCAATTGATATTGTCTCTGTCATAAGAACCCGATCCTCAGAATTCCTCTACTTACTCAAAAAGGACAAACTCCTAAGCCAGAAAATCAAATGCTGAGCTTTTAATCATTTATTTCCTCTTTCAAAACTGATAACCGTCATTTCAAACCATCCAAACACACACACACACACACTCTCTCTCTCTCTCAAAAACTGTCCATCTTCACAAAACCCTCTCCCATAATCTCCTTACACCGTCTTCTCTAACTCCCCTAATCTCCAACCTTCTTATGACTTCTTCATCTGCAAAGACCACTGCTTCCCCATTGCACTCCTTTGTGGATTACTCTGATAATGAGGACTTGTTCTCACCAATGGCTGTACCCACTCAGGGGGAACAACCATCAAGATCCCCTTCACCCACTCTTCTTTTTGCTCCTCCACAATCACCATATCCCACTCCTTCTACCAAACCCTCATTTCCACAACCCAAAAATCTGATTCTTTGACTTCTCTTGGAGTTCATAAGGGACAAACCCCACTGCTCCTCCACCTGCCATTCCCAAGCCTTCTTCCTCAGACGAAAAAGACATTGACAGTGATGAGTATGTTCGTCTTGCCCCCAAGTACACTGGGGGAGTCTCTTCAGCCATCCCTAAATCCAAGAAAAGGGCTGTCGACAAACCCAAGAGCAAACCACTGTCCAATCCTACTCGTACTGCAACTCCCTTATCTTCTCTCCCACTATGAAAGCCCTTTACTAGAAATAGGTTTGCTGCTATTAGGAAGGAGGCTGAGAAGAAGAGAGCCAGGGTGGCTCGAGAGAAGAAAAAGATAGTTGATGATGATGAGCCAATCGATCTTGAGAGAGAAGAGATGGAGGAAGAAGAAGAAATTGCCTCCCTCATCCTACGAAGACTAACAAGAACTATGAAAAGTTCTTGAGACTAGGTTAAGTTGGTTACTATGCTACCCAACACCCTCTAAAAGGGAGAATTCTTGACATTGAGGTACTGCATAATCCCTTCATTCTGCAATTAATTGTTAGGCTTATTTTCCAGGGGTGAGATAATCTCTTTTAAGTAGAAAAGCCTATACTGCATAAGGAGGAGATAGTGGAGTTCTATGCCAACTTGAAAATGTTTGATGGATAGGTAGTATGTTCCAGTGTTAGAGGGGTGGAGATTGTTTTTGACCCTGTCAAATTGGGTAAGATTCTGGTTGTACCATCTGAGGGGTTAGAGGAGTATGTGTGAAAGACAGATGAAGACTGTCTACTGACCAGGAAGTTTACTAAGGGGAAGGAGAGGAAGAATTCTAGGAAGGTGTTTAAGGGGTATATGTCTCCTGATCACAAGCTCTTGTTTGCGATTGTGAACAAGGAGATATTACCCAGAGGGGATAGGAGGCATGAGTCAAGCTTCAGGGACCTAGGGATCATGAATGCCCTAGTTATGAATGAGAAGATAAACCTCTCTGCTCTTATGATCTAGCACATGGGGAGAGTGACCTCTCAAAAGACTGGTCCTCATGGGTTAGCCTATGGGTTCTTGCTGACTAAGGTCCTTAGGAGCTTTGAGGTACCTCTAAGACAAGGAGTTGCAGCTATTAAGAATGACAGAATCACTCTTTCTACTTTGTAGGAGTGTGAGTGTTTGACTGCACAACTTCCCAAAAAGAAGAGTTCCAATCCCATGACTCAATCATTGCTGGACCTGGAAGCTGCTCAGAAAGAGATTCCCAGCTCAATGAGGAGAATGTTGGATTGAAAGAGTGTCTTGGAGCCTCCCAAGCTCAGGTGGACACCCTGAAGACTGAGATGATAGTGCAGCACAACAAACATTTTGAGAACATCCAATCCCTCATGGACCTCATCCCCAAATTTAAGCCCTCATCTTGATCCTCCCCAACTCTCCTTTAATTCAGTCCCCTCTCCACTATTAAAAATATTCCCTTTTTGGTTCTTCTTGATAGATAAATATTGGTTTTTGTAATTAATTTTTGATATGTTTTATTTTGGGCTAATGGTTGGCTTAATTTTGTGCTTATCTTGCTGTGCTTGCAAATAATTCCTTGCTTTTTGATACTATCTTATGCTTGAGTGGATGTTAAGCTTAGTTTTTTGTAGTGTCTTTCTTGACTGTGGCTCTATTTCCTCAGTGGCCATGAGTTCTTGACATGCAGGATTCACTAGCTCACTTGCATTACCTTGTCTGAATTTTTAATGATGTCAAAAGGGAGAAGATTTTTATTATCTATTATCTCGTGTTTTTGCATGTTAAGGTATGAGGTCCTTGTTGCTAAGCACTGTGTGACATTGTTACTTGAAGCTAGGACTTATACAAAAATTGAATAAGTTTGTCATCATCAAAAAGGGAGAAATTGAAGAAACCTTGTCGAACAAATTTTGATAATGAGGCAAAACCTATTTTTGGTAAAAGTGTATTCATGGAAATAAATTATAAAAGAAAATATTCATGACAAACAAGGAAAGAACTCAACCTTAAAGTGGCGTATCATTGTATAACAAGGAAAGGTTTTGTGGCTTTCCTATCAAGGAGAGGACAACTTGAGACATCTATAAAAGTAAGAGAGCAGGACAGTTTTCGACTCACCTATTGCATACACAGAGAAAGAACTATTCTCAAGTAATAGGAGATCAAAGCAAGCAGGCTCAAGGAGACTCTGAAGAAGCTATTCTCAACATGGTCTTTGTGTTCGTTTGTGAGCAAAAGGAAACAAAGCTTAGTTAGAGTTTGTGAGTTTGAGAGACTTGTAACAAGAAGCAGATTTGACTTCTTGAGAGAGTGAGTAGGGAGAAACAGTCATAGTGAGTTGTTTGAGGCTAGGTACTAGAGGTAGTTCCTTTGATTATTGAGTTGTAATCATAAAACTTAAAGAAATTAGTGAATTTGAGTTCGTAGTTTTTACTCCTTAAGTTAGGAGATTTTTCACGTAAATTCTGTGTGAATTTACTTATTGCTTTAAATAGAACTGAGCCAAGGACCTGGTCCTTGGGATAAGTAGTGGGGCACCATCTTTCTTCACTACTCCTTATATTTCTATCCAGAGTTCAACTAATTTATTTTATAGGATGTAAATATTTTATATATTTCGAGCAAAAATATTTGATGAAGGCATGCATAAGAAATTCGATCATCAAAAATTTCAATTATATATCACATTTTAAAAAGGAAAAACTACACAAAATTGATTCAATTGTGAAATAATTTTTCCAAAATGGACCCGACCCAATCTATTTAGTCTTAATGGACCAGTGACCCAAACTATTTACCCGCTTCCTCCCTTCTTATTTCGCGCATGACAACAACATAACATCAATGTCACTACTATGAATTAATCCTCTGTGATACTCCGTAGGTATATTGATACTCTATCGGTATCATATAGGATTGAACTCTTTTTTTAAGAAATAAATAAGAAATAATTAAGAGAAAATTATTAAAGTCACAAGCTTATTTATTAAATACTAAATTAGTAGAAAATATATTTTTATAATTTTTTTTTCTCTTTTTGCAAATTAAAAAAAAAATCTAAATTATGACTCTTTTTTTAACTGATTTAAATTAAAATATTGAAAAACTAAAATATACCTTAGTGATACCATGCCAGTATATAGATATAACATAATAGTATCATGGATGATTGAGTAATCTCATTGATGAATTAAAGCAAATCTCAATGAAAACACTGCTCGATTATTCTTTGACATCACTAGAGTATATTATACTTTAATGATATTAAGGAGGAAGAAGTAGTCATTCAATGAAGACACTGCTCAGTTACTCTTTGATACCAACATAGTATATTCATATACTGTAATATACTGTGATGGTATCATAGAGGAAAAAAGGGTGGGCGCTGACGTCAACCCAATTTTTTTTAGATATGTCATTTTAGGATAAAAAAGGGACATAAAAGTAATGGGGCATTGGATAAATGTTTTATAGTACTTTTTTGGGGTAAAAGTGTTCTTTTCATTTTTAAAAATAAGAAAAAAATTATTAATTAGTTATAATAAAAAAATAATTATTTGCGATGACCTGATTGTTGTCATATCGTAATTACAGTAATGCGTACTGTTTGATTGTACAAGTATAATTACATAATTAAATAAAAATAAAATTTAGTTTGAGGGGTATCTTGAGAAAAAAATAGAGGTATTTTTAGACCAATAGTTGAATAAAGGGTATTTGTGAGTTATTTTTCATACGTTAGGAATAATTTTGGATCTTTTCTGTAAAAAAAACCCATAAGAAATCAAAGTTCAAATCTTAATCGAGATGAAAAAATACTAAATAATTTTCTTTATTTGTCATCATACATAAGCAATTTATGACAAATCAAACTTATCAGGATATGGTAAGAAAAAAAGGCTTCAAATTACAAGATGATATGTTTAATTTACACATGATTAACAAGTATCTTCTACCTCCAACTCTAAATTTATGAATTTGAGTGGCATAAAAAAGGTGAGACTCTGAGGGATAATTTGTTTTTAATATGTTTTCAACATTTGTCTTTAAATTAAACTGTGAACGCAAAGAAGAAGAAGAAGATATGTTTTCAACATCCCATGATCAACTGTAAATTATTACTGGCATGTGCTCAGTTACAAGTTTTTCATCAATTTCTTTGTCTATAAAAACTATTTCTCCTCCATTCTAATATTTCTCAAAGACTGATATATGGCAAAGCTGATGAGAATTGCCTCAAATTTCCATATTTTTTCTTGTGACACCAATTTCTAAATATGATTATATATACCCAAATACTAGAAATATTCACCAATATAGAAAAATATCCCATCATAGAGAAATACGTACGTTGGTAAATTAATTAAATGGGAGCAGAAGCATCACATTCCTTCAGTTTTAGAAAAACACCATGAAAGAGAGTACTAAAATTCAATTAATCCAAAATTAACAAAATTGCGAGCTTCATAAACTCTCTCTTGCTGGCGGCGCTGACCTAATCCCGCCGGCGAACCAAACCAAAAACACCATGGTCGATCCGGCCACTGGTCAACCTCACCCGGTTGGCCAAAAATTAGCCACTACATCAATGGAACAATTTACGGAATTATACTACTCGAACTCTCCAAAGAAACCTAGTTTGCCTAATGAACCTAAGGATTTGCCTAACGTCGTTAATATTACAAATCAAAAAGATGATGATGCGACTCATAGCAATAAGATGAAATTTGTGGAACTGCTAAAACCCTTGACACAACAGGGAAAGCAATCAGCAGATACAATTAATATGAAATCAGTGGAATACAACAACGAGGTACCAAGAGTAACATGGACTGAGGAAGAAGTACAAAAAATGAATGTCCTTAAAGACCTCCAACTTGCGGTGATTGGGAAATCCTCTTATGGATGGCCAGAGTAAGAAGAACTGAGGATTCAAATACCCAGGCAATGTAAGATAAAGGGAGACTGTAAGATTGGATTGATTAGAAACATACATATATTAATGAGATTCAACTTGATGGAAGATTTTGTCAATATAATGTCTAAACCAGTCTATTACATCATTGCGAAGGATGGAGTAGCATATCAAGTGAGACCCCTCATTTATGATGCCACATTTACACCTGACAAAGAAACTACCCAGGCAATGGCTTGGATATCTTTCCCCGACCTTCTCCTTACATTCTTTGTGAAAAAATCTCTTTTTTCTCTAGCCTCCGCAGTTGGCAAGCCAATTCACCTAGATCTGGCAACTATAAATAAAACTCGCCCGAATTGTGCAAGAGTTAAAGTACAAGTGGACCTAGCAGCTAAACTACCTGACTATGTGGAGCTAGAGGTAGTGAATAGAAAAACACATGCAATAAAAATCCAAAAAATCAAGTTTCAATATGATACACTGCCTAGCTACTATCACAAATGCAAGTTACAGGGACATGGTGAGGAAGAATGTAGGAACTTGCATCCAGAATTGAAAAAACAAGTGGAAGAAGAAAAAGAGGTGAGAAAGAGACCAAACAAGAAGAAGTACATGTTCAGAGGAGATACATAAATGGAAAGGTGGTACTGGTTAGGTGGAATCCCACTAGCAGGAGATTCAAGCTAGAAAAAAGAACTAATAAACTAATCAGTGAGATATCTGATGTGCTAAAACCAGGAATTAACATAAAGAACTCCTTTGATATGCTATAAAATGAACGAGATGAAGAAGAGGGAGATATAGAAGGAGATCACCCACAACACAAAGAAAAGTCAAATGTGACTGATGAACATGAAGAAAGACATGATGGCAGGTGGCAAGAAGACACAACTGAAGGCCAAAGGGGAATAAATGCAGAAGTCACACAAGAAAAGAGTACACCTATTATAGACTCTCAAGCACAGGAACATGAACACACTGATGCGAGTATCGGAGATCAGGGAGGATGCAACAATATTATAATTTCCCATCCAATCTAGCACAGTGAAGAGACAGGGCAGATAGTTACAACATGTACTAGAATTCCATGTATATCAGAAAAAAAGGATATAGTGATTACAGATGCTATAGATATACAAAAAGAATTGGCTAGATCCACTTATCAGACACCTCTTCTGATGTACAGCTCAAATGCAGTGGAAGGTGAAGAAGGCACAATGGGTAGATATCCAACTCTACCCTCTAACTCTTCCTGTTAGAACAACAACATGACCCATGTGCCATTGTAGTCTCAAAAAATAGCTCAACCTGCAAGATAACATCACCAGTCAGGACTTTATATGATATTGTGTCATATAAATGGATACAAGTATAGATAAATCAAGGGTTAATGAGCAAACAGAGCCAGTAGAGGAGAAGGATGAAGAGAACAATCATAGCAATGAGATCAATGTGATGAAGGGAGCAGGACTGTCACCAGAATCAGTCTTTAAGGCTAACTAACGCAAAAACAAGGTTGAAAATAAACCTCTTAGGGTCAATCCTAAGAGATCCGCCAAACCAAATAATAAATGAAGATGAAAGATCTAATTTGGAATATGAGGTCTGTTAGGACTCAAAATTCATTCCATAGGATACAAATGGTCCACAGGTTTCATAAATTTTCATTTATTGCTCTCATGGATCCATTCCAGGATGCAGGAAATATTCACAAGTACAAAAGAAGGTTGGTGATGCAGTATGCAAACTATAAGCTAAATAGGAAGATCTGGGTTTTTATTCAAGAACATGTTAATGTAGTAGTGATTTCTGATACTGAGCAGCAAATGACATTACAGTTGCATTTTCAAGAAACGGGGCATTCTTTAATGGTTACTGTGGTCTATGCTAAATGTGATGCAACTGAAATAATAATACTTTGGGATGACATATACAACATCAGCATGAATGTACAAATGCCTTGGATAGTTGGTGTGGACTTCAATGTCATTCTGATTGATGAAGAAAAGATTGGTGGACTATCTGTGTATCCACAGGAATATAAAGATTTTGCCTTCTGTGTTAATTCTTGTGAACTCTTTGATGTTAACATTAAAGGTAGTCCATTTACTTGGTGAAATGGTAGAGTGGATAGTGAATGCATTTTCAAAAGACTAGACCGACTACTATTTAATCAAGCCTTTTTGAGGATGAATGGTAAGATAGAAGTGGAACATCTAGCCAGAACTGGATCAGATCATGCCCCATTACTTTTATCATGTTGTGATCTGTCTGGGGTAGTAAGAAGACCTTTCAAATTCTTAAACTTTTAGACTGAAAAAGAAGATTTCCAGGAGATAGTTAGTGCAAATTGGGTTTCTAAAGAAGATGACTTGTGCATTAATTTGAAGCAAAAAATGAAAAGAACCAGAGCTACATTAACCAGTTGGTGCAAAGAAAGATTTGGTGATATTTTAAATAGCTGGTTATTAGAGAAGAAATTGTTAGACTTAAGGAAGATTTGTTTGAAGAAGATCCACCTGCCCTTAACAGAATGATAATATAGAAGGCACAGGCAGAGTTGAAGCAATATTTACACTATGAAGAAGAATTTTGGAGGCAAAAATCAGGCATACAATGGTTTTCTGAAGGGTAAAGAAATACTAAATTGTTTCACAACCTAGTGAAAGGGAGAAGGAAGAGATTATCTATACACAAAATCATGAAAGCTAATGGGCAATGGGCTGAAGATTCTGAGGTGACTTCTGAAGCTGTGTCCTTCTATCAGAAACAGTTTTCAGAAACCATAGGGGAGGTGGAAATGAGTTTGATTCAACATATCCCTTCTGTCATAACAGATAAAAGTAATACAGGTATTAATGCCATCCCTACCATGGAGGAAATAAAATAGGTAGTGTTTGAATTAAAAGGTGATAGTGCTAGTGGCCCAGATGGGTTTACAGGCCATTTTTTCCAGACTTGCTGGAATATTGTGGGTAATGATGTCTATAAGGTGGTTAGTGCCTTTTTTAGGGGATGTACTCTTCCAAAATCAATTAGTCACACTAATTTATTTTTTTACCAAAAAAGGATAACATACAATCCTTTTCTGATATAAGACCAATTAGTGTGAGTAATTTCTTGAATGAGGTGATAACAAGAGTGCTGCATGATAGAATTGAAGGTCTGCTACCTTCTTTAATATCCACGAATCAGTCAGGGTTTGTAAGAGGCAGAAACATTACAGAAAATATACTTTTAGCACAAGAAATTATTACAGACATCAGGTTGAGAGGAAAGCCAGGAAATGTTGTTATAAAGCTTGACATGGCAAAATCATATGATAGAGTGAGCTGGAAGTTTCTAATAAAAGTTCTTGAAAAGATAGGATTTGGCTCAGGTGTGGTTGATAAGATCTGGAGATTAGTGGCAAACAATTGGTACTCTGTCCTCATCAATAGGGAAGCTCATGATTGTTTCCACTCTATAAAGGGTGTAAAGCAAGGAGACCCTCTATTCCCTGCTTTGTTTATATTAGTTGCTGAAGTATTGTCTAAACCCCTAAATTCTTTGTTTGCTAATCCTGAATTTTTCACGACCCACACCATCGTGAGTGGCATCCACCCAACCCCCGGATGAGCAAACCAATAGAGTCCACCTCTTAGCCTAGCCTAACAACTTAAAAATAGTGCAGGAATGTAAACTAGCAATCATTAATCAATAAAGTCAACTCTATAAATAAAATAAACTGTGGAAATCCCTCCCTAGAATCTGAAAGTCATCGTACCAAACATCTATAAAACACTAGAGTACGGGGATGCAACCCCCAAAATAATAATAGTCTAAGCCCAAAACAAATGGGCTACAACTCAATAGATAGAAATCAAGGTAGCCTGGTTGAACAGCTCAGCCTTAATATCTTAAAGTGTCAGGCCTACAAGTGAGGTCGTGCGTCAACCGCCAAAAGATTTCCTGTACTCACAAAAAGACAAGAAAGTGCAGTATCAATACACAACCACCGTACTGGTAGGATCATCAGCCAGTTTCAAATAACCAGTGTATGATCAGTACAAAAATCAAGTAAGAGTACAGAAAACACATAGGCAAGTTAATAGGTATTCCTAGGCTACAAGTCTCTACCTAACTTGTCCTATATGTAAACCACTTCACAGCTATAATCAACAATCCACAACAATAACAATTATGCCTCGTCACATATCCCGGACCCACCCTGGGTCCCCTCTAGACAACACCTAAGTGTCAAACAAATAACTCGGTCTATACCAAGACCAACTCATAAAGCAATGCAACAACCCAGCCTCTCAAGGACCAAAATACACAACCATAATTCAAGTTCACAACCCAGTCCACTCAGGGAACCATTAAATATAGATGCAGAAATACAAGAACGTAAACCCGTACCAGGCATGGTACCCGAGCCAACCGTTAGTATTATCCTGTACCAGGTGTGGTACCCGAGCTAACCGTTAGTATATTTCGTACCAGGCGTGGTACCCGAGCCAACTATTAGTATTATCCCATACCAGGCGTGGTACCCAAGCCAACCAAAGCCAAACAGTCCACAGTCACAAAAATGAACAATCAACTTGTAAAATTAACAAGCACAAAACAACGTTCAATTTACCAGACTGGTAACAGGACTATTAGACATTTCCAATCATTCCCTAAGCAATGCATCTCATACAAATACTTAGATAAGAGTACTTAACACACAAAGCATACAGGAAGCAAACCATCACCTACCTCGAAATGATCCAAAGCTCTCCCGTTTCCCAAAGTTCTTGCCGGTTCTTGGTCTAAAACAACACACAATAACCAATAATCAATCTTTATGGCCTAAATTTCACCCGAATTACTCAAAATCGTAAACCCCAGGCCACCCATGATCATTCTACCCTTTTTACCGGGCTTCCCCGCCATTAATTCAGCTAGTTCTACCATTTTTATGGAATAATTAGAGAATTAAGGTCACATGATCATAAAATAGTAAAATTAGCAACACCCAAGAACTTCTACACATAGAATCCCCCTTTTTCCATGGATTCTACCCTTTGTAAGTCATTTCAAACCTTTACCCAAGTCCACTCCTATTAATTCTACCACATAGGAAAAGTATTACGGAGTTCGGAGAGTAGAAACCTTACCTTAGGGAAGAAAAATGATGAAGAATTGAGGAAAAACGCCTGAAATTGCCCTAGCCCTTCTCCCAAACAAACTTGTAAAAACTGAATATTTTTGGGAAAGTTTCTACATTAAATCCCGTTAGGATCCACTATAGCAGTCCGCTCCGCTATAGTGGTACTCCCGTAGCAGAGTCAACCGCTATAGCGGAGGTTGACCAACTTGACTTCTGCTGTAGCAGTAATCTTTTTGCTATAGCGGAGGTCGCCGTGGCGGAGTGTCAACCACTATAGCAGTTGACACGGGATAAAAAGTCATAAAATCTTCAAAACTAGTCCATTTTACAACACACTTATTTTCCTGACATCCTGGAACAACTCCTTCACGTCAACCTCGATTCTGGGAGTTCTACTTACCCGAATTCAATTCCAAAAAGTCCTCCGAACTCCTTTGTGTGTTAGCTACGAGGAAAACTAGCTCACATCAAGACATCAAACCCAATCCTTATCCAGATTACCCTAGACCATACCTCACTCTAAAACTGGCCAAGACTAGCCTGGCCCAGAATTTTAAACTCCCAAATCTGGAGTTTTCTAACTCTAAAAATTAGCACGTATGGTTTACCCATAACGACGGACCCGATCATTACAACAGATACCAATTTATCCATCGTTCATCCCTGAACGATTAAACCTAAAAATACAGAAAGCTAAAGAAGGAAAGAGTAGTACCTGTATCCTTAAACAAGTGAGGGTACTTTTCCATGTCCCTCTCGATTTCCCAAGTGGCTTCCTCAACCGGACGATGCTTCCATTGAACCTTTACCATACTGATCACCTTTGTCCTCAATTTACGGACATCCTGATCAAGAATCAAAGCTGGCTCCTCTTCATAGCGAAGATCCTTATCAAGTAACACCTTATCCCACTTGATGATGTAATCCCCATCCCCATGGTATCGCTTTAACATGGATACATGAAACACCGGATGGACACCTGACAGACTGGGCGGCAGTACCAATCTGTAAGCAACGGGCCCTATGATCTCAAGAACCTCAAATGGTACGATGAACTGGGGGCTAAGCTTACCCTTCTTACCAAAACACATGACTCCCTTCATTGATGACACTTTTAACAACACTTGTTCACCAACCTAAAATTCCATGTCCCGGACCTCGCGATCTGTATATTCTTTCTGCCTGCTTTGGAAAGCTAGTAACTTGGCTTGAATACCCCTTACCTTTTCTTGCGCTTCCCTTACCAAGTCTATGCCCAAAGTCTTCACATCGCGTTTCTCAAACTACCCAATCGATGACTTATAACTTCTCCCATACAATGCCTCGAATGGTGCCATATCAATACTGGAGTGGTAGCTATTGTTGTATGAGAACTTACAAAATGGTAGAAACTGGTCCCAATGACACCTGAAGTCAATCACACATGCTCTTATCATGTCCTCCAATACCTAAATCGTCCTCTCTGACTGACCATCAGTCTGAGGATGGAAGGCTGTACTAAAGGTAAGTTGAGTGCCCAACTCCTCATGCAACTTACCCTAAAATTTGGAAGTAAACTACGTACCCCTGTCTGAAATGATGGACCGTGGCACTCTATGCAATCTCACAATCGCCTTCACATAGACTTTAGCCAATTGCTGCGAATTGTAATCCACCATGACCGAAATGAAGTGAGCTGACTTGGTCAGTCTGTCAAAAATGACCCAAATAGAATCATACTTCCCCAAAGTCTTGGGGAGACCTATCGCAAAATCCATAACTATTCTCACCCACTTCCACTCTGGAATGGATATCCTATGAAGTAGTCCTGCAGGTCTCTGGTGCTCATACTTTACCTGCTGGCAATTCTGACACTTGGACACAAAGTCACCTATGTCCCTTTTCATCCAAGGCCACCAATAAAGTTACCTCAAATTCCTGTACTTCTTGGTGACACCCGGATGAATGGAATACTGCGAACCATGAGCCTCTGCTAACACCTTTTGAATTATGTCAATAACCCGAGGAAGGCATATCCTTCCTCTAAAATTTAACACACTGCCAGAGTCTAATATGGCATCCCCGGACTCTCTGGATATTGCTTTGCTCTGAAGCCTGGTCAACTGCGAATCCTGAAACTGTTTGGCCTTTATTTTCTCTATGAAGGTGGATTTGACCTCAACACTAGCCAAAATCCCACCTTGTTCTGAACTACCCAAGATCATGAACTTGGACTCCAATGCCTGAATTTCCCTTGCCAGTGGTCATTTGGACACCACCAAACAAGCCAAACTGCCCATGCTAGCTATTTTCTGGCTCCACGCATCTGCACCACATTAGCCTTACCCGGATGGTACTGAATAGTCACATCGTAATCCTTCAACAATTCCATCCACCTCCTCTGCCTCAGGTTCAAATCCTTCTGAGTGAAGACATGCTGCAAACTGCGATGATCAGTGAACACTTCACACTTGACACCATAGAGATAGTGTCTCAAAATCTTGAGTGCAAAGACCACCGCTTCCAACTCTAAATCATGAGTCGGGTAGTTTCTCTCATCCACCTTCAACTGCCTAGAAGCATAGACTATCATATTCCTATCCTGCATCAACACAACACCCAAACTAGAATATGAAGCATCACAGTAAACAATAAAGTCCTTACCTTCAACCGGCAAGGACAAAATAAGAGTCGTGGTCAGAAGTGTCTTGAGCTTTTGGAAGCTCTCCTCGCACTTATCTGACCACACAAATGACACATATTTCTGTGTCAGCCTCGTCAAGTGAGTAGCAATGGAGGAAAAATCCTTAACAAACCTTTGGTAATAACCTACGAGCCCAACAAAACTTCTCACCTCATTCACAGATCTAGGCCGGGCCCAACTCTTAACTGCCTCTATCTTCTGGGGATCTACCATCACCCCCTATGCTGACACTACATGCCCCAAGAATGCTACCAAAATAAACCAGTACTCATACTTGGTGAACTTCGCATAAAGCTTTTGACGCCTCAAAATGTCCAACACTATATGGAAATGTTTAACATGCTCCTCCCTACTCTTGGAGTAGATCAAAATATCATCAATGAAGACGATGATGAATGAGTCCAAGTAAGATTTAAACACCCCATTCATTAAACTCATGAATGCTGCCGGTGCATTGGTCAAACCAAACAACATCACCAAGAACTTGTAATGCCCATACTGAGTCCAAAAAATAGTCTTAGGGACATCCTCGGGCCTAATTTTCAACTGATGGTACCCTGACCTCAAGTCAATTTTTGAGAACACAGATGCACCCTGTAACTGGTCAAACAAATCATCAAGACGGGGTAGAAGGTACTTATTCTGAATGGTAACCTTGTTCAACTGTCTGTAATCTATGCACATCCGCATACTACCATCCTTCTTCTTTACAAATAATACCAGAGCACCCCAAGGCGAAGCACTGGGATAGATAAATCCTTTATCTAGGAGTTCTTGAAGCTGTGTCTTAAGTTCCATTAACTCTACTAGAGCCATACGATACGGAGGAATGAAAATGGGATGAGTGCCCGACTCCAAGTCAATATAAAAGTCAATATCTCAGCCCGGAGGCATACCAGGCAAATCCACTGGAAACACCTCTCGAAACTCTGAAACAACTGGAACTGACTCAATAGATGGGGACCCCACACTACCATCCCAGAGATAAGCCAAAAAGGCTAAACACCCTCTCCCCACTAGCTTCCTAGACCAAATGAATGATATAATCCTGACCGGCATAGATTTGTACACACTTTCCCACTCTGGCCTATCCTTACACGGAATCTCTAGAGCCACAGTCTTGGTATTACAATTCAACATAGCATGATAAGGGGATAACCAGGTCATGCCCAAAATAATGTCAAAGTCAACCATATCCAGGATTACTAAATCTACCCAAGTATGCAGCCCCACAAAAACAATAGAACAGTTATGATAAACATGAGTCACCGATGAACTCTCAAATCATGCTTTCTAATTAAGGAGGCCATGATGATCGTGCATCAAAACAAAATTTATAAGGCCAACGGATGTCAGGGTCGTACCCAACGGACTTGACTTAGCCGGGTCGTACCCAAGGGACTTGACTTAGCCAACTAGAGACTATATGTGTTGATTTCAAAGTGAGAGTAATTACTTAAACAAAAGGTAAAAAAATGGGGGGAATTAGGAAAGTTGTCACTACAACACAATTCAACAAAATAGCAATTAAAGTAAAGATGGGTATACCAAATGATTTAGAAGACTAGGGATGCACATCTGATGGGGCATTGCTTATGGGATAGGGTGATTATCAATTCACTTTTATTCTCGCTATTTGACACAAGTAGCATTGATTATAGGTGTGGAATGTTTATCTCTCGATCTACATCCACATTTCTAATGGTTTCGAGTAGAACACCATTGGTTTGATCAACAATCAACCAACATATGCTTGGGGAGGTCACACTATTTCTAGCTTAGACCCTTAAATGGGAGATTCCTACGATAAGAGCTATTTCTAGCCTCAAATCTAGATGGATTCCTAAGTACCCACTAGTAATTCCACATCCACAACGATGAAATCCTCTTTCATGCAATCACATAGTCAAGTAAAGTAAACTAATGTTTGCAACAATAAAGTTTATGATTAAAACTTGGTAGGATTACTAGACCCATGTCAAATAAGCAATTATAGAGATGAATTAACAACACCCACACCCATTAGCTAAGCACCCATCATCAATACACCCCTAGACAAGAGAATTTAGCCACTCATAGTAGGAGAAGGAGAAATACCATCTAGGTAAATCAAAATCCCATTCATTATAGCTGAATCTCAAGTTCTTAAATCAAATTAGGCATACAAATTGTTAACCAAGATATTTGGATTGAAACCCTCTTCTCAATGAAGGTGAAAAATTATTTACAAAGCATAAACTCTCCCTAAGACTCAGGTCTGAAGTATTGTATATAAAAAATGAGCCTAAATTGGCCTTTTATATGTTCCCAAGTCATCACATAAAATTAGGACAAATTTGCCCTCCGGGTGATGTGGATGCGACATGTGGTTTACACGTCACATTGTGCACGTCGAACACGTGCTTCAGATCGTCCAGTGACTTTAGCAGCATAAGGGAGCTTTGTGCAAAGATGGTGTATTTTTTACACCATCGGTTGTGCGCATCGCACATCGACCGCACCTCTTAGCAGAATCTTTAGCAACTTTTGTAACCTCATGCGGAGGAGGTGTGAACCAACCTCAGCTTGTGCATGCCGCACAGCCACCACATTCCATAGCAGATTCTCCAGCTTTTCTCAACTTTTCACACTTAGCTTCTTTTTGGCTCTTTTTGGGTCCATATCCTTGTTCTTCATCTTCTATCAAAAGTACCTGCATAGACATCAATAAAGGTCATAAGAACCTCTAAATTGATTTAAAACATAACAATAATTCATGGATATAGGCTCAATAAGTAGGTAGATTACCGACTTATCAGTCACCACAACCGACTCTCCAACCAGGGTAGAAACATGGATATAGGAATCAAGGATATCACATACCAAGTCCAGACCCAATGCAAAACTCACAGACACATAAGAATATGTAGAACCTGGGTCAAATAATACCGAAGCCATTTTATCACAGACAAGAATGGTACATATAATTACCGCATCTGATGCCTTAGCCTCGGTCCTCCCTGGAAATACTTAACAGTGAGCCCGGTCATCAATTCGAGCAACCTCCATGGCTGGCTTCGCCACACCCCTGCTCGCGCTACCATTCCCTCTGTCTCCCTGGCATCTCTGAAAGTTACCTCGCCCACCATGTGGACGACCTCTAGCATGACCACCTCTACCTGCCCAGACCACAGCCTTGGGCTGCTGCTGAACCTGATTATCGGTCTGCCTATGAGGGCACTCCCTCTTAAAGTGGCCCAGATCACCATAATGAAAGCAACCACGATCAAGTGCAGGCATGCTAGCAGATGAATAAGAAGCTTCCTTGCCTCTAGGAGCTGAAAATTGCTGATTAGCTCCCAGACGACCACCTGTAGCAGCTGGCAAGCTGACTAAATATGACGGGCTAAGTATACCTTCTAATTCTGACCCCTGGAGTACGAACCACCATAATTTCTCTCATTCCGGGGCTTCTTGGCTAACACCTTAGCCTGCCCCACCTGCCTGACTCCCTCAAGTTTCTTTACATAATCCACCACATCATTAAAGCCTTTCCCTAAAGAAGTCATATGCATAGACAGTACCTGAAGCTCAGTATTCAAACCTTTGATAAACAACCGAACCCGCTCCTCTTTAGAACCCAATAACTGCGTAGAAAAATGAGACAAGGCATGAAACTTTGCCTCATAAGCAGAGACTGACATGCTACCATGCTCCAGATTCAAGAACTCATCCTTTTTCCGGTCCCTCAAAGTACGGGGTATGTACTTCTCTAAGAACAGAGAGTGAAACTGCTCCCAAGTCAGTGGAAGTAAAACAGATGACCGACACTCCACATGAGATCTCCACTACTGCTTGGCATCGCCCTGTAGCTAAAATGTGACTAACTCAACCCCATACTGTTGCAAAAATCCCAGCTTATGTAACCTCTCATAACAATCTAGTATGAACTCATAAGAATATTCCCAGTCCATACCCTGAAACATAGGAGGTTTCAACTTGAGAAACTTGGTCAGCATCTCATGTTCATTCCCTATCATCACTGGGCCTATCATTGGCCTGAAGAAGTCCCCTGTGCCTAAAGCTGCATCCATCCTAGGAGCCGTATGATCTGTTGGCTGAGTGTCCAGAGCCTGATTTTCAACGCCCACAGGTACGGATCCAGCACCAACCAAACCACTCAAGAAGTTCCACGCCTGCTAAAATGCTTCTGGTGTCATAGGGGGAAGGCCTGCATCTCCAGCCAGTGCCACCTCTGCCTCAGCCTACACCCCATCATCCTCTGTATCAACTTCCACATCTTCGACAACCTGCTCCTGAGATGGGGGAGGGGTTGCCTCTCACGCTCCTGCAGCAGTTTGAGCCCCACCCTTGGCGGGTGTGGCTTTTTCTCGCCCTGTGCCCCTTCCCCTGCCTCTACCACGGACAGCCATGCCCACTCCTGGGACCATCGGTCTAGCTTCATTGTTCTTTAGGTTAACCATCTGTGGATAGAAGAGTGAAGGAGTCAGATACCAATTTGTATCACCATATACCAATTGGAATCAAGTTATAGCATGATGGAAGAAAGTAGAGATAGTTTCCTAAAGTTCCATAGCCTCTCAATGAAAAGTACGGATGTCTCCGTACCATTCCGCAAGACTCTACTAGACCTATTTTGGTACGATAAGATCAACAAACCTAGGGCTCTGATACCATCTTTGTCATGACCCAGACCATTGTGAGTGGAATCCACCTAACCCTCGGATGATCAAACCAATAGAGTCCAGCTCTTAGCCTAGCCTAACAGCTTAAAACCAGTACAAGAATGTAAACTAGCAATCATTCATAAATAAAATCAACTCTATAAATAAAATAAACTTCGGAAATCCCTCCCTAGAATCTGAAAGTCATCGTACCAAACATCTATCAAATACTAGAGTACGGGGATGCAACCTTAATAATAATAATAGTCTAATCCCGAAACAAATGGGCTATAACTCAATAGATGAAAATTAAGGCAGCCTGGCCGAACAACTCACCCTTGATATCTCGAAGTGTCAGGCCTACAAGTGAGGTCGTGCGTCAATCGCCAAAAGATTTCCTGTACTCAAAAAAAGACAAGAAAGTGCAGTATCAGTAAACAACCACCATGTACTAGTAGGGTCATCAACCAGTTCCAAATAACCAGTGTATGAGTAGTACATAAATCAAGTAAGAGTACAGAAAATACATAGGCAAGTCAACAGGTATTCCTAGGCTACAAGTCTCTACCTAACTTGTCCCACATGTAAACCACTTCACAACTATGATCAACAATCCACAACAATAATAATTATGCCTCGTCACATATCCCAGACCCACCCTGGGTCCCCTCTAGACCACAAATAAGTGTCAAACAAATAACCCGGTCTACACTAAGACCAACTCGTAAAGAAATGCAACAATCCGGCCTCTCAAGGACCAAAATACACATTTGGCTGAGATTTGAGGTGAGACTAGAGATGCAAGCAATATGAACAAGATTGATAGACATAGCAATATGAGAGATAGTTGTTGAAAGTTACTACTCCTTTCCCCTCTTATAATGATATACTGTGAATTGTGAACTTAATATTATTGTTGTTGAATTGACTTAAAAAGACTATTTGTTGGATAATTATATGCTAAGTGTTGAGGTCTTTATACTTGTTATATGTTTTGCTACTTTTATGCTCTATTGTTGGGTTCGCCTATGATACCTATCAGTATATAGTTTGTTGTACTGATACTACCTTGTGCTCTTTTTTTATTGAGTGCAGACCGTGTTTCAGAGGCTGAGATTCAACCTCAGCTAGAGTAAGGAGATTTACTGCAGATTCAAGGGTGAGCACTACTTCTCAGGCTGTCATGGATCCTTCACGAGTTGTTGTCCTTCTTTTGGATAATAAAACTCTCTTATTTTACAACTTTTAGTGATTATTGGATTTTTAGACTATGCAGGTTTAGAGTTCTAGATGATGACTTTCAGTTTCTGGGGATATTTTAGTTGACTATTTTTTGCACATTCTTTTATTATACATATAAACATTGATTCATTTATGATGTAACTGAAATATTTATCTATCTTGTTTTGAATTGGTTAGGTCTGAAGTTGGATTTGAGTTGTTTGGTTCTTCTACCGGAGGGTAAGTATGGGTGTCAATTACAGCCCATTTGGGTCATGACAAAGTTGAATCAAAGCCCCGGGTTCATTATTCTCATCGTACCATAATGAGTCTAGTAGGGTCTTGCAAAATAGAATGAAGATGTCTGTACTTTTCTGCATGAGGCTATAGGACTTAGGAAACCTCAACCTTTTTCATTTCTCATGCTATAACTTGATTTCAATTGGTATCTGGAGATCTAAATTGGTATCTAACCCCTTTACTATTATTCTTATAGATGGTGAGAACACATGCGTCCAAGGACAGAGCAGCAGCACCTGATCTAGTTTGTGGTAGGGGAAGAGTCAGAGGTAGAGCTAGAGGAAGGAGAGGAGGTTCTCCCATCATGGATGGAGCTCGAGCTGTAGCTCTAGCTTGTGAAAGGTCATCATCTCCTCCTCCGCAAGAGAATATTCCTGAGATCGTGGTAGGGGAATAACTTTGAGTTGAGCATAATGAGGTGGAAGAACCAGTCTAGGGGACGGGCGTGCACCCAGTTAAAGGAGGTGTGGCACATGTACCATTATCATCTGGGTAATCTAGCAGGTTCTAAGTTTTCTTAGTGGATTGGCAGGGGATAGGGCTACTTATGTGGTTTCTATTGTAGATCATATGGTGACCTAGCATGTTGTAGTTGTGGCTCCATAGTTAGATACTGCTTTTGAGACAGGTATGATTCCATGACCGATGATAGGCCCAGTGATGACAAGTGGTGAATACGAGATCTTCTGTAAGTTTTTAAAAATGAGGCCTTATGTATTTCATGGATTGGAATCCAAGGACGCCTATGAGTTCATCATAGGGTGTCATGAGAGAATGCATAGAATGGGCATTGTTGAGACACATAGTGTAGACTTTGTTTGAATTTACTTTCAAGGGGATGCCAAGATGTAGTGGAGGGCATTCGTGAAGTGCAGGCCTACTGGAGTGCTCCCTGTGACTTGGAGTCACTTTTATCAAGTCTTCATAGAGAGGTATATTATCAAGATTTAAGGGACATAAAGAAGGATGAGTTCAAAAATATTGAGCAAGATGGTTCTTCTATGGCTGCTTATGAGACTCGTTTTCATGCCATAGCTCATTATTCTTCTCAGCTAATTAATATAGAGGAAGAGTGGATCCTCCACTTTGTGAAAGGTCTGAATATAGGGTTGCAGATCACTGTTTTATAGGTAGTATCTTCGGGTAAGTCATTTCAAGAAGTGATTGAATTTATGAAGAATGTTGAAAGAGTAAAACAAAAGAGTCGGGAAGGATGTCTTCGAAGAAGCCTCAGTCTGAAGGTAGTTACAGTGGGCAGTTATCAAAGGGTCAGGGTTTGTAAGGATACCCTATGTATCCATTTTGTTTATCAGAATCAGTTTCTGTTGGGGGTCCATCAAGGACCAGTCAGCCTATATCAGACTTTGGCGGGTATATTGCTCAGTCGGCTCCAACACAGGGACCAAATTTTGATCGTGATTGTTATGAGTATAGTGAGCTTGGTCACTTGAGGAGGAACTGTCCTCGACTTTGACAGACATCTTAGCAGTAGGCGTCTAGAGCTTTGGTTTCAACTGGTAAAGGTAGTGATAATGACAGAGATCATACGCGAGGTGAGTTGGGTGGTCACACTGCAGGTAGGGGTGGTGCTCAACCCAATCGGGGTGGTGGTAGAGAAGGTAATCAGTCTAACAAGGGTGGTCCATAGGTGGCAAACAAGACTCATTTTTATGCTTTCCTGGGTAGGCTAGAGGCAGAGGCTTCAGACGCGATAATCACAAGTACTATTCTTGTTTTGTAATTGTATGGCTTCAGCTTTATTTAATCCTGGGTCTACCTTTTCATATGTGTCTGCTAGTTATGCCGAGATCTTTGATCTGTTATGTGAATACCTTGATTTTTGTGTTACTATCTACTCTAGTAGGGGATTTTGTGGTGGTGGATAGGGTCTTCCGGGCTTGTCCTATCATATTCGTAAGGCGAGAAACCTTTGTTGATTTAGTTATTCTTGACATGGTAGACTTTGACATCATCTTAGGAATGAGTTTGTTATCTCTACATCATGTTATTTTGGACTATCATGCTAAGATAGTGTCTATAGATATGCCTAGGTTGGATAGGTTAGAGTTGGAGGGTAATTAAAATACAGATCCAATGAAATTCATGACCTTTCTTTGTGCTCAGAGTCTTATGGGGGGGGGGGAATATTTAGCCTACCAATGCAGAGGTCCCATCTATTGACCCAGTTCTAGTAGTGTGTGAGTTCTAGGAGATATTTCCTGCAGATCTTCCTGGCATGCCACCTGACTGAGATTTAATTTCTGCATTGATTTAGAGCCAAACATGCGTCCTATCTCTATTCCTCCCTATAGGATGGCACTGGCTGAATTGAGAGAGCTTAAAGCTCAGTTGCAAAAGTTTTAGAGTAAGGGTTTCATCCGTCTGAGTGCCTCTTTGTGGGGGTACTTCAGTGCTCTTTGTTAAAAAGAAAGTTGGCAGTCTGCGCATGTGTATAGATTATAGACAGCAGAATAAGGCTACTATCCATAACTAGTACCCTCTCCCTCGCATTGATGATCTATTTGACCAGTTACAAGGGGCTTCTGTATTCTCTAAGATTGACTTAAGGTCTTGTTACCATCAGCTAAAAATCTGACCTTCAGATATTCCTAAGACCGCATTTCTGACCCGATACGGGCACTATGAGTTTCTTGTGATGTTGTTCAGGCTGACTAATGCCCCAGATGCTTTGATGAGCTTGATTAATGAAACATTCAACCCCTATATTGACTCCTTCGGCATAGTCTTCATTGATGATATTCTGGTATATTCTAAGGATGATAAGACATATGAGGGTCACCTTATAGTGGATTATTTTGCTCCTCTCGGGCCCGTGGTTATTTTCCTTATTCATAAGGGTTTTTCATGTTGAAATCTTTGTGTCCTTGTTTTTCCTTTTAATTCTTGTTGATTATCATATCTTGGTGCTATGCTGTTATTCTGCTATTATTACTACAAAATTATTTTTTTGGCAGGGTTTGTCCACAACAACTGGTATCAGAGCACAGGTTCTGCTCATTCATAGAAATATTTTTTTTGCGATTGGTAGTACTATACTCGGTAAGATAAAAATATTCAGAGTAAAGTACAAGGTAGAAAAGTTCAATGGTGATAGCGTTTTCTCAACATGCCAGAGAAGGATGAGGGATCTGCTCATCCAACAAGGATTACACAAGGCACTAAGTGGAAAATTCAAAATGCCTGAATCCATGAAATTGGAGGATTGGGAAGAAATGGATGAGAAGGCTGCCAATGCAATCAGGTTTCACTTAACAGGTGATGTGGTCAATAACATTATTGATGAAGATAGTGCATGTGGCATTTGGACAAGGTTAGAAAATCTATACATATCCAAAATGCTAACAAATAAATTGTACTTAAAGAAGCAGTTGTATGCCCTATATTTGGGTGAAGGTACAAATTTTTTGTCACATTTAAATATGTTGAATGGACTAATCACACAATTGGCTAACCTCGAAGTAAAGATCGAGGAGTAAGATAAAGCTATTGTGCTCTTGAACTTGTTGCCATCTTCTTATGATAATTTGGCAACAACTATCTTGCATAGTAAGGACTCTATTGAGCTGAAGGATGTCACATCAGCTCTTCTACTTAATAAGAAGATGAGAAAGAAGCCTGAAAATCATGAACAGGCTCTCATCACAGAAAGTAGAGGCAGGAGTCACCAAAGGAGTTCAAGTAACTATGGCAGATCCGGAGGTCGTGGAAAGTCCAAGGTCCAATCTAAATCAAGAGCCATAAACTTCTACAATTGCGATCAACCAGGTCACTTCAAAAGTTGTTGTCCAAATCTAAAAAGGGGCAAAGGTGAAAGTTGTGGCCAGAAAAATGACGATAACACAGCTGCCACGGTGCAAAATAAATATAATGTTGTTCTCTTCACAAATAAAAAAGATGAGTACATGAACTTGGAAGGTACAGAGTAAGAATGGGTGGTTGATACAACATCATCTTACTATGCTACGCCAATAAAGGATCTTTTCTGCAGATAAGTAGCAGGTGATTTCGGCACTGTAAAAATGGATAACACAAGTTACTCAAAGATTATGGGGTTTAGAAACATTAGTATCAAGACTAATATGGGATGCACATTTGTTCTCAAAGACATGTGCCATGTACCTAATTTGCGATTGAACTTAATCTCGGGAATTGCTTTGGACCGAGATAGATACAAGAACTATTTTGCAAATCAAAAATAAAAACTCACCAAGGAATCATTGTTGATTGGAAAGGGATTTTGCTCGAGGCACGTTATACAGGACAAATGCAAAAAAATATTGAGGTGAATTGAATGCAGCTTGAGAAGAGATTTCTGCAGCTTTGTGGCATAGAAGAATGGATGATATGAGTGAGAAAGGATTGCAGATTCTCGCCAAGAAGTCACTCATCTCTTTTACCAAAAGTCCAATGGAAAAACCTTGTGACTACTGCTTATTTGGTAAGCAGATAGAGTCTCATTTTATACATCATCTGAAAGAAAATTGAATATACTTGATTTGGTATATTCTGATGTTCGTGGTCTAATAGAGATAGAATCGATGGGCGATAACAAATATTTGTTACTTTTATTGATGATGCTTCACAGAAATTGTGGGTTTATATCTTGAAAACCAAAGATCAGGTATTTCAAGTATTCTAGAAGTTTCATGCTCTGGTGGAAAGGGAGACGGATCAAAAGCTAAAGCATCTCTGCACTAATAATGGAGGTGAGTACACTTCAAGGAAATTTGAAGAGTAATGTTCAAGTCATAGGATCAAACATGAGAAGACATTTCCTAGAACCCTACAACACAATAGTGTAGCTGAAAGGATAAATTGCACCATTGTCAAAAAGGTGAGAAGCATACTCAGAATGGCTAAACTGCCTAAGTCATTCTGGGGTGAAGCAGTTCAGACAGCCTACTACTTGATCAATAATAGTCCATCAGTTCCATTGGAGTTTGACATTCTAGAGAGAGTTTGGACAACAAAGAGGTGTCTACTCGCATCTAAAAGTGTTCCATTACAAAGCCTTTGCACATGTACCAAAGGAGCAGAGAACAACGTTGGATGATAAATCAGTTCCCTGCATATTCATTGGAAATGGAGATGAAGAGTTCATGTATAGACTGTGGAATCTTGTAAAGAAGAAGGACATCAAATGCAGAGATGTAGTCTTCCAAGAAAGTGAAGTTGAAACTGCTAATGATTTGTCAGAGACCGCAAAGAAATAGAATGGTATAGTCCCTAACCTTATTACCATTCCTCTACTAACCATCTCAGAAGTGTAGAAAGTACAACCGACGAGGTTGCAGAACAAGGGGAGCAACCTTATAAGATTGTTGAGTAGGGGGGCAACTTGGTGATTATACCGAGCAAGTGGAGTACCTTACTCAGGAAGAAGAACAATCTCAACCTCTGAGGAGATCAGAAAGGCAAAGGGTAGAGTCATCCAAGTACCCATCCTTGGAGTATGTTCTCGTCAATGATGAGGGGGAGCCAAAAAGTCTTAAAGAGGTGTTGTCCCATTCAGAAAAGAGCCAGTGGATGAAATCCATGCAAGAAGAGATGGAATCTCTACAGAAAAATGGCACGTACAAGCTGGTTGAACTTCCAAAAGGTAAAAGACCGTTTAAGTGCAAGTGGGTCTTTAAACTCAAGAAAGATGGTTATGGAGAGCTGGTCAGATACAAAGCTCGATTGGTGGTAAAAGACTTCGAACAGAAGAAAGGTATTGATTTTGATGAAATTTTCTCACCTGCTGTCAAAATCTTCTATTCGAATTATTTTGAGCTTAGTAGCTTGCCTAGATCTTTAGGTGGAGCAATTGGACGTTAAAACTGCATTTCTTCAATGAGATTTGGAAGAGGAGATCTATATGAAGCAGCCAAAAGGATTTGAAGTAGTTGAAAAGAAACACATGGTGTGTAAACTGAATAAGAGTCTTTATGGGTTGAAGCAGGAACCCAGGCAGTGGTACAAGAAGTTTGACTAATTCATGCAAAGTCAAACTTATAAGAAGACCTATTCTGATCCATGTGTATACTTCAAAAGATTTTCTAACAACAACTTTATTATTTTATTATTGTATATGGATGACATGTTAATAGTAGGACAAGACAAGGAGTTGATTGCCAAGTTGAAGGGAGATTTGTCAAATCATTTGACATGAAGGACTTGGGTCCAACACAATAAATTTTAGGGATGAAGATTGTTCGCGAACGAACAAGCAGAAAGTTGTGACTATCTCAGGAGAAGTACATTAAACGTGTACTTGAACACTTCAACATGAAGAGTGATAAAGCGTTAGCATACCTCTTGCTAGTCATTTGAAGCTGAGTAAGAAGATGTGTCCTACAACAAATGAGGAGAAAGAAAGCATGGCCAAAATTCCTTATTCTTTGGCGGTCGGAAGTTTGATGTATGTTATGATATGTACCAGACCTGATATTGCTCAAGCAGTTGGTGTTGTTAGCAGGTTCCTTGAAATTCTTGGAAATGAACACTGGGAAGCAGTCAAGTGGATACTCAGGTACCTGAAAGGTACCACTAGATATTGTTTGTGTTATGGAGGATCTTAACCAATCTTGAAGGGCTATACAGATGCTATTATGGTAGGTGACCTTTATAACAGATAATCCACTATTGGATATTTGTTTACATTTTTAGAGTGAGCTACATCATGGCAGTCAAAGTTGCAGAAGTGTGTTGCACTCTCTATAACTGACGCAGAGTATATTATAGCTACTGAAGCTGGCAAGGAAATAGTATGGCTGAAACGGTTCCTTCAAAAGCTTGGGTTGCATCAGAAGGAGTATGTCGTCTATTGTGATGGTCAAAGTGCAATAGACTTGAGCAAAAACTCCATGTATCATACAAGAATGAAACAAATAGATGTGAGATATCACTAGATTCGAGAAAAGATAGAAGATGAATCTATGTAGGTTGAGAAGATCTCAACAAATAAGAATCCTGCAGATATGCTGACCAAGGTGGTACCAAGGGACAAGTTTGAGCTATACAAAGAACTTGTCGGCATGTACTCAAACTAGAAGCCCGGTGTTATCTCCTTCCGGTGAATGGGTATGGAGAGGAGATTGATAGGGTCCACAACCATTAATAAAAAGAAAAAAAGAAAGGAATGAAAAAAATGTCAAAACAAGTTTTGCCAAATCTTGTCTTGGGCAGTTTCAACTTGGCCATTTTGCACAACTTGGTATGACACTACAAGTTGCAATCCAATGCTTCTGATTGGTTAAGAGGGAGGCATTTTTCCCTATAAAAGAAGCTTTTTAGCTCCTCATTTACACACCAACATAAAACTCAACAACTCAGTAGTATTTGTGGAGAGTAGTTCACAGATGGTGTGAGGTAATAGTCTGTGAAGAAAATAGAGAGTGTGAGCGGTATTATAGTGAGGTGGGAAAATTAAAAGAGTATTATTTATTTTGAGTGTGTAGTGGTTCCTGAAATATTTACTCAGACCTAAAAAGTATAAATTCCTCATTATAGTGGATTATTTTGCTCCTCTCGGGCCCGTAATTTTTTCCCTTATTCAGAAGGTTTTTCACGTTAAAATCTTTGTGTCCTTGTTATTCCTTTTAATTCTTGTTGATTATCGTATCTCGGTGCTATGATGTTATTCCACTATTATTACCATAAATATTATTTCTGTGGCAGGGTTTATCCATAACAATAGCATTTCCTTTCTAATGTCAAAATCTCGCGGAGTAGTTTTCACTTTCAAAGATCTTGTTTATGATTACATAACAAGATTTTTCAATCATGAACAAGATATTTGAGAGTGGAAGAGTGATACTGTGAGCTTTTGACAATGGGAAGGAAATGTTGGAGAACAATGATAAAAACATAGTAATAATATTTGAGTCGTGTTGGACACTGTCCTAAGAAACTATTTTAGCAGAATGAAATATTTTATAAAGATTAAACAAGTCTTATCCAATTAAATAGAGAATACATAGTTAAGAATCCAAAACATCAGCAAGTTAAACTAGGAAAATAAAAGAAGCTAAAATGAAAACAATTAAAAATATAAGGAGAATGCAAAAAGGGAAGAGGTAAAACGTGAGGAAGAGAGAGAGAGAGTAAGAAGAATGTTGTTGTTTTTTCATATGGAAATATGAGAGACTATTTATAGGAAATTCGAACATTAAAAGCTTTACACTTGTCTTCAAAAGTGTAAAAGAAAGTGCCAGGACATTTTCTCTTAGCCACTTCTCCGAGTAAAGCTATCTTCCCAAATACACTTATGTTAGCTTCCTAAATACATTTGAAAAATTATTCTTTTGAAATAAAATATTTTGTTACAGGAAATTTTATAATGCATTTGTGGTGTCTGCTCTTATCAATCCTGAGATGAAGGGAGCCAACAAAACAAAGGTCTAGGAAAATATACAGTGACCAACTTTGGAAGGAATTTTTTTTTTAACCAAAGGTTGGCCTTGAAGTTCATTTATTACCTAAAACCAATTAACAAAGGGCAGGGTCCTACGCGGAGGCCCAAACCCAAAATAAACAAAAAGAAAAAAAGCTAAAAATAATAAAAATAGAAAAGTCTACGAGCAGAAAAGGGAAAGTGACATTTGAGCTTCTCATCTCCTGTTACCAGCTGCGGAGTCATCTTCTTCTCGTTACCATCTTCATCTTTATTGCATTAACAGGGGCCGCATGTCCTAAAGAACATCGTACCTCCCTCAATCTGTAGAGCACCAACAATCGTTGAAATGGTAAAGCTTTGGATGTATTTCACACATGGCATTTTCAAGTCTCACAAATATCATAAAATCATCCCAAAAGAAGACTTCTTCGTCTCCACCATTGACAGATTTGGGCTGGTACAATCGAGTTAAGTATTATTACCCTTCAGTCCAAGTAGATTTACCCATTTGTGAATTTTAATTTCCCCTCAATCTTATCTTCCTAACAGGTTGAGCTCAACAAGGAGCTAATACCATTGTCTAAGAAGAACAAGATGAAGGTTTCATTTCCAGTCACAACGGGTAAGTTCCAGTTCAAGATTTCTTCTAGCAATTGAGGTGTCGTTTATGCTTCGCTCTTTTTTTCTATAATTTGTGCGTGTTTATCTCCTGCGAGTTCTTCATTGCTTTTAGATTGACTAAATCCATGTTCATTTTTGCTTTGCCTAGCTTTGTATGATCAAACTTTCTGAGTAGTGCCATGGTTATGTTGTTAGTGATGTACCTTGCCTTATTTGCTTGTTTTTGAATCTTTTGTGTTACCTCCTCTTATTATCAAGGCTTCCAACTTGGAATTGTTTTATTCTAAGGTTTGGAATCTGTTGCCTGTCCACTGTTAAGATGTTTTTATGCCTCTCTAGGTAATTCTTGAGCTGATAAGTATGTAATTATGTCTATTCCTGCAAAAAAGAAAACTTGGTTAGCAATAAAATTTGTCAGTTTATTGCCTTCCCTGTACATATGCTCCACATCTGCATTAACCTCCCTAATCAGAAATATAATTTTCTTAACCTTTATTGCCAAATTTCAAGGCACTTCCCAATTCCCATTTAACATATTCTTGACAGCCAAGGAATCTGTTTCCAGAGTTATAAGTAGACAATTGTGTTCAATATAGTACTCCAATCCCATCTTCAGTGCAATCACCTCAGCCATTAGATTTGTATTATCACCCAAGCTCCTCACCTCAGCATAGATTAGGTTCCTAGAATCACTCCTTATGCAGAAAGCACCTGAACTAGGTCCACGATTACCCAAGTTAGGCATTTTTCAGTATACAGTCTGACTTTCAATTTTGGGGGAATAATCTTCTAAGAATTTGATTAGATCAGGCCAATAGGAAGGAAGATTAACTATCCAGGGGTAGAGATACCTGGCCATGTAAACTACATTCCTATTAATTTTCATTCTCATGCTTTCTTGTGACATTCTACCTCCATGTTTTATCACATTCCTCCTTTTCCAAATTTCCAACAATATGAAAAGAGGCATAGACTTAAACAGAGGTTTTAGCTTTGGCACACAGTCAGTATCCCACCATTTGACAACACTGTGTTTGATCTGAACAAATGGATCTCTGATCCCTGTAGTTGTTGCAAATTCCTGCCAAATTTTGTTAGAAACACCACATTTCCTAAACAGATGTTCTATTGATTCCTGAGCCCCATTGTTACAACAATAACAAATCACAGTGTCAGTGATTCTATTTCTGACCAAAACTTCACCAATGGGAATTTTCTTATTCCATAGTCTCTATATAAAGAAAGATACCTTGAAAGGCCTTCCATTCATCCAGATTTGTTTAAGAAAGTGCTGAAATTGACCTCTGTTTCTCAAACTCTCCCAGGCAGACCTTACATTGAACTTTCCTGATTTGTTCAGCATCCACCATGGCTTGTCCCACTCTCTTGGTTCTTCCCTGCAGTTCACATTAGTAACAATATGATTGCATATTTCATCATTGAGTGTTTGTTCCAATAGTTCAACATTCCATATACCATTATCAAAAAATTAGTTGACCTCCTCCAACTGTAGATTCATATCAAAGTTCACAGGCATAACATTGATGACACCCAATTTTTACCCTCCACATTACAAATTAATCTCGAGCCTTTTTCTGAATTTTTAAATAGTTTTTGAAATAATTGTTTTATAAAAAGGAAAAAATATTTTCTAAATCAGCTTTATAATAGTTTTGAGTAAGAATTTATATTTTCATATTTAATTATATGGAATTTATATGAGTTTATTTAAGAAACTATTCTAAAGTTTAATGTCATAAGAAATTCTTTTTAAAATCAAAATGTGCTTAATTTCCTCCAAATTAATTTAAAATGAGAGATTAATTGAATAATTAATTTCATAATTTGTTAAATGAGGTAATTATGTACATTAACTAAACCAAATATGCAGCCTATTTACCAAGCTCCACAAGCAAATATGCAGCCTATTTACCAAGCTCCACAACTAAATGTGTATCCCACTTACCAAGCTCCTCCCCAAAACTTTCAAGTATACCAGAAGGCTCCCGAGGACTAGAAAAATTGCCAAGTTCCTCCTCCTGCTAATATTAATCTCCCTCATCCAAATTTAGAAAAGAAGGTTCCTCAAACTTTCACCCAGCTGGCTGAGACTAGGACTCAACTATACGAGAGATTGAAGGCCCCTAAATTTATCCAGCCTATTCAACCCAAACCAACAATACTGACTCTCGCCTCTTCAAAGCCAATTGGCATTGTGCTTATCATTTCGGATGAGTCGAATATGATACTGAAGATTGCATTAACTTGAGGCACAAAATTCAGGATTTGATTGATCAAAGAGTGGTCACACTACAAACAGCACCACCAAATTTTAATAGAGGTTGATGAAGAATGGGTTGTGAGTAAGTCAATAGTGCCGATTAGCCCTAAAAAGCAGGAAATGCCAGAAAAAGCTATAGCTGCTTTGAGTATTGTTGAACTACCCTTTGAAGATTTAATGCGCAACAAGGCCTTGCACGTCACTGTCAAATGTCAAGAGAAGACTATAAATAGAGTTTTAATTGACAATGGTTCAGGTCATAATATTTGCCCATATCCATGCTCACCCAATTGGAGTATGATCTGGGGAAGATTCGCCAGAGCAGAGTCAACGTAAGAACCTTCGACGGAGGCCAAAGGGACACTATCAGAGAAGTTAGCATGTACATCCAAATGGGACCCCCCAAGTTCAGTACAGAATTTCAAGTCATAGATATTACCACCAGCCATACCTTGATTTTGGGGAGACCATGGATCCTTGGAGCTGGAGCCGTGCCATCCAGTTTGCATCAGATGGTAAAATTCATTTGGGAGGAGCATGAGGTGATGATTCATGGTGAGGGGAATCATCTAAGTTGTCCCAATGGTTTTGTCCCTATAATTGAAGAAGTCCCAAAGGGAAGCAAATCCTACATCATAGGGATTGTCGATGCCACCTATCTATAAGATGCTTGCGACCACGATGCTAAGAAGTATATACAAGCCAGGTATTGGATTGGGAAAGAATTTAAATGGCATAATCAAGTCGATAAGGATGCAGGGACAGTTGTCCAAGAATGGACTCGGGTATGTGTTCCATGGAGACAAGGCAAAAATCAAAGAGAAAGAACATTTAGGGTTGCCAAAGCCACTTTCTCACTTGTACCAGTCAGTTCTGGTGTGAAGTAGTCCCCCAAGTAATGGTATAGAGGATGGAATAGGAGATTTAATCGAGGAATGTGATGAAGAAGTCCCCGAAGCAGCCATGATCAGGGATGCTAGGCCTGGCGAGCAGTTGCAGAATTGGGACGCTACTCCTCTTATGACTCTCAATTTGTCTTGGTGGATAAAGATTTTATTTTTATGAAAATCGGTGATAGTTCGGATGAGGCCCTTGACCCACCCTTTATGTTTTTATTTTCTCATACTGTCTTTTGATTTTCCAAAAGGCATAGATTTGCACTCGTGTGAGTCATAGCCATAGTTTATAAATATTTTGGATTTCAATGAGAAGACTACCGTATTGAGAAAACTTTGCTATATGTTTGCTCATCATTATCTAACTTGCTATGTTTATGATTTCAGTAATAATAGCTTAAAACCTGCCAATGTCATGTCATGTCAAAAGCTAAATGAACAAATCAAGATAAATGGTATTGGAAGCAAAGCATATGGTGAAGAAATCATGATCCTTGAATGACTAACCAAAGAGTCAAAGGATTTTGAGAACCAGGTAAGGCCCAACCTAGAAGATATTGAGGTAGTTAATCTGGGAGACAATGGTCAAGTCAAAGAAATCAGCATCGGTGTTCTTTGGTCAAAGGCGCAAAAGAAAGAACTTATCAACCTGCTCAAGCCATAAATCGACATCTGTGACTGGTCCTACAATAATAGAATGAGAATGAGCACAAACATCATATCCCAAATTTTATTGGTCAATCCAAAATTCAATCCAGGGAATGGACAGTTAATCCTTCCCTCCCACGAGACAAAGGAAAGTTGCACCAAATTGGCAAGGATTGTACACCATCTAAAAAGTGTTGTTTGGATGAGCTTTGATTTTGTCCGAGATGGATGATCAAGTGTGGCCCAATCCTATATTAACTCTGATGCTGCGAAGGGATACTAAGCCTGAAGATGGTTTCTTTTCCTTCTATTTCTTTCCCTATAATTGCATTTTCTGATTGTAATTGTTCTACACTTAGTAAAAGCTTAAGATTTCCCTATCCTCTTTGTACGAAATACGTCTGGCCTGAATTCTCAAGAATGAGATACGTAGGCGTCCTGTATCGGCTTTGGTCAACCCCTTAGGAAAATCTATTTTTTCCCTTTCTACCTTGAACTACGTTCGACCTGAATTCTTAAGAATAAGATACGTAGGCGGCCTTTGTCGGCTTTGGTCACCCCTTTATTTTTTCCAACATTCTCCAACTATAAGTGTGGGAACTACTTTTGACCTGATTTTTGCCTCAACGGGATACGTAAGTGCCACAATGGCTCGGTCATATCATCCCAGGAAATAGAAACTGGGCCAGAACTTTTGAGAAAGGAATCTAAAAAATTCAGAAGGTGAAGATCATTATCCAGAAAATCAGAATGAAGAATGTACCAATGAGCAACTAAAGTGAATCTCGAAAAAGAATCTCATAATTCCCCACAGAGTGTCAAATCTCTTATCAAAGGAATAAGATTCATCATGAAACCTTTAACTCGGGCAGAAATTTTGAGAGGGATCCCAAAATTTCCACCAAACTTCACCTGTGAATTCAGAGACAAACTCTGAAGAATTCCTTAGCACTGAGAGATCTGAGTCTGCTTCAAAAATCTCTAATTGTAAGAAAGTCTGAAGTGGATTAATCCCCAACTATGACAGAATTCTCGAAAGATCATTTCTAAACTCCCCAGCTGGGACAATAAAAGATCTCAAGAGTTTCCCAGCAGTGTGTCATAGATGTCGAAGCCTCGAGTAAAGGACATTCATTGAGCTAGCACATGACATGATGGGCAGAGATCTTTCCAAATTATCCTTTTTCAAATCTTTTGTTTTCCAAAGAACTTGTTTGAAAAATCTTTACAAAAATTAATTTTGCTCCTTTATAATTTGATTTATCTTATGTATACTGTGACCGGGGGAGTCAAGGACGATGAGTACCCAAGAGTGCAAAACACCCGAAAAGACAAAGCAAGGAACAGAGGATCGAAGGAGGTCAACACAGATCAGTTTTGCTGAAAACTAATAATTTTTCTGTGGATGCACGTTGTCCTAAAATGTATGTTAGAGATCAGTGAAAGTCCCTCATTATCCAATGTGTTTAAAGAAAAACAACGAGACCAGATTCCCCAACTTAGCAAGAAAGCCAAAACAGTGGGAAGGAGCCGAAAAAAGGCAAAAGCTCCTGGAACGGACATATTTTCTTGTAGTTTACATGAACTACCAGATAAAGAGAGATCAGCAGCATCCTCGAATACCCCAAACAGATTAGGACACTGTGTCCAGTCTCAAAATGAGAGATCGATGATCTCCTCCACCAATCCCCAGAAAATCAGAAATCACCACAAACAGGCAATGTTCAAAAATGGTATTTATGGCTGTCCCCAATGGGTACAACCATTTCATTCACGTTCAAAATGAAAATTATTTTGATTAGCTTCACGAATGTTGTTTCTAAAGTTCTTCAAATCCGAATTTGACTGTGGTCGCTAGTGAAAGCGACACTGTGTCTACTAATCATTTGCCTTGAGCGCAGGTACACACAAAGGAGTTAACATGACAACATGAATACTAAAGGTGATGTTTTCTGAAATGTTGTGTATGCCATTCCACGATCATTCACATTATTATTATATTTGCATGTCACAAGGACCATGTCACAAGGACCATGTCGCGAGGACCATGTCACAAAGACCATGTCACAAGGACCATGTCGCAAGGACCATGTTGAAATGACCATCATCATTAAAATACCGCAGACATATATTTACTGCAAAGATTATTTCCCTCTACCAGCCGACTTCAACGAGGATGACATTTAGAGACGTTCCTAAGTTGCACTTGGTGCGCAGGATCGACCCAAAAGCATTTATATCCAAGATCAGGTAAGATAACAGAGTCTAACGTTGAGAATATTTTCACATGCATATTTATACCATAGATATTTATGCATCCCTATTATTACACCGAGACAACAGAATCTGCCATTCGGCATATTTATATCTGATATTGCGTAAGATGGAAGAGTCTGACATTAAGGATATTTTTGCTTTACTATTATGCCAATACAACAGAGTCTGGCATTCAACATATTTATATCTGATATCACGTAAGATAGCGGAGTCTGACATTGAGGATATCTTTGCTTTATTATTATTATGCCAAGACAATGGAGTCTGGCATTCAGCATATATATATCTGATATCGCGTAAGACAGTGGAGTCTAATATTGAGGATATCTTTGCTTCCTTACTATTAATATGCTGAGACGACGGAGTCTGGTATTGAGCATATTTATATCCGATATTATGCAAGATAGTGGAGTCTGATATTGAGGATATTTCTGCACCCTCATTTATTATCACATTGAGACAATAAAGTCTCACACTAAAGTATGATTATACATTCAAGGGCATCGGTCGCCAGAAGATACAACTATATTTGATCGTGTGGCAAAGGCCTTGTAACCCCAATGATCAAATAATGCTTGCCATTAAGGTCAAAAGCATATAGTCTGAAGGATGTTTATAAGATGCCATTCAAATCGAACAATGAACCGGATCTCCCAAAATTGGAAGGCCAAAGGTCGTCTTCAAGTCATAGCGATGTCTGAAACTAGATAGTGTGCAATATTGCCCAAAACTTGACAGACTAAGAGTTATATGTAAGACGCAGCTATATTTGAAACTGGATAGTGTGCAAGATCACCTGAAGATTAATAGTTCAAGGGTAATGCGCAAGTCACAATAATATCTGAAACTGGATAAAGTGCAAGACTACCAAAAATTGATAGTCTGAGGGTTATCTATAAGCCACGACATATCCACATTGATATTGTGCAGGACAACCCAAAGATTAGCAATTCAACGGAAATCCTTAAGTTGCATTACATCCAAGATTGGATAAAAGTGCAGGATTACTCTAAAAAATGGGCAATTCGAAGGACATTTGTAAGCCGCCTCTATCCAAAGTTGGATGATGTGCAATATTACTTAAAAGCTGACAAATTAAGGGACATTTATAAGCCGCCTCTATCCAAAGTCGGATGATGTTCTAGAATTACCCAAAGCCTGAAAATTCAGGGAATGTTGGTCAGTCGCATCGATACGAATGATGCACAATACTTACCCCAAAGACACATGCAAAGACTACTACTAATAGACGCGAAGGCTATCACATTCAAGAGAATACCGCAAATGATTACGAGGACTATCACATCAAATGGCTACGAGGGTTATCATATTCAATGATCACCATGTCCAACCGCCACAAAGGCAATCTTATCTAATAGCTATGAAGCTTATCATATTCTCTTCATGGAAATCGTTACTTCCTAAGACAGGGACAAGAAAGGATGACATCTGCTTCAAAAATGCCACAAATGTGAAAATGAGGTACAAAGCTATCTTTCTCTATTGAATTACTATACTACTAACCATGTTGTTTCAAAATATCACCGAGAACATTCAAGAGGATGAAAATCTCAAACTAGAACAACAGGTACAAAATGCGTTAAAAAGATGTCATGACATGAGATTTGAACATAACCCAAGGATGAGGTATCGCAAAGAAACTACCTCTCCAAGTGGAATTATATTACTACTAACAATTTTGTTTTGAGATGTTATTGAGAGCATCCGAGAAGGATAAAATTCTCAAAGGAAAACCACAGGTGCAGACTAAATCAAAAAGGATGCATCACAACGTGAAACTTTTTCTTAGCAGCAAACTGGACATAGTCCGGAGAGAAATATAAAACTGTTTGGAAAATAGCTGAGGAAAGACTTTTGCCACCATCAAACCACACCCCTATCAGAAGGCATATGGGTATTTCCTATCTTTGATTTTAGTTTCGCATCCAGGGTATTCTTTGATCTCACGCTGGAAGCAATATTCCTCTTTTTCAAATTCGGGTGATAACACACCTCGAGCTTTGAAAATTATGTCCAGATAAAATCTTATTTATGGGTTTGAAGCACACCACATTCATAGTTGATAGGTTACAAGCGTCTTTTCTATAGCTCAAATTATTCGTCACTCATCCCAAGCCAGAGGTTGTCTTAACATAAAGATTACTTTTTCCACCGATTGAGTCGAACTATAAGCAACCTGATTCTCTGAGTCTTGGGATATGTAGGCGGGCTCTGTGTTGAAAACTCGGCTGCATTTCAAACCCCCAAATTTCCTTACTCTACAGTTTTTCGGTCTCTCCTTAATCCAAGGTCGGGATAATTGTTGAATTTCTTTGAAAATTGTGCGAAAAGTCGTGCATCTTGAACTACAAGTGGCCTGAGTTCTCATATAGCTTGAGATATGTAGGAAACTCGATACCATAGTTCATCCATGATTCCTTGAAATTCGCGCTAAAACCAACCGCTTCCTGAGGATGAATCTATGGTCGGATAAAATTGGGAATGTCAATTCCCTTTGCCCAAGGTTTCTTACATCCACCCTACCCAAAGGGAGGGGTAGTTATTGACACCCAAATTTTACCCTCCACATTACAAATTAATCTTGAGCCTTTTTCTGAATTTTAAATAATTTTTCAAAATAATTATTTTATAGAAAGGATCAAATATTTTCCAAATCAGCTTTATAATAGTTTTGAGTAAGAATTTATATTTTTCATATTTAATTATGTGGAATTTATATGAGTTTACTTAATAAACTATTCTAAAGTTTAATGTCATAAGAAATTCTTTTTAAAATCAAAATGTGCTTAATTTCCTCCAAATTAATTTAAAATGAGAGATTAATTGAATAATTAATTTCATAATTTGTTAAATGAGGTAATTATGTGAATTAAAAATTTCAAATTGTTTAAATTTAAAGAAAAGCTCAAGTGATTAATTGTAATTAATTCGTCTCTATACCTATTCTAGCCTAAATCCTTAAAACTATTTAACGATTGGCCAAATTTCCCAAAAATCTTTTGAATTTGGCTATCTCCTAAAGATTGAAATAGCCACATGTTACAAAAGTGTCCATTATTTAAACAGTCTTTACACCTCCTTATCTCAGCCATGATTTGGGCCAACAACAATTCCCCAACCCGCCAAGCCCACTTAATTTCCCCCTTTACCCGCTTGACCCTGTCCAGCCCATCACAACACTCACCTTAACACCACCCTTATTCGTTTTTCTCTCATAACACAAACATAACCAAAAAACCCCTAAGCTCTTCTCTTTCTCTGTTAAATGATGGAGAACACACAACAAACCCTAGCACTGCATCGATTGCATCATCTTTTTTGTATGAACAACGTGCTTAGCATGCGAATCTCAGTCCAAAATTCTCTAAAAGGAGGAAATGTGTTGTCATCTCCCTTCTCCCTCATCCTTTTTTCACAAATCCCGCTCAAAATCGTACAAAGAGGGTACAATTTGATGAGTTGTGCCCTTATCCTCAGAGGAATTTAAAATACTCAAAGGAAATTCCTGAAAAACCCCTCTGAATTCACTCTCCCACATCGCCATTTCACTCCCAAGAACCCCAAATACCCTCCTATATAAACCCTCACTATTCCTAGTGTTAAGTAACGATTTCAGAGGTAGAAGAACCCTAAAAAGCTTGAGAAAGCACGGGGATCTTTTGGCAAAGAATTTGAATTTCTTTTTATCATTTCAAGGTGGAAATTTGAGTTTTTGATTCCGGTGGTGTTGAAGTTTTCCGGCAGAAGCTCATTGTCTTGGTGCTGCTCCGAAAAAGGTAAACCCATCTTCTTTTTCTTGTTATATAATGTTTAGGAGTAGTTTAACTTAGCTTCTTAGCCATTTGTGTTTTCTTCAGTCACAATTATTGCTTTCCTACTTTAAATGATTAAAACTCGAGTAAAATAATCTTAAGTTAGTTTGAATGTGTTTTTATCCGATAATATAATTGTCTCTGTCTTCTTTGTTCATCGATTTTGGCGTGTAACAGATCCAATATTGTTCAAGCATGACTATTTTTTTAATAGCTTGATAATCGAAGGTCTTAAGTCTTCTATGTTGAGTGGATCATGTGTAATACAATAGTTTGGCTATATTTTTCCTTGGTTCTCATCCCCTCCCCTTCGTGTTCAGTCTTTCCTCACTGATTGTTTGTTGTCAATAATGTAAATGGATCGTTCATATGTCATCGGGGCACATAGTTGCTCAGTTCATGAGTTTTATGGTTGAAATCCACGTTTCTTTGCCATGAACTGTTGGCTAGGAGTTTGTTTTATATGATCAAGTCTATCAGTCTCCATTAGTCTCTAAATGATGTCTAAACGGGTTGCCTAGTTTTCTTCTATGATGTGTAACTTCAATTAGGGGGATTAAAAATCGACAAACATGTTATGCACTTAGTGATATTTATGGATACTGATTGTTCTGCCTTGAGATCATTGTTATAGGTTTTGTTTATTTTATTTAGAAATGAGAGGAAAGGTTTGTTAATGACATTTTGGATTCTGATATATGAATATGCAACATGAGAAGAGCATTTCGTTGCCATGATTTTGTCTTTAATATTATGAGAGCATATGTTTAACATGGATTAAATTTCTATTCATGATTTTGTTTGTGAGTTTTAAATTTGCAAATGGACCAAAGCCTTTTCTTTCCTTCAAAATAGCCTTTTCTTTCAAGTAGAACTCAATGATTCACTGGCAGCACTCTCTCTCTCGTTTGATTTAAAGACTATTAGGATTTGCTTTAACTGATGTAGCATAACATGATTGTTGGGGATGTGTTACATTTTGTCGACTTTGAATCAATTTGCTAGTAATTCTAGACCTCATTTTCTTCTGTAAAGACCCTCTTTTGAACTAAATATGCTTATAGGGTGAAATTTATATTTGGGAATCTAATGCTACCTTTCTTTTCAAAACTCAAAGTTTCTTGTCAGATTCTTCAAAATATTGGCTGCTAAGCAGCAAAACATAATGAATTAGCATGTGCTTGCTGGATAATTTGAATATAGTTCTTCTCTTTCCCCTGCTTTATCTAAGAATTGTTTGTATAAGCTTGAGCTTTCTTTTAAAGAGAAATGATTACAGTGAGATGTTTCTAGTTAAAATGGTCGAATAACTCGATATTTGGTTTAGTTTTCAAATATGTGTTGCAAATGCGTTCTTTGGTATGGTTTTCTTTGAACACTGTTAATCCCAATATGAAATAGGTTTGGCCAGGATCAAGAATTTAAGTTCAGTTACATATGTAACTTAGTCTAACTCACTAAATATAAATGAGTTTTCACCTAGGTTTCAAAGGCTACAGATCACGTTTGAGTTGAGCACTTTTAATATTTCTTAAAGATTGGTGTTTAGCAAATATTTTCCTATATCAGCTATTAATTCATTTATTTCTGTTTCTAACTTTAGAAATTTATAAGTTTTTCTTGGTTTTCCTTTATAAAACTAAGTGGCGACTCTTCTTTAAATTGAAAAACGTTTTGAAACTTTAACTTGGTTTTCGAAATAAAGTTTTCAAATAGTCAAAATATTAAACCATTTTTTCCCGAAAATAAACATAATATAGAGAACCCAATTGGGTCCAGTTATCATACCAAATATAAGAGTGCCCACACCTGGGTTCCTACTATATCTGTTGGTCAAATATGTTTCTAGCTTCAAGCATATATTTCCAAGTCAAAGAACCCCCTTTCCATTCCACCAGTTGAGTCCCCAATTTCTTATAATATTTATTCCGCATAAATTAATCCACAAGGAATTTTGAGTTCTAAATATCCATCACAGCTTGACAAATAATGTCTTAGACACATCAAATAATGATCTGAAACCCAATCCTCCCTCTTCCCTATGTAAGCAAATGTCAGACCAAGCAACCCAATGTTTATTCCTCCCATTCTCTTTGAAATTCCATAGGAATCTTGCAAAGACTCTATGAAGATCATGTAAAACACATTATAGAGGGTTAATAGCAGACAACAGGTAAATGGGAATACTATTCAAAATATTATTGATAAGTACTACTTTACCACCAAAGGATAGTATCTTTCCCTTCCAGGCTTGCAATTTATTTTGCACTTTCTTCAACAGTTCTGAGAAATGCACTTTCTTCTTCTTTGCATACCCTATAGGACAACCTAGATATATGTAACACCCCATAATTTGAATCAGCTTTTAAGCTAAGAGTCTCTCAAAATTTTGAACTTTTCAGGAATTACGAGTCCAAACCACGGGACATGGTTTGAACCACGAGCCGTGGATTGGAGTCGTGGTTTGCCTTCTCTAGTTCAGACTCTGGTCTGAAAACCACGAGTGGGTTTTACGGATCATGATTTATTCTACGGATCGTAAGGACCACTCATGGAACTGAAGTCTGACGTCTGCCTTATCCCCAAGGACCACGAGTAAACATTACGGACCATAGTACATTCTATGGTTGTACTATTAACTCGCAGTTCCTCTTTTGCAGCTTAAATGTTGATCCAGGAATGACGACTGAGTCTACGGCCCGTAGATCATTCTACGGACCATATTGTGGACTCATAGAAATACTTTTGCAACTGATCATTTAGGTCAGGAACCATGAGTGGAAACCACGAGTCATGGTCCAGTCTACGACCCGTGGAATCCACCCGTAGAACCTGAAGCTAAACTTTTTACTGCTTTTCTCCAATTAAATCTCAGGGGTATTTTTGTAATTTTTCACTCTTTTAACTCATATACTAATTCATTTTAGGCCTATTTAGTAGGATTATTATTCCCACTTGGACTAAGTTCTCTCTCATTCTTTTAATGAAGTTCCAAAAGAAGAAAAGGAGTTCCATCCTCTCAAGCTTTAAGTTAGGGTTTCAAGCTCCATAGCAAGGGATTCACTCCAAGTCTCCATTCTTCTCAAATTCTTAGTGGGCTAACTTCAAATAAGGTATGTGGGTATTCAATAAGGGAATTCCTTCACTCTTATGCCCAAAACCCAAATCTTTTGAAGTGATTCTATGAATTTCTAAATTAGGTTTCTTACCCAATTCTCAGGGGTTCTTCTAAAAATTGTTCCTCATAATTCTTCTATGAATTCTAACTCTAAATTGCATAATTTTATATGGATTTTTATAAGTGGTTTCCTATTCATGATTTTAAGGCTAATCCTTGTCTAATTTATGAAAGTAGGGTTCTTACCCAAATTGGGGAGAACTTATGGGTTCAGTTTATGGTTTCTCATTCATCACCCATGATTTATTTGAGATATATTAAGTGTTTTCAAAGGCCCATATGTTGAGGATGAATTCTAGCATGATTTTATTGAATTACATGTCTTCAAGTAAAATTGGTATGTTTAGATAACATGACCTCTATTTTAATGAAATTGCATGCCTAATTCTTCAAGTTATGATTTTAGAAAGGAAAGTATATTTTGAATATGGCTATGCTAAGCTCTAAGACTCATGAATTTTTATTGCATGACATCAGATATGTCTTTATGAATCCATACAGATTTGACATCAGATATGTCTTTATGCATCAATACAGATTTGACATCAGATATGTCTTTATGCATCCATACAGATTTGACATCAGATATGTCATTAGTTATGATCAGTTTTGGTATTAGATATGCCCCAGTATTAAATGAGCTATATCTATATTTTTGGAGTAGTATTTAGCACCGAGTTGGACAGAGTGAGAGTACACTTAGTCCCAGAACTACGTGCCCCTGTAGGTTTAAGTCCCCCTTGTTGGGCATCAGATTTAGTGATCATGCCTCTATACCCTGGCAAGGTATATTGGGTCCTTTTGATGGGGTGTATATATCGGATTCCATGTAGCTCACATGGTCTTTGTCGATTAGAGAACCTCCCACAGAAACAGTTTCAGGTTTTAAGTGCATCGACTCTTTGCGTTCAGATTTCAGAACTTCTATTACTACTATGATTCTAAAGGTTTTTCCAACTTATGATATTGCATTGAGTCATTTTATTACACATTTTATTATCATTATGTGACTTCAGTTTTGGTTACGATTTAAGCATGTTTTACAATGACATGTGCATGATATCAGTTTTAAGCACGCATTCAAGTATATTTTATCATGACATATGCATATCTCGCATACTCAGTACATCCTATAGTACTGACGCATACTTCTTTGTGCTGCATCCTATTATGATATAGATTTTGTATCCCTCTCCCCAGTCCGTGGCTAGTAGATCAGCAGTACATCTAGTCATTTTGGTGAGTCCCCCTCCTTTGAGGACTTGGAGTTTAGTTTCATTTCAGTATTTAGATTGTGTATTCATTATTTCAGCATTTAGATTTGCCAGTAGTAGAGGTTTTTAGACATAGAGTCAGATGTTCAGTTGTATTCATATTTTCATCCTTAGACTTCTATTTATATAAACACATTTGGTTGCTCGTTACATCAGTTAAGATTCTGTTCTTATATTTTGTTTAGTCTTTAGGTCATGCTAATGCCAGAGGATTATCTTGAGATCACTTGTGATTTTGAGTCCCGTGTTACGTCCAGGGAGTAGGCTCGGCGCGTGACAAACTTGGAATCAGATCCAGGTTCAAGAGTCCTAGGGTGTATGAAAGTCGCATCAAGTAGAGTCTCTTTCATGGGTGTGAAGCATGCCATACTTATGAGAGGGAGGCTATGAGATGTTTTAGGAATAACTTCACTTCTTCATGTTCACTATCGTGTGATAAAGTTTGACTCTGTTTACCCTTCTAATTCATTCCATACACATTTTAGATAATGTCTCCATGAAGAAACCCCATGAGGAATACTAATCTGACCACTCCAGATCATGAGGTTACGAATGCAGAATTTCATGAAGCCATCTGTATATTGGCTCAAGCCATGACAGCTCAATTGGATGTGAAAGATAAACTAAAGAAGAGGAAGAGGAAGAATAAGAAGACCAGAACATGGAACCAATTGTCTTCTCAGCAGAGGTCATCCAGACCAACCCCATTTTCAGTTAGCACACCTGCCCTCGATTCTCAGTCTTATCACCATAGGGCTCCGAAGTCCCTGAGGTACCCTCATTGTAGTAGTTGTGATAAGCTTCATCTAGGTGAGTGTCTTGCAGGCAAGGAGGGGTGTTTTAGGTATGGTCACTTAGGCCATAGGATCAGGAATTGCCCTTTATCTAAGCGGAACAACTATTGTGTTCAGCTCCAAAACCAATTCCTTTCATTGCCTAGCTAGCCCGGTTAGTGTATTCCTCCTGAAGTTGAATCAGGTACGTCACTAGATTTTCTTCCTGTATCCATCCATTGTCCCCGGACCCCTATTCTTGTTTGGTTGTGAGTTGTCCTGGCCTAGAACTAAGTGGGGATAGGAGGGTTGAGGCCTAGACTTTTAGGTGAAGAAGGGTCTTAGACTATAGAAGGAAGTGGGTATTCGTGCTAGATTTTGGAGTAGTGTATGTTCTGTTAGGTAAAATGGTCATAATTTTTTTGAGAGGTTGGTGAGAGGTCCATAGACTTAGAAGGGTAGAATGAACCTAAGGGGGAGATGGTGGAATGTAGAATTAATCAGATTTTAAAGGCTCAGGTAGTGATGCTTGTAGGTGTTAGAACAAAGTCAAGAAGGGAGGCAAAAGCTTATTCCGATCCTAGCGTCCTAAGTATACTTCTGTCATTATGATACCTTTTGCATGCCTTGTGTGTCAGTGCCATGGTCCTATTTTAGATTCACGCTCATGTTCAGATTCTAGAATGATAAGTGATTGCTTCAGACAACGACTCTACTTTTATCCTGCGATTTTATAAATCCCAGATTTATGCCCTGAGGGTTGGTGTCTATGTAAACTCATGTCTCTCAGTATGCTCAGTTCTATTTGCTCAATTTATTCTTAAGACATGCCTTAATGGCAAATAAAATCATGTTACGTTATGTATATGCTCTGACCTGATTCTTGAAATGGTTCGCGCTTATGATTTCCTTGCTCTAAAGCCCTTGAACTTTGCCTTTGATGACGAGGGGTGGTGATCCCCGCCATTCATGCCTTACGTGCCTAGTATGTGAAATACTCATTCCTATTGCGCTTAAATCCCCAAGCCTCACCTTGAGTGGCTTGATCACGCTAAGTGTAAGTCAAGATCAATATGTAATCCTTTATTCGTGATGCTCCTGCTCCCGCTCTTTTCTTTCAATGATTCTGGTTTATGTTGTTATAAGTGTTAAGGGAGGAGGCCTTGTAGTAGCCTATATGGGAGGTAGAAGATTTCTTTTCCTTGTTTGTATATTTGTTTCACCTGGGCTTCTAGGTGTGGGCAAATTGGGAGGTAAGGATTGTTCAGGCAAAATGGCTAGTTGAAGAATTTTTGTATGTCCCCCTGTAGTAGTTCTTGAAATTGCGACTCCTAATTATGATAGGGAAGAGGAGGGAAGTCTTGAATAGGGTAGGATACGAAACCATAAGGTGACCATAGTGACAAGCTTGAATATCGTGATGGAATACATGTGGACCCTTGTTTTAGCGCAACTAGCGACCCTTTCATTAGGAGCTCAACATTAGTTGGTTGTTGTGATAAGAAGGAATACTATTCTTATAAGATAACTCTAGATACAAGAGACTTAGTCGAGGTAGGCTTGAGCATGAAGAAGCTGGTAGTTAAACTCTGACTTTAGTATCTTTATGTGCACTATTGAGATTGCTAGTTGCATTTGGTAAGTGTGGTATTTAGAAGAGAATAGTTTTCCTGTATATCGACTCCTCTCAGTTTAACGTCCCTTTCGATAAATTGCGATTTATAAAATGCATTTGTTCTTATGAGCTTAAGTTGAGTCCCTACTCTTAATTATAACTAGACGTCATGTTAGATATTCAGTTCATGTCCCATTAGTTGTTCTTGCGCTCTCAGTACACATACATATCTCATGAATCCAGCTCAGTTTTTATTTCAATCAGAAGTCGATTACCACAATAGTACTTCATCTTTTACAACTCAGTTGAAAGAGCTACTTGGGAAGCAGAATCATCCATGAAGGCCAAGTACCCTCATCCTTTTCCTTTTGATCCGGTTTCAGCTTGAGGTAGTAGTTCCATCCTTAGTATGTCCCTCCGATATTATTCCAATAGTTTCTCTCATGGTCCTAGCATGCATTCATGTTTTCTGAAGTTAGTTCTATCATGTTTTAAGTTAAAAAGCTCAGTTTCATGTTTATCCTTCAGTTTCCCTATTTGGTTTCTTGGTTGGGTTATTTTCTCTCCAGTTTTCCTTGCTTAGTCTTTATTCGAGGATGAATGATCCCAAGGGGGAGATATTGTAACACCCTGGAATTCGAATCATCTTTTAAGCTAAGAGTCTCTGAAAATTTTGAACTTTCTAGGAATTATGAGTCCAAACCATGGGCCGTGGTTTGAACCACGAGCCATGGAATGGAGTCATGGTTTGCCTTCTGTAGTTCAGACTCTGGTCTGAAGACCACGAGTGGGTTTTACGAACCGTGATTTGTTCTACGGATTGTAAGGACCACTCGTGGAACTGAAGTCTGAGGTCACCTTATCCCCAAGGACCACAAGTGAATATTACGGAATGTAGTCTATTCTACGGGTCATACTGTTGACTCGTAGTTTCTCTTCTGCAGCTTAAATACTGATCTAGGAATGACGACTGAGTCTACGACCCATAGATCATGCTATGGACCATACTGTGGACTCGTAGAAATCCTTCTGCAACTGATCATTTGGGTCAGGAACCACAAGTGGAAACCATGAGTCGTTGTCCAATCTACGACCCGTGGAATCCACCTGTAGAACCTGAAGTCGATCTTTTTACTACTTTTCTCCAATTAAATCCCAGGGGTATTTTTGTAATTTCTCACTCTTTTAACTCATATACTAAGTCATTTTAGGCCTATTTAGAAGGGTTTTTATTCCCACTTGTCCTAAGTTCTCTCTCATTCTTTCAATCAAGTTCCAAAAGAAGAAAAGGAGTTCCATCCTTTCAAGCTTCAAGTTAGGGTTTCAAGCTCCATAGCAAGGGATTCACTCCAAGTCTCCATTCTTCTCAAATTCTTAGTGGGCTAACTTCAAATAAGGTATGTGGGTATTCAATAAGGGAATTCCTTCACCCTTTTGCCCAAAACCCCAATCTTTTAAACTGATTTTATGAATTTCTAAATTAGGGTTCTTACCCAATTCTCAGGGGTTCTTCTATAAATTATTCCTCATGATTCTTCTATGAATTCTAACTCTAAATTGCATGATTTTACATGAATTTTAGTAAGTGGTTTCCTATTCATGATTTTGAGGCTAATCTTTGTCCAATTTATGAAAGTAGGGTTCTTACCCAAACTGGGGAGAACTTATGGGTTCAGTTTTAAAGTATCAGTTTATGGTTTCTTATTCATCACCCATGATTATTTGAGATATATTAAGTGTTTTCAAAGGCCCATATATTGAGGATGAATTCTAGCATGATTTAATTGAATACATGTCTTCAAGTAAAATTGGTATGTTTAGATAACATGACCTCTATTTTAAAGAAATTGCATGCCTAATTCTTCAAGTTATGATTTTAGAAAGGAAAGTATATTTTGAATGATGGGTATGCTAAGCTCTAAGACTCATGAATTTGTATTGCATGACATCAGATATGTCTTTATGCATCCATACAGATTTGACATTATATATGTATTTTTGCATCCATACAGATTTGACATCAGATATGTCATACAGATTTGACATCAGATATGTCATTAGTTATGATCAGTTTTGGCATCAAATATGCCCCAGTATTATATGAGCTATATATATATTTTGGGAGTAGTATTTAGCACCGAGTTGGACAGGGTGAGAGTACCCTTAGTCCCAGAACTACATGCCCCCATAGGTTTAAGTCCCCTCTGTTGGGTATAAGATTTAGTGATCACGCCACAGTCATGCCTCTATACCCTGGCAAGGTATATTGGGTCTTTTTGATGGGGCGTATACATCAGATTCTATGTAGCTCACATGGTCTACGTCGGTTAAAGAACCTCCCACAGAAATAGTTTCAGGTTTTAAGTACATCGACTCTTTGCGTTCACATTTCAGAACTTCTATTATTACTATGATTCTAAAGGTGTTTCAAACTTATGATATTGCATTGAGTCATTTTATTACACATTTTATTATCATTATATGACTTCAGTTTTGGTTATGATTTAAGCATCTTTTACTATGACATGTGCATGATATTAGTTTTAAGCACGCATTCAAGTATATTTTATCATGACATATGCATATCTCGCATACTCAGTACATCATATAGTACTGACGCATACTTATTTGTGTTGCATCCTATTATGATGTAGATTCTGTAGCTCGCTCCCCAGTCTACGGCTAGTAGATCAGCAGTACATCCAGTTAGCTAGGTGAGTCCTCCTCCTTTGAGGACTTGGAGTTTAGTTTCATTTCAGTATTTAGATTGTGTATTTAGTATTTCAGCATTTAGAGTTAGTTGGGGGTTTGTCCCAGCAATTCGCCAGTAGCAGAGGCTTTTAGACATAGAGTCAGATGTTCAGTTGTATTCATATTTTCATCCTTAGACTTCTATTTATATAAACAGATTTGGTTGCTCATTACATCAGTTAAGCTTTCGTTCTTATATTTTGTTTAGCCTTTAGGTCATGCTAATGCCAGAGGGTTATCTTGAGATCACTTATGATTTTGGGTCTCGTGTTATGTCCAAGGGGTAGGCTCGGGGTGTGACAATATATGAGAGGGAATTTACCTCTAGTAAAACCAGTACATTCTTCCACTTCTCTAATATGAGCATGAGCAGTGTTGTGATATACAAGGAAGGCACTTTTATCCTTGTTTATTAGTTTACCAGATTGTGTTTCATAATCTTTGAGAATCTCCATCACCATCTTTAGAGATGTCTGATTAGTAGATACAAATATGATAGTATCATCGGCATATGCTAGATGATTAATACTATCACTCTATTTAGACATGCTACATCCCTTAAATTTTGTAACAACTTTGTCCATCATTACGTGTAAACCACACGTGCCAATTTAGAGTTAGAAAACTCTGAGTTTGGGAGTTTAAAATTCTGGGCTAAGCTAGTCTCGACTGGTTTTGGAGTGAGGTATGGTCTAGGGTAATTCGGGTAAGGATTGGGTTTGATGTCTTGATATGAGCTAGTTTTTCTCCTAGCTAACACATATACGGCAGTACCACTATAGCGGAGCGGAACGCTATAGCGGAGCCTGATGGGATTTAATGCAAAAATTTCCCCAAAAATATTTAGTTTTCATAAGTTCATTTGGGAGAAGGGCTAGGGCGATTTCAGGCATTTTTCCTCCATTCTTCATCATCTTTATTCCCTAAGGTAAGGTTTCTACTCCCCAAACTCCATAATACTTTTCCTATGCGGTAGAATTGTTAGGAGTAGACTTGGGGAAAGGTTTGAAATGACTTAGGGAGGGTAGAATCTAGGGGGAAAAGGGGATTCTATGTGTAGAAGTTCTTGGGTGTTGCTAATTTTACTATTTTATGATCATGTGACCTTAATTCCCTAATTTTCCATAAAAATAGTAGAACTAGGTGAATTAATGGCGGGGAAGCCCGAGAAAAAGGGTGGAATGATCATGGCTGGCCTGGGGTTTATGATTTTGAGTAATGCAGGTAAAATTAGGCCATAAAGATTGATTATTAGTTATTGTGTGTTGTTTTAGACCAAGAACCAGCAAGAACTTCGGGAAATGGGAAAGCTTCGGTTGAGTAGATCTTTGGATCATTTTGAGGTAGGTGATGGTTTACTTCATGTATGATTTGTGTGTTAAGTACTCTTATCTAAGTATTTGTATGAGATACATTGCTTAGGGAATGATTGGAAATATCTAATAGTCCTGTTAGCAGTCTGGTAAATTGAACGTTATTTTGTGCTTGTTGGTTTTACAAGTTGATTGTTCATTTTTGTGACTGTGGACTGTTTGGATTTGGTTGGCTCGAGTACCACGCCTGGTATGGGATAATACTAACTGTTGGCTCACGTACCACACCTGGTACAAAATATATTAATTGTTGGCTCGGGTACCACGCATGGTATGGGACAATACTAACGGTTGGCTTGGGTACCACGCCTGGTAGGAGTTTACTTTTTTATATTTCTGCATCTTTATTTAATGGTTCCCTAAGTGGACCGGGTTGTTGAAAAAAAAACTAAATTACTGATATAGAACTAGACTTAGAAAGTAGTAAGAGAATAGTTATAAATACTGTATCGTGGAAAGACACTACCTTGGAAGCGATTTTGGCCCGACTCCGGTGTAAATCATTATAGCCGGTCGCTCCCCAAAAGCATAATCCTATAGAACACTAAGTGCTTTCGCCATTAGTCTAAATGTGTCAATAATATTTCCCTTGATAAGACAGAGAGAGATATAAGTAGTTAAATGGAAATATGAGATTTATTTAGGTTTATCACTAATGTACAATCTTATAACTCTCCAAGGTAAATTAATATTTCTTGTTGGCATAGACTATCATAACAAAAACAACAAAAGAACACCGTTTTGAAGAAGGTAAATTTGTTAGCACCAAGCATCCTATATGATATTATGAATATCAATGTACGTTGCTGTAGGAATGTACACTACTCTAGAATGATTTCATATGGACATCAATTATAACAAAATGAAATGTGGGTAGAAGACAGACAAGTAGTCTTTATAATTGGCAATAGAACTTTGAAAGTTGTCTCATTGACTTCTGACTACTAGTGTATTTTTACTAATGCATATGATGCTTGATCACTTTTGAAGCCTAAAATTAGTTGCTTATTTGCACTTATAGTGTTTTAGATGTCTACCTTTGTCAAAGCAACACTTGAGCTGTACTAATCTTGCTTTACCTTTAATTTTCTAGGTCAGAGACTTTGATTTGACTAAATAGCAACTAAATGGTGACACAGGCCTTGAAACAAAAGTACTTGGAATTTTTTGATTAAGCCTTGAAAAGTTGTTTGTATTTTACTTCCGATATGCATTTGTAGAACCAATAAGCTACTTTTTTGTCATGAATTATAAGGAGAAGATGGTGTATGATGTTTGAAGCCAGAGTGTAAGGATTTGAAAGAGAACAAGATGAAGACAAGAAAGTCGTGATAGAGTCTCATTTGGATAATAACATTGTATACTCGTGTTGCTATAACACATAGCCATCAGATAGACATCTTAAAACATGAACATATGTAATTGCCATTTGTAAATGTACCTTTTATTTTTCTCTGTGTAATGAATGGCATGATATGAATGAGTACAAATGTTATTTCTGATGAAGTTATTGACACAATTATATTTCATTGCAACCTCAACACTTAGCAAATAATCAGCCAACATATAGTCTTTTCAAGTTAATTCAACATCAATAACCTTAAGTTCACAATTCACAGATATCATCATAAGAGAGAAAAGGAGTAATCACTTTCTACAACTATCTCTCATATCAGTATGTCTATCAATCTTGCTTATATCTCTTGTATCTCTAGTCTCACCTCAGTTCTCAGCCAACTCACTATAGAAATCAATACAATACTATAACAATGTAATATGGTGTACACACATGCTACAGTTCTTATTTCTGCCCACTAGCCATGACTTGCAGGGGACACTAGGTGTCCATGTACCATACCAGCATGATGTCCAATCTGTACAAAAGCATTAACAATAAAGTCTATATAACTAGGATCTCAGACGTACTTCTCACAAAAATACTCAGTGCCCAAGACACTATTTATATTAGGCATTTCAATTCACTTATCACTTCCTGTTCATTTTAGCCTATTCATATAAGCATAACATGGAAAGCACATATAATACAACCATGTAAGAAGACCAATCACGAGTTACACAATTTCACTATAAACATGTAATAAGGTGAGTCTTAACTCCAATTCAAACCATAACCTACCTCGAGTGAAGATATAACACTCGCAAGCAAGTTCACTACTGTCTGGTCCTTTCTTAACTCTCCGGAATGCACAAGGTCTAACAATAAGAATAATATAAGAGTAATTAGTCAATTACCCTTTATTTGTAGCTTTGGGAATCAAACCCACTAATTGTACTCTCTAAACAAGGTTTCTAGCATTCCCCAAGGATTAATTACATTCATAGGATCAAGAACCCAAGGTTTCTAATCAAGTTCATATATTTTCCACCATTTTATATCTAAAAGTTTCACCATTATAGAACTCAAGGTTACTCACTAGCCTTAAACATGTTAAGAACTAATAATTTCATGTTAGAACTCATAAAAGCACAACCTAAGATTAATTCTAGGTGATTTTACACCTACCCATAGGGTTCTTTCCTAAGTTCATGCTTTTAGGGATTAATTGCAAGAAATCCACCATTAATCATTCCCCCAAGGTCTAAGAAAGATAATAAATCAATAAATAAAGAGTTCTACGGATTACTTACCTCAAACGGAGAAGGTTGCCCTAATTTTCTTGGAGAAAGTAGTTTTGAGAGCTCTAGGATGAAGTAGAGTTATGAGAGAATTAACTCAGAAAACTGAAGAATACTCAGGTATACGACCCATTTCCTCGTCACAATGGATGCTTTCTTTATTGCGATGGGTCATTGCAATAAGTATCATTCATCACGATGGACAATCATGATGAAGCATTCTCTCATCGTAATGAAGGGCAATTTCTTGAAAGTCATCATCTCGCCCCCAAACCCCCAATTTGAAACACACCTTATTTCATAGATATCACGAATTATTCCTAATGTGACAACTATCATAGCCAGAGTTCTATGACTCTGGTTCTCATTCTGAAACTTCCTATGAAATCCTAAGGCAGTTAGCTATCCCAAAATAGGTTCCACACTACCTCACGACATCACACAAAATCTGAATTACCTATAAGGCATTCTATATTTTAATCTTAGTTCACCCTAGCCAGAGATTTTTCAATTCTGACCTAGAGACTTTTCTAGTCGGGTACTTATGCCTTAATTTAGCGTAATGATGAAACAGGTCATTATATTAGATACCAATTAAATAATCATTCATTCCTGAATGATCATAAAAAGGAAAATAGGGCAAATAAAGGTTACCTAAATCGGTGAACAAGTGAGGATGCTTGTCCCGCATACCTACCTCAGTCTCCCAAGTGGTATCCTGAATAGGATGGTTCTTTCATTGGACCTTCATAGATGTAATTTCCTTGGTTCTTAACTTCTGAATATCTTGATCAAGAATAGAAATATCCTCCTCTTAGTAAGAGAGTTTCTTATCTAGCAGAACTAAATCCCAACAAATGATATAATTACCATTACCGTGGTACTTCTTAAGCATTGACACATGGAATACAGGATGAACTCCTGTCAAACTAGGTGGTAAAGTCAAACTATAAGACACTGGCTCCATGTTTTGAACAATCTTGAAGGGCCCAATTATAATGAAACTTCTGGTTATTCCCATGTTTATGCTTTCTTTGCACTATTAGAGCTTGCCTGTAGTGGCTCCAAGTCATTTATAGCTTGCTGGGACCGGTGGTTCAGTGCCCTGGCTGTTCATTTGGTCTTTATGGCCATTTCTCTATTTTAGAGCTTAAACTTAGGATATCATTAACTTCGATCAAAATTCTTGGTAAACACAATCAGAATCAAATTTTGATAGTTCTATTAGGTCCGGAGCGTAGTTTTTGGTCTAGATAGACCCTTGGTCGGGGTCTGGGAGCTTTTGGTTTAGTTTTGTCTTGTGTTTTGTATTTTCTAGCCAGTTGAACTTGAAGGTTTATCTTTTGTCAACATTTGGAGAAGACGGCCTCGAATGAAAATTTTGATAGCATTGTTAGCTCCAAAATGTCGACTTTATACTAGAGGAACCTTTGGTTTAGGTCCCGAGGCTTCCAGACTCATTTTAGGCCATACTGTTCCATTTTGGAAAAGTTGGCCTAAATTTTGTTTTTGGGCGTGGGGCATATTTTTCATTAAATTTACCTCCATTGGGATTTTCATTGATTCCATTTAGTCCACAATGCCATTTTTAGTCAAATAACTCAGCTCGTTTGTGTTCACAGGACCCCGGATGTGTTCCCGAGGGTCTATCGGAGTACATTCTATATTGGCATGGCTGTTGGTAGCTGGTTGCTATTATGGCACCAGCAGCCCTATGCTAACGCATGGGCACGATCGCGTGCATACAGCAGCGTGCCAGCCACCCCCTTTTCTCTTGGCCTTTGCCTACGTGTCCCTTGGGCCGCAAACAACTAGGTATGCATGTACGCTGGGAAGCGCCTGGCCTACGCGTGTGCCTGTGCCTGGCTGCGTGCGCATGGGCTGCGTACGCAGTGCTCAGCCACGTGCGCCTTGCAGCACTGGAAGCTTATAACTTGGCCATCTTCTTCTTTTTCAATTCCTTTAAACCTAACTCTGTTTCTCCATTAAAACCAGCTCCCTAGAGAACCATTTCTCCACTTCTGGCCATCCAATTTCTTGGAGGAAGATTATAATTGATTTGTGGTTGTTCTCCCATCTTTAATCTGGTAAGTTCCTTGTTAATTTCCTGCAAAATTCCCTTGATTCCTTCTTTGTTTTCTCTGATTTGGGTGGACTATTTTAGCCCCAAATTCTGGTCAAATTCCTCTAATTATTTTCTGAGCATGCACTCATTGGATCGTTGTGATCATTGTGCACTCTTTCATTTCCAGCTTTAGGATATAGGGCCCACAAGCTCATCGATGACCCAAATTTTGACCCAGCTATAATTATAGAAATATGGGTAATGTCAGTCTCATTTTAATGTGTAGATTGTGTTTTTGATAGTGTGACTACTGTTCGGAGCTTCTTGGAGCAGTTTGGGCTTGGACATCCTCGTTCTAGCAGCTTATCATCGGATGATATGTAGGTTATGATTTGACTCTTCTAGACTTTGTGTATATAGGCTATAATTATACTAATTAGAATCCTTGAGTTTGGTTTATTAGCTTGGTACCCCATACCTTGTCTGTTCCATCATATTCATCTTATTTTCGCTCCTATGATTGTAGTATTCATTGTAGTTGGTAATATCAACCTTGTGGCCCTGTGAGGACTTGTATTTGACTCTGTACCCTAGATGGTGGGTTAATTGGGGATGTTCGTGAGTCCCGGACATCATTATTCAAATGTACAGCTGGTTATATTTTCTGTAGAGCGATTGGAGCCTGTGCAGGGCTGATAGGTTAATTGTGAGCTGTTGGGCTACTGTTTGTGATTGGGCATGCCATTATCATGCATATAGAGAGGTTTTCCACATATTTTACCACTGCTTTTTCTTTGGGCCTACTATAACTGATTTTCTAAACCTTGCATGGCCCCGAGGACCCATTTTCGGTAAAAATGGTTATAAAAGGTTCGAAACTAACTTCCATAAATCTTGTTGGGGTAAAAGAGTTAAAAGGATGATTTTATCACTAGTTTTCATACTATTACTAGACTCGGCAGATCCGGAGTGCTAGACATGTTTTATTGTTGGTTTGAACTGATACTAGACTCAGTCGAGCCGAGCGTCAGACTCATTTTACTACTGTTTTAGACTCGATTATATCTGGGCACCCTTGTTGTGGTTTTTGAGACTTGTTACATTGATTTTGACCTGGTTAGGCTCTGGGCATGCATTTTGAGACTTAGGCTACTTATTTGGATCTAGATACACTCCGAACTACTATATTGAGATCCTGAGATTTAGTATATAGTCGAGGACCTCCATGGACCTTGCCGATTCAGACCAGGGGCTATGTGCTGAGTGTTCTAGAGGAGTAGCATACGATGTAGTTGAGGTATATGGGCCATGTCCTTCAATGGATCCTACCTTTATTATTTCATAAAATGTCAAACAAGTGTATTCTCCATATCTGTTACATAAAGATAAGGTTGATTGGTGGATTATTATAAAAACTAAGCATATGAGTAGAATTGAGATTAAATATGTGTTAAATATGACGTACCAAATAATGTGACAGTTGTTCATCAAACAATGGATACTGAGTTGGAATACAGTCTAGAACATTCTTAACATATATTAGAAGAAGTTTCTGATGACAAGATAACTATCATCACAAATATTAAAACAGAAGATGGGAAAAATCAATAAATTAATGAGGAAGAATAGGATGATGATTATAAAATAACTGATGAGAAAGAATGGGAGAATGACGAAAATAAAATAAGGGAGGAGGAAGAATGGCAGAATATAGACAGCGTGTTAGTTTATTTTCTTAGAATAATTACATTTAATACTTATAAATATTATATATATATATGTATATATATAGTAATAGTTATAGTATAGTAATATCATCAGGTGATGGTGATCGAGGTCATAGTAATAGTAAGAGTAGTAAATCGAGTAAGAATAAGAAAAAATTAGCTAGAACACCTATAAATCTTAGCGATGCTTCAGATGAATTTCATCTTTGTCACATATGCACTCTTCTTCATCAGTATCTTATGTCCCCTATGGCACTTGTCATCCCATATATTTTCAGGGTACATTCTCTCGAATGTACTCTTCTATTGCACATTCACTGTCTTTATTCACTACTTCTCATATTTTCATGTTTGCATTCGCTAGGCCTCCAACACAAGACAACTTAACATCTACATTGTCGAGTACTTCATTCCCACTTGGTTTATCTCTCCACCTATCCAGCTTGTGATTTAGAGATACTAGCTCAGAGTTTGACACACAGACATCCAATCTTCTCTTGACTCAATGTTATGCACTTCTGCCACTATCACATGTACCATCACATGCACCTTCACCAAATCTTGCACCGGCACATGATGGAGCCATCCTTACACCCAGAGATCTAGACGATCTTGGTAGAGTGATGATCGATCCTGATGAAGTTATAATTAGATAAGTGTAACACCCCAAAACTTTGGGCTAAGATTTTGAACCATTCTAAGTATGTAGTTAGACCCAAACCCGAGGAAATTTTTATGTATCTAGGTATTAAGATCAATTCTTAAATTTAGGAAGAGCTTTAGTTATGGATTAAAGTCTTAAGGAACCTCTAGTACAAATTTAAGTTGGAAGCCCCCTTACCGATTAAGTTTCCGTATAAGTTTTAAAAAGGTCAAACTTCTAATGATCATTACTTCAAAAATATGACCTACCAAATTAAAGATCTTCGAGTCTTCTTTCCAACGCCGCCAACCGCTTATCCATGCAACTTCTAAGTAAAAAGATATGTCCATTTTAATAGACACTGCTCAGTCTGCACGGCCGACCGCATGAACAAGGTATCTGCCGCGCGGCTGCGCGGGGAAGGCAGTGTTACTGCTATTTATGCATGACCAGCTGCATGGTCAAGGCGCCAGCTGTGCGACCGCGTGCAAGAAAATGCTATTTAAGCACCTAAAGGTTGTTTTCCACAAAAAAAATCATTTTTCTCTCTTCTTTCAAGTCTTAAGGTTGTTTTCTCTCCTCTCTCCACCCTCCTTCACCAAGATAAGTCCCCTAACGGGTTTCTAATCAATTCTTATAAGTTTCTATCATTCGAATACAGATTTATTGATGAAATTCTATGTAACAATCCTAGACTTTTCAAGAAAGCTCAATCAAAGTTTCAAGAACTGAGTTCTTGGAGTTCTTCTTCAAAAGTTAGGGTTCATCTTCAAAGATTCTTCCCCAAAATTCATCCCTAAGGTATGTAAAACTAATATTTTTTTGTGGAAACTTCGTTCTCCCCACAACCAAGTTATATTTTTAGTGTAATCCATTAATTATGTTAGGATTTTAAGAGTTGAAATCCTTGAGTTTAATTCTTGGTCTCTTGATGGTATTCTTTGAATGACCTATAATTTTTAGTACGAATTCTATGAGTTTGAAGTCTTTCTTATTGATTTGATTCCTAATACATGTATAATGAGTTTTCAAGCAAAGTTTGCAAATTTCCTTAAAGTTATTGAGAAATTTATTTCATGATTTACTAGATTATTCATGATTTTCATGAAATCTGATTGAAGGTTTTCAAGTGTATGTTCATGAAAAGTTTGCAAAGAATCTTTATGCTAATATCATGTCTTGAAAAGAGAAGAAGTTTATCATATCTTGAGAGTTAAAGAAAAGTTATGAAGATTTAGAGCCAAGGCTCACAAAGATAGTTATGCTCATGATACGATATTTTGAGTCAAGCATGATTTTTAGAAAGTGTTTTAAGACCTATGTTATGAGCATATATTATGTTTTGGGAGGACTATTTAGTACCGAGACATGTATGGGTTTAGACAACACATGCCCCAAAACTACATTGCCACCGTAGGATAGGATCGTCCGCATTTAGGGCGGCTTCTTTATTATGTATAGCCTTTGGGCTCATCTTTGAGATTCCCAGATTATGTTTCATCTTATACCCCGGCAAGGTATATGATAGCTCTATCAATGAGGGCAAGTCTTTGGGTTCTGGCAACGTGGACAAGACGTTGTACTCCATGATACTCACATGGTTTATATCAGTTAAGAGAAAATCCTCAAAAGAAAACTTATTTATTTTGAGATAATATATGATTGGCCAAGGCCACCAGTTTAAAGAGAAGTTTTATGAAGCATTATTTTTAAGTGTTGTTTGGACTTCAGTTAATCAGTTTCAATTTTAGTTATAAGAAAATATTTTAAGAAAGTTTTACTTATATTACTTTAAGTTTCATCATTCAGGTCAGTCATTCTTCTTTTCAGTTATTCAGCTCTGTCTATGGTTATATTATTCATGTCTCGATTTTTCAGCTTTATCAGTTCAGATATTAGTTCTATTTCACTTTACTGCTTTACATGCCATATCGTGCCCTGAGGCTACTCCCTAGACGTAACACAGTGCTTGGTGTCACAAGTGACCCCAAGCTAACTCATGGCCTGACATAACTAGACAATTTCTGATAAAATATATATTGTGCGAAAAATGAAAATAATTTAATATCTGAAGTAGGAAAGAACCCAAAACAGTCTGCATATGAAATATATTGCCACGACCCTAACTGTCGTGAGTGGCACTCACCCAACCCCCGAGTGAGCGAACCATCACTTACCTCGAACTTAACCGTTCTAACAGCTCAAAACCAATATGCAAAAAGTAAACTAGCAATCAATATCAATAAAACAACTTTATTATAATAACCCTACGGAAAATCTCCCCTAGAATCAGAAAGTCAACGTACCAAAACACTACCAAATCTAGAGTACGGGATGCAACCCTAACAAAAAAAATAGTCTAAGCCCAAAATAAGTGGGCTAAAACTTTAAAAAGATATAAATTAAGGCAGCTCGACCGAAGCAGCTCACCCTTGATGTCTGAAAGTGCTGGGACTACAAGTGAGGTCGCGTGTCAACTACTGGAAGATCGCTTGTACTCAGAAAAGAAAAACAAGTGCAGTATCAGTACACAACCACCATGTACTGGTAGGATCATCAGTCAGTTCCAAATAAACAGTGTATGAGCAGTACAATAAATCAAGTAAGAGTACCGGAACACATGTAACGAGTCAACAGGCATCCCTATACTATAAGTCTCTCCCTAGCTTGTTCCCACATGTAATCCACTTTTATCACCATGATCAACAATCAAGTATAACAATTAAACAACCCTCTTTATATAGTCCGGACCCATCATGGGATCCCCTCTAAACAACGCCTAAGTGTTAAACATGCAACCCGATCTACACCAATACCAACTCAAAATCAGATATAATAATAACCCGGCCTCTCAAGGACCATAAATAATTATCACATTTCAATAAAACAACCCGGTCCACTAAGGGGACCCACAATTTAATGCATAATGCAATAAAGTAAACCCGTACCAGGCGTGGTATCCGAGCTAACCAGTTAGTATTTTCCGTACCAGGCATGGTACCTGAGCCAACCGTTAGTATATCCCGTACCAGGCGTGGTACCCGAGCCAACCGTTAGTATACCCGTACCAGGCGTGGTACCCGAGCCAATCGAATGTCAACTAATCCATAGTCACAAACAATGAACAATCACTTGTAAACCAATCAAGAAAAATACACAGTTCAATTCACCAAACTATTAAACAGGACCATTAGACATTATTCAATCATTCCCTGAGCAATGCAAACATCATACAATTACTTTGATAAGAGTACACAACATACAAGGTATACAGGAATCAATAACCATCACCTACCTCGAAATGATCCAAAGCTCTACTCAACCCGAGCTTTCCCGTTCTCGGAAATTCTTGCTTGTTCTTGGTCTAAAACAATATACAAGTACTAAATTAATAAATATGGCCTATACATTACCCGGATTATACTAAATCGCAAACTCCAGGCCAACCATGATCATTCCACCCTTTTCCCAGGCTTTTTCACCATTAATTCTCCTAGTTCTACCATTTTTCATGGATATAATTAGAGAATTAAATTCATATGATCATAATACAGTACTTTTAACCATACCCAAGAACTTCCACACCTAGAATCCCTCTCCTTCCCCGGATTCTACCATCCCTAAGTCATTCCCAACCATTTTCCAAGTCTACCCCTAGCAATTCTATAGCGTAGGGAAAGTAGTACGGAGTTTGGGGAGTAGAAACCTTACCTTAGGGAGGAAAAACAATGCAAAATGGAGGAAAATTGCCTGGAATTGCCCTAGACCTTCTCCCAAACGTGTTTGTGAAAATTGAATGTTTTGGGAAATGTTTCTGCATTAAATTCCATCAAGCCTGCTATAAAGGTCCGCTATGCTATAGTGGTACTGCCGTAGAGGTGTTATCCGCTATGGCGGAGGCTAACCGTCGTTGACTTCCACTATAGCAGTATTTTCTCCACTACAGCAGAGGTCACTATGGCAGAGTGTCAACGCTGTGGTGGTTGAAATGGAACATAATGTCGTAAAGTCCCTAAAATTGGTTCATTTTATAACACATTTATTTTCTTGACATCCCGAAATAACCCCTTCGCGTCAACCTTGATTTCGGGAGTTCTACTTACCCGAATTCGATTCTGAAAAGTCTCTCGGACTCCTTTATGTCTTGTCTAAATGGAAAAATAGCTCAAGTCAAGACTCCCTTCCAAATCCTTACTCGGATTATCCTAGAACATACCTCGCTCCTCTAGCCTAGAATTTTCAACTCCCAAACTCGAAAGTTTTCTAACCTGAAACTATGCACGAAATGTTTACCCGTAATGACAAAACTGGTTGTTATAACAAATACCAATTTATCCATCGTTCATCCCTGAATGATCAAACCCGAAAATATGTAAAGTAAAGAGAAAAAAGAGTAGTATCTGTATCCTCAAACAAGTGAGGGTACTTACCCCGCATGTCCCTCTCGATTTCCCAAGTGGCTTCCTCAATCGGACGATGCTTCTATTGAACCTTTACCATACTAATCACCTATGTCCTCAACTTCCGGACATCCCAATCAAGAATCAAAATCGGTTCCTCTTCATAGCAAAGATCCTTATCAAAAATTACTTCATCCCACTTGATGATGTAGTCCCCATCCCTATGGTATCACTTTAGCATGGATACATGGAATACCAGATGGAATCCCGACAAACTAGGTGGTAGTGCTAACTTGTAAGCCACTGGACCCACGATCTCAAGAACTTCAAACGGTCCGATGAACCGAGGGCTGAGCTTTCCCTTCTTATCGAAACGCATAACTCCCTTCATTGGTGACACTTTCAACAATACTTGTTCACCAACCTGAAATTCCATGTCCCGGACCTTGCGATCGGCATATTACTTATGCCTGCTTTGGGCATCTAGTAACTTGATCTGAATGTCCTTTACCTTTTCTTTCACCTCCCTTACTAAGTCTACGCCCAACGACTTTACATCGCCTTCCTCAAACCACCCAATCGGTGATCTACAACCTCTCTCATACAATGTCTCGAATGGTGCCATGTCAATACTGGAGTGGTAGCTGTTGTTGTACGAGAATTTGCACAATGGAAGGAACTGGTCCCAATGACCCCTGAAGTCAATCACATATGCTCTCAGCATATCCTCCAACACCTGGATCGTCCTCTCCGATTGACCATCAGTCTGAGGATGGAAGGTTGTACTAAAGTGAGTTGTGTACCCAACTCTTCATACAACTTACCCCAGAACTTAGAGGTGAATTGTGTACCCCTATATGAAATAATGGACAGTGGTACTCCATGTAATCTCACAATCTCCTTCACGTAGATCTTAGCCAATTGCTGTGAATTGTAGTCTACCCTGATCGGAATGAAATGAGCTGACTTAGTCAGTCTGTCAACAATGACCTAAATTGAGTCATACTTCCCCAAAGTCTTGGGAAGACCCACCACGAAGTCCATGGCTATTCTCTCCCACTTCCACTCTAGAATGGGCATTCTCTAAAGTAGTCCTGCAGGTCTCTGGTGCTCATACTTTACCTACTGGCAATTCTGACACTTGGACACAAAATCAGCTATGTCCCTCTTCATCCCAGGCCACCAGTAAAGTTGTCTCAAATATTTGTAAATTTTAGTCACACCTAGATGAATTGCGTACCGTGAACCATGAGCCTCTGCCAAAATATTCGGTATTATATCATCAACCCGAGGAACACAAATCCTTCCCTTGAAATTTAGTACCCCGCCAGAGTCCAACGTGGCATCCCTGGACTCCCCAGATATTACCTTACCTCGTAGCTTATTCAGTTGCGGATCCTGAAACTGCTTGGCCTTTATATCCTCTATGAAAGTAGATTTAACCTCAATACTGGCCAATACCCCACCTCATTCTGAAATACCAAAGTGTATGAACTTGGACTCCAATGCCTGAATTTCCATTGCTAGTAGTTGTTTGGACACCCCCAAACAAGCCAAACTGCCTATGCTAACTGTCTTCTGGCTCAATGCGTCTGCCACCATATTAGCCTTACCCAGATGGTAGTGAATAGTCATATCATAGTCCTTCAACAACTCCATCCACCTTCTCTGCCTCAGATTCAAGTCCTTCTAAGTGAAAACATGTTGCAGACCGCGATGATTAGTGAACACCTCACACTTGACACCATAGAGATAGTGTCTCCAAATCTTGAGTGCAAACACCACCGCTGCCAACTCTAAATCATGAGTTGGATACTTCCTCTCGTGAACCTTCAATTGCCTAGAAGCGTATGCTATCACACTCATATCCTGCATCAACACAGTACCTAAACCTGAATGTGAAGCATCACAATAAACAATAAAGTCTTTACCTTCAATCGGCAAGAAAAAATAGGAGTCGTGGTCAGAAGTGTCTTGAGCTTTTGGAAGCTCTCCTCACAGTTGTCGAACCACACAAACGGTACCTCTTTTTGAGTTAGCCTTGTCAGGTGAGTAGCAATAGATGCAAAATCCTTGAGAACCTCCGGTAGTAATCTGTGAGCCCAACAAAACTCCTCACCTCAGTCACAGAGCTAGGCCGGACCCAACTCTTGACTGCCTCAATTTTCTGGGGATCTACCATCACCCCCTTTTCTGACACTACATGTCCCAAGAACGCAACTGAAGTCAACCAAAATTAACACTTGGAGAACTTCGCATAAAGCTTTTGATGTCTCAATATCTCTAACACAACCCAGAGATGTTCAACATGTTCCTCCCTACTCTTGGAGTAGATCAAAATATTGTCATTAAAAAGAATGACAAAAGAATCCAAATATGACTTAAATACCCCATTCATTAAACTCGTGAATACCGCCGGCGTATTAGTCAACCCAAACGACATCACTAAGAACTTGTAATGCCCATACCGAGTCTGAAAAGCAGTCTTAGGAATATCCTCGGGCCTAATTTTCAACTGATGATACCTTGACCTCAAGTCAATTTTTGAAAACACCGACACACCCCGTAACTGGTCAAACAGATCATCGATATGGGGTAAAGGGTACTTATTTCGGATGGTAACCTTGTTCAACTGCCTGTAATCTATGCACATCCGCATACTACCATCCTTCTTCTTTACAAATAATACCAGAGCACCCCAAGGCAAAGCACTGGGATGGATAAATCCCTTATCTAGGAGTTCCTGAAGCTGAGTCTTAAGTTTCCTTAACTCTTCCAGAGCCATTCGATATGCAGGAATGTAAATTAAGCGAGTGCCCAGCTCCAGGTCAATACAAAAGTCGATATCCCTGTCCGAAGGCATACTAGGCAAATCCGCTGGGAACACCTTTCGAAACTCTGAAACAACTGGAACTGACTCAATAGATGGGGACTCCACACTATCATCCCGGAGATGAGCCAAAAAGGCTAAACACCCTCTTCTCACAAGCTTTCTATCCCGAAAAAATGATATAATCTTGACCGGCTTAGGCCTGTAAACACCCTCCCACTCTAGCCTATCCTTACCCGAAATCTCTAGAGCCACAGTCTTGGTGTTACAATTTAATACAACATGATAAGGGGATAGCCAAGTCATGCCCAAAATGACATTGAAGTCAACCATGATCAAGTGTAGGCCTGCTGTCAGATGTGTAAGAAGCTCCCTGGCCTTTAGGAGCTGAAAACTACTGGTTAGGTCCTGGACGACCACCTGTAGCAGCTGGTAGAGCTGACTGAATAGGACGGGCTAAGTATACCTGCTGATTCTGGCCCCTGAAGTATGAACCACCATAATTTACCTCATTTCGAGGCTTCTTAGCTAATGCCTTAGTCTGCCCCGCTTGCTTGACCCTTTCTAATTTCTTAACATAATCCATCACTGCATTAAATCCCTTACCTGAAGAAGTCATGTGCATGGATAGTACCTGTAGTTCAGTGTTCAGGCCCTTCACAAACAATCAGACCCTTTCCTCCTCTGAACCCAATAACTGAGTAACGTAATGAGACAAAGCATGGAACTTAGCCTCATAAGCAGAGACTGACATGCTTCCCTGTTCCAGATGCAAGAACTCATCCTTCTTCCTGTCTCTCAAAGTACGAATTACATATTTCTCTAAGAAGAGAGCATGGGACTCCTCCCAAGTCAAGGCATGCAATGTCGATGGTCTGCACTCTACTTGAGACCTCCACCATTGCATAGTGTCACCCTATAGCTGAAATTGATGAACTCAACACCATGCTGACGTACGATACCCAACTTGTGCAACCTTTCATAGCAATCCAAGATGAACTCATAAGCATCTTCCCTATCAGTACCCTGAAACGTAGGAGGTTTCAGCTTGAGAAATTTGGTCAGCATCTCATGTGCATATCCTATCATTACCGGACCAAGCATTGGCCTGAAGAAATCACCGGTGCCTGAAGCTGCATCCATCCTAGGAGCTGTAGTGACCACTGGATGAGTGCCCAGAGCTTGATTTGCAACACCCGCGGGGGTGGCTCCGGCACCAACCAAACCACTCAAGAAGTTCCAAGCCTGCTGAAATGCCTCGGACGTCAAATGGGGAAGGCCTGCACCTCCAGCCGGTGCTACCTCCACCTGCACCTCACCATCCTCAGCAACAACCGCCACTTCTTCGGCAACCTGTTCCTGAGGTGGGGGAGGGGTTGCTTTTCATACTCCTGCAGCAGCTTGAGCCCCACCCCTGGCGGGTGTGGCTGTACTTCATCCTCTGCCCCTTCCCCGTTCTCTACCATGGACAGTTGGACCCGCTGCTGGACCGCTGCTCTAGCTCCATTGCTCCTAGTATTAACCATCTGCGGACAGAAGAGTGAATGAGTTAGATACCAATTTGTATAACCAGATACAATTGGAATCAAGTTATAGAACTAAGGAAGAAATAAGAGAGTTTTTCCTAAGGTCCTATAGCCTCTCGAGGACAAATACAGACGTCTTCGGACAGTTCCGCTAGACTGTACCAGACCCGTTTTGGTATGACAAGATCAATGAAACTAGGGCTCTGATACCATCTTTATCACGACCCTAACCTCCATTAGTGGCACTGACCTAACCGTCGGGTGAACGAACCATCACTTACCCCAAACTTAACCGTTCTAACAGCTCAAAACCAATGTGCAAAAAGTAAACTAGCAATCAATATCAATAAAATAACTCGATTATAATAAAACCCTGCGGAAAATTTCCCCTAGAATCTGAAAGTCAACATACCAAAACACTATCAAAACTAGAGTACGGGGATACAACCCCTAAAAGAAATAGTCTAATCCCAAAATAAGTGGGCTACAACTTTAAAAAGATAGAAATCAAGGCAGCTCGACCAAATCAGCTCACCCTTGACGTCTGAAAGCTCTGGGACTACAAGTGAGGTCGCGTGTCAACCGCTGGAAGATTGCCTTTACTCACAAAAGAAAAACAAGTGCAGTATCAGTACACAACCACCGTGTACTGGTAGGATCTTCATCCAGTTCTAAATAAACAGTGTATGAGCAGTACAATAAATCAAGTAAGAGTACAGGAATACATGTAACGAGTCAACAGTCATCCCTAGACTACAAGTCTCTCCCTAGCTTCTTCCCACATGTAATCCACTTTTATCACCATGATCAACAATCAAGTATAACAATTAAACAACCCTCTTTATATAGCCCGGCCCCACCCTGGGACCCCCTTTAAACAACATCTAAGTGTTAAACATGCAACCCGGTCTACACCAAGACCAACTCAAAATCCAATATAACAATAACCCGGCCTCTCAAGGACTATAGAAAATTATCACATTTCAATAACACAACTCGGTCCACTCAGGGGACCCATAATTTAATGCACAATGCAATAAAGTAAACTCGTACCAGGCGTGGTACCCGAGCCAATCAGTTAGTATTTCCCATACCAGGCGTGGTACCCGAGCCAACCGTTAGTATATCCATACCAGGCATGGTACCCGAGCCAACCGTTAGTATACCCGTGCTAGGCGTGGTACCCGAGCCAATCGAATGTCAACCAATCCACAGTCACAAACAATAAACAATCACTTGTAAACCAATCAAGCAAAATACACAGTTCAATTCACCAGACTGTTAAACAGGACCATTAGACATTATTAAATCATTCTCTAAGCAATGCAAACATCATACAATTACTTAGATTAGAGTACACAACATACAAGATATACAGGAAACAATAACCATCACCTACCTCAAAATGATCCAAAGCTCTACTTAACCCGAGCTTTCTCGTTCTCCAAAATTCTTGCCTGTTCTTGGTCTAAAACAATATACAAGTACTAAATTAATAAACATGGCCTATACATTACCCGGATTACACCAAATCCCAAACTCCAGGCCAACCATGATCATCCCACCCTTTTCCCAGATGTTTTCACCATTAATTCTCCTAGTTCTACCATTTTTCATGGATATAATTAGAGAATTAAAGTCATATGATCATAATACAGTACTTTTAACCATACCCAAGAACTTCCACACCTAGAATCCCTCTTCTTCCCCAGATTCTACCATCCTTAAGTCATTCCCAACCTTTTCCCAAGTCTACCCCTAGCAATTTTATAGCATAGAGAAAGTAGTACGGAGTTTGGGGAGTAGAAACCTTACCTTAGGGAGGAAAAATAATGCAAAAGGGAGGAAAATTGCCTGGAATTGCCCTAGCCCTTCTCCCAAACGTGTTTGTGAAAATTGAATATTTTGGAGAATATTTTTGCATTAAATCCCGTCGAGCCCGCTATAGCGTTACCGCCATAGCGGAATCATCCGCTATGGCGGAGGCTGACCGTTGTTGACTTCCACTGTAGCGGTATTTTCTCCTCTATAGTGGAGGTCGCTATGGCAGTTGACACGGAACAGAACATCATAAAGTCCTCAAAATTAGTTCATTTTACAACACACTTATTTTTCCGACGTCCCGACATAACCCCTTCACGTTAACATCGATTCCGAGAGTTCTACTTACCCGAATTTGATTTCGAAAAGTCCCCCGGACTCCTTTATGTCTTGGCTAAATGGAAAACTAGACCAAGTCAAGAATGCCTTCCGAATACTTACCCAGATTGCCCTAGATCATACCTCGCTCCTAAACTGGTCGAGACTAGCCTAGCCCAGAAGTTTCAACTCCCAAACTCGAAAGTTTTCTAACCCAAAACTTGGCAAAAAATATTTACCCGTAATGACAAACCCAGTAGTTACATATATATAGAAGTATAATAAAGTATGAAAAACAACACTACAACTCAATAGCTAAATCTAGTCTATGTCTGAAAGCCTCTAACTGGCGAGTTGCTGGGACATGTCCCCAGCTCACTCTAATAATCTGAAAACTGAAAAGTAAAGACTGAAAGTTAAATCATGTCTATCGTCCTTGAAATATAAGGACTCACCAAAGAAGCTGCTGAGTAAGGACTGGAAAAAGAGCTAAGCGCGGTCTGGATGAAGAGTGCCTAAACCTACATCATGAAATGATATAGCACAAACGTATGCGTCAGTACTTCGAATGAACTGAGCATGCAGAATATATAACCAAAGTTGTAAACATGAATAATAACATGGAAGTACATAGCATGAAACATGAGCTGGAAGGTATCTAAAATGCAATAGCCAAGTAACTGAACATGAATATTATAACATGCTAAGCTGAACTGAAATAACTGAATACATGGTCAATGCAATGGTGAGTCTGACTGTGGGAGATACTATTACCGATATATCCTAAGCTGAGCTAACTATGGGGCCATCCTGTAACCCTGGGTATAAGGGTGTTCATACCTTGCAAAGGGTACAAACAAATCTGACGCGGATCCACTAAACTGATGTCCACAAGGGATAGAGGTGTGCATCCTAATCTGACAGTTGACCCCTCTTTATACCTATGGTGGCGTCGTAGTTCTGGGATTGGGGGACTACTACTAAAGGTCTTAGCCTAATCCGACAACTAAGCCTTTATCCCGTCATCCGCTCGGTACTAAATCTACTCCCAACAAACTAAATCTACTCCCAACGAAAATATAAGCAATGAAATGCAAGCTAAAACTCTGGATAGCTTAAATACTGACAATTATCTGAGAATGCACATATGTATACTTAAATTGATGGCATTCTAATTCTGAAACATAATTATCTGAATTATCTGCCTAGCAAGTATAATTTATGAATACTAAACTTAAGACAAGCTAGGGTGTTTGAGTCCCGTACAAGTGACTATGCTAATTCTCCAAGAAACATGAAGTATAAATCAATATAAGCAGTAGCATCTGAATTAAAATAAATCCCTAAGAGTTAGGAACCCTAGGTCTGAATAGTTCATGGTGAAACTGAAGAACTGGATGAATCTAGGGACTCAATGGGTGAAAGGAACCCATTGATGAAATCCCATATACCTGGTGGAGAACTGATGGGTAAATCCTTTGGATTCTTGGGGCAGATCTTGAAGAACCTTCTGCCTGTTCTTGAGAGAAAACTATCGCCTCTTTTCTCCTAATTCTTTCTAAGTCTGATGATTTTAGGAGAATAGGTGATTTAGGTAGTTTTTGACTAATTAATTAGGATTAGACTAAGCAAAACAACGGAGCTTAGGCCTTAGAAGAGGTAGGAAAAGTCTAGAATACCCCTGGGAAAATTAAAAGAAAACCGTTGAAATTCGCGACTCAGGTTCCACGGGTCGGAATCATGACTCGTGGAAACTTCCATGACTCGTGGAATCCTGTTGTGGTTCTTGGGTCTGGAAATATGGGATACTAGAATTGGGTTCCATGATGGTGGTCTATGACTCGTGGAAACCTCCACGGATCATGGATCCTACTCATGGACCCTGAACCCTTTTTTCTGAGCTACTGGAAAGGGGTTCCACGAGGGTGGTCTATGACTCATGGAAACTTCCATGGATCGTGGATCCCACTTGTGGGTCCTGGGCATTTGGTTTAAGTTACTGGAATTGGTTCCACGACTTAGATTCGCGACTCGTGGATCCTTCCATGATCCGTAGAACCTAATCGTGGTTCTCAGAGAATTCTTCAGGTCTCTGATTTGATCCCACGCATCCTGTCCACGATTCATGGAAACTTTCATAGGTCATAGATCCAACTCGTGATTCTGGCTGACAGTTGAAAAAAATATTTTTTTTGGTTTTCTGAGCTGAGTCTAGGCTTGGAAGTTCTGGGGTATTACAATATCTCCCCCTTGGGATCATTCGTCCTTGAATAAAGACTAAACAAGCTGAGTTTGGTGGAAAAGAGTTGCAATCCCTACCAAACGAGTACTAGAAACTGATATCTAACTTAATTGAGTCCCATGAGTATGCAAATATGCTGAAATGCAAGAATAGCTGAGGGAACATGATACTGAGACTGAAGTACATGAGAGTAAACTGAAAAACTGGAGAGGAACTATTATCTCAAGCTGAAACTGAATTGGAGAGGAAAAGGTGAGGGTATTTGGCCATCATGGCTGTTTCTGCTTCCCAAGTAGCTCCCTCTACGGACTGATTTCTCCACAAAACCTTTACTAAAGCGACTTCTTTATTTCTCAATCTACGAACTTGACGGTCAAGAATATCAACTGGAACCTCTTCATAGGTGAGGCTATCCTTCACAGCCACACTCTGTAAAGGCACTATCGATGTCGGATCACCCACACACTTCTTCGAAAAGGAGATGTTAAAGCTGGATGAACCGCTGCTAGCTCTGCTGGCAACTCTAGCTCATAATCCACATTACCAATCCTTTTCAAGATTCTGTAAGGACCTACATACCTGGGACTGAGCTTTCCTTTCTTGCCAATTCTCATCACCCCCTTCATGGGTGACACTTTCAGGAAGACCAATCATTGATCTCAAACTGTAAGTCCCTTCTCCTCACATCTGCATAGGACTTCTGACAAGTCTCAATCTTTCTCTGATGACCTGAACTTTCTCCATAGCCGCATGAACCGAATCTGTCCCAACCAAGGTTGATTCACCTACTTCGAACCAACTGACCGGAGACCTACATCTATGCCCATAGAGTTCCTCATATGGGGCCATCTGAATACTGGAGTGGAAACTGTTATTATAGGCAAACTCTATGAGAGGTAGGTGATTATCCCAACTACCCTTGAAATCGATCACGCAAGCTCTATATATGTCCTCTAAGGTCTGGATGGTACGCTCTGCCTGACCATCCATCTGTGGATAAAATGCTATACTAAGATTCACCTGAGTACCAACACTTTTCTGAAATGATCTCCAAAAATAAGATGTAAACTGAGGACCCCTATCTGAGATGATAGACAAGGGAACCCCATGCAACCTAAATATTTCGCTGATGTAGAGTTTGGCATAGTCCTCCACTGAATCTGTAGTCTTGTTGACAGCCAAGAACTGAGCTGACTTAGTAACTCTGTCCACTATCACCCAAATGGAGTCGTGTTGTCTGCTAGTACGAGGTAAACCCGTAATGAAGTCCATGTTAATCACCTCCCACTTCCAAGTAGGAATGCTAATATCTTGAGTCACACCTCCTGGTTTATGATGTTTTAGCTTCACTTGCTGATAGTTGGGACACTTAGCTACAAAATCTGCAATGTCCCTCTTCATGTCGTTCCACCAATAGACTTCCTATAGGTCACGGTACATCATAGTGGCACTGGGATAAATAGAATATCTAGAATTATGGGCTTCTGTAATGATCTACTGCCTCAACTCACCCACATTAGGTACACATAAATGACCCTGGTAGCGAAGTACACCATCTCCCCCTTGGGAGAAAACCTATACTCTCTGCTGATGAACTGCACCTTTCAACTGAAGCAATATGGGATCACTGTCCTATTTCTCTTTAACATCCGCTACTAATGAATATTCTGACCCATTCTGGACTATCACACCACCATCTATCGTGTCCATAAGGCAAACTCCTAAACGAGTAAGCCTATGAACATCTTTGGCTAGTTCTTTCTTCTCTTCCTCTACATGTGACATACTACCTATGGACAGTCTGCTGAGGGTATCAGCCACTATGTTGGCCTTACCCAGATGGTAGAGCACATTCATATCATAGTTTTTGAGGAACCCAAGCATCTTCTCTGACGAAGATTTAACTCTTTCTGGGTGAACACATAATGAAGGCTCTTATGGTCAGTGAACACATCAACATAAATACCATACAAGTACTGTCTCAAAATCTTTAAGGCAAACACAACTGCTGCAAGCTCAAGGTCATGAGTCGAGTAGTTCTTCTCATGAATCTTAAGATTTCTGGAAGCATACGCTATGACCTTACCCTGCTGCATCAAAACACAACCCAGGCCGATCCTAGATTCATCACAATAAACCACACAGCCGTCTGAACCCTCTGGTAGAGTCAAAATGGGAGTTGTGGTCAACCTGGTCTTCAGTTCTAGGAAGCTTTTCTCACACTCATCTGACCACTGAAACTTGGCCTTCTTTTGAGTCAACTTGGTCAATGGGGAAGCTAGGGATGAAAATCCTTTCACAAACCTCCTGTAATAACCAGTCAAACCCAAGAAACTCATGATGTCTGTCGGAGAGGTGGGTCTGGGCCAGTTCTTTACTGCCTCAATCTTTTTAGAATCAACTCGAATGCCTTCACTAGATACCACATGACCAAGAAAAGCAACTGATTTCAACCAGAACTCATACTTACTAAACTTGGCGAATAACTGGCGGTCTTTGAGAGTCTGTAGAATGACCCTCAGATGATTCACATGCTTCTCCTCATTTTGAGAATAAACAAGGATATCATCAATGAAGACAATGACAAACAAATCCAAATACTGTCTGAACATCATGTTCATTAAGTCCATGAAAGCTGACCATATCGAGTCTTGAAGGCTGTCTTTGGGATGTCACTATATCTGACTTTGAGATGATGATAGGCGGATCTGAGGTCTATCTTAGAGAAGAAACTAGAACCCTGAAGCTGGTCGAACAAGTCATCAATCCTGGGGATGGGGTATTTATTCTTGATTGTGACTTTGTTCAACTGGCGGTAGTCTATGCACATCCTGAGAGAACCATATTTCTTACGCACGAAGAGTACTGGATCACCCCATGGAGAGATGATGGGTATGATGAAGCCCTTATCTAAAAGGTCTTTCAACTGTTCTTTCAATTCCTTAAGCTCAGTTGGAGCCATTCTGTAAAGAGGAATCAAAATAGGCAGGATATCTAGAAGGAGATCTATTCCGAAGTCGATTTCCCTTTCAGGAAGAACTCTAGGAAGATCTTCTGGGAACACTTCTGGAAACTCATTCACCACTGGTACTGACTCAAGAGTTGGGGTTTCAGAGTTTAAATCCTTAACCCGAATAAGATAATAGATATACCCTTTGGAAATCATTTTTCAGGCCTTAAGGTAAGAGATGAATCGACCTACAGGCACTGAGGTACTACCCTTCCATTCTAAGACTGGATCATTTGGAAACTGATATCGAATGATCCTAGTTCTATAATCAACTGAGGCATAACAGGAATGTAACCAATTCATGCCTAGAATAATATTGAAGTCAGTCATTTCTAACTCTATAAGATCTGCTTAGGTGACTTTCTGGAAAACTGTGATAGGGAAATTTTTGTATACCCATCTAGCTATAACTGGGTCACAAACTAGAGTAGAGACTGATAAGGGTTCTGAGAGGATTTCTGGACTTACACCAAAGTTTACTGCTATAAAAGGAGTTACAAAGGAAAGTGTAGCCCCTAGGTCTAACAATGCATAAACATCTAAACAGAAGTCTTGTAACATACCCGTGACCACATCGGGAGAATCCTCCTAGTCCTGTCATGTTTGAAGTGCATATAAATTGTTTTGGTGCTAACCACCACCTGTACCAGATGAGGCACCCTGCTGAGAGGGGCGACCCGCTGGAGCTGCCATAGAACTGGCCTGATTCTGTGGGCGAACCTCCTTTCCCTTCTAAGAAGCTACGGGACAATCTCTCATCCTGTGTCCTTGTTTGCCATATCCAAAGCAATTTCCACTACCTTCCATACATTCACCTTAATAGTTTCTACCACACTTCTTGCAAACTGGATGAGTGCACCCACTAGTAACTGTACTTTGGGACTTAGAGCCTGGTGCTCTATCCCGTCGACCCTGTCTAAACTTAGGCATTGTGGCACTAGCAAAAGACGGAGTTGGAGCTGAAGATTTCTGATGGAATTGAGAGCGATTCCCACCCTCGACCTCTGCTAAGAGTAGTTGAAGTCACCTGTTTTAGCTCTCTTACGTCTCCTCCCCTATCTTTGATTTTCTCCTCCTCGATTTGCTGAGCATAAGTAACCAACCTAGAGATGTCCATCTCCTTAATCAGCATAGCAGTCTTGCACTCCTTGAACACATCAGATACGAACTTACTCATTCGGGCCCTGGAGTCAACTACCATTGCCGGAGCATACTTAGACAACTCAGTAAATTTGAGTGTGTGCTCCTTCACACTCATATCATTCTGCTTCAAGTTGATGAACTCGTGGACCTTGGCTTCCTTGAGCTCAAGTGGGAAGAACCTGTCCAGAAATGCAGTCTTGAAGTGATTCCAATCTACTGAACCTGCATTAGCACAATGAGACTTCTTCCACTGCAGATACCAAGTATAAGCCACCCCCTTCAGCTGATAGACAGCTAAATCTGCACTCTCGACTGGAGTGACACCCATAATATTTGTTACCTTCTGAATGTCATCGAGAAACTCTTGTGGATCCTCTTCTTATTTAGACCCATGAAATTCTGGAGGGTTCATCTGAGTGAAGTCCCGGATTCTAGCTGCAGCAGTGTTAGTCTAGTGTGGAGCTGGTGCTGCAGCCTGCTGATTGACTTGAGCAGTCATGGCCTGAGCAAGCACCTGAAAAGAAGCCCTAAATTCGGCATGAGGGACTTGCTCATTAAGAGGGTCTGCAAATCAATAGCTGAATCTAGTCTATGTCTAAAAACCTCTAACTGGCGAGTTGCTGGGACATGTCCCCTGCTCACTCTAATAATCTGAAAACTGAAAAGTAAAGACTGAAAGCGAAAGCATGTCTATCATCCTCGAACTATGAGGACTCACCAAGGAAGCTATTGAGTAAGGACTGGAAAATGATTTAAGCACGGTCTGGATTTTGAGCGCCTGAACCTACATCATAAAATGATGTAGCATAAATGTATGCGTCAGTACTTCGAATGTACTGAGCACGCGGGATGTATAACCAAAGTTATAAACATGAATAATGACATGGAAGTACATAGCATGAAACATGAGCTGGAAGGTATCTGAAATGCAATAACCAAGTAACTGAACATGAATATCATAACATGCTAAGCTGAACTAAAATAACTGAATACATGATCAATGCAATGCTGAGTCTGACTGTGGGAGATACTATTATCGACATACCCCAAGCTGAGCTAACTATGGGGCGATCCTGTAACCCTGGGTGGAAGGGTGTTCATACCTTTCCAAGGGTACGAACAAGTCTGACGTGGATCCACTAAACTGATGTCCACAAGGGACAGAGGTGTGTAGCCTAATCTGATAGCTGACCCCTCTTTATACCTACGGTGGTGCAGTAGTTTTGGGATCGGGGGACTGCTACTAAAGGTCTTAGCCTAATCTGACAACTAAGCATTCATCCCATCATCCGCTCGGTACTAAGTCTACACCCAACAAAAATATAAGCAATGAAATACAAGCTGAAACACTGGATAGCTCAAATACTGACAATTATCTGAAAATGCACATATGTATACTGAAACTAATAGCATTCTAATTCTGAAACATAATTATCTGAATTATCTGCCTAGCAAGTATAATTTATGAATACTGAAATTAAGACAAGCTAGGGTTTCTGAGTCCTGTACAAGTGACTACGCTAATTCTCCAAGAAATATGAAGTATAAATCAATATAAGTAGTAGCATCTGAATTACAATTAATATCTAAGAGTTAGGAACCCTAGGTCTGAATAGTTCATGGAGAAACTGAAGAACTGGCTGAATCTAGGGACTCAATGGGTGAAAAGAACCCATTGATGAAATCCCACATACCTGGTGGAGAAATGATGGAGAAATCCTTTGGATTCTTGAGGTGAAGAACCTTATGCATGTTCTTGAGAGAAAACTATCTCTTCTTTTCTCCTATTTCTTTCTAAGTCAGATGATTTTAGGAGAATAGGTGATTTAGGTAGTTTTTGACTAATTAATTAGGCTTGTACTAAGCAAAATGACGTAGCTTAGGCCTTAGAAAAGGTAGGAAAAGTCTGGAATACCCCTGGGAAAATTAGAAGAAAACTAATGAAATTCGCGACTCGAGTTCCACGAGTCAGAACCACGACTCATGGAAACTTCCACGACTCGTAGAACTCTGTCGTGGTTCCTGGGTCTAGAAATATAGGATACTAGAATTGGATTCCACGATGGTGGTACACGACTCATGGAAACTTTCACGGTTCGTGGATCCCACTCGTGGACCCTGGACCCTTTTTTTGAGCTACTAGAAAGGAGTTCTACGAGGGTGGTCCACGACTCATGGAAACTTCCACGGACTGTGGGTCTTGGGCACTTGTTCTGAGCTACTGGATTTGGTCCCACAACTTGGGTTCACAACTCGTGGATCCTTCCACGGTCCGTAGAACCCAATCGTGATTCTCAGAGAATTCTTTAGGTCTCTTATCTGATCCCATGGGTCCAGTCCATGACTCATGGAAACTTTCACGGGTCTTGGATCTAACTCGTGATTCTGGCTGACAGTTGGATTTTTTTTTTCTTGTTTTCTGAGCTGAGTCTAGGCTTGAAAGTTCTGGGATGTTACATGTCAGTACATTCAAAGTATTGACGCCTGTTTTTGGTGCTACATCATTGGATGATGTAGCCCCCAGCTTTCAGATATGCAGGTTCTCTAATAGACTCTTCAGTAGGCTATGCCATCAGCTTGAGTGAGTTTTCATTATTTCCGAGGACTTAGCAGTATTTCAGTCATCAGTTTATTTTGTTACAAAAAGGTAGTTGTACTCAGAATGTAGTAGAGGCTTTGTAGACATAGTCAAGTCAAATCAATTGTATCAATTTATAAACTTTTTTTTATGTTTCAGTTAATGACAGTTTAAGTTGATTTATTTTATCTTATTTATAAAGGTTAGCCCATATTTTTAGCTTCCGCATTTTTTTAATTAAAAGTCTAGCCTTATTAGTTGTATGCCAGACCACGTAGTTCTCTCGAGCCATTCGTGAATATGAGTGTCGATTACGTTCAGGGTGTAGGCTCAGGGCGTGACAATAAGTTTGTTTCCTAAATTTATTTAAGTTTATTTTAACTTTCATCTTAATGAATTATTTATGATTTAACATGTTTGTTTACTATATTTTTTACATGTTTAATCCAGTAAAATCGGCTAGAGTTGCTCTAAAGGAGAGCATTAGGAGACTTTATTTATATCTTTAGCCTAGTTGGGGTGAAATTTCAAATGCAATATGACATGTTACGTTTGATGAGTTTAAGATATACAATTTAATTATTATGTAGTAAAGTTTTATATTAATTTTTCATAATATATCATTTAATTATACTAGTCACTTGATTTTCAGATATTGTGTACTTGATACGCAAAGTACAACAGGATCATGTCTACGATTTTTGAGAGGAAGGCTAGTACCTAGATATCCGAGTGATTTATGCGTGTTCGAAAATACAAAAAGAAGCCTGACTGGCTTCAACATGATCTTTATGAGCAATTACTGGCTTATTGGAGGACAGATAAATTTCTGGCTGTCTGAACAAATAAAAATGGTCAGGAACGAAGAAAAAGGTGGCTCGTTACCCACAAGGAGTGCAAAGAGCTAAGAGACGATGGCTAGAAAATTAATAAGTAATAATATTAACCTTCTAATTTATATGTTTACTAGATAATTTAAGGCCCGTGCTACATTATAAACTCTTAAGCTTTTTTTGGGAGCATTACAACAATCATTTAGTTATATGAACAAGTCACAAATTTCATATTGGATCAGTTATTCGATGAATCAATTCGAACAAAAGTTATAAGAAAGATAAAATCATCAAAAATATCATTTGGCAAAAAATTTGTATGCTAAATTTTCTACTTTTTTGCTTTCATGTGTCAAAATTGAATAGTCTTATTTATTTCTCTGTTGATTTTGACAAGAAAATAATAAAATATTTCTTTGTTTCTCTGTTAATTTTGATAAGAAAATAATAAAATCTCTCTCTAACTACTCCGCAAGGACATGGCGCCTTCAATGACTACTTAAAGAATAAAATAAATAGAGTTGTGCTTCCTCTTCTTTTTCACTCCTTGTTTACTATGTTATAGATAAACACAACAAGTTGATAATTATGTTATATAAACTTAGACTTAATCTATATGATGATGTTTGATTGATCAATAAATTTAAAATTTGAACAGTTCAAAGAAGTTGAAGTAACCTAGAAATTGAAAAGTGTCAAACATGTTTTTTTCAAGTATTAATTTAAAACATACTTATATATAACCTGGTTTACAAGAATAAGAATAACAGTTTCAACAAAAAAAAATGAAAAGGGGGAGGGGGAAATCAAAATTATTAACTGATAGGTAGTGGAGTTGCAATGCATGATGCTTATTAGAAACCTTCTGGACATTGGCGCTTTGAATTACAGTGTCACCATCATTGGTGAAAAAAGCTCTTGAGTTTCAAGCCAGAGGTCACCATGAAGCAGCAATTTGGAGAGATTCTGTAGGAAATAACGGCAGGTGAAAGTGGCGGTGACATGTGAGGTGGTGGTACTGATAGCTGTGGCAAAAAATGAGAGATTCGTATCATTGATTAAATATCGGATTGAATTAGATAACCCAACTTTTGAAATTTGGGACATCTCGTCAAATGGATAATTTTTTTTGGATAAGCAAATTGGTTTGATAATCTTTACTCTTTTTGAAAGAAAATGTATTTTCTCTTCCTCCTTAATATCCAACAACTCATTGTCTTATCTCTCCTCTTAGTACTCTAATCAAAAGTTTCAGTAGATTTACTGTCGATTTGTATCCTTTGGAAGTACCCTCAATAGGTATAATCATCAACAATTCTGTTTCCTCTTCTTTTTCTCTCCTTGTTCAACAAATCAAAGCTTTTTAAAGTTATGCAACAAGGGCTTTATATATGTAGAAGTTCAAAATATTGATTCAAGATGAACGTGAAAATGACCTTGGTGAAGTGAGCTTTCTTTATCTGAGAGAAGTATGCCAAAATTAAGTTGTTTAACAGAAAATAATAATCAAGTTGATGTGCGGGCTTTATTGCAACTTCTGATTAAGAAAATTTGTTATATATATATATATATATATATATATATATTCTCTTATTTGGATTGAAAGAAAGAAGAAACTTCCCTTTCTTTCTCTTCTTGCTGGGCCACCTCGAATGGGCCACCTCGAATGGCGTGAGCCGCATGCGGGGAGACCCGCACGTATGGTTTTTAGGGGGATCTGGTCAAAAAACCGGCTGGCTCCCACCCGACTAGAGGGACTGAGAAATTAATTGAGTACAAAACTTATCTTCAAGCTTTACCTTATTCTGATCGTTCAGAGGGCAATCGCGGGGTCACTGAATGAAGTCCTCCGTTTCTTTCAGAGGTGCTGACCCGCAGCGAGGCAGAGATGACTAAGTGACATATGGAATAGCTTCTGGTTATCTATGTTTTCTGATAAAATAAACAACCTCATAATCTGATTTAGTGCCAATAATGGATCAAATTTGTAGATTGATAAATTAAGAGGGAGAGTTCCTTGCGCTTCATCAAGAAAGGTCATACGATGTTTCCTAAAAACTTTCAAATCATTTTAAGCATTTATCATCAAATTTTGCTAGACAATTGAAGCAATATTCCTAAACAAGAGGAAAAAATACCAATGTAATCTTTTAGGAGAAAAATAAAAGTACAAAATCAGTTAAATTGTGCAGGAATAAACTTCTCGTGTCACTATCCCATTAGCCAAAATAGAAAATCTCAGAGATCTTTGGATAAGATGTTTAAGCAAGAAATGTCAAGAGTTACAAATGAATAAATAAATAAAGCAAGAATTCATTCATTAAGTCTCAATGAAGCTTAATGGGAATGAATTGAATTATACATCCACATTACAAGGTAAATAACAGGAAAGATTATTCATCTTGACAAATGGAATCAATAAATCGAGAAGCTAGAAGGGAAACTGGATGATGGAAATTCTAGAAGGTACTGAAACGTGTATTGACAGTGTGATATTTGTCAATTTCAAGTTAGACACATTGAACAAGTATTCAAAAGTCTAAAGTTCCCAATAATACACGTGTTATGCCATTATTTCAAGTGGGATGCGGACGAAATTTGTGGGAAAAGGAGGTTGATTTTTCTATTCAACTAATTAGTGTTTTAACATTTCAACATTTAAGATACAAAATATAACACTTTCCAGTACAAAGTATTGTCAAATAACTAAATAGACAACATGTAGCAAGCGACAATAACAATGTGTTAACAAGAAAATCACCTCTCTAACTTCACAAGGCAGGGGTAAGGTTGCGTACACACCACCCTTTTCAGGTCCTACTTGTGAAATTACACTGAGTATATTGTTGTGGGTATAAGAAGTAATGAAAAATTTCAGGTGTTATGAAATAATTTGAAAAATTTGAAAAGAAAAAACTTATTCTTACACTCAGATATGATAAAAAGATGAAACTTGGTGGACTTACTGGGCCGAACGACTCTTTTGGAAAAGAAAAGAGAAAATTTGAATGCTACCTTCTGCAATACTAAATAAAGTGCAGATAACGGGGTCTGCTCAGCCGTTATTAACACAATATTGTTGCCACAAGCTAAAGCAGGGCCAATTTTCCAAGAAAACATGAGGAGAGAAAAAAATCATGAGATAATCTGACCAGCAAACTCAATCAATTTATGCTACGTTTTAAAAATGATATGGTCCATCAACAAAAATAATCATACCATTAATTTTATCTGTCCAGCCTGCTGAGCCGATAAGAGAACATAATATTTTAGGGGCAAGAAATAATTGATGTTTTACTCTCTTTTTGGATTTCTCACTTACCAGCATAATAACGGAGACGTACAACTATTGGTACTTCAATCTTAGCAGCCTGTTCATATGGCTTTCCAGTGTTTCAAGTGTCTAGCATTGCAATTTGATCGTCGTGCTTCTCAATCAGATCAGTAAAGCGCAGCAATACCTTTGACATTTTCTGTAGTTATGAACCATGGAGGATTAGGTGTAATCTGGTCTGCAGAATCATTAATATAGCATAAGACTGTATTAAGAGATAAAAAGTGACACAGACGCAATTATTCTAGGCCATGGTTCTTCATCAAAAGCCTTACGAGCAGCAACCACTGCTCGATTAATACATATTCCATAACAACTATGTTCCATTGAAATGGATCATAAAAATAATGCCTATGAATAGTAGAAAAATAGATGATTGTGTCATTTAAAGTTTCTTTTGAGCCGAGAGTTATCAAAAATAACTTGTTTATCCCACAAAGGTAGAGGTGAGGTCTCCGTACATTTTACTCTCTCCCGGCCCCCTTATGAAATTACATTGATATATTATTATAATATTTAAAAAAATTACAGTTTATTTGAAATGATTCAGATTGTCCTTTGGCTATGCTTCATTACTGAATTGTCTTACTGAAATGTTAATTCTGTATTATCTGATGGAAAGGTTAGAGATCCCTTCTAATAGAAGTGAACTTTATTTCCCAATTCACAAGTACATTCATCAAAAAGTATAAAATTTAAGTCCTAATTTGAATGTAAAGCAATGAAATTAGCATATCTATCAAAATTGCCAGAAGACATGTCAAAGAATTGACTTTATTTTCAAGAACCCTGCAGTCAAGAGTCTTATTTAATTCATGAACTCCTAACACCTTTATTTTTTATTTTTTTTTATGTAATTATCCGCACCTTTCTTCAATGTTTCTAGCTTCAACGTATTTGTTCTTTTGTGTCTTTAGGCACTTCTTATTCGATAAATAATAAAAATAAATCGTACATGTATACCCACCAAAATGTTCAATGTCAACACACTGGTACATGAAGCAAGAAACAAAGCTCAAACTGATACCCACTTCAAAACAACAATAAAACATCGTCAATTCCTTAGGTTTATCATTTCAAATTTCATTCAGCTATTTACTATATATATAGCTATACAAAAAAAAATATATCAATCCTTTATAAGAAAGTTCCACACCTCCACACAATATTGTCGAGACTCACCATTAAGTAGCTAGATATCATGCTCATGTAAATAATTTTTCATAATTTCTGTTAATTTCATATGGTGGGATATTTATATACCCATGCAATTGAAGCTCTAAAAATCATTCATCATCGCCATACAACCATAAGAAAAGTAAAAGAGAAAGAGTTAGATAAAGAAAATTTCAGTCTGAGCCTCCTTGAAGTGAAAAAATTAATTACCTATTGGATGCCAAGGCGCCCCACGAGCTCCTATTGGAATCATAGAAACTGAAATGATGCCTGCTGTTTCTAGCCTACACTGCCCACGGAACTCAATTCTACTATCTCCGATAAAATCGAATATGAGCCTCTTCCATACAATTTTGGCACTCGCCTCGAGGTAAATTTCAAATTTATGCACTTTTATTCCTTCGCCTCTTAGGGTTTATACCCCACATCTTCAACTTGATTCTTTATAAGTTCTGATGAAATTAAAAGAATCAGCTCAAGAATAGGGAATGAGAGATAAACTTTGAGCGACAAAATTTGAGAGGGAATGATAAGTGAAGAGATCTAGAAATAAAAGGAACGATCTGGAATGAAAAGGCTAAAATATCAGTCATATAGAGTTGTCCTAATATTTACATTTCTATATACAATATAATATATATATATAATATATATTACTTTACTTTACTACTTAATATAAGAGAGGATCTTGGGACTTTTGTCGTCCTAACAGGGTCACTACTAGTATTTCATAAAGTTAACTCTATATTGAAATCAATCACTTTGAAAATAGCCTTTCCTGTACTATCCAAAGAAAACTCAACAATTTTTTAAAACTGTGGGACTCATTAACTTTTTCAATTTCTGCCTCACTGTTAATTTGCACCACATGGATTTCTTGATGAAATTGTTTTCTCTCACTAATTTTCTATTGCAACAAAATCGGTAAAAATAATCTAATAAGTAGTAATTGTTTTAGTTGAAATTGTTTTGATAGCTGGAAGACGGGTAAAAATGTGATTTGAAAATAAAATTTTATTTTAACATGTAATTTGAATTATTAAATAATGTACAATTTATTAAACTATTTCTATTTAATTATGTCTTAAAAGTAGGTGAATACTATTAAAAAGATGGAATATAAAAGTGTAGTTGAAAAAAATATACTAATTTTTGTCTTGAATTCTTAAGGTAATGCTTACGTTGAGATGAAGGGAGTATCAAAATTTTTCCGAATCTTATACAATCTTACCATGAGTAAATCATAGTTCATAGACAACATATCGAAATACTTTAAGGTGCTAAATTAATAAATTATATATCTCCATGTTTCTTTTAAAATATTTGTGATTATAGGGTTATTACAAACTTTTAAAATACACATAATTTTACAAAAATTCATTGATTCGAGAAATCAACAATAGTAGCAACTAATTATTGATAAAATCGTCTTATATGATACAAATAATTTCTTCACGTAAAATATGAGTCTATTTTTACAAAATTTAAAATTATATAAATATTTTTTTGTTTGAAAAATATAAACTTATAGATCAATTTTTATCTTAAAAGAAATTGATATTATAATTTGAAATTCGGTGCCAATAATGGCGATAATACAGAGTATACAAACGTTATCCAAAATAATTAGATCTAAAGAATTTATAGATAGACTTTGTAATTATCGAATTACTATTTCGATAACTTAATGCATAAAGAGAAGGATAAAAATACAAATTAAATTTTTAATATTAATTTTGCGCCCGAACTTAGCACGGCTCAAGTAACACTAAATATAAAATTAATTAAATATTGCTTGATTAAGTTTAATTATATTTTATTTATAGGTCAAAACATTGAGATGTGCGCGGACTTAGAAGAGCTCTTTCGGCCAACACACATTAAAAGAAGAAGAATGAGTCAGATCCGGATGAATGGATTGAGCCAAGAGCTCAACAAACCTACGTAAATTTAAAATCTTTAGATACAAGTACTTATATATCGCTAATATTTATATGCCAACTTTTATTATTATATATGCAGACTGATTATCAATGACACTTGTCTGAGTACAGTCAGACTCAGCAAGTTTTAGGCCAGCCAACCCATTTCACACTGAAAGTTGCTACATGAATTTAGACCAAGCATGTGGTGTGCGGGAGACAAAAGGGGAGAGTCCATGGTCTAGGCTCTAGAAACTCAGTGTGATGCATCCAGTCAGGACTGGATGTATTAACACTTCACGACCAGGTCAAGATCGTTGATGGTGTTCAGATCGCTGCTATATCACAGCAGATTAAATAGCTTATAAGTGCCTTGGCAGATGCCGAGACAAGACAAATTGCTCAAGATAAAGACATGTGCAGTACCATCAAAGACACAAATGAATAGCCTCATTTAAAGTCGTCGGCGTGGTGCATCCCATTCTCCTCCCTCTGGTTCCTCAAGTGACAAAGAGACTTCTAGTAATAGTGATGAGAAGTATGTGAACACTACCCCTTACGTGTTAGATTCTTTTTTATTGAACCTTGAATTTAAAACTTTATATATAGTTAAAGTTTTTTTAGTTTTGAAAGACTTTGTGGATCCTTTTGGTGGATCATTTTTATTGAATTTGATGTTTTAATCGTTATTTAGTATGTTACTAATGTTGTAGTAGATTTTAAATTGATCTGGGAGCAATTAATGTTTGATTGTAGCTCATATTAGATTGGTATTAGTTTGGCAGGTGTGATTTCTGCATCTGATTTTTTTCCAGAAAGCGTCGGACATGATCATTTTTTTGAAAAAAATTCATATGCGAAATCTCAGAAAAGCGACATTGTCCGTTGCCTTTCTAGTTTTTTTTTAAAATTAATTATATAAGCGATTATGTCCATTGCTTTTGGCCAAATTATCGATGCATTTCATCATTTTTTACCGTAGCTTTTTAACCAACTTTTAGTAGTGGTTGTGCCCAATCATGACTCCATCACCTGTGCTTTCTCCCATTATCATTGCTTTTCTTGACTGAAAAATGACACTAAATTTGATATAGGAAATTAAACATTGGATTGAAAAATAACCAAACAGTAAGATCGGCTACTCTGTTTGATCGCAATGCTATGATACCATGTAAAAAAATAAATATTGTACTTAATTTAACCTAAAAGCCAGCTCATAAGGAAAAGATTGTGTAAGTCCATATAAGGAGATCACCTATCCCCTTTTCATGTGTTGTGAAATCTTCAACACCCCACCTCACGCCTAAGACTGGACATCTACTGCGTGAATAATTTAATCTGTAGGCCCATCATCAATAAACATTAATTGGGATGGATCCTCCTCTGATACCATCATGAGTTCATGCCTTTTTTTTACTATTCATTCAATTGATGGACCCTTCTCTGATACCATCATGAATTCATGCCCCTTTTTTTTACTATTCATTCAATTGAGAAAAAAACTCAGTAAAGTAGTGAGCTAGAGAGATGAAGAAGGTTGATGCCCACGATTTATTTCAGAGACTAGCTCTTTAGCATAGTTTCACTTAAGGCAGTAATTAAATTGACACACAATTTACGTGAAAAACTTCCTCACTCAAGGAGAAAAATCACGAATTCCATTATACTGCATGAGAATAATTCTCTCTCTGTGTATGCAAATAGGGTTGTCAAAATCTTCCTTGCTCTGTTGCTTTTATAGACTCCTCAAGCTCTCCTCTCCTTGACAGGAAATGTACAAACCTTTCTTTGTTAGACTTTGACACTCCTTTTAAGTCGAGTCTCTTTCCTTGTTTGATATGGATACTACCTTTTATAATTTATTTCCATAATTATACTTTTACCAAAAATAAGTTATCTCATTATCAAAACTTGTTCGACAAGATTTTTTCAATTTTCCTCTTTTTGATGATGGCAAACTCTATCCTATTTTTGTAAAAGCACTTCAAAATCCGCAGGATCATTTCAACAGTGTCTCAAGAATTATATGAACTTCATTCTACAGTGTGAGAGTCTCCTTTAGCAGTAAAAAAAATAAACAAAGAAAGAATATTCTTCCCCCTTTTGTCATCATTAAAAACATGGTGAGATGATAGAAGTGACCTAGTGTATACGGCAAGTAAGGGACTCATGGCTACTGGGAAAACAGAGCCACATGCAAGATCGATACTACCAACATCCAATGCTTAACATCTACTCAAACATAATATAGTAACATAATCAGGGAATTGAGAGCAGTTATAGCAAAGGAAGCACATATTAAGCCATTCATTGGCCCAAAACAAAACATATCAATATTAATTACCAAAAAAATAAAAATTATCTATCAAGAGGAACCAAAGAGTAGTATAAACAAAGAGGAGGGGGTTAGAGTAGGGACAACTGAGAAGGATCAAGAGGCAGGCTTGGGCTTGGGGATGAGGTTCATGAGGGACTGGATGTTGTTAAGATGTTTGGTCTGCTGTAGCACCATCTCAGTCCTTAGGGTGTAAACTTGAGCTTGGGAAGCTATCGGGCACTCCTTCAGTCCAGCATTCTCCTTTTTCAGCTGGGCAATCTCCTCATGAGCAACCTCTATGTACTGCAGGGATCATGGGACTAGAGCTTTTCTTCTTGAGAGCTGGTGCAGTCAAGCAATTATATTCTTTCAAGGTGTAAAAAGTGATACTATCATTCTTAGTAGCTGCAACTCCCTTTTCAAGAGGCACCTCAAAGCTACTAAAGACCTCAGTAAGCAGGAATCCATAAGCCAATCCATGAGGCTCAATCTTTGGAGAGGTTACCCTTCCCATATGCTTGATCATTAGTGCAGGGAGGTTAACTCTCTCATCCATGCTCAGGGCATTCATAATCTCTATGTCCCTAAAGCTGGCCTCATGTCTCCTTCCTCCTCTATGCAACCTTTTTGTTCACAATCTCAAACAAGAGCTTGTGATCAGGAGATATTTCCCCTTTAAGCACTTTCCTAGCCACCCTCTTCTTCTTCTCCTGAGAGAACTTCCTAGTTAGAAGACAACCCTCATATGTCTTCCACATATACTCCTCTAAACCCTCAGAGGGTATGACCAGGATTTCTCCTAATTTAATAAGGTCAAACACAATCTCTACCGCTGTCACACTCAAACTCACAACCCACCCATCCAACAACTTTAGATTGGCATACAACTCTATCACCTCTTCCTTGTGAAGTACTGGCTTATCATTTCTAAACAGGTGATCTCGCCTCTGAAAACTAAGCCTATCTAGCAGTTATAGAATAAAGGCATTTTGAAGTACCTCAACATCAAGAAATCTCCTTTTCAGGAGATGTTGGATGGAGTAGTAGCCAATGGATCCCAGCTTCAAGAACTTCTCATAGTTCTTGTTTTCTGACAGTCTTAGGAGGGGCAACATCTTCTTCTTCTCCTTCAATCTCCCCTTCCTCCACAACTATGGGCTCATCATCATCTCCTATCTTCTTCTTCCCTTGAGCCACCTTAGCTCTCTTCTTCTCGGCCTCCCTTTAGGCATCAACAGCCCTTTTTCTGGTAAAGGGTTTTCTTAGTTGAACAGAAGATGAGGGTAGTGGATAAATGAAGGTTTTGACAGTGGTTTCGTAAGGGGTTTTATAGTTCCCCTCTTTCTTGTACCCTAGTATGACAACAGATTCAGTTCTTGTATATTTTGGGGCAATAACAATATCTCTATCAATATCAATCTCCTCTTCTTCAGAGGAAGAGGGTTCAGAAACTGCAGGAGGAGGAGCAGTGGTATTTGTCATGTCTGAACTCTATAAAAAGTTCAAAGAATCAAATTTTTGGGGTAGTGGGGATGAGGGTTTTGTGGGAGATGGTGATCGTGGAGGAGCAAAGGGAAGAGTGGGGGAGGGAGATCTTGATGCTTGTTCCCACGAGTGGGTGAAACCTATGGTGAGGGGAAGTCCTCATTATCTGAATAGTCTACAAGTGAGTGGAGGGGAGAGGAAGTAGGTTTACCAGATGAGGAAGCCATGTATGAAGCTCTTGAGGTTTTGGGGATGTAAGAGAGTTTGGAGAAGATAAGATCGAGGAGAGTAAGAGAGAGGGTTTCGTGAAGGTGAATGATTTCTTGAGGATGGAGTGTTTGAAGTGATGGCTTGTAGGCTTTGAAAAGGGAGATATATGATTAAAGACTTCAGTTATTTGATTTTCCCGCTTAGGAGTTTGTCTTATTTGAGTAAGGAGAGGGCTTCTGAGGATCAGGTTCTCGTGATGAAGACAATATTTATTTATGCACTTAATTTTGATAGTTTTGTAAATGTCACGACCCAGACCGCCGTGAGTGGCACCCACCCAATACCTCCGGGTGAGAGAACCAATACCGATCCAACACTTAACTATTCTAGAAGCTTAAAACCAATGCATAAAATAAACTAGCAATAAAATCTCAAACACTATATCATAAAACTGTGGAAACATTCTCCCTAGAACCTGAAAGTCCTCGTACTAAAATATTCTACAAAACTATCTAGAAATATGAGGATACAACCCCAAAATATGCAAGGTCTAAGCCCTAAACAAGTCGGCTACAACTAACAGGAAGAAACCAAGGTAGCTCAATCGAAGTAGCTCACCCTTGATGTATGAAAGCGCTGGGACTATAGGTGAGGTCGCGTGTCAGCCGCCGGAAGATTTCTTGTACTCACAAAAAGAAAAGCAAGTGCAGAATCAGTACATAACCACCATGTACTGGTAGAATCATCGGTCAGCTCCAATAAACATAATATGAATAGTAAACCATGACATAGTAAGGTACAGGAAAAATGTAGTAAGTCAACAAATAACCAGATATTAAGTCCCTCCCTTAGCTTATTAACACATGAACCAAGTAACAACCATTAACCACACCCAAAAGCAACAACATATATCCTTGTTCACATAATCCAGACCCACCAAGGATCCCCTTAATATCACCTAAGTGTTAGACATGCAATCCCATCTACCCTAAGACCAACCTCACATAAACATAAAATAACACAGCCTCTCATGGACCGTATGCAGAATTCACAATTCAAGAATACAATCTGGTCCACTCATGGAACCATCAAAGAATACAATAATGCAATTAAAATAACTCGTACTAGGCATGGTACCCGAGCCAACCATTATAAATTTTTATACTAGGCGTGGTACCCAAGCAAACCGTTAGTATACCCGTACCAGGCGTGGTACCCGACCCAACCATTAGTAATTCCCGTACCAGGCGTGGTAACCGAGTCAATCGAATGTCATAACAAGTCCAATCAATCACAACCAATGAACAAACATACTTGTAAAACAACAAGCAAACAAAAGAAGTTCATTTCATAAGACTGATTATCGGACAACTAGACATTCACAATTCATTCCCTAAACATGCAACTCATACACTACTATGAAATAGTACGTGAACATATAATGCATATTAGAAATCAATAACCATCACCTAACTCAAAATATTCCAAGCACTACTCAACCAGAGATTTCTCATTTCCAGAAGTTCTTGCCAGTTCTTGGTCTAAAACAACACACAATAACCAAAAATCAATCCTTATGGCCTACTAGTTACCCGGATTATGCAAAAATCCCAAACCCCGGGTTAACCATGATCATTCCACCCTTTTTCCGGGCTTTCCCACCATTAATTCACTTATTCCTACCATTTTTATGGATACATTTAGAGAATTAAGGTCACATGATCATAATCTAATGAAATTAACAACACCCAAGAACTTCTACACCCTAGAATCTCCCTTTTCCCCGGATTCTACCATCCTAGGTCATTCCAAACCTTTCCCCAAGTCCACCCCTAGCAGTTCTATATCATAGGAAAGATAGTACGGAGTTTGGGGAGTAGAATTCTTACCTTTAGGATGAAAATGATGGAAAATAGATTAGGTTTGCCCAAAATTTCCTTGCCCTTCTCGCAAAATGTTCTTGATGAAAACTGAACATTTTGGGAAAGTTTTCTGCATTAAATCCTAACCAGTATGCTATAGCGATCCACGCTCCGCTATAGCGGTACTGCCATAGCGAAACCATCCGCTCTAGCGATGCTGACTGACGTTGACTTCTGCTGTAGCGGTAATTTTTCTGCTACGGCAGAGGTCAGTATGGTAGTGTTTCAACTGCTAAAGTGGTTAGCATGGGACAAAAAGTAGTAAACTCTCCTTAATTAGTCTATTTTACAACACACCTTGAATCCTCGACGTCCCAGAATAACCCTTTCACGTCAACCTTGATACTGAGAGTTCTACTTACCTAAATTCGATTCTGAAAAGTCCCCCGGACTCCTTTATGACTTAGCTAAACAAAAAAATAGCTCAACTCAAGATATGTTACCCAATTCTCACCTGAATTGCCCTAGACCACACCTCGCTCCAAAATCGGCCGAGACTAGCCTAACTCAGAATTTTCAACTCCCAAACCTAGAAGTTTTCTAACTTGAAACTTGGCATGAAAAGTTTACTTGTAATGAAGAATCCGGTCATTATAACAAATACCAATTTACCCATCATTCATCCTCGAATGATCAAACCCAAAAATACAGAGATAAAGAAGGAAAAAGTAGTACCTGAATCTTCAAACAAGTGAGGGAACTTGTCCCACATGTCCTTCTCGGTTTCCCAATTGGCTTTCTCAACTAGACGATGCTTACACTGAACCTTTACCATACTGATCACCTTTGTCCTTAATTTTTGGATATCCCGATCAAAAATCACAACCGGTTTCTCTTCGTAGTGAAGATCCTTATATAGTAACTCCTCGTCCCACTTGATGATGTAGTCCCCATCCCCATGGTACCTCTTCAGCATGGATACATGAAATACCGAATGGACACCCAACATACTAGGTGGCAGTGCTAACTTGTAAGCCACTGACCCTATAATTTTGAGGACTTCAAAAGGACTAATAAACCGGGGGCTGAGCTTGCCCCTCTTACCAAAAAGCATAAACCTTTTCATTGGTGACACCTTCAATAATATCTGTTCACCAACCTGAAAGTCCATGTCTCTTACCTTGTGATCCGCATATTCCTTCGGCCTGCTTTGGGCTGCTAGAAACTTGGTCTGATTGCCCCTTACTTTTTCATGGGCTTCCCTTACCAAGTCTATGCATAGAGGCTTTACATCGCCTACCTCAAACCACCCTATAGGTGATCTACAACTCCTCCCATACAGTGCCTCAATTGGTGTCATGTCGATACTGGAGTGGTAGTTGTTATTGTATTAGAACTCACACAATGGAAAGAACTGGTCCCAATGACCTCCAAAGTCAATCACACATGCTCTCAGCATATCCTTCAACACTTGGATTGTTCTCTCCGACTGCCCATCAATCTGACGATGGAAAGTTGTGCTGAAAGTGAGTTGAGTGCCCAAATCTTCCTGTAACTTACCCCAAAACTTAGAGGTAAATTGCGTACCCTTGTCTGGAATGATGGACAGTGGCATCCCATGCAGTCTCACGATCTCTTTCACATATATCTGAGCCAACTACTGCGAATTGTAGTCCACCCTAATTGGAATAAAATGAGCTGACTTGGTCAGCCTATCCAAAATGAACCAAATAGAGTCATTCCTTCCCAAAGTCCTTGTAAGACCCACCACGAAATCCATGACTATTCTCTCCCATTTTTACTCGAGAATGGGAATCCTCTGAAGTAGTACTGCAGGCCTTTGGTTCTCATATTTGACATGCTGACAGTTCTGACATTTGGACACGAAATAAACTATGTCCCTTTTCATCCCAGGCCACCAAATAAGTTGCCTCAAATTCCTGTACATCTTGGTTACTCCCTGATGAATTGAATACCGTGAACCATGAGCCTCTGCCAATATCTTCTAAATTATGTCATCAACTCAAGGCACACAAACCCTTCCCCTAAAATTCAATACCCCGCCAGCTTGTAACGTGGCGTCCCCAGACTCTCTGGATATTACCTTGCTTCGAAGCTTGCTCAACTACGAATCCTGAAGCTACTTAGTGTTTATCTCCTCTATGAATGTGGAGTTGACCTTAATACTGGCCAACACACCACCCTGTTCTGAGATACCCAGGTGCATGAATTTAGATTCCAAAGCCTGAATCTCCCTTGCCAATGGTCATTTGGACACCCCCAAACAAGACAAACTGCACATGCTGACTGTCTTCTGGCTCAATACGTGTGCCACCATATTAGCCTTACACAGATGGTACTGAATGGTCACATCATAGTCCTTTAACAACTACATCTATCTTTTTTGCCTCAGATTCAAGTCCTTCTGGGTAAAAACATGTTACAAACTGCGATGATCAGTGAATACCTCACACTTGACACCATAGAGATAGTGTCTCTCAATATTTAGTGCAAACACCACCGCTGCCAACTCTAAGTTGTGAGTTGGGTAATTTCTCCCATGAACTTTCAACTGCCTAGATGCATAGGCTATCATATTCATGTCCTGCATTAACACAGCACCCAAACCTGAATGGGAAGCATCACAATAAATAATAAAGTCCTTACCTTCAACCGGCAAAGACAAAATGAAAGTCGTGGTCAGAAGCGTCTTGAGCTTTTGGAAGCTCTCCTCATATTTGTCGGACCACACGAATGGTACCTCTTTTTGAGTTAATGGTACCTCTTTTTGAGTTAACCTTATCAAGTGAGTAGCAATAGATGCAAAGTCCTTGAAAAACCTACGGTAGTAACCTGCAAGTGCCACAAAACTCCTTACCTCAGTCATAGAGCTAGGTCGGGCCCAATTATTGACTGCCTCAATCTTCCGGGAATTCACCATTACCTCCTTTTCTGACACTACATATTCCAAGAATGCGATTGAAGTTAACCAAAATTCACACTTGGAGAACTTCACATAAAGTTTCTGGTGTCTCAATATTTCTAACACGATACAGAGATGTTCAACATGCTCCTCCCTACTCTTGGAGTAGATCAAAATATCATCAATAAAAACCATGACAAATGAATCCAAATAAGATTTAAACACCCCATTCATCAAACTCACTAAGAACTCGTAATGCCCATATCGAGTCTGAAAAGCAGTCTTACGAATGTCCTCGAGCCTAATCTTTAACTGATAATAACCTGACCTCAAGTTGATTTTTGAAAACACAGATGCACCCTGTAACTGGTCAAAAAAATCATCTATATAGGGTAAAGGATACTTATTCCAGATGGTAACCTTGTTCAACTACCTGTAATCTATGCACATCCGCATACTACCGTCTGTCTTTTTCATAAACACGACCGGAGCACCCCAAGGTGAAGCACTAGGATGGATAAATCCCTTATCTAGGAGTTCCTGAAGCTGAGTCTTAAGTTCCCTTAACTCTGCCAGAGCCATACGGTATGGAGGAATGGAAATTGGGCGAGTGCCTGGCTCTAAGTCAATACAAAAATTGATATCTCTGTCCGGAGGCATACCAGGAAAATTCGCTGAAAATACCTCCTGAAATTGTGAAATAATTGAAACTGACTCAATAGATGGGAACTCCATACTATCATCCCGGAGATAAGCCAGAAAAGCCAAACACCCTCTCCCCACTAGCTTTCTAGCTCGAACAAAAGATATGAACTTAACTGGCTTAGTCCTGTACACACCTTCTCACTCTAGCCTAGCCTTACTCAGAATCTCTAGAGCCACAGTCTTAGTGTTACTATTCAGTAAAAACTGATAAGGAGATAACCAGGTCATGCTCAAAATGACATCGAAGTCTACTATATCCAAAATTACCAAGTCTACCCAAGTATGCAACCCCACAAATATTACAGAACAAGCACGATAAACATGAGTCACAATCATGGACTCTCCAATCGGAGTGTAAACATAGATAGGGGAATCAAGGATATCACAAATCAAGTCCAGACCCAAAGCAAAATTCACAGACACATAAGAGTAGGTAGAACCTGGGTCAAATAGTACCGAAGCCATCCTATCACAGACAAGAATTGTACCTATGATCAGCGTCTGATTCCTCTACCTCAGACCTCCCTAGAAAATCATAACACTAAGCCCGGTCATCAATCCGAGCTACTTCCTTGGTTGGCTACGTCACAGCTCTGCCCGCGCCACCGTTCCCCCTGTCTCCCTGGCCTCTCTAAAAGTTACCTCACCCACTCTGTGGACAACCTCTAGCATGGCCACATCTACTTACCGATACCACAGCCTTAGACTGATGCTGAGCCTGATTACTAGTCTGTCTGTGAGGATACTCCCTCTTAAAGTGGCCTGGATTATCATAATGGAAACAACCACGATCAAGCAAAGGCCTGCTGGTAGATGTGTAAGAAGCTCTCTGGCCTAGAGGAGCTGAAAACTTCTGATTAGCTCCCGAACGACCACCTGTAGTAGCTGGCAAGGCAAACTGAATAGGACGGGCAGAGTACACCTGCTGATTGTGGCCCCTGGAGTGCGAGCCACTGAAGTTTCCATCATTCCGGGGCCTCTTTGCTAACACTTTAGCCTGCCCAACCTGCTTGACCCCTTCTAACTTCTTAACATAATCTATTACCTCATTGAAGCCCTTCCCTGCTGAAGTCATGTGTGTATAACACTTGTAAATCCGTATTCAAGCCCTTTACAAATAACCGAATCCGCTCCTCCTCAGAACCTAACAACTGTGTAGCAAAATGAGACAAGGCATGAAACTTAGCCTCATAAGCAGAGACCAACATATTACCATGTTCCAGAGCCAGGAACTCATCATTTTTGTGATCTCTCAAAGTACGAGGCACATACTTCTCTAAGAAGAGAGCGTGAAACTGCTCTCAAGTCAGCGGGGGCAAAACAGATGACCGACATTCCAAATGAGACCTCCACCACTGCTTAGCATCTTCCTGTAGCTGAAAACTGACAAACTCAACCCCATGCTATTGCATAATGCCTAGCTTGTGCAGCCTCTCATAACAGTCCAATATGAGCTCATAAGCATATTTCTTTTCAGTATCCTAAAACGAAGGAGGTTTCAGCCTAAGGAACTTGGTCAACATCTCGTGCTTATTTCCTATCATGATCGGACCTAGCATTGGTCTGAAGAAGTCATATTTTCCTGATGCCGCATCTATTCTAGGAGCTGTAGTAACCACTGGCTGAGAACCCAAAACCTGATCTGCAGTCCCCGTTGGGTTGGCTCCAGCACCAACTAGCCCACTCAGGGAGGACCACACTTGTTGAAATGCTTCGGGTGTGATAAAGGGAAGGCATGCACCTCCAGCCGATGCTGCCTCCACCTGCTCTACACCCTCCTCAACAACAACCTCGACTTCCTCTTCAACTTGATCATGGGGTGGGTAAGCGGTTGCCTCACGTGCTCCTGCAGCCACTTGAGCTCAACTCCTGACATGTGTTGCTCAACCTCGACCTCTGCCTGTCATTCGCCGAGGCTACCCCCTGGACGCGATACGGTGCTTAGTGTCATAAGGGACCCTAAACTAACCCATGGCATGGCATATCTATAAAAGTTCAATTTTTAAAACATACACTGTGTGAAAGCTAAAACAATTTAATAACTAAAACGGGAAGAACCCAAATATATGAATATATGAAATATATAAATAGTATAGTGCTGACTGAAAACAATACTAACAACTGCTGAAATCTAGTCTACGTCTGAAAGACTTCTAACTGATATGAGTTGCTGGGACATGCCCCCAGCTAACTCTGACAAGATAGAAACTGAAAAAAAGTAAATACTGAAAGTAAATCATATCTATCGTCCTCGAACTATGAGGACTCACCACTGAGCTGTTGAGTACAAAGTGGAAGTCGACTAAGCGCGGTATGGATACTGAGTGCCTGAACCTACATCATAAAATGATGTAGCACAGAAGTATGCGTCAGTACTTTGAATATACTGAGCATGCAGGATATGTACTAAGCTGAACAATAAAGAACTGAGCATAAACATAAACGTACTAAAATATAAGTGAAAGTTGGACTGGATACAATGACCAGGTACAAATCATGAATATAACATATTGCACTGAATACTGAAATAAATACTGGGCACATGGTCAATACAATATGAGTCTGACTGTGGGAGATACTATTAACCGACATACCCCAAGTTGAGCTAACTATGGGTCCAACCTGTAACCCTGGATGGGAGGGTATTCATACCTTGCCAAGGGTACGAACAAGTCTGATGTGGATCCACTACTGATGCCCACAGGGGGCAAGGATGTGCAGCCTAGTCTGACAGATGACTCATTTAACACCTACGGTGGCACCGTAGTTTTGGGACTTGGGGACTGCTACTAAAGGTCTTAGCCTAAACTGACAGCTAAGCCTTCATCCCCTCGTCTACTCCCAACTGAATATGAGCAACAATGCACTGAAGTAATGGATAGCTCAAGGTACTGATAATTAACTGAGAATGCAACATACATGCACTGTAAAATATGGCATTCAAATTCTGAAGCATGATTATCTGACTGATCTACCTAGCAAGCATAATTTATGAAGTACTGAAAATTATCACAAGCTAGGGTTCTGAATCCTATCCATGAACTGTAGTAATCCTCCCAGAAACATGAACTAAGCATCATATATATATTATAGCATTTGAATATCAAAGAAAAACTCTAAGGTTTATGAACCCTAGGTCTAATCAATCATGGAGGAACCTGAAGGACTGGCTGAATTTTAGGGACCTAATGGGTGAAAGGAACCCACTAGTAAAATTCCACATACCTGGTGAAGAAGACTGCGGAGAAATCATTTGGGTTTTGGGGCTGAACTTGAAGAAGACCTCTGCCTGTTCTTGATAGAAAACAATCACCCCTTTCTCTTCTATTCTTTTTAAGTCCAATGAATGTAGGAGAATAGATGTTTTAGGTAGTTTTTGGCTAATTAATCAGGCTTAGAATAACCAAAACGACGTAGCATAGGCCTTAAAAAGGTAGGAAAAGTCCAAAACACCCCTGGGAAAATAAAAGAATTCTGCTGGAAAAATTACAGGTTCTACAGATGGGTTCCACGGCTCGTGGAAACTTCCACAGCCCGTGGAACCCCGTCGTGGTTCTTGGGTCCTTTGGCTAGCTGCGGGTCTGAGTTCCACGACTTAGGTTCACGACCTGTGGAACCTTTCACGGTCTGTAGAACCCAATCATAGTTCTCAGAGGAATGGCTGGTCTCAGGTCTGGTTCCACGACTTGGGTTCACGACTCGTGGATCCTTCCACGGTCCATGGAACCCAATCGTGGTTCTCAGAGAAATTGTCAGTTCTCTGATCTGATTCCACGAATCCAATCCACAACTCATGAAAACTTCCACGGGTCATGGGTTCAACTCGTGATTTCTACTGACAGTTTGGAAAAATATTTTTTGTCTGGTTTTTCTGAGCTAAGTTTGGGCTAGAAATTCTAGAGTGTTACACTTCCCCTGCCCCTTCCTCGACGTCTGATAGCCAGGCCCGCTGCTCTTGCTCCATTGTTCCTTGTGTTAACCATCTGCGGACAGAAGAGTGAACGAAGTCAGATACCAATTTGTATCACCAGATACCAATTGGAATCAAGTTATAGCATGAAGGAAGAAAGGAGAGATAGTTTCCTAAAGTCCTATAGCCTCTCGAAGAAAAGTACAGACGTCTCCGTACCATTCCGCAAGACTCTACTAGACCAGTTTTGGTATGATAAGATCAACGAACCTAAGGCTCTAATACCATCTTTGTCACGACCCAGACCCCCGTGAGTGGCACCCACCCAATACCCCTGGGTGAGCGGACCAATACCTACCCAACACTTAACCATTCTAGCAGCTTAAAACTAATGCATAAAATAAATTAGCAATAAAATCTCAAACACTATATCATAAAATTGGGGAAATATTCTCCCTAGAATCTGAAAGTCATCGTACCAAAATATTCTACCAAACTGTCTAGAAATACGGGGATGCAACCCCAAAATATGCAAGGTCTAAGCCTTAAACAAGTGGGCTACAACTAACAGGAAGAAATAAAGGTAGCTCGATCGAAGCAGCTCATCTTTGATGTCTTAAAGCGTTGGGACTACAGGTGAGGTCGTGTGTCAGCCGTCAAAAGACTGCCTGTACTCACAAAAAGAAAAGTAAGTACAGAATCAATACATAACCACCGTGTACTGGTAGGATCATCGTCTAGCTCCAATAAACATAATATGAATAGTAAACCATGACATAGTAAGGTACATGAAATATGTAGTAAGTCAACAAATAACTAGATATTAAGTCCCTCCCTTAGATTATTAACACATGAACCAAGTAACAACCATTGACCACACTCAAAAGCAACAACATATATCCTTGATCACATAATCTGGACCCACCAAGGAACCCCCTAACATCACCTAAGTGTTAGACATGCAATCTCGTCTACCCTAAGACCAACCTCACATTTACATAAAATCACCCGGCCTCTCATGGACCGTATGCAAAATTCATAATTCAAGAATACAACCTAGTCCACTCATGGAACCATCAAAGAATACAACAATGTAATTAAAACAACCTATACCAGGCGTGGTACCCGAGCCAACCATTACGAATTTCTGTACTAGGCGTGGTACCTGAGCCAACCATTAGTATACCCATACCAGGCGTGGTATCCGAGCCAACCATTAGTAATTCTTGTACCAAGCATGGTACCCGAGATAACCGAATGTCATAAAAAGTCCAATCAATCACAACCAATGAACAAACATACTTGTAAAACCAACAAGCAAATAAAAGAAGTTCATTTCACAAGACTAATTACCGGAAAACTAGACATTCACAATTCATTCCCTAAACATGCAACTCATATACTACTACAAAATAGTATGTGAACACATAATGCATATTAGAAATTAATGACCATCACCTACCTCAAAATATTCTAAGCTCTACTCAATCGGAGCTTTCCCATTTCCCAAAATTCTTGTTCGTTCTTGATCTAAACAACACACAATAACCAAAAATCAATCCTTATGGCCTACTAGTTACCCCGATTATATAAAAATCCCAAACCCCAGGCCAACCATGATCATCCCACCCTTTTCTCGGGCTTTCCCACCATTAATTCACCTATTCCTACCATTTTTATGGATATATTTAGAGAATTAAGGTCACATGATCATAATCTAATGAAATTAACGACACCCAAGAACTTCTACACTCTAGAATCCCTTTTTCCCTAGATTCCACCATCCTAGGTTATTCCAAACCTTTCCCCAAGTCCACCCCTAACATTTCTTTAGTGTAGGAAAGATAGTACGGAGTTTGGGGAGTAGAATTCTTACCTTTAGAATGAAAAATGATGGAAATCTGATTAGGTTTGCCCAAAATTTCCTTGCCCTTCTCCCAAAATATTCTTGATAAAAACTGAACGTTTTGGGGAATTTTTCTGCATTAAATATCAGCTAGTCCGCTATAGCGGTCCACGCTTCGCTATAGCAGTACCGTCGTAGCGGAACCATCTGCTATAGCGGTGCTGACTGATGTTGACTTTTGCTATAGCGGTAATTTTTCTGCTACGGCGGAGGTCACTATAGTGGTATGTCAACCGCTATGGTGATTGACACAGGACAAAAAGTCATAAAGTCCCCCAAATTAGTCTATTTTACAACACACCTTGAATCCCCGATATCCCAAAATAACCCCTTCATATCAACCTCGATACCGGGAGTTCTACTTACCCGAATTTGATTTCGAAAAGTCCCCCAAACTCCTTTATGACTTAGCTAAGCAAAAAATTAGCTCAACTCAAGATATGTTACCTAATTCTCACCCGGATTGCCTTAGACCACACCTCGCTCCAAAACTGGATGAGACTAGCCTAGCCTAGAATTTTCAACTCCCAAACCCGGAAGTTTTCTAACTTGAAAGTTGGCATGAAAAGTTTACCCATAACGACGAACCCAATCGTTATAGTAAAGGATGTGCATACCTTGAGGATCAGATCCTTGAGTGCTATCCAAGCCCTTTTGTGGAATTACTTCTTAGCAAGCATGAGATGTCAACCTCATATCCGTGGAGTGTCCTCTCTCAATGTGGTTGTGATTCTGTAAGGAATAGAGCTGAGTTAATTACCAGTATCCACTGTACAACAACCATTTTTCTTACCAATTTGTCTTTTAGTCAATCATTGAGAGAGGCTTTTCTTTCTTTCAACTGTTATAGTTGGTTGATCAGCCCAAGGGCCAACCTGTTCTTTTCAAAAGCTTCTCTTCCTATGTCTTTAGTGAAGATATCTGCAATTTGTTCACCAGTTCCACAAGACACCATTTTAATCAACCCCTTTTCAACACAGTCTCTGAGAAAGTGATGTCTCACATCAATGTGCTTAGTTCTCTTATGCTGAACAGGATTCTTTGCCATGTTCACAACACTGGTGTTATCACAAAAGATAGGGATGCACCCTAGATTGATGCTATAATCACTAAGTTGTTGCTTGATCCAGAGTAATTAGGAACAACAGGAAGCAAAAACTACATATTCAGCTTCAACAGTTGATAGAGCAATAAAGTTCTACTTCTTAATAGCCGAAGATACAAGACATGGTCCCAAAAAGTGTGCCATTTCGGAGGTGCTCTTTCTATCCACCAAGTAGCCAGCATAGTCAACATCATCATAGCCAATAAGATCAAAAGAGCCACCTGCAGGATACCAAAGAATCAGTCCTTGAGTTTCTTTGAGATACCTTAGGATCCTTTTAACTGCCTTCAGGTGAGATTCCTTGGGAGATGATTTAAGCCTAGTATATAGACCCTCACTATACATAATATCAGGCCTTCTTGCAGTGAGATACAACAAAGATCCTATCATCCCTCTAAATTTAGTCTCAGCAATAACAACTCCAGCATCATCTTTGTCCATTTTTGTAGTGGTAGCAATAGGAGTATCCTTTGTCTTGGCCTCCTCCATCTCAAACTTCTTCACGAGTTCTTTGACATACTTCTCTTGATGTATTATGTATTGAGGTTCCAGCCTTTTTTGGTGAATTTGCAATCCCAAGAAAAAGGTCATCATCAGCAGCTTCAATGATTATATCATCTATGTATATTTGCACAATCAGGAGACTGCTCCCTTCTCTTCTAATGAATAGAGTATTGTCTATCTTTCCTCTCACATAGACATGCTCTAATAGAAAAGAGGACAATCACTCATATTATGCTCTTGGGGACTGCTTTTGTCCATACAGAGCTTTGTCAAGTTTATAGACATGATTAGGTAGCTCAAAGCTTTCAAAACTTGGGGGATGTTTTACATACACTTTCTCCATCAAATATCCATTCAAGAATGCATTTTTCACATCCATCTGAAATAGTTTGAACTCCATATGAGAGGCAAAGGCAATCAATATCCTTATTGCTTTCATTCTGGCCACAGGTGAAAATATTTTGTCATAGTCAATGCCTTCTTCTTGATTATAGCCTTGAACTACCAGTCTGGCTTTATTTCTAGTCACCACTCCTTGATCATCCAGCTTGTTTCTAAAAACCCATCTGGCCCCAATGATGGTTCAGTTTGCAGGTTTGGGAACCAGGTGCCATACTTTGCTTCTTTCAAACTAGTTCAGCTCTTCTTGCATTGCTTTAATCTAGTCAGAATCTAGTAGGCCTTCCTTGATGTTCTTAGGCTCTATTAGTGATAGGTAGGCTGAGTAAGCACACATATTCCTCACTTTGTTCCTGGTTCACATGCGTGAACTCTTGTGTTTCTAGTTCCTTCAAGACATAGGTTGTGAGGGTCTAGGTGCATCTAAGTGATAGACTGGATCTTCTTCATGAGTGGTTCCCCCTGAAGTATGCACCTCTTCCTGTTCTTCAACTGGGGAATTAACTCTGAGAACTTTCCGATCCTGTTCATCTTCTGAGTCATGAACTATTCCAATCCTGGTATCATCATCACTGGACTTACTTTCACAGTTTTTTTCATCAAAGATGACATAAATACTCTCTTTCACACAGCTTGTTCTTTTGTTGATCACTTTGTAAGCTTTACTTTGAGAAGAGTACCCTAAGAATATGCCTTCATCACTTTTGGCATCAAAATTTCTTAGAGCATCCTTCCCATTTTTGTGAACATAGCATTTACAGTCAAAAGATCTCAAGTAAATGAGATTTGGCTTTCTCCCCTTTAGTAGTTCATAAGGAGTTTTGTATGGTAAAGACCTGATCATGCACCTGTTCAGTAAGTAGAAAGTTGTCTTTACTTCCTCAGCCCAGAAGATCTTAGAAAGACTACTAGCAATCAGCATAGTCCTGGCCATATTTTCTAGTGATCTATTTTTCCTTTCAACCATTCCATATTGTTGAGGAGTTCTTGGTGTAGAGAAGTTGTGATCAATTCCACTCTCAGCACAAAAGGTTAGAAAATTTGAATTTTCAAATTCAGTCCATGATCTGATCTTATTCCAACCACCTCAGTGCTCAGCTTCTTTTATACCATTTTGACAAATATTTGGAACACCTCCAAGGTTTCATCCTTGAAGCTCAAAAAGAGTGTCCAAGTAAACCTAGAGTAGTCATCCACAATTACAAACACATACCTCTTTCCACTTCTACTGAGAACTCTTATAGGTCCACACAAATCCATGTGCAACAGTTGCAGAGGTTTTGTGGTACTAACCATCCGTTTAGGTTTTAAGGAGTATCTCACATGCTTTCCCTTTGCACAGGCACCACACACAATAGATTCATTCAGTTTGTTCTTTGACAGTCCTAGTACCAGACTTTTTGACACTAGTTTGTTGATTGTTGAGAAGCTTGCATGTCCCATTGTTTTATGCCATAGTAGGAAACTACTGGATATGGCACTGAGGCAGGTTAGTTCATATTCTAAGGGGTCCATGATGTCAACCTTGTACATATTCTTGTGTCTTCTTTCCTTTAACACTAAGTTACCATTTGTCACATTTATCACAGTGCAATCAACCGCAGTGAACAACACATTATTTCCTTTATCACACATTTGAGAGATACTCAGCAGATTATGTTTCAATCCATGTATATAGTATACATTTTCTATTGCATGAGAGTCAGATCTTCCTACCTTTCTTATTCCAATAATCTCATCAGTCTTTCCATTACCAAAGGCCACACTTCCACCTTGAAAGTTTGCAAGAGAGAGGAAATTATCTTTACTTCCTGTCATGTGTCTGGAGCAGGCACTGTCAAGGTACCAAGGCTTGTTCTTTCCTCTCTTTCTTTCCTTGGTCTTATCTTGTTCAATGTCATTGTCAGATTCTGAACCTGCCATAAGGGAAAGAATTGTTTCTACTGATTCTTCTTCTTCAGAGTTACTCTCAGTGTCACTCATGGCCAACAAGGCTAGCGTGTCTCTTTCTTTGCTTCAACCATGGCAAACAGTGATTGGTTGTGGGGATCCTCTTTATAAGACTCATCATTACTGTGTTCTCCCATAGCAGCTAGGGCCTTTTGAATAGCTATGTCAGCTTCTTGTGAGGTCATATTCCTGTATGGTGGAAGGGTGAGCTCCTTACTTTGAAAGTTAGGCTTTTCTGTAGCATCATTCTTGTGTTCCATTGCCCAACAAGGAATAAAATCTGATGAAGTGATCTGGACTGTCACACTTATGACACAACTCAGCATCCTTTTCTGAACTTTAGAGGATTTTCTCTGAAGGTTTTGACCCCTTTTGAACATCCTTTGAAACTTCCTGGTGACTAAAGCTAGATTTTCTTCCTCATAATCAGCAGTCTTAGTGGATTTGAGGGAAATAGTTTTATCCTTCTTTTAGTTCCATGTCCTTCTCTTGATTCTTCTTTAGTTTATATATTATCATATTTCCAATGAGTTCATCCATAGCCAAGGCGTCTAGATCTCTAGCTTTAGTGATTGCTTCTATTTTGCTTTCCCGTGATTCAGGCAATACATTTAGAAGCTTTCTGACAGCCTTTCCCATGGGAATGAGCTCTCCTAGGGAATACATTTCATTGACTATAGCATTAAACCTGGTGTGCATATCCTGAATGGTTTCTCCTTTCTTCATTCTGAAGAGTTCATACTGCCTGTTTAGATTGTCTATCTTGGCCTTCTTTACAACAGTAGTGCCTTCATGAGCAGTTTGAATAGTGTCTCATATTTGCTTAGCATCTTGGCAGGAGGAGATTCTATTATATTCATCAGCTCCAATACCACAGATCAGAATTTTCCTAGCTTTGGCATTGTTTTGAATAGCTATCTTGTCAGTGGCATCCCATTCTTTCCTATCCTTTGAGACTTGTTTCTTCCTATCACCACCTGTCTTCATGGGGATAGTAGGACCATCTAGGATGATATTTTACAGATCAGCACTTTCTCCCATAAGATGATCCATCATCCTATTCTTCCACCAATCATAGTATTTCCTATTGAACAGGGGAAGTCTTGTTTGAGAGGAGCCTTCCTGAGAGGTTGGAGGGGCAGCCATATTACTCTTTTCAGGTGCTTAACCTTTAATGAAAAGACCTGCTCTGATACTAATTAAAGAAGGTTGGTGCCTACTATTTATCTCAGGGACCAGGTCCTTAGCACAGTTCCAATTAAGGGAGTAATTAAATTGAACACAATTTACGTGGAAAACTTTCTCACCCAAGGAGAAAAAACTACGAACTCAATTTGACTAATAACTTTAAGTTTTATGATTACAACTCTATAATCAAAGGAACTACATATAGCACCTAGCCTCAAACAATAGACTATTATTGTTTCTCCTCAACAATTCTCTCAAGAAGCCAAACTTGCTTCTCATTACAAGCCTCACACACTCACAAACTCTAGCTAAACTTTGTTATGTTTTCAACACACATGAACACACACACTATGTTATAATTAATCTCTTCTGAACCTCCTTGAGCCTCCTTGCTTGTGAACTCCCACTGCTTGAGAATAATTCTTTGTGTGTGTATGCAATAGGGTTGTCAAAATCTTTCTTGATGTTGCTTTTATAGACTCTTCAAGCTCTCCTCTCCTTGACAGGAAAGGAACAAACTTTTTCTTGTTGGACTTTGACACGCCTTTTAAGTCGAGTCTCTTTCCTTGTTTGACATGGACACTACCTTTTATAATTTATTTCCATAATTATATTTTTACCAAAAATATATTTTGCCTCAGTATCAAAACTTCTTCGATAAGATTTCTTCAAGAGAGAACTTCACCAACCGACTTTCATTCGATCAATGAGAAGAAAATGAAAACTTACTTTCCAAATTGTCTAGCTAAGCTACTTATACACATTAGCTGCTAACTACTAATAATCAACTTGACAACTATAAACCATCTATCTAACTAACATTAGGTTAACTGACTTAAGTTACTAACTTTTCAGCTTTTATAGTTTGGCGCTGATGGTTCAATAGGTTACATGATTTAATATTACCGATGAATCTATGATATTACGTACTTCAATTATGATGTTAAGTTCTATCTGTCGATAATATAAAAATTGTTTACATAATCATGTCATTTATTAGGTGATTACGTATAAATCTTATGATAACATGAAGTAATTGGTAATCTTGTTGTAATAGAAACTAACCTCTCATCATATATTTTTTTTAAAAACTATTTATGACTTATTATTGATCATCATATGTTAAATTTCACTAGTAATATATAAAAAATCTTATGTGTATTTGGCTTAAATTCTTTAATTACTACCTTAAACATCATTTTAGCCGGTTTCTGAGATGATTCAAGGGTCAACAATCAACATAAGAGAAAGGAATTGCAAATTTTGTGGGATACTGCATTACAAATTCCAACCAATATCTAAATCTAGCTAAAATAAAAATTTCCCAGAGAAAAAGTAAAATAAAAATATAATTTGAGAGGCTAATTTACGCAGATTGCTGGTAGTAAAAGAAACTCAAAATCCTCTTCTTGTTTCTTTCCTCTTTTCCCAATTGAGAGGGAAAAAAAGAGCCAATTAGGCTTGATATCCGGCAGCTAGGTTCAAGGGTGAGTGAAGTTGTGCGGAGCAGGCTGTGGAGCGGCGGCGTAGGGGGGAGGTGGGATGGGGAATTGTTTAGGAGATGGGCATTGGTAACACTTTGTGAAAAGCCCAAATGTGTCAATTTGATGAATAAAATTGAGCATGCTAGCCCAACCACCAAATCCAAATCCAATAACAAATACCCAAACAACTACGAATATGTTGATTGTGAATGTGCCTGCCCATCTTCCAACAAATCTTGGGGGTTGTTCTACCGCATTCTGCCATAACAATGTGTGTAAATTAGCGTTAGATTGATTATGGATAGCACCAAGAAACATAGCAAAAGAAAAACAAAACAAATAATTGAGGGTTCAACAAGTGCCAGATTAGTTGGAGCTACTGACAAAGGGATGTAACAAGAGGACCAGGCCACTCATCTTAGTACACTACTCTGTCCAAATATAAGTAGATTATTGGGAAACTTACCAATATGTATAGCTTTACCAAACTTATTTATTAATAAGGATGATATATATAAAATTTATACATTGATTATGTATATTATATTTAAATATACAAAATCTTACATTTGCTAGTCATTTTGTAAATTAGATCATTCAAAAGAATTGGACTGTAATTATTCCTAAATTATTTTTACACCAATACAATCACAATCCTTGTCTTTTTTCAGGAAATAATCTCCCATGTCAGTTACAATTTAAATAGAAAAAAAATTGATCAAAATATTTTATTAAGTGTTTTTTTGTTCATTTTTGGCTCATTGACAGAAATTAATTATCAGCGCTAGCCAAAATATATAAAATATGCATACTGATTATGTATATGATATGTATACAGTATGTATATGTGTACTTAATATACAATACATATACATTCAGCAGTTATTATTTTTTAGGACGGCCCTATAAAGTAGTACTATTTTATGTCTGCTAATCTCCTACATATATATATATATATATATAAAAAAAGGCAGTATATATAAGTAAAATAACCTTTTATAATGGGTCATAAAATCGATTTTAGGATCATTTTTACTTTGCTTGTCGGAAGGAATTAATACCTCGCGGGCAGCAGCAGATTTGAAGGTGAACATGTGAGCAAGAGCAGGTATAATGTAGACAGTGAAGCTAACTAGAAGTGATCCAACTGTTGAATTGATGGGACCAAAGAAAGGGAAGACAATTGCCAGAAACCATATAGGAATGACCACTGGCAGCCTTGCTGCTGCCCTCTTGCACAAGCTCTTACAGTCATGCATTCCTATCGCCTTCTCCCATACGAAATACAAGGGCGTACAAGCAAATCCAAATGTTATAAACTGCATTTTCGAAACACGTGTGATCACCTCAGAAATCATGTCACCCATAACTGAAAGAGAAAAATAGATGGGTGCAGTAGTGCAGGTACCTGATGGATGAGCATGAGGATGACAGCCATGTCACGGAAGGGGGTTCTAGGGAGAAGAGAGAAGGCATTAGAGTGATCAAGTAGCAAATCACCAAATGCCCAATACACTGCTGCTGCTGATGGAAGCGTTAGTGTCAACACATACACCGTTGCCCATAAGTATATCGCCTTGAACTTTTGCGGTTTCCACATTGCGTGCATTACCTCTCTGCACTTTACTTAATTAGCTACCTCCTCATCATATAATTTAATCAACCAAGTAATTCAACTTTTTGAATAATTAATAGCAATGCTGCTACAGGATAAGTATTTCTAGCAAAAGTACTTGCAAGATTACCTGACTTATCATACATCTCCATCATAAAACAATAAATTAGAACCATCAATATTTAAATGGATTTATAGTTGACAGTGACCAGGTCGAGCTAGAAATTCATAGTACTAGTTAAGATTATTTTTTTTTAACTAAAATGTCATACCTAGAATTTAAATTTGGGAAATTTTGAACCATTTTATCACAGTACGATTCAATAATTATATATATATATAACCGAGGAAATCCATTTTTTATGGTATAATTTTCTGATAAAGAAGAATAAATTAACTAAATCTCTTGCCTCCACCTACCTCCACCCTAAATATCCAATTCAGTAAATATCTCAGTAATATCCTGGTAACTTTTTTTTTTCATCATAGCCTCTTCTATTCTCATTGATTAGTTCTGCAGGAAAAGCAAAAGTAGTTGGAAAAAGAGCTGTAGCTTTCCAACATTTTTTTTTTAATTTCATCGTAGCTTTCCAACTTGAAAAGGGTAAAAAGTGTGACTCTTTTGCTTGTCATGCATTTGAAAAAAGATGCTGAAAGTTTACATAAACACATGCAAATGTTACAGTGAAATGTGAACCCACAACTATAGAAAATAATGTAGCGTTTTGATAACGATTGGACATGGTGTCGTAAATGCTAAGATTAAAACTTTTATCGACAAAATGGATATATAATTCTCACTTCTCAGAATATGTCGAAACAAGTTAAGGTCAAGTCACTTTCAGAATAAATAACGTTAAATAAATTTGTATTTTTCTGCATTTTTTTAGTTTATGGATATGGTATTGAGACAAGGACCTCGTACTTGTAAGATAAGATCATAAAAGTAATAAAAATCATGCTTGTAGTCTTACACAGTAACAGCATGTCCCCCAAATGTGTAAAGAATGTTTGTGGCTCCTGTGAAATATAGCACCAACTTGGTTGGTCCCGAGTGCTTCACCCCTTCCACCTGTAATTATATTTTGTTATTAACAAGAAAAGAAACAATAAATTAAAATCACTTAATCAAGACCTAATTAAAAAAAACTTAGTACTCCTATTAAATATATATCGAACCCCCACATATCGTTATGATTAAAGGTTTACTTGACAGTTCATACAGTGTAATAGAATCTTCAAACTTTGAATTCACATGTCACAACTCACAAGTGGTAACAAAGTCAAAACTCTAATGCAGCATTATCTCTCTTTAATTTTTCTATTTCTGCCTTTCAAGAATTTTGTATACAACATATATTGGAAGTAGATGCAAATCCAAAATTTCGAGTCAAGTGAATTTATAACAAGTCTGATGTTATTATATATATACGTAGATTTAACTTATTGTTTTTTCCATGTGTATACATAGTTAAAAAATGGATTGATGAGGAATGAGTAGGTACCTGGCCATGGAGTAGTGATGCAACAGTAAGGTACCAAGCAGTGAAAGTGGTCATCAACAAGCCAAGGAAAGACCAAATTCGATAATTGTGGAAAGAAGGAATGAAGACAGTGGTGGCACAACAAGCACCAAAGATATAAGTCCATGTCCTCTTGTCCAAATTATCATTTATGTAATATATATTGCTGCAAGTCAATTAAATACATAAGAAACATAATATATTGGATGTATATATAAATGCAAGGAAAAAGGCAGAGTGACAAATTAATTAATTTATGAACCTTGCACAAGCAATGAGTTGAATGACTGATCCAAAGAGTAGAAAAGTGCAATTAAATGCCAAACCCACGTTCCTCCAATGTTTCCCCAGCAGCCCATCAAGAACTTCGAACCACTGTATAGTGTACATACACCCAAATATATCAGCAAGTAAATTCCATTATAAAATTGAAGAAGAAAACTTAAGAATATGAGAAAAATTGGATGATTTTCTATTTAAACATGAATTAAATAAACTAACAAATATCAAATCCTAAACAATTTTACTTTCCTGTAACTTTGAATTAGTGTTCCAACAAATTAATTACCTGAATAACGTGATTGCGGAAATCAACTTTTTCTCTTTCTTTTCTGGTTCTGTACTCAATATAGAGGATGCTAATGAGATAAGCAGTCCAACTACCCAATAAACCGTACAAGAGCTGAAATGAAATCCCAGAAAGCATCCCCAATTGAGAAAATGAGTATGGCAGCGTCAGTAGAACTTGAGCTACCTGACAATTGAGAAAGTAAAAAATATAAGTCATCAAATACACTACTACAAAAATAAGAATTAGCAACAGACAAATTAAGTAGCTAAACAGTTAAATCTATCGCTAGTCCTATTTAGCGATAGATTATCAAAAAACATTTTAGCTACGAACAATTTAGTACCTGATTAGAGGCACAGCTAAACCAAGCATCATAAGTAGAGCCACCATGCCAGAAAAACTTGGAGATTTTGGACTTAACGTCAATAGTTTGCCCTTCAGTCTCCATTTCTACATAATTCCCAACAATTACAGTCTCTACTACTTTGTCCGAAGATAATGACATATCTTCCACCTACCTATTTCCTCTCTCACTCTTTTCTCTAACTGATGAATATAAATACACTGGATCTTCTCTTCTGTTCTCTGGTTGATTGTAGTATTCTCTGTTGTGTGGTTTACTAGAGAAACATCAATGAGACCCCCTTTAAATGAACTTGAAAGGAAGCCTAGTGTGGCTATGTCTCACAATCCATGCTATATTTATATTCAGAGAAGTAAATATACTAGCAAATGTTTCTTTTTTCTTTTTCTTTTTCTTTTTCTTTTGGGGGTTGCCAATTTTATTTTCCTTTTCTTTTTTTGTAAAAAGAAAAAAGATTTAATCTCTTTTTCTGTTGTTTCATTTTTGGGGTTAGTGCAACAACCTTCATTGTGATTTTGATGTGTTTTGACTGTTTTACCCCTTTTCGTAGTTATATTATGATACTTGTGGTCTGCGAAAGTGGGTGGCACAGTTCCTGAGGTGTTTGGATAGATTCTATGCAAGTTTTCATTTTGGAAAGTTTTGAAGTTGATATGGTTGACTTTGTTTAACATTTGATGATTCTGACGTCGTATAAGAATTATGTCAGTTTCGTTAGCTCCGAAATGTCATTTTTAGGTTAGCAACACCTTTGGTTCGGGTCCCGAGACATTTGAATGGATTTTGAGTAGTTGGTTGGAAAGTTGAAAAGTTTAGGCCTAGAGTTTACTTCGGTCAACGTTCGTTGGTAACGTCCTTCGTTGGTAAATTCGATGATTCCATTAAGTCCGAAAAATCATTTTCAGTTGGATAACATATTTGGTTTGTGTTCACGGGTGTTCTGAATGAATTCCAAGGGTCTGTTCGGTGAATTTTTGGTCCATTTCCATTGTTGGTGCACCAGTTCTGGTGCAGAAGAATTTTTCTATTCGCGTTCGCGACAGACCTCTCGCGTTCGCAAAGGTCTGAGGAACTTGATCATCACGAATGTGATGGCTTGTCTTTCACGAAGAAGGAATCGAGTCAGGTGGGCCTGGTCCGTTGTGACTCTTCGCGAACGTGATGGGTGTCCTGTGTTCGTAAAGAAGGGATTGTTGGCAGTGTTTTAAAATCCCATTTTTGACTCAAAACTCCATAACTCGATTTTTAAAGCTTTGAGACTCGATTTTGGGAGATTCAAAAGATGGTTTTTGATTATTTTTTGTTAGTTAAGTTTCTAACGAATATTTTAACATTCCTCAATGATTGTTCCATGCACCCTCAATTTTTGATTTTTCAACTTGAAATTTTGGGGTTTTCCCGATAAAGTTAAAGAATGATAAATTGTTGATTTCAAGCTCGATTTTAACTCCATTTTTTTTTTTATGAAATTTCATATTTGAACTCCTTAAGTTATGAGTAAATTGAGTTTTCAATAAAATTTCAGTTTTACGCTTGTTGGCTCGGGTTTGACTTTTAGATTGATTTTTTAGACCCGGATTAAAACCATAGCAACATGAATATCGTTGAAATCATGTTTACATGTAGAACTTGTTATTGATAGATTGTGTGCATTTGGAAGCCATTCAAAAGAAGAAGGCTCAGGTATGATCGAGTAGAAATTTGCGATTCGGCTTTGAGGTAGGTTATGACTTAACTTTCTCCTGACTTTGCTTAGGTGAGAACTTATCATATAAAGCATGCTATGGACTGAAAAAAATAGTTAATATTTAATAATAAATGTGATGAATTATTGTGGTGATGCCCGAATTGAGGCTTGATACTGTTAAAGTGATTTGATATTGAGGCTTGTAGTCATGGTTATGAGTTGAGCATTGTATTGTGGTTTTACATAAATTCGTTGCATCTAGCTTCATCTTATAATTTGATCATACATACTCACGTATCTCATGGGTTATTGGATTGTACCACTAGAAAATACTGATATATGAGAGAAAGTGAATTATATTTTACTTATTCAGTACGATGCAAATTTCAAGCGTAGATATATGATATTTTACTTATTTAGTCCGACATAGAATTTTTAACGTAGATATATGATATTTTACTTACTCAGTCCGATACAGGATTTTGTACATAGATATATGATATTTTATTGATTTCGTCCAAAGTAGAATTCTGGGCAGGGTATATGAACTCCACGTATCCCCCATGGGCCCCACCTCCCAGCAAAGACTGAGGAGGAGTGTATATCGGTAGACATTGACCATTGTATATCATCCCATATCATTGCATTACATCATTTTCAAATTATTATTGTATTTAAGATGATTCTGTGCTATTTATTGTTATTCTAATGATGAGACTCTTCTGTGTGCAAGGTTATTTTAGTATTCTTTATTTGATATAGTATTCGATTAAGCTCGATCGGCCTATGATGCCTACTGAGTACTAGTGGTTATACTCACCCTACTTTTCTTCATCTTTCTGGTGCAGATTCAGGTACGAGTGGACCCCACAATTAGAGTTCGTGCTTTTCAGTACCATTCGAAGCTGTGTGAGCTTCTATCTTTAGGATCGGTCCAACTTCCTCTATCCTTTACTTTCTGTCTATTTTACTTCTCAGACAGTGTTGTATTGTTCAGCTTTGACAATCTGTATCAAAGTCGCTCTTGTATTCATGATAGCAGAGTCTTGGAAATTTTTCGGCGCTTACGAATCATTTTTTTCATTATGGTTTGTACTGTTATTGAATATTAGACTTGCTATTCTGATATTCACCTTTATTTGAAAGTATTGTATTTTTATGAGTTCGGCTTACCTACCGTGATGGATTGGGGTAGATGTCATCACAATTAAGAAATTTTGAGTCGTGACAGTTAGCAAATGATTTTCTATATCCACTTACATTTAAATAGAAGAAAATGATCTTATACAAATCTTTTGTAATTATTTTTCGTTGATCTCCTATAAAGGGTTATATGTATAATTTTTATTTAATTAATATGTAATGATCTATAAAATTAAATCTTTTGATCTCTTATAAGAAGGTTATACGTATAATTTTTATTAAATTAATATGTAATGGACTATAAAATTAAATCTCTCGACTCTTAATTTAATATTTGTACCAAATCATATTAATTTACTATTGCTAAATGTGTTAGTTGAAGTAAAAGTACATAGTAATCAACAAAGTAAATAAAAATAGAATTATTTCATTTCACATTTGGTCAGAGTTTTGATTCCGGTATAAATAGTTTTAAAATTATTTAATTATAATTATGACATTATTTTATATCACACCCAAGGTAGGATAACAATCCAAGTTAAACTAATAAAATGATAAACATGCCCTTCTCCCAAAGTTCTTGAAGATCTTATTTATTTGCACTTAATGAAGGTATTAATCTTAAACATTTAAATTTCAGTCATTAAGTCTATGAATCTTAATTATTCAGGATTTAATCTTTAAGTGCATTTATTTTTAAAATTTTACAATTACTTAATGGGTCTCTAAATGATTATGATTTATAATAATATCATTAAAATATTTATTCAAAGATTTCTACAAAAATGACATGTAGTTCATTATTATTCCAATCATTTTCACCGCTAACCGCCACTATCTCCCACCATTATTATCTACCACTTACAACCACAACCACGATTAATCACCACAGTCAGTTGTCACCATTGTTAGGCACTATTTTATACCCTGTTTGGATAGTTTTTACATATTTTTCATAATGTATCATATTGAATTATATTATGTTATATTACATATCTTAGCAGGATAAATTATATCATTTTTTGTCGTTACATAATATCATATCACGACCTAATTTTTTGATCATGATGACACCTACAACCCCCCAGTAGGTGAACCAATCCCCGTAGCCCAGAACGATTAATAATGGACTACTATCTAGCAAGAACGCAGAAGAAGAGTATAAATAGCAGAAGCAAGGGAATAAGATAAAGAATTACGTAACCGGAATACATAAGCGGAAGCTAAACCAACACCTAAACCTGGTATTATAGTATAGAGCCGAAACTACATCAACAGAGTACAAAGGGATCCAAAATAATATATACAAATGTCTCCGAGTAGTAAGAGAGTACATAAAACAAAAGATAAACCAAAAGCTAAGCTCCGGTGGCCAAGAGCTCACCCTCAGTCTGGAATGGTCCAAAAACTCATCGCACGAGTCTCCACGAGCTAACGGCAATAGCCCACACTAGGATCTGCACCAGAAGATACAGAGTGTAGTATGAGCACCCAATATGAAGCAAAAGGTACCCACTAGGTATCATAGGCCGACTTGGCACATATAAGATAAAAGAGAAGTAATAAGCAGAGTAGAAGCAAATAGTCACGGAAAGCAACGAATAAGTACACGGAAGTAAGCGCGAAAGAAATACAAGCAAAAAATAACAAACATGGCTAGCTACTAGATATATATACATCACATACACAGGTGAAAGAAGAAAATAACGCACCTGAGATCCTCGCAACGACAATATATACATAAGAAGAGATTTAGAAATAGGCGGTATACCAGTAACCTCAAGTGGAAAGAGAAGAAAGAAGTAGAATAAAGGTAGTCATACTCGAAAATAAAATTTAATAACCAAACTAAGCATACTAATCTCAAGTCAAGAAGCTAACAACCGGCAGTCCAAGAACAACTTTATCAATATCCAACCTCATAAGCAACCATAACAGGAATTAATATCGTGGAAGAGTAACAATAAGTCTACCTACAGTCCCACGGCCGCCCATACAACCGAGAAATGCAGACAAGTGAAAATAAATCCTCCGGTCGCTCATACAACCAGAGTGTACACTTAGAAAATAGCAAACAAGATGTGAAATCTCACACAAATGAATGATATGACATGATATACTGAACTAAGTGTGATAGCACGGTCGTATGCTACCCCCTCCGGTACCCCAAAGGTCCAATGGAGGCAGGATCCATGGAAGGGATTCCCCCGAGTACCTCTACTCTGCCGTACACCCCACCTTTTGGTTACCCTCAGCCCGTATCACTTGGTTCGGAATGACAGAGTCCATGGAGGTCTACTCGTAGACCACATACTTAGTCTCAAACGTCGATATAACTGTCTGGAGTGCCACCGGATCCAAACTAATAACCAAAAACTCGATAATGCATGTCTGGATTTCATCCAGGTCTAAATCAGTGAGATAAGCCTAAAAAAAACCCTTCAAGGGTGCTCGGTCATATTCAGGTCTAAAATAGTAGTAAATCAAGTCCAATACTCTATTTTACCGAGTCTAATACCATTTCAAATCAATACGAAGTTAAGTCTAGTTCTACGGCCCAACCGAGTCTAGTATAAGTAGGAAAACTGTGATAAATTTTTCTTTTAACTTTTCTTACCCCAAGAAGATCCATTTAAACAATATCAATCTATTTCGAGATCGTTTTTACCAAAAATAGGCCCCCGAGGCCATACAAGATTTAGAAAATCATATAAGATAGGCCCGAAGCCAAAATCATAGTAAAATCATGTAGAAATCTCTTTATATGCATGGTAATGGCATGCTCAATCACAATCAGTAGTCCAACGGCTCACAATCAACCTATCGGCCCTGCACAGGCTCCAATCGTTCTACAACACAGATAACCAGCTCTAAAACATAAATAAAAATGTCTGGGACTCACGGACATTCCCATATAACCCATCATCTATGTTCCAGAGTCAATACAAGGCCACACAAGACCGAAAGGGTGATAATATCATCTATAACAAATACTACAAATATCAGAGGAAGGAAATGAGTTAAACATGAAGAAGAGGTCAAGGTCTGTGGTACCAAGCTAATAAACCCCACCCAAGGATGCCCATTAGTGCAATTTTATCCTATATATGTGAAGTGTAGGGAAGTTAAATCGTAACCTACCTGTCGTGTTCAAACCCGAACCGCTCTGAAAAGTCCCAAAATGCAATCACACTATCAAGAATATAAATTACATATTAAAATGAGACTAACGATACCCATATTACTGTAATTATAGTCGGGTCAAAATTTGGGTCACTGGCGGACCCGTGGGCCTCGCAACTCGACAGCCAAAAACGAAAGCGTAAAACATGACCACCATGATCATAGGAGTACATGCTAGAAAAATTTAAGGATTTGGGCATGAAATTCGAGCTAAAATAACCCCTACAAGTCAAGACATCAAAAAGGGGATTTAAGAACGAAAAATGGAAAATTGGCCAAGCTTGGAGAATTTACAATAATGGAGTTTTCAACAATTGGAGAAAAGCAAGCTTGGGGAAGAAAAACTTACACTACTAAAAACAGCTTAAAAAGGGACGGATAGAAAAGCGACGGACAACGTCGCTCCTGAAAAGCAACACTGTCCGTCGCTTTTCTATTTTCTTTTTAATTTATAATTATTTTTTTACAAAAGCGACGGACAACCTCTCTATGTCCGTCGCTTTTTTGGCAGATTTTTACGCCAAAAATATTTACAAATAATTATTTTTTATTTTTTATTATAAGCGACAGACAACGTCGCAACTATTAAAATCTTTTTTTAAAGAAAGCGATGCTGTCCGTCGCTTTCTTTGAAATTTAATTTATATTTACAAAAATAAGAAAGTGACGGATAACGTCGCTTTTGTTCGTCTCTTTTCAGTCAAGACGCGGTCAACTCATTTAAAAAAGCGACGGACAGAAGCGACGCTGTCCGTCACTTCTTTAATTATACAGAGACCCAGTCGGGTCTCTTTCTCTCATTTCTCTATTTCTCTTTTTCTCTTCTCCTCTCCTCTTCTCCTTCTCTCCTCCACCACTTGCTCCGCCGCTCCTCCACCGCTGGTCCCTCCACCGTCAGCCTCCTTCCTCCAACCTCCTCCGATTTTGAGGTTAGTTGTTTTATTTATTTGAAGGTTAAGGTTTAATTTGGGTATTTTTATTTTAGAAAATTGATAGTATATTCTAGACTAGGGTATGTTGTTGTTGTTGAATTCTAGACTAAGGTGTATATGTTGTTGTTGTTGTTGTTGTTGAATTCTAAAATAGGATTTTGAGAAATTGATAGTGAAAATTGATATATGAAAAAATTGATAGTGAAATTTTTTATTTTTAGATTATATTCTTAATTTATGAACTTTAATTAGTTTAGGCTTGCTATTAGTTTGTGAACCTTAGTTTAGGTAATTCTTGCTATTAGCTTGTGAACCTTAGTTTAGGTTCTTTTTTGAACTTGAATTATATATGTTCTTGAATTAGGTTGGTTCTTGAATTAGATTATTAACTTGAATTTGAGAACTTTGAATTTGAAATAGGTTCTTGAATTAGTTTTGGGTTTTGTTTTAGAATCTTGAATTAGTATTTAACTTTAACATTTTGAATTTGGTTCTTGAATCTTAGTTTTTTTAAGTTAAGCTTTTTTAAGTTAAGTTTGTTAGTTTTGAGTTAAGAATTAGTTTTCAACTTTAGGAATGATTTTTTGAACTAGAATTAGGTTGGTTCTTGAATTTGGAATTAGGATTTTGAATTAGATTATTAACTTGAATTTGGGAACTTTGAATTTGAAATAGGTTCTTGAATTAGTTTTGGGTTTTGTTTTAGAATCTTGAATTAGTATTTAACTTTAACCTTTTGAATTTGGTTCTTGAATCTTAGTTTTTTTAAGTTAAGCTCTTTTAAGTTAAAATTGTTAGTTTTTAGTTAAGAATTAGTTTTCAACTTTAAGAATAATTTTTTGAACTAAAATTAGGTTGGTTCTTGAATTTGGAATTAGGTTCTTGAATTAGATTATTAACTTGAATTTGGGAGCTTTGAATTTGAAATAGGTTCTTGAATTAGTTTTTTTTTTTTTTTTAGAATCTTGAATTAGTATTTTACTTTAACCTTTTGAATTTGGTTCTTTAATCTTAGTTTTTTTAAGTTAAGCTTTTTTAAGTTAAGTTTGTTAGTTTTGAGTTAAGAATTAGTTTTCAACTTTAGGAATGATTTTTTGAACTAGAATTAGGTTGGTTCTTGAATTTGAAATTAGGTTCTTGAATTAGATTATTAACTTGAAGTTGGGAACGTTGAATTTGAAATAGGTTCTTGAATTAATTTTGGGTTTTGTTTTAGAATGTTGAATTAGTATTTAACTTTAACCTTTTGAATTTGGTTCTTGAATCTAATTTTTTTAAGTTAAGCTTTTTTAAGTTAAGTTTGTTAGTTTTGAGTTAAGAATTAGTTTTCAACTTTATGAATGATTTTTTGAACTAGAATTAGTTTGGTTCTTGAATTTGGAATTAGGTTCTTGAATTAGATTATTAACTTGAATTTGGGAACTTTGAATTTAAAATAGGTTTTCGAATTAGTTTTTTATTTTTAGAATCTTGAATTAGTATTGGACTTTAACCTTTTGAATTTGGTTCTTGAATCTTAATTTTTTTAAGTTAAGCTTTTTAAGTTAAAATTGTTAGTTTTGAGTTAAGAATTAGTTTTCAACTTTAGGAATGATTTTTTGAACTAGAATTAGGTTGGTTCTTGAATTTGGAATTAAACTCTTGAATTAGATTATTAACTTGAATTTGGGAACTTTGAATTTGAAATAGGTTCTTGAACTAGTTTTGAATTTTGTTTCAGAATCTTGAATTAATATTTAACTTTAACCTTTTGAATTTGGTTCTTGAATCTTAGTTTTTTTAAGTTAAGCATTTTTAAGTTAAGTTTGTTAATTTTGAGTTAAGAATTAGTTTTCAACTTTAGGAATCATTTTTTGAACTAGAATTAGGTTGGTTTTTGAATTTGGAATTAGGTTCTTGAATTAGATTATTAACTTGAATTTGGAAACTTTGAATTTGAAATAGGTTCTTGAATTAGTTTTGGGTTTTGTTTTAGAATCTTGAATTAGTATTTAACTTTAACCTTTTGAATTTGGTTCTTGAATCTTAGTTTTTTTAAGTTAAGCTTTTTTAAGTTAAGTTTGTTAGTTTAAATTGTTAGTCTTTGTGAACCTTAGTTTAGGTTAATGCTTGCTATTAGTTTTCAACTTTAGGTTAGTGTTAGTTTTGAATTAGTTTCTTGAATTTGAAAATTTTGAATTAGTTTTGGGTTATGCATACAGATGTCATCAGGTGATGGTGATCGAGGCCGTCCTAGTAAAAGTACTAGCAAGTCTAGTAAGTATAGGAAGAGCTCTAGGAGGCCTATAGAGCATGACGATATTCCAGGCCGTCTTTCATCTTTGCCACAGATTCGCTCTACTCCACCACTGTCTGTCCCCTATGGCACTGGGAATCCCACAGATTATCATGGTCCTAGACCCACTACTTCTCATCATCACATGACTTTCATGCCTACACCCTTTATGCCTCCGCCACATGCCAGCGGGACTACCAGATTATCATCTGGTACGCCATCCCCACGTGATTCTTCTTCCCCCCACTTATCAGACTTGCGACTTAGAGATACCAGCTTTGAGTCTGACACACAGACTTCTACACCCCCATTGACTCAGTATTATAGACTTCCGCCATTACCTGCATCAGCACTTTCTGAGGAGGAAGAGGACGACGTGAATCTGAGACCCGGCGAGAAGGACGCCATTGATAGAGTCATGATTTACCCTGATGGATCATCGTAAGTTTTTTTTTTAATTAATTGATATATTTGTTTTTTCATATTAATTAATTATTTATCAATTGATGACATGTTTATTATGTTCTTTACAGGTGGTATCCCACGATAGAGCCCCAACATGCTCTAAAAGGAGGCAGTTAGGATGCTTTTTGCAGAACCTTGAAGATCATGGTCAAAGATTTCAAGATCGATCCAACAGGCCATGTTTGATGAGTTTAAGGTATATACATACATACATACATACATATATATATATATATATATATATATATATATATCATATAACACTAATCATTTGTTTCTTTCAGACAATGTGTACTTGGAAGTGAAAGTACAATTAGATCATTTCCATTACTTTCGCGAGGAAGGCCAGTGCCAGGCTACGCCAATGGCTTAAAAAAAATCGGGATAGTAAGAAGTGTGGATCTTGGCTTCTACCTCATCTTCATGAGAAGCTTAAGAAGCATTGGGATTCGGAAGAGTTCAAAGCATTGTCCAAACAAGGCAAGAAATCCAGAGGCAGTGTTAAAGGTGGATCGTTGCACACTATGGGTGCAAAGAGTGTAGCGGACGTTGCAAGGGAAATGGTAAGTAATAATATTAATCTTTTAACTTATATATATGTTTATATAAACTTGATTAAATAATATTGATTATATTACTTCATTATGTTAAATTTATTTTGTTTGCAGGAGTAGGACTTGGGGCGCCCTCCGACTTAGCCTGAGCTTTTTAAGAAAGGCCACATAAGAGATAAAAAAAATAAGTCAGATCTAGATGTATGGGTTGAACAGAGGGCTCAAGACGCCTATGTAAGTTTTAAAGTTTAAATATAATTAAAGTACATAAATATATATATATATATATATATATATATATATATATATATATATTTATTATGTATATATTATAATTTTATTTTTTTATATGCAAGATGAGTTTGGACGTGTTTTGTCTGAGTACAGCCAGACTCAGCAAGGTCTAGGCTTGCCGTCTGAGCCTACACACGAGAAAGTCACTCAAATATGGATTGAAAAGTGGCAGAGGGAGACAAAAGGGGAGAGTCTATGGTCTAGGCTCTAGGAATGATTTGCGACGAATCTAGTCAGGACTGGATGGTATTGGGTCTTAGCGACAGGCTGAGGCGGTTGATGGTGTTCAGCTTGTACATATGTCGCAGCAGATCACAGATCTTACTAGGGCCTTGGCAGAATCCCAGAGAAAATGGATTGAGACCACTGATGATTTATCCAACACTGTCCAGTCTCTACAACAACAAATGTCATCCTTTGTAGGTCATCGCCGTCGTAGTCATGTAGATCCTACTCCTTCCTCCCCGTCATCAAGTGACGAAGTTACTGAGACTAGTGAAAATGAGGAGGAGTATGTGGATACTAGCCCCCACTAGGATTGACTCATTTTCTTATACATTTTGACACTTTTGAATACTTTATAGGTCCTTTTGGTGGACCTTTTATGTGTTTAATAAAAAATTTACTTCGTTTTTAGTTTGTTGTTGATGTTGTATTTGTTTTATGAATATTGTGGCAGCAATTAGTGCTGGTTTGGGCTGTATTGAATTAGATTTTTAAATGGAAGGTGGTGCATATTGAAAATGTAGATGTAGAAAAGCGATGGACAGCGTCTCATTTGTCCGTCGCTTTTCTGATTTTTTTTAAAAAATTCCCAGAAAAAGCGACGGACAGGGTCGCTTTTCTGGAAAAAAATTACCATAAAAAGCGACGCTGTCCATCGCTTTGTTCTTCAAGTTCAAGAACAAAGCGACGGCGTCCGTCGCTTTTAAAGAGACGCTGTTCGTTGCTTTTAGAAAAGCGATAGACCATTTTCCCACGGAAGTGACGCCGTCGCTTTTTCATCGCTTTTGGCCAAAAAAGCGATGGCCAGCTTCCCTTTTGGCCGTCTCTTTTTAGGTTTTTTTTAGTAGTGTTACCAATTTATCGAGGGAGCAAGAGGTCTTGATGGATAATTGAATTACCCAAGTTATGAACTGATTAGAGTACTTTGTAGAAAGTATTTTGTGGTTGGAGTTGGAATTAAATGAAGAACCAAGCAAGAAAAATGAAGAGGAAAGTATTTATATTGCTAAGGGGTCCTTCATCGCGATCGCAAAGGGACCCCATGCGGTCGCGATGACCATGCTAGCTAGACCATCGCAATCGCGAGGACTAGCCACGCGGTTGCGAAGAACAATAGGGAAAAAGGTTTTATCCCGATCGCGATAAGGAACGTCGCGATCGCATAGTGCAAGGATACAAGTGCCACATCACGGCCGCGAATGAGGAGCTCGCAATCACGTAGAGCAAAGGTACCAAGTCCACAAGAACTTCATCACGGTCGCATGAAAGGGCCTCACGATCGCTATTAAGGCCTGTACCTTTAACATACAACAACAAAAAAACTGAAGAGAAAAATCCTTCGCGGGGCCCACAAGTCTCATCCAGGACCTCACGCACGCAAATGAGCAGTGCTAATGTACCAGAAACAGAATTTTGGACTCAAAGGTACTAACGGCAAACCCAACGGAGGTTGATTTAGCGAAAAGTTGGCCCAACGCCCAAAAATCAACCTTAAGCTAAGATGAAACTCAACACTCAAAAATGAGTCCGGAAGCCTCGGGACCCAAACCAAAGGTCCCTCTAGCCCAAAGTTGACATTCTGAAACTAATAGCGCTGATGGAAATTCCATTTGAGGCTGTCCTCTCAGAATATTGACCAAAGTCAAATTTTAAAGTTCAACTTGGCTAGAAACACAAAAACCAAGACAAAGTAAAACCGAAAGCCCCAAACCCCAACCAAGGGTCTGTCTAAACCAAAATTCACGCTCCGGAGCTAACTAAACTATCGAAATTTGACTCCGAGTGCATTTACCAAGAGTGTTGACCAAAGTTAATAAATTTCAAAGTTAAAGCTCTGAAACAGGGAAACGACCATAAAGACCAAACGAACGACCAGGGCACCAAAACACTAGTCTCAGCAAGCCATAAATGACTTGGGGCCGCTACAGACAAGCTCTAACAGTACAAAGAAAGGGTAAACGCAAAAATGATTGGAAGGGTCATTACATATCACATACGATAAATCTACTAGAAAAATAAGGTATGAGGTAGAGCTACTATTAAAAAGTAGGGTAAAAGATAAAATATGATTATTAAATAGGATAAATTACCTAAAGAACTAAATATTCCTACTATATCTACTATTTATCCCATCATTTTATTTTAATTACTTAATAAACCACATCTTATCAGAAACCCCCTTCTTTATATCAGATACATCACCGAAGCAGATCCCTTCTCCAATACATAAATCACGCTCCTCCCAAATTCAAACCACCCAATTCAAGATTTTCTCTCCTAGAATATCTGATTTCTCTCAACTCTCTCCACCGGCCACTTATTCATCTTCCCTACCCTTTTTCTCTTCTCCCTCGCAGCACCAGTGAGCTTCGACGAACCAATAACTTTGACCAGATTCCCAATTGCAACTCCACACTTCTCTTCACTCTGTCTTCATATCTACATTTTCTGATGAGAAATTTGAGTCAGAAATGAAGAAGTATTAAACAAGATTTTTTTGTGGAGAAATCTTGAGTCAACAATGACAAAAAACAAGATTTACAACTTGATTAGATGATTCTCTTCTCTTCTCTTCTCTTCTTTCGGTGAAAATGAGCACATGGGAAATAGAATTTTTTCGGTCAGATCTGTGTTTCTTCTTATTCTTCATCATCTTTTTTTTAAGTATGTATCTATGCATAAATACATGTATCAAAATTTTCAACGGGTCAAATTGATACTAGATACATGTATTTTGAGTTCACTCTATGAAATTTATATTGGATACATCAAATTAATACTGAATTTACTGTATTTTGGATACATATAATGTATGAAATTGGTACTGGATATATCCCAGATGCATGTATCAAAAGTATATGTGCACAGATACATTCACCAAATTGGTAATGATGGATACTGATGTGCCATGAGTTTGCGGCACTTTCGACGCTTAAAACTTGGAATTGGAGTATGTTCTTTAGCGATATTTAGTAGCTTTGATGTGTTTTTGAGTCTTGTGTAGGAAAACATGGTTCGGAGACTTAAGTGCAGAGAAAGACTAATATTTGGGCTGAAACTAACTTCTACGACTCAATACCACGAGTCGTTGATCATTCTACGGGTCGTGGAAGTCAGTCGTGGAAAGAATACTGCAGATGTAGCTGGGTCCTGAGTTCCACGTAAGGTTTCCACGAGCCGTGGACCTATTCACGAGTCGTGATTCCTGCTTGTAGAACCAAATCAGAAAAGGTGAAAACTGCCTGAGTTCGACACAAGGTTTCTACAAGCCGTGGACCTGTTCACATGTCGTGATTTCTGCTCGTGGAACCTGATCATAGAAGGAGAAAACTGTCTGAGATCTATGACTCAATTCCATGAGCCGTGATTGAAGTCACGAGTCATAGACTTCTCTCTTTGAAAGGAACCTGTAGGATGACAAATACTCTGAGTTTCACGAATGCTGACGATGACCTGTAGAAACTTCCACGGACCATAGACTGTGTCCGTGGAAGCTACCGATGCCAGTTTTCTTGTTTAATTAGGATAGGATTTTTACTGTTTATAAATACCTTTCCTAGGTTTTATTTTACAGTTTATGCACGATATTTTGTAGGAAACACATTCGAGATATTGTGATCCTAGTTTGTTCTTGGTTTTGAGAGTTATACACATTCATAGTTCATTGTTCTTTCTTCCATCTTCATCCATTCAAGATTCGAGATTTCTTTAACTCCTATTGTAAGTATACGATCATGAACACACCAATAACTCGCCTTATTCTTACTTGCCGGACCACGGAGGTAACAAATGGAAAAAAAGTTGTTTAACAATGGAGATTTGAGGCTACCAACCTGTAATGACCCTTCCGGTCATTTCCACGTATAAGTTTTGAAGTCAAGCAAATCGACAAAAGATATCGCAAGACCTTTAACAATTTTCTGAACTTTGGGTCAAATGTGTCGGGGATTTTCTCCCAATATATAAAGAGTTAGAAGTCTCCCGAAATACCAAATCGAAGGTCTACGAGTCTAGTTTCCAACGCACAAAACCGCACGTCCAAATAATCTCGGAGCAAAGAGTTATGACTGTTTACCGCGGACTGTCTGGCAGAAAATGGTTGCAAACCGGTCGCGAATCGGGTCGGGTTTAACCCGATTTAAGCTTCAATTTCACGTTTTAAAATGCCATTTCAGTTCCGAAACAGTGATAAAATATAAGGGAGGATCCCGAGAGAATTCTTGAATATCGAAATCGTGCGTAGGCAAATTACGAGCCTAAACTTAAGAAGTCTATTAGCATCGTGCGTGTATTTGAAATATTTATTTAAAAGTTTAATTTGGTAAAAATTATATTATTATACCCTTTGAAAAATATATTTGATACGATATAAGTGTATACGTATTTATTTTATAAAGTTTTTATACTCCGTAATATTTTAACGGAGATAGTAAATTTAGTTATGTTGAAAATTATTATTATAATATAGTAGGTTTATTGGAAATGATTTTCTATTAATTATGATATATTTAAAATATTATATTTATTTTACCACGAATTTATTCAATACCCGAATACGTACGTAGCGGGGACCCCACCCATCATTAATTGGATAAGGGGAGATGTGGTGTTGACACACACCCCCCCCACGTGGAAATCAATTAAGTGGTGGCTGCCTAATGTAAATTGCTGGCAGTAAGTATACATATGTATATATGTTGCCTTTAGCAAAAGAGGTTAGGCATTGTACACATAGAAATAGTACTACTACACGTATCTTTATGAGTTAAAGTAATTGGGTGTGGAGAGATTTTTGGATGCGATATTAAGATTCAATCAATTATCTACGTTAAGTTATTCCGTCCCAAATCCGAATCCGATTCCGATTTAGTTTTGGATTTTCTCGGAGCGGTTCGAGCTTGGACATCGTTGTTCCAGCAGCTTGTCGTCGGACGACAGGTAGGTTACGGTTTAATTTCCCTAGACTCCGCATATATAGAATAAAAATGGTATTAATGGGCATCCTTGGGTTGGTTTATTAGGTCGGTACCACAGACCTTGACCGCTTTATTCATGTCCGCCTATTTTTATTCCTCCGTTGTTTGTAGTATTTGCGGATATATTTTATTTACCCTTGTGGTCCTGCGAGGCCTTGTTGACTCTGGAACATAGAAGGTGGGATTTTGGGAATGTCCGCGAGTCCCGGACATAGAATTATCCTTCTAGGCTGGTTATGCTTGCTGAGTAGCTGTGGGCCTGTGCAGGGCCGGTAGGTTGATTGTAAGCTGTTGGGCAGCTATTGTTGTGTGTGATCATATCATTTCCATGCATATAAAGAGATTTTATCGATGTTTTATAGTGGTTTTGGCTTCGGGCCTACTGACACTGTTTTCTAAACCTTGCATGGCCCCCCGTTTTTGATGGAAATGATTTGGAAATGGTTGATTTCACTTGTGGTTTAAAATCATCAGTTTTATGATTATCACTAGACTCGGCAGGGCCGGAGTGCTAGTTGAGTTTTCTTACTACTTGAGATTATTTTTAGCCTCGGTTGGACCGAGCACCTGAGATGACTTTTTACTGTTTAGACCCGGAGACGCCCGGGCACCCTTGGAGGGGTTTTGAGATATTTTCCTACTATTTTTAGTCCTGGACAGGGTCTGGGCATGCATATTCGAGACTGGTTCTATATCTTGATATCGAGACTGGGACTCTATCTTGATACATGTTCTGATACTGAGTTTTGGTATGGGGTCGAGGACCTCCATGGACCTTGCTATCCGGGCCAGGGGCTACGGGCTGCGTGTGCCGGAAGAGGGGTATACGGGGGAGTAGAGGTATACGGGCAGAGTCCCTTCCATGGAACCTACCTGCCTGGGCCGGATCGGCGCCGGAGGAGGTACATACAGAGATACTATGGCACTTGAGATCTTCATGCATCATATCATTCATGGTTCGAGGTTCCACCCTTGTTTGCTGTTTGCTGCTTGTACGCTCCGGTAGTATGGGATGCCGGAGGGTTTGTTTTCACTTGTTTGTGTTCCTCGGTTGTATGGGCGGCCGGGGGACTGTAGGTAGACTTTTGCTATTTATTTACAGAATGGTTCTCTATTATGGATAAGTATGAGATTGGTACTGCTAGGGTGTTAGTTTCTGTATTTGAGGTTGATATGATTAGTTGAGTATTGATTCATGTCTTGAGCATGCCTATTATTATTCTTTCTCCCTTCTTCTTATACTTGAGGTTACCGGTATACCGTCCCTTTCGTAAACTTATTTTATATACACTGTTATTGCAAGGACCCCAGGTGCGTTATTTCTTACTATCACCTGTGCCTTGGTGTGTATATTCTGCTTACTAGCCTCATCTGTGGTTCTGTTGATTTCCCTCTGGGCTAGTTCCTGTGTACCTTTCGTTGATTTCTGTGACTACTTGCTTCTATTCTGTCTATTACTGCGCTTTTATCTTATATGTGCCCAGTCGGCCTATGATACCTACTGGGTACCTTATGCTTCGCATTTGGTGCTCACCCCTACCCCCTGCATCTCTGGGTGCAGATCCTAGCATGGGCCATCGCCGTTAGATCGCTGTGATTCGTGCTTGGAGATCTGTGGACTACTTCAGGCTGAGGGTGAGCTCTTGACGATCGGAGCTTAGCTTTAGTTTATCTTTTGCTTCATGTACTCTATTACCATTCGGAGACATTTGTATATATAGTTTTGGTTTATTTTGCACTCCATGTATGTAGTTTGGCTCTGTACTATGATACCAGGTCTTGGGGTTTGGTTTAGTTTTCCGCATTTGTATATATTTACATTCTTATTATCTATTTTATTCGTCTTGTTCTCTTATTTGTTGGATAGTAGCCCATTACTAGCTGTTCTGGGCTACAGGGATTGGTTCACCTACCGGGGGTTGTAGGTGCCATCATGACCGAGAAATCGGGTCGTGACACAACCCTCATCTAATAGCTTGACTTTATACGAGAATATCAAATATGGGATCAAGGGTAAGGGTTGGTAAATCATACACCCGTAGCCGAACCAAGGCACATGGCGAAATTCATCTATCTGTCCGACCAAGGATTTAGGTGAACCTAACTTATCGATTCTGTATGATAAGCACCAAACTAGTTTACTAAGTACAATGCCTTAATAAGTTATGATCTCATGGAGAACACTACCCTAGTCATCTCACCCATTGATTACAACTCTTAAAATTGTCACGTGTTACTTGTTTACATTCTAGTTAAAATTACTACTTGTACTTTAAAAACCCCCCTTTCGAGGGATATAAATGACTAAGAGCACAAGTAAATATTAATCGACTATAGTCCTACCATATTCCTTGTGGGATCGACCCCAACCTTCGTTGGGTTCTATATTTGATCAGCGACCGCTTACGCATCTTAAAGGAGGTGTAATTTAGGTGTATCAAATTTTATCGCCGTTGTCAAGGAGTACGATTTAGGATTAAGAGAGATTGTGTTTATTTCACTATTAGTCCTTATTTCTTGATTTTACTTTTTCTGTTGTTTTTGTTTTGATCTACAGGTTGCACACTTGTGCATGCCCAGTACAAGGAGTCAAGGCAATCCCTTGATCCGGTATGATCCTGAGCTCTCCAAAACCTTAAGAAATATGGCTAAAGAGGGAGAGCACGAGACACAGGAGAAGATCACAGCCCGATTGTTGGCCAAAGAAGAGCACCGAAAAAAGGAAGGAGAAGATGCTCTTGCCGCTGAAGATGTTGCAAATACAGCAGACCTCACAGCTCAAAATGCAGCGGCTGAGCGAGCAAGGCAGGCACAAAAACACGCTGCTCCTCAAGCTGCACTAAAGGCCCAAGCAGCAACAGACAGGGAAGCCTACCAGAATTTGCCTAGAGGACCAGCCGTTCCACGACAGAATAGGGGTCGATAGATACAACATCCCAGGTAAGCCTCTCACTACTATGATTATGATGATTATGATGAAGAGAAGGAATTAGGCATTACTGGACCTATAGTGTTGCCACCACTGACTGAGGGGGCGAAATTTGACATCACCAGCACCATGATCCAGTTGATGAACAATAAGGGACTGTATGCTGGAAAACCTACAGAAGATGTAAATTTTCATGTGCAAAACTTTACTCAAATTTGCAAGGCGTATAGTATGCCAGGAGTGGGGTAAGATGCTATTAAACTGAGGTTTTTTTCCATTCTCACTGACCAATAAGGCAACGTGTGGCTCTTAGAACTACCTGATAATTCCATATACACATGGCACGAGTTAAAGACCCAGTTTTTGGAGCGATTCTTTCCTCCATCAAGGATGTTGCAATTGCAGCAGGAGATCAATAATTTCAAGCAGCTACCTACAGAGGCATTATATGAGGCTTGGCTGAGGTTCAAGAAGAAGTTAAAGCAAGTTCCGAGATACAAAATCCCTTCAAGGCATCTGATGAAAATTTCTACAAAGAACTGAAAGCCAACACCAAAGCAGTAGGTGACACTTAACTGGTGGGGCATTCATGGATAACTCGTATGATAAAGCTTCAGAGATGCTTGATCAGGTTACCAAGACCAACAGAGCATGGCACACCAGAGAGCCAGAGACCCCAGCAGGTACATATGCAGTTGGTAGGGCCGTGGATTTCAATGAATTCCAAGACATCAAACAGGAACTTGCTGAGATGAGCACGACAGTTGGATTACTTGCAATAACATTCCTGGCTGAGGGAGTAGAGAAGGTGAAAGCTATCGGTTCACAAGGTAAAGAACCTAGGCCAGACAATTACTCATCTGAAGAGGAGGTTAGTTATCTGAATGATCAAGGGGCGGGTTTTCGGGCCTCTGGCCAAGGAAATCAAGGTCGAAACAAAGACAAAGATGACTACTACAATTGGTCCGGTTACAGAGATAGGAGTAGAGATAGAGACATAGATGGTGACTGTAAGAAAAAGGATGGGTACAAGAACGATAGAAGTGGTCTTTATGTCCCTCCTGGAAATCGCGAAGAGCGACCTGAATAACCTACCATGAGGGAGCTTCTCAACAAAGTATATCAAAAGGTAGATTCCACGGCTGCAAGCATGAAAAAGATAAAAGCTTACCTTTCAAATATCATTCAAAGAGTGGAGTCCTATTCTGTCTCCATAAAGTAGCTTGAGATGCAGATACACCAGATTTCCACTAGCATGAATCCACATCAAAAGGGTACTCTCCCAAGTGATACCACTCAGAACCCAAAGAATGACCGACAGGTTATGGCGGTGACCACTCGAAAAAGAAAGCAAACCATTGATCCTCCTTTGCCTATAGTTATTGATGAGCCAGCCGAAATTGAAAAGGAGGATACTGAGATTTTAGTCGAGTCTGAAGAAAAAGATAATGGTAAAGGGCCAAGTGAGAGACAACCTTCTGAGTTGAAAGAAAAGATCAAAGAGGTTGCACCGGTCCTGAAACCCATGCCATTGCCTCCTCCACCTTATCCCCAGAGATTGAAGAAAAAGGTTGAGGATGGAAAATTTCATAAGTTCATCTCCATGCTGAAAAAACTCTCAGTAAATATTCCTTTTGTTGAAACATTGGAGAAGATGCCTGGATATGCTAAATTCATGAAGGATCTGGTGACTAGGAAGAGGACAGTAAGCTTTGAGCCAGATGATAATTTGCACTATTGTAGTGCAATAGCTTCCCGTTATTTGGTGCAGAAAAAAGAAGACCCGAGAATGTTCACTATTCCTTGCACGATTGGAGCATTCTACTTTGCTAAGGCGTTGTATGATCTGGGTGCTAGTATTAATCTGATGCCACTAGCAGTGTTTAAACAGTTGGGCTTGGGAGCCCCTAAACCGACTATAATGCGGCTTCTTATGGCAGATCGCACCGTGAAAAGGCCTATAGGGATGCTCTATGATATGCTTGTGAAAGTTGATACTTTTATATTCCCTGTGGACTTCATCATTCTTGATTGTGAGGTGGATTTTAAGGTTCCTATCATCTTGAGATGACCATTCCTTGCTATCGGACGTGTACTTATTGACTTAGAGACTGGGCAGATGAAGTTCAGATTGAATGATGAGGTAGTTACTTTTAATGTCTGCTGTCGCGCCCTATTTTGAACTGGCCAAAATATGCTTGCAACATCCGGCTCTTCTACCTGGTTTTGAAAAGGGTTTAGAGTCGCCACCTAAATTTTAGGAAACTTAGGAAACCATTTTTTAATGTAAAACTCTGTTTTTAGTCTGCGAAAACATTTGAGATTCTGAGTAAGAGTTTTGGTTACTCGAAGGGAAGGTGTTAGGCACCCTTCAGAGCCTATCCGAAGATAGTCCTTAAACTCAGTTTAGAAACATATTTGGGAAAAAACTATTTTTTGAATTATTTGCTAAAAAGGTGATAAAAACATGTTTTATTAATTTAAAGAAAAACTCAAAGTATATGACACATGCCACTACAATAGGCAAAAATATAAAATATACTTATGGTAAAAAGATGAAACATATGTACGTACATGTCAAAATATATGAAAGTTTAATAGCGATACTTTTATCGTAATTATAATTAAAGTATGTAGAACTTTATGATTCATAAGAATATATACTCAAAAGCTACGAGAAAATGAAGATATTATTTATACTAAATATACCTTTGTGAAGTAAAATATATGTATTTCTTAATGTTTGAGAAAGTTTATGACATGTTTATGTATATTTTAAATGTATATAGGAAATTATGTGAAAGTTTATTATTTAAAAGATTTGGATAAGTAAAAGTATATAAGAAATAAGTATACCGGTAATAGAGAAAAAGATATAAGAGAAAATCATATTTGTTTTGTAAATATATTTCATGTAAAAGAACAATTTGAAAACTTGAGTAGAGAACGAGAATTATTTGTTTTCATGTAAAGGAGACTTTTATTCGTAAGGTAAAAATGAACATGCATTGAATATGAAAGAAAGTATTATGTACGTAAGTGTAATTGTGATAAAATAATATATGTATAATTTAAGTAGGAAGAAGGGTAAGTAAAATATAAATATATACCTTGTAGTAGATAGCATATGACATATATACCTTGTGTTTTGAGGCTTTAAAATCTGAAATCTCAAAATAGATATAGAGTATAACCAAAATATTTGTAAAATATTGGGGTTAGAATAAGAGAATAAACGAGTTATTAATAAATATAAAGAAGGCTTGCCTAAATTAGATAAAGCGTTCTATAGTTTAAAGCCTAAGAATGACTAAATATTTGTTTGAAATATATTGAATCGCTAATTAATATTTTTGATTTTTTGAAAATCTACCGCGAGTTATTTGAAACAAGTTTTTCTTGAAACAAAGCCTAAATTAATTAATCCTAAAAAAATCTGCACTATTTACCATTTATTATTACTATTTTGAAAGTGTTTAACCACTAATTTTAAAGTATTTAAAAGGGGAAACCCGAAACATTTGCCTAAACTAAAAAAAAGTGAAGGAAACTTACTTTCAAAATTTTAAGCTAAATAAAGTAATCCACGAAACTATAAACCGAAGAATAAACGTTAATCAAAATCACAAAGAAAAACACCTATCCAAATATACAAGGTTAGTTAAACAAATCCAAGTAATAAGAAAAAACATATAGAAAATAAAGGACTAAGTATGTTAAGTTCCTTTGGAGGAACTAGTCTCCTAATGAGTGACTCCGAACTCCGCGATAGTTCCTAATAGCTGTTCGACCCAAAACATATTTGGGCCGAGATTGAGTTTCAAATGAGAACTCCAACTCTCCGAGGTGTACATGAAACAAAGAAAGAGTAAAGGATTAGAATCCAATTAAGTAGAAAATAAAATCGTATTAATAAGAGACATATTAGCAGTGGTATATCTCAAGTAAACAAGGTTGAGAAATAACGCACAAACCTGCTTTTAGGCTTTTGCTTAAACTCATGACCAAAACATGTAAAAAAAAATCGAAATCCTTTACTCACACCATCAAGCAAAGTGAATTAGACTATCTCTTTTCAAAATTTAAAAATGCACACGAGAGTAATTCCTCGCAGCAAGATGGAAACATTTACTAGTTGAATAATTTTCTAACTAGTTCCGAGTTCATGTATGCAATCAAACGAAGTAGTTAACTTTAAATACATAGTCAAACACGTTTCAAAGCTTATAGCTCGTAGAGCCCTTTTTCATTCCAATTTAGAAACTGAAAATACTTCGTAAGTACACAATCCATCAGAGACATGATTAAGTAGTCGCTGCCGTATTCGAACATTCAAGGCAACGTTACAAGGAATTCATGATGGCAGGCAAACATGCTTGAAATTTTAATCTTTTAGATCCTTTCGTGCTAAGTTAAAGGGCTGTTCGTATCATACGAACAAACAGAACATATTTAGGCCATATTACTATGTTCAAAGTATCAACACCGACATCGCAATGAACTCAGAAAGTCCACCAAATACATCTGAAAACTCTAACTTCCTATAGTCCATTTTAAGCTAATTAAAGGTTGTAAATATTCTACAAAAACATACCATGGACTATAGGTACAACCAAATGGCTCGAAAACTGATTCACTTTAAACTCACACTCGCAACCAGATGAACAAACAACCAACCCCATTCAAAATATCAAACTTTATAAAATTTGTTTGAGCTAAATCATAAGTCGCAAATACCTTACAAACACATAATTCCATCTCAATAACATCAATGACCAAAGAGCTGATTTGCTGGGTAATCAGACTCAACATAAACCGAACAAAAACCACAACCAACTCACACGATCAATGAATCACAAAACTAAACATAAAGTAATTAGACGGGATAGAATTTACCTCGTGTTGGGCAGCGATTGAGGCCGTCAAGTGTCGAGTTCCAAGCTAGCTATTCCGACTCCGACTCCGGTTATCCGAATGGCAAGCGAAACAAAGGGAGCGAAACGAGTAGTGAGTATAAGCAAATTGATAGTGAACAATCAGAGAACGATTGTTGTGAGTTGTTCGTTGATAATTTTCCTGATCTGCCTTTTTTTGGTCATTAATTCCGTCAATTTTTATTCGTCAATTTTTTTTCGTCCGTATAATGGAAACCCAAGGGTTCCTTTTATAGCCCAAATTTTAGGGCTCCAACGGTTCTTTCCAAGAATTCAAAATTTGAATTCTTGGAAAGCCAAGCTGCCACGGGGAAATGATGAAGACCAGAGGAAAAAGAAAAAGATGCCTACCTTTTTTCAGGCTGATTTGAAAGAGAAGGTGACGGGTCGGAGGTGTAGGGCTCGGACCCATCGGACTAAACTCGTACCCGTCGGATAACCCTTTGAATCCGACGGGTCATCGATTTCTTCCTCTTTTTCGAGGTCTGCAGCTGGCGGTGGGGGGAGCTTTAGCTCTGTTTTTTTTAGATGACAAAAAGGGTGAGAGGATGGCTATAAAGGTGGAGGAGAGAAAGGTGAAGACCATCAGATTTTGCCATTATCCGGTGGTCTAGCGGCGGTGGTCTTTTTCGAGGCTGCAAAATCTCCGAAAAGGGGCAAGGACATCGTGAGGTGACGGGAGAGGGCGTTGTCGCCGTTTGCCTGCCGGTACGAAGCAAAAACCGGCAGGTCTTGGGGGTGAGGGCGACGGTCAGCAGGGTTTGGGAGGGGGTGGCCTGTCGGTCGGTTGGGAGGGTGAGGGGTATGTTTGTTTGGACGAAGTGGGGGTGAGAGAGTGGAGAGAAAAGGGGGTCTGGGGTGTGTTTAGCTGAGTGATTTTGGGCCGGGTCAGGGGGTTGGGCCGGGTTAGGAGGTTGGGTAGTGGGTTAGGGAGTTTTGGGCCGGTTTTGGCTGAAAGAAAAATAAGAATTTGGCCCAAAATTGGTAAATGAATTAGTTTTTGTAGAAAAAATTTAATTTTCCCTAGTCGTTTTTCCACTTAATTAATTTAACGATGCTTTCTTTCATCCCAATTAATTTTCAATACATATATAGTTGACTTAAAAAATAATTTTGATGCGCGTAGTTGCAATCCTCAATTGTTAGAACTGTATTTAGGAAATGTTATAGCGATACGACAAAATTTCATTTAGAGTTTGAAATAAAAGTTACTGTACCAATATCTTGGTAAAAAGAATGAATTATAAAATATTTTTTGGGGTGATTTTATAAGACACAATATTATTAGTAATTATTATAAAAAGTAAAGAAAAATCATTTTAAAAAATTATTATTGGTGCCAAAATTTATAAAAAATTAATATAAAAATAAGAAAATTATTTTGGAAAAGTCCTCGGGACTAAGAAGCATATATAAAATTAATTATGGGAAAAAGGAGGGCCAAAATTGGGTGTCAACATCTGCCAGTCTATGAAGCATCATGAAGACATGCGAGTGGTTTCAGTGATTGATGAGGATCAGTTCATTGTGCTGGTTGAGGAGAGACTTGGTGTTGAGGCACTTGCTGCAGTGATTATAAATTTTGAAGGAGATGATATTGATGAGTATAACGAGATGGTTGAAGCACTTACAGCTATGCTCCAAAGAAGCTTGACTTGGACATGAAAAATAGACAGACGCCTCCTGCCAGACCATCTATTGAGGAGCCGCCAGTCTTGGAGCTCAAAGCGCTTCCAGCCCATCTTCGGAACGTGTTCCTTGGAGAAAATGAGACCTTGCCGGTTATTATTGCTTCAGATTTAGTTGAAGGGTAGGTTAAAGCTCTGGTTTCTGTGTTGAAGAAGTTTAAAAGGGCCATTGGATGGACCATTGCAAACATCATTGGGATTCCGCATGGAAATTTTGCTCACGCCAGATTGTATTTTGAGTATTGAGCACCAGCATAGGTTGAATCAACCTATGCAAGAGGTTGTCAAGAAGGAGATTATTAAGTGGCTGGATGCAGGTGTGGTGAGCCCGGTGCAGTGTGTACCTAAGAAGGGTGGGATTACTGTAGTCCCAAACACAAAGAATGAGTTGATTCCGACGAGGCCAGTCACAGGCTAGCGCATATGCATGGATTATAGGAAGCTGAATGCTTGGATTGAGAAGGATCATTTTCCGATGCCTTTCATGGATCGGATGTTAGACCATCTTGCTGGTAGATGATGGTATTGTTTTCTTGATGGTTACTCGAGATACAACTAAATTTTGATTCCTCCTGAAGACCAAGAGAAGACCACTTTCACCTGCCCATATGGGACGTTTGCTTTCAAGAGGATGCCTTTCGGTCTATGCAACGTACCAATGTTATTTCAGCATTGCATGATGTCCATTTTCTCAGACATGGTGGAGGACACTATTGAGGTGCTTATGGATGAACTTTCTTTAGTGGGTGACTCTTTTGAAGACTGATTGGATCATTTGAGTTGTGTGCTGAAACGATGTGAAGAGTGTAATCTGGTGCTGAACTGGGAAAAGTGTCACTTCATGGTGAAAGAGGGCGTAATGCTTGGCCATAGGATCTCCAAGAAGGGTATTGAGGTCGATAAAGCAAATATTGAGGTGATTGAAAAATTGCCTCCACCAGTTTCTGTGAAGGGGATTCGAAGCTTTTTGGGGCATGCTGGTTTCTATAGGAGGTTTATCAAGGACTTCTCCAAAATTGCTAATCCATTGTGCAAATTATTGGAGAAGGAGGTAAAGTTTGTGTTTGATGATGCATGTTTGAAGGCATTCGAATGCCTTAAAGAAAAGTTGGTCTCAACTTCTATCATTATTTGTCCTGATTGGTTTCAACCTTTTGAGTTTATGTGTGATGCTAGTGGAGTGGTGCTAGGAGTAGTCCTAGGTCAAAGGCGCGAAAAGATTCTTCATCCTATATACTATGCTAGCAAAGCACTTAATCCAGCTCAAAAGAACTATACTGTAATTGAATAGGAGTTGCTTGCTGTGGTCTTTGCTTTTGAAAAATTCAGATCTTACTTGCTTAGCACCAAGGTGGTGGTGCATACTGACCATGCAACTCTTCGTTATCTCATGGCGAAAAAGGATGCTAAGCCAAGGATGATTAGATGTGTGTTGCTACTATAAGAGTTTGATTTTAAAGTCAAGGACCGGAAGGGTACAGAGAATCAGGTAGCAGACCACTTGTCTAGACTAGAAGAAGAAGCAATGTTGAAGCTTGATGATGCACAAGAGATTGATGATTGGTTTCCTGATGAACAAGTGTTAGACGCTACTCAAGATTTGATTCCATGGTTTGCTGACATTGCCAATTATTTGGCAAGTGATTTGGTGCCTGATGATATGTCTGTTCATCAAAGGAGAAAATTCATGTCTGATGTCAAGAAGTATTTCTGGGAGGAGCCATTCTTGTTCCGTGTGTGTGCTGATACTATGATCCGGAGATGTGTTCCTGAAGCTGAGATGATAGAGATACTAGAGTCTTGCCATTCATCCACTATTGGGAGTCATCATAGTGGTATCCAGACTGTGCACAAGATTTTAAAATGCAGCTATTATTGGCCGATTATTCACAAAGACGCCCATGAGTTTTCTAAGGCTAGCAGCATATGTCAAAGGGAAGGAGCCATATCAAGGAGGCATGAGCTTCCTCTTAATCCCATCCTTGTGATTGAGCTGTTTGATGTTTGGGGTATAGACTTCATGGGTCCATTTGTGTTGTCCAATGGAAACCGGTACATATTAGTGGCTGTGGACTATGTATCTAAGTGGGTGGAGGCAGTTGCGCTTCCCAGTAATGAAGGCAAGTATGTCACAACATTCTTGAAAAAGAACATTTTCTCAAGGTTTGGTACGCCAAGGGCAATAATTAGTGATGAAGGCTCTCACTTTTGCAATATGTTATTTCGTGTTTTTCTTGAGAAATATGGAGTAAAACACAGAGTTGCAACCTCTTATCATCCTCAGACGAGTGGGCAAGTGGAGGTTTCCAACAGAGAGATAAAGTCAATCCTGTCCAAGACTGTCAACGCAAATAGAAAGGATTAGTCGTGGAAGTTAAATGATGCTTTGTAGGCGTACCAGACTGCATTCAAGACCCCAATAGGTATGTCACCATATCAGTTTGTGTTTGGTAAGGTATGCCATCTCCAGGTTGAGTTAGAGCATAAGGCCATGTGGGCGTTGAAGAAGCTGAACTTCGATTAGTTTAAGGCATCATTGTAGCGGCTTGGGCAACTGAATGAGTTGGATGAGTTCTATCTGAATGCATATGAGAGTTTAGCCTTAAATAAAGAGAAGATGAAGTTGTACCATGACCGGAAGATAGAAAAGAGAAACTTCCAGCCGGGTGACTTGGTCCTGCTTTTCAATTCGAGACTTCTCTTGTTTCCTGGAAAGTTGAAGTCCAAGTGGATTGGATCATTCAAATTGGTACAAGTGTTTCCTCATGGGGCCGTTGAACTTGAAAACCATGAAAGGAAGAGGTTCAAAGCCAATGGACAGCGAATCAAGGCCTATTTCGGTACAGTAGAGGAGCTTAAAATAATTGAAGCCTGGAGCCTGGATGAATTCGTCCCACCCAAGGAGCTTGATGAATTCTAAGTAATCAAGCAACCTGCGTCATGCCGCGACATTAAATCAGGCGCTGCATGGGAGGCAACCCATGGATATTTTATTTTATTTTGGTTATTTTTTACCGTTGTAAAGGTCATGTTTTGGCGAAGTCTTAGTATCCAAAACACTCGTGTCATGCTGCGATGTTAAATCAGGCACTTCTTGGGAGGCAACCCAAGGCTAATGTTTGCTATGTAAGCAGTAATGAGTGGAGGAAAAATGCTGGAAAAGATAAAACTCCGAAAATGGGTAAGTCAGGTTCCACGAGCAAGGTTCACGAACCGTGGATTAATCCACGGGTCGTAGACCCAACTCGTGGAACTCGAGTAAAAATGGCCAAGTGCAGAACAACATCTACGAACAAATTCCACGAGTCGTGATTAAAATCATGGGTCATGGTTTCAGGTCGTAGAAATCAGAGAATTATGGCCATCTGCAGAACTTATTCCACGAACCGGTTCCACGAGTCGTGATCACAATCACGAATCGTGGTTTCTAGTCGTGGAAATCAGATGTAAACATGGGTGGCAGGACTTGTTCCACGAGCCTGTTTTATGGGCCGTGGTTAACTCCACGACTCGTGAACATGACTCGTGGAATGCAGGTAAGCTTTCTTTTAATATTACTGTTTACCCACCTGACCCGACCCCACCCTCAACTCCTATTGTTTAAATTACCCCAAAATCAAATATTTCCCCTATTTTCTTCCTTCAAAACCGACCAGCACAATCTCCTACTTCCATTGAAACACCCAAATCCCTTCAAATCCACCATTAAATCCGTTAATGTCCTAAAATCACTCCCTATATCTCCCCAAATCGATCGTGTCACTGTTTTCTTCACCATACGTGTCGAAAACTAGCATAACAGTTCGCCTCAAGTCATTGGTCGAGGCTGTTGCTCCTAATCACCATCAATCACTACCATTCTTCCCCAAATTTCAAAGGTATTAAGCTACTCTAAAATCTTGCTTGAAATTTTAGGGAACACAACTTGACCTAGGGTATATAATTGTGTGATTTAATTGTGTAAACACCCTAGGGATGATGGTTGTGAAGTGTGTGAGTAAAATATGTATGCAATTGTGTGTATGAATGTTCTTAGGATGGAAAGAATTTCACAAAATTTAAAAACATTTGTTTTCTGCTGCACAATGATCACGAGTGCACTCTACGGGTTGTGGTTCATTCCACGAGTCGTGGAATGCACTCGTCAAAATTAGAACAAAAACCTATTCTCATGTCTGATTTTCACGTGGGTCATCCACGAGTCGTGGTTCATTCCACGAGTCATGGATGGCACTCATGAATCTCAGACCTATAGACTGTCAATGACGTCTGATTTCCATGAGAAGAATCTACGAGTCGTGGTTCCAATAATGAGTTGTAGATGCAACTTGTGGAACTTAGACCTGCAACCACATTTTGCTAACCAGAAATCACGAGGGTCTTCCACGAGTCATGGCTTATTCCAGGAGTCGTGGAACCTACTCGTGGACCCAAAGTTTAGTGAAAATTTAATAGTTTTTCTGGGTTTTTCTTGGCTTAGCTGTACTGATATTTTCCTCCGCAAGTACAATGCGATCGAAAAACATGAAAAACACCTCGCAAAAGGGTACAACCCACACAGCTAAAGAGGTGAGAGAAGGGGCTCGTCTGTTCAAGTCCAGACTCACGGATGAGCCCGCAGAACTAATTGACCCTGAATCAAGAGGACCGGAGGAAGTTTATAAGGTTCAGCCCGACCCGGATGTAGAGTGTCAGACCATGAGATATGGGGCCCAAACACAGGCAGCTGAGGATGCCACACTTCAGCTAGCCATTACCACAGTACCACCAACAATGACCACTTCTCCCCAGTTTGAAGAGGGAAAGAGGTCATCCGAAGAGGGTGATGGTAGCCGGGAGAGCCACACAGGGACCGGTACTGGCAATGAATATGAGTCTGGTGATGTTGAGTCAACATCTGATGATAAGAGCTCTTTTGATCTGGACGTCCCGACAGCTGCACGTCAGACACAGGCAGAGGCTGACAGAGCACAGAGACTGGAGGCTCATGATAATTGGAGATGGTGTGTTACAGAGATGCAAACCATATACAGACAGGGGATTTTTTAGTCCGACAGGGGCCTTCCCAAAAGGGGAATTTCTGAGGGCTTAGCATCCGTCCTAGATATTCAGGCCATATTTAATCACTACCGATGCGGTTGGATGGCTGAGCCCCCAGGTAGCTATTGTCACGAGATAGTTCAGGAATTTTATGCCTCCTATAACACCACTGACAGTCAGCTCCTTGGACCGAGACAGTGATATCAGGATCTGCCTCCACTCACCAGTACTTTGGTGTGGCACGCACCTGTAGATATCTCTGAGCAGACTATTCAGCGGTTCTTGTTTGGAACAGAGCATGAGTTACAGGTCAACACGGCCGAGTTTGATAGCAGGATGAATATTGTCTGAGATAAAATAAAGATGAGGGACCCAGTTCAGCGAGCAGATTTATTGAAATGTGTTGCGGGTTATATAACCGAGAATGGTAAAGATGCAGAATGGGGTCACGACGGCAACATAAAAAAGGCAACATTAAATTTTGCCGGTAAGTTTTGGTGGGCCATTGTTCGGTCTCGCATTTATCCAACTCAGGCGGACCATTCCCTGATGCCTGACCGTGCAGTACTCATGGCCAGCATCATGGATGGATATGAGATTAACTTACTACAGTTCATATTGGAGGAGATACATAAGCAGGCATTCAGACCACACATTAGCATACCCTTTCCCTGTTAGATTCATCGTCTATACATGGATTCGACAGTCCTGCGGATGACCGATGTTGACCACACTAAGGAGGTGACGAGGATTCAGGATGCCGGGTTAATTAGAGATGTGGCTAACCTGATTGCACACCGATGAGCGTCATCCTCTATTTCTGCTAGTACTATGAGAGTTGAGGGGTCCTCCGCAACACGAGACCCAATAGACTTGCATGATATAGGGGTAAGTGTAGTTGCAGAGGGTGCCACAGCCACAACTTCAGCTTCAGTGCCTTCGACCTCTCAGCCACTAGTATGCATCCCTACCGCGCCTTCACACCCAGATTCTTCAGGTAGGATTACTATTGATGCTGAGTTTCTCCAGAAGCTAGTTGCTCGCCAGGCTGATATGTAAAAATAGGTGAATGATTTATTGGACTAGATCCAACCATGGGTGCGATACACACTAGCAGCCGCGGAGGAGAGAATGAAAGTTGAGATCGATCGGGTTGCACGAGAGATGTAAGCAAGGGTTGATGCTTTTGAGCACCGAGTAAGTGCTCGATTACAGTTTATACAGAGCCCAGACTTAGTACATATTCAGGATGAGCTGGGCCGACTCCAAGAGAAGGTTAGATCTATCAGTACCAGCCAGACCCCACATATGCCCTCCATCGATATTGAGGTCCCAGCACCCACGCACCGAGTTATTGACTTATTTGCTAGGATAGAGCCTGTGCCCCCGAGTGATAGAGCAAAGAGAGTGCGCACTGATAGCACTTCTGTGGTTGAGGAGGACCCAAAGAGATTGAAAAGAGACATTGTTATTGCCACATAACACTCCTTAGATGACATGCATCTCCGTGAGGAGGCAGAGCGGCAGAGACTTCAGGGTGCATCGTCTAGTTCAGCTCCAGTTGGTGGAGGGGCTACATCTTCAGTTCTTGAGACTCCATAGGTGGTTTCTACTGTGAGGGAATCCATAGATGTCACTCCTATTGTTGAGCGATAGAGCGCGACAACCACCGCCACTACCACTGACACTGTTGCGGGTGCTACATCACCAGCCTCGCCTACTTCATCGCACGCTGGCGCCTAGGTGCCTCAGGTATGTTCTCGCCTCCTTATGTATTTATTGTTTTAGTGCATTGAGGGTAATGCACATTGCTTTTTGGTGGGGTGGGGGCAGCAGCTGGTCTGTATTTTTGGTCTGTATTTTGATGGGTCTCTTAGCGAAGTCTGAATAGCCAAAAGACCCGCATAGTGCCGCGACGTTAAATCAAGCGCTGCATGGGAGGCAACCCATGGGGTACCTACAAGGTACCCGAGTCCTTGGGGTTTTCTTGCCTGTGTTCTTTCCCCAAAGATTTTTAATTTTTGTTGAACCGACACATTTAGTATAGGTTGTGTGTAGTAAAAGAAGAAAAGGAATTTAGCGCAGTCTATGGTATGATTTTGATTTGGATTTTGATTGAAAAAGAATGGAGACCCCTCCAAAAATTTTGTGTGACATGAAAATATCTATTTTGGATAGGCTGACGATTATGGATTTGTGCATGACATTAGGTTAATCGATTTGATAAATGGCTTAAGCTAGAGTATAGACCTGATAGTTAGCATGTGATTGTTATACTCTGTACCATGTGTGTGTGTGAGAGATGTCTGTACTGTTCTTGCAGTGTGTGCCAATCTAGAACTTGCCCAGTTAGTCTTGCCTAGGGTGTAGGATGGTTGGTTAGGAAAGGATCATAGGTCATTTTTGAAATAATCCACTTTAGCCTAAATGACCATCCAAATGATGTGAATACCCTTTGATCCCTGATTTTGAGCCTAAATTGACCCTTTTTTGGTTAGCCCAATCTCCTTACCTGTTTTCTATGAACTTTTAGTTTGGACCTGGTCCCTCTTAGGACATTGTGCACCTCAACTCAGGCAAATCGCCTGAGTTGAGGATGGCTACTGTGAAGGTGAGTGTGAACTATGGGGTATGAAAAGAAAAGATTAGTGATAAGGGAAATAACGAGTGTGGCAGATTTACTAAAGAAAAAAAAAGAAAGAAAAAGAAAGAGAAAAAAAATATGAGAAAATAAGTTGAGGCTGAAACAAAAGCCGCACCCATCACTTGATAAAAAGGGAGAAAAAGAGAGAGAAAAAAAGAAATAAAAATAGAGTTTGTCTGAAAAAGTGGAAGAAGCATAGCATAGTGCCAAGGAGGGCTTAGTCACTATTTCCCATATCTACCATACCCGTCTCCGAGCCTACGTTAAAAGCCGAATAAAGTCCTATAGTGATCCTAACCCAACTGTTCAAAAGCTGAGGCATAAAAAATAAGGGCAAGCCTATAGTATTGTGCATGCATTTCTTGAATATCTTTGTGAGTGAGTGTTCTAGTTCAGTCCCAGAAATCTTGACTGCATCATTGTGCGATTGGGACTTCTTTGTGGTGAGGGCACTAGAGTAACATTGACTGTTAACTATTAAGGCAAGTCTCATAGGTGTAAGCTATGTTGTCTGTTGATATCATAATGTCGTCCATGGATCCTTTTGTGTTGTCTTGATAGGCAAAATTTGTGCACTTGTTTGTATTGCAAAAAAAGGGGATACTTGTTGTAAATTGAATGGCTAAATCATATGACTACCGTAGTTCCTAGTTTTCTTTTACTCAAGCATCGTTCTAGGAGAGTTTTGTTTTGTCGCTTGAGGACAAGCAAAAGTTTTAAGTTGAGGGTGTTGATGTGCCGTGAGTTTGCGGCACTTTTAACGCTTAGAACTTTGAATTAGAGTATGTTCTTTAGCGATTTTTAGTAGCTTTGATGTGTTTTTAAGTCTTGTGCAGGAAAACATGGTTCGGAGACTTAAGTGCAGAGAAAGACTAATATTTAGGCTGACACTAACTTCTACGACTCAAGACCACGAGTCGTTGATCATTCCATGAGCCATGGAAGTCATTCGTGGAAAAAATACTGCAGATGTAGCTGGGGCCTGAGTTCCACGTAAGGTTTCCACGAGTCGTGGACCTGTTCACTAGTCATGATTCCTGCTCGTGGAACCAAATCAGAGAAGGTGAAAATTGCCTGAGTTCGACAGAAGGTTTTCACGAGCCGTGGACCTGTTCACGTGTCATGATTTTTGGTCATGGAACCTGATCAGAGAAGGAGAAAACTGTTTGAGATCTATGACTCAATTCCACGAGCCATAATTCAAGTCACGAGTCATAGACTGCTCTCATGGAAAGGAACCCGTAGGATGACAAATACTCTGAGTTTCACGAATGCTGACAACGACCCATAAAAACTTCCACGGATCGCAGACTGTGTCCGTGGAAGCTGTCGATGCCCGTTTCCTTGTTTAATTAGGATAAAATTTTTCTGTCTATAAACACCTTTTCTAGGTTTTATTTTATAGTTTATGCATGATATTTTGTAGGAAACACATTCGACATATTGTGATCCTAGTTTGTTCTTGGTTTTGAGAGTTATACACATTCATAGTTCATTGATTCTTTCTTCCACCTTTATCCATTCAAGATTCGGGATTTCCTTAACTCCTAATGTAAGTATATGATCATGAACACACCAATAACTCTTGATTGTTTACTTATGAACATGAGTAGCTAAATCCACAACTAGAGTTGTGGGAACCATGAAGGATTAACGAAGTAGGCAAAGTACTTGGGTACTCTAGGGCGGTGTTTATACATGTATTGTTCTTCCCTTTGTTTTGATTGCTTTTTAATGGTGCGCAACGTTAGAACTTGCCTTATCCTTACTTGCTGTACCAAGGTGGTAACGGATGAGAAAAGGGTTGTTTAACAACGGAGATTTGAGGCTACCAACCCCCATCTAATAGCTTGACCTTATCCGGGAATAGCTAATCTGGGATCAACGGTAAGGGTTAGTAAAGCATACACCCGCGGCCGGACCAAGGCGCGTGGTGAAATTCATCTATCTGCCGGACCAAGGATTTAGGTGAACCTAACTTACCGATTCTGCATGCTAAGCACCAAACTAGTTTACTAAGTACAACACCTTACTAAGTTATGATCTCATGGGGAACACTACCCTACTCATCTCACCCATTGATTACAACTCTTAAAATTGTCACGTGTTACTTGTTTACATTCTAGTTACAATTACTACTTGTTACTTTAAAACCCCCCCTTTCGAGAGAAATAAATGACTAAGAGCGCGAGTAAACATTAATCAACTATAGTCCTACCATATTCTCTGTGGGATCGACCCCAACTTTCGTTGGGTTCTATATTTGATCAACAACCGCTCACGCTTCTTAAATGAGGTGTAATTTGGGCGTATCAGATACATCACAGATACATGAGTATATTTCTTCTTCTTCTTTTAAACATGTATCTATGCACAGATACATGTATCAAAAGTTTTGATGGGGAAACTTGATACTAGATACATGCATTTTGGATTCACTATATGAAATTTATATTGGATACATCAAATTAATACTGGATTTACTGTATTTTGGATATAATATATGAAATTAATACTGGATACATCAAATTAATACTAGATACATATAAACATACGCATGAAATTAATATTAGATACATATAAATAAATACATAAAATTAATACTAGATACATATAAACATATACATGAAATTAATACTTGATACATATTAAAATATATATGAAATTAATATTAGATACATATAAAATGATACACTAGATGAAAAGAAATCAAATTACATAATCAAGATATACATGTTTTCATCTTATATTAATGAAATTAATGAATTTATTATTATTAAAAAGTAATAAAATGAAATTAATTAAACACATATACTTTAACACCCCAAGTTTTTTGGGCTAAGATTTAGAACCGTTCTAAATTTGTAGTTGGATCCGAACCCAATGAATCCTATTTTTTCTCGATGTCAAGATTAATTCGTACATTTGAAAAGTGCTATGGATGTGAAATAGGGTCTTAAGGAACCTCTAGCACAAGTTAAGCTGAAAGCTTCTCTACCGACTAAGTTTTCGTATAACTTTCTAACCTAGCTCATCTTCAAAAAATCACTTCTCCTAGAATATAAAGAGTTAGGTGGCCTATTACCCACCAAATTAAAGGTCTTTGAGTCTTCTTTCCATGCTACCGACCGCGCATTAATGCGAGTCTGGAGTAAAAAGTTATGGTCAGTTTACCAAGAAGACATCTGTCTGACCAGAAGTCCATCAAATTTTGAAAGTTAAAATGGAAGAGAAAATGGACCATTTTCTGAGACAATGGTCTGTTTTTCTGACCATTTTTGGAGGCAGAAGCTCGTCAAATTCTGTAAGTTAAAACGCATTCGAAAATGGTCCATTTGTGGCCAAAATAGACCATTTTGACAACCGTTTTAGACGCATTTTTTCTTCCTAAACCAATCCGGATTTCAATTGGAATTGCCTATAAATAGGATTCCTAGTGTGTTGTTACAGGAATTGCGTCTTTTAAGTTATTTTGAGGGTGTTTTGGTCCTTTCCTCATCCAAGATTCGTCCCCCGCCCTTCTAAAACATTTTTCACTTCTCTATTTACCCTAACATGGATTAAAAGCAACCTCTCAAGGTTTCAAACATTCAAGCATCAAGAAAAATCAAGCTAGGGCTCCAAATTCAAGGGATTCTTCTCCATAGATCATCTCCGAGGTACGTAAGAGCAATACCTTTCATGGGAAAATTTGTTCACCCCTATAAGTGAGTCAAAAATTTCATATTGAGTCATGATTTCAAGTTAGGGTTATTTTAAGATTTAAATATTCTATGTGTTGTTCTTGAGTTTTGCTACAACTTTCTTCTATATGCTTTAAGTATTGTAAATTATTTCCCGAGTTAAGGTCTTTCTTGAACCTACATTTAATTTTCATAACAAGAGTTAGTTTTCACTTAAAGTTTATGACTTGGGGATTTGTATTGAAAGTTGATTTCATGCTTCAATGAGTTTCACCATAGCCTTGTTATAAAGTATATTCAAAGGTAGTTAATTTATGAAAAGTTTATGAAAACCCTTATGTATTATGCCATGACTTGAAAAGTGAAAGAATTTATCGTATCTTGAAAAGTTTAAGCAAGTTGTGACGATTTAGAGTCAAGGCTCGCAAAGAAAGATATGTTTCTTGATACAATATTTTAGATAAAGGTATGATTTTTAGTAAGCGATTTTAAAACTTATGTTTTGAGCATATAACACATTTTGGGAGGACTTTTTAGCACCGAGACAAGTATGAGTTTAGACAACACATGCCCCAAGACTATGTTGCCACCGTAGGATATGATCGTCCATAAATAGGGTGACTCCTCTATTATTTATTACCTTCGGGCTCAGCTTTGGGATCTCCAAATTATGTTTCATCTTATACCCTGGCAAGGTATAGGATGGCTCTGTCAACGAGGGCAAGTCGTTGGGTTCTATCAACGTGGACAAGACGTTGTACTCCATGATGCTCACATAGTTTATGTCGATTAAAAGAAACTCCCCAAAAGAAAACTTATGTATTTTGAGAAAATATATGATTGGCCGAGGCCACCAGTTTAAAGAGAGTTTTTTATGAAGCATTGTTTTCAAGTTTTGTTCAAACTTCAGTCATATATTTTCTAGTCTCAGTTTTAGTTTGACAAATTGTATTAAAGTTGTTGTATTACAATATTGTAATAAATTATTATCGGGCTTACACTTCATGAAGTTTATTATTTAAGTTATTACGTATATTCAATATTTTTAAATAACTTATTCATTGTACCACTTTAGTTCCGACAACTTTGCAAGAAAAGGTCAGTGGGTCTTTTATCCATATCTTTGTACTCATGTCATATGTTATGATTTAATTCAAAAGTTTAGTCAACTTCGATTTTTATTCCGCTATTATGTACCAATATATTCAAAGTATTGACGCTCTTTTGCGCTACATCATTGGACGATGTAGCGCCCATCTTTCACATATGCAGGTTTGTGTACAGACTCTTCAATAGGCTATGATATCAGCTTGAGGGAGTTCTCATTCTTCCGAGGACTTATCAGTATCCCAGTCTCTAGTTCTTTTGTTACATTAATTTTGGTGTATTTATAATGTAGCAGATGCTTCATAGACAAAGTCAAGTCAAGTCAGTTGTAACCATTTTTTTTTTTAAAAAAAGATTAGCCCATGTTTTCCAGCTTCCGCCATTTATTTCATTAAAAGTTCGGCTTTATTAATTGTATGCCACACCAAGTGGTTCTCTCGGGTCATTCGTGGTTTCGAGTGCCACTTACATCCAAGTTGTAGGCTCGGGGCGTGATATATACCTGCCTTGATTTTTGCCTTATATTAAGATATTTGATTAATTAAAATTTTCATAATTAGTTGTCCATGTATCTGAGATATATACAATCAGCGTGAAATATGCATGTATCCGAAGCATGAAAAGTTGTAAAAAATATAATTAGGTAAACTAGTGTCTTAAGGAGTAATTGAACTCTAAAGATGTGGATTTTATGTGGTTTATATCCTATTAAATAATAAGTAAAGTCAAAATGAAAAAAATAGCAACACGATCACATCAAATTGACCATTACACAAAATAGGACTTTGCGTCGTTACCTAACGATGAATTTAACAATACGATACAATAAAATTTAAGTAACAATCAAAATAAAATATTATATTTAAACTAACTTTGATACAATACAATAGGTAAAAACCATCCAAACAAGATGTTACAATTATCATCACCACCAATCATGAACAACTATCACCACAACCAACTACCATCATCATTCACCATCACCATAAATTATTACTATCATCCATCACAATTATTAGTTCACGGCCCAACTACCACTGTCAATCATTGTTGTCAGGTACTATCACCACTAGCTACTACCAAGAACCACCGACATCACCAAACAAAATCCCCAAACGGGCACCCATAATTATCACCATCGCTAGCCATCACTACCTTCAACTGCCACATAGTTTTAATTTTTTTTATTAATATAATATTATATTAATTTAATATTTTATTTAAATTTATGTTTATTAATTTTTAAATAAAGAGAAGTGTTATATATTCAGCTGTTGAGAAAACAAACAGTCCTAGTTAGTTAGTATCATCAAATCTTAAATACAACATTTTAATATTTATATGTGTGGTCAAATTTAGATATCTAAATTTTAATGCACATATAATATTTAGATGTGAATTTAGATTTATACGTCTTAATCTTAATGAAAATAAATAAATGAGGTCTAAGAAAAAGTGGTGGAGCCACATGTATTCAAGGGGTGTCAATATCTTTGTCGGGAATTACACTATGTGGCTAGGTACAAAATTATGTTTTATGTATATACATTATATGTTGATTCCTCTTCTTTTTCTCGAGGGCTTACTCCTTTATATTTTGACACTCCTTGAAAATTCTAATTGTGCTCTCGTTAAGAAGGCCAAGGTTCAAGTTAACATAAAAAATTGTCCAAATTAATCTAGTATAAAACCAAACCTGCGCCTGTTTATATTATACCCCTTATATTCCCTTTTTAATCACAATGAACCAAATTGAATATCTATCTATCAATAAAACTATATCGACTAAATAAAAATATCTATCAATTAGAAATGGGGTTGGTGTGGGTCTTGGGAAGTGTATAAAAATAAGTTTTATAGCTTCAAAGAGGACTAAACAAGTTTGACGAATAAGGGTGGTTTTCGAGCACTAAGCAATTGTTCCTTGGGTTTAAACATGAGGATTTTTGTCTTTTTGTACCAAACTTAATATAATATGCGAGCGTGAATGGCTCGTCCGCACGAGCGGTTCTCTTCTTCCCAGACCAGAAATATATCGTATATACTACTAGTACTACAATATAAATATGTATTGCCCATAATTTGGACTAAACTATATATATATATATATATATATATATACACACGTATCTTATACTTTCCTTTGTCACATTGTCATAATCACTTCATGTCATCCTTAATTTTATTTTTGTCCGATGTAATAATGACGCTATATTTGAGAGATTATTAGCAATTATTATTGTATATACACTTAATTGAAGGCAAGATATGTAAACATCTAATGCATTGCTCATCTTTGGTGTTATGAATAATTTATCAAACACTACTTTGATGTTGAATGAACAAAATAAAATAATCTCCGATTGAGTATATATAAAAGGTGAAAAAAAAACGTTTCGAGTATAGTACTGCCTATTTGAGCTTCATAAAATAATGTTGGCTAACTTAACTCTATTAAACGTGTATTGTTGTTAACTTGTAGTATTTTATTAAGGTAAAATTTAGTATACGTTCTGCGTAATTTGATAGATTCTAGCATGTTATACTCACTTTTTATTCAAGGTTATTAATTCATGCTTAGTGAATAATTTTTCTTTTACAAAAAGGAGAGAATATAAATAGATTATACTCCTAGATGGGAATTGTAGGAAAGTAGACCGAATGATTGCAAGGCAAAGGGGCGTGGTCGCTTTATACGAAGAAGATGAAGAAAAGCTGTTTTTTCACGTGGCTTATTTGGGAGAAGCCCTTTACTCAATCCACTCTTCTTCCAAGTGCTCTCTTCTACATTCTACATGCATTTCGATTGTATTAAATCTATCTATGGTGGAGTATTATTTTTTACCCAAAAGGGTCTCCGAAACTTGTACATTCTTTGAAAATTGGTACATCATGTGCCTTTGGTACTGCAATTTCTCTTGTTCTCATGATCAAGTTAGGATAGTAATACAATATTTATAGGTTGTGATAGATGGACCCGTACAGAGCTTGTATGACAATAATGATACTCGAGACCATTGTTTAAGGACACTTGTGACATACTTAATTACTCTATCCCACTTCGACCTCACCGTATCCGATCCGATCCTTCCGTTGATCGACTTAACTTGCTTTTCGAATAAAAACAGAAAATCACTCGGGTAACTTTTTTCATCATGGATAAATGTCTCATTATTCTGTATGGGGGGAAATTGTGCCTAGCAAAAGAATGAACCAAACCATGGCACGTGGTTATATCAAAATCAGAGAGATGTTTGCTACAGTCCGGGAAAATTTGGAAGGATCCTCTCCAGCGTGACCTAAACTGATTTAGGATCAGTCTGATGAAGCTGGTTGTTCCATAATCGGGCAGACTGCAGGAGCTCTTCCGGGGGCAAGCCATCTCACAACCCGGGCAACCTCGTAATGACTCTCGGGGAGATCAATAATATTCAATCTCGAGCTTTGCACCAACCTGCCCCCAATCAGTCTCAAGCCCAGCGTTAGAGCTTAGGCACGTGCTACTAGATAGCCTTTTAAGTGCTAAGAGTATAGACATTGAGGTGACGGATCGACTTTTTTGGCCTATAAAAGAGTCATCTCAAAAGGAGAAAGGACATTCAAAAAATTCTAGAAGTCACCCGAAATAACCTTTTTATCTTCTTTTCTTAGAATTTCCACGGAAAAAGCTCTTCCCGCTTGTATTTTCCCATTCCTTTGGGCATTGTCAACACTTGTATTCGTTTCCACCTTGGAGTTTGGCCGAGAGAAAATGAACATGATCGACCTTAACTTATTTGCCTTTTAACTGCTTTTCATAAATTTTATTGTTAACTAAAATGACGATTTTTCCGGTAAACATATTCTATATTTACTTACATTGTCAATTGCCTAGTCTTGTTCATTGTCCTTGAGATTTAGGTTAATTCTTATTCGAAGCTCCTATATTAAGTGTTAAAATTTGCAATGTTTCTAATTATGCTTCGTAAAAAGGCTTAGGAATCAAAAGAATGTTGAAACCTTCTTAACCAAATAATGAAAAAGGGCTCTGCTTTTATCAGAAAATGAAACATGAAAAAGTTCAAAAAGTTATTGAAGTGAACTATATATTCTCATAAAAGATCAACTCAACCCAATCCAACTTGCCATACGAGATGTCAGATAAATGATAATGAAAAGTAACAGATTACAGAACCAATAGAAGATTTCGAGTTGCTACAGCAAGACAAAAAGAAAATTCACACCAACAAAAAAGAAAAAGAAAAAGCAGGGCTAAGACAAAAACAGTTCAATGTGATACCTTTTCATGTTTTATTTGTATTTTTTTTTATTTCTTTTGGTTTTGCCAAATACTACTCTCTCCAAAATAAGTGTCATCTTAGTAAAAAAAATTGTCCCAAAATAAGTGTGTAAAAAAAATTGTACCAAAATAAGTGTCACCTTAAAAATTCAAGACAAAATTAGTATGTTTTTTCAACTATACCCTTATACTCTACAACTACACATTGTAGATACTGATTTCTTAATTGAGGTGATCGATTTTTTCTAAAGTTACACTTATTTTTGGACGGGAAAGTACTATCTTTTGTTATTCTTTTACGCACTTTTATTATGTGTCTTCTGCATCTTGAAGAGATGTTTTAAGTTTAAATGTGTGACGTAGAGTAACCATTGATTATCCTTCATGTTATTATAGTGAAACATAATGAGACTGGATTTCTTTAAAATAAAGTAGAGTAGAATGAAACAAATTCATGGTAATTGTTGATTATGAAACCAAAAAAGCTGGCAATGGAATTATTAAAAAGAAAAGAATACCACCTCTATGGAACGGACCCATAATAGAAGATAGTAATGTTTAAAGAGAAATTGAACATATTGATTGTATGTTGGAGAGCTCTCCATTTAGGTATTCCAATCCTTATGTTATGTCACGCTTTCCAGACAAAACATATATATTCTCATGGGACCATAGACATTCCCTGACGGGTTTGTCCCCTTTGACTGCATTTTCTGTGTTCATCCGACCACTCGTTCAAAAATTATATTATATATGTAAGGTCAAAATTATGTTATTTTTTTATATGTATGATAAATGTTGAATCTTCAATTGACTTCTATGTATATTAATTTTTTTTATATGTTGAATTCTTTTAATTCAAATTTTGACTCCGCCACTAAGCATTGATACGAAACGAATAACTTTGCCTACCAATTCTTAGACCGATTCACCCTTTCAGTTTCTACAACACACATTTTCACCCATAAATTTATATTGCGCGCAAGTTTTAATTGCATTCAGAAAATGAACAGCCTAGCTATTACTTAATTTCTACTGCTTGTGTTAGTTATGTGTGGTTCATATGTGTGATAATTAACTGGTGGCTGAAATTATCTAGTCACTGGCGGTGGCGCTGCTCGGCCTAAACTCTTTTTTTTTTTTTTTTTGGTAACACAAAGATCTAAGAACCCAATATTTCCAAAAAAAAAAATGTGTCATCGAAAACAAGGGAACATAATGGAGGCCTAAAGAGAGGGGAAAAAAAGCAGTTTTTAGCCTGGTGTTGTAATAATCCAAGATAACTACTGAGTTAAAATAATTCCATAAAGGAGGAGAGGTGCGTTAGGCTGACAGACCTTATGAATCATTACACTAACTTGTTTGGAATCGAGGCATTGTTATCGTAACTAAGTTAAGGTAGACACTTGTTGGTTTGGGCTAAATACTACTAGTACTCCCTCTATCTCAACTTATATTTCATACTTTCCTTTTAATCTGTCTCAAAAAAGAATGTCATACTTTCTTATTTGAAAATAATTTAAATTTTATTTTACGATTTTACCCTAAATAATTTATGGTCACACAAATATAACTTGTTTTATCATACTGAAACAGGGGAGTATATCATACTGTCTGGTTGGTGAATTCAAGAAGGAAAACGAGTTGTATTAATTCAATATCCGATGATTGAACATGATTAACTCGGAATAATGAAAGGTTTAGCTGTAAAATTTAGACTCTTTTCACCAAAGAAAAGATACATGGAATTTTATAAAGCACATTGAATGATTAAGGCAGAATGATTCCTTCAATACTAGTTAACCCGTCAAAGACTATACAAGTAGTGAACACGTATATAAAGCTTTAGTTGATTGTTTAAGCATAAACATTTCAGTTGTTGAATTTGAACGTGTCAATTAATTTGTGTGCCAAATTAGAACTTGAAGATCTGATCAGTTCAGTAAGAGACAGACAAATTAGTTGTCTAAGGGTTTTAATATAGGTTTGATTTCTTGGATACAGGACGGCTCAATAAGATCGGTGGCCTAAAGCCAACTTTAATAGGAGACCTTTTTTTTTGGCTCAATATTTTTTTGAAAAAATTAACTTATAACTCTAAAATATGTAAAAAGGAGGCTTCATCCTCCCTTAACTAGAGGTTTTGGGTTTGAGCCTCAAAACAAAAACAAAAAAATCTTCTTAGAGAGTGTTTTCTTGTTTAATCAGCTTCACTTGTCTCAAAAACAAATTAATCAGAAAATTTAATACAAATATCAAACACCTGATGAAAAAAATTTGGGACACGCTTTAGTGGCTTGGCCCTCTGGCCAGCCTTGCATAGATAGTCACTCGACTAATAATTATTATCTCAGAAAGTCAACTTTTTTCTTGATTCCAATTTTTTTCATCAAAGAAAGTGACTTATTAATATAATAACTATTAATTAAGTGACCACATGAGAAATCAACTCAGAATTTAGACCATATTTAGGATTTTAAGGATGGTGGCTCATCTTCAAGAAAAAGGTGGATTAATATGGTGATTAAGAATCCAATTAATTTCAATGAGAACAGGACATTTCAAAATCAGGCATGAGTATGGTATCAATGCACACCAGGGCCAACATAATAATGATTCACAATGATGCTAAATATAAAAATGGAATGAATATGTTAGCACCTAGCATGGTTCAAATTAGATCAGTATCCACTCACAATGATAAGGTTGGTCTACTTTCTTCCAAAAAATCACCTGGTTGATGTACATCTTTTCATAGGATTCTAATATTTTCTGGACTTGTAAGATCATTTGGCACGAAATGCATGAAAATGTAGTATAGTCGTTTAGAAATGATTAAAAGCTGTATGATGGAGGTGTCACTCTTTGTCCATTTACTTTATTTAAGTTTTATTATGAATCAGAAAAGTGTATGTCATTTTTCTTTTCATGTACACAAAATGAATTGTTTCCTACACCATCACAGAAACTTGATTCATATGTAGGGATTTAAACATGAATACGTGGAGTAAAAGTAATGATTACCATCCTAATTTCTTCAAAATTGAGCAAGATTACAAGATTATTTGGAGCGCCTGAATAATGATTTATTCATTTTGACAAAGCATTAAAACACAAAATCCTAGTTTTAATTGCATATATAACTTATTTCTTTACCTTATCTCATGGTTAACATTTACAATAATTAGCGATTTTTTTTTTATCAGACGCAGAACTATTTCTACCAAGTTAGCTAGGGTATTATATTTGTCATACATTAGTCATTACAAACAACTTTTAGTTAATTATTTAATGCGAGTACGGAAATTAGTACAATGCTATCGATCTGACTTTATATTTTGGTACTTGTAAGCTCAGTATCCTACAATTTCGTTTTCTGTAGAATGCGCCTTCTAATTTTTATGCAAAAGCTTTAAACAACATATACTGTAATTAGATCAAAAGAAAGAAAAAAAAGGACAAAAACTAAGGAGAGTTGACAAAAGGTCCACTTTGAAAACTTAATTTGATAAAAGGATAGAAGTCTTGAAAAATTTGCAAAAGGTCCACTCTTTATGACATCATCAAAATAAGTTTAAAACCTTACAATCCTAGCACACAAGTTTTATATAATATACTTTAATCCCTCAATTAAAAAGTTTTATATATATATATATATATATATATATATAAATAATAGATTTTATTAAAAATTAAGAATTAATGTTGTTGAAAGGTCTCGAGAAAAAGCTTCGACATCAGCCCCACCCCTACCCCTACCCCCGCCAGTCGATGTCGATTTAGCGAAATACGATGGCATGGGTGATCATGCAATGAATACGGATGATGGTGAAAGTGTTGAAGAAGAAGAGATTGATGGTGGTGACGAGGGGCAGTCTGGATCACAACCCCAACACTCCTTCCTTTATAGAACTAGTTTTTATGTTGGACAAACATTTAATAACAAGGAAGAGTTGAATTTGTTATTGAAGAAGGCCTCAGTGAAGAAGTCTTTCTATCTTGTTGCAACAAAGAATTGTAAAAAACTCTATCAGGTGGAGTGTAAATCTCATACTTGTGGCTGGATGTTGCGAACCGGTAATTACAGAATCTCAGATAGATTTTGCATCTACAAGTACATCGGTGAACACACTTGTGGTGTTGAATATGCCATGGGCATCCATCCGAATGCCACAACCACTTTCATTTCCTCAATTGTATGCCAATATTCATTGGCGACAAAGGTCCAAACCGAAAGAAATTCAGAGGACCATTTTTGCTGAGCTACATTGCAGTCCAAGATATTGGAAGAGTTGGAAGGGAGGTGTACTAGCTAAGAACATTGTTCGAGGGACACCGAAGAACATATATGCTTGCTTACTCACTTTTTCTACATGATGAACACGCTAAATCCTGGTACAACTACTGTTGTCATGATTGAGAAGGAGACGAGCAAGTTCAAATACTACTTCCTAGCCTTTGGGGCTTGCATCCAGGGATTTGCGCATATGAAAAAAGTCATCGCCATTGATAGAACAAATCTATCTGGTAAGTACGAGGGTGTGTTGTTGTCCGCTATTGCACGAGATACAGAGAATCATATCTATCCCATTGCATTTTGTGTTGCGGACAAGGAGAATGATACATCTTGGACATTCTTCTTTGAGAAGTTAAAGTCTATTGTGATCGATGATCCAAAGGTATGCATCATCTCCGATAGGCACATGAGCATAGAAAATGACTTTTCAAAAGTTTATACGCTTGCCCATCATGAACATTGCATGAGGAATCTTGCTGATAATATCCAAAAAAAATTCACTATAGAGATTATTTATATCTTTATTTGTCACTCCCCGAGGCTACCCCCTAGACGTAACACGGTGCTTAGCATCACAAGTGATCCCAAGCTAACCCATGGTCTGGCATAACTAGACAATTTCTGATAAAACATGATCTGTGCAAAAAATTGAATGTATTTAAATATCTGAGATGGGAAAAAGTCTAAATATGTCTGAATATAATATATAAATAAGAGTATAATGAGTCTAAAAAACAGCACTAATGACCCAATAGCTGAATCTAGTTCTATGTCTGAAAGCCTCTAACTGATATGAGTTGTTGGGACAAGCCTCCAACTAACTCTAATAATCTGAAAATTGGAATATAAAACTGAAAGATGAAAGCATATCTATCATCCTCAAACCATGTGGACTCACCACTGAAGTTGCTGAGTACAGTCTGGAAATCAAGCTAAGCGCGGTCTGGATGCTAAGCGCCTGAACCTATATCATATAATGATATAGCACAAAAGTATGTGTCAGTACTTTGAATGTACTGAGCATGCGAGATATGTACTAAGCTGAACAATATAAAGACTGAATATGGAAATACATACTGAAGCATAAACTGAAAGACAAGCTGAATGCAGTGACCAAGTACTATCAGGAGTATATAGCATGCTGAACTGAATAACTGAATACAAGGTCAGTGCAATATAAGTCTGACTGTGGGAGCTACTATTAACCGATATACCTCAAGCTGATCTAACTCTGGGGCCAACCTGTAACCCTGGATGGAAGGGTGTTCATACCTTGCCAAGGGTACAAACAAATCTGACATGGATCCACTAAACTGATGTCCATAATGGACGGGGGCGTACAACCTAATCTGACAGCTGACCCCTTTCATGCCTATGGTGGCGCCATAGTTCTGGGACTTAGAGACTTCTACTAAAGGTCTTAGCCTACTCTGATAGCTGAGACTTCATCCCTTCGTCCGCTCGATACTAAATCTACTCCCAACTGAATGTAAAGCAATGAATGCAAACTGAAATGCTGGACAGCTCAAATACTGATAATCATCTGAGAATGCAATATAGTGATACTGAAATTGATAGCATTCTAATTCTGAGGCATGACTAACTGAATCATCTAACTAGCAAGTATAGATCATGAATACTGAAATTTTACACATGCTAGGGTTACTGAATTCTGTACACATGGCTATCCTAGGTTCCCAAGAAAACATGTAATAACTGTCATACAAGCGATAGGATATGAATTGTAATGATTTCATAAGGTTTAGGAATCCTAGGTCTGAAGAACTAATGGAGAACTGAAGAACTGAACTAAATCTAGAGACCCAATGGGTGAAAGGAACCCACTAGTGAAATCTCACATACTTGTAAGAAAATTCTACGGAGGAACCTTTGGATTTGGGGCTGAACTTGAAGAAAACCCTTCTGCTGTTCTTGAGAGAAAACACTTCTTTTTCTTTTAGAAATATCTAAGTGTCGATTAGTTTAAGAGTAATAAAGGAAAAAGCGTAAAACCCCCTTTAATTACCCCCAAAATAACTTAGGGTCAGAGTTAAAAGAATTGGGAAAAAATCGGAATGCCCCCAACTTAAAATAGAAATTGCAAAAATACCTTCCCGGATGGGCTACCCCACGAGAGTCGAACCTACGATGACCCATTGGACTGGGCGTCAGAAAAGGGCAGACTGTGTCTTGTCCCCTGGAAAGTACCCACGACGGCTCCCACGGCCTATTGCATTCACGACGACCGTGGTGATTTCCCGTCAGGATAGAGGAGGGTGGGATGAGGCACTGGTGGTTTCCCACGGGTTGTCCCATGGCCCGTCGAACTTTCGACGCCCGTGGGGACTCCTATCTGGCTGAGGTTAGCCAAGAAGAGCCACTGGGCTCTTCCCACGGGGACCTCAATGGGCCTTCGGACATCCGACGCTCGTGGGTCAGCCCATGGGGCTCGACTGGTAGATGGAATTTTTCTGAGTTCTAGGTTTTAAATGCTGGTATGAATTCTAGGGTGTTACAATATCTCCCCCTTGGGGTCATTCGTCCTTGAATGAAGACAACTAAGCTGAGTCTGGAGGGAAAGAGCTGCGATCCCTACCAACAGAATATTAGAAGATGATATTTGACTGAGTTAAGTTCTATGGACATGAAAACATCCTGAAATGCAAGAATAACTGAGGAAACATGATACTGAGATTGAAATACACATGAGTAGACTAAAACACTAGAGAGGAACTATTACCTCAAGCTGAAACTGGATCAGAAGGGAAAAGGTGAGGGTACTTGGCCATCATGGCTGTTTTTGCTTCCCAAGTAGCTCCCTTGACTGACTGATTTCTCCACAAGACTCTCACCAAAGCGACTTCCTTATTTCTCAACCTAGGAACTTGACAGTCAAGAATCTCAACTGGAACCTCCTCGTAGGTGAGGCTATCCTTCGCTACCACACTCTCTAAAGGCACAATCGATATCGGATCACTAACACACTTCTTCAACAATGAAATGTGAAAGACTAGATGAACCGCTGCTAGTTCTGCTGGCAACTCTAACTCATAGACCAAGTTACCAACCCTCTTCAAGATTCTGTAAGGACCTACATATCTGGGACTGATCTTCCCTTTCTTTGCAACTCTCATCACACTCTTCATGAGTGACACCTTCAGGAAAACCCAATCCTCAACCTCAAATTCTAAGTCCCTCCTCCTCACATCAGCATAGGACTTCTGATGACTCTGAGTTGTCTTTAATTTTCCTATGATGATCTGAACTTTCTCCATAGCCTCATAAACCAAATCTAGCCTGACCAAAGCTGCTTCACCTACTTTAATCCAACCAACTAGTGACCTACATCTACGCCCATAGAGTGCCTCATACGGGGCCATCTGGATGCTGGAATGGGAACTGTTATTGTAGGCAAACTATATGAGAGGTAATTGATCATCCCAACTACCTTTGAAATCGATCACACAAGCCCTCAACATATCCTCTAAGGTATGGATGGTACGCTCTGTCTGACCATCCGTCTGCGGATGAAATGCTATGCTGAGATTCACTTGAGTACCAAGACCTTTCTGAAATGATCTCTAGAAATAAGATGTAAACTGAGGGCCCCCATCTGATATGATAGACAAGGGAACCCCATGAAACCTTACTATCTCACTGATGTAGAGTCTGACATAATCCTCTACAAAATCTGTAGTCTTGATAGCCAAGAAGTGAGTTGACTTAGTAACTCTGTCCACTATCACCCAAATGGAGTCGTGCTGCTTGCGAATATGGGGTAAACCCGTAATGACATCCATATTGATCACCTCCCATTTCCAAGTAGGGATGCTAATATCTTGAGTCACACCTCTTGGTTTATGATGTTCTACTTTCACCTGCTGACAGTTGGGACATAGCCACAAAGTCTGCAATGTCCCTCTTCATGCCGTTCCACCAGTAGACTTCCCGTAAATCACAGTACATCTTAGTAGCACCAGGATGAATAGAATATCTGGAATTATGGGCTTCTGTAAGGATCTTCTTCCTCAACTCACCCATATTAGGTACATATATATGACCCTGGTAGCGAAGTACACCATCTCCCCCTTGGGAGAAAACCTCAACTCTCTGCTGATGAACTACACCTTTCAACTGAAGTAATATGGGATTGCTGTCTTGTTTCTCTTTAACCTGAGCTACCAATGAGGATTATGACCCATTCTGGACTATCACACAACCAGCTGTCGTGTCCATAAGGCAAACTCCTAAATGAGAAAGCCTATGAACATCTCTGGATAATACTTTCTTCTCTTCCTCAACGTGTGACACACTACCCATGGATAGTCTGCTGAGGGCATCAACCACTACATTGGCCTTACACGGATGGTAGAGCATATTCATATCATAGTCCTTAAGGAACTCGAGCCACCTGCTCTGACAAAGATTCAACTCTTTCTGAGTGAACACATACTGAAGGCTCTTATGATCTGTGAACACATCTACATAGACGCCATACAAATAATGTCTCTAGATCTTTAAGGCAAACACAACCACTACCACCTCAAGGTCATGAGTCGAGTAGTTCTTCTCATGAGTCTTGAGCTATCTGGAGGCATAAGTTATGACCATACCCTGCTGTATCAAGACACAACCCAAGACGACTCTAGATGTATCGCAATAAACTACGAAGCCATCTAAACCCTCTGGTAGAGTCAAAACGGGAGCTGTAGTCAACCTGTTCTTCAATTCTAAGAAGATTTTCTCACACTCATCTGACCACTGAAACTTGACCTTCTTCTGAGTCAACTTGGTCAATGGGGCAGCTATGGATGAAAATCCTTCAACAAACCTCCTGTAGTAACCGGCCAAACCCAAGAAGCTTCTAATATCTGTCGGAGAGGTGGGTCTGGGCCAGTTCTTCACTGCCTCAATCTTTTGAGAATCAACTCAGATTCCCTCACTAGACACCACTTGACCAAGAAAAGCAACTGATTTTAACCAGATTCACACTTACTGAACTTGGTGAACAACTGGCGATCCTGAGAGTTTGCAACACCACTCTCAAGTGGTCTGCATGCTCTTCCTTGCTCTGAGAATATATGAGTATATCATCGATGAAGACAATGACGAACAAGTCTATATACTCCATGAACACCCTATTTATCAAATCCATGAAAGCTGCAGGAGCATTCGTTAGTCCAAACGACATAACTACAAATTCATTGTGACCATATCAACTCCTGAAGGTTGTCTTCAGAATGTCACTATCTCTGACTCTGAGCTGATGATAGCTGGATCTGAGGTCTATCTTAGAGAGGAAACTATCACCCTGAAGCTGGTCAAACAAGTCATCAATCCTGGGGATGGGATATTTATTCTTGATTGTGACTTTGTTCAACTGACGGTAGTCGTTACACATCCTGAGAGAACCATCTTTCTTACACACGAAAAATACTGGAGCACCTCATGGAGAGATGTTGGGTCTGATGAAGCCCTTATCTAGAAGGTCTTTCAACTATTCTTTCAATTCCTTAAGCTCAGATGGATCCATTCTGTAAGGAGGAATCAAAATAGGCTGGGTATCTGGAAGGAGATCTATTTCAAAGTCGATTTTCCTTTCAGGAGGAAATCCGGGAAGATCTTCTGGAAATACTTCTGGGAACTCATTTGCTACTGAGACTGACTCAAGAGTAGGGGTCTCAAAGTTTGAATCCTTAAACCGAACAAGATGATATATATACCCTTTGGAAATTATTTTTCTCGCCTTAAGGTAAGAGATGAATCGACCTACAGGCACTGAGGTACTACCCTTCCACTCTAGGACTGGTTCGTTTGGAAACTGAAACTGAATGATCCTAGTTCTGCAATCCACTAAGGCATAATTTGAATGTAACCAATCCATGCCTAGAATAATATCAAAGTCAGTCATTTCTAACTCTACAAAATCGGCTGAGGTGACTTTCTGTGAAATTGTGACAGGGCAATATTTGTATACCCATCTAGCTATAACTGGATCACCCACTAGAGTAGAGACTAATAGGGGTTTTGGGAGGATTTCTAGACTGATACCAAAATTAACTGCTATATAAGGAGTTACAAAGAAAAGTGTAGCCCCTGGGTCTAACAATGCATGAACATCTAAATCAAAGACTTGTAATGTACCCGTAATCACATCAGGAGAGTCCTTTTGGTCCTATCAAATCTGAAGAGCATAGAGCTTGTTCTGGCGCTTACCACCACCTGTACGAGACGAGGCACCCTGCTGAGTTGGGCGACCCACTGGAGCTGCTGTAGAACTAGACTGATTCTGTGGGCGAGCATCCTTGCCCTTCTGTGAAGCTCCTAGACAATCCCTCATTCTGTGGCCTGTCTTGCCACACCCAAAACAATTTCCACTGCCAGCCATACACTCACCTAGGTGGTTCCTACCACACCTCTTTCAAACTGGATGAGTGTGCCCGCTAGTGACTGTACCTTGGGACTTAGAGCCTGGTTCTCTATCCTGCCTATCCTGCCTGGACTTAGGCACTGGAGCACTAGTAGAGTATGGGGCTAGAGCTGAAGGTTTCTGGAGGAACTGAGAGCGGTTACCACCTTCTAACCTCTACTGAGAGTAGTTGAAGTCAGCTGTACTAGCTCTCTTACTGTCTCCTTCCCTCTTTTTGATTTTATCCTCCTCGATCTATTGAGCATAAGTAACTAACCTGGAGATATCCATCTCCTTAACTAGTATAGCAGTCTTGCACTCCTTGACCACATCATCGGACACACCAGATATGAACTTGCTCATACGGGCCCTAGAGTCAACTACTATCGCCGGAGCTTACTTAGACAACTGAGTAAACTTGAGCGCGTACTCCTTCACCCTCATCTCATTCTGCTTCAAGTTGATGAATTCATGAACCTTGGCTTCCCTGAGCTCAAGTGGTAAAAACCTATCCAAAAATGCAGTCTTGAAGTAGTTCTAATCCACTGGACCTGCATTAGTACAACGAGACTCTTTCTACTGCTGATACAAAGTATAAGCCACTCCCTTTAACTAATAGACAGCTAAATCTGTACTCTCGACTGAAGTGACACCCATAATATCTGTCACCTTCTGAATGTATTAAGAAATTCTCGTGGATTCTCTTCGGACTTGGACCCATGAAATTCTGAAGGGTTCATCCGAGTGAAGTCTCGGATTCTAGCTGCGATAGAGTTAGTCTGAGGTGGAGCGGGTTCCACAACCTGCAGATTGACCTGAGCGGTCATGGCCTGAGCAAGTACCTAAAAAGTAGCCCTGAATTTGGCATGAGTGACTTGCTCATTCAGAGGGTCTACTGGAGCTGTTGGTGCCTGCTGGTTCCTCACGTTGGCTCTTTTGGGAGGCATTTTTTTCTGAAACATGTAGAGCATGAATTAGAAGGAGAGTAAATAGAGTTCACACTCTATAGCACAAGATGGAAAAGAAATAATGGAAGTTTTCCTAATGACATCTCATAGCTTCTCCCCCATAAGTGTGGCATGCTTCACACCTATAAAGAGGACTCTAATTGACGCGACTTTTAGAAACCCTAGGAAACTTGAACCTGATGCTCTAATACCAAGTTTTTCATGTCCCGAGGCTACCCCCTAGACATAACACAATGTTTAGCATTAGAAGTAACCCCAAGCTAACCCATGGGCTGGCATAACTAGACAATTTCTGATAAAACATGAACTATGTGGAAAACTGAAAGTATTTAAATATCTTAGATGGGAAAAAGTCCAAACATGTGTGAATATAAAATATAAATAAGAGTATAATAAGTCTGAAAAACAACACTAATGACCCAATAGCTGAATCCAGTTCTATGTCTGAAAGCCTCTAACTGATATGAGTTGCTTGGACAAGCCCCCAACTAACTCTAATAATCTGAAAACTAGAATATAAAATTGAAAGATGAAAGCATATCTATCATCCTCAAACCATGAGGACTGACCACTAAAGCTGCTGAGTACGGACTGGAAATCAAGCTAAGCGCAGTCTGGATGCTGAGCGCCTGAACCTACATCATACAATGATGTAGCATCAAAGTATATGTCAGTACTTTGAATGTACTGAGCATGCATGATATGTACTAAGCTAAACAATATAAAGACTGAACATGGAAATACATACTGAAGAATAAACTGAAAGACAAGATGAATGACCAAGTACTATCATGAGTATATAGCATGCTGAATTGAATAACTGAATACAAGGTCAATGCAATATGAGTTTGACTATGGGATCTACTATTAACCAAAATACCCTAAGCTGAGATAATTCTGGGGCCAACCTGTAACCCTGGATGGAAGGGTGTTCATACCTTACCAAGGGTACAAAAAAATTTAACGTGGATCCACTAAACTGATGTCTACAAAGGACGGGGGCGTACAACCTAATCTAACAGCCAACCCCCTTTATGCCTATGGGCGCCATAATTTCAGGACTTAGGAACTTCTACTAAAGGTCTCAGCCTAGTCTGACAGCTGAGGTTCATCCCTTTATCCACTCGGTACTAAGTCTACTCCCAACTGAATGTAAAGCAATGAATGCAAACTGAAGTGCTGGATAACTCAAATACTGATAAACATCTAAGAATGCAATATAGTGATACTGAAACTAGTAGCATTCTAATTCTGAGGCATGACTGACTGAATCATCTAACTAGCAAGTATAGATCATGAATACTAAAATTTTACACATGCTAGGGTTACTGAATTCTGTACATATGGCTATCCTAGGTTCCCAAGAAAACATGTAATAACTGTCATACAAGCGATAGGATATGAGTTGCAATGATTTCATAAGGTTTAGGAACCCTAGGTATGAAGAACTAATGGATAACTGAAGAACTGAACTAAATATAGGATCAATGGGTGAAAGAAGCCTACTAGTGAAATCCCACATACCTGTAAGAAGATTCTACGGAGGAACCTTTGGATTTGGGGTTGAACTTGAAGAAAATCCTTCTATTATTCTTGAGAGAAAACACTCATTTTTCTTTTAGAAATCTCTAAATGTCGATTATTTTAGGAGT